>CM075354.1:127397500-128766500 GCA_037693485.1 Kitagawia praeruptora
TCATGTGGGAAGTTTTAAAAAAGTCAGTACTACGACAATAAAACCCACATGGCCCAATTTGCTCACTACAATAACGGGTCAACATATACGGAAAGCATTACCTAGTCTGGGGCTATATTCTCAACTCACAACCCACATCGATAAGAAGAAAGATTGATTAAAAGATGCTTATATAAGAGCAATTAGGTAAGGTTTGTTCTTTGAGCTCAAAATTGGACTAAGTTGGTTTAACTAAGACACCTATTACACCATTACAAGGCACCTGGTAAGTGGTGAGCCACTAGATTTGAGTATATATGAAGGTGTGATACGCTACTTATGGTGCAGTGATTTAGGTGATGTGCCAATTAGGAGGGAGTATTACTTCATTATGCCACCAAACGTGCAGTGTCAACATGCATGATACGTCACCTGGGAAGGAGCATTTGGAGATATGTCACGTGTGAATGAGCATTTGGAGAGACGCCACCTCCCAAGGCATCTCGTGTGGGTACTTTGGACCATCTTTCCGCATAAGTGTAATTTGGTCACAACACCCTCTGAAAAGAGGTAATTTGGGCATTTTCTCTTCTTTTATGGAGTAAGATTTATAGGATCTTGGGTTAAGAATTTCCCAACCCTTAGAGCAAGTCCAACAGCTTCCTTATTTCAATCCTTAAAAAAATAGGGAATTTAACTAAAAATCATGCTCCAACAGCTTCATAATGATTCCCTAAATTACTAGTCACCTATAACCATTTCCTACTTTTAAGGAATGATATTTTTAAATCATTAAAAATCATTATTTTATTATATTTTTAAGAATCATTTAAGGAGTTGTTGGGACTTGCTCTTAATCCAAATTTGCTAGCTTTTATTATATGTAGGATGATATTGCCGTTATTATTAACACGTCAAACTTTATTTGCAAATTTAACCAGACTCACTTGGATATAAAATTCTTCAAATGATAAAACATTTTTTAAATTAAAATTAATAAAATAGTTTAGTTAAGAAAAATGTAGGTGATAATTAAATTAGAACATGGTTTTACTGCTTTTTTCTAGCTAAATGATTAAACGTGTTTCTATTTGTTCCCAATTTTTTGCTTATATATTTATTTAATTATGTAATAAATATTGCAATCTTATAGGAATACTATTTAATTATTGGTATGTAGAAGTTAAATTTGACAATCGTTGTGAGCAATGCTAGGGATCCCAAATTGGTTCCCAAAATTGTTTCCAAATGCCAAATGGCATCTTTTAATTAGTGGGCTCATATGAATACATGAAGGTTTCTTTATTTATAAAATACTTATCCAGGCCTTTGCTCCATACAGAACACTCTTATATAACAAACAACAAAGAATATCTTAGATCTATTAGATCCTTTGGCCCCGCCAGGGGCACCCAATACAAAAAGTTGTTATTTTTTTACCACAAACAACAAAGAACACCTTAGATCTATTAGATCCTTTGGCCCCGCCAGGGGCACCCAATACAAAAAGTTGTTATTTTTTTACCCTTTTCAGCAAAAAAAAAAAATTAAAAGTTAAAAATTTTAATGTTCATGATGACGTCACTGATGACGTCATCGTCATGAACAATAACATTTTAATTTTTTTTTTTAGATGATGGATGGATAGAGGGTAAAAAAATAAGAACTTTTTGTATTGAGTGGCCCCGCCAGGGGCAATGGATCTATTAGATATGAGGTGTTCGTTATATAAGGTGTTTGCTATGGAGTCCAACCCAACTTATCCAATCAGAATTTGTCAACTAAGTTTTTGGGAAATGTTTTGGGAATTTTTTTGGAAACTTTAGCATTCCTCTTTCTATGTAGTAATTGGGAAAAGAGATTCTGAGACTGTGACAGTTATAAAAATGTTTCTTTTTTTGAATCAATAAGAAAGTTATTGTGCTACATTCATGTTGTAATAACATGTATTATGTCCTTAAATGTTTACGTTAAATCCATAGAACAATCCGAAATTTAATAAGAGTTATCAATTTAATTACTTTGGATCACGTTTCTTTGGAACATCTACGACAAATTTACATACACTAGTAATAATGCCCGTGCTTCGCACACGTGAATTCTTTTCTATCCATTCATTTTTTAAAATTTATATGCTCGTTGTAACTGACATGAACTTTGTTAAACAAAACTTTTTCACCAACAATTTAAGCATTTCCGAAAAACAAATGCCTACTAAACAATCAATGTCTCAAACGTATTGTACATATAATCGTTCAATGATTTAATTTTTAAAACTTAAGACATAAACATAGATCAACAGTAAAGCACTATATTTAGGATAAATATAATTTTCATAAGTTGCAAAAACATCCAACATACTTTCAAACCAAAAACAAACATTCACCAACCATTCAGAATAAAAGATAAGTTCATAAGCAAATACACAACGACTGTCGTAAGATAACAATAATTTATTCATTAAAAGATTTAAAATCAAATGGTCAAAAAGAAATTTTGGCCAGATTCTTCCTCACAGACTCCATAACTGAACTGCTACTTATAGCTAACTTTCTCTTCAATTTTCCTGCAAATGTAAAACGATTTATCAGAAAAATATTGAATTGTGTTGAAGAAATTTTTATAATGATCATAATGAAAATTATATGTAACCATTTTTATTTTCTTTGTGCATGATGTGGCAGAACCTGGCGTTTTCTCAGAATCTTGAACCTCAATGATGTTAGTCTACATAAAAATATAACATAAAAGTAAAAATCAATTCAAAGATTATAAATAATTGTTATGAATTAATAATGATGTTGTAAAAAGTATGTATATATTAGAACAATATATTTCACACTCACATTCTGATAAGCAGAAGTTTCAGAACCAGATAGTATTGTCTTAGACCTTGATGTATTACCATTACCAGCTTCATATGCATCAGTAGCATGGTAAACAGTACTACTGAGAAGAATATTGTCATCATTTAGCTCAATTTGTAGAGTTACTTCTTTCCCTGAGATCTCCTTAATTTCAGCAGGATATGTTTTCTTCGCTTCATCCTACAAATATGTATAAAAGATATAGTGTAATTTGGCAGAAATGAGTATCAGTATTAAGGTCTCTAAATGAAAGATATAGTAAATACATTAATTCCCTCAGCAATCAATTTTGTTGCTGTTTTTCCAATAAGTCTTTTTGCAGCACGATCCAAGAGTACAAAGTTGAATGCTTCAGTACTATCTTCAGCCAGCACAACAATCCGATACCTGAAAATCATATATATAAATTCATAAAAGAATCAAAAATAAAAAAGACAGTTGACATTATGCTACCTGAAAAATCACATAGTAATATGACTTAATACCTCTTCTGCGGGAGTGGAAAATTTCTGGTACATTTGAAGCACCTGTACTTGCCTTCCAATTTTGAAACCTCCTCATTGCATTTAGTTTTGTGACAGCCGTTGTACCACCAACAATCGGCTTCTTCTACATTCTTGACTTTAACTTTGCATAAAAAATTCCGCTGGAAATATGTAAACATAATGAGAATAACAGCTTTAACATGTAAATTCTGTAGTATAGAAAATAGTCTTAACATGAAATTGTGCAGCATTGAAACAGAATTCGGAATTGTGCAAATTCAAATGAACATTATAATACCTTAAGGAAATCAGAGCTTGTTTTCTCGCTTAATTCCTTCAAAGTCAGAGTTTGAATAACTGGTGCAGATTCAGACACATTAACAGATTCTGTTGGGGAAGCTGTAGATTTTTCGGCTGGAACATAGCCTTCTTCATCAAGTCTAACATACAAAGATTTATTCCTTAGTTGAATATATATCAGTAACTTACATATGTAAAACTTGTATGGAATTTAAGTAAAGAATAAGAAATATAAACAGAACAGAAAACCTCTGCTTCATTGCATGAACCACGTCATTATCAAGGTTGAGAAAAATTTTTGAAGACGGCAAGGTACTAACCTGAACAGAGTCTGCAATGATTATTGTTAAAAGGAATGATTCCAAAATAAGTTTGATTAACATTAATAAAATGAGTAAATAGAAACTTACTACGAAAAGTTTTAAGCTTGGTACTGGACACTATAACAATTATAGGTCGATCTACAATTGCTCTATATGCAGCATCCGTATTCACAGCAAGATTTCCCCAAATAGTAACCTTATGTGAATGTCTACATGTATAGTTAACAGATGACGTAATAACAATTAGATAACAACAGACAAATATGAAAACCTAGAGGTAGAATAGAAAAATAAGTTTATGTATATAGACCTTCCATCAGTAATTCGGAATTTTGCTATGTTCTTTTCTCCATAAACAGTCTTGATTTTTGATACGTGTTCAAAATCCTCAAGCACACCAATAACATCTTTCACAAATGGTATAAAATAAAATGAATAAGTAAAACAAATGAAACATGAATGAAACAAAACAGGTAATTCTGGAGAATATGAATAGAAAGATCATTAGTACTAAAGTGCATATCAACATTAAAGTGTATATTAAAAATCAAAACCTGTTGAAAATTCGGGGTATTCAACATTTGCATTAGCACTTGCCAAACTGAATAAGTCGCTTAAATCCACAAATTCAAACTTATGTGTTGGTATCATAAAGTCATCCTCCTCTACTTTTTCCACAACTGTTGAAGGTGAAAAGTTAATAAGAATAGGCGAGGAGACTGGTTTAAGAGTGCCATTTGCTTCTTTGGTATAAAAGTTTGACACCACATAAACTGCACCCTCATTTATTTTATCAGCAAGTGATTTCCAGTTGTCCGCATAGATGAAGGCATGAACATGACAATCCTGTTAGAAAAAATAAAATGCAAACTCTGAGTGTAATATATACGGTTAAAAGAATTGGTTAACAGGTAAATATGATTACGGTTTAAATTAAAATATAATGCAACTCACATCATCATCAAGCAAGATGAGATTGTATCCTTTGAGAGCCTGATTTCCAGTGGATGCGTTCGATATGGAAGGCCAAATTCTTGTTACTCTAACCTTAATCCTCCATGTGGTCTTCGAAGTGTCGAGAGAAGACAATTGATCAAACATGTTTCCTGTGATTCTAAAAAAACCGGAAATTTTTAAGAAATTTGAAATAGAGTGTACAAATGGTAAAACTGAAGATATATTGTCTGCACAACCTATTACAACTCAAACTGAGGAATTAAAGAACTGAAAATTAAGCAAGGAGGAGAACATACCTCTTAATGTGATTAACTATGGGTCTGTGATACTCGGTATTGATTTAGTGGTAATTGTGGGATATAATTACGTGGGATAGTGGAGTGGTTATATAGGATAGCAGTGTTTGTGAAGTCTATCCTTATTAACAGTTTGAATGGGCCGTGATTTAAGCTGCATATGGTTTGAAAGATAGATATTGATATAGCTGATTACCACACTCATATTAACGGATTACCTTAATATACTCTTCTATTAAATGAAGGATTTTAAATAATAAAGAATCTTGATTCAATTATATTGTATTGGGCAAAAATTAATGATTTGATTTATTTGAAAAATGAATCTGTTTAATTGATTTGGCAAATGTAAACAAATCACGTTAACAAACTTAAACCAAATCCCAACAAATATTAATTGACTTTTATAAAAGATTTGATTTAAATATAATACTAACAGAATTTTTTATTGGCAACTTTTTTTTTGATTTAAGGTTTTGCTTTACAAAATTTTTAAATGCCAACATGGATGGAATTGTAAATTCGGTAAATATAATAATGAAGCTGTTGAAAAAATAAAATTTTATCGTTCTATAATTCTTATAGATATCTCCAAACTTGATTTAGGAATATAAATGAAATATTACGATATATTATAAAGCAAAACTACATATGCCTGTTTTGCAGTGGCTATGTAAATTAATTTTTATCTTATTTTTAAGTTTATTTTAAAAAACATTATTTATTTTGTAGACTGGAGAAAAATCTAAACTATTAATTAAGATGTTTTTTATACATTAAAAATGTGTTTTCAACAAATTATTACTTATTAAGATCTATTTACTCTTTTTCTCGGTGACATGTAAACATATAAAATTTGTGCTTAGGATTGGAAGTGTAATCAAGGCGTATTATTTAATATGTTTTAGCCTCTCAATTGCATCATGAAAGGAAAAAAATGGTTTAATTAACAAAATTATTTATAATCCATTGTATGTCTAAAAAAAATATTGTCAAGTTGTATTACTCAAATAGCATATTGATACATGTTCATGTTAAAAGGGAAAATAGCGCCAAACATATAAAGGGTCAGATTCGGATAGGAAGAACCTACATCAATATTTAAATTATTTAATCCTATATAATTTGTTATACATGTTCAAAGTCGGGTATTTTATACGGCAATCGAATTCCCATTTGTTCACAAACCGGAATATCGAATTACATGTCGATTTCATTGAAATTTTTTTATTTATTTTAAAATATTTTAAATTTTTTTGAAATCATTTTAACGATGAAGTAACAATTATATTGATGACATATATATTGACAAATTCAAAGTTTTTGGTACTTTTCTCCAAAGTTGATTTAGGAATATAAAGGAAATATTACGATATATTATAAAGCAAAACTACAAATGCCTGTTTTGTAGTGGCTATGTAAATTAATTTTTATCTTATTTTTAAGTTCATTTTAAAAACAATTATTTATTTTGTAGATTGTAGAAAATTGTAAACTATTAATTATGACGTTTTTTATATATTAAAAATGTGTTTTAAACAAATAGGAACTTATTAAGATCTATTTACTCTTTTTGTTAGTGACATGTAAACATATAAGATTTGTGCTTAGGATTGGAAGTGTAATGAATGGGTATTATTTTATATGTTTTAGACTCTCAATTGCATCATGGAAGGAAAAAAAGGTATAATTAACAAAATTATTTATAATCCATTGTATGCCTAAAAAAAAATTATTGTTAAATTGTATTACTCAATTAGCATATAAATACATGTTCATGTTAAAAGTGAAAATAGCGCCAAACATATAAAGGGTCAAATTCGGATAGGATCAACCTACATCAATATCCAAATTAGTTAATCCTATATAATTTGATATACAGGATCAAAGTCGGGTATTTTATACGGCAATCGAAATCCCATTCGTTCACAATCCAGAATATCGCATTACATGTCGATTTCATTGAACAATTTTATTTTTTTTTAAAATATTTAAAATATTTTTGAAATCATTATAACGATGAAGTAACAATTATAATTATGAAATATATATTGACAAATTCAAAAAATTCTTCCAAATTAATATCATTTATATAAAATATTATGTATTATATATATCAAATATATTAAATATATTTGACATTTACATAGTAGTATCAGATTGTCTTCGGCTCCAATCATACAAATTTCATATATGTTCATTATCATATAGGAACATTATTGGATCGAAAAGGAATATTAAGGGATTATATTTTTTAAGGATTCCTACAGTTAATATAGCTACAAATTGGATTTAAACGGGTCGACAATTCCATCCATTAAAAGGCCTAGATTAACGCAATTTATAACTGTTACTGAATCAATTGGAAAGACTAAATTCTTGCTTTTTGTTAAGATCTGCATATGTGCTTTATAGTTTATAATTGAACCTCACAATCAGTTCTATACTGGCACGACTAAACAACAGTGTTCGAACAATAAAAAATATCGTCATAAACTGATAATTTTATTATAGTGAAATTAATTTTTATTAAAATTTATTGTGTCCAAATAAAAACAAAATTTTAAGAATAAATAAGGCTATAAAACAACTAAAATGTAATTGATGTTTAACACGAAATAAATCATTGTATTTTGTTCTTAAATGAAACATATATCCTTTAATAAAATAATATATATTACGACACAAAAGTAGTTGACCTTTTAGGAATTTGTGTTTGATATTAAAACTACTTTCTGTCTTAAAAGAGTACAAACAAAGCACGAATATAGTTAAACACGAATCTACCTAAAAAGGAAATAGGCAAAAGGGGTAAAAAAACTCAATACATATCAATTCGCTTTCTGCATGCTGAAGTACCGATTTCTCCAGAGATTTACAGATTGTGATTGTTTTTGGAATACACAAATCCTCGACGCCTAACATTACTGAGGTATTTTTGTTTCGTCTTTGTTCAAGCTTTGTTTCACATGTCCTCTGTTTTTTTTATAGATTCTTTATTCTAAACTACTCTATTAGGTTTTAAGTATGCCATGTGTGCTCATCTTGTGATCCTGTGTTGGTACTTATTAACAAACATAATCTTCTTAATCATGTAGATCTAAACTCAATATTCATGATATATATAAGTGTATTAATAATGTTGATTTTAAAAAATAACATGAGTTTTATAGAATGCATATATTGAACTTTTATACAATTAGTTCTGGTAGTAACTAATAAAATTAATTTTGAAGAATAAGTATATGGGTTAAACTTTTAGTTTACAAAATTGAATCTATCCAGAAACTTTTTGGTCATGTACAGAATGCATAGCAAATTTTATATCTGTAAATTCTTTATAAGTGAAATTTAACTATTTGAATGCATGACAGTTATGGAGCAAAAAGGATCAAATTTGGCTACTGGATCTGGTATGAGACGCATTGTAATTTATTAAAAAAAATTGAGAACTACTTTAAATGTTAAATCTTTAATTAAAGAATTGTTATTTTGTAGGGGGTGAATCATATATAGGGAGTTTTCTTTCTGCAAACAACGACTCTGAATCGTTTGGAAGTTTTGTAAGTTTTTTAAAGAATAAACTTAATTATATTAATTTTCAACTGTTGTATAAAGTACAATGTCATGGCAAGGTTTTTAGATATTCTTAATGACTGTGAAATTACAAAATTGTTTCAGAGGATTCCAAAAAGCTTTGTCGCAGAATTTGGAAGAATTTTGCCGTCACGTTTAAGGATAAAATGCAAAAATTTTGAGTGGAAAGCTAAATATGATAAGGATCTGAAGTTATTGTATGGGATGAGAAGATTCATGAAGTATTACGAAATAAAAATGTATGGTGTCGTTCAGTTTGATTATTACGGAAATGATCAGTTCGGTGTTAGAGTGTTCAAAAATTATGCAATTGAAAGTAATTATCGAAAGATGACTCCCCTGCAATTTTTAAAAAGTAAAAAATGTAGAAAGTGGAGAGAGGATGAATATATCATTGATGGATTGTCATTGCAATATCAAATGTCTGTTGCACTATGGTCCTTTAATGCTTTTATGAATTATGTGGACTACTTTGAGATCAGGGTAAACAATGTTCATATAGATGGAAGATATCCATTCCTGGTAAGCTATTCCATGTTTTTTATTTATTTAAAGTTTTTGGTTTGAATAAGGTTTTAATTGAGTTGGCAACTTACAGAGACTTAGCAATGAGTTTGAAAAGCTATACAAAGATTGGGAAGATAGTGCAAAGCTTTATCTCCGTTTTACGGAAGATACATGGGAAATCAATATATTCTAAATTTGTGCTAGCATTGAGTTTTCCAAATGACTTAAAATACCCTCCCTTTTTTTTCCTTTACACATAACTTCACATACTTTTTGGTCTTTTTACCCTCCACTGGATCATCCAAGTAAAAACGGGTCATACCCACAGTTTTTCAAGTGTTTTTAGACCCAAAATGGATAATCCACATACAAATGGGTTTTATCCATTTAAATTTAAAATCTTCTACACGTCAGTTATAACTGATTGATTTAAAACTTCTTTTTTTTACTCATCCTTTCTCCATGTTTCCTTATATTCTGTTATCTTTTAATTCAAATTCCTGATTTAGTGGACACATCTTTGGAAACTGATTTTCAGAACGACATTGTATCAAAACTTGAATATTGTTCGGCATATTTGTTATGAACACGTTAATCATTTTCTACATCTGCCAACAATCTGTACAATGGACAAATCAGGTATGTATACTATCTTTCATGGATACCTATGTGTATTTGTTGTTCTTACTTTGTTGCTGCTGACTATACTCTTAAAAACACAGGTCGCAAACGAACTCCCCTTGCATCGTTTTCCCCTTCTTCGTCATCTAAACATGGTAGAAAATACATCCAGGTTCTATTTCTCAAGATTTTAACTCGCGTTTTTTATATTGGTTATATGTTATTCATGTTTGTATGTGTAGTATCCAAACGACGAGCAGGAAGCGCTATTGATAATAGTAGAAGTCATGTTAATTCACAGTCCTATGACAATTCCGGGATTTTAAAATATAGTCAACAAAGTTCACAATCTCCTAATGTGAATGACGAAAATCAGAATCCAAATGTAGAGAGTTCTACGTTAAATGTTGAAGGTAATTAACATTTTTAATTACACATAACTTCACAACATGTTTTGGAACCATTATTTTGAACCATTATGTTTTGGAACATGTTCATTACCACAATATGTTATCAATAATACAAATGTTCTCTTTCTTCCATCAGGTTACACCGGATCAAGTGTTTGCTCACCAAAACTTTTTGAAAGTGGACATACGGTACAACGCTCTACCGGCAGGATTGTAGTCACAACACAACCTATTCATAACACTTTTAACTCTTCAGGTTTGCATTTATCTCGGTTTTATCCATCAGATTAGCATCAGATGTTGTGTTCGCGTTTTTAACGTTGTATTAGTCTGTTTGTTAATAGTTCTTAATCCAAGCGGTGTATCTCAATCTTTACAATGTAAGATACATACCTTCTCATTATCCTTTTTTTATGTTGTAATTAACATTATTCTTTTAGCGTAGTATAATAGTATAATATTATTATTCTTTTATGTTGTAATTAACATTATTCTTTTAGCATAATAGTATTCATTAAATGTTTGGATTTGCAGGTTCTTCTGATCTTTTTATGTTATGATGCATAATAGTATTCATGAAATGTTTGGATTTGCAGGTTCTAATAATAATTGCCAATTGACTCCGTCACAGAGGCGATTAAACAATATTGATTTATCAGGTTTTTTGGTATTTTGCAGCTTAGTTTCTCTAATTTATATTAGACAATTTCCGATTTTTTATTCCTGTGTAACATTGCTTTGCAACTTTGTTTAAAAATTGTTTAGCTTCTCATCCAAGTGGTGTGACTCAATCTGTTCAACGTAAGCCTTAACCCCCTATTTATTCATTCTCTTCTGTAATTTTTTTATGTAATTCTTCTGAAATTTTTATTCAGATTAAAATTATTCTGTTTAATAGTTAATTATTTTACTTTTGTAGATTAATTAGTTATGGCATATGTTTTACAGGAACCCCTTTTACAAATCCTGTTTCGAGGCTTTTGAAATCAAGTTCGGTAGTCAATAACAAACCGTTTAATTTCCATTTGCCTAACTCTAGAATAACTCCCTGTAATGCACCTAATGATGGTATCAAGCAGCATAATCTTGGTAGTGTAATATATTTTCAATCAATTTACTCATTGTTTTTTTTCTAATGTACATTCATCAGCTTATATACATTTTTTTTTCCTTCATAAATGTGCAGATCGAGGTCCGATTGTCAATAAGAAAACGAATACTTTCCAATTGCCGTCGTCAACAATTACTCCCCGTAATTCAAACACTGACAAAATCAAACAGCAAAGACTTTTGGAATCGTTCAATCGTGGTACTATGCTTTACATTGATTCCATGTACGCATTGGGTTTTCCTTTATTTATTGTTACATACCAATTAGTGAATGTGATGCAGATCGAGGTGTACATGTTCTTCCAAATTCTAATTTTAAACAAAATCAGACTCAAATTGATTCTCGCATCTTAGAAAGTTCATCTTCAACAAGAAGGAGAGAAAACCAGCGTTACATTACTGTTACTGTTCCAGAGCCTGAACAACTTTGTGTTAAGCGTCCAGGTGAAAATTGCCCTTTAATTTTAAATCAATGTTAAAAATATTATCATTTTGATTACTCACTTTATTATTTATGTAACGCAGTTTGGTTTCAGCCTATGTCGAGTAAGTCTTATCTCATATTTTTTATATTACTGTAAATTTTTATAAATTTTAAAATTTATTAACATAATAATTGTACAGGAGATCACACTTCAAATGTGGGAGAACCGTCAAGTTCTGGTGTTAAAAATTTAATGTCGGCTTTCAATGAAGCTGGTGATGATTTGCTAGGACAAGATCCAATTGATGATGACATTATGAATCCAGATAATCAAGTTTATGAGGCAGTTTTTTCTGGTAAAAAAAATGAAAATTATAGTTCATACAAATATTAATACATACTTTTTCATACCTTTCAAATATATATTTGCAGATGAAGAAACTAACGAATCTGCTGGACAACGAGGACAATATTTATTCGATGAAGAAGGGGAAAAGGAATATGAAATCCCTGGTAATACAAATATTATACGTATTAAAAATGTAACAATCTATATTTTAATAATTTTAAATTAATTGGTAGAATTTTTATATGCTGTTGATGCATAATATTTCAGATTTGTGGGAAGGTTACATGAATCTTGGTCCTCCGTCAGCAATTTGCCAAAAATGCAAAGCAAGAATGTGGAATGAGGAAAGAAATAATAAATCTTCCAGGAACAACCAGCCTACTTTCTCAATTTGTTGTAAAGATGGACAGATTAAACTTCCTAAAGAAAAGCCACCTCCTCCATTTTTAGCATCATTGCTGCATGGAGGTGAAAAATCTGCTCACTTTAAGGAGAACATAAGGACCTATAATTCAATTTATCAGTTTACTTCCCTTGGTGGAAAAATTGATCGAAAAATTAACAACGGAGGAGGACCTTATTGTTTTAAATTAAATGGCCAAAATTACCATTTGATTGGGAGTCTTAAACCTAAAGAAGGGGCTTCACCAAAGTTTTGTCAACTATGGGTCTATGATACCGAAAATGAAATTCAGAATAGAATGAATGCAGTTCCAGGGACAGACCAGCTTGATCCTGAAATTGTTGAAGGTCTTTTACATATGTTGGATGAAAATAATAAATTGGCTGAAGGATTTCGTATGGCACGTGATCGATTCAATCTTCAGGAACCAGATGAGTTTAATTTGCTTTTGGTTTCTTCAAAATCTGCTTCTGGGAGGCCTAATCTAATCGGCCCATCAAATGATGTTGCTGCTTTAATTGTTTCCGACGGTGATAATAGCTGTCCATTTAGAGACATTGTTGTAGAGACTAAACAGAGGTATCTCAAGAGGGTTTTTGAAACATGTAAACACTTTATGCAATTACAGTATCCCTTGCTTTTCCCGTACGGTGATGATGGTTTTCATTTGACTATTCCCCTGCACAATAAAAATAATAAGGTCCCAGTTGAGGTACAAAATGATCAACATCCAGATGAAACCAAGCATAGGTCTACAGTCACAATGAGGGAATTCTATGCATATAAGCTGATGATACGTCCTGATGAAGGTTAAATATTTTTTTACATGAAATTTTGTATGGCTAATAATTTTTGTTATTTTGTCTGATCTATATAATAAATTATTTCAGGAAAGAATCTCCATCTTGGTGGTCGTTTGTGGCAACAATTTGTTGTAGACGCTTTTGCTGCAGTTGAACAATATAGGTTGGATTGGATCAGAGGTCACCAACATATTATACGTTCAGAATTGTACAAGTCAATTCGGGATTCTATTCAGAAAGGTGATACAAATCCAGATAATATTGGAAAAAAGGTTATTTTACCAGCCACACACACGGGTTCTCAAAGATATATGAACCAATATTTCAAAGATTCTTTGGCTATTTGTCGTACTATAGGTCATCCATCTTTATTCTTGACTATGACATGTAATACACAATGGCCTGAGATACACAGCATGTTAGAATATTTGCCTGGTGTAGGCGTATCAGATGCACCTGATATAGTTGCAAGGGTTTTCAAGTTAAAGCTTGATCAATTGCTTCATTTAATCAAGAAAAAAGATTACTTTGGAAAATGCATTGGAGGTAATTTGTCTTATTTTACACTCATTTCAATATAGTTCGTAAATTAACATTTTTTACTTTTGTTACTGATAAGTTGGCCCATTTCTGTAAAATGATTTTTTTCTCAATATTTCAACAGTTATGCATGTAATTGAATTCCAGAAGCGTGGTCTGCCTCACTGCCACATGTTAATCTGGTTGCATCCAAGTAGTCGACCCAAAAATATTGAAGATATTGACAAATTAATTTCTGCTGAGATACCAGACGAAAGATGTGATCCAATTGGATATCACGTTGTAAAGAATTTTATGATACATGGTCCATGCGGAAAAGATTACTCATACTCTCCATGTATGGTTAAAGGGAAATGTGGTCGTCATTTTCCAAAGAAGTAAGTTGATATTTAATTTTAAAAGGATATTTATTCCAGGGTTGCATCATTATTTTATCCATTTATTGTTTTTAAATTTAAAATTATTTTCATTCAGGTTTAATGGCAACACATTTTTTGATGATTGCGGTTTTCCCGTTTACCGTAGACGTCGCACGGAGCACAAAGTCAAGAAGAAAGGTGTTGATCTCGACAACCAATATGTTGTACCATATAACAGGGATTTATTAGTTCGATTTCAATGTCATATCAATGTTGAGGTTTGTAATAGCTCACGGTCTTTGAAGTATTTGTTTAAATACTGTTTGAAAGGCCATGACACAGCAACAATGTTACTGAAGAAAAAGAAAGGAGTCGGAGGTCAAGAATCCTCCAGTTCTACAAATAAGTCAAGAGATGAAATAAAAAACTATCTTGATGGTCGGTATATTTGTGCTGCAGAAGCTGCATGGAGATTGTTAGGTTTTGACATACATCATCGGTTTCCAACTGTAGAACGTCTACCAGTACATATGGAAGGTGAGAAAAATGTGTCATTTAAGCAAAATGAAAGTTTGAAAATAGTTGCTGAAAAGGCTATGAAAAGATATAGCAAACTCGAGGGTTGGTTTGAAGCAAATAAAACCATTCCCCAAGCAAGAAAGCTTACATACCCAGAATTTCCACAAGATTTCACGTGGAAAGGAGATTTGTGTAAATGGAAGATACGGGAAAGAGGCACTATTTTTGGTAGATTATCCGATGTTCATGCATCTTCTGGTGAGATATTTTATTTGAGAATGATTTTGTTGCAAAGTAGAGGAGCCACATCATATAAAGATCTCAGAACTGTAAACGGTACAGTGTATAATACATTTAAAGAAGCGTGTGATGCGCTTGGACTTCTTAAGGATGACAGGCAGTGGCATGTAACTATGTCTGAGAATGCAGTCCACACAATGCCACGACAACTTAGAGAACTGTTTGTCCATATTATTTCCAATAATCAGATTGCTGATCCGCTTAGGTTGTGGGAGCAACACTGGGTATCCATGTCAGACGATATTCTATTCGCTAAGCGTAAATTAGCCGACAATGTCCACCTCCAATTAAGCGAGTCTGAGTTGCAGAACATTACATTGACAGGTATATTTTTTTACCAGCAGTATTATTACAATATATTACTAATGTGCCTATTACTATCTAACAAGATCTAAACCTTTATTAATGTATTTTTTTTTAGAAATTGAGAAGCTATTCAATGATGTGGGAAAAAGTTTGAGAGATTATCCCACATTACCATATCCTGATGAAATGTATCTTCAAGATTTCGAAAACAGGTTACTTTCTGAAGAGTTGTCTTATGATCGAGCTGATATGGAACAACAGCATCAGAAATTGCACCAGAATTTAAACAAAGAGCAGCTCCATGCTTATAATTCTATTATCAAAAGTGTTGAGAACAAAAAGGGTGGAGTTTTTTTTGTATATGGAAGTGGTGGATGTGGGAAGACCTTCCTCTGGAATACTATTTGTTGCAAATTGCGGAGTAAAGGAAAAATTGTACTTCCAGTAGCATCCTCTGGCATTGCAGCAACACTTTTGCCCGGTGGAAGAACGGCTCACTCAAGGTTCCACATTCCATTAAAGATAGACCAACACTCTATTGCTGGTATTAAACATGGTTCAGAACTTGTTGAACTAATGAAGCAAACCAGCCTAATTATATGGGACGAGGCACCTATGCAACATCGAAATGCATTTGAGAGTGTTGATCGCAGTCTAAGAGATATCATGTCTTCAGTTGATCCTTTGAGAGCTGGGATGCCATTTGGTGGCATATCTATTGTTTTTGGTGGGGATTTTAGACAGATTCTTCCAGTCATTCCAAAAGCATCAAGAGCACAAGTTGTGAATGCATCACTCAATAGTTCAAAGTTGTGGGAATATTGCGAGGTATTCTTATTAAAGCAAAATATGCGTTTGTCTTCAGGAAAATCAAATCATGATATTCAAGATATATCAGACTTCAGCCAATGGGTACTTGACGTTGGGAACGGAACAATTCCTAATGTTCATCCTGATGATACTATAAATGATCCAGATGTTGTTATTCTGGAAAAATTTCTGATTCATTCTTCAAATCAGCCAATAAAGGATATTGTGGACGTCATTTACCCAGATATAAAAACAAACATTACAAATGCTGATTATTTGAAGCAACGTTCTATTCTTACTCCAACAAATGCTATTGTTAATGATGTGAATTCTTACATTCTCGATCAGATCCCAGGTACGACACATACATATTTCAGTCAAGACTCCCTATGTGACAATGTTGATGAAAATAATGAATTTGGAGCAGGCTTTCCTGTAGAATATTTGAATTCAATAAATATGCCGTGTCTACCTAGACATGATTTGAAGATTAAGGTTGGGTCTGTTATCATGCTTATGAGAAATCTAAACCAGCTGATGGGACTTTGTAATGGCACGAGGATGATTGTGAAAAAATGCTTGAAAAATAGCATTCTTTGTGAAATTTTGACAGGTTCAGAAGCTGGCACAACTCACATTATTCCAAGAATTGAGATGGAACCCACAGACACAAAGTGGCCTATTGAATTCAAAAGAGTTCAGTTTCCCGTCCAGCTTTGTTTTGCTATGACTATTAATAAAAGTCAGGGACAATCCTTAGACATAGTTGGTTTATACTTGCCGAGATCTGTTTTCACACATGGTCAGTTATATGTGGCCATATCCAGAGTTACTTCTCCATCTGGATTGCACATTTTAATTGATAGTGATAGTGGAGGTTGTACTAACATAACTGCTAATGTTGTTTATGAAGAAGTGTTTTACAATTTGCCAAGTTAGATTAATTTATGTAATTCTTCTTATAGGCATCTCTTAATAATGCATTTAGCGCTTAATGTTTTTTGTTTTTGTCATGAATTTATGAGAACAACTTCCTTGCAATTTAAGGTTTTTATAAAATCTTATTTTTCTTCTTACATTTTAGTAGTCCATCCTATATTAATTTTTAGCAATTGTTTAACTAATAAAAGTTAAAAGACAAATGAATTGTTATTTATAAGAATTTTTCCACTAATAGACATGATGTTGTCTTAAAATGTTATCCTGATTAATATATATTTTTTAAATTTATTTTTCAAAATCATAATAAAAGTTTTGTGATTTAGAATAAATCGAAGTTGTATTCAAATGTGTTTAAGTAAAGTTTTTATTTAAATCATTCCTATCTGTAGGTAAAATATCTTCTTGATTATAATTTGTTGTAGTTGATTTGTTTTAATCAAATAACAACCATTAAATTAGTATCAATAAAAATCAATATTTAAATATAAGATTACTTTTTTGATTCTGGTAAGTTAATTGGATAAATCAAATCCTTCATTATCTCCATAATTATTCAATTTATGTTAAAAATTTAATCAATTATCTAATCTTTAAGATTAGATCAATCAACCAATTTGTTGCCTATATATCCACAAACCCACGTTTGATGTAACCCACTCTACCACACGGGAGAGAACGAAACCGGTGTATAGCTTAATCAGAGGCAATGTCTAATTTCTCTTTTTTATAAACTATTCTAATCTCTTCTTATCAAGCATCATTATTTTGCTTCTTATGCTATCTTCATTAGTATTTTTATACATGGTAGCTTAAGTCTTTAACTTTATAGTTAGACTATTCTTTTCATTTTGTTGTAGTTTTTGTTTTATCTCTGCAAGATATATATGATTACCACGTCTAATCATGCCTTTGTTTAAATATTGCCTTTCATTATTGTTTCTTATAATTTATCATGTTTGGAACAGATATGGCAATGCATGATCACCTTTCGACAATAGATGAATCTAAGATGGATTGGACATTGAAAGTCCGTGTTACAAGGATGTGGGATACAATTTCCCATGCAGGCGTTGTAACGGCTCACAATATGCTTCTTTTGGATTGTCAGGTAATATAACATTTTTTACATTGGTTTACCAATTAGTTGTATATTCAACATTATTTTTTCGTTAGTTGATTAAATGGTCGCTTTATATAACAGAACACTCATATGCTTGCTACTATCACACCTGTTTTGTGGAATAATTATGAAAATCCTATTTTGGAGGGAGGCTTATATAAGATTGTCAATGTCCGTGTTCGTGAAGCATTTGGTTTTTACCGGCCTGTTAGTACTGCTAAGTGTATCAAGTTTGTAACTTCTACAATTGTCAGTCCTATTCTTCACGATGACTTCATCATTCCAATGCACAAGTTTGAAGTGAAGCATTTGGAAGATCTTCATGACATTTTGCGTACTTGTTGTGCCCAAAATCTCCATGGACTAGATTTAGGCCCATTAATCAATAAGGTCCGATCCATACAAGTTAGAAGATTGATCCAATACGAGCCAGGAAGATCAAATAGAAGAAATGACTAAAGAAGTACGAATAACAGGAGGTTCCCCAATGGTCAGGAAGCTGAGCTGAACACTCGAAGACCAGGTTCCTCCCAGCCGAGGAGTTCGAATTAGCATAACAACAGCCATAGAGATGATAAAAGCATATGAAAAGTTATCCAGTCTAACTAGTTTGTTATTTGTGCAGGTACTAACACCAAAAGGGAGGTTCCTAAGTGATATGTCCCGAAATAAGGAGGTCCCTGAGAAACAGGCTCCTGAAATGTAGGTTCCTGAGCACCAGGTTCCTACGAGTTGCCAACAGAAAGTTCTAGAAGCCATCTAGAACAGATAAACGAATTGGTATCTGAGTATGATTCTAGGGCGCAGATGATCCTAGAATAACTCTAACCAATAAGAGAAACATAAGTAGGGTACGAACTCGAGTTCTACTCCACTTAGCCAAACTAGTTCGTGAAAGGCTCTAAAGGAACCTGAGTCCAACACGAATTAGATGACCGAATGCAGCTATTCCAGTAGGAGACGAAATCATACTAGAACTACGTGAGCTTGATCCCTATAAATACAAGGGTACGTAGGCACCTCAGGGTACGACGCATTAAGTTCTCTAGTTTTCTCTAAAGGCACCTGAGATTATTGGAGATACCCTCGAGCTCAGCTCAACCCCCACAAACACAACCCAAACCTTTCGTAGAACAGTTGATCGCTAGCCTATACAACTACCTGTAAACCTCACATAAGTTGATTACGAAATCCACTCATCAACATTGGCGCTAGAAGGAGGGGAAGTTAATATCTTAAGAGTGGAAAAGATGTCAGGCAGCTCGGAGAGCGAAGCAACCCGTTCTGAGCGACAGGTTCATGAGGAGAACGCATCTCCTCCCAGAGCACCGAAGGTCACTAAAGCAGCCATGATGGAAATCCTAAAGACTGTGGGAGAACGTTTATCGACTTTGGAGCAGGCTTCAAGCAAAAAGAAGAAAAAGAAGGCAAAGAAGAGCAAGAAGTCGAAGGTTACTCCGAAACAGTTGAATTTTGAAGAATCTGAGAATGGAGAGGAGGTTCCTGACGATGGTAAAGAACCGAAAGAAGGTAATGATGATGAAGATATGGAGAATCCTGAGAAGAATAAAACTGGTAGCAAGGACCGTACAGGGTCCAAGAAGAAGAAGAAAACCAAGACTGGAGGTTCCTCAAAGAAAAAGAAGAACGATAAAGACCCATCTGTCGAGATAATTGAAGAAAAAGGCACGGATTCAGATGAGGATACTGAAGAATCAAGTGCTACAGGGTCGCAAGAGGAAGAAGGGACGAGTAAGAAGACAAAGGCGGAAGCTGTTGGGGAGGTGACGGCAGAAGATGTCAAGAAAATTTTGGCTCAACTCAAGGACGAAAAGAATCTTGCTGTGAACCCTATAACAGCTTCTCCTTTCACCAAGAAGGTTCGAAAGTCGGCTTTGCCTAGGTCTTACAGGCCCTCAAATGAGTTGAAATTCGATGGGACTACTGACCCCATTGAGTACCTTAGTCGTTTTGACACAGAGATGGATGTTTATCAAGTGAAGGAAGCCACCAGGTGCAGGTTACTGGCTGCAACTCTACAGGGCGGAGCCCATCAGTGGTTCAAAAGGTTACCTGCAGATTCGATTGGTTCTTGGGCAAGCATGGGGAAGCTCTTTGTCACTCAATTCAGAGCATCTGTTGCATTTGCCCCACCGACCAATACCTTAGCCAATATCAAGCAAAGACCTAGTGAGACATTGACAGAATATTTCAAGAGGTTTAATGCAGAGGTTCCTAAAGTTAGGAAGGCATCTGAGGAAACAATAAAGAATTTCTTAATCGCTGGAGTCAAAGGAGGCTCAGATTTTTGGAAAGCACTGCAGGGAAAAGAACCAGAGACGTTAGCAGATTTTTATGCCCAGGCAGAACCCTTTCGACTGGTGGAGGAGTCTCTAGCTGAATTAAGGAAGGATCCAGATTTTGTAAGGCAAAGTGGAAGCAAGAGGTCGAGACAAAGAAGCCCCAATGGTCGTGACAATAAAAAGGTGGTTAGTCGCACTTCTCAGGTGAAGCCTGAAGTTGTGAATCCTACTAAACCTGTCATGAGTCAGGTACCGCCACCAGCTTCCTATAACAGCAATAGACCAGAGAGACCCGTCTATGAAACTTTCACCCCTTTGGTAGCTCCGATTGATCATATTTACGCAGTGAATGAGAAGTCCTCATGGTTTAAGAAGCCTTTCAGAACCGGTCCCCCAGGAAATAAGAATGAGCGCCCCTACTGTGACTTCCATGATAATAATGGGCATAATACTGCAGATTGTCGTCACCTCAGAGATCTAATTGAAACTCTAATCAGACAAGGGCAATTGAGTGAATGGGTGGCTCAGGAAGGAAAAAAGTATAGAGATGAGAAGACTCAGAAGACACAGACACAGGAACCTGTCGTGATGGAGGGACCACCTAAGGCTGGGTGCATACGCACAATTATAGGAGGTCCCCATATTGGAGGAAGCAGCAGGAATGCCATGGAGAGGTATACTCGTGAGGCTAAAGAACGTCCTTTAACCAGTATTTACAATCTGTCCCAGAGGTCCCCAAAGCTGTTTGAAGGAGAGGATGCAGATATTACTTTCAATGAAGAAGATGCTTCCTGGGTACATCATCCTCATACTGACGCCTTGGTTGTTGAGGCAGGAATTGGATCTTATGAGGTTCATCGAGTGCTAGTGGATAATGGAAGCTCTGTAAACTTGTTATCTTACTCAGCTTTCAAGAAGATGCATTTTCTGGATAAAGACTTAACTCCAACAAACGATACCTTGTATGGATTCACCAATAATCAGGTTCCTATCAAAGGTAAGATTCGTTTGCCAGTAACCTTAGGTGATAAACCATGTTGCATTACACAGTTGGCAGAATTCATTGTTATAGAAGAGAATATGAATTACAATGCTATTTTGGGAAGACCCATTTTGAAGGAGATGAGGGTAATCACCTCCATTTACCACCTCACTATGAAGTTCCCGACGCCAAACGGAGTTGGCATAGTTCGAGGATGTCAGTATGAGTCTAGAGAGTGTTATACCAAAGCTTTGCAACATGCTGCTAGAGCTGCTAAATTGCCTGAGCCTATGGACGAGGTTCCTGATAGTTTTCCAGGAAAGAACCCAGACAAGATAACGGTCGACCTGCGCAGTTCGCCTTTGGAAGGTTTTGTGTCAGCCTCCTGTAGAGCTATAAGAATTGAAGAGATCATAGAAGAGGAACCTCATGATAAGATTCCCGTTTTTCGGGGACCAGATACCCCCTACTTACTGATAGAGGGTGCACCCCCTACGGATAAGGATGGTGATGTGTGTATGGTAGAAGGGGTAGATGCAGGAACCGAAATGCAGGAATGTCATGCACGAAATGTCATGCACGAAATGTGCACCCCCTACGGAGAAGGAATGTCATGCACGAAATGCAGGAACCGTCTACCGTCCAGGAACCTCAAGAGGACTCAACCGCAAGGATGGAGGTAGACTTAGATCCTCGAATGCCAGAAACCATGGTAAAGGCTGGACCAGCTGGTGAAACTCTGGATGTGAAGATCAATGACAAAGATGGTATAAAGGTGTTGAAGATTGGAGCTCAGCTTGATCCAACCTTAAAGGAATCTCTCATTACCTTTTTGGGCAAGAACCTGGATGTGTTTGCCTGGTGTCATGCAGATATGGAAGGGATAGATCCAAAGGTCATGTGTCATAAGTTGAATATTGATCCAGAAAAGAAAGGAGTGAGACAGAAGCGAAGACCAGTTAGTGGCGAGAGAGCTCAGGCATTGAAAGAAGAGGTTGACAGGTTGTTGGATGCAGGATTAGTTAAAGAATCTTTTTACCCAATATGGTTGGCAAATCCTGTTTTGGTAAAGAAACCTAATGGAAAATGGAGAACCTGTGTGGACTTCACAGATCTCAACAAAGCATGTCCGAAGGACAGCTTCCCACTGCCACGGATTGATCAGTTAGTAGATGCAACAGCTGGACATGCCCTCCTTAGCTTCATGGATGCCTATTCAGGTTATAATCAAATCCCTATGTATGAACCTGACCAAGAGCATACTTCTTTTATTACGGACAGAGGTCTTTATTGCTATGTATGCATGCCATTTGGGTTGATTAATGCTGGAGCTACATATCAACGGTTAGTGAATATGATGTTTAAAGACCAAATTGGCCATACTATGGAGGTATATGTGGATGATATGTTAGTTAAGTCTAAGGAAGCTGTTGATCATGTAAAGCACTTAGAAGAAATGTTTGGAATCTTGCGGAAGTACAGAATGAAGCTGAACCCTCAAAAATGTGTGTTTGGGGTAGAATCAGGAAAGTTTCTGGGTTTCATGGTAAACCACAGAGGTATCGAAGCCAACCCAGCCAAGATTAAAGCATTGATTGATATGAGGTCTCCGAGAACTGTGAGAGAGGTTCAATCTCTTACAGGAAGAGTTGCAGCTTTGAATAGATTCATTTCGAGGTCCACTGATAAGTGTCAGGAGTTCTTTAAAGCCATAAAGAAAGGAAACAAATTTGAGTGGACCGCAGAATGTGAGATAGCGTTTGGAAAGCTAAAGGAGCATTTGGGGAGCCCCCCACTGTTAGCCAAACCTGTGGATGGAGAAACATTGATACTTTATTTGGCTGTTTCAGAGTATTCCATTAGTGCAGTTCTGGTTCGAGAAGAGAATGGACAGCAGAGCCCAGTTTACTATGTTAGTAAAAGGTTACTTGACGCAGAAACGAGGTACACAGGAATGGAGAAGTTGGTTTTCGCATTGATTCTGGCTTCCAAGAAGCTGCGACCTTATTTCCAAGCTCACAAGATTGAAGTAAGAACCTCATATCCACTTAAGCAAGTGATGCATAGGCCAGAAACCTCTGGAAGAATGTTAAAATGGGCTGTGGAGCTAGGACAGTTCGACATAGAATATAAGCCAAAGACAGCAATCAAAGCTCAAGCTTTAGCAGATTTCTTAATCGAGTTTCCACCTCATGTAGAGGTTGCTGGCCAAGAGGGGCCAAAAGAAGTGGTGGAAAAACAGGCAGACAATGACAACTGTGCACCTTGGTGGACACTGTATGTGGATGGAGCTGCTAACAGTGGTGGAGCAGGTGCAGGCATAGAATTAGTTAGTCCAGAAGGGCACCAACTCTATAGCTCGATTCATTTTGCTTTTAAAGCCACGAACAATGATGCAGAATATGAGGCATTGATTGCAGGACTCAAGTTGGCTTTGGAGATGAAAGTAGAAAATATCAGGGTGTTTAGTGATTCAATGTTAGTAGTTTGGCAGATTCGTGGTGGTTTTCAGGCGAGAGGGCCGAGAACAGACTTATATTTGAGATACTCCCAGGAGTTGATCGCAAGGTTCAGAGAGGTGAAGCTGGATCAGGTACCTCGAGGAAAGAATACCAAAGCGGATGCATTGGCCAAGTTAGGGTCACAAAGAGAATCCACGTTATTGGGGGTAATTCCACTTCAAATCCAGGAGCAACCAAGTGTTTTCAAGGAAGAGGTAATGGACATTGAATTTCCAGTTGAAGATTCCTGGATGACCCCAATATATCGTTACCTGGACAAAGGGGAGCTACCTCCCAATCAAAGTGATACCAGGAAGCTGAGGTATCGAGCAGCCAGGTATGTAATTTATGATGGAGTTCTGTATAAGCGAGGATTCAATCAGCCTTTGCTCAAGTGTGTAGCTGGAGAACAATGCAAGTATATCCTCGAGGAAATTCATGAAGGAGTATGTGGAAATCACTCGGGGGGTAATTCTCTAGCCATGAAAGTCCTTCGACAAGGATATTATTGGCCAACCATCAAAGCAGATGCTATGAAGTTTGTGCAGGCATGCAGTAATTGTCAGAGGTTTGCAAATTTTGATAGTCGTCCTGTAGCCCCTATTAAACCGATTGTTAGCCCCTGGCCATTCGCTGTTTGGGGGATAGACCTCATTGGAGAGCTCCCGAAAGGAAAAGGAGGAGTGAAATACGCAGTGGTCGCAGTCGATTACTTTACAAAGTGGGCGGAAGCAGAACCACTTGCTAAGATTACAGCGTCAAAATTGACTGAATTTGTGTTTCGAGCTATTGTATGCAGGTTTGGCATTCCACAGAAGCTGATTTCTGACAATGGGAAGCAGTTCGATAGTAGAGAGCTTAGAGGATTGTGTGAGCAGTTTGGAATCCAAAAAGCATTTTCAGCAGTGTATTATCCGCAGAGTAATGGACAGACTGAAGCAGTGAATAAGATTATCAAGCACACTTTGAAGACAAGGCTTGAAGATAAGAAGGGAAGCTGGCCAGAGGAGCTTCCTGGAGTCTTGTGGTCGTATAACACCACGCCTAGAACTACAACTGGTGAGTCTCCTTTTATCCTCACTTATGGTTGTGAAGCTATGGTACCTGTGGAAGTTGGAACAGGTTCCTTGAGAAGAAAGTATTTTGATCCCGAGAGCAATGAGGTCAATCATAGACTGTATTTGGACATGGTTGAAGAGTTGAGAGCAGATTCACAAGTGAAGTTAGCAGCATATCAACAGAGAGTTCGAAGGTATTACGACAAAAAGGTGAAGGCAAGACCTTTTAAAGTTGGAGACCTAGTTCTGAGAAAAGTCATGCCAAATACCAGGGTTCTGGCACATGGAGCTTTTGGAGCAAATTGGGAAGGGCCTTACCAGATAAAGTCAGCCATTTGGGAAGGAACCTACCACTTGATGGATATGGATGGGAACCTCATTCCGAGAGCTTGGAATGCAGAACATCTCAAGAAGTATTATCAGTAACTCTTTTATGCGTTTTTCTTAGGAAAAGTAAGGCTCTTTCAGCCCAAGAATAAAGGCAGCTTATTAGTAATAGCTGACCAGCATTTTGATTTCAGTATTTAATTATGCATGTACTCGGGGGGTATTTGATGTGAACCTCCCTACTTGCAAGACATTTTTTTTTAAGTATTGAGCGATGTATAGCTCTACGTTGAAAATTTTGAGTGCATTATTTGCAGCTATAGCTCCTTAATAGTTCTTTTACGTAATAATCATTACCCAAAAGAACTGGGGGGTAGTATTCCTACTTAGACAGTATTGCACATGCTATGATTTGATATTTCATATGCCAATTTGAAATTTTTGAAACAGGTTACCTAGATTAACAGGTTCCTGTAGCATTGTGTTGCATTTCGCAGGTTACCTAAGCTGACAGGTTCCTGTAGCATTGACAGTATGTATGAAGTATGAATATGAATTGACAGAATGTGCAGACTACGATTGATTGACCAGAATTAGCTTGTGGACAGATTGTTGAGAAAAGGATAAAAGCCCCAGGTAGCTTCCTGGGCATCGAGCAAAGCCCCAGGTAGCTTCCTGGGCATCGAGCAAAGCCCCAGGTAGCTTCCTGGGCATCGAGCAAAGCCCCAGGTAGCTTCCTGGGCATCGAGCAAAGCCCCAGGTAGCTTCCTGGGCATCGAGCAAAGCCCCAGGTAGCTTCCTGGGCATCGAGCAAAGCCCCAGGTAGCTTCCTGGGCATCGAGCAAAGCCCCAGGTAGCTTCCTGGGCATTGAGCAAAGCCCCAGGTAGCTTCCTGGGCATTGAGCAAAGTCCCAGGTAGCTTCCTGGGCACGAGAAAAGCTTCAGGTAGCTTCCTGAGCAAATAAGATTGAAAAGCCTCAGTTGACTGAGCACGACATTGTTGCCAAAAGCCTCAAGTTCCTTGAGCACGTGAATTAAAGTCCTGACAAAAGGCATCTAAAGTCCTGACAAAAGGCACCTTAAAGAGAGGCCTAATAAGCTCTCCCTCATGTGGAACCGCCTTTGGCACATGGGAAGAAGGGATAAAATCCTTAGCATATACCTTCATAAGATGTCTAGCCTGACACATGGAGAAGAGGAATCTGTGTGGACTCCTAGAACGGCACACAGGTTCCTAGAATCGCCCCGAGGCATAAAAAGGAACCAACATGCCTCGAGGCATGTTGGGACCTAGAAAGTAGGATTGGGAACCCAGTAGGTTACCTTTCCAGGAGAAAAAAGGAACCAACAGGCCTCGAGGCATGTTGGGACCTAGAGATTAGGATTGGAAGCCAAGCAGGCAACCTTTCCAAGAGATGACCCGAATTAAACAAGAGAAAGCTTTTACTAACGTTAACTGTTTTTTGTTTTATGTTTATTTTTGCAGGATTAATACTCGAGGAACCTGGTATTGATGAAGAAGAAGTTATTAAAGAAGGCTACGGTTTAGATTATCGGTACAAAGTATAAGCACAAAGGTTCCAGGTTTTACAATTCAGCTGTAATTTGTTGCATTTGTTTTGAGAATAAGCAAGTGGAAATATGCATGTGTTCTATTTCTTACAATGGGTTAGCCCACGTAAGCTTGACCATATGAATAAGGAAGCTGAATTATTCTCTAAGGCATAACAGCATAGTATTTCATAAGGTTTAGAAGAAAAGTATGCAGCAAAAGCAAATATCATAAAGAGAGTTATGGGTACAGAGACCCAGAAAACCAACATAAGAGTTAATGGCACGAAGGCCATGGAAATCAAATTTAAAGTTACATATTGCGAGGCGTTACGAGGAGCCCGCGACCTCATTGAAAGTTATCAAAAGTTTTTAAGAATCTTGTTGAAATTACGAAGGAGGAACTTCATTGGAACCCTTAACAGCAACAGGAGGAGTTGGAAGGATAGGCTGAACAACGTCAGGAGCAGGAACCTCTGCAGTCTCAAGGTTGGCACCTGGAGACCTCTCAACCGTTTTCACGGGAGGTACAGAGGTTGCAGCAGCAGCTTTCTCTTCAAAATCTTTGATCATCCCTACCACGTCTTCACCCAGGAGGGACCAGTCTATATTGGGCATCTTCTCCCATGTGGAACGTATGTAGTCATTAATACCCTCATCATAGCCTTCATCGTATCTGGCCTTCTCCTTGATAAGTATGGATGACTTCACAACTTCAGCAGCAGCATTCAAGGCATCCACTTGGGCTTCCAGCTCATTGGTTCTTTCCAACATCGACAGTTTCTCGTCCCTAAGGATCTTGACCTGTTCTTGAAGTTCATCCTTGCTATTCTTCAACGAGGTTTCAACAGCTTTAGCCCTCCTTACCGCAGCAGTGGCAACATTCACACTCTCCTCTTTAGCAACCAGCTCCTCTTTGAGCTTCGAGATTTCCCCTTGTAACCTGAGGTCATATTGGACCTTCAAGGCAAAGTCATCACAGAATCTAAGAGTAAAAAAGGCGTTCTGGGCCGCAGAGAACCTCATAGCTTCCAAAGCTTCAGTAGAGTCCATTTTCGACCAGCCAGTAATAGTCTCAGCAGGAACATGAGTGTCAATCAAGTCCTTAAACTGGTTCTGAGCAGCGGTAGGTTCAGTCTTCACAGCTTTGTTCTTCCTCATGGATCTAGTCTGAGAGCTCCCTGATAAGTCAAGTGTGGTCTGAGCCAATTTGCATTTCGAAGAACCTGATGGTTGAGTCTGGACGGATACAGGGGTTGGAACTTGGTTAATTGGAGTTGCATCAAGCGGAACCTCCTTTACACTGTCTTCAACCTTGAAAATTTCTTCCACGTTTTTAGATCTCTTTATAAATGAAGGAACTTTTGGAGCCATATCTGCACAAGTTAGAAGGTTAAGGTTAGATATATATATATGAAGTGAGCAAATGAAATTGCACAAATATAAAGAAACTCCTACCAGAAGTTGAAGGAATAAAGCCTAAAGTCATCAAGTTATCAGGGGTCATCAAGACCAGACAATCTCTAGTGGAGGCTGATAGTTTCAAAATCTTAGTTGCTCTTTCCAAGCAGACTCCCGTCAGAACGGTTTGCTTAGGGATATTGGGACGACAATTAAACTCGTATCTAACGTAGGGGCAGTCATAGCAATAAAGAAACTGTTCCGACCATTGTTCAAAGTTTTGCTTAACATTTTTTATGCACTGACCCTGGTGACAAGGCCAGGCCGAAAGGTAAAAACAACCAGAATTTCTTCCAGTGTCTTTCAGTCTGAAGAAATAGCCCAATTCAGGGGCTGTCAAAGGAACTGTAAACTTGCTGGAATATAGTATAAAAGTGCTGATGGCTAACCGATAAGAATTAGGGGTGAGTTGCATTGGTGCTAATTGATAAAAGTCAAGAACCTCTCGTAAGAAAGGATGAAGAGGCATGGAAACACCTACCCTCAGGAAAGCGGCAGATATGACAGCATGGGGGATACCTTGTTTTGGGATTTTCAAATCAAACCTGTGAGCTCTCTCACCAGGTTCTGGGACTGTTATCTTACAGACAGGGCGGTGACATTCCTCGAATAGTCTTTCCAGTTTAACTGAGGTCATGATAGAATCAGATTTTTCACAAAAAGGGACAATCTCTTGTTTGAATGGTTCTCTTTCTACAGATATCTCACTTTGAAAGTCGGGTTCTAGGAAGGACTCAGGTTCAAATTCAGGTTTTGATACCTCTTCATTATCAGACCAGTCATCTCCTAAATCGATTAAGCTTAAAGGCTTTAAGGGATCAATAGCATTTGGAGGTTTCATCAAAATATCTTGAGGATCACCAGTGTTGGGAATCAAGACCCTAGACCTAGTTCTATTACCTACAGATGCGACAAAAACAGGTTTTACGGAAGAGAGGTGGTCAGAATGTGTTGAATCAGAAGACATCTGCAAGAAACAGACGAAAAAAGGTCAGACTTTGGAATTCTTAAAGGGAGACCTGTGGTTTTAAGACGATTGAACTACTTTGATTATGTCAAGTAAGTTTCTTTTTAAGAGTTATATGGAGGGTGTACACTCACAGAGATAGGTATGAAATATGACATGAATACGAAACAAATTAAGATAGAAGACAAGCAAACAGTCAAAAGCTTTCAGTAGAATCATAGTGATGGAACCACAAATCGGTGATGGAACTACCAGTAGAGAAGGTATTATGGATGGTTGTGTGTGTGACATATAAAAACCATATACGAACACTTATCAGATAAAAGACAGCATGCAAGATCGAAGTAATCAGATAGTTAAAAATGCAATCGAGATTATGAGAAAACAGAAAGAAAGGATTCAGAATCATACCTTGGATTGAAGAAAACGGCGATAGAAGGTTTGGATTAAGCAGATGACCGTCGGACTTCTCCTATTTTTCTCTCCAAGGGTTTTAGAAAATATTTGGTAAAGATAAAAATGAAGATGAAGTCATTCATTTGTTTATATAATCAAGACAGCTCTATACACGTGGCAGCACATTACTGGAGCGGTAAAAACGAAGAGGTACACACGTGAGAAGCGTGTAAACCTTGGGAACTCACACATTAACTACAGCTTTGGTAAGTGATAAGTTTAATTCAAATTTTGAATTATCTTCTACAACCAACCATTATCCTCTTTTAACTTATTAAATTTAAAGAGGCATGAAGTTAAGTGACAAGTTGGATTCCTTGAGAAGTTGAATGCAAGCATAAAGTAGATTCCGAGAGCTGGAGCAAGAAAGAAGAAAATAGTGAGATAACAGGTTCCTTAATACAAAGGAAGCTTACTCAAGATTATATCAAGCTGAAAATATTTTATGTCCTGTTTCCTATACCGAGTTAGCTCATATAGGCTTGGATATACGATGCGGAAGCAAGATATAGTTACCAGGATGGGTTAACATTAAACCTTTGATCGAAGAATTAAAATAGGTTCCTTTCACATTACATGATTTCAAGGAACCGGGGGGTACTTGTTGTGCCCAAAATCTCCATGGACTAGATTTAGGCCCATTAATCAATAAGGTCCGATCCATACAAGTTAGAAGATTGATCCAATACGAGCCAGGAAGATCAAATAGAAGAAATGACTAAAGAAGTACGAATAACAGGAGGTTCCCCAATGGTCAGGAAGCTGAGCTGAACACTCGAAGACCAGGTTCCTCCCAGCCGAGGAGTTCGAATTAGCATAACAACAGCCATAGAGATGATAAAAGCATATGAAAAGTTATCCAGTCTAACTAGTTTGTTATTTGTGCAGGTACTAACACCAAAAGGGAGGTTCCTAAGTGATATGTCCCGAAATAAGGAGGTCCCTGAGAAACAGGCTCCTGAAATGTAGGTTCCTGAGCACCAGGTTCCTACGAGTTGCCAACAGAAAGTTCTAGAAGCCATCTAGAACAGATAAACGAATTGGTATCTGAGTATGATTCTAGGGCGCAGATGATCCTAGAATAACTCTAACCAATAAGAGAAACATAAGTAGGGTACGAACTCGAGTTCTACTCCACTTAGCCAAACTAGTTCGTGAAAGGCTCTAAAGGAACCTGAGTCCAACACGAATTAGATGACCGAATGCAGCTATTCCAGTAGGAGACGAAATCATACTAGAACTACGTGAGCTTGATCCCTATAAATACAAGGGTACGTAGGCACCTCAGGGTACGACGCATTAAGTTCTCTAGTTTTCTCTAAAGGCACCTGAGATTATTGGAGATACCCTCGAGCTCAGCTCAACCCCCACAAACACAACCCAAACCTTTCGTAGAACAGTTGATCGCTAGCCTATACAACTACCTGTAAACCTCACATAAGTTGATTACGAAATCCACTCATCAACAGTACCTATGAACCTTATCAGAAACCTATTCATTCCACTGGTGATTCTAATTTTAAATAATAATGTATCAATAAATACAATGTGTTTGGACTAATTTTTTCCTGGAAATATTATAGATATCATTGGTGTCATGGAGAACATAGAACCATTGCAGACGATTCAGACTCATTTTGGTGAGAGACAAGTTGTTCGTTTCAGAATTACTAACGGAAGGTATTAAATTCTTATAAAAATAAATATATGTATTTGAATATGTGTGAATTAATTATTTATTAAATTCAAATAATTAATTTAAATTTTTTTTTACTTTAGTGTTTCGCAACGTGTTTTGTTTTGGGGACCATTAAATTCAAATACAGCAGCTTTGTATGCAAATCATGTTCCAACACCAGCTATTGTTATTCTGGCAAGTATGAAAATTGCTGATTATGGAGGTATTGATGTTAGCTTTAATTATATATTTTTGTTAAGTTTTCTATTAGACTTACTTCTAATCTAATTAATTAATCATAATGCAGGTTTAATTCACATTTCTAGCTTACCTTCTTCCAAGATTTATATTAACCTTCCACAATTGGACGTTTACTTGCTGAGGAATGGGTATATCATTCTTCCTTATTCCAATTACAATGATTATTTAATTTACCTATTATTAAACATAATAAAAATTTAACATATTTTTTTAAATTACTCTGTTTTATAGGATGTTGGAACAAGGAATTCAGTTTAACTTCCATGGTTTGGGAAATATGATAAACTGATTATCGTATTGGTGATATGCTGATATATGAACGTGACATGAAGCTCTAGAGATTTAATTTTCAAGCCTCTTTCACATTTCAATATTATCAAAGTTGGTTTCAAATAAACATGTGATACTATGTTGGAACACATTTATTTTCAATTTGTCTGTTATGTATTGACTTTGATTGCTATTTTACTTTTGTTCAATCATGTTCCTGGATTCCTATGGCTGTTTGTTGCTTTTCAATATATAAGTTTTGTTTCTACTATAAGTGTTAAATTATGCCAAAACACTTTAACAAAACAAATTATTATGATCAGTACAGATTGAAAAATAAACAGTCAAGATTAAGAATTAACAAATCAAAATGTTTTCAACAAAGTACATTCATAATCTACCAACATGCTCTTGCAAGTACTTAGACAGAAGTCATACATTACATGTAACGAAACTAAATCCTGTATCCAAATCAGGATTTATTTTAATTTTTCTTAGATAAAGCTGATTTACTAAAGTCGTTCTTCATGCAAGTAAACACCTGCAACTAACTACGTCCAGGAATATCGATGTGAAATACAATTCCTCCTTCAGCTTCCAAGAAGTTGAACACCAAAGTTTCGTTGCACTTAACATGATTATCTCTGGCAAATCTATTCCAGCCTGCTGAAAATCTTGCAATACCATTGGAATATACAATTCCAATATCCCAGACTCTGTCTTCTCTTCGGAAAGTAACATGTTCACCAGCTACCCATCTCCTACCAGGTGGACTGACATATTCAGGGATATACTGCGCAGATCAAGATAATGTAAAATTATTAAAATCATACAGTAATATGTCTATAATCATACATTGCTCTTTATATTACTACATTCACTGCATGATTAATTCATACCGCTCCATGCGAGGTGTTATTCACATTACACTTTGTCATGATTGCTGAAAATCCTATGACTGGATCATTCATTACAATATCAGGTATTTCAGCCCCATTATTATTGTTCAAATCAGCTTCGTTCATTTCTGCATCAGATATATGTTCTGCATTCTCATTTTCCAGCAATGCTGCATCAATTATGTTATTATACGCTGCTTCTGCATATGTTTTTAAAACAGTTATCGTCTATAATGGTTGAAAATTTATAATTGCAGATAAAACATTTAAAACTTAAATTTAAAATTATGTTGTACAAGAATTTCAAATTGCATACCTGGGTCATTCTCAAGTACATACAGATTCTTTTCAACTCTTTCGTTATCGAAAATGACCATGTCAAACTTTCCAAAACCACGATAAGTGAGCAAGATTAAATCATTTTCCTGTAGAAATTTTAAACCAACCAAATCCAATAGCCCGATCATTTGTCTTTCTTCGTGTAAGTAACGACCATTGATTAATCTGTTATTTGACAAAGAAAATGACACAGCCTCCGGAATATTTTTCCCAAACATTCTGCAAAATCTTCGTGGCAAATCCTGAGTAACAACAATATTGCGTTAATTTAAACAAAGACATGATTATAGCAAGAAAAATAAACCGATCAACATCATTCATTACAATTCAGTCAATAAATATAACTGTAGTAGTTGCATGTAGGTTAAAATGAAACCTTTAAAAACTTACTATTTCTCCAGATTCAATTGAATGCTCATTTGCAATTGTAGTAAATTTCCATCCAACACCATTGATTGAGTCTAATATTAAATGCCAAAAAAGGAGAAGTAAGAGTTTATCAATAGATAACATAACATATTCAATCCAATTATACACTTATACAGAGTATCTTTAAATTTTACAATGTCGACATACCTTGATCATATACCTTAGCTCTCGGTATAAGTCGACTTTGAAAATAATCAACTTCACAAAAATCATCTTTCAAAACAAACACCAGAAAATTTCCATTTCCTTTGTACGAGTAAATCCCAATGCATCCAAATAGTCTTCTGCATTCCTTAAAGAATTCAGACATTGGTGATAAACATTTTTCACGTTTTGTGAAATGTGCATGAATTTCACGTCCATTAGGCAAGCACAGTTTGACATTTTGTGGAATTTTTTCAGAACACTCGACAAAAAATCTTTCTGGCAATTTCTGTCAAGAAATTATAATAGCTTTGTCAGTTTCTGATAAATTTATTGAGTTGTTATACATGGTATTCTAATTTTGTCAGAGATGAACACATACCAGTTCATCACTCCTCATTGTTTCACGATCCATAACAACGACAAATAATGGTGATATACCATTGAAAACTTTTGCCTACAAAAGAACGTTTAGTTTTCAAACAGAAAAGTAATTATCTTAATTATTCCATATTCTACTTCATTTTAAATTTACTAATAAACTCAACATTCTGTTAATTTATGAATTACCATATTCATTGGGTTGCAAACTATTAATGTCTGAACAGATTCTTCTCCGACATTCATGTCTATGTTCATATCTGTTCAACGATTATACAATAACATAATTATTAATTTTAATTTACAAGTAAATTTGTAAATACAACAATTTTACAAAATTAGTACTAACCTGCTTCAGTTTTCCAGTGTGTGTCCCAAAACCAATTTGAATGGCCATTAACTAAGTTACTGATAGAGCGATTATCATAATCTATCTCTTTGCCATCCATTTGGTAAATCCTTGCATATAACACACTTCTATCATGCATGGTGAACACAACAGTTTCCTTTTTCCTAATATTAAAACTTTCAATCATTTGTCCTATGTTTGACAGATATCCCCCAGCAGAATTGTAAGAAATAGGACAACGATTGCCAAATACTTCTATTTCAGTCATACTACCAAGCTTTTCCCCGTATTTTTCCTTTATCCTTTTTGGCACAAACTACATTGAGAACATATACATAATTAAATTTTACTTAATATTGTAACTGTAAAAAAGGCATTATACAGTACTCTGTTTTTAATAGCATCGAATTGTAAAATTGAAAAATTAAAGTAGAGTAATATAAAAAATCTTACCAGTACGCCTTCATCCAGACAGTGCTGAGTCACAATTTTTATAAAAGATCTTTCCAATCTTCCTCTTTTTTCTGTTTGTTTAAAATACAAACATCGTATTAATATTAGAATTATCTGGTAAATTTCATATATGTATTAGAAATCAATTATCGGGAAATTACCTCGACCATCATCAATATTTTGTTCTTTTCCTTTAAAAAGGCAGACATTCACAATATAAGGCTCCGAATGAGGTATTTTATAAAACAGCAACGTATCACCGACTTCCAGGCCAACATCTTCTGCAAAACCATACCACTGATTTCCAAGAACACAATTGTTGTTCATCCATTTAACATCAATTTCCAATGTATCTTCCGTAAAACGGAGATAAAGCTTTGCACTATCTTCCCAATCTTTGTATAGCTTTTCAAACTCATTGCTAAGTCTCTGTAAGTTGCCAACTCAATTAAAACCTTATTCAAACCAAAAACTTTAAATAAATAAAAAACATGGAATAGCTTACCAGGAATGGATATCTTCCATCTATATGAACATTGTTTACCCTGATCTCAAAGTAGTCCACATAATTCATAAAAGCATTAAAGGACCATAGTGCAACAGACATTTGATATTGCAATGACAATCCATCAATGATATATTCATCCTCTCTCCACTTTCTACATTTTTTACTTTTTTTTTTTTTTTTTTGCCCGACATTTTTTACTTTTTAAAAATTGCAAGGGAGTCATCTTTCGATAATTACTTTCAATTGCATAATTTTTGAACACTCTAACACCGAACTGATCATTTCCGTAATAATCAAACTGAACGACACCATACATTTTTATTTCGTAATACTTCATGAATCTTCTCATCCCATACAATAACTTCAGATCCTTATCATATTTAGCTTTCCACTCAAAATTTTTGCATTTTATCCTTAAACGTGACGGCAAAATTCTTCCAAATTCTGCGACAAAGCTTTTTGGAATCCTCTGAAACAATTTTGTAATTTCACAGTCATTAAGAATATCTAAAAACCTTGCCATGACATTGTACTTTATACAACAGTTGAAAATTAATATAATTAAGTTTATTCTTTAAAAAACTTACAAAACTTCCAAACGATTCAGAGTCGTTGTTTGCAGAAAGAAAACTCCCTATATATGATTCACCCCCTACAAAATAACAATTCTTTCATTAAAGATTTAACATTTAAAGTAGTTCTCAATTTTTTTTAATAAATTACAATGCGTCTCATACCAGATCCAGTAGCCAAATTTGATCCTTTTTGCTCCATAACTGTCATGCATTCAAATAGTTAAATTTCACTTATAAAGAATTTACAGATATAAAATTTGCTATGCATTCTGTACATGACCAAAAAGTTTCTGGATAGATTCAATTTTGTAAACTAAAAGTTTAACCCATATACTTATTCTTCAAAATTAATTTTATTAGTTACTACCAGAACTAATTGTATAAAAGTTCAATATATGCATTCTATAAAACTCATGTTATTTTTTAAAATCAACATTATTAATACACTTATATATATCATGAATATTGAGTTTAGATCTACATGATTAAGAAGATTATGTTTGTTAATAAGTACCAACACAGGATCACAAGATGAGCACACATGGCATACTTAAAACCTAATAGAGTAGTTTAGAATAAAGAATCTATAAAAAAAACAGAGGACATGTGAAACAAAGCTTGAACAAAGACGAAACAAAAATACCTCAGTAATGTTAGGCGTCGAGGATTTGTTTATTCCAAAAACAATCACAATCTGTAAATCTCTGGAGAAATCGGTACTTCAGCATGCAGAAAGCGAATTGATATGTATTGAGTTTTTTTTACCCCTTTTGCCTATTTCCTTTTTAGGTAGATTCGTGTTTAACTATATTCGTGCTTTGTTTGTACTCTTTTAAGACAGAAAGTAGTTTTAATATCAAACACAAATTCCTAAAAGGTCAACTACTTTTGTGTCGTAATATATATTATTTTATTAAAGGATATATGTTTCATTTAAGAACAAAATACAATGATTTATTTCGTGTTAAACATCAATTACATTTTAGTTGTTTTATAGCCTTATTTATTCTTAAAATTTTGTTTTTATTTGGACACAATAAATTTTAATAAAAATTAATTTCACTATAATAAAATTATCAGTTTATGACGATATTTTTTATTGTTCGAACACTGTTGTTTAGTCGTGCCAGTATAGAACTGATTGTGAGGTTCAATTATAAACTATAAAGCACATATGCAGATCTTAACAAAAAGCAAGAATTTAGTCTTTCCAATTGATTCAGTAACAGTTATAAATTGCGTTAATCTAGGCCTTTTAATGGATGGAATTGTCGACCCGTTTAAATCCAATTTGTAGCTATATTAACTGTATGAATCCTTAAAAAATATAATCCCTTAATATTCCTTTTCGATCCAATAATGTTCCTATATGATAATGAACATATATGAAATTTGTATGATTGGAGCCGAAGACAATCTGATACTACTATGTAAATGTCAAATATATTTAATATATTTGATATATATAATATATAATATTTTATATAAATGATATTAATTTGGAAGAATTTTTTGAATTTGTCAATATATATTTCATAATTATAATTGTTACTTCATCGTTATAATGATTTCAAAAATATTTTAAATATTTTAAAAAAAAATAAAATTGTTCAATGAAATCGACATGTAATGCGATATTCTGGATTGTGAACGAATGGGATTTCGATTGCCGTATAAAATACCCGACTTTGATCCTGTATATCAAATTATATAGGATTAACTAATTTGGATATTGATGTAGGTTGATCCTATCCGAATTTGACCCTTTATATGTTTGGCGCTATTTTCACTTTTAACATGAACATGTATTTATATGCTAATTGAGTAATACAATTTAACAATAATTTTTTTTTAGGCATACAATGGATTATAAATAATTTTGTTAATTATACCTTTTTTTCCTTCCATGATGCAATTGAGAGTCTAAAACATATAAAATAATACCCATTCATTACACTTCCAATCCTAAGCACAAATCTTATATGTTTACATGTCACTAACAAAAAGAGTAAATAGATCTTAATAAGTTCCTATTTGTTTAAAACACATTTTTAATATATAAAAAAACGTCATAATTAATAGTTTACAATTTTCTACAATCTACAAAATAAATAATTGTTTTTAAAATGAACTTAAAAATAAGATAAAAATTAATTTACATAGCCACTGCAAAACAGGCATTTGTAGTTTTGCTTTATAATATATCGTAATATTTCCTTTATATTCCTAAATCAACTTTGGAGAAAAGTACCAAAAACTTTGAATTTGTCAATATATATGTCATCAATATAATTGTTACTTCATCGTTAAAATGATTTCAAAAAAAATTAAAATATTTTAAAATAAATAAAAAAATTTCAATGAAATCGACATGTAATTCGATATTCCGGTTTGTGAACAAATGGGAATTCGATTGCCGTATAAAATACCCGACTTTGAACATGTATAACAAATTATATAGGATTAAATAATTTAAATATTGATGTAGGTTCTTCCTATCCGAATCTGACCCTTTATATGTTTGGCGCTATTTTCCCTTTTAACATGAACATGTATCAATATGCTATTTGAGTAATACAACTTGACAATATTTTTTTTAGACATACAATGGATTATAAATAATTTTGTTAATTAAACCATTTTTTTCCTTTCATGATGCAATTGAGAGGCTAAAACATATTAAATAATACGCCTTGATTACACTTCCAATCCTAAGCACAAATTTTATATGTTTACATGTCACCGACAAAAAGAGTAAATAGATCTTAATAAGTAATAATTTGTTGAAAACACATTTTTAATGTATAAAAAACATCGTAATTAATAGTTTAGATTTTTCTCCAGTCTACAAAATAAATAATGTTTTTTAAAATAAACTTAAAAATAAGATAAAAATTAATTTACATAGCCACTGCAAAACAGGCATATGTAGTTTTGCTTTATAATATATCGTAATATTTCATTTATATTCCTAAATCAAGTTTGGAGATATCTATAAGAATTATAGAACGATAAAATTTTATTTTTTCAACAGCTTCATTATTATATTTACCGAATTTACAATTCCATCCATGTTGGCATTTAAAAATTTTGTAAAGCAAAACCTTAAATCAAAAAAAAGTTGCCAATAAAAAATTCTGTTAGTATTATATTTAAATCAAATCTTTTATAAAAGTCAATTAATATTTGTTGGGATTTGGTTTAAGTTTGTTAACGTGATTTGTTTACATTTGCCAAATCAATTAAACAGATTCATTTTTCAAATAAATCAAATCATTAATTTTTGCCCAATACAATATAATTGAATCAAGATTCTTTATTATTTAAAATCCTTCATTTAATAGAAGAGTATATTAAGGTAATCCGTTAATATGAGTGTGGTAATCAGCTATATCAATATCTATCTTTCAAACCATATGCAGCTTAAATCACGGCCCATTCAAACTGTTAATAAGGATAGACTTCACAAACACTGCTATCCTATATAACCACTCCACTATCCCACGTAATTATATCCCACAATTACCACTAAATCAATACCGAGTATCACAGACCCATAGTTAATCACATTAAGAGGTATGTTCTCCTCCTTGCTTAATTTTCAGTTCTTTAATTCCTCAGTTTGAGTTGTAATAGGTTGTGCAGACAATATATCTTCAGTTTTACCATTTGTACACTCTATTTCAAATTTCTTAAAAATTTCCGGTTTTTTTAGAATCACAGGAAACATGTTTGATCAATTGTCTTCTCTCGACACTTCGAAGACCACATGGAGGATTAAGGTTAGAGTAACAAGAATGTGGCCTTCCATATCGAACGCATCCACTGGAAATCAGGCTCTCAAAGGATACAATCTCATCTTGCTTGATGATGATGTGAGTTGCATTATATTTTAATTTAAACCGTAATCATATTTACCTGTTAACCAATTCTTTTAACCGTATATATTACACTCAGAGTTTGCATTTTATTTTTTCTAACAGGATTGTCATGTTCATGCCTTCATCTATGCGGACAACTGGAAATCACTTGCTGATAAAATAAATGAGGGTGCAGTTTATGTGGTGTCAAACTTTTATACCAAAGAAGCAAATGGCACTCTTAAACCAGTCTCCTCGCCTATTCTTATTAACTTTTCACCTTCAACAGTTGTGGAAAAAGTAGAGGAGGATGACTTTATGATACCAACACATAAGTTTGAATTTGTGGATTTAAGCGACTTATTCAGTTTGGCAAGTGCTAATGCAAATGTTGAATACCCCGAATTTTCAACAGGTTTTGATTTTTAATATACACTTTAATGTTGATATGCACTTTAGTACTAATGATCTTTCTATTCATATTCTCCAGAATTACCTGTTTTGTTTCATTCATGTTTCATTTGTTTTACTTATTCATTTTATTTTATACCATTTGTGAAAGATGTTATTGGTGTGCTTGAGGATTTTGAACACGTATCAAAAATCAAGACTGTTTATGGAGAAAAGAACATAGCAAAATTCCGAATTACTGATGGAAGGTCTATATACATAAACTTATTTTTCTATTCTACCTCTAGGTTTTCATATTTGTCTGTTGTTATCTAATTGTTATTACGTCATCTGTTAACTATACATGTAGACATTCACATAAGGTTACTATTTGGGGAAATCTTGCTGTGAATACGGATGCTGCATATAGAGCAATTGTAGATCGACCTATAATTGTTATAGTGTCCAGTACCAAGCTTAAAACTTTTCGTAGTAAGTTTCTATTTACTCATTTTATTAATGTTAATCAAACTTATTTTGGAATCATTCCTTTTAACAATAATCATTGCAGACTCTGTTCAGCTTAGTACCTTGCCGTCTTCAAAAATTTTTCTCAACCTTGATAATGACGTGGTTCATGCAATGAAGCAGAGGTTTTCTGTTCTGTTTATATTTCTTATTCTTTATTAAATTCTATACAAGTTTTACATATGTAAGTTACTGATATATATTCAACTAAGGAATAAATCTTTGTATGTTAGACTTGATGAAGAAGGCTATGTTCCAGCCGAAAAACCTACAGCTTCCCCAACAGAATCTGTTAATGTGTCTGAATCTGCACCAGTTATTCAAACTCTGACTTTGAAGGAATTAAGCGAGAAAACAAGCTCTGATTTCCTTAAGGTATTATAATGTTCATTTCCTTAAGGTATTATTACTGGGTATTTCCTTAAGCATATTTTGCTTTAATAAGAATACCTCGCAATATTCCCACAACTTTGAACTATTGAGTGATGCATTCACAACTTGTGCTCTTGATGCTTTTGGAATGACTGGAAGAATCTGTCTAAAATCCCCACCAAAAACAATAGATATGCCACCAAATGGCATCCCAGCTCTCAAAGGATCAACTGAAGACATGATATCTCTTAGACTGCGATCAACACTCTCAAATGCATTTCGATGTTGCATAGGTGCCTCGTCCCATATAATTAGGCTGGTTTGCTTCATTAGTTCAGCAAGTTCTGAACCATGTTTAATACCAGCAATAGAGTGTTGGTCTATCTTTAATGGAATGTGGAACCTTGAGTGAGCCGTTCTTCCACCGGGCAAAAGTGTTGCTGCAATGCCAGAGGATGCTACTGGAAGTACAATTTTTCCTTTACTCCGCAATTTGCAACAAATAGTATTCCAGAGGAAGGTCTTCCCACATCCACCACTTCCATATACAAAAAAAACTCCACCCTTTTTGTTCTCAACACTTTTGATAATAGAATTATAAGCATGGAGCTGCTCTTTGTTTAAATTCTGGTGCAATTTCTGATGCTGTTATTCCATATCAGCTCGATCATAAGACAACTCTTCAGAAAGTAACCTGTTTTCGAAATCTTGAAGATACATTTCATCAGGATATGGTAATGTGGGATAATCTCTCAAACTTTTTCCCACATCATTGAATAGCTTCTCAATTTCTAAAAAAAAAATACATTAATAAAGGTTTAGATCTTGTTAGATAGTAATAGGCACATTAGTAATATTTTGTAATAATACTGCTGGTAAAAAAATATACCTGTCAATGTAATGTTCTGCAACTCAGACTCGCTTAATTGGAGGTGGACATTGTCGGCTAATTTACGCTTAGCGAATAGAATATCGTCTGACATGGATACCCAGTGTTGCTCCCACAACCTAAGCGGATCAGCAATCTGATTATTGGAAATAATATGGACAAACAGTTCTCTAAGTTGTCGTGGCATTGCGTGGACTGCATTCTCAGACATAGTTACATGCCACTGCCTGTCATCCTTAAGAAGTCCAAGCGCATCACACGCTTCTTTAAATGTATTATACACTGTACCGTTTACAGTTCTGAGATCTTTATATGACGTGGCTCCTTTACTTTGCAACAAAATCATTCTCAAATAAAATGTCTCACCAGAAGATGCATGAACATCGGATAATCTACCAAAAACAGTGCCTCTTTCCCGTATCTTCCATTTACACAAATCTCCTTTCCACGTGAAATCTTGTGGAAATTCTGGGTATGTAAGCTTTCTTGCTTGGGGAATGGTTTTATTTGCTTCAAACCAACCCTCGAGTTTGCTATATCTTTTCATAGCCTTTTCAGCAACTATTTTCAAACTTTCATTTTGCTTAAATGACACATTTTTCTCACCTTCCATATGTACTGGTAGACGTTCTACAGTTGGAAACCGATGATGTATGTCAAAACCTAACAATCTCCATGCAGCTTCTGCAGCACAAATATACCGACCATCAAGATAGTTTTTTATTTCATCTCTTGACTTATTTGTAGAACTGGAGGATTCTTGACCTCCGACTCCTTTCTTTTTCTTCAGTAACATTGTTGCTGTGTCATGGCCTTTCAAACAGTATTTAAACAAATACTTCAAAGACCGTGAGCTATTACAAACCTCAACATTGATATGACATTGAAATCGAACTAATAAATCCCTGTTATATGGTACAACATATTGGTTGTCGAGATCAACACCTTTCTTCTTGACTTTGTGCTCCGTGCGACGTCTACGGTAAACGGGAAAACCGCAATCATAAAAAAATGTGTTGCCATTAAACCTGAATGAAAATAATTTTAAATTTAAAAACAATAAATGGATAAAATAATGATGCAACCCTGGAATAAATATCCTTTTAAAATTAAATATCAACTTACTTCTTTGGAAAATGACGACCACATTTCCCTTTAACCATATATGGAGAGTATGAGTAATATTTTCCGCATGGACCATGTATCATAAAATTCTTTACAACGTGATATCCAATTGGATCACATCTTTCGTCTGGTATCTCAGCAGAAATTAATTTGTCAATATCTTCAATATTTTTGGGTCGACTACTTGGATGCAACCAGATTAACATGTGGCAGTGAGGCAGACCACGCTTCTGGAATTCAATTACATGCATAACTGTTGAAATATTGAGAAAAAAATCATTTTACAAAAATGGGCCAACTTATCAGTAACAAAAGTAAAAAATGTTAATTTACGAACTATATTGAAATGAGTGTAAAATAAGACAAATTACCTCCAATGCATTTTCCAAAGTAATCTTTTTTCTTGATTAAATGAAGCAATTGATCAAGCTTTAACTTGAAAACCCTTGCAACTATATCAGGTGCATCTGATACGCCTACACCAGGCAAATATTCTAACATGCTGTGTATCTCAGGCCATTGTGTATTACATGTCATAGTCAAGAATAAAGATGGATGACCTATAGTACGACAAATAGCCAAAAAATCTTTGAAATATTGGTTCATATATCTTTGAGAACCCGTGTGTGTGGCTGGTAAAATAACCTTTTTTCCAATATTATCTGGATTTGTATCACCTTTCTGAATAGAATCCTGAATTGACTTGTACAATTCTGAACGTATAATATGTTGGTGACCTCTGATCCAATCCAACCTATATTGTTCAACTGCAGCAAAAGCGTCTACAACAAATTGTTGCCACAAACGACCACCAAGATGGAGATTCTTTCCTGAAATAATTTATTATATAGATCAGACAAAATAACAAAAATTATTAGCCATACAAAATTTCATGTAAAAAAATATTTAACCTTCATCAGGACGTATCATCAGCTTATATGCATAGAATTCCCTCATTGTGACTGTAGACCTATGCTTGGTTTCATCTGGATGTTGATCATTTTGTACCTCAACTGGGACCTTATTATTTTTATTGTGCAGGGGAATATTCAAATGAAAACCATCATCACCGTACGGGAAAAGCAAAGGATACTGTAATTGCATAAAGTGTTTACATGTTTCAAAAACCCTCTTGAGATACCTCTGTTTAGTCTCTACAACAATGTCTCTAAATGGACAGCTATTATCACCGTCGGAAACAATTAAAGCAGCAACATCATTTGATGGGCCGATTAGATTAGGCCTCCCAGAAGCAGATTTTGAAGAAACCAAAAGCAAATTAAACTCATCTGGTTCCTGAAGATTGAATCGATCACGTGCCATACGAAATCCTTCAGCCAATTTATTATTTTCATCCAACATATGTAAAAGACCTTCAACAATTTCAGGATCAAGCTGGTCTGTCCCTGGAACTGCATTCATTCTATTCTGAATTTCATTTTCGGTATCATAGACCCATAGTTGACAAAACTTTGGTGAAGCCCCTTCTTTAGGTTTAAGACTCCCAATCAAATGGTAATTTTGGCCATTTAATTTAAAACAATAAGGTCCTCCTCCGTTGTTAATTTTTCGATCAATTTTTCCACCAAGGGAAGTAAACTGATAAATTGAATTATAGGTCCTTATGTTCTCCTTAAAGTGAGCAGATTTTTCACCTCCATGCAGCAATGATGCTAAAAATGGAGGAGGTGGCTTTTCTTTAGGAAGTTTAATCTGTCCATCTTTACAACAAATTGAGAAAGTAGGCTGGTTGTTCCTGGAAGATTTATTATTTCTTTCCTCATTCCACATTCTTGCTTTGCATTTTTGGCAAATTGCTGACGGAGGACCAAGATTCATGTAACCTTCCCACAAATCTGAAATATTATGCATCAACAGCATATAAAAATTCTACCAATTAATTTAAAATTATTAAAATATAGATTGTTACATTTTTAATACGTATAATATTTGTATTACCAGGGATTTCATATTCCTTTTCCCCTTCTTCATCGAATAAATATTGTCCTCGTTGTCCAGCAGATTCGTTAGTTTCTTCATCTGCAAATATATATTTGAAAGGTATGAAAAAGTATGTATTAATATTTGTATGAACTATAATTTTCATTTTTTTTACCAGAAAAAACTGCCTCATAAACTTGATTATCTGGATTCATAATGTCATCATCAATTGGATCTTGTCCTAGCAAATCATCACCAGCTTCATTGAAAGCCGACATTAAATTTTTAACACCAGAACTTGACGGTTCTCCCACATTTGAAGTGTGATCTCCTGTACAATTATTATGTTAATAAATTTTAAAATTTATAAAAATTTACAGTAATATAAAAAATATGAGATAAGACTTACTCGACATAGGCTGAAACCAAACTGCGTTACATAAATAATAAAGTGAGTAATCAAAATGATAATATTTTTAACATTGATTTAAAATTAAAGGGCAATTTTCACCTGGACGCTTAACACAAAGTTGTTCAGGCTCTGGAACAGTAACAGTAATGTAACGCTGGTTTTCTCTCCTTCTTGTTGAAGATGAACTTTCTAAGATGCGAGAATCAATTTGAGTCTGATTTTGTTTAAAATTAGAATTTGGAAGAACATGTACACCTCGATCTGCATCACATTCACTAATTGGTATGTAACAATAAATAAAGGAAAACCCAATGCGTACATGGAATCAATGTAAATCATAGTACCACGATTGAACGATTCCAAAAGTCTTTGCTGTTTGATTTTGTCAGTGTTTGAATTACGGGGAGTAATTGTTGACGACGGCAATTGGAAAGTATTCATTTTCTTATTGACAATCGGACCTCGATCTGCACATTTATGAAGGAAAAAAAAATGTATATAAGCTGATGAATGTACATTAGAAAAAAAACAATGAGTAAATTGATTGAAAATATATTACACTACCAAGATTATGCTGCTTGATACCATCATTAGGTGCATTACAGGGAGTTATTCTAGAGTTAGGCAAATGGAAATTAAACGGTTTGTTATTGACTACCGAACTTGATTTCAAAAGCCTCGAAACAGGATTTGTAAAAGGGGTTCCTGTAAAACATATGCCATAACTAATTAATCTACAAAAGTAAAATAATTAACTATTAAACAGAATAATTTTAATCTGAATAAAAATTTCAGAAGAATTACATAAAAAAATTACAGAAGAGAATGAATAAATAGGGGGTTAAGGCTTACGTTGAACAGATTGAGTCACACCACTTGGATGAGAAGCTAAACAATTTTTAAACAAAGTTGCAAAGCAATGTTACACAGGAATAAAAAATCGGAAATTGTCTAATATAAATTAGAGAAACTAAGCTGCAAAATACCAAAAAACCTGATAAATCAATATTGTTTAATCGCCTCTGTGACGGAGTCAATTGGCAATTATTAGAAGAACCTGCAAATCCAAACATTTCATGAATACTATTATGCATCATAACATAAAAAGATCAGAAGAACCTGCAAATCCAAACATTTAATGAATACTATTATGCTAAAAGAATAATGTTAATTACAACATAAAAGAATAATAATATTATACTATTATACTACGCTAAAAGAATAATGTTAATTACAACATAAAAAAAGGATAATGAGAAGGTATGTATCTTACATTGTAAAGATTGAGATACACCGCTTGGATTAAGAACTATTAACAAACAGACTAATACAACGTTAAAAACGCGAACACAACATCTGATGCTAATCTGATGGATAAAACCGAGATAAATGCAAACCTGAAGAGTTAAAAGTGTTATGAATAGGTTGTGTTGTGACTACAATCCTGCCGGTAGAGCGTTGTACCGTATGTCCACTTTCAAAAAGTTTTGGTGAGCAAACACTTGATCCGGTGTAACCTGATGGAAGATAGAGAACATTTGTATTATTGATAACATATTGTGGTAATGAACATGTTCCAAAACATAATGGTTCAAAATAATGGTTCCAAAACATATTGTGAAGTTATGTGTAATTAAAAATGTTAATTACCTTCAACATTTAACGTAGAACTCTCTACATTTGGATTCTGATTTTCGTCATTCACATTAGGAGATTGTGAACTTTGTTGACTATATTTTAAAATCCCGGAATTGTCATAGGACTGTGAATTAACATGACTTCTACTATTATCAATAGCGCTTCCTGCTCGTCGTTTGGATACTACACATACAAACATGAATAACATATAACCAATATAAAAAACGCGAGTTAAAATCTTGAGAAATAGAACCTGGATGTATTTTCTACCATGTTTAGATGACGAAGAAGGGGAAAACGATGCAAGGGGAGTTCGTTTGCGACCTGTGTTTTTAAGAGTATAGTCAGCAGCAACAAAGTAAGAACAACAAATACACATAGGTATCCATGAAAGATAGTATACATACCTGATTTGTCCATTGTACAGATTGTTGGCAGATGTAGAAAATGATTAACGTGTTCATAACAAATATGCCGAACAATATTCAAGTTTTGATACAATGTCGTTCTGAAAATCAGTTTCCAAAGATGTGTCCACTAAATCAGGAATTTGAATTAAAAGATAACAGAATATAAGGAAACATGGAGAAAGGATGAGTAAAAAAAAAGAAGTTTTAAATCAATCAGTTATAACTGACGTGTAGAAGATTTAAATTTAAATGGATAAAACCCATTTGTATGTGGATTATCCATTTTGGGTCTAAAAACACTTGAAAAACTGTGGGTATGACCCGTTTTTACTTGGATGATCCAGTGGAGGGTAAAAAGACCAAAAAGTATGTGAAGTTATGTGTAAAGGAAAAAAAAGGGAGGGTATTTTAAGTCATTTGGAAAACTCAATGCTAGCACAAATTTAGAATATATTGATATCTTAGCCATTGATGTTCTCGTCTCGTCTACTTATTCATTCTCATTCTTTATTTTGTAGGATTTACAGGATTCTTTATTGAGAAAAATGGGCATGAGGTTGTCTTCAGGGTCCTCTCCTAAAGATATAACATATTTTTACTTATAAAGTAAGAGTCCCGTAGGGACATTTTTGTAATTGAGAAAAAGGTTCATGAGATTACCTCAGGAATTTTACCTGAGGCACTAGTGTATTTTCATATAAAATACTATTGGCATTTTTGTAAATGCATATAATCTTCTGTAATTACAATAATGTCCTTCTATATTTGTATGTAATTTTTTTTAATCTCAGGAAAAGTTATCTGAGGTTACCTCAGGAACCTTAATCTCTTTGTAATTATAATTTTTTTTTCAATCATTTACATAATACCCTCTCATTTGTATTATAATTGTTTTAACCTCACGGTTCTCCTGAGAATGACCTCAGGGACTTGAAACCCTTATTTATTTTGTAGGATTTATAGGATTATAGATTTAAAATTTCATAAACCTTGATCCTAATTTCCTTACTTTTATTATACATAGTATGTAATTTCCTTACTTTTATTATACATAGTATGATATTACCGGTATTATCCGCGTGAAGTTTTATTTGCACTAAGCCAACACTAGCAATTTTTTTTTTTTTAGAAAGGCCAAATATTTTATTAGACGGAGACAATTACATCAAGTATTGGGTCTCTCTCTTTGAACAACTAAACTAAAGACTAAGGACAGAGAGCAGACCCCTAATAAGAATTGAACAAAGCCTGAACTAATAAAAGCAAATTTAGAGCATACTACTACTGAATAAAAGACCTTTCTGCTACTTAACTTCTATTACGCAACGTTTGTTGGGTGGTCACTAATAAAACCTTATGTGTAGCCATTCCCAAACAAGAAATCTTCCTCGAAAACATTATGTATGTGAACCACTTCCGGAGCTTCAGATGTTTCATTGTGTACTGCAAAAAAATCTTCGTGGAAGGCATACCCCCCATGCATAACACCATCAATGATTGCTGCCCCAAAATCTACTGGTTCTGGCTCATCATTGTATATTTCTATGTCATGGAACTGTGGAGCCGTTCAAGTCCAAGCTGAGCTGTTGGGCCAAAATCGAAGAGGATTGTATCGTCACCACCTTTGTAAGAGCTGCCAAAGATACTGGACTGCTGGAGGAACATGCCTGTCGGAGCTAGTCGTCGCAAGAACAAGAGGTACAAGCCATTTACCCTTCTGAATTACCATTCCCATACTATCCAACACCTTACTGGAATTATGGTGTCCCAGGTTCTTGGAGTATTCCTTGGTTGCCGCCTCCACCAAAGTATGGCGATATGTCTAGCAATTTATCCAGACTTGTGTGGATATAAAATTCTTCAAATATTAAAACATTTTTTAAATTCATTGCTTCTATATAAGTAAAAATTCAGAAAAATTTCTTAAATTAATTTTCAAAATTTTAAATTTCGTAAAAATTTAAGAATTTTTCTTATACGAAAAAATCTTATTTTTTCTGAATAAATAATCTTATAAGTAATTTTTAAAAATTTTAATTTCATATTTTTTCTTATATGAATTTTTTTCTTAAATTCAAATTACTTATATGATAAAAATTCTTAAAAAATCAGAAAAATTTCGTAATTTGTTTTTTTGAATTTTTCAAACAACTTGTTTGATTGCTAAACAAAATTGCTAAACAGAGTTTATGATTGCTAAATTTTTTTTTAATTTTTTTGAATTTTTAAATGATTAGAATTTAATTAAATTTAAAAATGAACATACCCATTTAATTTATATGCGTATAAATAAATACAAGCGAAAAAATATTTTAAGATATAACGTTTTTTCAATCAAAAGTAAAATTTTAATTTTTTTAAGATATTTGTATAAATTTTTTTGAATTAAAACATTTCAATTTTTTTGGGATTAAAAATTTTAAATTTTTTTTACGAATATTTTCTGAATGTTTCTGAATTTTTTACTTAATTTTTACTTAATTTTTAATTTTTTTTACTAATATTTTTTCTGAATTTTTTACTTAATTTTTACTTAAATTTGTATTATTGAAATTTTTCTGAATTTTTTTCTTAAATTCATATAATTTTTCTGAAATTTTAATTATTTTTTTTAACTCTCAGTGGCCAAGTTGAAAGTTTTTTTTTTCAATTTAACGTTTTCCGTTAAATTTTAACGGCCGTGAAATTATATTATATTAATTAAAAAGAAAATTATAATCTAAAAAGGATATCATTAAAAAAAGTTGTATAAATTTATTTATAATTTTCCTTCCATTGCATGGTATGGTTTTTAACCTTTTGTTTAGATTACTTTTAAGGGTATGTAATGTTTAAGATTTTGTTTGTTTCATTATAATTATTATATTCTATTATATAATAAGAGTAAGAGGGATAATAAGTGTGTACTACCAGAGATCGATTCCCAATAACTACTTTTTAATCTACAATAATAATTATATTATTGTATAATATATTTTAAATTTTAAATAAGTGTGTACTATTTTTAGACAATGCATCTGTATTTATAATCCGATATAATGTATGGTACATAGTAATGAACCAAAATCTAATACAAGTCGACATAAAATTGTATACCCCTGCGTTATATTATAGGGGTAAAATGGATCTCCGTTTACTATAGATAATTTCCTATGATCACCTTTGTAAAACTACGTGGTCTTGATACAAATCTTGATACAATATTTGTATTAAAAACTAAGATACCAATATCCGGATTAAGTTTCATATAAATCATCAATATAGGGTCATGTTCCTTATTAGCTTAAGAACTTTAACAACCATTAATTATATTTTAAAATAATATATATATTAGTATGCAGAGATTAGGGGCAAGTTTTTCCAGAAAGATAAGATATACTATAATCTAGAGGCACTTGATATTTGAATGATAATTATAATCAAAGACCAACATCGAACACAAAGTTCTCCATTAACATTACAAAATTTAAGCATTACTAGCTTATACCCTTGCGTTGCACGGGTTTCTTTTGATAGACTATAAATTTTATTTTATGCTATAATTATATTTTTGTATAATCATTATTTTTAAAAATTATTGTCAGATTAATTTAATTTAAATTAAATTAATGATATTCATGATTTAAAAAATATATTATAAAATTTTAATTTAAATATGTCGTTGACGTATTCGAAACTTGAATCTTAGTAAAACAATTTAATCATAAAATATACTTTATAATTACATCTAACGGTTCTTATTAATTACTAAAAATCTAACGATAATATGGTGTAATATTATTTTGGTATACAATAATGATTGTAAAATTTTGTTTTAAATTAAAAGGTAATTTACTTAATTAGAAAAGAAACATTGATAATCACAAGATATGTTATAACTGATGTTTTTAGGTGTTTATAAAAGGTGATATCAACTAAAAGTAAACATGAAAAAGACAATCGACTAATTACCATTAATTATATTATTCTATTATTTATTTTAATAATTAGGATAACTGTTCCGAAAATCAAACCGATAAACATTCAATATTTGGACTTTAATATAACTAGCTTATAACCCGTGCAATGCACGGGTTTCTTGTATTATATTATAAATGTTATTTAATATTATAATTTAGTTTTTTTATAATCATTATTTTTAATAAGTTTTTTTATATTAATTTGATATAATTTAATATACTCATGTTTACGGATTACACTAATGTTTCCTTATTATAAACAACATATACGATTTTTAATATATTTTATTAATAATTGAGAAATATGGTGTGATTTTTTTGGGTATATATTAATAATTCTAAGATTTGTTGTAAATTAATAAGGTAATGTGTTTTAATTGTAAAGGAAATATTAACGATTGAAAGATATGATACGATAGATCTTTTTAGGTGGTTATAAAAGGTAATATCTTCAACTAAAAGTAAATGTGAAAAAGTCAATCGACTAATTATCATTAATTATTTTATGTTATTATTTATTTTAGGTGTTATATTTTTCTTGAAAATTAAGGTGTAATATTTTCGGATTTGTTTTAAATTAAAAAGGTAATGTGTTTTAATTTGGAAAAAAATATCAATGATCGAAAGATATGATACAATTGATGTTTTTAGGTATTTATAAAAGTTAATATGTTCAAATAAAAGTAATATGAAAAAGGCAATCGACTAATTACCATTAATTTTATTATGTTAATCGATTAATTATCATTAAATATAACGTGTTCTAATTCGAAAGAAAATATTAATGATGGAAAGATATAATACGATTTATGTTTTTAGGTGTTTATAAAAGGTAATATCTCGACTAATTACCATTAATTCATGTTACGTTATTATTTATTGTAGGTGTATTTATCTTTATTTATAATGAAGGGTAAATAAGTAAATTCATGAAGTACAAAAAAATAGGTACCAAAACTTTCAATGTTTCGGCTTTTATATAATAGTACAGATAAACTACTTACCATTAATTATATTATGTTATTATTTATTTTAGGTGCAGTATATTTTTCTTGAAAATTACGTTGTGATTTTTTCAGGTATATATTAATGATTGTAAGATTTGTTTTAAATTAAAAAGGTAACGTGTTTTAATTCGAAAGAAAATACTAATGATCGAAAGATGTGATAAGATTGATGTTTTTAGGTGTTTATAAAAGGTAATATGTTCTACTAAAAATAAATGTGAAAAAGGCAATCGACTAATTACCATTAATTTTATTATATTAATGTGAAAAAAGCAATCGACTAATTACCATTAATTTTATTATGTTAATCGACTAATTACCATTAATTATAACGTGTTTTAATTGGAAAAGAAATATTAATGGTGGAAAGATATGATACGATTTCTGTTTCTAAAAGGTAATATCTCGACTAATTACCATTAATTGTATTATGTCATTATTTATTTTAGGTGTATTTATTTTTCTTTAAAATATTGAAGGGTAAATAAGTAAATTCACGAAGTACCAAAAAACAGGTACCAAAACTTTCAATGTTTCGGAATTTATATAATAGTATAATATTTTTGGGTATATATTAATAATTGTAAGATTTGTTGTAAATTAAAAAGGTAATGTGTTTTAATTTTTATTTTTCTTTATAATATTGAAGGGTAAATAAGTAAATTCACGAAGTACCAAAAAACAGGTACCAAAAAACAGGTACCAAAACTTTCAATGTTTCGGAATTTATATAATAGTATAGATATGTAACAGCCCGACTTTTCGGACTATTAATTCTAAATCAAAAACTAAAATAGAACGAATTCTTTATTCAAATAATCCAAAATTAATGAAAGTCAAATGCAGCGATCAAATTCAATATTCTAAAATCATCAAATTGGAGACGCAGCTCCACAAATCCAATATTCAATATCTAATAAAATACTGAAAATTTATTCAATAATCCGATAAGCCTTTTCCAATAATAGCATCTAATCAAGTAGCACGAAATCCACACTGTTCAAATCTTTTATCTTAATAAGCTTCCAAAAGTCTGAACCTGAAACATATAAAAACAGTGAGCTGCGAAGCCCAACAAGTAACTATCGCCCAACGGCTCAAAATAATATTTTAAAAAGAGAACAGAATTTCTGAAACTTTAAATCGATACAAATATCAAAACAATAAAATCATAATTTATTCCTACAGTTCTAAATTACGGTCACACTAAACCAGTGACACGGTTTCATGTTCGATGGGGCCAGTTTACGTATCTATGTGTTCCGGAACGTACGTAAACTAGTTCTATGATTCGATGTGTCACACTATCCAGTGACCGGATTCTATGATTCGATACGCAACTAAAACTGGGGAATTCTAAAATAATTTTTTTCTAAAATCAATTTTCGATATCACAAATTTCGATAACAAAATCAAATAAATATTTTAAAACATAATAAAAACAGATTTTACAATAATAGTGAGCAACGAAAAGTCACTTATCTCAAATACGATAATGTACACCAGAAATTAAGTAGAAATAGATCCTAAAATTTAATTTAACAAAACTTAGCAAATAAACAATTATTTAAATATCATATAAACAATGGCCAGAAACTGCATGAATGCAAGTTGTATTAATATAAGATCATCGGGCCTTAAAGCCCACAATAGTAATGCACGGCTGGGTTCAAAATTAATATGCACAATTACATTAAAGTTAAGTACCCAATCTTTTCTTACTTTAAAAAATAATTTCCAGTACATGAACAATCTATATATATTATAATGCCAGGAGATCGGAAATGCACCAGAAACATTTAAAATATTTTTCTTGAATTCTCACTTTTTTGATTTTTTTATTAAATTCTTTTTTTGCATTAAGTAGCATCTTAATGACATATTAATGACATCTTAATAATCATTAATTACACTTATAAATACATATATATATGTATATATATGTATATATATATATATATATATATATATATATATATATATATGTATGTAATAAATTTACTTCATATTATTTATATAAAAGATTGACAAACTTTATTTGAGCATTATCATTACTATTCAAATTTAAAATATTAATTATGTGTATAAAATTATGATTATTTTCATGTAAATTAACGACTTAAAATTGTTCGCATTGCACCATTTTTTATTACATGTTGAAGATTTTTGAAAACTTTTTTCGGACGATTATAGGACAAATGATCTCTTAACTTCTCAAGCAATTTTTAATCAATAATTGTGAAAATCTTTATAAGTTATGAAAGTATAATCTTTTGGTTAAAATCTATAATTTGTATAAAATAATATTGACAAATTTTTGTTTTTTACATAATAAACTCAACCATTTTATTGACCGATTAAGTTGATAAAAATGTTATACACATGTTGTTTCATTATATTGTGTCATAATAAATTACTATTCTAATTAGACTTAATTGCAGGAGGATGAGCTCAATTATTATTTTTTTTTTGCACAAAAATGGTCCAAATATAAAAATAGACAATGTGATGACCTAAATATTTTTAAAAACAATTAAATTTGAATGTTTAAAAATTAAAAAGAGAAAAGAATTAGGTGAAAAAAACATGTTTCAGTTAAATTCTTGAATAATAATAATAATAATAATAATAATTTTGAAGTTATTGACGAACCTATTTTGTCGCATAAAAAATGCTTTTGAAATCCAATACTGACAAACATTTGTAAAATTTGACATTGAATAAGTAAAAATAACATTTGTGAATCTTTTCTATTGTCGATGGCATCATAAAAGACGTGATTGCTTAATTTGTTATTAAATTATTTGTTAGTAAAACTGATTGTACGATGAAAAGAATTAGAATGTAAATGTGATGAGAGGTGTGATTGATTTCACATGTCGGTATATTTGGTTTTATGACGAAAAAAGAAAAATTCAAATGCATATTGTAAGTCATGCTTCATGTTTTTTTGGAGTGATCCGACACCCATATCTCTACATTTAATTAATTTTTCAAAGCATTTTATAAGAACTGTTTTGTTTGTAACATTAAAATTAAATTCATGGACACATCAAAGTGATACTCACATATTCTAATATTCTTTTATTAAATTTTATAATAAATTTGTACATATAATTGTTTTTAAAGCCGATGGTCGTTTTATAACACCCTTACTTAATGCTCAAAAAGTTAGAATTTGTTTAAAATAGCAAAAAACAACTACTTAAACACCTTTTACTTTTTTCCATACCAAACTACAATGTCAACATAATTCCTATAATAAAATTTGTAAATATTAAATATAACTAATTAACGATTTTAAACATCGTCTCCTATCTCATAACATACATGCATGATTAATTGATTAGTAATAGTATAAGAATGTGTTTAATTAGAATATTAATTTTTCCAACACAAAATAATCAAACAACGAATGGGTACTTTTTTTATTGATTTAATTGACGAAAAAAGGGTCCACTTGATTCAATTTAATCGGGGTGTGACGTTTTTATTATTAATAATTGTGAAAATCGTAATAAATTATGGAAGTACAAGATATTTATTTAATATCTGGAAATGTATACAAACAGTGCAGATAGATTTTCAATTTTGCACATAGATAAATAATACATGAGTTATGATCAAATCGATTAAATTTAACAAATTCAGTCATTTATCGGAAGATAAAATTGATCTATATATTTATTAAAATATTTTCCTGCATTAAACAACTCTTAATGCCATATTAATTAGTAATTAATTATACCTAATAAATTTATAATTATTTTATTTTATTTTATTTAATTAAACAATTATAAAACTTTATTTGAGCATTATATTTATTATTTTAATAGTAAAGGTAATTACATTTATAATTAAGGTTATTTTTAGGTAAAATGACGACTGAAAATTATTTACATTGCGTCTTTTTTATTTTCTATCGAATAACACTCCAATTTTTTTTCGAATAATTGTAATACAGATGACCTTTAACTTCTCAAGCAATCTTCAATATTAGTAATTATGATCGTAATAAATTATAGAAGTATATAAATTTTCGCTTAACACCTATAATAAAAATAATACAAAGAGTTTTTATTTTTACACATGAATAAATTACACATGACTTATGACCAAAGCAATTTAAATGAAAAAACCCAAATTTATTGATAGATTAAATAGTTAAAAAAGTTATATACCCGTTGTTCATTATGTTGTGTTGAAATAAATTAACATTCTATTTAAATAAATTCTTACACTACTATTGAACATGTATGTTATGAGAGGGGCGTCGGCTTTAAAAAGTATTATTATATATAATATTTTTAACTTTTGGTTACGTTTGTATTATAATTGTTACTTTTTATGTTTATGATATTTTTGAAATTATGAAAATTTTAGATATATGAAGAAAGTATTTTCAAACTTATAATTCAAGTAAATTGTTTTGATTCAATTTTTTGTAAAAAAAATTAAGAGACCAATAAATTTTTAAATATAATTCATATATTTTCAATATTTTAAAATAAAATTTATGAACCGCGTGAAGCGCGGATAAGTTTCCTAGTAACATAATATAATAAATGGTAAGTAGTCGATTGCCTTTTTTCACATTTACTTTTAATAGAAGATATTACCTTTTATAAACACCTAAAACATCAATCATATCATATCTTCCAATCATTAATATTTCTTTTCGAATTAAAACACATTGCCTTTTGTAATAACCGTAAAATTCTTATAATACATTGAATCTCTTTTAAATAAGTTCTCGTAAGATTTAAATTCTGTTTTAATTATAATTAAAAGTGTGTGCGATTTAATATTTATTTTATTTTGTGCGCTACTAGATTCTAATAATTATCTAGTACAATGCTATTTTATATTCGAAATTTATTATTATATTGATATTATTATTATTATTCTTCATCAATTATTATTATTAGGATTTGGTGACCCATTATTTTACTAAATAAGTAATTATAGATGTGCATTAGGAAATATATGATTGGGCTGGTTAAATTTACTTGTATTATTTTTTCTTAGGCCCAATTACCTACAAATCACTAAAGCCCAAATATTTTATTATTGTCCTGTTGAGTATTGAACACAAAGAAAAAATACAGAGAGGGGTGAATGGATTCTTGAATTTTTCTTTCCTTGAGTCTGTGTAGCAAACAAGTGTTGTGTGTGCAGAGATGTAGGTGCGGATAAAGAACAACACAGAACACAATATCACTTTAATCAAATGTATTATTAGATAAAGGTTGCTACAATCTGTGAATACAAATGATAGCATTCTCAGCTTCGTTTTTCTCAGAGAGATATAACTTACAGTATATGAAAAACTTGACTCACTAAGTTCTTTTGACTAAGGAAGTGAGGCTGTATCCTTATAGTGCATGGATACAACCTACTTACTACAAAATAAGGTAGCTAAACAAATTACTTTCTAGTCTGTCTATCCTTTTTTAGTAAGTGTCCAAACGATTACAGATTTGACTTTGCAAAGCCTGTTCAGATCCACTTCTTTAGCTCCTTGTCTCTTCTATATCTCTCCAAGCTTCCTTGTAGGCTTTCCAGAGCACGTTACATATTGTGGTCCATAAAGTGCATTGGCTTGTTGCAGGTTTCTGACTTGTAAAATTTCTTCAGTATTTTGTCTCCAAGAATGTATTCGAGAAGTAGGGCTGTCAAAAAAATTCGGAAAATCCGATATTCGTCCGAAATATCTGTATTCGTATCCGGAAAAAAACGGATATTATCCGTATCCGAGTTAAATCGGATATTATCCGTATCCGGATCCGAAGCTTTCAATATCCGACGGATATTATCCGTATTCGTATCCGAAAATATCCGTATCCGAAATTAATTAATTAATTAAATAATTAATTAATTAATTATTATTCATAATATATTTTATATTTTATGTATGTACTTATGTAAATTGGCAAGCTACGTGTTTCATTCAGCAAGCTATGTGTTTCACTTATAAAATCGGAAAATAAACATTCAGCAAGTTATGTGTTTTGTCACGGATTATTGTTTCTATTTTTTAAAAAATATTTTTGAACGATCCAACCGTACGGATGTCAATATATATCTAATATAATGATATTCCCAAAGTTTCAGAAAATAAAAAATTAGTTTGATTGGAGATCTTAGTAGATCACTACTATTTTCAATATGACTCGTAACTAGTGCTTTGTCACGGATTATTGTTTTTATTTTTTAAAAAATATTTTTGAACGATCCAACCGTACGGATGTCAATATATATCTAATATAATGATATTACCAAAGTTTCAGAAAATAAAAAATTAATTTGATTGGAGATCTTAGTAGATCACTACTATTTTCAATATGACTCGTAACTAGTGCTTTGTCACGGATTATTGTTTCTATTTTTTAAAAAATATTTTTGAATGATCCAACCGTACGGATGTCAATATATATCTAATATAATGATATTCCCAAAGTTTCAGAAAATAAAAAATTAATTTGATTGGAGATCTTAGTAGATCACTACTATTTTCAATATGACTCGTAACTAGTGCTTTGTCACGGATTATTGTTTCTATTTTTAAAAAAATATTTTTGAACGATCCAACCATACGGATGTCAATATATATCTAAGTAATGAGTCGAACGCATATATATTATATATTCTTAAAAAAATATTTTTCATATAAATTTAAGTATTTTTCTGATTATTTTGGTCAAAATCAACCCAGTCAAACAAGTCCAATCCAGCTCTAATTTAGTTGGCCCAGCCCAATATCAATACCCAGTCCATATAATTATAAAACCCTAAAATCCCAACCATTGATCTATAAGATAGATAAATCCTGGCCCTCTATTTTAGAAAATATATGTACATAATTATATGTGGCGTGCTTTCAGTACTGTGTACGCAGCCTCTTTCCAAACCTAAAATCTCTCTCAACTCTCTCTCGCCGCTTCTCTTGATTCTTGATCAAAAACCCTAATTCTATGAATCTCCTTGGCGAATACACACTAAATTCAGTCTATGTATCTATTAATCGACTAAATTGATACTATTTTAAGCTGTGATTGGTTAAATCAACAGAATTCGAAGTTAGTTATCATCGTTTTTCATCATAAAACGATTGATACAACTCGAAATTCGACAGAAATATATATATATACACTCACACACTATGTTAATTACATTTGCTTGTAAAACCCTAACACTAACGGTTGATTTTGAGTATTTTCTTGCAGGATTAATGGAGTCAAACAAATTGTCTTCTCTATTAAGGCACTCGACGGCTGATGGACTAGTGGAAAAGCCTAAAACGCGTAACTCATCTTGAACATCATCTTGGTGCTTATACTGGTAACCCATATAATATTTTTGACCATTTCTTCTTAAATTTTCTTGCTCTGATTCTGTATGTATTTTCGATCCTGTATTGTTATCTAGTTTGTTTAGTCCTTGTAGTTTACTTGTATAAATCTGTAGTGGATGATCATAGTTTGTGCAATTAAATTCTTGATTTGTGGTCTTTGTAGGTCTTAGAGTTGTGTTGACTTGATTTTACAAATTGCAGTAGTAGTTTTTCGGGTTTCGTAGATGATTGTTTTTATGTTTTGTATCTTACACCTGACTTAATTGGATCCTCTTGCTATCGGAGATTCTGAAGATGTCATGATTTAATTTTTGTCTTGATTTTGGTTTTTTGTTTTAGAAAATATGATATCAGTAGTAGCATGTGCTGAAAGAGCAACTAGTGATTCACTGATTGGTCCAGACTGGGCTATAAATATCGAGCTATGCGATCTTATCAACTCAAATCCAGGGTATGCCACAATTTATTATTGATGATAGGTGAGACTGTTTGTCTTTGTTATAATGCGTTCTGTTGCAATTTGGGAAATTGTTGATTATTAGAATGATTAATGATATGTCTTTGAGGTGCTAACTTGTTTTACTAATAGAATATGTAATGCTAATGCTTTGTATATGTAGGTGCAGACAGACACAAGCAGGCATAGTCTTATGTGTATGGAAGTCTAGAAGTAGCCAGGTTACTTCTTAGAAATTTGTTGCCAAGTAGTAGAACCTACATGTACCTAGTATATTTATTCATCTTTGTATGTAGCAAAGTGGTAAACCCGTCCTGACACCCAAATACCCAGTGGGAAATTTTATGCTCCTGATATATTTATTTGTGCTGATTTGTTTATTCAGTCTTTAGATTATCCTATCATTAGATTAATGATCAGACTCGAGAAGTAATAAATATTAATTCATTTTCACAGAGGACATCGATACGACACATATGCTTACGCTGTATCTTAATGTTAATCAACTTTATAAGCTCTCTGTGCAATGCAAAGTATATCAGTGGTGATCTACCTTTTATTTTTACAATTAAATTTGTTAACTGACTATTTCTGTTTTTTTTTTGCAGGGAATATCATATGTTCAGAATGATTTTGCAGCTCTCTTTTTTTGCTGGTGCAGAGGACCAGAGGTAAAGATTTTGAAGTTCAAGCTGTTCCTACTCAAGGCCTCAAGCTGACAAGCTGTACCAGTTCAGGCACCTGCAGAAAAAGAAAAGGAAGAGTAGATAAATTATAAATTAGGTTTTTTGTAATTGATGAATTGCATCAATTATTTGTTGTTTTTTGTAATTGATCTTGGCTCTTTGTTTGATTTTGAATCTCTGTTTGATTTTGACTATTATGAATTTATCACTTTAATTTGTTTTTTTCATGCTAATTTGCAAATTTCATAAAATTTTATCAATTTTTGGGAAATGAATTCGGATCCGGATATTATTCGTATCCGGATAATATCCGACGGATTCGGATACGGATTTTTTTTCCCGGATATTTTCGGATTCGGATACGGATTCGGATACGGTTTCGAATTCCCGGATTCGGATTCGGATATAGCTGTATCCGGATCCGTATTATCCGTTTGACAGCCCTATCGAGAAGTGACTAAGTAAGTGATTCGAGAACTGGAATTGACTTGATCGATAACTCTGAGTTCTCGAACACTGTTATGTTGACATATCGAACCACTTCTCGAATGGCTCTTTTCCATCAGGATTCCTTGAGTTGTCGAATAGAACATTTGACTTATCGAATCCTCGAGATATCGAATAGCTTTCTGAGTCCTTGAGATATCGAATGGAACTTTGACTTGTTGACTCCTTGAGAACTCGAATACCACTTTGGCTTGTTGACTTCCTGAGTTCTCGAATAGAGTACATAGACATATCGAATCTCTGAGATATCGAATGAGATATCGAACAGTGTATTTAGAGATATCGAATAGTGTCTTGAGATATCGAATCCCTGACTTCTCGAATGCTGGACTTCTCGAATAGACAAATATACTTCTCGAATTGGTACTTAGGCAAATTCTTCATTTCTTCAAATCCCAACTGTGATTATTTGACAGTCTTTAACTCCTTGCTTGAGGCATGAACCTTGGAACTTCTTTCAAGCATTATTCTAGACTCTATAAGTACAATTACACAACTAGGATTTGATGCCTACTACAAGTACAATACAAACAGAAACTCTACAACTAGAGGTTCCCTCAGTTAAGAGGTCATGTAGGTAATGCAAAGCATTACAAACAATTAGGCTTGTTATTAAATGTATACAGGCATGCCTCTGTGACTAACAATCTCCCCCAAATTGTGAGTAAGACCCTTAGTCACAATTTCATGTCTGATAACAAGCCTAACATACATAAAGATAAAACCTTAAAAGTACAGGTATGTAGATTGATTGAGTACATTAATGAAATTACAAGATAGATAATCTTACAGTATGATGAAATACTAGCCATTTTCATTTGATTGCATCTCCATTGCTTTGGCTTGTAGATCATCATATGCTTTCTGTTTCCTTTCTTTCTCCTTTCTTGCATTCTCATCCATGGCCTTTATGATCTCAGCTAAGGCATCCAACTCTTCAAGCAGAATAGAATTCTTGAAATCTTCAAGTACTGGCTTCAGGATGTTGGCAGGATAGTGATTTAGTAGGTCCATTCTTATATTGACATGCTCCCCATTTCTCCTCCTATATTTCACCAAATAGGGATTAAACTGAACTCTACACAATCCTTTTGCCCTTAGCTTTTCTGCTTCAGCTTCCAGTCTATCAATTTCCTTCTCCCTTTCTATCCATCTCTCAAGGCATCCCTTCCTTATTTCTTCATCATGATCTCTTTTCATTTTTACAAAAGCAGCTAGCTCCAGTTTCCAAACCCTTTCCACTTTGGCATTAGCATCCAATAGTGCAATTGTTGATGAGTGGATTTCGTAACAACTTTTGAGAGGTTTACGGGTAGTTGTATAGGCTGGCGATCAACTGTTCTGTGGATGGTTTGGGTTGTGTTTGTGGGGGTTGAGCTGTGCTCGAGGGTGTCTCCAATAATCTCAAGTGCTTTTAGAGAGAATTAGAGAGCTGAATGCGTCTTACCCTTGAGGTGCCTACATACCCTTGTATATATAAGGACCAAGCTCACGTAGTTCTAATATGATTCTGTCTCTTACTGGAATAGCTGTATTCGGTCGCCTAGTTCGTGTAGGACTCAGGTTCCTTTAGAGCCTTCCACGAACTAGTTGGCTATAGTAGAATACAAACTCGAGTTCGTACCCTACTATAATTCTCTCATTGATCAGAGATAATTCTAGGATCATCTGCGCCCTAGAATTATACTCCAACATCAATTCGTTTATCTGTTCTAGATGGCTTCTAGAACCTTCTGTTGGCAACTCGTAGGAACCTGGTACTCAGGAACCTATATCTCAGGAGCCTGTTTCTCAGGAACCTCTTTATCTCAGGACATTTCGCTTAGGGACCTCCCTTTAGACATCAGTACTGCACAAATAACAAACTGGTTAGACTGGATAACTCTTAACATGTTCTTATCATCTCAATGGCTGTTGCTATGCTAACTCGAACTCTTCGGCTGGGAGGAACCTGGCCTTCTAATAATCTGCTCAGCTTCCTGACCATTGGGAACCTCCTGATACTAATACTTCCTTAGTCATTTCTTCTATCTGATCTTCATAACACGTACTGGATCAATCATCTGGCTCATATGGATCGAACCCTATAGCTTAATGGGCCTAAATCTAGCCCATGGAGATTTTGGGCACAACAAGTACCCCCGGTTCCTTGAAATCATGTAATGTGAAAGGAACCTATTCTAATTCTACAATCAAAAGTTCAATGCTGGACCATTCTAGTAACAATACCTCGCTTCAACATTTTGTATCCAAGCCTACATGAGCTAACTCGGCGTAGGAAACAGGACATAAAATATTTTCAACTTAATATAATCTTGAGTAAGCTTCCTTTATACTAGGGAACCTGTTATCTCGATATTTTTTCCTTCTTGCTCCAGCTCTCGAAATCAACTCGATGCTTGCCTTTAGCTCCCCAGGGAATCTAACTGGTCACTCAACTCCACGCTTCTTTAAATTCAATAATTTAAAAGGGGATAATGGTTGGTTGTAGAAGATAATTCAAAATTGGAATTGAACTTATCACTTACCAAGGCTGTAGTTAATGTGTAAGTTCCCAAGGTTCACACGCTTCTCACGCGTGTATCTCTTCATTTTACCGCTCCAGTAATGTGCTGCCACATGTACGAGCTGTTTCCCATTTACCTCGACTATTTAATTATCTCTCAACCCCTCAGGTCCGTTTTTACCTTTACCAAACACTTGCAAAAAAAAACTCTTAGAGAGAGAATCAAGAGGAGTTCGACAGTCGTCCGCTTAATTCATCTTCTCCGTCCCCGTTCAACTCAAATCAAGGTATGGTTTCGACTTATTTCTTTCTATTCTCTCATATCCTTGTCTCGTTTTTCAATCATCTGTTTCCTTGGACTGTGCATGCCGTCGTTTTCTTTGTATGTATTCACATGTTTTTAATTTGCGTAACTTCTATTGAGATCTCCTATAAAATTTTCTGCTTGTTAATGCATAACTGTTTGAGCATCTCAAAACCTTAGTATCTCTCTTAGGTTCCTGACCCTTCTTCGCCTGTCTTTGCAGATGTCTTCTGATTCGACACATTCAGACCATCATTATTTGATAAACCCTGTTTTTACCAAATCAGTCAGCAATAGGACCAGGTCTAAAATCTCTATCCCAGATCTAGGTGAGCCTCAGAACATCCTTATTAGACTTCCAACTAAACAAAATAGAACTCTAAACTCCCCTGATTTCATTGACTTAGGAGACGATTGGCCTTCTGACGAGGAAGAAGTGTCAAAGCCTGATCAGAAAGTACTCCCTGAACCCGATTTCGACAATGAGATAACTGTCGAGAGGGAGTCATATAAACAAGAGATTATGCCTTTCTGTGAGAAAGTTGATTCGTCCATGACTTCAGCTAGGTTAGAGAAGTTGTGGGAAGAGTGTGTCCGTCCAACCTGTGCAACCATTGTTCCAGAACCTGGTGAGAGGGCTCACAGGTTCGACAATAAAGTTCCTGAACGTGGTATTCCCAATGCAGTGACCTCTCCCGCTTTTTTTAGAGTGGGTGTTTACTTCCCCCTCCATCCTTTTTTGCAAGAAGTTCTCGATTTTTATGGCTTAGCCCCTCTCCAACTGACTCCCAATTCCTATAGGCTAGCCATGAGCACATACATTCTGTACTCTAGTCTGTTCACCACTCCTTTATCTGCACCTGAGTTAGGTTATTTCTTCAGATTAAAAGATACTGGAAAATGTTCCGGTTGTTTCTATCTAACCGCTTGGCCTTGTCACCAAGGTCAGTGTATAAAAAGCATTAAACAAAATTTTGATCAATGGCAGGAGCAATTTCTTTATTTCTATGACTGTCCCCCTAACGATTACTTAGTGTCCGTACTTGTGCATTCAAGCTTACATGGGCTAGCCCTTTGTAAGAAACATAGTACACTCGTACTTTCACTTTATAATTTCCCGAAATAAAAAGCAATCAAATCGCAACAGCTTACTTGTAAGCTTAAACACGTCTTTTCCTATGCTTCACTCAACATTTTCAGAGTCGCATTCTGAACTAAAAACCCTTTCTGATAACCTTAGATCCTAAATAGTTTGACCAGGTTCCTCGACCATTAAACCTGCAAAATAGACAGAAAACAAAAAAACTAGTTAAGGTTAGTAAAATTTCTCTTGTTTAATTCGGGTCATCTCTTGGAAAGGTTGCCTGCTTGGCTCCCAATCCTAATCTCTAGGTCCCAACATGCCTCGAGACATGTTGGTTCCTTTTCGTGCCTCGAGGCAATTCTAGGAACCTGTGCGCCGTTCTGGGAGTCCACACAGATTCCTCTTCTTCATGTGTCAGGCTAGACATCTTATGAAGGTAAATGCTAAGGATTTTATCCCTTCTTCCCATGTGCCAAAGACGGTTCCACATGAGGGAGAGCTTATTAGGCTTCTCTTTAAGAACAAGTGTGCCGGTCTAGGCTCCACACAGGTTCATTTAGGTGCCTTTTTGTCAGGACTTTAGGTGCCTTTTGTCAGGACTTTAGTTCACGTGCTCAAGGAACTTGAGACTTTTGGCAACAATATCATGCTCAGTCAGCTGAGGCTTTTCAATCACATTTGCTCAGGAAGCTACCTGAGGCTTTCTCAATGCGTGCTCAGGAACTACCCAAGGCTTAATTCATGCTCAGGAAGCTGCCTGAGACTTAATTCTTGATCAAGAAGCTACCAGAGGCTTTCTCAATGTTTGCTCGGGAAGCTGATTTTCTGTTCTCGAGGCAGTTTTACCCAATGATGTTTGTACTGGATTTAAGTCTGAGTAGTCGTATTTGCGTTTATTTAGGATCAGGTTCAAACGAAAACCACGTTTTAACAAAGCTAATGTAGCACATTTCTAACTACATAATATTTAACTTAATCTGAAATCTGTTAACAAAACCTGTCTACATTTTACTATCTCCAAACAAGTCTATTTTGCTTATCCCCACACTTTCATCAAACTATTTTTCTGACTCACCCCTGACTCATTTTAAATAAACCTGGAAACTTTAATTTTCAAGAAACAAATAACCCACATATTAAGATCACATCTTTAATCGAAATTCAACCTACAACACATTTGCGATTAAGTCACTGAACTATGTGCTAATTTTCAGTTAGGTCACTCAGAATTTTGAATTAAATTTTTTCGAATTAAATTTTTTGAATAAATTTTTAAAATTTATTAATTTAAATTCTCAAAATTCTCAAAATTTATTAATTTATTCAGTTAGGTCCCAGAAAGTGTGTCAATCTAATTGAAAGTTAAACTTAATACTAAATATTTGTTCAATTGTATCGATTTATAAGCATATGGGTTAAAACGGTATATACAAATTACATTTAATTAAAGTGTAATTTTTTGGAAAAAATGTAAACATTTGATTTGTTTTTTTACCTTTTATCATTATCGAAAAAAACTTATTATCTTTTCGTTCACTTATATTTATTCATAAGCATACGTATTGAATTGGAATGCATAATTTAAAATTTTATTAAAGAAAAATCATTCGGAAAAATTTTTAAAATTTAATTAGTTAAAATTAATATTTTTACAAGTTGAACCAATAATTCTTGATCAAATATGAGCAAATACCGATATTTTACCAAACAAAATCGTTTTTTCGGCCACAACATTATATCACATTCTAACCAACCAATTCATTTTTTTAAAGAAAATTCCAATCTTTACCATCTATACAAGTTCAATTTATGACTCTTAATCAAGTCTAAACAACAAGCGTGAACAAGTAAATTCTTTAGAATTATCAGCAACAACAAATTGTCCAAAGATACAATCCCTACAGGTTAAATTTGTAATTCTTGATCAAGTATGATTAAAAAAAATTAAAGACTTTACTTATAAGAACAGCTAGACAGTAAAAGCATAATTCCCAATAATTCATTTGAAAAGGTACAATCTTTAATTTTGCAAAAAAAAAAAAAAAGAATATACATACAATTTTGACAAGTTCAAATTATAAATGATATAGGCTAACCTGGGAACTGAGGAGAGGTGGGTGGTTTAGTAGTTGATTTTAATGAAGTGAGGCATCTGGGTTTTTTAGTAACATTGCGATACGTTCTTGAAGATACATACAAAGGATTGTATGTAATGCTGCATCTTCATTCACCCCTGCCCTGTATAAATTGTGACTAGTTATGTATCATACAAGGGGAAAAAAAGATTATTAGTCTGATCCGGCCCTACATCTATATCTATATCTATACTATTATATAAATTCCGAAACATTAAAAGTTTGGTCGAACGGTACCTATTGAATTTACCTAATTACCCTTGCACCCAATAAATATTAATATTATCAATTACAATTTTTACTCAACTCAACTAATTTAACTAATCAATTATCTTTTTCACCTAAAACATGCACATGATATTTTATCTAACTAAAATTTCATCATTTTTTTTTGCTAAGTAAAATTTCTTCATTTTTAAAAACACTACAAGCAATTTTGTTTAATATAATTACTATTAATTAATCGATCAATTACCTTTTCCAACCAAAATTGTTACTTAATTTAATTAGTAAAATAACATAATTAAATTATAATTAATATAAATTAATTAATTACATTTTTCACCTAAAATATGCCACATTTTAAAGATATTTTAGTTTAAAATTATAGAAAAGATATTACCTTTTATCTAAATAAGATAACCAGTTAGTTATTAATAATTATAATATTATTAGTTTATTTCATTAAATATAGAAGATCCATGTTATGGGAAAGAAAGGCAGAAATAATAAAGTATGTTTGGGAAGAAGATATTTTAATTGGAAAATGTACAAAAGATAATAATTGAAAAAGGTAATTGGTTACTTATTAAGCAATATAAAATAAGTAAAGAATACATAAGTAAGGGTAGTTGAAAAAGAGGTAAAAATTAAATATAGAAGGATCCATGTTATGGGAAAGAAAGGCAGAAATAATAAAGTATGTTTGGAAAGAAGATATTTTAATTGGAAAATGTACAAAAGATAATAATTGAAAAAGGTAATTGGTTACTTATTAAGCAATATAAAATAAGTAAAGCATACCTAAGTAAGGGTAGCTGAAAAAGGGGTAAAAATATCAAGTTTGAAAATGATATATTTCAGTTATAAAATATAGAAAAGATATTACCCTTTAGCTGGAAAAAAGTAATCAGTTAGTTATTACTAATTATAATATTATTTATTTATTTCATTCAGACGACCCTTGATATTTTATCTAACTAAAATTTCTCTTTTTTAAAAAAAAAAATATGAGCAATTTTGTTTAATAAAATCACTATTAATTAATCGATCAATTACCTTTTTCAACCAAAATATGTTACCTTTTTTCTTTTCTTTAACTAAAATCTCACTTTTCAGCTAAAACATATCCTCTTTTCTATATTTTCTAATTAAAATTCCTCTTTTCTAGAAATATCACGGGCAACATTAATTTCTCATTTTCTAAAAATACTACGAACAATTATTTTTAGTAAAATAACGTAATTAAATTATAATTACTATAAACTAATCAATTACCTTTTTCACCTAAAACATGCACATGATATTTTATCTAACTAAAATTTCTTCATTTTTAAAAACACTACAAGCAATTTTGTTTAATATAATTACTATTAATTAATCGATCAATTACCCTTTTCAACCAAAATATGTTACCTTTTTTCTTTTCTCTAACTAAAATACATTTTTTCAGCTAAAATGTATCATCTTTTATAGATTTTCTAACTAAAATCACTCTTTTTCTAGAAATATCATGGTTAACATTAATTTCACTTTTTTTTAAAAAAAAACTATGATCAATTTTATTTAGTAAAGTAACATAATTAAATTATAATTACTATAAATTAATCAATTATTTTTTTCACCTAAAACATGTCACTTTTTTAATTTTCACGTTACCTTTTCTATTTTCTTTAACAAAAATCTCTTTTTTTCCAATTATATCACAGACAGTTCTATTTAATAAAATAAAATAATAAAATTATAATACTAATAATTAATCGATTACTTTTTTCAGCTAAAACGTATAATCTTTTCTATCTTTTTTAATCCCTCTTTTTCTAGATATATCACGTGCAACATTAATTTCTCCTTTTCTAAAAATACTACGAGCAAATTTAATTATTAAAATAACATAATTAAATTATAATTACTATAAATTAATTAATTACCGTTTTCACCTAAAATATGCCACCTTTTAAATTTTCACCTTACCATTTCTATTTTCTCTAACTAAAATCTCTCATTTTCCAATTATATCATGTGCGCTTCTATTTAATAAAATAAAATAATAGTATTATAATACTAATAATTAACCAATTACCCTTTTCAACTAATACCTATAATTTTTTATATATTTTCGAACTACAATCCCCTTTTTTTAGAAATATCACGAATAACATTTATATAATTATCATGAAATCATCTCATTGAAAAAATTAAGTCATTCATGTTTTAAAAAAAATTAATTCAAATTAGTGAAAAATATTCATATGATATTAAAAAAATTCTGTGCATCGCACGGGTTTTAAGCTAGTATATTATAATGCCTGGAGATCGAAAATGCACCAGAAGAGTTTAAGGTATTTTTCTGGAATTCTCATTTTTTATATTTTTTTATTAAAATTCTTTTCTTGCATTAAATACCTATTAATGACATTTTAATTAGTCATTAATTACACCTATTAAACATATATTAAATTTGCTCTATTTAATTTTCTTGAAAATTAGTAAACTTTATTGGAACGTTATAAGTAGTTATTATTTTAATACTAAATATTAATTATATATAGTTAAGTTTATTTTTAGGTAAAATGACAGCTAAAAATTGTTTACATTGCGTTTTTTTATTCCCATTACTGTAATTTCGTTTTGGATGACTATAGGGAGGACGACTTTAATTTCTCAAGCAATTTTTATTATCAATGATCCTGAAAGTTGTAATAAATTATGAAAGTACAAGATCTTTACTTGATAATTGGAATTTATATACAAATAATATAAACAAATTTTTAATTTTTCACATGAAGAAACTACACATGTGTTATGATCAAATTGATTAAATGTAACAAACCCAACCATTTTATCGGAAGATAAAATCGATAAAAAAGCTATACACCCATTATTTTAAGATATTGTGTCAAAATAAATTAATATTCTAATTAAATAAATTCTTACACTATTATTGATTAGGGCATGATTCAAGTGAAAACAATTTATACGTGAGAACAGTGAGAACAGTTGTTCTACACTCCTTTAAAAAGTGCAGAACAATAATTCTGCATATTTTTCACATTTTTATTTTTGTACTGTTCTGCTGCAGAACAATTATGTTCTCACTGTTCTCATGTTAATATGTGTTCTTACCAGAGCGTGACCCATATTGAATATGTATATTATGAAAGAGGTATCGACTTTAAAAACGTTATTAACCAGATCTTCTCAAGCAATCTTTATTATCAATGATTGTGGAATTCGTAATAAATTATGAAAATACACAGATTTTTACTTAATATCTAAATTTTGTATACAAATAATACAGACAGATTTTTACTTTTACAAATGAATAAATTGCCTATATGTTATGACCAAACTAATTAAATTGAACAAACCCAACCATTTTATCAGAAGATTAAATCAATAAAACTTTTATACACCCGTTGTTTCATTATATTTTGTCAAAATAAATTAATATTCTAATTATAAAAATTTTACACTACTATTGAACATGTATATTCTGAGAGGGTGTCGGCTTTAAAAAAAGTTATTAAGTTTTATTCAATATTTGTAAGTTTTGATCGTAAAGATTACGTTCGTATTGTAATTTTTATTTTTATATGTTTTTTGATATTTTTAAGATTATCAATAATTTAGATATATAATGTGAGTATTTTCCAACTAATAATTCATGTAAATTGTTATGAAGCATGACTTACAAAATGCAGTTGAATTCTATTTGTTTGGTATACAACCAAATTTATCGATAAGTTAAGTCGGTTACACCTCTTATTACATTTACATTCTGCAACTTTTTCTATTGTACAAACAAATTTATCAACAAACTAAACAATCACGTCTCTCATAATGCCATCGACAACAAAAATGATTCAAAAATGTTACTTTTACTTATCCATCGTCAAATTTTACAAATTTATTGATTTCAAAAGCATTTGTTATGCAAAAAAATAGGTGTCATCAATATTTTCGAAACTATTATTATTAATATTTAAGAAATTAACTTAACATGTTTTTTCTACTAATTCTTTTTCTCTATAATTCTTAAACAATCAAATTTAATTACATTTTATACAAGTTTCAATTCATCATATCAACTTTTAAATAATAAAACTCAACGAACAATGATGCTAGATATAAAAAATTTTAAAATATTTTCGTGCCGCGCGTAACGCGGCTTTATTACCTAGTATATTATAATGCCAGGAGATCGGAAATGCACCAGAAACGCTTAAAATATTTTTCTAGAATTCTCACTTTTTTGATTTTTTTTTTAAATTCTTTTTTTTTTTTTTTTGCATTAAGTAGCATCTTAATGGCATATTAATGACATCTTAATAATCATTAATTATATTTATGAATACATATATATATATATACATATATATATAATAATAATAATAAATTTAATTCATATTATTTATAGAAAAGATTGACAAACTTTATTTGAGCATTATCATTATTATTTAAATTTAAAATATTAATTATGTGTATAAAATTATGCTTATTTTCATGTAAATTAACGACTTAAAATTGTTCGCATTGCATCATTTTTTATTACATGTTGAAGATTTTTGAAAACGTTTTTCGGACGATTACAGGACAAATGATCTTAACTTCTCAAGCAATTTTTAATCAATAATTGTGAAAATCTTTATAAGTTATGAAAGTATAATCTTTTGGTTAAAATCTGTAATTTGTATAAAATAATATTGACAAATTTTTTATTTTTACATAATAAACTCAACCATTTTATTGACCGATTAAGTTGATAAAAATGTTATACACATGTTGTTTCATTATATTGTGTCATAATAAATTACTGTTCTAATTAGACTTAATTGCAGGAGGATGAGCTCAACTATATTTTTTTGCACAAAAATGGTCCAAATATAAAAATAGACAATGTGATGACCTAACTATTTTTTAAAACAAATGAATGTATTCAGTTTATGATTTAATTACAACACGATGGTTGAACAATGTTTTTTTAACACAAAAATTGCCCAAAAATAAACAGTAATATTTAGACTAATTTAGACGTAATGCAAGCATCTACTTAAAAAATATTTGGGTCATTTTTGTGCAAAAAAAAAAAAATAGTTGAAGCCATACTCCTACGATTAAATCTTTTAAATATATCTAAATTCTTATGGTACTATTGAACATGTATGTTATGAGAGGGGTGTCGGTTTTCAAAACGTTATTTAGTTATATTTAATATTGTAATTGTTACTTTTAATATTTATGATATTTTTAAGATTATTAAATTATTTTAATATATAATGAGAGTATTATTTCAAATAATAATTCATACACCCACTTTAAATCACCTTCTTAGGAAAATTTTAAAATATCAATTAATTTTTAATACCTAACAATAAAAATTTATTAACCGCGCGAAGCGCGGCAAAATTGCCTATTTTGTTAAAACAAGATAATTGTTTGTAATTTCATCACCCTAATTAAATAATAACTAGGTAACTTATCCGCGCTTCGCGCGGTTTATAAATTTTTATTTAAATGTTGAAAAAAGATTATTTAATTCTTTTACTTTTAAAAATTGACTGGTTTTTAAAAATTTCCTAAAATAAAAAGATCTAAAACAATAGACATGAATAATTACTATAAAAAAACTTCATTACATATCTAAAGTTTTGATTATCTTAAAAATATCTGCAAAATAAAAAGTACCAATTACAATATAGGTTTGTAATCGTTACCATCAAAAGTTATAAATATTAAATATAACTTAATAACATTTTTTAAAGCCGACATCCATTTGAAACATACATGTTTAATAATTGTGTAAAAAATTATATAATTATAATGTTAATGTATGTCAACATAATATAATGAAATAACGGGTATATAAATTTTATTCGATTTAATCTGCCATTAGAAATGGTTGGGTTTATTTAATTTAATCAATTTGTCATAATTCATGTGTAATTTATTCATGTGCAAAGGTAAAAACTATCTTTACTATTTGTATAAAAATTTCAAATGTTAAGCGAAGATCTATATATTTTTATAATTTATCTAAATATTTCCATAATTTATTATAATTTTCACAGTCGTTGATGATAAAAATTAGATTGTCTGAGAAAGTATGATCGTCTACGCTACAATCGTCTGAAAATAAATTGCAATGAATGAGTAATCTTGAATAAGGAATAAAAAAGGACTTAATGTATACAATTTTAAGTCGTTTTAAAACCTGATCGATTTTTTAAGAATTTTCTAAATAAATTGATTTAAAACAATTTACATGAATTATTAGTTGAAAAAAGACTCTAATTATATATATAAATTTTGATAATTTCAAGAAAAAATCATAAACATAAAAAATAGTAATTACAATACGAACACAATCTTTACAATCAAAGGTTATAAATATTAAATATAACTCAATAAACTTTTATAAAGTCTACACCCCTTTTAAAACATACATGTTTAATAAAAGTATAAAAAATTATTTAATTAGAATATTAATTTGTGTCAAGATAATTTAATGAAACAAAGGGTATTTAACTTTTTTATCGATTTAATTACCGATAAAAATAGTTTGGTTTATTTAATTGAACCGATTTGGTCATAATATTAACTCCACTTTGCAAGCATTAAAACATAGTATATAGAAGACATGCATACACCAAATTTATGACCAATTCACATATAACACGAAACATATAAAACCAAAGGCTAATTGACCTCAGATAAAAATTGTTATCCTATAAATTACAAAAACATTGGCACATAAATAAAAATAATTTTAACTACTAAATATCTTTATTCAAATCTCTATAAAATTGACAATAATTAGATTAAAATCAAAATAATTAAACCAATTATAACGCCGATTTAAATTATACTAACAGAAGTCATGATAATTTGTATACTCCACAACCTCGTTCAAGAAGCATGCTAATATATACAAAAGAAACCAGTGAATCAAAGTATGGCAGAGAACTCTTTACTAATACAAATTAATATACAAATGGCAGGAAGTGCTATACATGAAATTCACTTACAAAAGAATACAGAACATATAACAGGCATCATGGCAGAGCATGTATAAGAAATATAAAAACAATTAAAAGAAAAGCGCGAGCATGTATAAGAAATATAAAAACAATTAAAAGAAAAGCGGAAGACTCACGAACCTTTTGGACTTATAACCCTAAATTAAATTAGGTAATTCTAGCACTTGCTTCTAATATTTCTTTTTTCTTTTACAATTCCTCCAAGTAATTCCTTAAAATAAAAGATTTTAGCACACATAATTAACATAATTAAAATGATATCAATTCACTAAAATATTCTTACTCTTCTTTCCAAACATAACGAATCTTATCCTCTAGAATTCTAGAATTTTCTAAATAAAATAAATATCTAATTAAAAATTACTTTAAAATCGAATATCTAATTTTAAAAATAAAGATAAAAATACGAATTTTACATAATAATATAGATATATATATATATATATATATATATATATATATATATAATATTTTTTTAAAATTTTTAATTTTCTAGTATTCTGATTTAACCTTTTTTTTAAAACAGTACTCTAATTTAACTTCATAATTATAAGATGTATCATATTTTAATACTATTACTTAAAACCCCATTCAAATTAAAGTTATAATCTCTCCGAATCTTTCCAAAAATGGGAAGAAAATTTTGGAGACAAATATGAAGAGAACTAGCGTTTTACCCGTGCTACGCACCGAATATTAAAATTTATTAATTAATTAATATGAACATTATTATTAAAATAAAGATAATTTCACTCGGATGTAATTAATTTAAGTATAAAATTAATTATTTGCTAACTTATACCAGTTGAATTAATATTATCAATATTATCAAAAAATTATCATTACATTCACATTCCCCGCTAAATGTTTAAAACGCCTCTTTATTGTTTTTTGTTAATTTTATTTTTCATTTGATTTCTCGCTTTTTTTATAATCTTTCTACCAAGTTAATAAGTTTCTAACCATATTTTATGTTTTGTTATTTAGTGAATTTGGAATATTTAAATGTGTAGTACCATGAGTTTCTAGAATTTATATTATATTAATTCATTCAAAAAATTTGTATAGGTCGCGATCAATTTTTCAAATATATATTTAAAATTCATATACACTTATTTCTCACGATCGTTATAAATCACTAGATTGTCTCTAAAAGAAGGTTGCATGTTTCAGCGATATAAGGAAGGATCTCTATTATGCAAGATCCATGAAATGAACGTAGTTATTATAAAGAAAACTTTCATCTATTCTAGTTTCCAATGTGTTTGTTCAATATCATTTTTACAAATTGCATGATCTTTTATTAGTGAATTGATTTACTGTAAAAATAAACATTATCAATCAAACAAACATATCCAATATTATATCTCTTTCTTAGAGTAAGATATGACAGTTAGAGTTTATTTTGATTGTCCTCACCCGATACATAATTAAAATATTATCATAATTTGAAAATTATTATATGCAATATTTTAGATGTAAGATATATAATTTATTTAATTTATTCAAATATTTCATTAGAAATTGTCAATACTGATTTAGTAATTAAAACTTTTATTCTCAATCTCAAGTTTTAATACTAATTTAAATTATTACTAATTATTTTAAATTTGACTACATTATTACTAATTTTGGATACCAAAAAATCCAGATCTAATTAATTCGAAACCCCGAGGGATTTGGTTTTGTATTTTGATTAATTTTAAAACCCAAAAATCTTTGGATATGGGTTTGAATTTTACAAAATTCGAACCGAACCCAACCCGTTGTCAACCCTACATGTAAAATAAGATATTTGAAAATGTGTATCACCTATCTATTTTTCATTTGACTAACATGTTAAAATAGAAAATTGTACATGAAATTAAAATTAAATGTGTAATATATAAACATGTAATCACATTATTATATACTAGCTTATAACCCGTGCAAAGCACGGGTTGCTTTTAATTTTTTGTAATTTGTTTATAAAGTAATATAATATTATAAATATTAATTTTAATATTATAAATATTAATTTTAATTTATTATAGTGTAATTTGTATTTTAAATACTTTTAAAATATGTTATTAAATAAAATAGAGTATAATACCCGTGCAAAGCACGGGTTACTTTTAAATACTTTTAAAATTATGTGATTAAATAAAATAGAGTATAATATTTTATTATGGAATTTAACTTTGTAATATTAATTAATAAAATTAATAATAATAATAATAGTTATTTAATAAATGATATGTATTGATTAGAACTAATAATATAGAATCTTAATGTAAATTTGTTGTTAACGGGATTCGAACCTTGATCTTTAGAAGAGAGATTTAAATAAAGAATATTCCTTATTATTAGATCTAACGGCTATCATCTATTTACTAAATATCCAACGGTCACTATTCTTTCGATGGTTCAACATGACAACCAAATTATACCCCTGTTTGCTTATTATATATTATTATAGATGTGTCCTTGTAATTGAATTATCGGATTTAAAACATGAAATTCATTTTCCTTTAACAGTGAATATAGATTTTCGACATATATTAGAAAAAAGCGCTTACGTAGACTTGACAAATCGTTTTTGTTGTGTACATTCATTTCATGTGTCTTCGGGGTCTTGTATGGAGTGACATTAAATTCTGTTATGTACCCAAAATTCGAACACAAAACGATACTAAACTACACGGATTTGTTTTTGTGCACGAAACGAAAAAAATACGCAAAAAGACAAAATATGACAATTACATGCATGTAAAGTTACTCTCGATCCAAGGTATCTAAGTGTGTCACTATATAACTGAGAACAATATTGAGATGCTACAAAATAAAACTAAGATTAGAATACATAAAATGAAGCCCTCCGTTTTTCTAATTTAATTTATTGTTAATAAATAAATATCTCTGTTTATTTAAAATCTATCTACTAAGTTATTAAGTTTTTCTTTTTACCTATATTTAAGATTTTATTTATATTAAAAAATGAATATTATCAACCAACCTAGCAAATTTGATATGTCTGCTCTTAATTAAGATATGAAAATTGAATAATATTCATCTCGATTGGAATATGAGCTAAATACGACGCAAGGTTTCACCTTCTTTAAAGTAGTTTGCGTAGAGTGTATGAAATTTTGTCACAACTTCTCTGAGGTCATCTGCAAGAATCAGGTCTTCTGTGTTTCTGATTATGTCATACACTTCGAAGTTATCTGTTTATCGGCATCTTATTTGAATCATTAAAGTAATAATAAATATCAAATGGATACCTTTAAAATATACTCGAAAAATAAAAATAATTTTTCATTGATTTCTACACATTTTTCTTGAATGCTTCCATAACCAAACGAAAGGTTAATAATTCTAGTATTTTTGATAATATATTTAGAATTTAAATATTTGGTTTACAAAAAAAGACTCTTAAATAAATATTTTTTAACTATAAAAATAATTATTATAGGTATATCATTATCAAATTTAAATTAAAATTGTTAACTAACCACGATTAGTAAATCGAGTTTATAATTTTGTATTTCTGATTTCTAGTTGAGTTAAATTATAATTATTTAAAAAATTTAATTGTACAACATGTATTATGAAAATCTATTAATAGTGTACGTATGATAGTCTTTGAAGGTATGGATTTTATCCAAGTTATTTCAAATATGATTTCAAATTCGATTTTTCAGGTTTACAGTTGAGTTAGATTATAATTATTTAAAAAAACATTAATTGTACAATGTGTATTAGGAAAATCTATCTATAGTGTATGATAATATGATTGTGATTGATTTTATATTAAAAGAGTGGTTGATTAATGAATGATTAATTATGAAATTTAGTTTAAAATATATAATAGTATATCGTGATTGAATATTTCAAATTAAAAATTGTGATTTTTTTATTAATATTTTTTGATTTAAAAATATATATTTATGGATATGTTAAATAAAAGGGCTCTTTTGAAAAATAAATAAGAAAAAGTAAATTTTTGCACATTTACTTTTGTTAAGAAAGACTATTTGCAATTTTACTAAACTAAGTTTCAAATTGCAAAAATACTAACCCTAATTCTCCCCCTCCCCCTTCCCCCAATTTCTCTCTCCTCCCCCTGATAACACACGCCGCCGACTTTTTTTTTTTTTTTTTTTTTTTTTTTTTTAAGGTGGTGGCTATTTTGGTGGATTTAGGTTTCCTGGCCCCGCAGGGGCATATTCAACTAAATTTGCAACTAATTGCAACTGAATGCAACTAAATTTCTGATTTCAAGTTCCATTTGTCAGTTGTCATTTTCGACCTCATTTTTGAACTCTAATATATATATATATATATATATATATATATATATATATTTAAGAAGGGTGATATTTTGGTGGATTTAGGTTTCCTGGCCCCGCAGGGGCATATTCAACTAAATTTGCAACTAATTGCAACTGAATGCAACTAAATTTCTGATTTCAAGTTCCATTTGTCAGTTGTCATTTTCGACCTCATTTTTGAACTCTAATATATATATATATATATATATATACATATATATATATATATTTAAGAAGGGTGATATTTTGGTGGATTTAGGTTTCCTGGCCCCGCAGGGGCATATTCAACTAAATTTGCAACTAATTGCAACTGAATGCAACTAAATTTCTGATTTCAAGTTCCATTTGTCAGTTGTCATTTTCGACCTCATTTTTGAACTCTAATATATATATATATATATATATATATATATATATATATATATATATATATATATTTAAGAAGGGTGATATTTTGGTGGATTTAGGTTTCCTGGCCCCGCAGGGGCATATTCAACTAAATTTGTTGAAAGTAGTTGAAAATAGTTGCAACTAGTTGTAACTAGTTGAAAGTATTTGAAAATAGTTGCAACTAGTTGAAAACAGTTGAAAATAGTTGATTTGGTTGAATATTGCCCCTGGCGGGGCCTTGGAACCCAAAATCACTCAAACCAATAATATGTAGTTGTAACTAGTTGAAAGTAGTTGAAAATGGTTGCAACTAGTTGAAAGTAGTTGAAAATATTTGAAAACAGTTGAAAATAGTTGATTTGGTTGAATATTGCCCCTGGCGGGGCCTTGGAACCCAAAATCACTCAAACCAATAATATGTAGTTGCAACTAGTTGTAACTAGTTGAAAGTAGTTGAAAATGGTTGCAACTAGTTGAAAATAGTTGATTTGGTTGAATATTGCCCCTGGCGGGGCCTTGGAACCCAAAATCTTTTAGTTGAATATTGCCCCTGGCGGGGCCTTGCAACCCAAATCCACCAAAATCACCCCACCTTTTTAAAAAAAAGTTGCATTTGGTTGAATTTGATTGAATGTGGTTGCAAACAAAAATCCACCAAAATAGCCCCCATCTTAAAAAAAAAAAAAAAAAAAAAAAAAAAAAGAAAAAAAAAGAAAAAAAAAAAAGAAAAAAAAAAGAGTACAGCAGTCGGCAGTAGTGGGCTGGGAGAAAGGAGGGAGGGAGGGGGAGTGGGTTGGGCTAGGAAGGAGGGAGGAGGAATGGGCCTAGTATTTTTGCAATTTGAAACTTTGTTTTGGTAAAATTGCAATTTATTAAGGAAGGTGGTATTTTTGCAAAAAGAAACTTTAAATCTAGTATTCTTGGTAAATATCCTAAATAAAATTATTATTGTATTTAAATTAGAGAAGTGTTATCTAATCATAGCTAATGAAATAGGGTGAGAATGTAAATAAGGAAAACTCTTAATATAACATGATTGGTCTAAAATTTAGGAATGCATTGTGATTGATTCTAAAATAATTCATAGCTAGTTTTCTGATTAGTTAACTGATATGCGGTAGACTCAGGTATTATAATAAATGATATCTTCCCTAATCTTCAACTTTCGTTTCTTGTGGAAATAATTTTTTACCTTTCATTTCTTTTCTTTTCAAAATTTGTTTTTGGAACACAATGTAAAAGAGAACTGAAGAACCATTATTAATCGTTGGATATTACTTATATCCTCGGCTTTTATTTCGATTGTTAGTTAATAGACTCCTGATATATAACTTCACTAATAAATTAAAATAATATTTTATATTATTGTTTTAATTAATTAAATTTATATAACCTCACCGTAAATCTATGTTTATGTTGACCATAATTTAATTATCAATAATATTTATAGGGTCAAGATCAAGAGAGAACCAAACACTAAAAGAGAACTAAAGAACCATTATTAGTCGTTGGATTACTTCTAGTTTATAATATATTCTCGACTTTTATTTCGACTGTCAGTTAATAGATTCCTAATATATAACTTCACTAATAAATTAAATTATTATTTAATATATTATTTTAATTAATTAATTTATATAACTTTAATATAAGAGTAGCTATTTTATTAATTTTATTGATTACTAATTCTATTGTAGATACTTTTTAAATATTAATTAATGGAGCTCTAAGTTCTAGATAATATTAATATTCTCGATTTTTTTCCAATTTTTAGTTAATAGAATCCTAGTATATAACTTCATTATTAAATTAAATTAATATTTAATATTATGATTTTAATTAATTAAATTAATTAATATTTAGTGACATACTGCGATGTACATGGTATACCATTAAGAGGGGGTTTCTGCTTTTAATACTAATCAATCTATTATAGATATTTTTTAAATATTAATTAATGGAGCCCTAAGTTCTAGATAATACTAATATTCTTGACTTTTTTTTTCAATTTTTAGTTAATAGACTTCTAGTATATAACTTCATTATTAAAAAAAATTAATAATTAATATTATGATTTTAATTAATTAATATTTAGTGGCATACCGTGGTATACATGGCATACCGTGATATACATGGGATACATTTCTGCTTTTAATAAAGAGTATTGATTCTACAGAAAAATTCTTAGTTTTAAATAAATAAAAAGAAAAAATTCTTAGTTATTTAATATATAGACAATAAAATCTGCAGGTCAAATTTAGTCCACTAAGAAAATCTTGTACTCCCTCCGTCCCTAATTAGTAATCCATTTTGAAAAAAACACACATTTAAAGAAATATTTAATGTCATATTTTGTTTCCATAATTACCCCTACTTATTGCATTAAATAATAACTTTTGAACGTATAACTAATTATAAAGTCAAACATTGGAAATAGAAGTGTAGGGATAATTTTGGAAAAACTTGAAAAACATGTATTAAAATATGAAAAGAGACAACTATTTAGGGACAAATTTTTTTCTCAAAACGGACTACTAAATAGGGACAGAGGGAGTAATTGCCGGGAGTTGTTCGTTTAAATAACTGAGACAATTTGACTTTGACATTTTCCTGACATTGACACCGACGGGACACAATCTATGTGATAAAGTGGGGGGCCACTGTATTCGTCGAATGTAGGTCTGAAAATAATACGTGGTACATGTAACAACAATTAAGTTCATGAACACATAATCATTTCTATAAAACATGACAGCCGACCGAAAAGTATGACATTAAAAAGTTACATTCCAAGCCAAATTGCTGATTTCTTTAACCGTGAAGAGTAAAAATCATGATACCACAGTAGTTTAAATTTAGTTTTTTTAATAATGTCGATATCGTCTGATCTGCTATGTTACTCAGACTCGGGTACGAAGTGTCAGACACGACACGTATCCGAGTGTCGGACTCGAAAAATCTGAAAATTGGGGACACGGTCCTATTTTTGGACACGGGTACGGGGACACCTCATAATATATTAATAAAGAGGCATGATAAATAGATATCATTAGAAAAAGTAACAATCAAACTCAGATTAAACATGATTTCATAAAGAACTCTGCAAATCATGGATCTTCTCTACTTGTTTCTTACTTCTACTTCTTTCATTCTTCTCATTTTTTTTTTGATTTGCATTGTAAATTCAACTCATATGTGGTCTTTAAGTTGGTCAAAGTGTCCACATTTTAGTCAAAGGATCCGACACGAAATAAGTGTCGTGTCCAAGTGTCCAAGTGTCCGACACGGGTACGGGTACGGCGACCTAAACAAAGAGTCGGAGTAACATAGCTGATCTGTAATCCCACAACCGCTTGAATTCCTGGGAACATGTGTGATGGACGAAGGCAGAAATCAGGACAAAAGTTTTGAAATCCAAGAATAATAGACTTGTCATCCGATCCAAAAACAGACTGAGCCTTAGAGCATCTACAACCACGTTCTTTATAATGATTAGTTAAAATAATGTATTATGTTGATTCTCTAAATTTTAAATAATCAAAAAGGTGTTTTGCTCCAATGGCATTCTCTATATTGGTTAGCTATAGGGATGGCAAAAAAAACCGATCCGATGGATACCCGATCCAATTCGACCCGATTGGATCTTACCGAACCCGATTTTTTGGATTTGGATTTGGATTTGGATTTGATTTTTAAACCCGAAAGAGTTTGGATTTGGATTTGGATATTAGCTATATCCAACCCGATCCAAACCCGAAACCCGAAAACCCGATCCAAACCCGAAACCCGAAAAAAACCCGATATATATACATATATAAATTATTATATATATATATATATATATATATATATATATATATATATATATATTATAATTTATTCCTTAAAAATAAATACCCGTTACTTAGTTACACTAGGTAATTTTGTTCAGGCAATTTTGATACACTTGCTGTGCTACTATGAAATTTCTTAGTTCAGGCAATTTTGATACACATGATGTGCTACTGCTAGTCTTCTAGTCTACACTCTGCCTATGTGGATATTTATTTGCAATTGTATTTTAATTTTTATGTCTTTAGATATTAGTAGTGGTGTAACTTGGACTTATTTATTTTCATGTCTATGAAATCTAGATATTTATTTGCTATTGTAATTTTAATTTTTATGAAATTTATATTAAAAAAATATTACTACTTTTTTACAAAGAATTAAAATTTTTGGGTTTGGATAAAACCCGAACCCGATCCAAACCCGGTGGATCGGGTTTGGATTTTGAATTTCCAAATCCATTTGGATTTGGATTGGATTTGGATTTGGATTAAGGATTCGGGTTTGGATTTGGATATCACAGATATCCAACCCGATCCAACCCGTTGCCATCCCTAGTTAGCTATAATTTTAAATCAATATTTTATAATTATTCAAATTCTAACATAAAACTGCTGAAATCTGCAGAGAATTGCAAAAAGTGCTACATAAAAACTGCAAGAAAAATACAAAAACTGCTATGCAAAAATGTAAGAACAAAACAGGTAACTTGAAGTTACTTGTTTTTGATCAAGACAAATGTTGTTAAGGAGTTCCCTGAACAAAATAAGTATTTCTATTATGCGCATAAGAGATGGATGTTAACACGCAGAAGTGTGGGAAAATAAATTGCATCTGGGAAAAAACTGCTACAAAAAATTGCTGAAAACAACTAACTTGAAGTTACTTGTTTTTTATCAAGGCAAATGGTGTTAAGGAGTTCCCTAAACAAAACAAGCCTTTCTGTTGTGAGCATAAGAGATGGATGTTAACACGCAGAAGTGTGGGAAAAAATTGATGCAAAAAACAAGTAAGAACAAAACAAGTAACTTGAAGTCTGTAAGCATCATCATGTTTTACATAAGTTTTCTCTGAAATTTTGTACATGTTCAAAAACTGCTAATCCACAATGATAACAATTAGCCAAATTAAAATGCATACAAATGTTTTGCTGGAAATGAAAAGAAGAAAAGTGTGGGAGGAAGATGGAAGAGGCGGGGAGTCTATGTGAAAAGTTTAGAGAATGAACTTCGCTAACAAATATACAGAACCCATATACAAAACTGTAAAATTATACATAAGGGGAACCTGCGTTGGAGTGGAAAAAAGTGCTTCGATTCTCTATATTTTGTGTGCCACGTCAATTATACCGAAGGGGATGAAAGGGTTGAAGATGCTCTTAGTAGTTAGAAAGGAATCTTATATAAATTCAATTTTCCAGGGCCTTGTACATGCAAGTTTTTATATATACCACATTATGTAAGTAAATGGTACGTATTATAAAACTCTTCAAAACTCTCCCTTAATCATATAATTGAAAGAAAAACATAATTAAACATAAATCAATACCAATCTATACTATTATATAAAAGCCCAAACATTAAAAGTTTTGGTACCTATTTTTTTGTACTAAGTGAATTTATTATTTACCTTTCATTAAAAAGAAAAATATATTCTATGTCTATACTATTAAAACACATAAAATAATAACATAAAATAATTAATGGTAATTATTCTATTGCCTTTTTCACATTTACTTTTAGCTGAAGATATTACCTTTTATAAATACCTAAAAACATCAATCGTATCATATCTTCCAATCATTAATATTTCATTTCTAATTAAAACGCGTTACCTTTTTTGTTTTATAAGGAAACGTTAGTATAATTCTTCATTAAAAAAAAATATTCGATATCATATTAATATAAAATAATTAATGTTAATTAGTCGATTGTCTTTTTCACATTTGTTTTAGTTGAAGATATTACCTTTCATAAACACATAAAAATATCAATCGTATCATATCTTCCCATCATTAAAATTTCATTTCGAATTAAAACACGTTACCTTTTTAATTTAAAACTAATCTTATCACACCATATTTTTCAATTATTTAATAACATATATTAAAAAACCATATACGTTATTTATAACAAGGAAACATTAGTATAATTCGTAAACATGAGTATATTAAATTATATTAAATTAAAATAAATAAATTATTAAAAATAATGATAATATAAAAACATAATTGTAATAATAAATAAAATTTATAACATAATAAAAGAAACATGTTAGGTCCAATAAGATTGTAGAAGGGGGGGTTGAATACAATCTTTATCCTTTTATCGAAATTTGTCCTTAAGATTTAAATTTACTTTAGACAAATTTTATGCGGAATTAAATGAAACAAAGTTCAAGTTAAATATAACAATATATTAAACTTGAGGGTTGTTACAAAATCAGTACAGAGTAATATCAAGTTAATAAAAACAAATTAGAAAATTCGACATGAACTTTTCTTAATTTGTTAATAAAAATCGAGATATAGATTAGGAGTAAAAACTCGCTAATAGTACAAGAGTCACAAGTAATCAAGCTTGAACGGATTAAATATTACAACTACAAAGCTTTTGATTTTCTGGGAATTTATTGCTCTTGAATGATATCTTAAAGATGAGAGAGAGTTGCTGTGTGTGTATATCTGTTGAACTGATATTATCTTGTATTTATAGCCTCTGTCAATTTGCCTTGGCCGATTTCCTTCTTTGTTGAACAAATGATTAACATTCCTGTTAAATTTGAGATTGAATTGTACATCAAAGACAATCTCCAAGACAATCTCTTCTTCCAAGACAATCAGCTTTGTACTGCCAAGACAATCGCCAAGACAATCGCCAAGACAATTGTTGATCTCCAAGACAATCGCTGTTTGAACTGCCAAGACAATCTTTGTTTGAACTGCCAAGACAATCTTTGTTTGAACTGCCAAGACAATCTCTGTTTGAACTGCCAAGACAATCTCTGTTTGAACTGCCAAGACAATCTCTGTTTGAACTGCCAAGACAATCGGCAAGACAATCTCTGATTGTCTTGCTAGTTCATTTTTTCAGCTTTAAATTAATTTGATTAAAATGCATAATCATTTTAATTTAAGCTTGCTTAAATAATTATTCTGATTTAATTAACTTAATAATTAATTTAATAAATAAATTAATTCTTAAAGAATTCATTTATTAATTAAATTAACTACTTGATTTAATTAATTAAAGGAGAACAATTATTCAACCTAAGATTGACTTAATCCTTTTCTGAATCACTAAAATTAACAAAAGAATACCACTGAATATTCTGTTGACGCTCCATGCACGGTCTGGTTCATGAACGACTAACTTCAATGACTGTCTTTTATCTTTTCACATTAAAGTGTGATTCCTTTTCTCTTCTCATCTCTTTCTCTTTATCCTCTGTACTCTGTCTGAACCTGTCACTTGTAAAAATCTCTGTCTCTTAGAAATAAATCCACTTGTTTGATTTCATACTGAGGCTTGATCAGGAGACTGAACTTCTTCCAGTGTAAAATATCAAAACTATAGATTGACTTGTAGTTTTTCTTCTGACAGATAGCATCTTCTGAGATTCCTGTGACAGATTAATTTATTTACTCATTACAATCTAATTTAAGTTGAGTTGATTCCTCGTACTACAAATAGGCTGTGTCATATGCCTTTCAATCTCCCCCTATTTGTTTGTTAGAAAATAACAAGCAAATACCTAGAGGATAATTCAACTAACTCAACTTAACTTAGTAAAAGATAGAACTTTTAAATGCAAGTAAATAAAAGAACAGTTCTGGTTTATATTAACATTTTCCAGATTCAAACATGAAAGATAAATACAAGATAGATGATCCTCTAGCCTGATCATATTTAACTTATCCTATCTTGATCTATCTAGGCTCTAAAAATATAACAAGTAGAGCTACTCTTCAGTTAGGATGGTCTTTACTTTGAACTTCTCCTTCTTCTGGTTCTTCAATGATAGGCTGGAGATTTGCAATCAACTCAGCATCAAAAGTACGTTCACGTTCATTTGGTATACCTTGAGGTCTGACTGGTTGAGGTCTGACTGGTTGATTTGGATAACCTTTTAACCTGTTCACCTCCTGTTCATACCTTGTCATGTTTCTGATACAGTAGTTTTGAATGAAATCTGCAGCATCCTTCTTTTCTGTTGTATAAAGACCAGTGTTTCTCAGCATTTTTTCAACCCATACCAAATGCTTAGCATTGTACTCTGGCAGCTTCACATTATCACAAATGATGGTTTGATATACATCTTTCTTCAGAAATATTACTTGAAATGGTATATGAGTTATTTCAGGACTGGCATTTCGAGCAAACTCGAAGAGATGTTCATACAATAAGATATTCAGTTCAGAACACAGTGATACCTTTTGTCTCAAAATCCAAAGCTCAGACAAGGTTCTTCTTTCTAAACAATTTAAAGATACATGGAACGAACCTTCAGAGCGACAATTAACAACAATTACCATTTCCTTTTTGTGAGAATTAAAGCCAGCATTTATTCGAGAGACTTCACACTTCAAGGCCTCCAAGTACACTGAATGATTTGGATTGGCATCTTTATACTTGTAAATGATTCCAAGAAACTGCTTGTCATTATTTGTTGTAAGTTGTGGAAGACTGATTATCTTTCTGGCTTCTTCCCACTTCTCACCAACTTTGAGTTTAATATCAAGTTTTCTCTTTTCAACAAGTATGTGATGTTGCCGTTGCCTTTCCACTTTTTCTTGTCTTAGAAGCTCTTCCTTTTCATCCAACATCTGAGATAACTTTGCTAGTTCCTCTTTTCTTTTCTTCATACTAGCTTCATGCTCTAGCATTTTCTTGTCAAAGTGTGGGTCAGTTGGTTGCTCTATCCATTGACTGAGATCTGGTTCTTGTTCAAATTCAGGTACACCAATAATTTCATCTGGCCCAGCAAACGGATCAAAGTCATCAGTCTCACCAGCGTAGTAAACAGTGTTGTCTTGTTCAAATGTGCTCTCAGCTGCTTCAACTCCTTTTCCCTTTTCTGACTGCTGCTGTTGATACTTATCCACAGATTCACTTCCACTTGCCCTGGATTTCTCCCCCTTAGTTGGATTATCCTCTACAGATTTATCAAAGGGACCGGTCACAACAGCATCACCACTTTTTCCTTCAAAGAATTCCTTTTCTTCTGCTGTGGGTGCGTGAGTTCTGCTAAGCATGTTAAACAAAAGTTTCAGCCCTTTACCTTGTTGTGAATTCTGCCTTTCAATTAATTCAAGACGACGTTCAGTAGACAATTGATTCTCATGCAGTTCTGTTTGGAGAATTTCAACTTTGTCGGAGATTTCAGAAATAAGCTTATCTTGAGCAATAGTAACATCTCCAGAATCATCAAGTGCCTTTTCATGAGATAGTTCAAGAGTCTTGATCTTGTTTGTGAATGTAGTCTTTATGTTGGTAATGGCAGCCTGAAGTAATTGTTTCTCAGCTACAGTTTTCTCAAGTTGTTCCTGTAGTGCTTGAAGTTGAGCCATAATTAATGAACTGTTTGTGTCAGTGTGTGCACTCACCTGAGGTTCACTCAAGGATGTTTCACTCTCCTTTCGTGCATGTGTTTCACTCAATTTTATGGTGGTCCTCACATCACTCAACACTAGCTCCTTTTCCTTAGATGTACCTGCAGAAGAAATCACCCTAGCCTCTTCTAGAGAGGTCAGTGGTGGTGCAATGGGAGTTCGCAAATCCCTATCCTTAATCAAATCTACCTGTTCATTAGGTATTGAAATCTGAATTGCTTCAGTGGTAGATTGATTAAGTTGCCTTCCACTTTCTCCAGTTGAAACTGCGAGTGGAAAATCCCTTAAGGGAGCCAGGAATGTTTCTCCTGGGAGGGGAGATGATGACTCTGTTATAAGTGGCAAAGAGTCAAGATTTCCCTCTGAAGCCTGTGAAGACTCTTCTACCGTGACAATGGTAGGCACTGTTTCAGTAGTAATCCTATTGTGCACTCCTTGCTCAGTGTCCCTAGCAACATCAAAATCTAAGGTTATGTTTTCCCCCATTGTGAGTAATAGGGGTGTGCTTGACTCTGTACAGGGTGCCATGGCCGACTGGCGAATTTCAATGGACTCATCCTGTTGAGAGAATGGTTCCAGTAACTGTTCATGTGCCATTTCAATGTCCATATCCTGTTGGGAGGATATGGATGGGCTGACAGATGCCTCAATTAGTAAGTTTCTTCTCTTCTTTAGTGGAGGCAGAGCTGTGGGATCACTCATATCACTACTTCTTACATTAGATCTTTTCACTGTTAACTTACTTCTGGATTTAGGTTTTGAGATTTGTGATGACACTGTGTTTGGCTCTAAGACCTGGGATAGAAGTTGTGGTTCTACAACCTCTTGGTCTAACCTATCAGCCACTTGGGCTCCAGAAGTAGTTTGAGATACAGAAGTAGTTTCAGGGAAAGATGAGAATACCTGTTCAGTAGCAGTTGCTGCTTCTTGTTCTTGTTGCTCAGGAAGAGGTGCAGGTTGTACAGGATCAAGAATAGGAGGCTCTTGAACAGGTTCAGGTTCAAGGACAGGTGCATTTACAAGTCTAGGAATGATAGGTAAATTTATGAATGTAGACAAGTATGGAGTCACATACACAGGCACATTTTGGAATTTTCTGTGGGTGTCTAGGCTAGTGAATATTTTCTTGGTTTGCTTGCCAGACTTAACAGGATTATCATTCTGAAAAATTGTTTGTTCACCAACAGGAACAAGATGATTGAATATTAACATCAAAAATCTAGGGTAATAACAAAAGACTTTCTTACCCGCATCAAAATCCCTTCTGGTTTTAACAATTCGACTAATCATTGTATCCCAAAGTAATTTTCCAATATTGATTCTAAGATTGTTAGCAACAGCATAACCAATATTTTGTAACATGGAAGTAAGTAAGTGAAAATTACCTCTCTCAGAATTAGCAAACACCTTGGAGATTGTGTCAAAGAATGCGTCCCATTGTTGAACAAGATTCTTTTTGCTCAAATTGTTCACATCGAAAACACCATGATAATTAATATCAGTGAAGAATTGACTGAGCTCAGCAATGGTAGGTTGTGGAGCAAAATCACCCATTGGGAGGTCCAAAACAGTACTAAGAATCGATTCATTCACAATGTGATGTGTACCATTAAAATCAAAAGAAAATGAAGTCAAATCATCAGACACAACAGCTTCTGTGCAAATCAATCTCAGAGGTCCTAATTTCAATGGAACATCCAAAGATATAGCATTTCGAATAAGTGAATGATCGTTTAGAAATTGAATCCAAGGCTTAAATCGATCATAGGGACAATTATCTGGATTGAAATATCCAACCAAATTGTGCTTCATTATCTCAAAATTATTCGCCATTTCTCCCTTTATAACACACAAACAACACACTGATGAAATTAACAAAATTTATAAAATTCGGAATTAATAATTAATTAAAATTAATTAAAAATTCCAATTAATTTGATGTTGTCAGAAAAATCTCAAATTTCAGTATGATGTTCTCCTAATCACTGTGAGTCTCAATCTAATTTTAGATTTGTCAAATAAAATCTAGAACAACCAGAACGGAGAAGAATACAGTCCGTTTGTGAAATCCCCTTTTTCAATTACTCGGTCAAACGCAGTGATTTTGGTATCAAAAGAACAGGCTTGAGACGATCTGTTCTAATCTGGTGATGATTTTGACAGTTCGAGTAAGAATTTTGGCAGAGATTCGACTTAGTGATGTGTGTATTGTGTATGTATCTATACTGTGCTCTGTGTAAAAACACGAGAGAGAGAGATATGACCAAGACAATCGTGAGATTGTCTTTTTTTTTTAAAGTCACGTATATGTACTGGAGAGACTTGCCAAGACAATCGTGTGATTGTCTTGCCGATTGTCTTGGCAATACAGATCCCACCAAGACAATCGTTTGAGCCAATTTACAAATAATATTTGACAATTGTTTTGTTGTGTTTATTTTTTTTTTTAAGTACTAAACTGACTCTCCAAGACAATCGTGCGATTGTCTTGGCGATTGTCTTGGTAGTTCAAAATCTATCAAGACAATCGTTGATATTATAGAAAATAACAGAATATTCACAGAAATACATATTATTTTTAGAAAAAGACCTGCCAAGACAATCAGATTGTCTTGGCGATTGTCTTGATAGAGAAATAATTCTCTAAGACAATCAATTGAGCTAATTTACAAATATGTACAGTAATAAAATAATTTTTAATGAACATACAATCTTAATTATTACTAAATTTACCATAAATAAAATAAAAATAATAATAATAAAACATAAGTTATTCTTATAACGGAATCAAACATAAATAGCAAAAGGACAAACACTACAAATCCATAAATAAAATATTAATAATTTACATAAATATTCATGATAAATTAATAAATATATATTTTCTAATAAAATAAGTTTCTGATAGAAAATTATTTAAGAAGAAAATATGACTTATTAAACTATCATAAATAAAATTTTCAAGAAAAATAAGTTTCTCATAAATTACAACTTGTAAAATTTTGAGAAAAATATTTTTAAGGAAAAAGAATTATTTTAATATTGAAAAGAAGTAAGAAGAAATATATTAAGATGGTAATGACAATGTTTTGAACATTAACAAGTAACAAGGTAAGTTGATAAAATAATTGTACAAGCGATTTTAATTAACAAATATTAACAAGACAATCACTTGTAAATTATTAAAGATCAAACCTCAGATATTAACTAGTTTAATTACTAGGACTATTTAACATACCCAATTCACCAACAATTCTGGTGAATGTGGATTCGTCAAGAGACTTAGTAAAAATATCTGCTGTTTGTTCTTCCGTGGGTACAAAATGTAACTCCACGGTACCATTCATGACATGCTCTCGGATAAAATGATACCTGATGTCAATGTGCTTGGTCCTCGTATGCTGCACAGGATTGTTGGAGATTGCTATGGCACTTGTATTGTCACATAGAATTGGAATATTGTCAAGTACAAAGCCATAGTCACGTAGCTGATTCCTAATCCACAAGATTTGAGCACAACAGCTTCCAGCAGCTATATATTCTGCTTCAGCTGTTGAGTTGGAAACTGTTTGTTGTTTCTTGCTGTACCAGGAGACCAACCTACCACCTAGGAATTGACAACTCCCAGAGGTGCTTTTTCTATCTACAACACTTCCTGCATAATCTGAATCTGTATATCCAACAAGGTTAAAACCAGATTCTTTAGGGTACCAAATACCTAAGTTAGGTGTACCCTTAAGATATCTCAAGATTCGTTTAACAGCAATGAGATGCACATCTCTAGGATCCGCTTGGAACCTTGCACACAAGCATGTAGCATACATAATATCAGGTCTACTTGCAGTAAGGTAAAGTAATGAACCTATCATACCTCTGTAGCTTGTGATATCTACCTTGGCAGAATTTTCACAAGCTCCAAATTTCACAGCTGTTGATGATGGTGTTCTTGCTGAAGATGAGTCCTCCATTTGATATTTCTTGAGGAGCTCTCTGACATACTTGGATTGACAAATAAAAATTCCATCTGTCCTTTGACTTACTTGTAATCCAAGAAAGAACTTCAGCTCACCCATCAGGCTCATCTCAAATTTACCCTGCATTAGCTTAGCAAATTTCTTGCACAGAAGATCATTAGTAGACCCAAATATTATATCGTCCACATAGACTTGGACTAATATAGTATCATTCTTATGTTTCTTAGTAAAGAGAGTTTTGTCTATGACACCTCTAACAAATCTATTTTCAAGTAAAAATTCAGAAAGAGTGTCATACCATTTCCTTGGAGCTTGCTTAAGACCATAAATTGCCTTGAAGAGAAAGTAGACAAAATCCAAGAATTCTGGATCTTCAAAACCAGGGGGTTGTTCTACATATACCTCTTCATCCAGCTTGCCATTCAGGAAGGCACTCTTGACATCCATTTGATAAACTTTGAAGTTTGAATGTGCTGCGAATGCCAAGAATATCCTTATAGCCTCAAGTCTAGCCACTGGTGCATAGGTTTCATCATAATCTATTCCTTCAGCTTGGGAATAACCTTTAGCAACCAGTCTTGCTTTGTTTCTAGTTACAATGCCATCTTCATCAAGTTTGTTTCTGAATACCCACCTGGTATCAACTACTTTCCTGTCTTTAGGTCTGGGTACCAGCTTCCATACTTCTTGTTGTTTGAATTGATTGAGTTCATCTTGCATAGCAATCACCCAATCAGGATCAGAAAGGGCTTCTTCTGTTTTCTTAGGTTCTATTGCAGACAGAAACCCAGAATAATTGCATTGATTTTGATAGCTCCTTCTAGTTTTTACACCAACATCTGGATCACCAACGATCAACTCAAAAGGATGAGCTCTATTCCACACAGTCTGTCTGGGAAGATTTGACCTTGATGATTCTCCTTGATCTTCATTATGATGTTGAGTATGACCAGTTGATCCTTCATCACCTCCCCCTGAGTTGTTGCCAGTTTGACTAGATGAATGTTCAGGAGTGTCAGTGGTATCTCCAGTCTGATCATTGTTTCCACCACCACCACCCTGATCATTATCATCATTATTGCTGTTATCATTAGCATCAACATCAGGTTGGTTGTCATCATCTGAATCGGAGTCTGTCATATCATCGAAAGATAACTTTTCAGATGAATCCTCCGTTTGGATACTAGGAAGTTTAGTGTCATCAAATGATACATTGACACTTTCAAGCATTGTCTGATGATCAATCACATACACCTTGTAAGCCCTTCTTGAGTAACCAATGAAAATTGCTTCATGTGCTTTGGCCTCAAATTTTCCACCACGATCATCTCCATCTTTAAGCACAAAGCATTTTGCTCCAAATACATGAAAGTACTTGAGTGTTGGTCTCTTTTCATACATAATTTCATAGGGGGTTTTCATCAAGTCTTTGTTGATTAAAGTTCGATTCTGGGTATAACATGCAGTGTTAACAGCTTCAGCCCAAAAGTACAAGGGAAGCTTTGATTCACTTAACATAGTACGTGCAGCTTCAATCAATGTTCTATTCTTTCTTTCTACTACCCCATTTTGCTGAGGAGTTCTTGGGGCTGAGTACTGCCTTGTTATTCCTTTTTCAGTACAAAAATCATTTAGAACTGCATTCTTAAATTCGGTTCCATTGTCTGACCTTATTGCTCTAACTGGTTTCTTGTACTCCATTTCAATCAACTTGATGTGATCAATCACTAACTGTGGAGTTTCATCTTTGGAATTCAGAAATAAAACCCATGTGTACTTTGAGTAGTCATCAACAATTACGAGAGCATATCTTTTCTTTGACATAGACATCACATTAACTGGACCAAACAGATCCATGTGCAACAGTTGTAGAGGTTCAGTTATTGATGATGTGTCAGTGCTCCTGTGAGTTGCTGTTTTCAATTTGCCTTTTTGACAGGCATCACAGAGTCCTTCTTGAGTGAATTCCATTGAAGGTAAACCTCTCACCAGTTCTCTTTTAACTAGAGAATTCATTGTCTTGAAATTAAGGTGGGAGAGTTTCTTGTGCCATAGCCAACTTTCATCTGTAGATGCTTTAGAATAAAAGCAGTTGATTTCTTCAGTGCTTCCAGTGTTCATATTGGCCACGTATAGATTGCCTTTTCTGACTCCTGTAAGAGATGGTTGTTCATGTCTCTTGTGAGAGATTAGACAATTCTTCTTGTTGAAGTAAGCCTCGAATCCCTTGTCACAAAATTGACTGACACTTAACAAATTGTGCTCAAGTCCTTTCACAAAAGACACTTCATCAATGATAACATTTCCAGCTTCCAATCTGCCATATCCATCAGTTGTACCTATGCTGTTATCTCCAAAGGTAACCACTGGGCCGGCTTTCTCAACCACATTTGTCAGCAGGGTTCTATCTCCAGTCATATGCCTTGAACATCCACTGTCCAAGATCCAGGTCACTCGATCAACCTGTTTCACACCCTGCAATGACAAATAGGTTAAACCTTCTTCGGAACCCAAACCTGATTGGGTCCAGAATACTTAAAGAATTGGCCTTTGTCAGGCAAAACAACATTTTTAACATTGACACCATTTACACCACTAACCAACAAACATTTAACCCTATAAACAGATTTGACAATCTTCTGTTTTATCTTGGGTATCCATGTTTCTTTAGCAGCAATGACATTTGTTTCACTGACTGGACATTTGACCTTGTAAGCAGCCTTACCAAAAGTCTGTTTAGGCTTTGATACAAATGTCTCTCTCCTATCTTGAGGAGGACTAGCAGTCTTTGATCTAACATTTTTATTCTTATTCATATGTTGTCGAGGAGCAGTCTTACCAGCACATGCTTGATTACCATTAAAGTAAGCAGACATTACATTAAAAGCACAAGACATACAATTGACAACACCACATGCTTTATGATAAATATCAATGGTAGGCATGGTATGCATGTTAGACATGTTATTGTTCTTTTTCAACTTATCACCACTTAACCCAGTTTTAGATGAACTCGTTGGATAAACAACCTTAACTGGTTTCTTAACAGATTTAACATTATCAAGGACTATGCCATTTGCACTGTCCTCATTACGCATCTCTTCTTGAATAATGATAGAAGTGAAGTTTGGAGGTTCTGCAATCGACTTCTTAAAGAGCGGATCTTCAACCTTCTTAAGCACATGTGGTATACCCCTTTCTTTAGCACTAACAAGGTTAGGGGTATTTATGCCTAACAATCCAACAGCTTCGTTATAACCAAACCCTATTCCTACAGTTCGTTCTATAGCTTGTTTATTGAAATGCTCTTTAGAAAGTTTAACAGAATTAAAGCAAGCACTAACCTTGGTTTCAAGTTCAGCAATTTTAGAAAGTTGTTTAGTCACTACTTCTAGAATAGATTTCTCTCTTCTATTAAGTCGTGCTATTTCCTCTTTTTGTTGATCTTGATTAACATGCACTTTTTTTAGTTCTAACACTTCATTTTCAAGTTCAGTGTTTAACAGATTTAATCTAGCAATGTGTTTTTGTGCATTAACCAAGGAGCCACCTAACTGACGAACCAACTCAGAGTCAGTAAGTTTTACCTGTGGTTTAGGATCAGTGAGCATGTCACCATTTGCCATTAGTGCAAGATTTCCAAATTCTTCATCTTCACTATCTGTGTCATCCCAGCTTTTACCAGCAGCCACATAGGCTTTCCCAGGTTTCTTCTTTTCAGGAACATAATCTCTCTTCTGGGCTTGTTTGGGTTTCTGACACTCAGTGGCAAAGTGTCCAAGTTCATTGCAATTATAACAACGAATTTTGCTTCTATCAACAGTTCCAGTTTTGTAGCCACCTCTGCTACTGGAGGATGAGGAACCTCCTCTCTGGAATCTGTTATTAGACTTGAACTTGAACTTAGGATTTCTCCTGAATCTAAAGTTGCCAAATTGTCTAACCATGAGTGCCATGGATTCATCCTCCAACTGATCCAATTCTTCTAATGAGTAAAACTCACTTCCATCCTGAGTAGCTGGTGTCTGACCATGTTCCACTTCAGTCTGCTCCTTGTCTGAGCTGTAAGGTCGAACAACCTTAGCTTCCATTTCCTTAGGAGCCTCAACCACTAATGCTGTAGATGAACTTGCAACTCTACCTTTACCATGAATCTCTTTCTGTTGGACTTGTTCCAACTCATAGGTTTTTAAAACACCGAAGAGTTTTTCAAGACTAACTTTATTCAAGTCACGAGATTCTCTTATTGCTGTTATCCTGTGTTCCAGGTGAGTCGGCATAGTCAGTAAGAACTTCAGATTAATCTCCTTCTGTGTATAGTTCTTGCCATGGATTTGCAAGTTGTTGATTATTTTATTATACCTTTCAAACACTTCTTGAATGCCTTCATTAGGGCCAGCTCTGAAGTGTTCATACTCAGAGGTTAAGATTTGAAGTCTGTTCTCCCTGACTTCATCGGTTCCTTCATTAATGGTTTCAATAGTTTCCCACATGTGTTTGGCAGTTTTACAATTCATCACATGGCTATACATCACAGCATCCAGGGAATCTATTAGAATGAGTCTGAGGTTTTTATCAAGCCCTGCATCCTCCTTTTCATCAGGTGTATAGGTAGCAGGGTCCTTTTCATAAGATTTAGCAGGAATCACAATTTTACCCTCAGCTTCAACTTCATCTTCATAGACCATAGGAGTTTTAGGTCCGGTTTTCAAAACAACCAAATATTTAACGTTTGTACATTCCAGAAACAACTCCATCTTATTCTTCCACATATCATAATTATCTTTGTCAAAGATAGGTATCTTAACAATGGCTTTAGAAGTCATGATGAATTTTTAAGAGAGTTAAAAATTCGAGCTTGATTTTTAATTGAATAAAAATAGGATCTTGATTTGTATATCAATCAAACGGCTCTGATACCAATTGTTAGGTCCAATAAGATTGTAGAAGGGGGGGTTGAATACAATCTTTATCCTTTTATCGAAATTTGTCCTTAAGATTTAAATTTACTTTAGACAAATTTTATGCGGAATTAAATGAAACAAAGTTCAAGTTAAATATAACAATATATTAAACTTGAGGGTTGTTACAAAATCAGTACAGAGTAATATCAAGTTAATAAAAACAAATTAGAAAATTCGACATGAACTTTTCTTAATTTGTTAATAAAAATCGAGATATAGATTAGGAGTAAAAACTCGCTAATAGTACAAGAGTCACAAGTAATCAAGCTTGAACGGATTAAATATTACAACTACAAAGCTTTTGATTTTCTGGGAATTTATTGCTCTTGAATGATATCTTAAAGATGAGAGAGAGTTGCTGTGTGTGTATATCTGTTGAACTGATATTATCTTGTATTTATAGCCTCTGTCAATTTGCCTTGGCCGATTTCCTTCTTTGTTGAACAAATGATTAACATTCCTGTTAAATTTGAGATTGAATTGTACATCAAAGACAATCTCCAAGACAATCTCTTCTTCCAAGACAATCAGCTTTGTACTGCCAAGACAATCGCCAAGACAATCGCCAAGACAATTGTTGATCTCCAAGACAATCGCTGTTTGAACTGCCAAGACAATCTTTGTTTGAACTGCCAAGACAATCTTTGTTTGAACTGCCAAGACAATCTCTGTTTGAACTGCCAAGACAATCTCTGTTTGAACTGCCAAGACAATCTCTGTTTGAACTGCCAAGACAATCGGCAAGACAATCTCTGATTGTCTTGCTAGTTCATTTTTTCAGCTTTAAATTAATTTGATTAAAATGCATAATCATTTTAATTTAAGCTTGCTTAAATAATTATTCTGATTTAATTAACTTAATAATTAATTTAATAAATAAATTAATTCTTAAAGAATTCATTTATTAATTAAATTAACTACTTGATTTAATTAATTAAAGGAGAACAATTATTCAACCTAAGATTGACTTAATCCTTTTCTGAATCACTAAAATTAACAAAAGAATACCACTGAATATTCTGTTGACGCTCCATGCACGGTCTGGTTCATGAACGACTAACTTCAATGACTGTCTTTTATCTTTTCACATTAAAGTGTGATTCCTTTTCTCTTCTCATCTCTTTCTCTTTATCCTCTGTACTCTGTCTGAACCTGTCACTTGTAAAAATCTCTGTCTCTTAGAAATAAATCCACTTGTTTGATTTCATACTGAGGCTTGATCAGGAGACTGAACTTCTTCCAGTGTAAAATATCAAAACTATAGATTGACTTGTAGTTTTTCTTCTGACAGATAGCATCTTCTGAGATTCCTGTGACAGATTAATTTATTTACTCATTACAATCTAATTTAAGTTGAGTTGATTCCTCGTACTACAAATAGGCTGTGTCATATGCCTTTCAAAACACCATATCAATAAATTTTATTTGTAACATAATAAAATTTTATTATAATTTTATAAATTTATATTTTCCAATCAATAATATTTGTTCATAATTTAAACACGTTAACTTTTAGTTGAAGATATTAACTTTTATGAACACCTAAAAACATCAATCGTATCATATCTTCCAATCATTAATATTTTCTTTCGAATTAAAACACGTTACCTTTTGATTTATAAGGAAACGTTAGTATAATTCTTCGTTAAAAAAATATATTCGATATCGATACTATTAAAACACCTAAAATCAATAATAACATAAAAAAATTAATGGTAATTAGTCGCTTGTCTTTTTCACATTTACTTTTAGTTTAAGATATTACGTTTTATAAATATCTAAAAACATCAATCGTATCATATCTTCCAATTATTAATATTTCCTTTTAAATTAAAACACGTTACCTTTTTGATTTAAAACTAATCTTATCACACCATATTTTTCAATTATTTAATAAAATATATTAAAAAACCATATAGGTTATTTATAATAAGGAAACATTAGTATAATTTGTAAACATGAGTATATTAAATTATATTAAACTAAAATTAAAAAATTATTAAAATTAATGATTATATAAAAACATAAATGTAATATTAAATAAAATTTATAACATAATAAAAGAAACACCATATCAATAAATTTTATTTATAACATAATAAAATTTTATTATAATTTTATAAATTTATATTTTCCAATCAATAATATTTGTTCCTAATTTAAACACATAAACTTTTAATTTAAAACATAATCTTGCAATAAGTAATATATACCCAAAAATATCATACCATATCTTCTAATCACTAACAAATTATAAGAGAAATCCGTATACTACGAATAATGACCGTTAGATTTTTTGTAAAAATCAAAACCGTTAGATCTAATGATTAGATATATTATATGATTAAACTAATTTACTAAAATTTCAAGATTCGAATTCCATCAACGACATATTTATTTTAAAATTTTATAATATAAGTTTTAAACCATTCATACTATTAATTAAATTTTATTAAATAATTTAATTTAAAATTTAAATAAAATATTGTAAATAATAATTATATAAAAATGTAATTGTAACATAAAATAAAATTTATTACATATCAGAAGAAATCCGTGCATGACACGGGTTATAAGCTAGTATAAATAAATATTAAAACTAAACAAATGAGAGGGTGAAAGGACTACTTGAACCCGAAACGGGCCTTAAGGGCCTATTTGATATATGATCAAATAGGGCCTTAAGGGGGTTACAAGAGGTTGGGTTGGGTTGGGTTGGGTTAGAATGGGATGGGTTAGGTTGGGAAGGGATGGGTGTTAGCACAAAATCACGCAAGCGTATATGGTCACAAGTAATACAGATATAAGTCAAGTTCGTTCCCACGCAGAGATCTGGTTTTTAATTCAATTTAGTACCTATGCAACAATGTATGATTATTATTCACTGCTAAGACAATTAACAATATTGGGTTTTGATTTTCTAAATTAAACTAAGATGCAAACTATTAAACTAAGAATTACTTAACTAATGATAATTAAAATCGAATTACTTATGCAAGATAAACCATGGAATCCTAACTTCATTAAATACTTCGCTTAGATCTGACGCCTTTAATCACTATATACAATGGTTATGATATATGATCAGACAACACGAAACAAGTACACGCTACTTCTCAGTATACGTATACCAAACTAAACATACATCCACAAAAGAGATAGAAGATGAATAGACACCAATTATGCTTAGACCCTATATGTCTATAGAATTTGAAAACATAACGGTTAAAGAACAAGTTATCCACACTGATCATATAGGGTTAATATCTCTATTTACGCTACAAATCATGATGTTAAAATATCAACCTATCCTATGCTAGCATGGCAAGTTTTAAATCTTAAGATCCACTCTCGCTTCACAAGAGATTAACAAATTAGATGTTCATGACGCATCTATCAATTAAGCATAACCATACGAGGATATCAATTACACATCACACACAGATCTTTAAAGCATCAAGATACTAAAGCTCCATAAATAAATCCGTTAGAATCCCATGACAACGATTAGTTCGTAATCGAACCGCTCGTCATCATGGGATCTGATGAAACCATGATAAAAACAAAGTATGAAAAAATACAAATAAACCTAAATAATTGATATGTAATGGTTATCCAAATTACAATGGTAGGATGTGTTTATATAGGCTCTATAATTCTTGCCCGGCAAGAAATTGGCTTCTATTACAATTAGAATTCAATTAAGGTAGTAAAAACTGCCAAAAATAAAATTAAAACTTTAAAAGGGCAAAACAGTAATTTCACTGCTTCCAACAGTCTGCTTGTCGTGCTTCCTGCTCGTGTAAGACCTGTTCCATGTTGTAGAAAATCTCCAAAGCTTCGCGTGGGCAGTAAGATCGCTGAAAACGGACTTCTAGAACTCCAGATATGGCCAAAACAGTGTAGACTGCGCAACCTTCCCGGAAAATCCGAATTTTAATCAATTTAATCTCCAAAAACGACAGAAGCATCCACCATAATCAACATTCTTGCAACCCTGCACAACTGCACAAAACACATCAAAACTACAAGAAACTTGAGTCCAAGATAATCAATTTAAGCCGATTTGGAATGCTCCAAGTGGATATAAAATCCACTTATCACACCCCCAAACTTAAACTGATGCTTGTCCTCAAGCATTAATAATTACAACTAACTAACCAGTACCACTTCCTTAGGTGATCACGGTTGCATTTGGCATATGCAACAAGCCCTTTAAACCCCTAGGCAGCCCTAGTGGACGAGTAAGGTCTCGTGAGGGCCTATAGCGAATGTACCAACAAAATCCATGTAACCTAATGCAATGCATGAATGCAACTAAATGAAAATGCAAATAATTTAGTACTAATATCCTACCACACCTTCAAATCCTCTCATGCCATATCAACTTAAGAATCAAAGTAAAAATGCAATGTCTTGGTGTCGAAAGTGCAAGTATTCACATAGTCTACTCAATGAACATGCATAAGCTCTCAGAAGTCCATGTCAAATGTAAGAATAAGTTAATAAACATGCTAAGCCTACAAGAGTACATCTTTGAGACAAAACTCGGGATCTCATACGCAAAAACAAGCAAACACTCAAAATCCGCTCACAAAAGAATATTCACTCAAGAACAAGGGTAAGTGTATCACTCAATTCCAACAAAATCATAAGCATAGTTGACATTTGGTATCAATCTAACTCTTAACACAACATACATCAATGACGATATTCAAAAGGTCTTTATTTGGGTTGTAACGGGGCTAGGGACAAGGTATGTCAAATAAGTCAAATCAGGTGAAGTGTCAAAAGCTAGTAAGTACCATAATAAATCATACACAACACCCTATTTTTCCCCCCATATAGTTTTTACTAAAACAAACACTCGACTAGTCGACTGAAATAGGATCACAACAACACAAACATGCTCTCATAATATATATATATATATATATATATATATATATATATATATATATATATATTTTCTCTTTTCTTTTTTTTTCTTTCTTTTTTCTTTTTTCTTTTTTTTTTTCTTCGAGAGCTAAATATAACACAAACAATAATATAAACAATAACAATGATCCCACAATTTTATTACACATGCCGACTATCAAGAAAACATCCAAACCCAATTTCAATATTTTCCCCAAAAGTAAGACCAACAATAAACCCCTCCTTGCACACCTTATTACTCCCTTAAGCACACTACTTGCCTTTGACAATGTGGGTTCAAATTAATGTAAGGCCAATACAAGGAAAGGTCTAGGCAAGTAATGTGGTATGTCACCGAAAAAATAGGATTAAGCTCAACGGGTTAACTAATTGATCATGTAAATATGGTGTGGTAATATGGGAAAGTATGCGGTTATTCCTAAATGCCTTTATCATTTTAATCATCAAATAATGTAATGCATTTTAAGAAAAACCTCAAACAACTGCAAGCAATTCAAACAATCCATGGACACTCAAGCAAACGAATAAATTGCAATATATGCAATAAGGCTCAAAAGCTCACTTGGTGGAAAAACATACTCAATCCCAAGCAAAAATCTCTCTAATGCACCGACTTGTATTCAAAGCATGCAAACTAAATCATCTTGCACATATTCATGTCCTTCTAATTACTCACAACATTCAATGAGTCTACTAGCTTCAACTTACTAGTGTATGTGTGTGCACAAGAACAAAGCATATCACTTCTCAATCAAAAGCGTCAACAACACAAAATTCCTATCAAGCATGGGTGCAAATGCAAACTATTATGAACTCACATGATATACGAAAATAAAAACAAAATGTCCTATATGAAACAAACATAAATAACACGAACACAAATGCATAATTTACTACTACTACTAATATGCAGAACATGAAATCCTACATGAATAAATAATATAACAACAACTACTAATCCCTCAAACCACCCCCAAACTTAAAATATTCAATGTCCGCATTGAATGGAAGTAAATATGAGAGATAGCAGAAAACATACCTAACCATCTGAGTCCTCATCCTCCTCGGTTGAATCTAGTGGAGGGAACTGCGTATGTTAGTCACAGAGGCATGACTGTTTACATCAAATAACAAGCCTAATTGTTTGTAATGCTTTGCATTACTTACATGACCTCTTAACTGAGGGAACCTCTAGTTGTAGAGTTTCTATTTGTTCTGTACTTGTAATAGGCACCAAATCCTAGTTGTGTAACTGTACTTATATAGTCAAGAATAATGCTTGAAAGAAGTTCCAAGGTTCATGCCTCAAGCAAGAAGATAAAGACTGTAAAATAATCACAGTTGGGAAGTCAGGGATTCGATATCTCAAGACACTATTCGATATCTCTGAATACACTGTTCGATATCTCATTCGATATCTCAGAGATTCGATATGTCTACTACTCTATTCGAGAACTCAAGAAGTCAAAGTGGTATTCGAGTTCTGAAAGAGTCAACAAGTCAAAGTTCCATTCGATATCTCAAGGACTCAGAAAGCTATTCAAGATCTCAAGGATTCGACAAGTCATAATGCTCTATTCGATAACTCAAGGATTCCCAGAGAAAAGATCTATTCGAGAAGTGATTCGATATGTCAATATAACAGTGTTCGAAACTCAGAGTTATCGATCAAGTCAATTCTAGTTCTCGAATCACTTACTTAGCCACTTCTCGAATACATTCTTGGAGACAAAATACTGAAGAAATTGTACAAGTCTAAAACCTACAACAAGCCAATGCACTTTATGGACCACAATTTGTAACGTGCTCTCGAAAGCCTACAAGGAAGCTTGGAGAGATATAGAAGAGACAAAGGGCTAAAGAAGTGGATCTGAACAGGCTTTGCAAAGTCAAATCTGTAACCTTTTGGACACTTACTAAAAAAGGATAGACAGACTAGAAAGTAATTTGTTTAGCTACCTTATTTGTAGTAAGTAGGTTGTATCCATGTTCTATAAGGATACAGCCTCACTTTCTTAGTAATTAACAACTGAGTGAGTCAAGTTTTTCATATACATTGTAAGCTATATCTCTCTGAGAAAAACGAAGCTGAGAATACTATCATTTGTATTCACAGATTGTAGCAACCTTTATCTAATAATACATTAGATTAAAGTGATATTGTGTCTTGTGTTGTTCTTTATCCGCACCAACATCTCTGCACACACAAACACTTATCTGCTACATAGACTCGAGCCAAAGAAAAGTTCAAGAATCCATTCACCCCCCCTCTGTATTCTTTTACTATATTCAATACTCAACAAGTGGTATCAGAGTGGGCTGTTTTATTCAAAAATAGAAAAATGATCATGAGTTCGAATGCACCAAAGACTACAGGAACGGTGAAAGTCCCTAAGTTTGACAAAGGAAAATTACAACCTCTGGAAGATAAAGATGATGTTGTTCATCAAAGCCTCTCATCCTTTGTATCCTGAGATTCTCAAGAATGGTCCCTTTGTCCCACAACAAGAAATACCTGAAAAGACTGTTGGAACCACAACTGTTCCAAGATCTTATGAGGCCAAGGAACCATCCAAATGGACAGAATCAGAAAAGGAGAAGGTTGCTCTTGACAGTCACCTCATGTTGCTAATTATTGATTCCATGGATATGTCAATGTTTGCAAACATTGTATCATGTACATATGCCAAAGAAATGTGGGATCACATTGAGGTGTAATGTGAAGGAACTGATGAAGTTAAGGAAAACAAGAAACAGATACTGGTCACACAGTATGAAGCTTTCATGGCATAGCCCAAGGAAAGCATTACTGAGATGTTTGAGAGATTTCACAAGCTAGTCACTGAGTTGCAAATGAATGGCAAGGTTTGCAGCACCAAGGAGTTAAACATGAAGTTTATGCTACCTTCACCAAACCATCTAGAGCAAAGGGTCCTCTCTCTAAGAGAAAGAGATTTGAACAAAATCACTTATGATGTGCTCTTTGGAGTTCTAAAGACTCATGAGCTTGAGTTGCTTCAGAAAAGGGCTATCCAAGCCAACCAAGGCAGGATGATAAACACATCATGTGCCTTGATTGTCAACAAATCCATTCAAGACCTGGAAGCATCTACAAGCCAGCTAAGGATAGAGGAGATAGTAGATGATGAGGAAACTGAAGCTGAGGTAAGTGAACCTGTTGAGGAGAAGGAGGAAGATGAGTTCTACACTCTTGAAGAACGAGATGGGATGGAAAACACTTCATATGATTTCATGGCCAGAAAATTTCCAAACATCAGATTCAAGAGGAACCAACCCTTCAAACCTAAAACCCAAAACCATTCATTCAACAAGAGCAAGGCACCTGTGAAACCAAACAAGAATAAGTTCAAAACCAACCATGTGGATAGGTCATCTGTAAGGTGTTATAGATACAATGACCTAGGGCATTTTGCCAATGAGTGCACAAAGCCTAAAAAGAAGGATAGAGAGTTTCTTGAGCTCGAAGCTAAGTATGAGGCCCTTCTGAAAAAGCAGACACAAGGTAAGGCCTACATTGCTGAAGGGAAGTGTTGGGATGATTCTGATAGTGATGGAGAGGAACAAGAATTTTGCAACTATGCCTTGATGGCCAATTCCAAGGAAGACACATCTCCATCAAACTCTCAGGTAGCATCTCTCACTACTATAGACATGTCTGTTTCTGAGTATAAATGCATGATTGAATAACTATCCGTTGAGATGTTTAATATTCATACTAGTATGACTGCTGCTAATGAAGAAATTGATAAACTGTCTACTAGAAATGAAATGTTAACCAAAAAGAATGGGGAACTTGAGCTAACTGCTATGCAAGTAGAAAACCTTAAGAAAGAAGTTGAATATCTGCAGAATAAGGTTCTTTGTGCTAGTCAAGTGGAAAAGGCTCTTAGGGATGAATTAGCTGAAAATGAATTCAAACTGAAAACATTTAAGAAATCATCTGGTCTAGTGCAATCCTACTGTGAGAAAATTTAAGCAAAACCCAAGGGCGGCTATTGGACTTGATTATGACACTCTTAAACAGAGAAAAGGCTATGCTGTCATTGAAGATGACACAGTTGTTCATGAGGAAGTGCCTCACATTTTGAAAAAGACTGAAAATCGAATTTTTAAGGAATCAACATTTGAAATTGATGAGGATGCCTTACTCATCAAGCAAATGCTAAATGATGAGGATGAGGCACAATCTAGTGGACAACAAGCATCCTCAAATAGTGAGAGTGTCAAGTCAAAAGCCAAGGAGCCAGTAGGTGATAGGTCAAGACCTAAGAAGTTTGTTAAGTTTGTTCCAGCTGGGAAGAGTGAATCAGAGAAGAAAGTGACTAAGAAGAAACAGAACAGAAATGGCAAGTTAGGGATTAACAAAGATAACAACTATGCTTATATGCCTAATGCCCCTAGGAAAACTTGTCAGAACTATTTCAGTACCAATCATCTAACTCATGCATGCAAGAAACCTGTTGGTAGTGTGCCTAAACCTTTCTATGATTGTTCTGTGCCTCTAAGACATAGAGATGCACCATTCTGTGATAAATTTGATTGTATGCCATGCAACATAAATGTGATGACTAGCTGTTTCAATTTGAGAAGGCAATTCATTGATGGTTGTATCAGTCACAATTCTCACACATACTACACAAGGTCAAAGTCTTCAAGTCCTCCTAAAGCTAGGAAGGTACCCTTGTCATCTAAGTCTGAGACCTCAGGTTCTAAGACTTTTAACAGTGACAAGAAGACTAACACCAAGAAAGTTGATAAGCATGTTGTTTATGATAAAACTGTTTCTAAGTCACATGGACTCAAACTTATTTGGGTACCAAAGGAGAAGTAATACCTTTGTGTTTGCAGGGCAAATAAAGTGAAAAGAAGGTCATGTGGATTTTGGACAGTGGATGCTCAAATCATATGACTGGTCATATGGCCCTGCTATCACAGTATGAGGAAAAGGCTGGCCCAACGGTTGCTTTTGGAGATGACAGCATGGGTAACACATTGGGATACGGCAAGTTAAAAGTTGGTAATGTCATCATTGAAGATGTAGCACTAGTCAAGGGACTCAAGCATAATCTGCTAAGTGTTGGTCAGTTTACTGATAGAGGATTCAAGGTGGATTTTGACAAAGTTGAATGTTTGATCACCCACAAGAAGACTGGTGATTTTGCTCCATCTGGAGTAAGAAAAGGAAGCCTATTTGTAGCCAATATGGATTCTGCAAACAAGGACAAAATTTGTTGCTTTTACTCAAAAGCATCAAATGAAGATTGTTGGCTGTGGCACAAGAAATTATCACACCTGAACTTCAAAGCCATTAATTCTCTAGTCAAAAGAGAGTTAGTGAGAGGCATGCCCACACTCGAATTCTGTCAAGAAAGAGTGTGTGAGGCTTGTCAGAAAGGAAAGATGAAAAGATCAAGCCACAAGTCAAAGACAGTGACATCAATAACCAAGCCCCTGCAACTCATTCATATGGATTTGTTTGGGCCTGTCAATATTATGTCACTAGGAAGAAAGAAGTATGCCTTGGTAATGGTTGATGACTTTACAAGGTATACATGGGTGGAATTTCTGGCATCAAAAGATGAGGCTCCACAAGTAATCATTGAGCACATAAAGAAAGTTGACAAGGAAGCAAAGACCAACAATGAAAGTGTGATTGCACTGAGAAGTGATAATGGAACAGAGTTCAGAAATGCCATACTTGAAGCATTCTGCAAAGAGAATGGGATTTCTCAGCAATTCTCAGCTCCAAGGACTCCACAACAAAATGGAGTTGTTGAGAGGAAGAATAGAATTCTAATTGAGGCTGCTAGAACAATGTTACTTGATGCAAAGGTGCCTACATGTTTTTGGGCTGAGGCTGTGAGCACTGCATGCTATATCCAGAACAAGACCCTCATCAACAAAAACACTGGAAAGACACCTTACAATTTGATGACTGGAAAGAAGCCTACTCTAAAGTATGTTCATACTTTTGGAAGAAAATTCTTTGTATTGAAGGATAATTCTGAATATGTTAGAAAGTTTAATGCAAAAGCATTTGAAGGAATTTTTCTTGGCTACTCTATGGAAAGAATTGCATACAAAGTTTATGTCATCAGTCAAAAGAAAATTATGGAAAGCACAAATGTGACATTTGATGACAGCAAACTACCTGGACTAGAAGAAGCCAATGATGAAGATAAAGATCCATTAAGGTTTGATAATCTAGATGATTCTGATGAAGAGATTGGAACTGAAGTTGAAACTCAAGTTCAACAAACTCAAGTGAATGATGACACAAGAGAAGAATTTGTGCCAATCAACAGTGGAGAAACAAGCATCCAAGACACACCTGTGAATAGTGGCAACCTCACAGGGGGAGGAAATGAGAATGATCATAATTTGGATGATGAAGCAACATCAAGAATGAGAAATCAGGCTGAGCATTCAAGGAAATGGGATAGATCACACACTGCAGAGCAAATCATTGGAGATCCCAATGTAGGAGTAAGGACTAGGAGAGCTACTCAGAATGAGTGCCTCTATGACTATTTTCTATCTCAGGTTGAGCCTAAGAAACTTGATGATGCACTGTTGGATCCAGAATGGATTATTGCCATGCAAGAGGAGCTGAATCAATTTGAAAGGAACAAAGTATGGGAACTTGTGCCTGCACCAAAAAATAGAACCATTGTTGGAACAAAATGGGTTCTGAAGAATAAGATGGATGAAGATGGTGTAATAGTAAGAAACAAAGCAAGGTTGGTTGCAAAAGGATACTCTCAACAGGAAGGAATTGATTATGATGAGACATTTGCCCCTGTTGCTAGATTGGAAGCCATCAGAATATTCTTGGCATTTGCTGCTCATTCAAACTTTAAAGTGTATCAAATGGATGTCAAGAGTGCTTTTCTGAATGGAGAGTTGGAAGAAGAAGTTTATGTGCAACAACCACCTGGCTTTGAGGATCCACACTTCCCAGAATTTGTTTATAGACTGCTTAAGGAACTGTATGGACTTAAGCAGGCTCCAAGGGCATGGTATGATACTCTATCAGAATTTTATCTTGAAAATCAATTCACTAGAGGCACATTGGACAAGACACTATTCTACAAGAAGCATGGTGATGATATTATCCTAGTTCATATTTATGTGGATGATATCATTTTTGGTTCTACAAATGAGAAGCTATGTGAGAAATTCTCTAAACTCATGCAGAGCAGATATGAGATGAGTATGATGGGAGAGTTTACATTCTTTCTTGGGTTGCAAGTCAGTCAAAGGAAGGATGGTATCTTTATCAGTCAGACCAAGTATATCAAGGATTTATTGAAGAAGTTTGACTTTGAAGACTGCTCACCTGCAAAGACACCCATGACCACTGCCACTAAATTGGATGAAGATGCTAAAGGAAAGAAAGTAGATATCTCAGTCTACAGAGGCATAGTTGGTTCTCTACTCTATCTCACTGCAAGTAGGCCAGACATCATGTTTGCTACATGCTTATGTGCAAGGTTTCAATCAAATCCAAAAGAATCACATTTGATTGCTATTAAAAGGATCTTTAGATATCTGAAGGGCACTCCAAACTTGGGTTTATGGTATCCTAAGGACACAGGGTTCAATCTGGTTGGTTATTCTGATGCTGATTATGCTGGATGCAGAGTGGATAGGAAAAGCACCTCAGGTAGCTGCCAGTTTCTTGGACAAAGGTTAGTCTCTTGGTATAGCAAGAAACAACAATCTGTGTCAACTTCTACAACTGAGGCTGAATACATAGCGGGTGGAAGTTGCTGTGCTCAAGTGCTTTGGATTAGAAATCAACTTGGAGATTATGGACTTGTGTTGGAAAGAATTCCAATCATGTGTGATAACACAAGTGCAATCTCTATAGTTGCCAATCCTGTCAATCATTCTAGGACAAAGCACATTGACATCAGATATCATTTCATTAGAGAACATGCAACTAATGGAACCATTGAGTTGCATTATGTCTCTACAGATAAACAACTAGCTGATATATTCACTAAGCCATTAGATGAAGCCACCTTCACAAGGTTGGTTAGTGAGATTGGAATGTTGAATTCTTCAGATTCTGGCTAAGTGAATACAGCATCTAGATTGTTGCAGCAGTAAACATTTACTTCATCTAAATTCTCAATATTTTTGGAGTAAGTGTTGGCTGAAATATGATTTATAAATATTTCAAATCTGTTGCATATGTTGGAAAATCATATTTTTGTTAACTTGAAATTTCTATGAAATTTTGAGAAAATCACTCTTTAATTTGCTAGAATATTCTCAAAAGAATATGGCTGGTAAATTTTAAAAGATAGTGAAAAATGAGTTTCTATGAGTAAAAAAGAATAGTTCGATAAGTCAGAGTTCTCGAATGGTTCATTTCATTGTTAGTGGTCGACTTCTCTAACAAGCCCATTCAGGACACTCTTGAGTTCTCGAATAGTGTCTTTTAGAGAACTCGAACAGAAACATGAGTGAGTTCTTGAACAAGGTATTTTAGTTATCTATTGATAGAGTTCTCGAATCATTTGAAAAGGCTGATTTCTCGCTGAATTTTAACCTGTTAGGTCGAATACACAATAAGTAATCAAATACTGTATGAGTAACTTAACAAGAACACACTGTTTAATACTTAAAAACTGTTTGGAATTAACAATTCCTCTCTCAGTGATGTAAAATATCACAGAGAGCTGCTTAGGTTACAATCAATGAATTTCTCAATGTTCGATACCCTTCTAGGGTTAACCTAACTGTATTTATAAAACATACAGCTTCGTACAATCAGTAATTGATTCTCCTATAATTAAGCTATACAATTGATGTCAATCACGATTGCTCCAAGTCTTCCAAGTCAACTCAATCTCTTTGACAGCTTTCCAATCTTCAAAGATATTGCTTCCATATTTATCTTGTATCAATCTTCAAACACTGTTGACTCTTCAGACACTACCGCTACAGAGTTTAACAATCTCTGTTGCGCTTCCAGTCAGTGTTTAACTAAACTCTGACTGCTTCCAGCTAAACTCTGTTTTGTCACTTTAGCTTCTAAACACTGTTCTCATCAATCATTTCTAACAATCTCCCCCAACTTGTTCATTAGCAAGAATGTACAAGTTTACAGTAAATGATGATGTCAAAACAAATACAAGGTTTACAGTGTTTAACATACAAACAGAGTTTAAGCTATTACTTAACAATTTCTACAGAAAATAAGAAAATTCTTACAGACTTTAATTTCTAATCTCTTGTAGATCTGGCATTGTTCTGAGATAGTCTATAAGCAATCTTCTTTCAGCATTTTCAAGCTCTATCTGCATGGCTTCCTTGATTTCTCTCAACTGAGGATCATTCTCATCAGTTTGATAGATAACAGCTCTAAGATCGTAGATTTTGTTTCTTCTCATTTCATTTCCCAGCCTGATATATTTCACTTCCTCAGACTTCACATTAAAATCCAAAACAGTGATTCCAAGATCAGTCTTCAGCTTTGTAGTTCCCTTCTCCATTTCTATCAGATTGCCATTCCAATCTCTGTACTTAGGAACATACTTACTGTTGAATTTCATTTTTCTTCTTGCAAGGTTTTGAATCATCCTTTGTCTGAGCACATTTGCAACTGACTGAGCTCTTTGATTTCTTACTCTGAAAAGATACAGAACATATTCAAGTTCTTCCCAGAATTTTAATTCAATATCCTTTTCAGAAACTTTAAACACTGTTCCATCAGCCATGAAATATAGCAGAAAATCCTTCTCTAAACTCTTCTGATATACAAGCTGTACTGACTCCAGTTTGTCTAAACTCTTTTGAGTGACACCACGACCTGGAACAGACAGTGAAGAAGGATCTCTGGGACCAACATATTGCCTTTTGTCTCTGTGTGAGCCTATACCTTCTTTGTTGTATCCAATTTTACCAGATAAAGCTCTACCATCAGTGAAATCCATTGGAACTGTAGCTGCTAGACTTGAATCATGAAGAACACCTTTTCCAAATGTTGATTTCAACTGAGAAGACAATAATGGTGTGGTCACAACTTGTGCAGTAACAGAGTTTGTGTCTTCATTCTTCTGTACAACATGTGTATCAACAGAGGTTGTAACAATACTTTTCAGCTTTTGCTTAGCTTCTGCATCTGTTGGTTTTCTGAACACTTGCATCCTTTGATTTGTACCAACTGGTTCTTTGATTTGAATGCCTTTAAGAACAGGCTTTGCAGCTTTAACAACTTTCACATTCTTCTTCAATTTATCAGACTTTAAAGCCTTCAAATGCTTTTCTTGCAGACTCTTTTCTTCAGCTTTAGCATCTTCTATAGTAACTCCTTCTGCATTCTCTTCCATGAAAAGCTTAACAGCTAACTCCTCATCAGTCTTTGGATTTGATATTAATTCCAAACTCTTGGTTTTTGACGTACCTTGAGTTTCAGTGTTTATTCCAACAGACTGTGACTTAAGAGATTTGCCAGATCTCAGAGTTAGTGTTTCAGAGTTTAAAGCCTTACTCTTATCACTTGGCCCTCCATCTCCAGCATCATCCTTTTGAAGCAGAGTTTGAGAAATTTTGCATTTAGACTTAGCAACTCTCTCCCCCTTTTTGACATCATCAGGAATGAGTATAGATGTAATGAGCTCCAAAGAATTAGCAATGGAATCAACCTTAGCAAACAAGGCAGCTTGATTCTCTTCAACCTTTCCTAGCCTGGCAAAGAGAGTATCTTGAACTTTAGAAATCTGTGCAGCTTTGATTTTCGACTCTCTTTCCATTTTCATTTCTCTTGACTGTATCGCAGTCTTCAAAGAAGAAATTTCTTGTTTTGTGTCAGCAAAACTTCCATCCATAGTTTTGACTTGTACCACAGTTGCCTTTAAACAGGATAAAATCTCTGGATTTGAAATTTGACTAGCAGTTTGCTTAACAAAATCAGCTGCTCTCCCTTTTGGAAAAATACAGTCTTGTTTATACCAATTAGCAGCAGATTTAGCAAGGTGCTCTTCTTCAATTGCATGAGATGGACAAGGCTGATCAAAAGGTTTATGTTTATTATCAGTCTGTGCTGGTGCACTCAGAAAAGAATCAGAGTTTGCACTGTTTTCAGTTTCATCTTCAACACTTGAATCTTTAGCTTGAGCATCTTGTAAAGAAACACTGTGCTGAGCTTTGTCAGTCACAGTTTCTGCAACAACATCTGCAATCTCTTCAATAGTCTTCTCATGTTGCATAGGCTTTGCAATAGAGTTTACATTTGTAGCTTCAATTGTCATAGATTCAGAATTTTTCTTAGTTGCCTGTTCAACCTCATCACCTTTGTCTGGAATTTGAGAAGCATTAGATATCAGCTCTGTGTGTGATGTTGCAGCTTCAGGAAAATTAACTGCAGGCTCATCTGCTACACCAGGAGCTTCAATGTGAACAACAGGTGAGATAGGATCAAGGATTGGTTGAAATGAATCAAGAATATCATTCACTGGTGAAAAACCATCTCTGTGATCCTCTTCTACAGGCATGTTATCCTCTGTAGGTACTTCAACATTGACAGCATCCTCTGCAGGTATTTCAACCTCTGCAGGTCTTTCAACATTGACTGGCACAGCATCCTCTGCAGGCATTTCAACCTCTGCAGGTATAGCAACATTCTCTGCAACCTCAACAGTAGGTGTTTGCTGTGAAACCACCTCTGGAGCTTCAACAACATTCTCATCATCAGATTCTGAAAGAATTAATCTCCTTTTCTTGACTTGAGGCACTGCAATCTCCTCTTCTTCTTCACTAGAGCTCTCCTTAGTTGGTGAAAGTGAAGGTCTGTTTGCCTTTTGTTTTTTTCTTCTAGTATAAACAGCTCCAGGTAATGTCTGTTTAGCCTTTGAGTGTTTAGTGTTTTGTGCAGTGTGTATTTTTCTTTTTGGTTTGGATTTGGGTTGATCAGTAGGTGCTGGCTCAGAGTTTAAGGTTTCAGAGTTTATTGGTGGAGAGTTTATTGGTGGAGAGTTTAAGTGTCTGGTTGTGGTTGATGAGGTGTAGTAGGTACAGTGGGTGTGGGTGTTGTGGGTGTTGGTTCAGAATGTATGGTGTCTAATGGTTCAGGCATTTGTTGTGGTTCAGATTGTTGTGATGATTATGTAGATTGAGAATCTTGAGGTTGGTTGACATAGTTTTGTAAGGCTAGTGGCATAAACATATCAGGTATTTGCTGTTTAGTAACATCTTTATTTGTCAAATCAGAAAACTTCCTTTTAGCAACTTGAAAAGGCTGAATGACATCAGCTTCATAAATTGTAAGATTAGGCACACAAGCAATGAATAGCATTTGACAAAATCGAGCAAAATAAACAGAAGTAGGCTCAGACAAACGCTCTCCCAAATTCATTAGCACTAGTCTACCAAAATCGAAATTACCTCCATACAGTAGAGCATGACCAATTTGGAGAGTGTCAAGAGGAAGTGCATCCCAATTTGTTGTCTTCTTTCCAAAAGCTCTTGTAATGCAATCGAAAAAGAAACTCCATTCCTTTCTCAAAAGTGGCCTTCTCAAAGACCCCAGCTTATTCAAATTTCCTGAACATCCAATTTGCTGCAACATTGTCCGCAAGCGGTCGTGACCAACAACACTGTAAGAAGTGTGAGTCTCAAAATCCAGAGCATCCCTAACCGTAGTTGGAGTAATGATATACTCTGATTCAGCATGAGTGAAAGTGATTGTTGGAGTGCCAGACTCTTCTCCATCATCATACACAGAGTTTGTCCAAAAATTAGCAATTTGTGAAGCAGAGAGTGTTGGTGGTGCAGTTAAAGCCTTCCCTATTTCAGAATCTTTCAAGAAATTTTGAAACAAATGAAACGTCTCTGGAGCATTTGCATTGTCCAGTGGAGCTGCATAGTTGCTAGGAAGAAAAACTAACCCTGCTGCATCAAACGCTTTGGTTGCCATTAGTAAGATATGATACGAAGATATTCAGAGAAAAGATGTATGGTAAGTGTTTACCAAAATGTGAAGGAGAGTGAATAAGAGTTTTGAAAGTGATTGAGTATGCAAGTAACTGTGAGTGGGTGAATATTAATCGATGTGAAGTGAGAGAACAAAAACGATTAGAGTAAAACCAAAACTCAATCGTTTATTTAGTGAAAGCGCGCAACTGATTGTAGAGTAATGTGTGAGTGGGACACTATCATGGGACACGTGTCAAACAACCAATGGATCACTTAATAATTACCGCTGTCATTCCTATAATCACGACACTTTGACATATTTATACTAATTAACAGTTGTCAACTACCCCAATTACTCCAAAATAGTCAAATTATCTCAATGAAACTTTACCTTAGAGTACTTATCACAACTCAACAGTGTTTGTCAATTTTCCAACTTTATCACTCAAACCCTTTCAAAAATTGCACAGTTGTGAATATGAGTGTGTGTGAAGCAGAGTTTACCAAAATCAATTTTTAGAGCATCTAATAATTCATAAAATCCATAACAAAAATCAATAAACACTGAATGCACAAACTCTCATAGTAAACACTGATTGTTTGATGAATGCTAAACTCTGTAGTTACTGTAATACAGAAATCTGAAAACTTCTATTCCCATTGATGTCCATGATTATCCAAGTAAGCACACAATCTTTGAAGACAAAAAGATCAAGAGATAGAAATCAGAGCATCATTCAGTGAATAACAGTCATGAACTTGATAAACTCACAAACTCTCAATGCACACAAGTGTTTAGGTGAAGTGTTTACACTCACATTCAATCAGAAATAGCAGATTCTACCATATGCTTGAATGTCCATCAAATCTACACTACTTTGAGTACATGTATGCACAAATCAAAAGGACTTTACTCAGGGTTGTAATGAGGTAAGATCAAACAGATGAGAAGAGATGTTTTATTCATGAGTGAATTTCAAGCTGAACATTTTAATAGACCAAAGTGTTCAGTCATACTGTTAGTACATATTTGTACAAGATCAGTATATATGCCCCTTTTTTTTATTTTTTTTATTTAACATATATACTGAGTAAACTTTTCTTTTCTTGAGAAACACTCACCTGCTTGATTTTTTTTCAAAAGAATATAACTGCTCTGAATACTTCAGAGTTTAAGAAAAATGAGCAGTTAATTAGGCTCAAAGGGTTTACTAAGGGTGGTATTTATGAACAGTGTTTATACAGTGTTTGAACAGTGTTCAAAAGAATTTTGAACAGTGTTTGTAGAAATGGTAAATCCTATTGCCTTTATCATTCTCATGCACACACATATCATGTAGTCTCAAAATGGTTTAATACAAGTTCTAGAGAAACATACTTCCTAATGAACATCACACAACAATAAAAATTGATTGATAGAGAATGTATCAATCACTGATTTGGCTCAAAATCTCACAAGGTGTAGACATGAATCTGAACTCACCAAACTAATCAATGACACATCTCAAGTTTTATAGTTTTTACAAGTACCAACAAGGAATCATCAGGAACCATACCTTTGGGAACAGAATGTCACTTATCAGAGTTTAGAGTTCATCAATAACAGAAATTATTTATGAGAGGCAATGCACACAATATTCATAAACTCAGAGTTTAGGACTGAATAAACTAAGAGATGCTATAAATATGAAACAGTATCATGCTGTGTTGATTTACTGCACAAAGTCTGATTAGATTACAGTGACTCAGAAAGAATCATGATTTAATTACTGAGAATCATGCTTCATACATTTTTCTTCATTGGTGTTTTCATTCAGACAATAATCAATTCTGAATTCACTGAGTGTATCCAACATGTTAACAGTGTTTAGCAAACAGACATGCTGACAGAGTTTAACAAGGTTTAAACATAAGCATGCATAACAGAGTTTAATACTAAGGTTCACATAGCACTTAACAATTTGCAGAAACATGAGCAATATATTTTAAAAATAAGTTTTTGAGTCTAACCAACATCTCTTAGTCAAAACTAGAGACCATTCCTAGTTCATTGACCAGTCTTGTAAATGTAGCTTCACTCAATGGCTTGGTGAAGATATCTGCAAGTTGTTGTTCTGTAGACACAAAGTGAAGCTCAATGTTGCCTTCCTCTACATGCTCTCTGATGAAGTGATACCTTATGCTGATGTGCTTTGTCATTGAATGTTGTACTGGATTACCCATCATTGCAATAGCACTTTGATTATCACAGTAAATAGGTATCTTAGTATACCTTAATCCATAATCCAGCAGTTGATTCTTCATCCATAAAATCTGTGCACAGCAGCTACCAGCAGCAATATACTCTGCTTCAGCTGTAGATGTAGATATTGACTTCTGTTTCTTGCTGTACCAGGAAACAAGTCTGTCACCCAGAAATTGACAACTTCCACTGGTGCTTTTTCTGTCTATCTTACAGCCTGCAAAGTCTGCATCTGAATAACCAAGTAGTTTAAACTCTGATTCTCTTGGATACCACAGCCCCAAAGTTATAGTGCCCTTGAGATACTTAAAAATCCTCTTTACTGCTGTTAAATGTGGTTCTCTTGGATCTGCCTGGAACCTTGCACACAAACAAGTGGCATACATGATATCAGGTCTGCTAGCTGTTAAATAGAGTAGAGAACCAATCATTCCTCTGTAACATGTCATATCTACTGATGACCCTGCATCTTTGTCCAATTTTGTTGCAGTTGCCATGAGAGTTGTTGCAGATGAACAGCCAAGCATGCCAAATTTCTTGAGAAGGTTTCTGGTATATTTTGCTTGATTTATAAAAATTCCATCATCTGTTTGCTTCACCTGTAAGCCTAGAAAATAACTAAGCTCTCCCATCATACTCATTTGATATCTTGACTGCATGAGTTTGGCAAACTTCTTACAGAGTTTATCATTAGTAGATCAAAAAATGATGTCATCTACATATATCTGAACTAAGAGCAAGTCACTACCAGATTGAAAGTAAAACAGAGTTTTGTCAATAGTACCTCTGTGAAATCCACTTTCTAGTAGAAATTTGGCAAGGGTTTCATACCATGCCCTTGGTGCCTGCTTAAGTCCATAGAGTGCCTTGTCTAACCTGTAGACATGGTCTGGATATTTTGGATCTACAAAACCTAGTGGTTGTTCCACAAACACTTATTCTTCAAGTTTTCCATTTAAAAATGCACTTTTTACATCCATCTGGAACATTTTGAATTTCTTATGAGAGGCATATGCTAGAAAGATTCTGATTGCCTCCAATCTAGCAACTGGAGCAAATGTTTCATCATAGTCTATTCCTTCCTGTTGTGAATAGCCTTTTGCAACCAGTCTTGCTTTGTTTCTTGTGATAACACCCTCACTGTCAGTTTTATTTCTGAAAACCCATTTAGTACCAACAATGGATCTGTTCTTGGGCCTTGGTACTAGGGTCCACACTTCATTTCTTTCAAATTCATTTAGCTCTTCTTGCATTGCTGTTATCCAGTCAGCATCTTTAAGAGCTTCTTCCACTTTCTTTGGCTCAGATTGTGACAAGAATGCATGAAACAGACATTCATTTGTTGTTGCACTTCTTGTCCTTACTTTTGCATCTGGATCACCAATAATTAAATCAGGTGTGTGTGACTTAGTCCATTTTCTTGCAGAAGGCAAATTGCTTCTGTCATGTGATCCTCCCCCTTGATCCATGCTCTCCTGATTTTCTTGGTGCCTCTCTTCATTTTCTGATGCTTCCTCTGAATGTGACTGCTCAGAATTATCAACAGAGTTTGAATCAACAGAGTTTGATTCAGAATTATCAACCGAGTCACTATCAGTGTTTGAATTATCACTTTGATGTGATTCTTCATGCTCCCCCTCAACTGGTTCTTCCCTTGTTTCTGATTGAAGAATTTCTTGAGTATTTACCAGTAGAGGTTTAGAGTTTAGATCAACAGAGTTTGTCAGATCAGTCTGATCAGAGTTTACTTTTTCAGAGAATAAATCTTCATTTTCAAAGTGGAGTAGATCATGTTCATTGACATCTTTAAGTCCAGTCATTTTCTTGTCATCAAATGACACATGAATTGATTCCATGATCACTCTGGTTCTCAGATTATAAACTCTGAATGCCTTAGTTGACAGTGGATAGCCAACAAAAATTCCTTCTTCTGCCTTTAGATCAAATTTGGTCAACTGCTCAGGATGAGTCTTCAATACAAAACACTTGCATCCAAAAATATGAAAATATTTTAGATTTGGCTTCTTCTTTTTCACCATTTCATATGGTGTTTTACCATGCTTATTGATCAGTGTTGCATTTTGAGTAAAACAAGCAGTTTGAACTGCTTCTGCCCAGAAATATGTTGGCAGCTTTGCTTCATCTAACATGGTTCTTGCAGCTTCTATCAAGGTTCTGTTCTTCCTCTCCACTACACCATTTTGTTGTGGAGTGCCAGGTGCAGAAAACTCTTGTTTGATTCCTTTACTCTTGCAAAATTCTTCCATTGATGAATTCCTGAATTCAGTTCCATTGCCACTTCTGATTATCTTCACTTGATTCTCTGACCCTTTGTCCAGTTGGATTATATGTTCTGTCAGTGTTAATGCAGTTTCATCCTTCTTTGCAAGAAAATATACCCATGTGTATCTGGTATATTCATCAACAATGACTAGAGCATATTTCTTCTTTCCAAGAGACATTACATTAACTGGTCCAAAAAGATCAACATGTAGGAGATGATAAGGATCAACAATTGAAGACTCAGATTTGCTTTTGAAGGAGGCTTTTCTCTGTTTGGCCTTTTGACAAGAATCACACAGGCCTTCTACATTCAACAAAGACTTTGGTAGACCTCTTACAAGATCATTCTTTATTAGCTCATTGATGTTGTTCAGGTTCAAATGAGAGAGTTTCTTGTGCCACTTCCAACTCTCTTCACTGGACATTCTTGTTGACAGACACACTGCTTTGCCATCAGTGTTTGTTGACAATTTTATTTCATAGATGTTATTGTGTCTGTTTCCAATTAGAGCAACTTTCCCTGTAGATTTACTGATCACTTGACAATATTCAGGCTGAAAATCTACATGATATCCTCTGTCACAGATTTGACTCACAGATAGCAGATCATGCTTGAGTCCTGGAACCAGAGCTACATTTGTGATAATGACACTCCCAAGATTAATATTGCCATATCCCAGAGTATGTCCTATGTTGCCATCTCCATAGGAAACTTTTGGGCCAGCCTTCTCCTCATACTCTGATAGCAGGGCTTTATTTCCAGTCATGTGTCCTGAACATCCACTGTCCACGACTAGGGTACTAACCCTGTTGCCCTGCAATCACAAACAATCACTGATTATTAGTTTTAAGGATCCAGACTTGCTTGGATCCTTTGGCTTTCTTGATTCTGTTAGCTTTTGCAGCGGAATTCACATTATCAGAGTTTAAGCTAACTTTTTCAGAGTTTACATTTGCAGAGTTTACTTTAACCCATTTCAAATTTGGCTTGGGTTCATAGTAATTATAGTAAATAGCATGATAATCTCTGCAAGTGTAAATAGAATGCCATGTACTTCCACAGTGTTTACATAAAGTCTGTGGTCTAGTTCTCACATAATCCTTTTTTACTGCAGTTTTAGAGGGCAAAGAATTAATGTTCTTATTCTTACTGCAGAAACTAGCAAGATGATTAGTGCTACCACAATTAAAGCATGTTTTTCTAGGAGCTAATGAAGCAAGCATTGGCTTAATTCCTGATGTTATGCCTACCTTTCCATTTTTGTTTTTCCTAGGCATTCTCTGTTTGTTGACAGATTTTATCTCTTTAAGCTTATGCTTGAGTTGTTTATCTGTCATTAAACCAATGTTAACCTCTTTAACAAAAGTCTTAGCATATGATTCTTTAACAGCCTTTTTCTCAGCTTCAGTCTTAGGTCCACCTGTTCCCATAACATTACCTTCAGATGAACGATGTGGTCTAACTTTTACCAAATTTTCAAATCTAAGTTCATCTCCTTCAGAGTAACCTAGACCTACTGTATCTAACTGAAACACTTCTTGAGTGTCTTTACCAGAGTGTGTCCAAGTTTTAATAATGTGTTTAGTATCCTCCAATTCAGATTCTAGTTGCTTATACTTACCTAGCAACTCCTGTTCAATAAACACTGCATCATCTCTCTCTTTCTGAACTTTATTCATGTTTTCTAGCTGTTCCTCAACAAGTTTATTTCTATCTTTGAGTTGAGAGCACTCATTTTTTATCCTCTCATTTTCTAAAGTCTGATCCCTATAACTGATATGTAATGCTTTAAGATAAATTCTCAATTCAGTTATATTATCAGTATTATAAGCATAGGTAGTTGGGGGTACCTTTAGATCATCATCTTCATTCTGAGTAGTAGCCATGAGTGCATAGTTCACTTCCTCATCTGAATCTGAAGTGTCTGCCCAATCTCTGCCTTTGGTGTAGAGTGCCTTTTCAGTTTTACCCTTCTTGCACTCAGGAGCATAGTGACCCATCTCATTACACTTGTAGCATTGAATCTCAGACTTATCTTTCTTACCAGATTTGAAGTCCTTTCCCTCAGATTTCTTGAAATTTTTCTTGTCAGACTTAGAGTAGTCCTTGGAGAATCTCTTTCCCTTCTTGAAGTTCTTGAATCCCATCTTCTTGAAGGTCTTTACCATCAATGCAGCCATTTGCATCATCTCTTCATCATCTTCAGAATCAGATGTTCCATCTGTGTTTGAGTCAACATCAGTGTTTGATGACTCACTTTCTGAGTGTATGACTAAAGCTTTTCCTTGATTCTTCCTTCTTTAATGGTTTCTCCTCAACCTTAAGAGCAACAGATTTTGACTTTCTACTTGATCTTTTGTTTCTCTGCTCCAATTCCAATTCATGGGTTTTGAGCAGTCCATAAATTTCATCAATCTCTGTTTCACCAAGTTCATAGTTATCTCTTATGGTGGTTATTTTCACATCCCACTTTTCAGGTAGAGAAAGAAGAAACTTGAGATTTGAGTCTTCTAAATCATACTCTTTGTTAACCAATGACAAACCATTGAGCAGTTTACAGAATCTGTCAAATGTTTCTGTCATGGTTTCTTCAGACTTTGCCTCAAAATGCTCATACTCCTGAGTGAGTATGTTTCTTCTGTTTTTCTTGATTGCAGGAGTTCCTTGACACCTAACCTCAAGTGCATCCCATATTTCCTTTGCAGTTGTGCAATTAATCACTTTATTAGACATAACATTGTCTAAAGCACTGTGAAGTAAATGTCTTACTTTTGCATCCTTTGCAATAGATGAAAGATCCTCAGCAGTTAGATCTTTCTTTTCTTTTGGAATGACCTTTGATTCCTCACCAGCAGCAGTAGCAGATAACTTTGTAGGTTTGTGAGGACCTTCATAAATTCTATCAAGATATTCTGGATCTGTAGCCTCCAAAAACATGGTCATCTTCACTTTCCAAATTGCATACTCTGATGGCCTAAGTATAGGAACCCTAATTGTTTCATACCTACTAACAGTAGTAGGGGCTTTCTCAGATGGTGGAGGTATCTCTGCCATTGATTACTATTGTGTTTGGATCTTTAACTGTAATAAAGTAACAGATTGGCTCTGATACCACTTGTTAGGTCGAATACACAATAAGTAATCAAATACTGTATGAGTAACTTAACAAGAACACACTGTTTAATACTTAAAAACTGTTTGGAATTAACAATTCCTCTCTCAGTGATGTAAAATATCACAGAGAGCTGCTTAGGTTACAATCAATGAATTTCTCAATGTTCGATACCCTTCTAGGATTAACCTAACTGTATTTATAAAACATACAGCTTCGTACAATCAGTAATTGATTCTCCTATAATTAAGCTATACAATTGATATCAATCACGATTGCTCCAAGTCTTCCAAGTCAACTCAATCTCTTTGACAGCTTTCCAATCTTCAAAGATATTGCTTCCATATTTATCTTGTATCAATCTTCAAACACTGTTGACTCTTCATACACTACCGCTACAGAGTTTAACAATCTCTGTTGCGCTTCCAGTCAGTGTTTAACTAAACTCTGACTGCTTCCAGCTAAACTCTGTTTTGTCACTTTAGCTTCTAAACACTGTTCTCATCAATCATTTCTAACATAACCGATTTTGGATTTTTTATTCAAAATTCAGAATTACTCATAAAAACAAATTTTACCTAATTTAGAATTATTTCTAAGTTAGACAACTGCCAGCTGTGAGTTACAACCTGCTTGAGTTATCGAATAAGCCTTCTTGACTTATCGAATAGCTGTTTTCTACTTCTCGAATGCCTGACTTGTCGATACAAAACATACATCAAATCGACAATTCAAGTACTTCGTACTTATACAATTTTACATCTATTCGATTCATTTCATTCGATTTCTCAAGCATCTAAACTCCCAAAACCTCTGAAAACCCTAACTGCCAAAAGCTAAATTTCTTCTTCAAACTTTACTTTTTCTTCTCTTCTCTCTGTGTCAATGGCAACTATGAAGTTCAACACCAATTTTATCGCCTTAACCAGTGACGTTGAAGCACCAAATGCAAACTTCAAATGCTTTGTGAAGTGGATGTCTGAATCATACATCAAGGATGCACTCTCTGCCAACCCAACTCTGTATCTATACATTCTGGAACAGTCTTGGGGAACTGCTATTGTGGAAGTTGTGGCCCTGAAAAGCGCAATAACTTCATACATAATCTACCGTAAGATTCAGGACCAGGAAATCACTATCACCACTGTAGACATGAATCAAGCACTGGGCCTACAACAAGAGTCATATGACATACTGGCCACGAATGCAGAGTTAGAAGAATTCTTTGAGTTCATCAACTACTCAGATGGGATCAATCTTGGAAAGTTAAACAGGAAGAATCTGAGAAAGGAGTGGAGCTATGTGTTTGCAACTCTTCTTCAAGTCTTCACTGCCAGGAAATCAAGCTTTGATCAAATCAGTGCACCTGCGCAAAAAATTGGCTATGCACTGGCCTATGGAAGGAAGTGACATACTGGCCTAAGAACACAACCAAGAGAGGTACTGAAATTTTCTTCCCTCGCTTTATTCAATCTGTCCTTAATTTTAAAAATGCTCAATTGATTGAACTGCCTGGGATAGATAGAAATAGAATAGGCTATCCTAAATCCATGACCAAACTCATTTTTGGTAATTTGGAGACTAGGAATGATGTGGATGTAAGACTTAACATAACTCCCCATATGGAGAGTTTGTTTAGGACTTACCCCCACAACATGCCAACATTTGACTCAAAGTCACAGTTAGCACAACCCAAGCAAGTAGAACAAAGTGCTAACCCAGGGCCTGCTAACCAACCCTCTCAACTAAACACTCTACCACACACTGAGCCAGCTGCATCATCTTCTCAAAAGGGTGATGTTAGTAAAAAGGAGAAGAAGAGAAAACAGATTGCTTCTGCACCTTTAACCATCTTATCTGAAGCAGCATTAGCTGCAGAATTAGAATGTGAGGCACTTGAGTCATCCCTTATCAGGCCAAAGAAGAAGAAAACTAAAACCACCTCTTCAGTCACATAAGTGGCTGAAGTTATAAAATCAGGGGCACACAGTTCACTAGATGTATCCTCTCAATAGGGTGCATCTATATAATCAAGCATCCTCCCTAATGCACCTACTTGTACAGAGCCAACACATGGGAGTGATAAGGCTGGCACAACACTGGGTGGAGAGCACATCACAATTGAAACTCCCTCTATCTCTCAGGGGGAGTTGCCAAACTCTAATCTACAAGACACTTCTCTTCCAGAATCTACCACTCAAATTTCTTTGCAGCCTGCAACTCAAGCAATTGAGGAGCAAGGCATTGATCATCAATAATTCTCTTCTCTTGATGAGCCAATGAATTCAAGTGACTTGGTGCATGACACCTTGCTCACCACCCAGGACCCACATTTAGATGGTGAGGGAATGCATGCTGGGGCATATCCTAATGACACCATCACAAACACAGAGGTTTCACTAGTTTTCACTAGAGACTCTGTGCGTGTGTCAACTGCTGGTGTAACTCATCCCACTTCTGTGGAGACACCAGTAGTAGAGTACTTCCACCCGGTTACAGAAGTTGCATCTGTAACTGAGGAGTCTAGCTTGCCTAGCTCTAACTCTGACTTTATGTCACAATGGCTAAAGCTTGTGCAACATGACAGTAGGATCAGGGTCTATTCCACAACAATTGACGGTTGAAGCACTTCAACGCTTAATTGTGGATCAGATCCCTGAGTTCACAAAGATTGCTCAGAACCTTCTCACTGCCAACATGCCAAATCCAGATTATGAAGCTATTCTCTTATGCCACAGAGATGATGTGGAGATGCAAAAGGCTAAGATAGTGGAGGATACTGAGAGAGATGGCAATGTAGATGCCTGGCTGCAAGGAAAATATGACATTCCTCTCTCAGAAGGCCTCCAGTACATCAGAGAAGAGTACATCACTACACTAGGGTCAAATGCCAAATCTCTCTCCCCTAGTGAGGTGTATGAAGCAGTGAATGACAACTACAAGGGCATTCTCAAGGCTGTACACTACCTTGGAAAGGGTCTCAAAACAGAAGTTAATGAAGTATGCAACGCCACAACCAAGGAGGTGAATGAGATAAAGAGGACTTTTGAGGCCAAATTTCCCCCATTAGAAACTGTACTCAAGGACATTCTAGAATGCAAGTCTACCTGTACCAAGATGGATAATGGCCTAGCTCTTCTCCATGACACTGTCACAGGTCTGGGGACTAAATTTCAGGCTCTATCTGATCAGACCACAGATGCTAATGCCATGCTAAGGACCATGTTCAAAAATCTGTATGGAGACAGGCTGGTCACTGAAGTCCCAGTGCATGACGTGACTAGGTTTGAAGTGCAGAGACTTAAAGAACAATCCCTGTCTGGCTTCAAATCTACCGAATTGTTCAGCAAGGTAGATGCACTTGAAAAGGAGGTAGTTTCTCTCACCAAGGCTAATGCTCATCTTACAGACAAGGTAGCAACTCTAACTGAGCAGTTGGACACTCAAGCAACCACCACAGCTGATGTTCTTCTACATCAGCAATCTATGTTGGGTGCCATGATGAAGCATATGGGTCTCCCTCTACCTGAAGAATCTTCAAACCCAAAGGTCAATTCTAAAGCCTCTGTGCCTGACAACAAGCCTAAGGGGGAGAAAAGGATAAGGACTCAAATCCAAAGGAGGAGAATCCTAAGGAGAAAGGCATACAGCTAAAGGAGGGTGGTCACCATAGGGCCAAATCTATAACTCATGTCTTAGGCAAAGGCAAATCCAAGGTTGATGAGCCTCCTACTTCTCTGCCAGTTATCACCCTACCAACTGTGCACATCACCACTCCTGATGGTCAGAAGCAATCTATTACAACCACAATGGTTGCAATGAGTATGCCATCTGATAACTCTCCATCTACCAAAGTTGAAAGTGTCAAACCTCTAGAAGTAAAGGTGGTTACTGAGGCCAAGCTACAAGAAGCTGCAAACTCCAATGTCTATCATGATGATGCATTCTTGAAGTTTCTGAAAGTCTCAAGGGAACAGGCTAATGACACTCAAATATATCTAAGAAGGCTGAGGGATCAGATTAATTACTTCACTGTGATACCTAGGAGAATCAATGGCTTTTGGCGCAAGGAAGTGATGATGGTGGCAAAATCCAGTATTTGGAATCTAAACTATGACACTCTACAAGCATTGAAACACTTAGAGATAGATGCATTGATCAGGCTGATTGAGAAGAAGGATACAAATGAGAACAATAAGAGTCTATATGATGACCTGAGGAATGGCCAACCTTCTAGACTCCCAGAAGTGTTTCAGAAGCCATGGACAATTGTCTATCAGGCTGGCACCAGAATTGATGATATTAAACAACTGGTGATTCCTCATGATCTCACATCTCAAAATTATAGACTCAGTATTGCAATTGTTGATCAACTACAGAATAAGGCTGGAACAAGAAATGTTAAAGAGATAGAGGCACTACACATTCTTAGAACCTTTATTGCAACTGGTGTAATTCCAGAGATTGCCAAGTCTAGGAGAATTAAGGATGACAAATATAAGGATAAAATTGATGGGAGGAGAAGTCATCACAGGAGTGATAAGGGTGATAAAGTTGAGAAGAAGAAGAAGGATGACAAGAAAAATGATGATGACCAAGGCAAAGTCTATGAGAGGAAGATTGGAAAACAGCAAGCCTTAGGCATTGCTAGCAGTAACCTCACCACAACACAAGACTCTGAGTCTATGGTGAATACTGTTAGTAATGACCTACCAAAATCTGATTCAATGGCTTCTGCAACTGCTTTGCTACCTCAAGAAGAGAAGAAGATTCAAGTCAAGAAACCAGGTGTTTGTTTCCATAAGCAAACTGCTAATTGAGTACTATAATGGTCTACAAGCAAAGGTCATAAGTTTCTGCCTAGCAATCAAGTAAAAAGGACTAAATCCAAGCATGCTACAAGAAGGGTGAAGTTATCCAAGTCAAAGGCACTGACAATTATTCCAGTATTAAACCTACCACCTCTGGATGAAAACTATGATGAAGACCAACTGCAGTTCCTATGGGCTCAAAGAATCTATCATGTTGCCAATGTTGATGATTTTCTTGAAATTAAATATACTGATGGAAAACAGAAGAAATTTAGACAAGGAACATGCCAGCACTGGGGCAGGCTATATGACATAGAAAGGATAATTGCAATGTTGAATTCTGAAGACAGAGTGGAAAGGGTGTGGAAGCTGGAGCTAATTGACTTTGTCAAAATGAAGAGAGATCACTAGGCAGAAATGAGAAAGAACAATGAAGAGCTACTAAAGAAAATGGAGGAGGAGTTTGCTGCAATGGAAGCTAAGGTTGATGAATTAAGGGCTATGGGTCTGTGTAGAGTCAAGTTTAATCCTTACGTCATTGAGTACAAGAAATATGGTAGAAATGTGAAGATTAAAATGGACTACATCAGTTCCTATTCTGAGAAACAGCTGAATGAAGTACTCAAGGATCTGTCAGGCTCCCCTCTAATTGAAGAACTCACTGCAATGGAAGACATTATTCTTGCCATGGAAGAAAATGCAAAGACGAAAGCTAAAGAAGCTGAAGAAAAGATGAAAAATGAGAATCTACAAGCCAAAGCTCAAGAGATGAATCCAAAAGGATATGGCTAGTAGTTCCTCATAACTTGTAAGAATACTTCTATGTATTTTCTTCAATCAATCTACATACCTGTACTTTTAAAGTGTTATCTTTATGTATGTTAGGCTTGTTATTAGACATGAAATTGTGACTAAGGGTCTTACTTACAATTTGGGGGAGATTGTTAGTCACAGAGGCATGCCTGTTTACATCAAATAACAAGCCTAATTGTTTGTAATGCTTTGCATTACTTACATGACCTCTTAACTGAGGGAACCTCTAGTTGTAGAGTTTTTATTTGTTCTGTACTTGTAATAGGCATCAAATCCTAGTTGTGTAACTGTACTTATATAGTCAAGAATAATGCTTGAAAGAAGTTCCAAGGTTCATGCCTCAAGCAAGAAGATAAAAACTGTCAAATAATCACAGTTGGGATTTGAAGAAATGAAGAATTTGCCTAAGTACCAATTCGAGAAGTATATTTGTCTATTCGAGAAGTCCAGCATTCGAGAAGTCAGGGATTCGATATCTCAAGACACTATTCGATATCTCTGAATACACTATTCGATATCTCAGAGATTCGATATGTCTACTACTCTATTCGAGAACTCAAGAAGTCAACAAGTCAAAGTGGTATTCGAGTTCTCAAAGAGTCAAAAAGTAAAAGTTCCATTCGATATCTCAAGGACTCAGAAAGCTATTCGAGATCTCAGGGATTCGACAAATCACAATGCTCTATTCGATAACTCAAGGATTCCCAGAGAAAAGAGCTATTCGAGAAGTGATTCGATATGTCAATATAACAGTGTTCGAGAACTCAGAGTTATCGATCAAGTCAATTTTAGTTCTCGAATTACTTACTTAGCCACTTCTCGAATACATTCTTGGAGACAAAATGCTGAAGAAATTGTACAAGTCTGAAACCTGCAACAAGCCAATGCACTTTATGGACCACAACCTATAACGTGCTCTGGAAAGCCTACAAGGAAGTTTGGAGAGATATAGAAGAGACAAAGTGCTAAAGAAGTGGATCTGAACAGGCTTTGCAAAGTCAAATCTGTAACTGTTTGGACACTTACTCAAAAAGGATAGATAGACTAGAAAGTAATTTGTTTAGCTACCTTATTTGTAGTAAGTAGGTTGTATCCAGGTTCTATAAGGATACAACCTCACTTCCTTAGTAATTAACAACTGAGTGAGTCAAGTTTTTCATATACATTGTAAGCTATATCTCTCTGAGAAAAACGAAGCTGAGAATACTATCATTTGTATTCACAGATTGTAGCAACCTTTATCTAATAATACATTAGATTAAAGTGATATTGTATCATGTGTTGTTCTTTATCCGCACCTACATCTTTGCACACACAAACACTTATCTACTACATAGACTCAAGCCAAAGAAAAGTTCAAGAATCCATTCACCCCCCCTCTGTATTCTTTTACTGTATTCAATACTCAACAGCGTACAAGCTCCATAGACTAGCCACTTCCCACATAACAAGAATACTACAAAACCCCCAATTTACAAGAACACAAATTCGTAATAAAAATACGATTAGAGAAAAAGATTTACCCAATACGAATCGAAGAGGTGAACTTGCAATTAATTCCTCTTTAGAATTGAATTTTTAGAGATTTAAAGAATAAAGAGGATTTGGATTTGTATGTATAGGTGGGTATATATACAAGATGATGGATAGGATCAATATAAATTTTAATGTGTAAAGAAAAAAAAATTGAGAAGGTATGAAATTTGATATAAGATAGAAATAGGATTTAGGGATTAAAATAATAATAATAATAATAATAATAATAATAATAATAATAATAATAATAATAATAATAATAATAAATATGAATTAGAATAGATATAGGTTTAGAATTTTTGAAGAAGAGATTGGAGGTTTTGGAATTGAAATAGGAAAAGAATTAGGTATAGGAATGATTAAATAGGAGTATAAATAGAATGGGAGGTGGAAAGAAATTTTTTTTTTAATACACAGCAGACTGCGCACACAGGAGCAATCTGCACAACAGTCAGTCACGCAGGCGCAGCCTGCGCAACAGGTATGCAGACTGCGGGAGGACTAGTAACGCAGGCGCAGCCTGCGTTACACAGCTGCAATATGCGGAAAGAACAGTTACATATCAAAATTCGATTTTTTTTTTTGAAAAACACTCAAATTTTTTTTAAACCTAATGCGTGGGTTGCCTCCCACGAAGCGCTCCTTTAACGTCAATAGCTTGACGTTACTTCCAAGCCTCCATTATGGATGATAATAGTTTGCCTAATCATCTCTTCGCGAGACTTCATCGTCATCACGGCGGCACACTTTCTGCCACTTCTCCTCGCTTGGCCTATTCGTGTAACAACTCTGTCCTATTCCAATGCCTTCATCTGTTGACCCAAAATCTGTCAATTTGTAGAACAACACACACTCGCAGGCTTCGCTTGAATATAATGGAGGAGGGTAAATGTAAGTTGCTGAAGCCTTTGGTTCCTCAAAGAGAACTTCCTCCATTGGCTCTAATGCGCTACCTCCATCTTTACACTCTGAGACAAGGAGAAGACCTGCATCTTTCCCATGGCCATCAGCCTCTTGGTACGCACATACCAATTCTTGAAATTTGTGCAGCTCACCAGTGTCTGTCTCAAATAGTGCCCCTTCCAAATCATCCTCCATACTAGTATGATCAAATTCCTCACATGGCTTGTGATTGCTCACCTCACCTTGGAAATTGTTTTCCTCAATTATGCATGCAGTACCTTGCTCCAAGTCACCGTTATTTTCTGGTATTGCTTCTGGTATGAATTGTTGATTATTTTGTTCCAAGGCTCTCACAACTTGAGCAACTAGTGTCTCCAAAGATTTGATAGACTCCTCATTACTCTTTATAAGCATCCTAAGCTCCTCCATAGAAACAACCTCATCTGACAGAAAAGTAGGAGTAGGTTGCTGATGTTGAAACTCTTCACTACCAAAGAAATATGACATATCTGGAACATCTTGCTGGTATTGTTGAGGATGGTATTGAAAATAGGGTTGTTCCTCATAAGTGACGTATGGATCAACTCCTTCGTAGTAACAATATTGTGAGGGATCATGAACGCCCAAACACTGCTCACATGGCTGAGGCTGTTGAATACCACCTTGGTTGCTCCAGCACTGATATGTCTCATGTGCGCCCGCACATAGCTCACAAACACTAGCCACCTGCTGAACTCCATAGTAAGTTATAAAATCCATTTTCAACGTCCACGCTCTCTGACAAGTACCTGAAACACCAACAAACTATACAAGAATAGATGAGAAAAAGCAATCCGAGTCAGTGAACTCTAACGACCACTATTGACAAGCGCATAAACCAAAAATAAAACACCGATGATCCCCGGTAGCGGCGCCAAAAACTTGTTAGCACAAAATCACGCAAGCGTACGTGGTCACAAGTAATACAGATATAAGTCAAGTTCGTTCCCACAGAGATCTGGTTTTTATATCAATTTATTACCTATGCAAAAATGTATGATTATTATTCACTGCTAAGACAATTAACAATATTGGGTTTTGATTATCTAAATTAAACTAAGATGCAAACTATTAAACTAAGAATTACTTAACTAATGATAATTAAAATCGAATTACTTATGCAAGATAAACCATGGAATCCTAACTTCATTAAATACTTCGCTTAGATCTGACGCCTTTAATCACTATATGCAATGGTTATGATCAGACAACACGAAACAAGTACACGCTACTTCTCAGTATACGTATACCAAACTAAACATACATCCACAAAAGAGATAAAAGATGAATAGACACCAATTATTCTTAGACCCTATATGTCTATAGAATTTGAAAACATAACAAGAACAAGTTATCCACATTGATCACATAGGGCAACATAATATCTCTATTTACGCTACAAATCATGATGTTAAAACATCAACCTATCCTATGCTAGCATGGCAAGTTTTAAATCTCAAGATCCACTCTCGCTTCACAAGAGATTAACAAATTAGATGTTCATGACGCATCTATCAATTAAGCATAACTATACGAGGATATCAATTACACATCACACACAGATCTTTAAAGCATCAAGATACTAAAGCTCCATAAATAAATCCGTTAGAATCCCATGACAACGATTAGTTCGTAATCGAACCGCTCGTCATGGGATCTGATGAAACCATGATAAAAACAAAGTATGAAAAAATACAAATAAACCTAAGTAATTGATATGTAATGGTTATCCAAATTACAATGGTAGGATGTGTTTATATAGGCTCTATAATTCTTGCCCAGCAAGAAATTGCCTTCTATATTAGAATTCAATTAAGGTACTAAAAACTTCCCAAAATAAAATTAGAACTTGAAAAGGGCAAAACAGTAATTTTCCTGCTTCCAACAGTCTACTTGTCGTGCTTCCTGCCCCCACCACGCGCAACTTGCTCGTGTAAGACCTGATCCATGTTGTAGAAAATCTCCTAAGCTTCGCGTGGGCAGTAAGATCGCTGAAAACGGACTTCTAGAACTCCAGATATGGCTAAAACAGTGTAGACTGCGCAACCTTCCCGGAAAATCCGAATTTTAATCAATTTAATCTCCAAAACCGACAGAAGCATCCACCATAATCAACATTCTTGCAATCCTGCACAACTACACAAAACACATCAAAACTATAAGAAACTTGAGTCCAAGACAATCAATTTAAGCCGATTTGGAACGCTCCAACTGGATATAAAATCCACTTATCAATGGGTAGGGTTGAACCCTTACCTTGTTTGGATGTAAGGGTTGAGTAATGAAGGGTTCAACCCTTACCTTATTTTGATGGAGGTTTAGGTTGGGAAGAGTTATAATATAATTAATTATTATTTTTTTTAAAAATATTTATTCGGAATTTTTTTTCCAGAAATTTTTTTTCAGAAATTTTTTTTCTCGAAATATTTTATTCAGAAATATTTCTTCAAAAATATTTTTTCTGGAAATATTTTTTTTCTCGAAATATTTATTCGGAAATATTTTTTTCAGAAATTTTTCGGAAAAAAATATTTCCGAACCAATATTTCGGAAAAAAATATTTCCGAACCAATATTTAGGAAGAAAATATTTTCGGATCAATATTTTGGCAAAAATATTTCCGAACCAATATGAAAAAAATATTTCCGAGCCAATATTTCGGAAAAAAAATATTTCTCGATCAATATTTCGGAAAAAAATATTTCAGAACCAATATTTCGGAAAAAAATATTTTTGAATCAATATTTCCGAAAAAAATATTTCCGAAAAAAATAATTCCGAATCAACATTTTGGGAAAAAATATTTCTGGAAATTTTTTTTTTTTGGAAATATTGGTTCGGAAATATTTTTTTCGGAAATATTGGTTCGGAAATATTTTTTTCCTAAATATTGGTTCGGAAATATTTTTTTCCCAAATATTGGTTCAGAAATATTTTTTCCCGAAATATTTATTCGGAAATATTTTTTTCCCGAAATATTTATTCGGAAATATTTTTTTCAGAAATATTTATTCGGAAATATTTTTTTTGAAAAGATTTAGTCTGAAATATTTTTTTCCAAAATATTGGTTCTGAAATATTTTTTCCCGAAATATTTATTCCGAAATATATTTTTCCGAAATATTTTATTCGGAAATTTTTTTTCCCGAAATATTTATTCGGAAATATTATTTTCCGAAATATTTATTCGGAAATAATTATTCGGAAATATTTGTTTCCGAAATATTTATTCAGAAATATTTTCCGAATTTTTTTTTCGGAAAATATTTTTCCGAGAAATATTTTCTCCGAAATATTTTATTCTGAAATATTTTTTTCCGGTAATTTGTTTTCAAAAGTATATCAATTAATTACATAATATATATAAGAGTAAATTGCACTTTGATGGCTCGTACTGTAATTTTTTTGCATTTTGATGGCTAAATTTTAAAAGTGAACACTTTGATGGTTGTAGTTTCATTTTTTTGCACTTAGATGACCAACTTTTAAAAGTGAACACTTTGATGACTTACCTTTTTTTTTTATTTAGCACTTTGATGGCCAAGTTTTTTTTATTTTGACGCTATTTTGGTCATCAAAGTTCTAAACAAAAAAAATAAGTCATCAAAGTGTTCACTTTTAAAAGTTGGTCATCTAAGTGCAAAAAAATTAAACTACAGCCATAAAAGTGTTCACTTTTAAAAGTTGACCATCTAAGTGCAAAAAAATTAAATACATGCCACCAAAATGCAATTTACTCTATATATAAGTTGTTATACATGATTGAAAAGAAAAAAATCAATAAATAAATTAAAAAGGCATTGGGCAACAATGTCCAACACCCCAAATCGTGGTGTTGAAACACACCTCCATTTCCATTAGACTAGAACCCTCTCCCAACCCTTGACCAACCCCTATAAATCCAACCCTCCATTTTAAACTTCTATCCAAACAAGGGTTGTGAAATTTGAACCCCTCCCAACCCAACCCCTCCCTCCCTCCCCAACCCCCAATCCAAACAAAGCCTAAATATTGTTGAATAATATTTGTTATAGTATAAGATCATGTTGAGGTCTTTTTCTGACACCTTAAAATTTTAGAAAGATTGGTTACTTAACATGATCTCGGTTCGATTAAGGAGGGTCTCAGGGAGCTCTTTTAAACAATTTAATTGCACATCTTGACCATCTAAACTCAAGATCGGCCGGCTAATGGAAGTTGCTTGGTCATAGTAACCTGTGTGCAGGCTCTCTAACCCACTGAAAATTGCATACTAAACCTCAGTTTACTCGAAGTATGTACTGGAAGCAATTGCAGAAACAATGTAATAACCCTAACTTTAGAAATGCTACAGTGCTTAAATGATTAGTGATTTTGAGGATTTAGGGAAATGATGTGTATGTACCCTAGATTTGAAATGGTAAATGAATAATCAGGAACCATATTAGTGTTGTACAAAGAAAATAAGTGACTCAAAATGATAATGGATTTCAGAAATTCTTGAATATGGACTTTAAGGATTTTCGATTTCGATTGAGACTCTATTGAATGTGATATTAAGGAGTATAGAAATGTTAAAAGGTTTATATCTTGAGGAAATAGTGAAATTAGGTTAAACCAAGGAGTGGTCAAGTCAAGGAAATGCCGAGGGAATTTAGATTGTTAAACGAGTTTGAGAATGCTTGAGAACCCGAGAGATAATCGGGAGAACAACTTCTGAGAAAAAGAGAATATACCAAGGATATTGGATCTAATACCTACTTGAGGATTAGAATCACCCTAACACACTAATATATGATGTGGGAGAGGATATTATATATCCAAAGAATTTACAAAGGGGAAACCACTAAGATAGTGAAACGAGCGTTCTAGAAACTGCTGGAACTTTATAACAAGATTAGGTGATAAAGCGAACGAATCATGGATTATAAATTGAAGATATTAAATATTCAAAGTCCAAGGGAGGACATATTATGATAAGAGAATGGAATTAAGAATAAAACCCTAGAGAAAAATGAATAGAGAACATTTGAGAAACCACGAGAACGTTTTCTGAGATAAAGAGAAAATGCAAAGGAAATTGGACACCACAATTGTTTGAGGTATTAGGCCACATTATTACAATAGAGTTCAACATATAAGTTGTAGCAAGTGGATTTAATTGATTTAAAGGAAACCAAAGTAGCATGCAAGCAAGTCAACTACAAGATGAGTGGTGTATTTGCACTTTAACCAAAATGGAGTAACATGTTTTAAGCTTGGCAAGTGGACCAAAGGATCACCAACACTTGGACCAATAGATGATCAACACCACATTAAAAGAGGATAAGAGTGAATAAAGGGATAGATACATGTATAAGCAAGTAGAAACCAAGCAAACTCCATTCTCTCCATTTTTCCAAAACCTGTCCTATAGAAACACTACTCAAAGCAAAATTCATATCTCCATTTCTATCCATGATAAAATCACCAAATGTTAACCATAACTTCTCCACTCCATGTGTAAGGTTCGTTCAAAATTTCATGGCCAACAAAGTAGTATAGCCTAGCACTAGTACAAAACTGATCTTTTACGTCGCCTCATATACGTCGGTTCTGGCCAAAGGCGACGTATAAAGTACTTATATACATCAGTTCCGCCTAAAGGCGACGTATATGTACATTTTTAAACATTTTTTACGCCGGTTCAAGAAAACGCCGACGTATAAAGTTATATTATACGTCGGTTGAGGAAAGTGCGACGTATATAATGCTACTATATGGTTGAGGAAAGTGCGACGTATATAATGCTACTATATACGTCGGTTGAGAAAAAGACGACGTATATAATGCTATTATATACGTCGGTTGAAAAAAAGGCGACGTATATAATGCTGCTATATACATCGGTTGAGGAAAAGACGACGTATATAATGGTTATATACGTCGCTCATAATATAACCCCGACGTATAAAACCTTTAAAATATAACTTCTCATCAACACTCGCGTCACTCCAATCTACCCTAATCTCTCTCGCCTCTCTCTCTCTGCGGCGCCTCCTTCTACACACTATTTTGAAGATGAGTGATTTCAGCCTCTCTTCTAAGATCCACCAGCCGTATCTCTCTCTCTCGTTCGCTCTCTCTCCCTCTCCCTCTCCCTCTCCCTTTTGTTCCTAAGGTTTCTAATTTTGACCAGATCTATGACCAAGAAGTTGAAATTGCTCCCATGGATGAGGACGAGGAGTCGTCTACGGAGTACATGGTTTGCGATTCACGATCGAGATTGATTCATAGTGGCTTCACCAAGTCCAATTGCTCTGGTTTGTTTTCTTGGATCTTTTTTTCGAATCTTGCGTATTCGATAACCGATAGTTTTTACAATTATTTGGAATTTTTTTTGGGGGGGGGGGGCGCTTTGAATGACATCATCAGAGTGTTATGTTCTTTTGATGTGGAGTTATAGGTTTCAGGACTTTGCATATTATTTGAATTTCTTGGTTTCTGACTTGATATATCTGGTTAGGAATACCGTATTTGAAAGATGGAGACGTTCCTCCGCAAGGTGGCAAGCCTGGAAAAATCCATGTTCTTGTGGACTTGCTTCATCAGGTAGTACAGAAGAGCACTGGAAGAGGCATGATGCTGCTAAAGTCGTAGCTCAAGTAAAACTATGTTCTCTATGAAATTCTAGCTAACAAAATCATGGGAACTGTTTGTCGAAGTTCTTTTTCCTCTGTCATAATGATATTTAGAAGTTCATTTTGATTTCACTTAATGTTGAATTCAAGTAGTATTTGTACTTACACATGTGAGATTTTTTTTAATAGCTCTCGCCAAGGTATATTGTGGCATAATACACTTGGTAGCAAGTCTTGGACTTTTAGCATAAATAGCATGTCACATGTTCATCTATTCTTTGAATTTAAATTCAACTAACAAGTCCTACTTGATTTGTTAAGTTAGTTTGGGAAGGACTTGGGCTTGGAGGGGCTGATGTTGTAGGCAACTGGGACAGGTTTGTTTATATTATCTAAAAATGTCTTATATGCTTTTAAAGATGTCTCTAGATTTCTGATGCTACTGGCTATATGTTCTGATTCTGAATCAAGGATCAAGTATGAGTTAGTTTATCTCCAGTTGGAAGGCCATCGATGCACATTCGTGTTGCTCATTGTTTATTGTCTGACAACATTTTGTTTGCATCTCTCCTTTTGTTAGCCAAAATAAATGTCCTGGACAGATTTTGTACTTCCATAATATAGATACCTTTCTAGTTTTTTTTTCTTGCATTCATATATTTGTTTAAATGATATCTATTTGTTGTTTGAATGGTATTTTATTTGTTAGGAGTGTCGTTTCGAAAAGATTATCATTTGACCTCAATGTTCTTTGATTTTCCAGCACATCGGGGAGTAACAAAGTCCTCCTTGGATTAGGAGGTGGACATTATGTACCTCGGCATATGGATATTGTTTGGTAAGCTACAAGTTACAATCACCCTCGCCTATTATGTTCTTTGTTCTGCATTTCTTGCTTCTGAATTGCATAAAAAGTTGTATTAATCATACTCCTATTTTACAAAACACACTTTCTCAACCTGTCTAGATAAACACTCCTACAATGAATCTCGAAATCATAATTGACATCTATTTCGATTAGTCTTCTAGTTAGGTAACTTATTTTATGGACTTCAGTATGGTTACCTCGGTTAAGTCCCTCTAGTTTGCCTTGGTGGTTACCTTTATTTGTTGTTTGAATGCTATACGTGTGATACAACTTTTTCTCAATGAAATATTGTAGAGTAAGTTTAACCTTTTTCTGTATCCACAGGAAAATAGGTACACGGGTTGGTCATCTTCTCTCCGGATATTCCTTGCCGATGGAAGATCCTAGCCAATAAAAAGGAGATGCAACTTTAAAAGATATTGGAGGGACTTGGAAAGTAGCTATCAACGTTTCCTACGAGGCTACAAAAGCAGCTTTTCCTGGAGGAAAAATTCTAGCTCATCTTGATCAAAAGTAAGTGCTTCCTATGATTTTTTTTCCAGACAGAATTTTCATCTGGGGTTTTGCCACTACTTATGCTGACTAGCACTGCTGATTATCTTTTATATGAATAAGCCTATATTTAATCAGACCACATAATCTGTTGAATCTCGAAATATTACTAAATCATGTACTTCTATATTTGGAAGATGTGAGCTTAAATCCTTGTCTCCATTTAAGTGATGTTACAATTTTAATAGTATCAAACAAATTATTGAATGCAGGAGTTTCAAGGGCTGGCAAAAAAATACCATTACTGAGTATCTACGTGAACTGGATATTAAAATTGGGAAGCCAGGAGATTTTGAGTAGTGCTGATGGCAGGCTCCTTGCAATAATCCTAGAAGACATCTGAAACGCCTTCCGACTTGTAGCAAGCGATTACACCAACTTATCTGTAGCGTCCACCCCTAAGGTTTAAATATATATTATCTATATCTGTGGATGAAATTGTTGTTCAATACAACAATTCAAAGGTTAGTGATTGAAAATTAGAATAGCCATATTACTCGTGGCCATTTGTTTTAGCTTAGAGTGAACGAAACTGAACGAAGCATATCATGCATAGTTCAAAGTTCAAACACAAAAAGTATGGCTAGCTCTGCAGGTTACTAATCAAAGATTTCTCTGCAGGTTGCTCGCAGTGGTCACACTGTAGTTATGGCTAGCATTGTTCTGATTCTTTTTGGCGGTGAAGATGCTCTGTTAGGGCACTTCTGGTTGAATAGTATGGCTCAAAATCATCTTTGCATGGTGTTCAACACTACCGAAAGTCTACTGGATTGCATGTGGCTGACCAGACACCTTCCACTCCAGCCAAAGTTCAAGTGCATCTACCTTGGCAAAACCAGATTCCTCCATATATGTATAATTATCAGAAATTTGTTGAGAAATTAAATGTATGACATGGTTAATCAAGAATTTATGTAATAATTATTTCAATTTAATTAATAACTTTGTTGAGAATTTTGGATTGCAAGTTTTATTATTATTTTTTTGGTTTGTATTAATAACAGGAATTTTGGTATATATATAAATATAAAATGGGGAAAAATTGTCATTTTTCAATAGACAATATACGTCGGTGTGTTAAACAATATACGTCGATCTTTTGGATTGTATACGTCGGGTCTTTTTTTGACAATATACATCGGCTTTTTACTACATTATACGTCAGTCTTTTTTGTACATTATACGTCGGCTTTTCTAGACATTATACGTCGGCTTTTTAGCGACGTATATTTAGACTTTATACGTCGCCTTTTTAACCGACGTAAAAGAGGGGTGATTTTATACGTCGCCCCTCCTTACGTCGCCAAAATGCCGACGTATAAGGCCTATTTAACCGACATAAAAAGTCAGTTTTGTACTAGTGTAGTCAAATCCATGCTCAAAGTTGGGGAAACAAATCTGTCCAGTTTCTGTCCAGTGGGAAAAACGGGATCAAAACCAAAGCTAGAAGCTTTGTTTTTGGTGATCTATATCTCAAATCAAAGCTTATGAAGAGGCCAAGATGTGGTATAAATTTGAGAGCCAAACTCTTATTTTTCTATTTTCTATGATTTTTACAAAGTGATGGATGAATAGTAACCTTCAGGAACTAACTTTTGGTTTTATGATTTCTTTAGTTGATCCAAGCTACTTTAAGGTTGTTTAAGGACTATCCAAGGCTTATTAAGTGTTGTTCACTCTACAAAGAAGGTATAAAGCTCAAGAACCCTTAGTATTACTTTGAGTTGATGATGGATTATGGTTGGTTAAGTAGTTAAAGTTGTATAAAATATGAAATCATGATGATATATGTGTTTATGAGTGATTTGATTGAGTATGGAAGTGAGTTGTGCTTGTAACCATGGCTGGTATGATGACCACATGGTGTAGGGAATAATATATGTGTTGGATGATGGATTGGGAGGAGTGATGATTTGGGAATTGTTAAGAATATAGCCGTTATAATGTCTGATTTTCGTTAAAACTAAAACTACCTTGTATTTGGGCAGAGGTCACGAACTGGTAAAGGTCAGTAGGGTGTGTCAACTGACCAGTAGAGGATAGATCTTAGTTCATAGATCGTTTTGATATAAAGTACGTCAAAATCTGATGAACGGTTTAGGAGAAAAGTGAGTTTTAGTGAAAGTCGTTCGGAAACCGAGAAAATGCAATTGTGTCAAATTTGAGGCAATAATTACCATACTTAAACATCTTTAAAAGTTATAGAACTTTGGGACAATATAGTAGGGTGAATAGAGAGGCAAACCCCACTGACCTTTTGTCAAAATTCGAAATTGATAATTTATGAGAAATTTTATAGTCGAGTGTGGTCGATAAGGAATCCTAAAGGAAATGGTGTAAATCGCTGAAACTTTTATTGAGTCTAAAAATGGTTAAGTTCTTGGAACTTTTGGGCTATTAATGATATGCTAAACATATATTATGTGTCAAGGGTATTGCTATATAAGGGTTAGGTGGTTAAGTGGAATATATTCTGATGTTGATCCTTTTCGTTTCTATAGATACTCGAGACGAACACCGGATCATTCCTCTTGGGATTAGAGATCGAGGCAAGATTCCTTCTATCTTTACTTTGAAAAATTATTTGTCTTCAAAGAAAAATGATTTCATGGAATGTATATGTGTATCTATTATCACTATATTATTGTTTCATGATTTTGGAAATTAAAAGGAGATGTATATGAATATGGATTACATATATGGATTGAGGATATGGATATGAATATGAATGGAAACAATATGATTTATGGTATAAAAAGGATATGAAAAAGAATGGTACCAGTTGTTATCTAGGGTTATATGGTTTATAATCTTCTGTTATTTATATTCTTTAAACAATTGTGATTTAATAAATATTATTTGAATATTATTTAATACTTTAAAGATAAAAGGAATAGCTTATGTATTTAATAGAATATTTGATTTTATTAAATACGAAAGAGATGTCTGAGTCATAATCAAACTATTACGATGTATATATATGAATGGTAATGATATATGAATGGTAATGATATGAGAATGGAAATGATACATGTGAATGGAAATGTGAATGGAAATGGAGTTACATAAAAATGGAAAAATGTGGAATGGTATTTGTGTAAATGGAAAATGATTGACAAAAGGGGGATTGCAACAAAAAGCGTAAGAGGCTATGTGCGGCACAGTCCAGCACTCAATATTTATTACGGCCCAAGAGTTGCCGAAGGAGGATGTAGCAGGTAGCCTTCCTCCAGGGTTGATGACCAGGTGGGATCATCCCTTCTACTAGTAGTAAACAGAGAGCAGGTACGGTCAAGCGACTGATCATCGTCCTACGTATCTGGCGCTAGCAGAATCCCCAAAACTTTAAAAGAAAGAATTGATAATGGTTTTCAGATTGATATACTGAAAAAGGGAAAATGGTATGAAAGTATGGAATTACTTTATGGACAAAAGAGAAACTGATTTAATATTATTTTTATATATGATTGTTGTATAAAAAAGAAATGAAAAGATTATATTTAAAGATTTTACTCAAATGTTATATTATCTGGGATATTATACTGAGATGAAGTATAGATTATTATTTTGTTTAGAAGAGAAACTGATATTATATTATTCTATATGTCTTTTTCTTATAAACGAAAATGAAAGGTTATGTGGAGTAATTAAGGATAAATTTTTCTCTTGAATTATTACAGTGAATTTTCAGTTTATTTATATATATATATATATTTTCCTTTGATGCTAGTTTACAAAATTTATCTTGCTGAGCTATTATAGCTCACTCTTGTTATTTATTTATATAACAGCTAGATCAGGTGCTGAAACATTGCAGTACAACCCGGAAGAGGGTAAATGGGAAGTCTACCTTATGAGAAAGTATCGACACCTGTTCTCAAGGTAGTATATACTTATATATGGGTGTAATAGATGGTATTCTGGGATTGCAATAATAGTTTATCTTTAACTGCTATCATTAATGGATGTTGTTCTCTGAGCATATGACTGGTGTGTGTGATGATATTAGTGTGGGGTCATTTGTGTGAGTATTAAATAGTATTAAAAAAAGTTCAAGAGATATTGTTAATAAATGGAAATTGGAGTATGATGGCCCGGATTCCTGACCCCGGATCTGGGGCTGTCACAGTTGGTATCAGAGCTTAGAGTCATATTGCTCAGGAACGGGAGTGAGTAAGAGTGTGTATACTTAGGTGAGAACATCAGAACTCATGTAGAGTTCGTGTTGGATTATTGGATATAGTACCAAGGGAAGTTAAGATTTAAATGCGATGTTGAGGGATATGTTAAGATAGACCTCGATTCTTGTGGGTATGGATGTTTAGTAAAGAATCCTCAAAGACAAGTATTGGTTGGTAAGGGCATAGATCGCCCAAGACATGAAGTTAAGGTGATGTTAGGGGATTTATGGAAATAGTTATGTACTTCCCGAATTATAAGAAATTTCAATATGATGTTAAGGGTATTTAAATCTTCTTGAGCTGAAGGGAGTTTGAAGTAATATTGTAAGTGGATTGGTGAATAGACACTGATTGTTTCAATTGATGGTGGAGATGAAATGGTGAAACTGAGATTGGTCGGTAAAGCCAAGATATACCTTAAGGACCAAGACAGACTGAGAAATTTCGAGATTGACCTAAATGAAAAGGTTATTATGTTAAAAGTGTTAAACTTATGTAGCATACGGGATCGATAAGAGAAATAAAGGTATTTGAGGAAAACCTTCCATTATTGGGTTTTGCAATTGGGCAGAGGCTATTAACGGTACCTATTTTCAAAATTTCCTAAAGCCCTGCCAAATTATATTATAAAGTTTCAAATTTTCCTCCACTGGTGAGTAATTCCAGGGTGATCTATCACCTCTTATTCAAAAAGGGCCTGGATCTTTTCAAAACTTTCTGGTACCTTTGGAATGTATTTCAAAATTTTATTCGATCTATCTTAGTCAAAATATTTCTCTAAGATTATTTTTGAAAGGTGGTATAAATCATCATGATTTAAATTTTCCTTTATATTTCTTACTCCAACTAAGAGGAGCAACTCTATATGTATACACAAGGACGATCTGTCTTTGTGATTGAAAGTCAGGAGGGGACGCCCTCCCTTGTGTGACATACGGGTTCTTCCATAATATTGATTTCTAAGATATCCTTTTATTTCAAATAAAAGTTATTTAAAACTCTTAATTTTATAAATTGTTGTGGAACCCTTGCTTGTTTCTGGGTTCGTTTCAATTCAAATTCTCGTAAATTCTATCAATTGTTTTGAATATAGAAGATTTCATTAATGGATGGAAGCAATGTTTATAGCATACGTGATTATACAAGGGAACTGGAGATTCCAAGGGAAATTTCAATAAGAGATAATTAGAACTGGAAGCGTTTCGATATAAGAGAGGAAGGAATTTCGCGAGAAGAAATGGGTATATTTGGTGATTAGTAAGAGAAAAGAATATGAGGAATTTTAAGGTATAATTGAGATTTACTATTGAGAGTAAGGTGTATTTTGAGGATAGAGTCAGAATAAGGATAAACAAAGGAAGTGGGGATAATTAATAAAGGATTCGAGGTGCAATAACTTTTAGTGGGGGAAGGCCAATATTGTGACTAATACCCTAAGTAGCAAAGAGAGAGATTAAAGATGTTAATTATTCAAAGGATTAATCCAAAAAGGTGTGAATGGGTAAAACTTGAGGTAAAGATTTTGATGAGAATAATAAAGGGAAATTTCAGAGGTGGAATAGATAGTATATCATGAAGGAACTAAGGTGAATCAGCAAGATGTAAAGAGCGTATATTGAACAATAGACATATGGGATAAGGTATTCGGAGGAAATTGTAGGTACGCTCTAATTTAATCTCTTAAGTGTAAATGTTTGGTTAGGGATCGTTTAAGTCAATGAATGGTATAAATGGACTGATAATATAGATAAGAATAATCTATCTATGAGAAAGTAAACTATGGTGATATAAGAAAGTGAGTTATTCTCGTGTCATCCAAATCAATAACTGTTAAGGGTTAGAGAACTCTATAGAAAGAAGATTAAGAGTATGAGAAAAGTGTGAGAATATTTTTAAGGATGAAGGAAAAGTACATGCTCGTATAGTTACGAACAGGAAATATATATTATAACCAATGTTTTCTTACAATTATTTTAAGGAATATTATTATAGCTTATTTTCTGGAAAATTTTTTAGAGATGATATATAAAAATGTTGGAGTATTAATATTTTATGTCATGATAAAGATCAAGGTATAGCTAAACAATAGTTGGAGATTAAACTTGAGGATATAGGATTATGACTATAAAATATACTACCATTCAGGGGAGGCCAATGTGGTGGCCGATACCCTTAGTCGAAAGAAGAAGGAGAAATGAGATAATATAGAATGACTGAATACAGGAAGGGATTTGCAAGAAAAAGATAGTGAAAGTGCTGCTATTGATAAGCTAAATGGCATATGGATGAATGACAAGCAAGTTTATGTTGGTGTATTTCTGTACAAACAAGGTAGAGATGTTTATGGAAGAACTAAAGGATGGAGGAAGTAATATGAGAATTAGAAGGCGTAATGTGAAAAAGGTATTCGTCAATATCTTCAACGTGATTCCGGGACGAAATCCTTTTAAGGGGGGAAGACTGTAATAACCCTAACTTTAGAAATGCTACAGTGCTTAAATGATTAGTGATTTTGAGGATTTAGGGAAATGATATGTATTTACCCTAGATTTGAAATGGAAAATGAATAATCAGGAACCATATTAGTGTTGTACTGAGAAAATAAGTGACTCAAAATGATAATGGATTTCAGAAATTCCTGAATATGGACTTTAAGGATTTTCGATTTCGATTGAGACTCTATTGAATGTGATATTAAGGAGTATAGAAATGTTAAAGGGTTTATATCTTGAGGAAATAGTGAAATTAGGTTAAACCAAGGAGTGGTCAAGTCAAGGAAATGCCAAGGGAATTTAAATTGTTAAACGAGTTTGAGAATGCTTGAGAACCCGAGAGATAACCGGGAGAGCAACTTCTGAGAAAAAGAGAACATACCAAGGATATTGGATCTAATACCTACTTGAGGATTAGAATCACCCTAACACACTAATATATGATGTGGGAGAGGATATTATAGATCCAAAGAATTTACAAAGGAGAAACCACTGAGATAGTGAAACGAGCGTTCGAGAAATTGCTGGAACTTTATAACAAGATTAGGTGATAAAGCGAACGAATCATGGATTATAAATTGAAGATATTAAATATTCAAAGTCCAAGGGAGGACATATTATGAGAAGATAATGGAATTAAGAATAAAACCATAGATAAAAAGGAATAGAGAACATTTGAGAAACCACGAGAACATTTTCTGAGATAAAGAGAAAATGCAAAGGAAATTGGACACCACGATTGTTTGAGGTATTAGGCCACATTATTACAATAGAGTGCAACATTTAAGTTGTAGCAAGTGGATTTAATTGATTTAAAGGAAACCAAAGTAGCATGCAAGCAAGTCAACTACAAGATGAGTGGTGTATTTGCACTTTAACCAAAATGGAGGAACATGTTTTAAGCTTGGCAAGTGGGCCAAAGGATCACCAGCACTTGGACCAATAGATGATCAACACCACATTAAAAGAGGATAAGAGTGAATAAAGGGATAGATACATGTATACGCAAGTAGAAACCAAGCAAACTCCATTCTCTCCATTTTTCCAAAACCTGTCCTACAGAAACACTACTCAAAGAAAAATTCATATCTCCATTTTTATCCATGATAAAATCACCAAATTTAACCATTACTTCTCCACGCCATGTGTAAGGTTCGTTCAAAATTTCATGGCCAACAAAGTAGTATAGCCTAGTCAAATCCATGCTCAAAGTTGAGGAAACAAATCTGTCCAGTGGGAACAACGGGATCAAAACCAAAGCTAATAAGCTTTGTTTTTCGTGATCTATATCTCAAATCAAAGCTTATGAAGAGTCCAAGATGTGGTAAAAGTTTGAGAGCCAAACTCTTATTTTTCGATTTTCTATGATTTTTATAAAGTGATGGATGAATAGTAACCTTCAAGAACTAACTTTTGGTTTTATGATTTCTTTAGTTGATCCAAGCTACTTTAAGGTTGTTTAAGGACTATCCAAGGCTTATTAAGTGTTGTTCACTCTACAAAGAAGGTATAAAGCTCAAGAACCCTTAGTATTACTTTGAGTTGATGATGGATTATGGTTGGTTAAGTAGTTAAAGTTGTATAAAGTATGAAATCATGATGATATATGTGTTTATGAGTGATTTGATTGAGTATGGAAGTGAGTTGTGCTTGTAACCATGGCTGGTATGATGACCACATGGTGTAGGGAATAATATATGTGTTGGATGATGGATTGGGAGGAGTGATGATTTTGGAATTGTTAAGAATATAGCCGCTATTATGTCCGATTTTGGTTAAAACTAAAACTACCTTGTATTTGGGCAGAGGTCACGAACTGGTAAAGGTCAGTAGGGTATGTCAACTGACCAGGAGAGGATAGAACTTAGTTCATAGATCGTTTTGATATAAAGTACGTCAAAATCTGATGAACGGTTTAGGAGAAAAGTGAGTTTTAGTGAAAGTCATTCGGAAACCGAGAAAATGCAATTCTGTCAACTTTGAGGCTATAATTACCATACTTAAACATCTTTAAAAGTTATAGAACTTTGGCACAATATAGTAGGGTGAATAGAGAGGCAAACCCCACTGACCTTGTGTCAAAATTCGAAATTGATAATTTATAAGAAATTTTACAATCGAGTGTGGTCGATAAGGAATCCTAAAGGAAATGGTGTAAATCGCTGAAACTTTTATTGAGTCTAAAAATGGTTAAGTTCTTGGAACTTTTGGGCTATTAATGATATGCTAAACATATATTATGTGTCAAGGGTATTGCTATATAAGGGTTAGGTGGTTAAGTGGAATATATTCTGATGGTGATCCTTTTCGTTTCTATAGATACTCGAGACGAACACCGGATCATTCCTCTTGGGATTAGAGATCGAGGCAAGATTCCTTATATCTTTACTTTGAAAAATTATTTATCTTCAAAGAAAAATGATTTCATGGAATATATATGTGATTCTATTATTACTATATTATTGTTTCATGATTTTGGAAATTAAAAGGAGATGTATATGAATATAGATTACGGATATGGATTGTGGATATGGATATGAATATGAATGGAGCCAATATGATTTATGGTATAAAAAGGATATGAAAAAGAATGGTATCAGTTGTTATCTAGGGTTATATGGTTTATAATCTTCTGTTATTTATAATCTTTAAACATTTGTGATTTAATAAATATTATTTGAATATTATTTAATACTTTGAAGATAAAAGGAATAGCTTATGTATTTAATAGAATATTTGATTTTATTAAATACGGAAGAGATGTCTGAGTCATAATCAAAGTATTACGATGTATATATATGAATGATAATGATATATGAGAATGGAAATGATATATGAATGGTAATGATATGAGAATGGAAATGATATATGTGAATGGAAATGGAGTTACATAAAAATGGAAAAATGTGGAACAGTATTTGTGTAAATGGAATAATGATTGACAAAAGGGGGATTGCAACAAAAAGCGTAAGAGGCTGTGTGCGGCACAGTCCAGCACTCAATATTTATTACGGCCCAAGAGTTGCCGAAGGAGGATGTAGCAGGTAGCCTTCCTCCAGGGTTGATGACCAGGTGGGATCATCCCTTCTACTAGTAGTAAACAGAGAGCAAGTACGGTCAGGTGACTGATCATCGTCCTACGTATCTGGCGCTAGCAGAATCCCCAAAACTCTAAAAGAAAGAATTGATAATGGTTTTAAGATTGATACACTGAAAAAGGGAAAATGGTATGAAAGTATTGAATTACTTTATGGACAAAAGAGAAACTGATTTTATATTATTTTTATATATGATTGTTGTATAAAAAAGAAATGAAAAGATTATATCGAAAGATTTTACTCAAATGTTATATTATCTGGGATATTATACTGAGAGGAAGTATAGATTATTATTTTGTTTAGAAGAGAAACTAATATTATATTATTCTATATGTCTTTTTCTTATAAACGAAAATGAAAGGTTATGTGGAGTAATTAAGGATAAATTTTTCTCTTGAATTATTATAATGAATTTTCAGTTTATATATATATATATATATATATATATATATATATATATATATATATATATATATATATAGGGTATGATTCAGGTGAGAACACGTATATGTTGGAGAACAATGAGAACACCACATTTCAAGCTATTCTAAAGGGCCCCGCCAGGGGCACCCAATACGAAAAAGTCTTATAATTCTACCCTCTATCCATTCATCAAAAAAAAAAAGTTTAAAAATTTTTTTTTAAAAAAAATTAAAAATGATGATGTGGCAGCAGTTTTTTTTTAAAAATTTTTTTGTTAATTTTTTTAATTTTTTTGTTATGAATGGATAGAGGGTAGAATTATAAGACTTTTTTGTGAAGGTGTCCCTAGCGAGGCCCTTTAAAATAGCGTGAAATGTGGTGAATATGTGTGTTCTCACTGTTCTCACACTAACATGTGTTCTCACTGGAGCGTGACCCTATATATATTCCTTTGATGCTAGTTTACAAAATGTATCTTGCTGAGCTATTATAGCTCACTCTTGTTATTTATTTATATGGATCAGGTGCTGAAACGTCGCAGTACAACCTGGAAGAGGGTAAAGGGGAAGTCTACCTTATGAGAAAGTATTGACACCTGTTCTCAAGGTAGTATATACTGTTAGGTCCGATAAGATTGTAGAAGGGGGGGGTTGAATACAATCTATACCATTTTATCGAAATTTGTTTTTTAAATAAATTTTGACTTTAACAAATTTGTGCGGAATAAATTGAAACAAATTTCAAGTTAAATATAACAATATATTAACTTGATGGGTGTTACAATTTCAGTACAGATTAATTATCAAGTTGATAATAACAAATTATAAAATTCGACATGAACTTTTCTAATTTAGTTAATAACCAAACAAGATAAGTACTAGGAAACTTAATTCGCTAGTAGTACAAGAGACACAATTAATCAAATTTCACCGGATCAAATATTACAAATATTGAGAACTTGATTTTACAGAAATTTATTTATTCTTGCTGAGTATGTTCGTCAGGGGAGAGAAGGGAGCTTTTGTGTTTGGATATTATGTTCCCTATTTTGAAAGCCAGCCGCCTTGCTCTTTTAATATCCTGCCTCTTCTATCTTTACTTTACACTTTATAGACTATCGGAAGATTATCAAATGACTTGCAGACTATCCAGTTGGGCTGAAGACTACCGGTGTGACTATGCTCTTTAAAACCAGACTACGGCTGTGACTATCATGATAGTCTATATGAATTAAATAAATGCGGTAGACTACTGATTTAATTCTTTTCTGAGCAAACTGAAGTAGACTACGGCTGAGAAAACCACTCGCAGTACGACCAGGTGAATTTCACGCGCGAGCTGTTGTAGCTGAACACCTCGGGCGCGTGTATGACACGCCGCTTCTGGAGAGTTAAGCCGACAACTTGCATGTGCAGGTGACCACTTGTGTTTATTTCTTTACTACGGAGTATTCAACATATTCATTTGTTAAATAAACAAACTAAGTGACCTGCTGTGAATTCAAATGAACCCGGAGCCTCTTTTGTCCCGATTAGGAATGGGCTCCGTAGAAATGTTTTTTAACCCGCACAGTTTATAATCTTTACTTAATAAATAATTATTTTAATCCAGAAATTATAAAAATAAATATCTAATATTATTAGATATTTATAAATATAATTTTCTAAATAAATAAAATATTTATAAATATAAAATTATACTTAAACTCTAAACTGCGGTTACCTGAGCGTCTGGAACCGGACTCCTTTTGCTTAACAAAAAATATATCAATTCCAACAGGGGTTTCAGCTTTTAAGAATATATCAGTTTTGTAGCATCCCAAAATCCGGGGTACAGATATGAGGCCAATAACCAATAAACAATATTAATAATAAAATCCCCTTAAACCAAGATCTCTTACAGGTTATAGTATGAAACAAACTATCGAATTACATTACTACAACTCAATCTCAGAATAATAAAAATATACATTTGTGAATAAGTGAAATCACTATCTAACTATATCTCCAACATTGACAATTCGCAATCCACTGTTTGGCGAAATCTATAACTCGACTTCCTCTTCTCGCTGCCCGGAGATCACTACTCACTGTCCACTACTAGATTTACTTAACTCCACTATTCACTGAGGAAAATAAACAAAAGCAAGAGTGAGCCAACAATGCTCAGCAAGTGCATAAGGTGATAACAATTCAATATCGAAACAAATCTGATAACAAAAGAATTTCAGCTCATACTGTGAAAGAATCTATGATGATACTTTTAAATTGCCACGAGGGCCAATACTTCACCATTACTGAGGTGCAACAGGAACTAGAACGGATAAGAGTTTTGTTCAATCAGAATAAACATTGTAAATTTCAAAGAAACCAGGCTTTAACAATTCAATACTGATACTCGAAAACTCAAGATCAAATGATAACCATTCGAAGAATACTTGGGAAATTCCTGGTCAAGCAATATGATTCAAAGTCCAACTGGATACTCAATTTATAGATTAGAATTGGATTTTTCACTTCGACGCAACGAGTTAAAGTGGATGATCAGTCACACTAAAACTCCGGATATACTCTCTTGGTATATCCAAATACTCAACTGGATCCAAGGCCTCTTTTGGCCTAAAATATCATACTCATACTCTGACTGGCGTCCTCAGTCATGAAAACATTTTTATTTAATAAAAACTTCCAATTCTATCTTTAATACTCAGGCCAGGGGTCGGGACAATCGACTACCCTGTTTCAACAATAACTGGAACTCACGTCCAGAATAACAACTTATGATTAGGAATTAATAAGAAACGACATCATCGCCCGGTATCGACAAGTTCGATACCACATAGGGGAAATTATAAAGAACGTCAACTCAAAAAGGTATCAACAAAATCGATACGAATACTTCAAATTATAACCACAGCAGATTAGGCAAGGAGAAATTCCATTTTCAAACGAGAAGTAATAATTCAGGTTCAACATACATAGAATCAAGTGAATACGATCAAAGGAATGTGATTCAGCATTAATGAATTAACTTGATATAAAAAGGGAAAGTAAATCAACACAACATGATGTATCTACAGAAGTAGGGTTGTATGATCAAGTACTAATGAAACAATGTTTGATATAATTGAAGAAATAAGTTAAGGTCACTTGGGTTAAATATACTAAAATCGGGAATTTTGTTAACAGATATTTATAAGGATTTTGAAATCTAGATTCTTCTCTATTCGACAAATTTCTTAACATAATCGAAGGAAATAAAGAAATGACATTGTGTAGAAAAGTTATTGATGAGGTTTATTAAAATTCCATAGTTGAACTGAGGGTGGGGAAATAAACATTTTCCCGCTAATTGAAGAGACATTACATTTTCTAAATATACTTTATTCTCATCATATACTATAACAAGAAATTGAACTGCATCACTTGAAAGATAAGTGAAGAGCAAAACACTTGCCTCAATATGCAGAGTTTACAATTCCAACATTTCAATCCTTTACTCACTTTACATCAGTCTCTAATTCTTATTTGTTGGCCTTTACTTGGTCATACATTCACCCCTCCTTCATCACTTGTCAATCCCGTTAATTCTTTCCTTCCTCTACATTCCATTTCCACATGCTCTGAATCTTAGCTGGCCTCCTATGCGTACCTATATATAGGTAAAGTACTACTTTAGTACGCTTATAAACTTAACTGTTTAACTCGTTCTACCCCAACGCACCCTATATTACTTTACAACTTAACACAAATAGCACATAATGATTACATTCTTGAAATAATAACATAAAATCACAAAATCATATAAGCACTTTGCACGCAATAATAATTTACACTTATGCTAGTTATCACATACTAGCCTATAACCCGTGCTATGCACGGTTGCTTGTAAATTTTTTAATTATATTTTATTATTAAAAATTTAAGTTGTATATATTTTTTATTATTAAAATATTACTTTAGAAATCTCATGTATATAAATATTATCGTATTAATATGTATATAAATATTACTTTAAGGTGATATAAATGTTTGACCAAAAAAAGAGTACCAAACCAAATATACCATGTTTTGCTTATAATAGTATAGTTTTTTTTGAATTTTATTAATAATAGAGATTTAACCAAACCAAAGAGTGACCAAAAAAAGAGTACCAAAAAAGAGTGACCAAAAAAAGAGTACCAAACCAAATATATCATGTTTTGCTTATAATAGTATAGTATAGATATTATATCTATTTACAAATACTTGATATCAATTTGCTATACTAATTACAAAATAATTTTAATAAAATTCGGATAACACCTCCTCTAAAATATGACTTAACCTGTGAAAATTATTATTAACCCAATCATCAGCCAAATATCCTTGGCCTCAATATCATACACAATCATATCAATTCTTACTAGTGTACCTCATTTGTACAGCGTGACAATCCATAAACTTGATACATAATACTCCCTCCGTCCCAACGAGTTGTTTACATTTGTTTTTTGCACGTAAACCAAGATAGTGGGTGTAATTATTGTTAAAATAAGTGAGTTAGTGGGTGTAATAGTGATTTTATTGTTAAAATAAGTGAGTTAGTGGGTGTAATAGTGTAAAGTGTTGAAAAAGTGGAGTGAAGTAGTGGATGTAATAAAGTATTTTATTGTTAAAAGTTACTATTTTAGGAAACGTAAAGAATTGATTGGGACATCCCAAAAAGGAAAGTGTAAAGAAATGGATGGGACAGAGGGAGTATACATATACCAAAATTCCACCAAAGTGTACCTCCAACTTTTCGTTATCCTTAAAATCAAACTAACATCCACAATAGTAATTCAACAATTATAATTATTACCTTAAATACGACATGTACTTTACTGCACTACTAAACAGTCTGATTTTAAATTATAATTCAAAAAAAATCGCATACAACTTAATATCCCACACATTTCTAGTTTACCATCCTTAAATAAACAAATGTATCCTTATACGATTTAAAGCTTAACTATCACACGAAGATGTACGCTACTTATAATTGTTATAGCCAAAATTCGGTTCGGGTATTTTCAAGATGGATTCGGGTCAATAACAAATCCAATTTGGAATTTCAGAGAACAAATTAGGGTTTTCTAGAAGTTAGGGCGCGCCCTGGGGGTTTAGGTCGCGCCCTGGGTTATTCTGGAAATCCAAGATGATAATAATATCGATTTCGTGTTCAATTATTGAAGAATTCCCTCATGTCGTATCTCAGGAGGGGGATGTCCGTCGCAGAAGGCCTCCAGGGGTTTGCCTGGATATAAGGACCCTTCTTAGATGCTAAGGGAGGCATCCGTGCGCCATAAGGGGGAAAGATGGGGACTTTCTGGTGTGTGCTTTGGGAGCTCTGTTCCTGTAGCCAATGGGCGCGCCCTCATTGGGGAACTTTGGAGTAATCCTGCACTTTGCACCCAAAAGCTCTGGATCACCTGTCCTGCTATCTGGTGGGTGCTTCTCATTCGGGGGACAGGGATGCGTTCTGCACTTGGGGTAAACCACGGCTATACCTGCATCCTTGAAATCAAGAAATAGCTGGTAGCGGATAGGACTAGTCCTCGACGGGGGAAGTTTCCTTATCCGTGAAGTCTTGAGATCTTGGATGAGCCTTGGGCCTTTTGTGGTTAGGCCTCATAGTAGAACATTCCGGAAGCTGGTCCGTTATCCAAGCCCATTTGGGTTTCTTGTTCTCCAAGAACTACGTATGGCTTGATCTCCTATAAATACCGGGGTACGTAGGCCGATTGAGGGGTTGGAAGTCGAGAGCTCTGAATAGCCGCCACTAACCCTATCAATCTCAGCCACCAATTACAAACAACCACCACACGCCACCACACTTTTCGGCAAAGAATCACCGCTGTAGATCTTGTTTCCGGCAAAGTACCTCGAATTTTGTTGTTACCAAATTCCTCCGTCAACAAATTGGCGCTAGAAGGAGGGCAGCCAATCAAGATCTTCATCTTAGGAGGAAAAGATGTCTCACAATCAGCGCGGAGGTTCTCACGAAGAGGATTATTACGATTCTGAAGATAGCTTGGAGGGTAACCAAGCTCATCACGAAACTTACGTTCCGGAGGAAATCCCTGTTCCCCCACACCACCATGGAACTCCAGCCACCGGCGGTGGCCAGCCGCCTGTTCTTATCAGTAACGCGGCATTGATGGAACAGCTGTACCGCATGGGTGATGCCCTAAATAATTTCGGGGCAAGATTGTGTTCTGTGGAGGAAAATCAGGGGTCAAGGAGAAAATCTCGGAGTATCCCACGAAATCATCATCGAACAGGGAAAGCCCTTCAAGTCGAGGAAAGCTCTCGTAGAGATAGTGAAGTGCAGGAGAAGAGATTTCAGCTAATTACTCCTTGAAGGTTAGAATACTCTGATCCTATTATTGAACATCCAAGTGAAGATAATTCTGAGGGCAGGTTGTCGAATCCTGAAGCTAGGGCGCGCCCTCACCCTCATCGGTCAGGGCGCACCCCTAGTGAGATTCAGCGGGATGAAGAACATATGGCTAAGGAGAAAAGAGATTTTGCAAGCTTGAAGGAGCGTCTTGGAATAAGGCTTAATGACGACGATTTAAGGATGGTACTCCTTGAGCAGCAGAAGAAAAGCCAATACTTGGAATCGCGGCCCCATGATCCACAGCGCGCGCCCCCTGACAACAGGTCGAGGCCCCTTGGACATGAGCGAGCCCTTATACGGAGTCATGAGCCACAGCGTGCGCCCCCTGACAACAGGTCGAGGCCCCTTGGACATGAACGATCTCTTGCTCGCAATAGTAATCCACAGCGCGCGCCCCCTGTTCATAACAGGTCGCGGCCCCTTGGATCTAGACAAATTTTTCAGCACAACACTGGAGCAAGAGGAAACCATGATAACGGTAATAAAAGAAGGGAAGGATATCAAGGAGATGGGCACCCCCATCATCAGGGCGCGCCCTCAAGTAGAATATCTCCCCGTAATCATCAAATTCCAAGTACTTCTGATGAGTCTAGATCGAGGACGCGCACTCACTCAGGAGAACAGTATCAGAGAAATTCTCAGGGGAATCCGCAACCTCATGGAAATCCAGAAGGTCAGCAAACACAAACTCAAACTCACGAGGATGTTGTTCAGCCACAAGCAGGGAATCAAGGAGGTGTGGAGACAGCGGCTCCACCTCCACCTCCACCTCCAGGGGGTACTCAAACTGTGGCACAACCAAACATTCAGAATGTTCCCGGGGTTGGAACTTTCAATGTGGATGATTTAAAGAAGCTCCTTGCTCACTTGGATGGAGGAAGAATATCTGCTACTACACAAACTTCCTCTCCATTCTCAACTGAAGTAAGAGAGGCACAGCTTCCTACTGGGTATAGATCTATGACAAATGATTTGCGCTTTCATGGAAATGCAGATCCTGTAGAATTCCTCGGACGTTTTGATATCGAGATGGATGTCTATCAAGTGACAGAGCTGGCTAGGTGTCGATTGTTGGCAGCAACTTTCAGGGAGAGTGCTCAGCAATGGTTTCAGAAACTTGGCCCGGGAGTTATTACATCTTGGCAGGTAATGAGGAATTTGTTTTTGACTAAATTCCAGGTAGCAGTGAAATACGCTCCTCCCGTCACAACTTTGGCCAATATCAAGCAGAGGGAAGGGGAAAGTCTGCAATCTTACTTCAAGAGGTTTAACTCGGAATCAACTCTGGTGAGAGGAGCAACTGATGAAACACTTAAGAGTTTTCTAATTGCTGGATTATCGGTGGGAACCGATTTCTGGAAACATCTCCAAGGACGAGATCCACCGACATTGGCTGATGTGTTTGCACGAGCTGAATCTTTCAAGATTGTGGAACAATCTTTGGTAGATAATCGAAAGACTGATAGTCAAAACAGTTCTAAGGTAAAGGTTGGAAAGAGGAAGGATAGGTCTCCTAGTCCAACTCGCCGGATAGCAACAGGAGCCAATCGTGTGAACTTAACTGAATCTGGCAGAAATTGGGGTCCCCCAGATACTTACACTTATGATCAAAGGCCGGGTAATTATACACCCCTAGCCGCCTCCATTGAACATATTTTTGAAGTGAACAAAAATAAAGGTTTCTTCAGGAAGCCAGAGCCTCTCTCTTCTTGGCAAAGTAAAGATAAAAGGAAGTATTGTGAATTCCATGAATCTTCTGGGCACAATACTCATGAGTGCCGTCAATTGAAGGATGAGATTGAGGATTTAATCAAGGAAGGATATCTAACAGAATGGATTGTCAAAGAGGTGAAAAAACATAAGGAGAATCCTGATAAGAGAGATGGAGGGCGCGCCCCCCATGTGGATGGTAGGCCTGAAGAGAAGAAGTTTGTGAAGGAAGGAAGCATTCACACTATCTTTGGTGGACACCACCTGGGAGGTGACAGCAATCATGCTATGGAGAGATACACTAGAGAAGCGAGATATTGACCTCTTACAAATGTGAATAGTCTGGAGTTGAGGCCACCTAAATTGTTCAAAGGGGAGTTTGTTGATATCACTTTTACTGAAGAAGAGGCAAGATGGGTACACCATCCTCATAATGATGCTTTGGTGGTGGCAATTCAGATTGGGTCCAAGAATGTACATCGAGTTTTTGTTGATAATGGGAGTTCGGTGAATATTCTGTATTACAGTACTTATCAAAAGCTGGGACTTCTAGACAAGGATATGATTCAGGATAACGGATGGATCTATGGTTTTTCGGGCGAATCTGTAAAGGTCATGGGAGCCATCAAATTACCAGTAACTCTCGGGGAAGGGACCCTTTCTGTAACACAAATGATGGATTTCATGATTTTGAATGTGGAATCATCACACAATGCTTTGGTGGGACGTCCCTTGTTGAAAGAAATGAAGGTTGTGACCTCCATCTATCATCTTGCAATGAAGTTTCCTACGCCAAATGGTGTGGGAACAATTCGAGGATCCCAGCATGACTCGAGAGATTGTTATCATAAGGCAATTAAAGGGTTCAGGAGACAGCAGGATGGAGGGCGCGCCCTCAGTGAAAATAATTCTGGAGTTATGAGTATTGCTCTTGAAGAAGTGAAAGTCCATTATCTTGTTCAAGAGCCAGAGGAAGAAATGCCTTGTTATAGGGCGCGCCCTGAGGATAGTATTCCAGTGTTGGATGATCTTCAGGATGGAATTCTGGAGGAAATTGAAGAAGACTCGGAGGAGGTAATTTCAGTTAATATCAGAGGTGAACAGGTTGAAGGGAGGCAAATGTTACTTGAAGGATTGATGCATACCCTTGTTGAGGAAGACTTCCCTCTTAAAGAGGATGCGCCCTCCAAGGATGCAGCACCAATCGAGGATCCTCGAAGTTTTGATTTTGATCTTGATCCAAGAACACCACAACCTGTGGAAAAGACTGGTCCTGCAGAGGATACAATTTTGGTGGATGAAAAGGATTCAAGTAAAGTTTTGAAAGTCGGATCTCAATTGAATTCCAAGTTGAGAGGAATGCTCACCAATTTTCTTTTGAATAATCTGGATGTATTTGGTTGGAGTCATGCTGATATGGTAGGAATCGATCCAAAGATTATGTGTCATCATTTGAACATAGATCCTACCAAGAAAGGAATCCGTCAGAAACGTCGACCTGTAAGTGGAGAGAGAGCTATAGCATTAAAGGAGGAAGTTGATAGACTTCTAGATGTTGGTTTGATCAAAGAATCATATTACCCTGATTGGCTGGCTAATCCTGTTCTTGTCAAGAAGCCTAATGGAAAGTGGAGAACTTGTGTGGATTTCACGGACCTGAACAAGGCTTGCCCTAAAGATAGTTTTCCTCTCCCTCGAATTGATCAGTTGGTGGATGCTACCGCTGGCCACGCTCTTTTGAGTTTCATGGATGCTTATTCGGGCTACAATCAAATTCCCATGTACGAACCTGATCAAGAACATACCTCTTTCATCACAGATAGGGGTTTGTACTGTTATATTGGAATGCCATTTGGTTTGATCAATGCTGGAGCTACTTATCAGAGGTTGGTGAACATGATGTTTAAAGATTTGATAGGGAAAACCATGGAGGTGTATGTGGATGACATGCTTGTCAAATCCGTGAGGGCAGAGGACCATGTAAAGCATTTGGAGCAAATGTTCGGAGTATTGAGGAAATTCAGAATGAAGTTGAATCCTCAAAAATGTGTGTTTGGAGTGGAATCCGGAAAATTCTTGGGGTTCATGGTTAATCATCGTGGGATTGAGGCGAATCCAGCCAAGATTAAAGCCTTACTTGACATGAAATCTCCATCCAGTGTGAAGCAAGTTCAGAGTTTAGCTGGGAGAATTGCAGCGCTAAATCGCTTTGTGTCAAAATCTTCGGATAGATGCAGAGAGTTCTTCAAGGCAATCAAAGGGGCCTCCAAAGATTTTGTGTGGACTCCTGAGTGTGAAGATGCTTTTCAGAAAATTAAAGAACAGTTGGGGAATCCTCCGCTTTTAGCTAAGCCCGTGGAGGGAGAAACCTTGATATTATACTTGGCAGTATCAGAATACTCCATTAGTGCAGTATTGGTGAGGGAAGAGGTTGATCATCAGTCCCCGGTTTACTATGTGAGCAAGCGTTTGCATGATGCAGAGACTCGATACACCAGCATGGAAAAGTTGGTTTTCGCTTTAATCTTGGCGGCTAGGAAACTTCGTCCTTACTTTCAAGCTCATAGGATCGAGGTTCGTACTGTTTATCCATTGAGAAGTATTCTTCACAAACCAGAAGCTTCAGGAAGAATGTTGAAATGGTCCATCGAATTAGGGCAGTTTGATTTGGAATATACGCCAAGAACAGCAATTAAAGGTCAGGCTTTAGCGGATTTTATCTTGGAGTTTGATTCAGAGACCGAGGAAAAGTCAATTGTGTTAGCGGAACCAGGAGTTCCTCCTACGAGGGCGCGCCCTCTTGAGGAAATTCCTCAACCTTGGTGGAGGTTGCACGTAGATGGAGCTGTAAACAATGGAGGGGCTGGTGCAGGTGTAATTCTAGTGACACCTAAAGGAAATCGACTAATGAGTGCTATTCATTTCAAATTCGAGGCAACTAATAATGATGCGGAATATGAAGCTTTGATTAATGGATTGAAAATGGCTTTGGAAATGAAAGTAGTAAATTTGGTTGTGTCAAGTGATTCAGAGTTAGTGGTCAAGCAGATCAAAGGAGGTTTTCAGTGTAGAGGTCCAAGGACAGAGCTCTACATGAAGTGTGCACAACGATTAATGCAGAAGTTTCGTGAAGTAAGGTTGGAATGCATTCCTCGAGATGAAAATTGCTCTGCAGATATTTTGGCTAAGCTAGGATCCCAGAAGGATGCTATGTTGTTAGGAACAGTTCCTCTACAAATTCAAGAAGTGCCAAGTATTCCAGAGGTGGAAGTTATGGAAGTGGAGAGTACTCCGTCAGTCACCTGGATGACTCCAATTCTAAAATATATCCGTAAGGGGATTCTCCCAAGCGATAAAATTGAAGCAAGGCGTCTTCGATATCATGCTGCCAGGTTTATAGAGTATGATGGAATTCTGTACAAGAGAGGTTTCAATCAACCGCTTCTGAAGTGCATAGATGGGGATGACTGCAATTATATTCTAAGGGAGGTACATGAAGGAATTTGTGGCAATCACTCGGGGGGTGGTTCGTTGGCAATGAAGGTGTTAAGGCAAGGTTATTATTGGCCTACTGTGAAGAAGGATGCTTATGAGTTTGTCAAGGCATGCGATAAATGCCAGAGGTTTGCCAATTATTCAACGATTCCTGTGACTACCTTGACTTCTATGATGAGTCCTTGGCCATTTGCTATGTGGGGAATTGATCTTATTGAAGAACTCCCTAAGTCTAAGGGAGGAGTCAAGTACGCTGTTGTGGCTGTAGATTATTTCACCAAGTGGGCGGAAGCAATGCCCTTGGCTAAGATAACAGCGAAGAAAATCAAGGATTTTGTGTTCAACTCTATTGTGTGCAGATTCGGGATTCCTTACAAGCTTGTTTCAGATAATGGAAAGCAGTTTGATAGCAAAGAGTTGCGAAAGCTATGTGAAGATTTGGGAATCAAGAAAGAATTTGCAGCTGTATATCACCCTCAGAGTAATGGGCAGACTGAAGCTATCAACAAGATAATCAAGCACACTTTGAAGACCAAATTTGAAGAAAGCAAAGGGAATTGGCCCGAGGAACTTCCTATGGTTTTATGGTCGTATAACACAACTCCAAGAACCACAACGGGAGAGTCTCCTTTCATGTTATCTTATGGGTGTGAGGCAATGGTTCCAGTGGAAATTGGAGCAGGGTCATTCCGAAGAGATTTCTATGAGGAAGAATCGAATATGGTGAACCAAAGGATAAATCTCGATTTTCTGGAGGAGACAAGGACTAACTCGCAGTTGAGGTTGGCAACTTATCAGCAGAGGGCTGCAAGGTACTATAACAAGAAGGTGAAGATTCAGCCTTTCAAGGTGGGTGATTTAGTTCTGCGGAAAGTTATGCCCAATACAAGAGTAGCAGCACATGGAGTTTTTGGTCCCAACTGGGAAGGACCTTACAAGATCAAGTCTATCATCTGGGAAGGAACTTATCATCTAGAAGATTTGGATGGCAACATAATCCCAAGAGCATGGAATGCAGAGCATTTGAGAAAGTATTATCAGTAGGATGCGGCTTTGATCCCCTATTGTATGAAGGCTTATATTTAAGTTATAAACTAGTATAAATAAATTTTCTCCTAGTCTAGGGGGGTAGTACATATACGCCTTCTTTAGTTCTAGTTGAGACTTGCTGTTTTTATTCCATATTATTTAGAAGTTTATTCTCCTTAGCTCGGGGGGTAGAACATGTATACCTTCTCTTGTTCTGCTGAGATTATTTGAAGTTTAATAAAGTGTATCTGAGATTATTTCAACTATTTTGAAGACATTTTGATTGAAGTTAAGAGGTCGTGCCTATTTCTTAGGGCGCGCCCTCATCATGTATGAAGATCTAAAGAGGAATTGACAAGTTAAAAGAATCCTGAAAAGGGTAGTGCCTTAGGGCGCGCTCTCAACGTGAATGAAGAATCTTTGTGTTTAACAAATTTGAAGAGTTTGAAGAATCTTTAATTTTGGTTAAGGTTAAAGGCATCAAGGGGGCGCGCCCTAATTTGAAGAGTTTAACAAATAAAAGCATGAAGATAAATAATGAGCATAGCAAAAGTTTAAAAGGCATTAAAAAGTTAGGAGTTACAAATTGCAGGGTTTTACAAAGGACCCGCACCTTAAAAGTTAAGTACATGCGAAACAGGTTTAAAAGACTGAAATCCTAAGGCGCGTCCTTAGGGGGAGAAGAAGAGATAACCTTGGGGGGTGAAGGAGGTGCATCCTGAGCTACATTTGTAGGAGGAGAGCCTTGAGTAGGAATAGCAGTAGGAGAGGGTTGAACATTGTCAGTAGAGGGCGCGCCCTCAGAAGCTTCCTCTAACCCTAACTCTACTCTTTTTGCCTTAATGTCCAAGGCTCTGTCAACCTTGAACTTTGCTATGTCCTCAACAGCAGCAGGTCCAAATTTCTCCCAAGTATAGTCAGGATCATTGGCTAGAAAGCCAATAAGATAGAAGTTGAAACCCTTTTCAAAGTTTTCATCTTCAATGGCTTCTCTCTGTTATTTTAAATTGGCCTTTTCAATTTCTAGGGAACCTTGCTGAGTTCGGAGTTCCTCCACCTCTTTCTCTAATTCATCATTTTTGGTATTCAGAAGAGTGCGATGTTCAGTGGATTCATCCAGTTCATGCTTCAAATCAGCAATTCTGTCATTTTTGGCATCCAGATCTTTCTTCCATTTATTATCATTTTCGACAATCATCTTCGAATACTTTCTATTCTCAGCTTCAAGTCTGTTGAGGTGGAGTTTTTCCTTATGAACCCTTTGGGCGCGCCCTAAAGATTGAATGAGAAGTTGAGCAGATGCCCGAATCATGGACTGAGACTCCTCATCCGCATTCATATTCTGCCAAATGTCAACCTCCTTTTCTTCGACAAGAGAGGCAGCAGCAGGGCCAATTAAAGTTTCAACATATGAGGGCGCGCCCTCATATCTTGGTTTCTTGTTCCTGTTAGTGATGGGTTCTTGGATATCAGCACTCCTTTTCAAGGATTCTGTAGATGGAGTGACTATGTCACTGGAGTTCTTTTCTTGCACAGGGCGCGCCCTGGAGTCAGAGGTATCTGTTTGGTCATGTTTCTTTTCTTTCTCATTCTTCTTTTTGGCAGCGCCAAATCCTCGAAGAATCCTAGGGGCCATACCTGTACAAGATAAAAGAGAAGAAAGGTTAGGCCGCGCCCTGTGTAAAGAAAGCAAAAGTGTAAAACAAAACATAAGAAATGAAAAAGAAATAGTTAAGGCGCGCCCTGATCTACGCTATAACTATTACCTTCATCAGAATCAGAATGCTCACTATCACTAGATGAGAGTGTGGGAACAGGAATTCCCTTCTTAAATTTTTTAAATTTGCAAATATGGCCAACTTTATCAGATAAAATTCCGACCCTCTTTAAGTTTTCCTCTGTGATTAAAGATTGGAGGTTAAATTTTTCTGAGGCAACTTTCAGAACAGCTTTAGCCCGGATTGAGGCCGCGCCTTCAAGTGTTTTCTGTGTTCTCTTATCTGTTGGAATTAAAAGAATCAATAAATAGTTGAAAGTTAAAAAGATAAGAAAAGTACAGGGCGCGCCCTCACTTACTAGGGTTCGTGTTGAATTGTATTCGGACTCGAGGAACGTCCCAGACATAGTAAAATGGTTCCTTCCAGAATTTTAGATGACTGATTCTTCCTTCAGAAAAACCCTTGTTGTTGTGAGGTTTATTGATGACAAGATAATAATAGCCAATGCTGGATTGTCGAAGGCTGAAGAAATAGCTAACTTCAGGCATAGAGGGGGTTCCTAACTCAAGGTCGTGATAAAGGATGAATAAAGCTAACACCAGTTTGTAGCTGTTGGGGGAGAGTTGAATAGGTGCTATGTCGTACCATCTGAGTATTTGTTGAAGGTAGGGATGTAAGGGCGCGCCCACACCAAGAGCCACCAGCTTTGGGGTTAAGACCATCCTTGGAATTTTAAAATTTCTACCATAATTGAAGATGTGAGGACGGTGATGAGCATGTGGGATGGCCCAAATTCCTTCTTGACCATAATATTGCATGGCCCATCCTACTTCATCACTTGTAGCCATGGAAGACATGTTTACACAGGCAAGTTTGCCCCGCTTCTTTCTGAGTACATTTTTCTCTTTTTCGGGTAGATCATTATACCTTCCCCAGTCGATATCAATTTCTTCTTCAAGGACTTCCCAGTGTTCAAATGGGATAGGAGAAGGTGGTGGAGATGTTGGTTCGGAATCAGCCATGGGTGAGAGGGACGATGCCGAGGGCGCGTCCTCTGAGGAATAAGTATCAGAAGGGTGTGTATCACTAGAAGAATTAGAGTTTGGAGTGAAATCATAGTCAGAAGGATCTGTGTATAGGGGGTTTGGAATTTTTTCAGGTATTGGTGTTGGAATTCTTTCAGGTATTTGAGTGTTAAGGGGAATACCATCAAAGGAGTCTTCATCAGAGAAATTCATTCTGCCTTCGTTGAGATCTTTAATGAGGCGCGCCTTGTCTTCAGAAGAAATAAACGAGAAAGGACTCCTATAAGGTTCAGGAGATAAGGGGGGTGGCAATGGAGAATGGATCCCTAAACTTTCGTTGAATTCCCTAAATGGGTGAAAAGGTGGAGACGCGCCCTCCAGCTGCAAAATTAAATGAAAGAAGGGACTTAGGGCGCGTCCAAAAAATTAAATAAATAGAAGAATTTTGCAAAAATTGAGATCTAGATATCTAAGGCGTGTTCTGGGTGCAAGGCGCGCCCTAGAGTATAAGAATGCACCTAAAAGATTTTCTAAGTTATTCTAGTAGCATCATGAAGAATCAAAACTATAAAAGTACGTCGTGGTATCAGAGGAACTCAAGGCGCGCCCTGTGTAAAAGGCGCGCCAAGAGAATTGATTAACTATACCAATTTATCAGAAACATATTTTGAAAAGAGTTATAACAGCAAAAATGAATCAAACATGCATACATACACACATATATACAAAGAACATGAAGAATATGAAGAAACAACCAACTGTTGAATCACAAAATCGGACAAAATACACGGTGAAAATACAGATTGAGAGCATAAAAACATACCTTGAAAGTTCTGGAACAGGATTTGTGGAAGAGAATCGACGAAAAACGCTGTGTTTAGCCGGATTTTTGCTCGGAAAATTGGAATCGCCGGAGTACGGTTTTTGTAGGGAGAGAGAAAGAAAAAGAGTAAAGTAAGTAAGAAGGGGGTATTTATAGGGGTTTGGAAAGATAGTGGATGACAGCTGTTAAATCGGTTGGAATTCTGAGGACGCGCCCTCTTCCAAGGCGCGCCCTGATGAAGATTTGTGAAAAATTTTGGGCTTTTCAGATGAAATTTCATACACCATCTCTGATTTCGTATGAAATTGGGGGGTAGTTGTTATAGCCAAAATTCGGTTCGGGTATTTTCAAGATGGATTCGGGTCAATAACAAATCCAATTTGGAATTTCAGAGAACAAATTAGGGTTTTCTAGAAGTTAGGGCGCGCCCTGGGGGTTTAGGCCGCGCCCTGGGTTATTCTGGAAATCCAAGATGATAATAATATCGATTTCGTGTTCAATTATTGAAGAATTCCCTCCTGTCGTATCTCAGGAGGGGGATGTCCGTCGCAGAAGGCCTCCAGGGGTTTGCCTGGATATAAGGACCCTTCTTAGACGCTAAGGGAGGCATCTGTGCGCCCTAAGGTGGAAAGATGGGGACTTTCTGGTGTGTGCTTTGGGAGCTCTGTTCCTGTAGCCAATGGGCGCGCCCTCATTGGGGAACTTTGCAGTAATCCTGCACTTTGCACCCAAAAGCTCTGGATCACCTGTCCTGCTATCTGGTGGGTGCTTCTCATTCGGGGGACAGGGATGCGTTCTGCACTTGGGGTAAACCACGGCTATACCTGCATCCTTGAAATCAAGAAATAGCTGGTAGCGGATAGGACTAGTCCTCGACGGGGAAAATTTCCTTATCCGTGAAGTCTTGAGATCTTGGATGAGCCTTGGGCCTTTTGTGGTTAGGCCTCATAGTAGAACATTCCGGAAGCTGGTCCGTTATCCAAGCCCATTTGGGTTTCTTGTTCTCCAAGAACTACGTATGGCTTGATCCCCTATAAATACCGGGGTACGTAGGCCGATTGAGGGGTTGGAAGTCGAGAGCTCTGAATAGCCGCCACTAACCCTATCAATCTCAGCCACCAATTACAAACAACCACCACACGCCACCACACTTTTCGGCAAAGAATCACCGCTGTAGATCTTGTTTCCGGCAAAGTACCTCGAATTTTGTTGTTACCAAATTCCTCCGTCAACAATAATCATTAATTCAAATTAAATTAACAACTGAATTTAAATCGTAAATGTATATAAACAATGAAAATCGCACCATTCGCATAATTCGAATATTATTCCAATAATAACATATAGGTTACAATTGTGAAAAATAAAATTACTACTTTTAGAAAATTTTGACGACATTCCCCCGTTTGGTAGCCTACCATTCGGACACAACCGACACACAAACAATAATCACCCATTTCAAATACAATTACCACAATAATTACACTACTCGAGACTTGCACAAAATAATTATACGACCCAATTTAAAATCACCAAACAATAATTTCATCATTAAAACGAATCCAATAATCAGAATCCAACATTAAAAATCCGAAACCCAGTTCGGTTCTTAATTCTAATCAGCCAAAAATTTGAAATATACATATGCAGTAACATTTACTAACATAACAGCTTGAAGGAACTTTATGAAAGTCCAAGGAAGACCTTAATTCGAACAACATCAACCACAATCAGGAATCGAAGTTAAGTAGCCAGAAATCCCCAAAATCTGAGTACCCTAATTTACGCCACACTCACACACGCCCGTACACAGAGACGCGCACCACAGTAGAATTCCGAACACAACAGTAGATTACAAGCCTCATCAGTAAGAATATAGAGATGATGGAATCATTAGAACTCACATACTCGGCCACTGTACACACGCATACCACAAGCCACACAGAGGGATCAATTTATACAAGAGTCGTCTTAAACAAGCTCGAATTGCAGCTTACAAAGGCGAGGAGGACTGTGGGTAACGAGAGTGAGACTTGCACCATTGTATACAACTGCACACACGCATACATCGTGTATACACACAACTACCGATAGATGAAGAAGAAAAGGGGAGATGTTGACCAGCAAGAGCGAGGGATTAAGAGAGAGGGAGATTGGAGGAAGATAGAGAGATTGAGAGAGAGAGAGAGAGAGAGATTCTTTTGAGAGAGAGATGCTGAGAGTTTTGAGAATGTGTAATAAAACAGAACACTCCAGAACCCTCGAGTAAGAGCTGGACTTGGATAAGAAAACAGAGGGCAAAACTATACCATGCTGAAAAACCAAAATAAATCAATTTAAATCATTCTAAAAATTGTAATAGTTAAAATTGGGAAAAATTACACTATTCATTTTTAAAATAAATAATGTAAAATTAGAAACACCCAAATATTTTTAAAATATTTTTAGGATCAAAAAATGAATTAAATATGAATTTTACAAGTTTTGATCCTTTAAATACAATAAAACTCTTAAAATCATTTTAAATTACTTACACACACAAAATAATTCCCCAATAATTTTAAAAACTAAATAATATCATAAATATAATAACACAAAAGATTTCATGATTTTTATCAACTCCAATGATTTTATAAAATTCTCAGAAAATCAATAATACATGATTTAAATATACTTAAATCCTCAAAAATACAAATAAAAATATACTGACCTTCACCACTTATCCAAATCATCATATAAGCACATAAGCAAAATTTTCACATACATTTCACCTTTACAACAATTCTCACATAATAAAATTCATAATTTATATTAAATAAATAATTCTAAATTCGAAATTTTCTAGGGCGTTATATCCTTCCCCCCTTAATAGGATTCTGTCCTCAGAATCAACGCTAAGGACATCGCATCCTACTTCCACTCCCAGGTTGTATCTTTCAACCTCTAGGATTCCATCATATAAACTCAAACTTTAATAGCTCATTCTGCTAGCCCTCCAATTCCGAAATAACCTTAAACTTTGACTTCCGAGTCTTTTTAACTCTAGACGCTTAACTCACGGGAACAAATATCTTTCCCCGACAATCAATATAACTTTTCGCATAATGATCTATACCTTGCATTAAAACTATATTACCACATCAATCCTTTGCAATAATACTATCGTGCAAATTTACCAAAATTTACAACGACCTACACTTTGGTACAACTCCCACGCTTTACTTATAACCACACGAATCTTCCACTTAACCTGCATCGCCATTTATTTACATCTCCTGAAATAAACCTTCCTCAGATAAAATTTTTGAGAAAAGAATATTAAGAAATCCTCAGTCATTCTTACTCCTTTTCACGCACAATGTTACTTGAGAAGGGAATAATCGGAAAAATTTCTATCCATCTTTCATCTCATTGTTTTACCATGCAACCATTTCGAACTAATAACCATTCTCCTTAAATCATATATATCTTATTCATAATACGCTAATCCATTACTTCTGGAGTCAACTTAAATCCTTCACTCAACATACTTGACGAGTCCTCAGATTTAACTCTACTCGTTACGACTACGGCATTTAACACACTCACATTCAGATTCTGCATACTTGGAACCTTTCAAGGTCATTCTCCATTGGATTGCATACGCTTCACTAACCTTTGAACATCTTGATTCGTGATCTACGATCAAATCAAATTCTTCGTCCGAATATCGTTTGAAATCTTATTCATTGGGATATGCACCGACATAACTGTTTTCTCTTTGATATATCTTGCCTGGGCAAAACAACTTTACACCTTCGATTTTTTTTCCTACCTGATTATTAAGATTTCTACATCCGCTTTCAGCCTCAAGACACCGCTTTTATCCTTTTGAAAATCAAGGTCTCATTTACTCGTTCTCACAATTTGCTAGTATTTTGTTGTTAGGAAATAAATTCAATCCTGAGTCATGCTTAACTCTCAGCACAATCCACTTCTTGCTAACTTCCTTCTTAATCGTATGGAATTTCTAGATTCTTAATAATTATGGAAGCAATCCCGTCACTCTCATCACAAATTCCATCAAAATTAATATGCTACCCTTTCTGGTAAAATTCCCATCTTTCCAAGCTCATAACACATAGCTTTAACTTACGACTCTGCTACTTGTTACCACACTACCTTTCTGGTTACAGCCACAACTTTCAACATTTATCTTAATAAAATCTCTAGGGATTCTTCTCCCAAAATCTTATTTTCTGATCAAGGAGTCTCATTAATTTCTTCTAATCCTCTTTCTATAGGCAACTACGGTGCCCTTTATTTTCTAACTCCACATCTTCGGAATTCCACATTCTTTTAACTAAATTTTATATGTCTTCTCGTTAATCACTTTTGGAAACTTTCTGGTTTCTCTTCCTTCCACCTTACTGACATTTTATTTCATCTTGATTAACTTTCCACCATCCTTGATAATCGTGACTTTCTACACTGGCTTGCATAAGTTATTTACTCCACATATTCACCTTACCCCTCATACAGTCTTGGCTCTTCTTGTTAATTCTTACAAACCTTTCCGCTCTGCTTCACTCTATTTTACTCAAGCCAACCTTCCTTGATTGTAAAATCTTATATCCAACGATGGATTTGAAACATTCAAAACCTTGTGATATTTCATTTACTATCTCAGCCCTTTAGTAGGCGTCCAAAACAATCTTCCTTCAGCATTGAAAATTTAATATCAAACATCACCGTCACTATTCTCTTTTCACACTTTAACCATATCTGTAATCATATGCACTTATTTACTGTTCTTTTCCTTTATACAATTCTCCTTAGCTTCAGATCTTGTCCATGATTTCTCAAATATATAATTATTCCAATTTGTCATGTCATTTTTGTCTTCATCACCAAATTCTTAAACTTGCATAACTACTCCTTCGTCAATGAAGTTGTAGCTTTTATCATTTAAGGCGTCGTCGCGTCTAACTTCGTATCTCGTTATCATTAGAAATTTTGAAATCATCAAATCTCCGACAAAGGAGGTTAACGAAATGAATAGGGTATCAATATGAATATATACTGAGTTTGTTTGACAAAACCTTTAGAAAGGAATTCAATCAAGAGATCAATTATGATATTTGAACTATTTTCAGGTTGCATTTGTCACTAGGTTAACCACCATAGTACCTAAAAATGGCCAGTCTTTAGTACTTTCATGACAAACACAATCAGTGGCGTCCCACTGGACTTCTATCACAAAGATAAGATGTCCCTGAATCCCTATCTGCATAGGTTGTTCATCTCAGCTGGAATAGAGAAAATCAAGTATTCATGATAATGGAAAGGATTCAAGAGTTTCAAAAATCTTCCTGCAAAGCTGGATCAAATACCATCTGAAATATATATATATATATATATATATATATATATATATATATATATATATATATATATTTATTTCCAAAAGAATGGGATTAAATTCGAATAAATCTGATATAGAAGAATCATCATCAATGGATGTATAGAAAACTTTTCAATAGATGCTTCAATGATTAATCAAGCAAACATTCAAGAAATTCCTAATTATTCATATCCTCACTCATGTCGGCTAAGCACCAATATACTTAGCTACCAAAACCGGCTTGACTACAATGAGTTGAATAAATAAGAAGATCTCAATTCATTCTCGATTGTGAACCGTCACTGCGCAACGAATGCCTCAGCAAACGATACCAACCGGGAATTAATTTACAACAATTCAAAGAAAGAATAGGAAATTTCTTCAGGTAATAACTTTGAACGAATCAATAATTAAGGGTGCACAATTATGCTTAACCTTCAATCCTTGCTAATACTCACTTCTCACTTCGCATTCTTTACCTTCTCGTACCATCTCCGAAACGTTCACATCGAAACTAATCTCGTAGGATGTCCTAAATTCTACGCGAAAATCTCGAGATAACGTCTCCTGAACTGATAACTCCAGTTGTTTACTTAGCTTAAGTTGCTTCAGATTCATTGTTTTTCTCGTAGCCCAATCCTCAATTGATTTGAACTCCTACTCGTACACGATACGTTGAAAGATCGTATAACGTCGCAACACTTGTCGAGGTACCCTAAGGCGATCCCTGTCCTAAACCGTTCTACTCGACTTCTATCTTATACTCGTACTCTAACTCTCCTAATCTGTTTCAGTGACCATAACCTGTAGCTCTGATACCAACTTGTAGCATCCCAAAATCTGGGGTACAGATATGGGGCCACTAACCAATAAACAATATTAATAATAAAATCCCCTTAAACCAAGATCTCTTGCAGGTTATGGTATGAAACAAACTATCGAATTACATTACTACAACTCAATCTCAGAATAATAAAAATATGCATTTGTGAATAAGTGAAATCACTATCTAACTATATCTCCAACCTTGACAATTCGCAATCCACTGTTTGGCAAAATCTATAACTCGACTGCCTCTTCTCGCTGCCCGGAGATCACTACTCACTGTCCACTACTTGATTTACTTAACTCCACTATTCACTGAGGAAAACAAACAAAAGCAAGAGTGAGGCAACAATGCTCAGCAAGTGCATAAGGTGATAACAATTCCATATCGAAACAAATCTGATAACAAAAGAATTTCAGCTCATACTGTGAAAGAATCTATGATGATACTTTTAAATTGCCACGAGGGCCAATACTTCACCATTACTGAGGTGCAACAGGAACTAGAACGGATAAGAGTTTTGTTCAATTAGAATAAACATTGTAAACTTCAAAGAAACCAGGCTTTAACAATTCAATACTGATACTCGAAAACTCAAGATCAAATGATAACCATTCGAAGAATACTTGGGAAATTCCTGGTCAAGCAATATGATTCAAAGTCCAACTGGGTACTCAATTTATAGATTAGAATTGGATTTTTCACTTCGACGCAACGAGTTAAAGTGGATGATCAGTCACAGTAAAACTCCGGATATACTCTCTTGGTATATCCAAATACTCAACTGGATCCTAGGCCTCTTTTAGCCTAAAATATCATACTCATACTCTGACTGGCGTCCTCAGTCAGGAAAACATTTTTATTTAATAAAAACTTCCAATTCTATCTTTAATACTCAGGCCAGGGGTCGGGATAATCGACTACCCTGTTTCAACAATAACTGGAACTCACGTCCAGAATAACAACTTATGATTAGGAATTAATAAGAAACGACATCATCGCCTAGTATCGACAAGTTCGATACCACATAGGGGAAATTATAAAGAACGTCAACTCAAAAAGGTATCAACAAAATCGATACGAATACTTCAAATTATAACCACAGCAGATTAGGCAAGGAGAAATTCCATTTTCAAACGAGAAGTAATAATTCAGGTTCAACATACATAGAATCAAGTGAATACGATCAAAGGAATGTGATTCAGCATTAATGAATTAACTTGATATCAAAAGGGAAAGTAAATCAACACAACATGATGTATCTACAGAAGTAGGGTTGTATGATCAAGTACTAATGAAACAATGTTCGATATAATTGAAGAAATAAGTTAAGGTCACTTGGGTTAAATATACTAAAATCGGGAATTTTGTTAACAGATATTTATAAGGATTTTGAAATCTGGATTCTTCTCTATTCGACAAATTTCTTAACATAATCGAAGGAAATAAAGAAATGGCATTATGTAGAAAAGTTATTGGTGAGGTTTATTAAAATTCCATAGTTGAACTGAGGGTGGGGAAATAAACATTTTCCCGCTAATTGAAGAGACATTACATTTTCTAAATATACTTTATTCTCATCATATACTATAACAAGAAATTGAACTGCATCACTTGAAAGATAAGTGAAGAGAAAAACACTTGCCTCAATATGCAGAGTTTCCAATTCCAACATTTCAATCCTTTACTCACTTTACATCAGTCTCTAATTCTTATTTGTTGGCCTTTACTTGGTCATACATTCACCCCTCCTTCATCACTTGTCAATCCCGTTAATTCTTTCCTTCCTCTACATTCCATTTCCACATGCTCTGAATCTTAGCTAGCCTCTTATGCGTACCTATATATAGGTAAAGTACTACTTTAGTACTGTTGGATATTGATTCAAGTGATGATCAGGATCTGAGCATTACTGATCAGATAATTATGCTGACGTCATCAGTAATAAAACGTCAGTATTGGACTATCATCAGGATTAGAAGCTGGTCAGTTTTTCATGAAGATTCTCATCAGACCAGAGATCAAGGAAGATTGATATGTCGGTTCCTAATTTCTAGGAATGCAGCTATCATACAAGATATGCATTCAGAGATATTTGTAATTGATTTAGAATATCTTGTAATTGATAGTGTAACTGTGTACTCTATATAAACACAGTTTAGGTTTTACATTATAGTGATCGCTTACACGATTGATCTTGTAACCTAGCAGCTCTTAAGAACATAAGAATTTCTTAAGAGAGTTTTGTAACAGTTTTATATCAGAATTAATAAAGCTGTTATTGATTCATACTTGTGTTATTTGTTTTAAGTCGAAAATCTTATACAATTGTATTCAACCCCCCTTCTACAATTGTTATTTACTGGGCAACAATTGGTATCAGAGCGAAACTGATTAATATTAATCAGAAACGATCTTAAGATGTCGACAAGCAAGTATGAAAGCATCAAAATTCCAATTCTCAAGAAGACTGAGTATCCAACCTGGAAAGTGAAAATGATGATGTATCTGGAAGCAACTGATCCTGACTATCTTGACAGGATCAATGATGGACCATTTCTTCCAATAAGACTAGTTGCAAGAACAGAGACTGTTGCTGAACACTATGTCATTAAGGTAAAGAGTGAGTGGACGACAGAGGAAAAGGCTCAAGTACTCAAAGATGCAAAGGTAAAAAATATTTTGCATAACAGTCTTGATAATGTCATGTCTAACAGGGTAATAGCATGCAAGACTGCAAAGGAAATTTGGGATACTTTGGAAACTCAATGTCAAGGTACTGAATCTATCAAAAGAAACAGAAGGGCTCTGTTGATTCAGGAGTATGAGCAATTCGATGCTAAATCTGATGAAAGCCTTACTGATATGTATGATAGATTCTTGACTTTACTGAACAATCTATCACTGGTTGGCAAAGAGTATGATCCATAGGATTCAAATACCAAGTTTCTCAGAGCTTTAACTGAGGAGTGGGATACTCAAGCTTCAATCATAAGGCATCAATATGATTTGAAGATGCTGTCTCTTGATGAAGTCTATGGGATGCTAAGAACCCATGATCTTGAGGTTCAACAGAGGAAGAACAAGAAAAATGTCAAAGCAAAAGCTGTTGCTTTGAATGTTGAATCAAAATCAAAGGGAAAAGCTGAGGAGGTTTCTTACAGAAAGAGTAGAGTGGAAGAGTCAATTCCTGATGACTCATCATCAGATACTGATACTGAGACTGATCCTGATACTGATGATGACTCTACTGATTCTGATATGATGGAAATGGTTGTTATGATAGTCAAGGGCTTCAAAAAGATGAAATTCAGAAAGGCTAGGAAGCAAGGGAAATTCCAGAAGAAAACCTTCAATGCTGACAAAGACAGGTACAAGAAGAAAGAAGGCAAAAGCAGCAAATTTGACAAGTCAAAAATCAGATGCTATAACTGTGATGGAATGGGTCATTTTGCAACTGAGTGCAAGAAGACCAAAACCAAAGCTCTCATTTCTTCAAGCAAGGATTGGATGGACTCATCATCTGACTCTGAAGAAGAAAAAGTGAATTATGCTTTGATGGCTAAAACTGATGAGACTTCTGCTGGTGAAAATAAGGTATCTGAAGTTTTGTTTGATTTTGATACTAATAATGTTTCTGAGCTAAGATCTTTCTTAAAATCTCTGCATATTAGTTTTAGGAGTCAATCTCTTGAAAATACTAGAATAAAATCTGAAATGGCAGAGATTGTTAAGAGAAATGATCATCTAGAAGCTGAGTTAATTTTCTTGCAAGAAGTTCAAGCAGAATGTGATAATGCTAAACACATGAAACTTGAAACAGAGTTTAAATGTAATGAACTTGAAATGCAACTTAAAGATGCAAATGAAAAACTCAGAACCTGGACACATTCTGGTACAAAAACTCATGAAATTATTTCTGATAAAAACTGGAAAGAATGTCTAGGTTACAAGCCAGAAAATGAGAAAAAGGACAAAGAAAAGGTTGCTTCATCTAATCCTGGAAGAGTTATAGTTGATGACTCAACAAATCCAAAAACCTACAGATATGTTACAGACAGTACTAAAACCAAATTAAAACCGGTTAATTATGTGTATCCAGAAATTCCCAAATCTACTTCAGAAAAGGGATCAACTTCTACACATCATTCTGAGTCTAAAACTGTCAAAAACAAAAATGTAGGTCTTTTGTCCAAGAAACAATTAAGGGATAGAATCTGTGATGTAACAGATAGGAAGAGAGTTCCAACTGTCAAAAGGAACAGGAATGGTAAAGTTGGAATAAACAAGGAGAATAATTATAAGTATATTCCAAATGCACCGAGAAAAGTATGCTTTAACTGTGGTAATTCTAATCATCTTGCTATTGATTGCAGGAGGAGTAAAAAGAAGCCAACTGTAGTTCCTAAGTCTGACATTAGGAATAAATCAGTATTCTATAAACCACAGAATCCTTGTTTCCATTGTGGCAGTAAATGGCATTCTATTTATACATGTGAAGAATACCATAATTTGTATTATAATTATTATGAGCCTTTGCCTAAGTTCAATAAAAGTGCAAATTTTGAAAAAACAAAGAACTTGAATACAAATCATGCATCTGTTAAGAAAAAGACTAATTCTGATGAAGGTGTCTTTACAAGAAAATCTTCTGCTGCTAAAAATGTTAAATTGCATAAAAAGAGAACCCAACAAGTGTGGGTTCTTAAAAATTCTAACTGAGTTCTTTGTGATTCTGATTGCAGGGTAAAAAGAAAAATGTGTTAGTCATGGATAGTGGATGCTCTGTGCACATGACTGGAGACAAAACCTTGCTATCAGAATTTGAGGAGAAGGCTGGCCCAACTGTGTCTTATGGAGATGGCAACATTGGACACACTTTGGGATATGGCAGCATTGTAATTAGAAATGTCATCATTGAGAAAGTAGCTCTGGTGAAAGGACTCAAGCACAATCTGTTAAGTGTTAGTCAAATCACAGACAGAGGTTATCGTGTCAATTTCAATGATACTCATTTTGAAGTTATCAGCAAATCTTCAGGAAAGGTTGCATTAACAGGTCAAAGACATGGTAACATTTATGAAGCCAACATTCACACAAATACTGAAAATCCAACTACATGCCTCATCAGTAAAGCGTCTGTAGATGAAAGTTGGAATTGGCATAAGAAGCTTTCTCATCTCAACTTCAACAATATAAATGAGTTGGTGAAGAAAGATTTGGTAAGAGGATTACCAAAGGCTCTATATACTCCTGATGGACTCTGTGATGCTTGTCAGAAGGCTAAACAGAGAAGGACATCATTCAAGAGTAAATCTGAATCCTCAATAAATGAACCATATCACATGCTTCACCTTGACTTGTTTGGACCAGTGAACATTATGTCCATCAGTAAGAAAAGGTATACTCTAGTCATTGTTGATGAGTATACTAGATTTACCTGGGTTTATTTTCTTCACAGAAAAGATGAAACTACTGAAATACTGCTGGACCATGTAAGACTTATTGAAACTGGCACGGAATACAAAGTCAAGATTCTGAGAAGTGATAATGGGACTGAATTCAAGAATTCAGCAATGGAAGAGTTCTGCAGATACAAAGGAATAGTTCAACAATTCTCTGCTCCGGGCACACCTCAGCAAAATTGAGTAGTTGAAAGAAAGAACAGAACTCTTATTGAAGCTGGCAGAACTATGTTGGAGGAAGCTAAACTACCTACATATTTCTGGGCAGAAGCAGTCAACACAGCATGCTAAACTCAAAACATTACTCTAATCAATAGACATGGTGTAACTCCTTATTAGATGATTAAGGAAAAGAAGCCAAGTTTGAAGCATTTACATGTGTTTGGCTGCAAGTGCTTTGTTCTAAGACCTCATCCAGAACAGCTAGGAAAATTTGAGACAAAAGCTGATGAGGCCATCTTTATTGGCTATCCAACAACAAGAGCCTTTAAAGTCTACAATCTCAGAACAAAGACAGTCATGGAGTCTATTAATGTATCTTTTGATGATAGAAAGCTAACAGGAATAAAAGAAGACTCTCATGACAATTTGACTTTTGCAAATGAAGCTACCAACAATTCTGATGAAGTCACGTCAGATACTGATATTCTGTCAGATCCTGATGATCGATCAATTCCTGATCGAACACCTGTTACTGATGATGACTCAAATAATGCAAATGTTGAGGGGGAGCAAGAGCGAGACATCATCAGTACAGATACAACTCAAACATCAAGTAGAGACTCATCAGAAACAGATTCAATTGACAATCATGACAGTATATCAGAAGGAGATAGCACTATCTCAGGGGGAGCTTCTAGCAATTCCAGTTCTTTTGAAGAAAACACCAATCCAGGGGGAGCATCCAGTTCAAGAAATGACTTACCATCAGCAAGGAAATGTACTGAAAGTCATACTCCTGATTTAATCATTGGGAATCCTGAAGCAGTTGTTAAGACAAGAAGTGCAACTCAAAATGAATGTTTATATAATAACTTTCTGTCAAAGGAGATACCTAAGAAAGTTGAAGATGCACTTAAGGATGCTGATTGGGTGACAGCTATGCAAGAAGAACTGAACGAGTTTGAAAGAAATGAAGTCTGGAAACTTGTACCAAGGCCTAAGGGAAGGTCTATTGTGAGTACAAAGTGGGTATTTAGAAACAAGACTGATTCAGATGGCACAATTGTGAGGAATAAAGCAAGACTAGTAGCAAAGGGGTATTCTCAACAGGAAGGAATAGATTATGATGAGACTTTTGCTCCTGTTGCAAGACTAGAGGCCATCAGAATTTTTCTGGCATATGCAGCCCACAAGAAATTCAAAGTATTCCAGATGGACGTAAAAAGTGCATTTCTCAATGGAGAACTGGAAGAGGAGGTATATGTTGAGCAACCTCCTGGCTTCATTGATCCCAAACATCCAGATCATGTCTATAGACTGGATAAAGCACTTTATGGACTAAAGCAAGCTCCAAGAGCCTGGTATAAAACCCTAGCTCAATTCTTACTGGAAAGTGGATTCAATAGAGGTACAATTGATAAAACCTTGTTTTATTTGAATCATGGTAAGGATTTGCTGTTAGTTCAAATATAAGTTGATGATATCATTTTTGGGTCAACTAACACTAAGCTGTGTGAGAAGTTTTCAAAGCTAATGCAGTCTAGATATCAAATGAGCATGATGGGAGAAATGAGCTATTTCTTAGGTCTGCAAGTTAAACAGACTGATGATGGGATTTTTATCAATCAGTCAAAGTACACAAAGAATTTACTAAAAAGGTTTAACATGCAAGACAGCTCTATAGCTTCAACTCCTATAGCTACAGCTACAAAGCTTGATCCTGATCAAGGAACTGAAGTGGATGTAACCAACTACAGAGGAATGATTGTTTCACTCTTATATCTAACTGCTAGCAGACCAGATATCATGTATGCAACCTGTCTATGTGCAAGATTTCAAGCAAATCCTAAGGAACCACATCTCATTGCAGTGAAAAGGATTTTTAGATATCTAAAGGGCACTTCTTCTCTTGGCCTTTGGTATACTAGAGAATCAGACTTTAGTTTATGTGGTTATTCAGATGCTGATTTTGCAGGATGCAAAATAGACAGGAAAAGTACTTCAGGCAGTTGTCAGTTTCTTGGAGGAAGACTAGTTTCTTGGTTTAGTAAAAAGCAAAAGTCTATCTCCACATCAACTGCAGAAGCTGAGTACATTGCTGCTGGAAGTTGTTGTGCTCAGATCATGTGGATGAGAAATCAGCTAATGGACTATGGTTTGTCATTTTCAAAAATACCTATTTATTGTGATAACCAAAGTGCTATTGCTATGACAGGAAATCCAGTTCAACATTCTCTTACAAAGCACATCAGCATCAGGTATCACTTCATAAGAGAACAAGTACTGGAAGGAACAATTGGACTTCATTTTGTTCCTACTGATCAACAGTTAGCTGATATATTCACCAAGCCACTACCTGAGGCTACTTTTACAAAGTTGGTGAATGAACTTGGAATGGTAAACTATGGCAGTTCCTGAGAGAAAGAAGTTATCAGATACTGACAACTTGCAAATACTGATGGAAAGTCAATCCTGACAGTGGTCAACGTCGAATCCTGATGCAACGATTCGATCATCAGTATTTTGTTCAGAATCTAACTGTCTTCGTTTTATCTCAATTTCCTGATTCAAGCTATGATTAATGTTATTGAATTCTTGATAATGTGATCACTTTAATTAGTCCTCATATTGATTCTAAGATAACATGATAAATCAGGAAAACATTGAATAGAATAGAAAAACTAAATTTTTCATTGATAATTAGAAAGAGATTACATTCAAAGATTACATCTTTTGTGTTCTCTATCTACTAATATATTCAACAGGAAATAAAAGACCAATCCACTCCATTGTTAATAGCCATCCCAGATCCCATCTTTGCCACTTTGTTTGGGTGGAAGTTGACAGGGATAAGGTTATTTTTGGTGACATATTCATTAACAATGGTTAATGGAGTTGGATGAGGATGCCTTAGATGAAAGCCATGCGAATGCTGTTTGAAGGGCAGCATCGATGTCGATCACTTTTGCAGGTTTTTCCTTCTCGATTTCTTCGAGACCTGCATCCATCTGCAACCAGAGAGTCTCCAGTTGTCTTTCCCAGTCGAAAGCATCAAACTCTTCACGAGTATAACTGAATATATCTCTTTTCTCTAAGAGATGGAGGTTTTTCTCTTTGATGGTAAGGTTCGACATTGTTAAAACTTTTGTGTGAAGGGTTTGTCTTACTTTTCTTTCAGAAGAGAATGAAGGGTTAATGAAGTAAGTGGACAAGTCTTTGAGGTTAAATAGAGAAGGGTGGTACAAGAATATGAAACGTTTCATATTACTAGTGCAAGTACCAGGTATATTCAATTGTGATGTTTTAAATTTCTTTATTTAAAACAAAATTACCTTGTTTTATTTTAGTCACAATTTTATTTCTCGAATAATTCGAGCGCGTGTGTTCACTCGACTACTACATACAGTTACAGATGTAAGTCGTGACGCGTGTAATCCTCACCACTCTCTCACGTAATTTGGTCCATTACTTCAGCATAAACGAATGATTTACTGACACCTGTTTTTGAGAACTTACAAGTATTGTCCAATATCAATTTAGTTTACTAATTGATTTATTATTCTCAAACTATCAGTAAAGCATCGTCTCTCTCTGTCTTTGCACTCTCAAACCCTAATTTCAAAATTAACACATCTTTTGTGTTTGAAATTCCAAATGGAGAATTTATCTTTCATGAACAGCAAGGTGGTAATCAATGGAGTTACTTTTAATACTAATAACTTCACTGCAGTTCTAGATCATCAAGACTTGCCCAATGATTTCCACATTATTCAGGACTTTTTGGCCTCAAGCCCAATCAATTATGCTCTAACCCAACCTGCCAAGATATCTTTTAACTCTGTTATGCAGGTTTGGAACACAAGTGTTTTTGGGAAAGGTCTTCCATCAGAAAAGCCTCAGATGAGCTTTGAATATGACAATGTTACATACTATGTGACACCTGAGATTGTCACTGAAGCCCTACACTTACCATCAATCATTGGTAAGCCGGTATTCAAAGTTCCTGATTCAAAACTTCTTGAGTATGTTGTAAGCTTGGGTTACAATGGTACGCAAAGAAGTTTGGAGAGCTCTACAGGACAAAGCTCAAGAAAGAATGGAATTTCTTCTTTGACACTATCAGCAGATGTTTCTTGAATAAAGTGTCAAACTTTGATGCCTTACCCACAGGTTCAGCCAAAATTGGGTACTCTCTAATTCATGATCTCTCATTTGATTATGGTTCTTTTATACTAAAGGCATTAAGTGAAAGAAAAGCAGATAAATGTGGTTATGTTTGCTTTCTTAGATTTTTTCAATTAATTTTCTCTCACTTATGTCCTCATGTTGTTTTCGAGAATGATACAATTTTGCCTATATGTAAAATCTCAGAAAACAATATAAAGAGTCTAATCAATTCTGATAAGGCAAATAAGTTTGATGGAACTCCATACATTCCTGATGAAGTATGGTCTCTTTTAAGAAAGAGAATGCCTATTCAATAAGGCCCTGCAACTGGTGTTATGGGACAGGACCTTACACATCCTATTCCTGACACAAGCACACAACCTAAACACTTATCTAAACAGTCAACCACCTCTGGTGTCTCACAAAAGGCATCAGTTATAAAATCAAAGAAATCAGCTAGATCTGATGTGTCCAAGAGGCAATCAGGATCAAAGGATTTCTCCACTCCAACTCACTCTCAAATGAAGTCACAAGGGGGTGAACAAAGGGTTCTTGAAACATCTGGTCTGAATAAAGAAACAGGAGTGAAGAGGAAAATTGATCAAGGGGCTATTTCTGATTCTGATTCTGATGATGACACAATGCCTATATCAGTCTTGCTGAAGAAGAAGGAGATTGATGTTCTTGATACAAGAGAAGTAGCTGTCTCTGAAATGCCAAAGAAAAGAAGAAGATTAATCAGGAAAGGCAAATTTGTTGATCACACAGAATTTCTGAATCTTACTGATGCTATGGAAGACAATCCTGATATTGTTAATCAGAATGAATCATCTGTTCCTGACGCTACTGCTAATCCTGACATCTCGACTCCTGATAATTCACCTATGAAGACTGTTGAGATTTCTGATTCTCCAGCATCTGCATCTCCAAAGAGAAGAATTATTGAGATGACTGTCGATCAAGTAAATGCTATTGCTGCTCAGCTGGGTGTTAAACCTTCACCACTTGAAGTAAAAACTGCTGAAGCAAACGTCTTTCACAGACAGAAGAAACAGAGGACTACTATGTCATCTCTGAGAGGATCTAGTCCACAAGAACCTGAACTTCAAAGGAGTTCAGAAGCTATTGCAGATCCAGTCACACAAGAACCACCTACTCAAAGTGTAGGTGCAGACATTTCTGAAGGAATAGTCACACAAGAACCATCTTCTCAAAGGGAAGGTGAAGACAAGAATATTCCTGCCCCACAAGAACCATCTTCTCAAAGTGAAGATGCTGGCAAAATCACATCAACAGGGGAGTTTCCTGACAATGCTCAAGGGGCTTCTGAAATTGAAATTGAACTTGCTAGAAGTCTGGCAGATAAAGCTGCTCATGATTTGCACATTGCTGAATGTGATGAAGTGATTGCTGACACTGCATTTGAGGGAAGCACACAAGAACCTTTGACTCAAAGTGTTGAAGAAGCTTCAAAACCTCCGGCTACACAAGAACCATCGGTAGCAAATACTGATGCAAGTCATGCTATAGTTGCAGTGGTCAATCCTGATGAAAGTACTACTGATCCACTAATTCCATTGCTTATTGAGCCAATTTCAGCAAGGCCAATGGATTCTTTAACTACTTCATCAGGTAACATCTCTTTTTCTACTTTCCTTACTACTGATAGTATGATTACAGATAGACCTGATAAAAGGGATACCTCTATTTGTATGACTTCAGACTACTCTTCTCAGCCACCTCTTATTTCTTCACATTTAATGAGCCAGAACTTTTCTTGTGAGATTGAGAGTGAACATTTAGAGAAAAAGAAGAGTGATGAGAGGCAGTCTCCTGAACTGGCAAAAGGAGAGGTTGAAAAGAGTGAGAAGTTATTAACTTCTAGTGAGGTAGAAGTTGCTATTGAAAGTAACTTAGGTAACGTTGTGAGAAGTGATGAGATCACTTTAAAAGAAAAGAGAGATTTAGGAAATGTTACTAATCTGTCTGCAGGGCATCAGGATTCACCAGCTGTATCTACTGGTGATTTGAAAATGAAAGGTGTTATGAATCCTGATGATAATGTTGATAATAAATTTCCTGAGGATGGTGATAGCTCAGATGATGATGATGATGATCATGCTGATCCTGAAACAAAGCAAATGCAAGCAGCTATAAAAGCAAGTCTTCAATCTACTTATGGGTCTTCAAGTAGATACATGCAGTCAATGACTCAAGAAGAATTCAGAGGGGAGTACAGTTCAATTCTTCCTCCTGATACTCGAGCTGCAAGGGGATATGAATGGGATACTGAATGGAATGTACCGACTGCTGAGATGAATTTTCAGAATGCTCTTTTTCATTCCGGTCATATTGCCACGAGGATGCCAACTCCTGAACTCAAGGCTCTTCTCAAAACAATGCTCTTCTAGCAAAGGGATTGAAGAGTGAGATTGACTCTATGAAGGCTGTAACTGATAAATTTCAAGCGGGTATTCAAACATCTGTTTCTATATCTGCTACTGCTTCTCAAGCACGCCTTCTTGCTGATGATATTAAAGCACTTGACAAGAAAATGGATACTAGAATGACTGTCTTGGAATCCAAAGTTGATACTATTGATGAAACCCTCAAGCTTATATTGTCTTTCTTCATTGAAGAAGATACTGATGTCAAAAAGGGGGAGAAGATAGTCAAAACAAAATGCTCACCTGATCCAGTTGTACAAAAGGATGATGATAATTCTGGAAATGATGGTGGTGCTAAGTCACATCATAAAGTTGAAACCTCTGACGCTGCTTTAGTAACAAAGAAAACGAATACTCAAACTAAGCAGTCAACTCACGTTTCTAATTCTGGAAAGAAGACAGTGACAACAATGATGCAATCTCAGAATCCAAAAGAAGAACAGTTTGTGACACCTGGTCAAACTCTGTCAACTATTCCTGAGGATGATGTGTATGTGGAACAGGATGAAGATGCTGCTAATCTATTTCATGAACTTGACACTGGGGATGGTCGTGTTCTTAAACTATTTCATAAAGACAAAAGAGTTCAACAGTATCATGCTGAGAAAGCACTTATCTTATCTACTGGAGAAAATCCAAACATGACTACTGATGAGTTCTTAGAAGAACAGAACAGGATCTTTGAAGAGATTGTAAAGCAAAATGAAGCTCCTGCTGCAAGAAGAGGAAGAGGCAGAAGAGGAAGATACAGAAGTAGAGGTAGATTATCTGCTCAAACAAGTACAAGGCAAACAAGATCTAGTGGAATCAAATTGAAAGATGTCTCTGAAAATGAAAAGAAGAAAACTCCACTATCTCTTGAATCGACTCCAGACAACAGATTCAATGCTCCTGAAGAAATTGAAGAGGAGATGTTACCTTTGAAAAGAAAGAGTAAGGTAGCTGTTCAATCTACTGCATTTAATGAGAAGTCAGTCGTTGGTTCTATTCCTGATGTTGTTTCTGATTCTGAAGAGGCTGAAATTTTAAAAGAACTTAAGATTATGATTCTTAAGGTTGTGGTTGAATTTCACAATATGGAAGTTTTTGAAGATACACTGGAGTATGAACAAGAAAACTTCAGAAGATTTGAAAGAGAAAGTGAAATCAGAGCTAAAGCCAGAGAAGCAGAAAGGATAACAACCAGAGATTACTTAAGAAATGTTCATAGATTAGACAGGAAGTTATGGTATGATAAAGATAGATCTGTTCCTGAACATCAGCAGGATTATCCAACAAATGAGAAGAAGAAGAGTAAGAAAAAGTAGGAGAATAAGGTTGATTATAGGAAACCGATTGTTTTCAAATCAGCAGGACTGATAACAGAGTCTTCTTTGATTAATGAATCTTTATCGATTGTTAAATCAGAGTCTACTATATTTATTGCTGAAAATCCACCAAAATGGGTAAGTATGCAATCTGGTTTGAAAGGATTGGAACCTGGCACAAGAGGAGGAATTGGGTATAGTCATGCACAGATTATTTTCATTGTACAAACTGATCAACATGCTCTAGTTGACAAGATTGGTGATGAGTTAACTGTTGATCATCTCTGGAAACTTGAAGCTGTTGCTATCATTGCTGATTGTCATGCTGGTGCAAAGAAAATTGAAAAGATGTTGTACTTCATGAAAGATAGAATTGTAAAGAAGATTCCTATTCATGAGTTGTTGTGCAAATCTGCAAAAGAGCTGAAATATGTTCTGTATCTTCTCAGAAGTAAAAGAATCAATGTTAAAGAAAGAGAAGTTTACTACAATTGGTTTGTTATGATTTACAGGACAATTAGACAGAGATTCATGGATGGAGGAACGAGGTATGATGGCAATTATATTCCAATGTACTTAAATTTAAGAGATATAGAGGTTGAAATGAAGAAAGGTACAGCTGTTAAAGAAGTGTATCTAGGCATGGAACAACTGTCTCTAAATCTAGATGGGAAGGAAATTGCTTATGTGTTGCTAGGTGATTTAGATCTTCCAAGAAGCTCAATTCAGAATCTCAGGGCAGCTATCTATCAGATTAATGAGGAAGATGAAGAACTCAAAAATCTGAAGAAGAAACTGATTCAAGTTCTTGAAAGCAAGGAAGAAGAGTTGTTATCTGAATTCTTGAGATTGAATCTGTTTTATCAAAGAATTTCTGAAACTGTCCCTGATGATTTTTAGAAGGTATTTTGTTTTGAGTTTTTGACATCTTGAATCAAGGAATTTGTGCTTTGTTTTATAAAGAACAAATTGGGGGAGATTGTTGGATATTGATTCAAGTGATGATCAGGATCTGAGCATTACTGATCAGATACTTATGCTGACGTCATCAGTAATACAACGTCAGTATTGGACTATCATCAGGATTAGAAGCTGGTCAGTATTTCATGAAGATTCTCATCAGACCAGAGATCAAGGAAGATTGATATGTCGGTTCCTAATTTGTAGGAATGCAGCTATCATACAAGATATGCATTCAGAGATATTTGTAATTGATTTAGAATATCTTGTAATTGATAGTGTAACTGTGTACTCTATATAAACACAGTTTAGGTTTTACATTATAGTGATCGCTTACACGATTGATCTTGTAACCTAGCAGCTCTTAAGAACATAAGAATTTCTTAAGAGAGTTTTGTAACAGTTTTATATCAGAATTAATAAAGCTGTTATTGATTCATACTTGTGTTATTTGTTTTAAGTCGAAAATCTTATACAATTGTATTCAACCCCCCTTCTACAATTGTTATTTACTGGACAACAAGTACGCTTATAAACTTAACTGTTTAACTCGTTCTACCCCAACGCACCCTATATTACTTTACAACTTAACACAAATAGCACATAACGATTACATTCTCGAAATAATAACATAAAATCACAAAATCATATAAGCACTTAGCACGCAATAATAATTTACACTTTTGCTAGTTATCACATATATCATATCTATTTACAAATACTTGATATCAATTTGCTATACTAATTAAAAAATAATTTTAATAAAATTCGGATAACACCTCCTCTAAAATATGACTTAACCTGTGAAAATTACTATTAACCCAATCATCAACCAAATATCCTTGGCCTCAATATCATACACAATCATATCAATTCTTACTAGTGTACCTCATTTGTACAGCATGACAATCCATAAACTTGATACTCCCTCTGTCTCATAATATGTTTCTTGTTTGTAAAAACACGTTTGTCAACGCACACTTTTGATCGTTAATATCTTGAATTTCGTATTAGTAATAAATATAAAAACTTCACTGTATTAAAGTACTCATAAATACGAATCCAATAAGATCACTCATGACTATATTTTATCTTATAAATTATGCGTAAATTAGTAGTCAATCGCTTAAAATGAACAATGTAAAAAGTCAATACAGGAAACACAATACGGGACGGAGAGAGTACATAATATACATATACCAAAATTCCACCAAAGTGTACCTCCAACTTTTCGTTATCCTTAAAATCAAACATCCACAACAGTAATTTAACAATTATAATTATTACCTTAAATACGACATGCACTTTACTGCACTACTAAACAGTCTCATTTTAACTTATAATTCAAATAAAATCGCATACAACTTAATATCCCACCCATTTCTAGTTTACCATCCTTCAATAAACAAATGTATCCTTATACGATTTAAAGCTTAACTATCACACAAAGATGTACGCTACTTGTAATCATTAATTCAAATTAAATTAACAATTGAATTTAAATCGTAAATGTATATAAACATTGAAAATCGCACCATTCGCATAATTCGAATATTATTCCAATAATAACATATAGGTTACAATCGTGAAAAATAAATTACTAATTTTAAAAAATTTTGACGACATCTCCCCGTTTGGTAGCCTACCATTCGGACACAACCGACACACAAACAATAATCACCCATTTCAAATACAATTACCACAATAATTACACTACTCGAGACTTGCACAAAATAATTAAACGACCCAATTTAAAATCACCAAACAATAATTTCATCATTAAAACGAATCCATTAATCAGAATCCAACACTAAAAATCCGAAACCCAGTTCGGTTCTTAATTCTAATCAGCCAAAAATTTGAAATATACATATGCAGTAACATTTACTAACATAACAATTAGCAAAAAAAAAAAAAAAAAAACATTTACTAACATAACAGCTTGAAGGAACTTTATGAAAGTCCAAGGAAGACCTTAATTCGAACAACATCAACCACAATCAGGAATCGAAGTTAAGTAGCCAGAAATCCCCAAAATCTGAGTACCATAATTTACGCCACACTCACACACGCCCGTACACAGAGACGCACACCACAGTACGAATTCCGAACACAACAGCAGATTACAAGCCTCATCAGTAAGAATATAGAGATGATGGAATCATTAGAACTCACATACTCGGCCACTGTACACACGCATACCACAAGCCACACAGAGGGATCAATTCATACAAGAGTCGTCTTAAACAAGCTCGAATTGCAGCTTACAAAGGCGAGGAGGACTGTGGGTAACGAGAGTGAGACTCGCACCATTGTATACAACTGCACACACGCATACATCGTGTATACACACAACTACCGATAGATGAAGAAGAAAAGGGGAGATGTTTACCAGCGAGAGCGAGGGATTAAGAGAGAGGGAGATTGGAGGAAGATAGAGAGATTGAGAGAGAGAGAGAGAGATTCTTTTGAGAGAGAGATGCTGAGAGTTTTGAGAATGAGTAATAAAAACATGGTTCTAAAAATCCTCGATTTAGCCGATTAATCCCCGATTAATCCTTTGTAAGGTAATCAATTGATTCGATTTTTGAAATCCGATTAATCCTGTAAATTTATTTAAAATGATATGTTTAACTGTAAATTAGACTAATATATTAAATATTATTATAATATCCGATTAATACTCCGATTAATCCTTCCGATTAATCCCCGATTACCCGATTAATCTTAAATCAGTACCTCAACCGATTTATACCGATTACCGATTTTTACAACCATGAATAAAACAGAACACTCCAGAACCCTCGAGTAAGAGCTGGACTTGGATAATAAAACAGAGGGCAAAACTATACCATGCTGAAAAACCAAAATAAATCAATTTAAATCATTCTAAAAATTGTAATAGTTTGGAAAATTGGGAAAAATTACACTTTTCATTTTTAAAATAAATAATGTAAAATTAGAAATACCCACATATTTTTAAAATATTTTTAGGATCAAAAAATGAATTAAATATGAATTTTACAAATTTTGATCCTTTAAATACAATAAAACTCTTAAAATCATTTTAAATTACTTACACACACAAAATAATTCCCCAATAATTTTAAAAACTAAATAATATCATAAATATAATAACACAAAAGATTTCATGATTTTTATCAACTCCAATGATTTTATAAAATTCTCAGAAAATTAATAATACATGATTTAAATATACTTAAATCCTCAAAAATACAAATAAAAATATACTAACCTTCACCACTTATCCAAATCATCATATAAGCACATAAGCAAAATTTTCACATACATTTCACCTTTACAACAATTCTCACATAATAAAATTCATAATTTATATTAAATAAATAATTCTAAATTCGAAATTTTCTAGGGCATTATAAGTTTCCATATTCTTGTGATAATTCTATTTTCTCATAACCCGTCCAGGTGTAAGCTACGGTCTCTTGAGGATGTGAAACCGGACTCCTTTTGCTTAGCAAAAAATACAACAATTCTAACCGGGGTTTCAACATTAAGAATATATCACTTAGAATTTTTTATGATAATTTTTTTTCCTCGTAGCCAGACCACTTGATAATAAAATCCTTGTGGTTAAATAGATTAGCACATCTGTTGTTTGCACAATGATTTTCTCACATACCAGTCTTGATAGCTTGAGCCACTGAAGTTAATGATGAACAACCACTGTTAAATGTTGACACTCGATGTACTGTCTGGTTCATGAGTGACTAACCGCAATGACTGTTCTTCATATATTGACTTTGAAATCTGGTTCCTTTTCTTTTCTCCTATTTCTCTTTAATTCTTCTGTACTGCCTCTATCACTGTTGAATCTCTGTCACTTTAAACGAATCCACTTCTTTAACGAATGCTTCACTGAGGTTTGATCGGATAACTGAGCTTCTTTCAATGTAGTAATTCCTCAAGTCTGTAGATTGACCTTGATCTTTTTCTTCTGACAGATATTACCATCTGAGATTCCTTGTGACAGTCTATATAGTATTCACTATTACAATCTTGTTTACGTTGAGTTGTATCCTCGAAATACAAATAGGCTACATCATATGCCTTTCAATCTCCCCCTATTTGTTTGTTAGACGATAACAAGCAAATACCTAGAGGATAACTCAACTAACTCACTTAAACAAGAAAAAGATTAAGCATTTAGGAGCTTAGCAAATGGTACATTAAAAAATTTCTCTGGTTTGAATTTAACAATTCCATAATCCTCAGTTAATGAAATGATAGATGATTGTTCCTCTAGCACTGAACTGATCTTCAATAGATAACTCATCTTCATTTCTGATTCTTCATATCTCTGCCTGATAATCCTTCACATCTTACATTGGTGATTATCAGCAGTTCTTGATTTACAATCACTTCCCTTTTCTAACACAGCTTTTCTCACTTAAGAAAAACAACTGCACCTACTATATAGACAATGGTGAATCAATACCATTTCTATAACTTCTAGGAAATCTACTACTCCTCCTGTTAGCCTTTATATATAGTACATTGAAAGACTAATAGAATAGTATTGTGATGTACTCATCCTTATATCTCCACTTTCATCCTGGCCCGATCCGGATTTTTTGGGGGCCCTCGACAAAATAATAATTTGGGGCCCCTTTAAAAAAGGTTCCTCTTGCCATAATTAAGTGCATGGTTGTAATTCGAGCCAAGCTTTTTTTTCACGAGTCGAGCCCAGCTCGTTTAATTTCATGAGCTGAGCCGACTCGTTTAACTAAACGAGCCTATTTAAGCCTGTGGGGTGAGCTAGCTCGTATAAAATCATACTTAAACGAGCCTAATCTTGTGTCCAAAATTGGCTCATTAAATTTCATTAGCTGAGCCAAACCGGCTCGTTTAGCTAAATGAGCCCGGACTTGTGTTCGAACTTGGCTCATTAAAAAGCTCGAGCCAAAATTTTTTTTTTTTGAGAGATATTAAAAAAATTAACGAATTTATTGATGGGTGGAGAAAATTTTGAGAATTAATAAAATTTTGGAAATTGGGGAGAGAAATCAGAGAAGATGAATAATTTAATTTTGATACAAGGGTAAAGAGTGTGTCATTGTTGGAGTGAAAAATTTTCCTCTAGTTTTTACATTTTTATTTTATCAATTTTTTTCAGTATTATTATTATAAAACCGAAAAAAATGGGCCCTCTTTCAAGTTTGGGCCCTTGGCCGTTGCCCCTCTAAACTACCCTCAGAACCGGGCCTGCTTTCATCTCAACTGAAAGTTCCCTCTCTTTTCCATCTAAATTTCCCCCTTAGTAACTTGACTTGCTTCTCCTCCTAAGCACAGTCTGTAAATGCGTCTGTAAATGCTCCCCCTTTCTAACCTACTCTTTTTTTTCTTGTACCCCTCTACTACTCCTCCTGTTATCCTTTATGTATAGTACATTGAAAGACTAAAAGAATAGTATTGTGATGTACTCATCCTTATATCTCCACTTTCAACTCAACTGAAAGTTCCCTTTCTTTTCCATCTAAATCTCCCCCTTAGTAACTTGACTTGCTTATCCTCCTAAGCACAGTCTGTAAATGCGTCTGTAAATGCTCCCCCTTTCTAACCTACTCTCCTTTTTCTTGTACCCCTTTACTTCTCCCTCGTAGTTGAGGAATCCTCCAATCAACTAGTTGACAAAGTAGTTGTACCAATTATAGAGTCTTTGTTAGAAATGAAGTTTCATTTTCTTCCTCACTGTGAGTGTGTGATAGTGTTTAGTGTACCTCACAAGTGTTTCACTCTTCTCTCCACTCATTTGTGTTGAGTGTCTCACATCTCTCTGTGTTTACACTCTTGCTCACTAGTGTATCACTCATAGCTCCAACATCCATTATTGTACTGCAAGGAAAAATCACCCTAGCCCCTTCAAGAGAGGTCAGTGGTGGTGCAATGGGAGTTCGCAAATCCCAAATTCTCGTTGGACTCGTCAGACGAATCTGAGTCATAATCTACAAGTTGCTATTTTTCCCTTTTTAGGGTTTTCAGATTTGAATTCTGAGAAGGTAAACAATGATCTATAAATTTAGCATTGAGATCAAGATTCCCTTCTAATGTCTGTAAAGACACTTGGTTCATTAAAGAACCTTTAACTTATAATCCTAACCGTAAAATGGTTGGATTACAGGTTTTCGTCAATTCATCCTTAGTGTGTGCAATCTCACTTTGTGCATATGAAATATTTTGGATAATGTATAAGGTAGTGACTCTCCAACTGAATATCCCACACATTCTTATTTGCTGCATCAGGTGCAGTTACTCCCTGGTGACCTTTAGTCTGATAGGTTACTTCCTTTTAGGGGGTAAGTCAGAATGTGTTTGAGTTTGACTGTAGTCTGGGATAAAAGTTGTTGGGTTTACAACCTCATGACTAATCAAGTGAGAAAGCAAAACTCCATTTAGATGAACCTGCATCACAGAATATGAGCAATAGAGATAGAATGATATACAGTTGTGATTTCAAAAGATTTATAATGTAAGCAATCACAACTATAGAAAGAGATTTTGAGTTAGGAAATATAAAGATCCTGAGCTGGTTTTACTAAACAAAAACATAAACAAAAATCCAATTAACAATAAATATTAATCAAATTAATGAATGTTAATGTTTAAACCAATACAAACAAAACTATTTTATCATGTTTTAGATCCTGTATGTTAAATACCAACTGTTACCACTTGTTAACATTTGTTAGGTCTTGTCTTCCAATTGTTAGAACCTGAAAATCAAACTTTAGTTCCTAAACAATTGAATTGACATATACCATTTTGATACCAACAATGGTCCTATATAAGAAATTCTGTTAATAACAACAACACAACAAAGATTAGAAGTTAAAACAGCATGATATGTGTGTGTTAAACAGAAGAACTACAAAAGAACCAAGTACAGGGACCTGTTTGTAAGTTTTGAAAAGTATAATGACTAAACTGAAAATACTATACAAACTATTTATATACACATGAAAAATAATATACAAAAATAAGAAATAATATACATAATAATTAGATAAAATAAAAACTAAAAAGAAAAGAAAAATACGAATATTTTTTTTAATTTTTTTACTATTAAAAAATAACTATATTAATAATATTTACAGAATATTAGAAATAAAAGAAAATAATTCATAAAAATATTTACAACAATATAACTACTTAAAAATAGCTAAATAGAAAATAAAAAAATACTAAAAATACCATAGGTTATCCTTTTTACGAAATCAAACATTAATAACAAAAGGACAAACACTACAAACCAATTAATAAACTATTAACTATTTTCATAAATATTTGTAGTAAATTAATAAATCTATATAATTTCTTAATAAGTAACTTTATTATAGAAAATCATTTAAAGAGAAAATATGACTTATTAAATCAACACAAATATTCAAAAGTAATTTTCAACAAAAATAGATTTCTCACAAATTTCAACTTGTATAAATTGAGAAAAATATTTTTAAATAAAATTAAAATATTCTAAAATTAAAAGAAGTAAGTAGGAATATATTAAGAAGATAATGACAATGATTTGAGAATTAACAAGCAAGATTATAAGTTGATAAAATAATTACACAAGTGATTTTAATAAAAAATATTTACAAAGATAATCACTTGTAAATTATTAAAGAGCAAACATCAGATATTAACTAGTTTAATTGCTAGGACTATTTAACATACCCAATTCACCAACAATTCTGGTGAATGTGGATTCATCAAGAGACTTAGTAAAAATATCTACTGTTTGTTTTTCCGTGGGTACAAAATGTAACCCCACGGTACCATTCATGACATGCTCTCAAATAAAATGATACCTGATATCAATGTGCTTGGTCCTAGTGTGCTGAACAGGATTGTTGGAGATTGCTATGGCACTTGTATTGTCACACAGGATAGGAATCTTGTTAAGTACAAAGCCATAGTCCCTTAGCTGATTCCTAATCCACAAGATCTGAGCGCAACATCTTCCAGCAGCTATATATTCAGCTTCAACTGTTGAGTTGGAAACTGTTTGTTGCTTCTTGCTGTACCAGGAAACCAATCTGCCACCTAGGAATTGACAACTCCCAGATGTGCTTTTTCAATCTACAACACTTCCTGCATAATCTGAATCTGTGTATCCAACAAGATTAAAACCAGATTCTTTAGGGTACCAGATGCCTAAGTTAGGCGTACCCTTAAGATATCTCAAGATTCGTTTAACAGCAATGAGATGAACATCTCTAGGATCCGATTGGAACCTTGCACACAAGCATGTAGCATACATAATATCTGGTCTACTTGCAGTAAGGTAAAGTAATGAGCCTATCATACCTCTGTAGCTTGTGATATCTATCTTAGCAGAATTTTCACATGGTGTTCTTGCTGAAGATGAGTCCTCCTTTTGATATTTCTTGAGAAGCTCTTTGACATACTTGGATTGACAGATAAATATCCCATCTGTCCTTTGACTTACCTGCAATCCAAGAAAGAACTTCAGCTCACCCATCATGCTCATTTCAAACTTACCCTGCATTAACTTAGCAAATTTCTTGCAAAGAAGATCATTAGTAGACCCGAATATTATATCATCCACATAGATTTGAACTAATATTGTATCATTTTTATGTTTCTTTGTGAAGAGAGTTTTGTCTATGACACCTCTAACAAAACTATTTTCAAGTAAAAATTCAGAAAAAGTGTCATACCATTTCCTTGGTGCTTGCTTGAGACCATAAATAGCCTTGAAGAGAAAGTAAACATAGTCCATGAATTCTGGATCTTCAAAGCCTGGGGGTTATTCTACATATACCTCTTCATCTAGCTTACCATTCAGAAAAGCACTCTTGACATCCATTTGATAAACCTTAAAGTTGAGAATGCTGCGAATGCCAAGAATATTCTGATAGCCCCAAGTCTTGCCACTGGAGCATAGGTCTCATCATAATCAATGCCTTCAGCTTGTGAATAACCCATTGCTACCAGTCTTGCTTTATTTCTCGTCACTGTACCATCTTCATCTATCTTATTTCTGAATACCCACCTTGTGTCAACCACTTTCCTGTCTTTGGGTCTGGGTACCAGCTTCCATACTTCTTGTTGTTTGAATTGATTGAGTTCATCTTGCATAGCAATCACCCAATTAGGATCAGAAAGAGCTTCCTCAGTTTTCTTAGGTTCCATTTCAGATATAAACCCTGAATAGTTACATTGATTTTGAGTAGCACTTCAAGTTTTGACTCCAACATCTGGATCACCAATAATCAGCTCAAAAGGATGAGCTCTATTCCAAACTGTTTGTCTTGGAAGATTTAATCTTGATGATTCGCCTTGTTCTTCATTGTGATGTTGAGTATGACTAGTTGATCCTTCATTATCTCCCTCTGAGTTGTTGCCAGGTTGACTAGATGAATGTTCAGGAGTGTCAGATGTATCTACATTATTATCATTGTTTTCACCACCATTACCCTGATCATCATCATCACCATTATCATTGTTTTCATTAGCATCAGCAAAAACATCAGGTGGATTGTCATCATCTGAATCTGGATCTGTCATGTCATCAAAAGATAGCTTTTCAGATGAATCTTCAGTTTGGATACTAGGGAGTTTAGTGTCATCAAATGTTACATTGACACTTTCCATCATCTTCTGTTGATCAATTACATACACCCTGTAAGCTCTTCTTGTATAACCAATAAAAATTGCTTTATGTGCTTTGGCCTCAAATTTTCCACCTTGATCATCTCCTTCTTTAAGCACAAAGCATTTTGCTCCAAATACATGAAAGTATTTGAGTGTTGGTTTCTTTTCAGTCATAGCTTCATATGGTGTCTTCATCAAGTCTTTGTTGATAAGAGTTCGATTCTGGGTATAGCAAGCTGTGACAGCCCGGAAATTCGGTGTCACGAACTAGTAACATGCATTGACATATAATATAAAATAAAGTGACACTCTCACAAGGCAGGATCTTTTCCAAGTTTTGGCATTAAAACAAGAATCTAAATTCAGTTGTTACAAATTTTTATGAAACTAATCCAAAAGTCTATCTGATTACATTACCAACTGTAAATTTTAAAAGTTACAAAACATGCTTATAACCAGCTGCTATCCCAGGGTTCCCACGAGTCGTCAAACCGTCTAGCTGAAAGGTTAGATAAAGATGCAAGGGTGAGCAAACAAAAGCTCAGCAAGTATATATATATATGAAAAGAATATAAAACCAGTTGAAGAATATAAAGACCAATAGTTTGACAAGACTTTAATGATTTGAGGTATTTAGCGAATCAAATCCTGAGTGAAGTAAGTTCAGCATGTGTACGTTCTAAGTCAACATAATGTAAAGCATTTGATAGAATGTAAGGAACAACTGTCCAAATAAGATTCAAATTATTGATATATATTTAGTGTACCAAAATATTGCTTGTTTTTTTTTTCTTTTCTTACTAAAGTAGGCATCATACCTCTTAACAAAATATAGAAATTAGAAATCGTACGACACTTAAGCTATAGTTGATGATCAGTCAACTTATAACACAGAACCCCATCGCAGGCTGTTCAGCTCTGAACCCCCATCGCAGGCTGTTCAGAAAATTAATGGATCCTAAGGCACTTATTGGCTTTGGCCTTAACAAATAACATTGAACCCCCATCGCAGGCTGTTCATCACTGAACCCCCATCGCAGGCTGTTCAGATAATTAATTAAAATCCTAAGGCACTTATTGGCTTTGGCCTTAACAAATAACATTGAACCCCCATCGCAGGCTGTTCATCACTGAACCCCCATCGCAGGCTGTTCAGATAATTAATTAAAATCCTAAGGCACTTATTGGCTTTGGCCTTAACAAATAGTGACCCACTATCACTTTGCACTTATTGACATTGGCATGATCCTAAAAAAATGTTGGGCCGACATCACGATCCTCTTACGCAGTCATTCCAACTTCTATGGAAAATAGGGAATTAGCACGTAAAATACTTTATCACTGATTATCTGCGTGTGTCTAACATTAAGAACACACGTATATACTCAATCATCATTACCGGTGTGTATCTCCCATTTAAGAATACACATTCACTATATAAGTGTCACTATTATCAACATCTCTAGATCATTTATAAAATATGAGAACTAAAAATGGAAATTTCCTGTATTTAACAGTATAGATTTTGCAATAACAATAACAGTATGATTAAAGAACCATGCTTGTATCATAATTTTAAATAAGTCACTTGAATGATAAGTGAGGATAGTAGCACTTGCCTGGATAGAAGTAGAGGTACTGAACTAGAAGGAAGCGCGTCCTAATAAGTCCGGGCGTCTAAATCCGATATTTCTGTACTATGAAATCCTAAAATATATAAAATCGGTACCACGTTAGTCATCTGATTAGTTGTATTAACTAATATAAGTGACGACTCGATTCCTAAAATCTACTCTTTCGTAATTTGCAGATAGTAATCAGGCATGGATAAGCCGGCTAATTAAAAATCATGTTAAACATATAATCACATAATCAATCAAAGATAAATTATATCTAACCACACAATTTAACAATTAACACATAATTAAATTCAAATATCTTTTCGTAAAATATTGTCATATAACAATTAAAATTTCCTTTTTGAAACTAATTTATTTTTAATTAAATGCAATTCTAAATTTTATTACACCAATCATACACTCTAGAAGTTAAACACATAATTGAACTCAAATATCTTTTGGTAAAATATTTGATTTTTATTTAGAACAAAATTTATCTAGATTAAATTCAATTAAATTTGATTAATGATTATTTAAAAAAAATTAATCAATCATTAGAGTAATCAATTAATTAGATTAAATGAATCCACTAATCATATTTAATTAGATTTAATTAGATATTTTTATCTAAAAAAAATAAATCACTTTAAATCCTTTTTAAATAATTAAAATTAACTTAAATGCAATTAATATATTTATTCAATTAATAGTTAAATTAATTGAGCAATTATATCAATTAATTATAAATTAAAAGTAATTATATTAAATAGGACTTAAAATTCAAAATTTAAAATAAATAAAATAATTAATCAGGTAAATAAAGTAAACAAATAAATAAAATAAATATTTAAATAAATAAGGTAAATAATCACATAAATAATTAATTAATCAAAATGATTAATTAATTATATAAAGTAATAAAAAAATCAAAAGAATAATTAATTACATAAAGTAAATAATCAAATAAATAATTAATTAATCAGAATAATTAACTTAACTATTTAAATAAAATTTTGGAATTATAAAAGAATTTTCAAAAAGAAACATTTGCCTAAGACACTTGTAAAACATAATGTTAACATGGAAATAGATTGAGCAAAACAAGTGCAGAAACACATGCCACAATTACTCAGATTCAGGTCAGACCTAAACTTAGGCAAAACTCACGCAAGAACACAGCAACTCCAGTTACAAGAACACACAGCAACTACACAGCAAGTCCAGTTACATCAACATTGTTTATTTACTACACCACTCTGGATTACTACTCTAATTCAGTTAACACATAACCATAGCACAAATAACTTAACCTAACACTCTCTTTCACCTCCTGCCAAAGCCCACATATGCTCATAATACTCCCTCAAATCCCTGACCCTTAGCATCAAACAAATAGCACACAACCCACCAAGCTTATAATAGCCCATATAAACACAATTGTATGAATAACATGAAGGAAAACAAAAGCTTTGATGACTACATTGTATTGTTGTTCTGATATTACCTCCTTAAAAACAGATGCGTACATGCAAGATATTTAAAGACTGAACATATAAGGTGGTACATGTAATTCAGCATCCAACATCCTAATATATCTTTACTACTCCCACTCTCCTGATAACACTCAAACATAAGCATGACTTGGTCTATGGCTTCTACTGCGGGTTGACACCTAACAACTACAAAAAAAGTGACCCCCAATTCGACAATACAGACCAAAACAGGCAGGAATTACAAACACACATAGCATCTTATTTCGACTTAGTCTTGCAACACTAACACATCATCTGGATACTAAAATGACACAAGAAAGTTATGACAACTCTAACCTACTCAGCTACTTCAATTTTCTCTTAAAATTTGACATTGACATTACCTCATAGTTTTAAGCCAAAATCACTACACACATATAGGTCTTATTACATATTGTTAAGCATGTAAATTAAACCATGGCTTCAAAAACCAAACTTCCTCCTCATAGAGTTAATTTAATACTCATTCTGACACCAGCAACATAATCAAAAACCGTAGAAATATCCGGCAACATTTCTTTTTGTCTAAAACCGTTTCCATAATAGCGTTAAGCTATTAACACACAACTACAAACAACCTACGACACCTAGCAACCACAACGAACCAGAATTAATAAATAAAATCCGGTGATTAAAGTTTTTTTTTCTGGCAGAATTCATAACAACCCAAAATTTATCCAAAAACATGTATTCAACTCTAATTTTTAACAATCTACACGCGTGTAATACTGTAATACCCAAACCACCAGTCAAACAATAAAATCCATTCTCCAACCTTAATCTCCAACTCTGCTGGCTTAAAAATCACTATGAAAATCACCAATTCACAAAATTAACCTCATTTTAATATGATTAACATATGTATACGAGTAATTACTCTAAATTTGCAGAAATTTCAATAACTCAATTCAACATAAATCAAAAGGTTTCTTGTTCCCGAATTTTGGGGTTGATTCAGAGGGTGACAACAGGAGGTTTGACTTGCTGGCTACTTAGGCTTCAAAACTGGCATGGGTGGTGGTATACAGCAGTGGACCTCTGGTGACCAAACAAAACTTCTAGCTAAGCTTAAAATTCTACCAAAGTTGACACATAACATTCATGGCACTCTGTTGTAGCACATAATCAACTTAAGTTTATATCTTTTAACATCTAGGATTACATACTCATATAGCACATAGTTTACACACAAAGAATATTTACCCACACAGGTAAAGCTCTCCGCTTCACCGAGAGTTTCCAAAGGAAAGTAGATTAAATCAATAACTCAGAATCTGTTAACAAGCAAGGCTGGGTATGGCTAACATAAATTGACTCAAGCAATCATGTATGTATATATATATATAAACAATCAACAGAAATTCACAGAACTTGAATATATCAGTTGACCAAGATAAAAAGGTTACCAAAGTTCGAGGGGCTTGGTTTTCTGACTACTTGGTTAAAAAACTCGGTTTGGCTGTGGAGGAGGAAGGTTGGGTTGGCTTTATTCTCTGCGGTGGGCTTCAAAACAGGGTGAACTGCTGGTGGTGAAACAGGCAGCAAATAGCAACCACGGAGACAGAGGCGGTGGTATTAATAGGGCTTCAACTTTGCTGACTAGCTACGTGATTTAATCACAAAACCCAGGTGACAACGTTGTGTGCGTGTATAGGGGTGGAGGTGAAGAGAGTCTGAGAGAGAGACTGAAAGAGAGGAGAGAGATTGAAAGGGATAAGAGAGAGATAGAAAGGGTACAGAGTAAGCAACTGAACAAGGTAATTATTGATGTTTGTCAACTGAGGGAAATAAGTTTGTAAACCCCAATACCTTCTAAAAATCTACTATGCAACCAAAATTTCAATCCCAAAATTTTAAAATGGGTAAAATTAACATTTATAATTTTTCAATAAATGATAATTATCACTTGTAAAATCTTTAAATAATCTAAAACTAATAAAAATGTAAAAGTATAAAAATTTTCGAGCATTTTTGTAAATTTAATAAAAATAAAGTAAAGTAAAATATTGACACAATTAAAATGTAAATTAAACTCGAGAATTTTGAAATAATCTAAATGTATAATATCAATGAAACGATAAATTTTAACATACCCAAATAATTAGAGATATCATAGACGATACCTCGCATATTAATATTGTTTATTCAAGTTCTCAAATCATGATTTTTAAATCCTAAAAATATAACTCGAATTTTATGAATCCAAAAATAATTTTATAAAATAAATTTGACTCAAAATAATTGTCTAAAAATATTCTATCTCTACTAAAATAATTTTACAAATAATTTCTAATCACAATTTAAATAGGTAACCCAGGTAATCACATAATCAATCATATAATTCACATAATCACATAATTCATCATACATTAATCATTAATCAGATAACACATCAAAAAAAAAAAAAATTAAATTAAAATAATACCTATCCAGTAATTCAAGAATAAAATTCCTGGTCGTTACATCCTCCCCCCTTAAAAGGATTCTGTCCTCAGAATCAGCTTAGCTAAATAAATGAGGATACTTTTCAAGCATGTCGCTTTCAAGTTCCTAGTTTGACTCTTCAACCTTAGGGTTCCTCCACAAAACTCTAACTAAGGACACGGTATTATTACTTAATATCTAATGAGTTAGCAAATGTACCTTCTACAGTTACCGGTTCCCTACAATTCTTCGCCTGATGCCCTACTTTTCCACAATTGAAGCATCTTCCCGAACTCGGCTTATACCCGCATTCATGCGCATAGTGCCCCTTATTATTACACTTGAAACACGTAATATTAACCTTACATACCCCGGCATGCTTCATTCCACAAACTCTACAATTTGGTAGAAGAGGTCTTTGTAAATCTTGTTGGTTGGTGTTGAATAATCGGTTTCCCCGATTAGAGTTCTGGATTACTGACTTTTTGAAATTTTTATTATTTCTTCTAGTCTGAAATCCGGATCTCCTAATGAAACGGTTCTGGAAACTTCCCGATCCTTGATTATCTTCTTGTGGCTCTTCCTTTCGCTTCTTAATTTCCTTCTCTCTTTGAGATTGTTTACTTTCTCCTTCAATTATCATGGCCTTATGTACCACGCCAGCATATGTGTTTAACTCGAATGCAGCCACTTTTCCACGAATCCATGGCTCCAATCCTTGTTGAAACCTTTTGGCCCGTTTTTCCTCCGTGTTAACATACTCTGATACAAATCTAGCCAACTCCGTAAACTTTCGTTCATATTCCGCTACACTCATATTCCTTTGCTTTAACTCAAAGAATTTCAGCTCCATCTGGTTCCGCATATATCTTGGACAATACTTATCCAGAAATAGTTCTGTGAACCTATCCCAGGGTACAACTTCTTGTTCCTCCAAAGCTTTGGCGGATTCCCACCAATAGTTTGCCTCATTTTTAAGAAAATAGCTGGCATATTCCGTCTTTTGTTCGTTTCCAACCTTTACTAGAATAAAAGCTTTCTCTATTTCTTTTAACCATGCCTTAGCCTCGGTTGGATCTGACGTACCTTGAAATTCAGGAGGTTTTACAGCTTGAAAGCTTTTGAAAGTTACCGCAGGTATCACTTGATGTTGTTGTTGCTGCTGGAACTGATGTTGCTGCTGTTGAAGTTGTTGCTGCTGCTGAGCTAAGTTAGCAGTCTGCTGTCTAAGAAGATCTAAAATCTGGGTCATCGTAGAATCTAATGGTCTACCCTGGTTGTTACCATCTGCACTAGCCTGACCGGTTCTAGCTCTCTTTGGTGGCATGATTCTGAGGATCCACAAACAACTTACTTAGTAACGATTTTAAAACATTTTCAAAATGGCACATGCAACTAGATAATATCTTAAAGTTTGCGTGCAAAATGACTCTTTGTGATGTGTACCGGTACATTTGAAACCATGCGTGGAAAAAATGCAGTTTAGAAAAATTTAAGATATTATCTCTTATCACTAACAAGTTGTTTGTGGTCCCACTTGAATATTAGCATCAACCAAGGAATAAAATGTACAATGTAAATATATTCTTATAAATATAACATGTGGCTCCGGAGAAGCAAGATGAGAGATAGGAAGCGGAGGAGTATGGTATCTAGAGTCGTCTAAGTTGTTACCGTGATACTGTAGCAGTAATCATGAAACGTAGTTGTCAAGACATAATCCGTAACTCTCTACACACTTTTCCTGAGTTAAGATTGTCCCAACAATCTTAACTCAACTCCTTGTGAGTTTACGTTCACATGATTTTTATCATAAACCGTTCTACCTAATCGCTAATCCTAAATTCATTTTCCTATTCTTATTTTAATTGCCAAAACCTGTCGCTCTGATACCAACCTGTGACAGCCCGGAAATTCGGTGTCACGAACTAGTAACATGCATTGACATATAATATAAAATAAAGTGACACTCTCACAAGGCAGGATCTTTTCCAAGTTTTGGCATTAAAACAAGAATCTAAATTCAGTTGTTACAAATTTTTATGAAACTAATCCAAAAGTCTATCTGATTACATTACCAACTGTAAATTTTAAAAGTTACAAAACATGCTTATAACCAGCTGCTATCCCAGGGTTCCCACGAGTCGTCAAACCGTCTAGCTGAAAGGTTAGATAAAGATGCAAGGGTGAGCAAACAAAAGCTCAGCAAGTATATATATATATGAAAAGAATATAAAACCAGTTGAAGAATATAAAGACCAATAGTTTGACAAGACTTTAATGATTTGAGGTATTTAGCGAATCAAATCCTGAGTGAAGTAAGTTCAGCATGTGTACGTTCTAAGTCAACATAATGTAAAGCATTTGATAGAATGTAAGGAACAACTGTCCAAATAAGATTCAAATTATTGATATATATTTAGTGTACCAAAATATTGCTTGTTTTTTTTTCTTTTCTTACTAAAGTAGGCATCATACCTCTTAACAAAATATAGAAATTAGAAATCGTACGACACTTAAGCTATAGTTGATGATCAGTCAACTTATAACACAGAACCCCATCGCAGGCTGTTCAGCTCTGAACCCCCATCGCAGGCTGTTCAGAAAATTAATGGATCCTAAGGCACTTATTGGCTTTGGCCTTAACAAATAACATTGAACCCCCATCGCAGGCTGTTCATCACTGAACCCCCATCGCAGGCTGTTCAGATAATTAATTAAAATCCTAAGGCACTTATTGGCTTTGGCCTTAACAAATAACATTGAACCCCCATCGCAGGCTGTTCATCACTGAACCCCCATCGCAGGCTGTTCAGATAATTAATTAAAATCCTAAGGCACTTATTGGCTTTGGCCTTAACAAATAGTGACCCACTATCACTTTGCACTTATTGACATTGGCATGATCCTAAAAAAATGTTGGGCCGACATCACGATCCTCTTACGCAGTCATTCCAACTTCTATGGAAAATAGGGAATTAGCACGTAAAATACTTTATCACTGATTATCTGCGTGTGTCTAACATTAAGAACACACGTATATACTCAATCATCATTACCGGTGTGTATCTCCCATTTAAGAATACACATTCACTATATAAGTGTCACTATTATCAACATCTCTAGATCATTTATAAAATATGAGAACTAAAAATGGAAATTTCCTGTATTTAACAGTATAGATTTTGCAATAACAATAACAGTATGATTAAAGAACCATGCTTGTATCATAATTTTAAATAAGTCACTTGAATGATAAGTGAGGATAGTAGCACTTGCCTGGATAGAAGTAGAGGTACTGAACTAGAAGGAAGCGCGTCCTAATAAGTCCGGGCGTCTAAATCCGATATTTCTGTACTATGAAATCCTAAAATATATAAAATCGGTACCACGTTAGTCATCTGATTAGTTGTATTAACTAATATAAGTGACGACTCGATTCCTAAAATCTACTCTTTCGTAATTTGCAGATAGTAATCAGGCATGGATAAGCCGGCTAATTAAAAATCATGTTAAACATATAATCACATAATCAATCAAAGATAAATTATATCTAACCACACAATTTAACAATTAACACATAATTAAATTCAAATATCTTTTCGTAAAATATTGTCATATAACAATTAAAATTTCCTTTTTGAAACTAATTTATTTTTAATTAAATGCAATTCTAAATTTTATTACACCAATCATACACTCTAGAAGTTAAACACATAATTGAACTCAAATATCTTTTGGTAAAATATTTGATTTTTATTTAGAACAAAATTTATCTAGATTAAATTCAATTAAATTTGATTAATGATTATTTAAAAAAAATTAATCAATCATTAGAGTAATCAATTAATTAGATTAAATGAATCCACTAATCATATTTAATTAGATTTAATTAGATATTTTTATCTAAAAAAAATAAATCACTTTAAATCCTTTTTAAATAATTAAAATTAACTTAAATGCAATTAATATATTTATTCAATTAATAGTTAAATTAATTGAGCAATTATATCAATTAATTATAAATTAAAAGTAATTATATTAAATAGGACTTAAAATTCAAAATTTAAAATAAATAAAATAATTAATCAGGTAAATAAAGTAAACAAATAAATAAAATAAATATTTAAATAAATAAGGTAAATAATCACATAAATAATTAATTAATCAAAATGATTAATTAATTATATAAAGTAATAAAAAAATCAAAAGAATAATTAATTACATAAAGTAAATAATCAAATAAATAATTAATTAATCAGAATAATTAACTTAACTATTTAAATAAAATTTTGGAATTATAAAAGAATTTTCAAAAAGAAACATTTGCCTAAGACACTTGTAAAACATAATGTTAACATGGAAATAGATTGAGCAAAACAAGTGCAGAAACACATGCCACAATTACTCAGATTCAGGTCAGACCTAAACTTAGGCAAAACTCACGCAAGAACACAGCAACTCCAGTTACAAGAACACACAGCAACTACACAGCAAGTCCAGTTACATCAACATTGTTTATTTACTACACCACTCTGGATTACTACTCTAATTCAGTTAACACATAACCATAGCACAAATAACTTAACCTAACACTCTCTTTCACCTCCTGCCAAAGCCCACATATGCTCATAATACTCCCTCAAATCCCTGACCCTTAGCATCAAACAAATAGCACACAACCCACCAAGCTTATAATAGCCCATATAAACACAATTGTATGAATAACATGAAGGAAAACAAAAGCTTTGATGACTACATTGTATTGTTGTTCTGATATTACCTCCTTAAAAACAGATGCGTACATGCAAGATATTTAAAGACTGAACATATAAGGTGGTACATGTAATTCAGCATCCAACATCCTAATATATCTTTACTACTCCCACTCTCCTGATAACACTCAAACATAAGCATGACTTGGTCTATGGCTTCTACTGCGGGTTGACACCTAACAACTACAAAAAAAGTGACCCCCAATTCGACAATACAGACCAAAACAGGCAGGAATTACAAACACACATAGCATCTTATTTCGACTTAGTCTTGCAACACTAACACATCATCTGGATACTAAAATGACACAAGAAAGTTATGACAACTCTAACCTACTCAGCTACTTCAATTTTCTCTTAAAATTTGACATTGACATTACCTCATAGTTTTAAGCCAAAATCACTACACACATATAGGTCTTATTACATATTGTTAAGCATGTAAATTAAACCATGGCTTCAAAAACCAAACTTCCTCCTCATAGAGTTAATTTAATACTCATTCTGACACCAGCAACATAATCAAAAACCGTAGAAATATCCGGCAACATTTCTTTTTGTCTAAAACCGTTTCCATAATAGCGTTAAGCTATTAACACACAACTACAAACAACCTACGACACCTAGCAACCACAACGAACCAGAATTAATAAATAAAATCCGGTGATTAAAGTTTTTTTTTCTGGCAGAATTCATAACAACCCAAAATTTATCCAAAAACATGTATTCAACTCTAATTTTTAACAATCTACACGCGTGTAATACTGTAATACCCAAACCACCAGTCAAACAATAAAATCCATTCTCCAACCTTAATCTCCAACTCTGCTGGCTTAAAAATCACTATGAAAATCACCAATTCACAAAATTAACCTCATTTTAATATGATTAACATATGTATACGAGTAATTACTCTAAATTTGCAGAAATTTCAATAACTCAATTCAACATAAATCAAAAGGTTTCTTGTTCCCGAATTTTGGGGTTGATTCAGAGGGTGACAACAGGAGGTTTGACTTGCTGGCTACTTAGGCTTCAAAACTGGCATGGGTGGTGGTATACAGCAGTGGACCTCTGGTGACCAAACAAAACTTCTAGCTAAGCTTAAAATTCTACCAAAGTTGACACATAACATTCATGGCACTCTGTTGTAGCACATAATCAACTTAAGTTTATATCTTTTAACATCTAGGATTACATACTCATATAGCACATAGTTTACACACAAAGAATATTTACCCACACAGGTAAAGCTCTCCGCTTCACCGAGAGTTTCCAAAGGAAAGTAGATTAAATCAATAACTCAGAATCTGTTAACAAGCAAGGCTGGGTATGGCTAACATAAATTGACTCAAGCAATCATGTATGTATATATATATATAAACAATCAACAGAAATTCACAGAACTTGAATATATCAGTTGACCAAGATAAAAAGGTTACCAAAGTTCGAGGGGCTTGGTTTTCTGACTACTTGGTTAAAAAACTCGGTTTGGCTGTGGAGGAGGAAGGTTGGGTTGGCTTTATTCTCTGCGGTGGGCTTCAAAACAGGGTGAACTGCTGGTGGTGAAACAGGCAGCAAATAGCAACCACGGAGACAGAGGCGGTGGTATTAATAGGGCTTCAACTTTGCTGACTAGCTACGTGATTTAATCACAAAACCCAGGTGACAACGTTGTGTGCGTGTATAGGGGTGGAGGTGAAGAGAGTCTGAGAGAGAGACTGAAAGAGAGGAGAGAGATTGAAAGGGATAAGAGAGAGATAGAAAGGGTACAGAGTAAGCAACTGAACAAGGTAATTATTGATGTTTGTCAACTGAGGGAAATAAGTTTGTAAACCCCAATACCTTCTAAAAATCTACTATGCAACCAAAATTTCAATCCCAAAATTTTAAAATGGGTAAAATTAACATTTATAATTTTTCAATAAATGATAATTATCACTTGTAAAATCTTTAAATAATCTAAAACTAATAAAAATGTAAAAGTATAAAAATTTTCGAGCATTTTTGTAAATTTAATAAAAATAAAGTAAAGTAAAATATTGACACAATTAAAATGTAAATTAAACTCGAGAATTTTGAAATAATCTAAATGTATAATATCAATGAAACGATAAATTTTAACATACCCAAATAATTAGAGATATCATAGACGATACCTCGCATATTAATATTGTTTATTCAAGTTCTCAAATCATGATTTTTAAATCCTAAAAATATAACTCGAATTTTATGAATCCAAAAATAATTTTATAAAATAAATTTGACTCAAAATAATTGTCTAAAAATATTCTATCTCTACTAAAATAATTTTACAAATAATTTCTAATCACAATTTAAATAGGTAACCCAGGTAATCACATAATCAATCATATAATTCACATAATCACATAATTCATCATACATTAATCATTAATCAGATAACACATCAAAAAAAAAAATTAAATTAAAATAATACCTATCCAGTAATTCAAGAATAAAATTCCTGGTCGTTACACAAGCAGTGTTGACAGCTTCAGCACAAAAGTACAATGGAAGCCTTGATTCACTTAACATAGTACGTGCAACTTCAATCAAGGTTCTATTCTTTCTTTCCACTACCCCATTTTGCTGAGGAGTTCTTGGAGCTGAGTATTGTCTAGTTATACCCTTTTCAGTGCAGAAATCATTCAGAACTGCATTCTTGAATTCAGTTCCATTATCTGATCTTATAACTCTCACTGGATACTTAGAATCTAGCTCAATCAACTTGATGTGATCAATCATTAGCTGTGGAGTTTCATCTTTAGAATTCTGAAATAGGACCCATGTGTATTTTGAAAAATCATCAACGATCACTAGAGCATATCTCTTCCTTGACATGGACATCACATTAACTGGACCAAACAAATCCATATGAAGTAATTGTAATGGTTCAGTTATTGAAGATGTGTTGGTGCTCCTGTGAGTTGCCCTTTTTAACTTGCCTTTTTGACAAGCATCACATAGTCCTTCCTGAGTGAATTTCATTGAAGGCAAACCTCTCACCAACTCTCTTTTAACTAGAGAATTCATTGTCTTGAAATTTAGATGAGAAAGTTTCTTGTGCCATAGCCAACTCTCGTCATTAGATGCTTTAGTGTAGAAGCAAGTGATTTCTTCAGTGCTTTCTGAGTTCATATTGGCTACGTACAGATTGCCTTTTATAACTCCTGTCAGTTGTGGCTTTTCATGTCTCTTTTGTGAAATTAGACAATTCTTTTTGTTGAAATAAACTTCACATCCTTTGTCACAGAATTGACTGACACTGAGCAAATTGTGCTCAAGTCCTTTCACAAAAGAGACTTCATCAATGATAACATTTCCAGCTTCAAGTCTGCCATATCCATCAGTTCTACCTTTGTTGTTATCTCCAAAGGTAACTACTGGGCCGGCCTTCTCCACCACATTTGTCAGCAGGGTTCTGTCACCAGTCATATGCCTTGAACATCCACTATCCAAGATCCAGGTTACTCGTTCAACCTGTTCAACACCCTGCAATGACAAACGGATTAAACCTTCTTCGGAACCCAAATTTGATTGGGTCCAGAATACTTAAAGAATTGGCCTTTGTCAGGCAAAACAACATTTTTCACCTTAACACCAATTTTACCCTTATTCAACAAACATTTTACTTTATAAACCGATTTGACAATCTTCTGTTTCATTTTGGGTATCCATGTTTGTTTAGCAGCAATAACACTTGTTTCATTGACTTGACATTTGACCTTGTAAACAGCCTTAGTAGAACTTTGTTTAGGCTTAGGTAAAAATGTCTCTCTCCTAACATGAGGAGGACTAGCAGTCTTTGATCTAACATTTTTGTTTCTGTTCATATGTTGTCGAGGGGCAGTCTTATTAACACATGCATGATTACCATTAAAGTAAGCAGATATGACATTAAAAGCACAAGACATACAATTGACAACACCACATGCTTTATGAGAAGAATCAATAATAGGCATGATATGCATGTTAGACAAGTTATTGTTCTGCTTCAACTTATCACCACATAACCCAGTTTTAGACGAACTGGTTGACTCAACAAACTTAACTGGTTTCATAGAAACAACCTTATTAGATTTAAAATTTTCGGTTGTAGGTGCCTTAATAGATTTTTCATTATCAATGACTATGCCATTAGCACTGTCCTCATTTCTCATTTCTTCTTGAATCACAATAGAATACATATTTGGTGGTTCAGCAACAGAGGTTTTAAACATGGGTTTTTCAACATTCTTGAGTACGTTTGGTATACCTCTTTCTTTAGCAGGAATAGGATTAGCAGAATGGTTGCCCAAAGAACCAACAGCTTCTTTCTAACCAAACCCTATTCCTACAGTTCGTTCTACAGCTTGTTTGTTGAAAAACTCTTTAGAAACTTTAATAGAATTATAACACGCTCTAATCTGTGTTTCAAGTTTTGTAATCCTGGTTTCTTGTTCAGCAGTCCTAGCAACTTGTTTTAAAATGTATTCTCCAATCGACTTTTCTTTGAAGTTAAGTCGTGCTATTTCTTCTATATGCTGATCTTGATTAACATGCACCTTTTTTAATTCTAACACTTCATTATCAAGTTTAGTGTTTAATATACTTATTCTTTCGTATCCATTTTGTGCATTACTCAAGCAATTACGTAAGCTATGAATTAACTCAGCGTCAGTAAGAATTACCGGTGTGGTATAACGAGTTGATGTATCATCATTTGCCACCAGCGCAAAGTTTCCATATTCTTCATCTTCGCTATCTGTGTCATCCCAGCTTTTACCAGCAGCTACATAAGCTCTTCCAGTCTTCTTTTTTTCAGAAGCATAATCTTTTTTCTGTGCTTGCTTGGGTTTCTGACACTCAGTAGCAAAGTGTCCCAATTCATTACAGTTGAAGCAATGGATCTTGCTTCTATCAACTGTTCCAGTTTTGTATCCTCCCCTGTTACTAGAGGATGAAGAACCTCCTCTCTGGAATCTGTTGTTTGACTTAAACCTGAACTTGGGATTTCTTCTAAATCTAAAGTTACTGAATTGTCTCACCATCATCACCATAGATTCATCTTCTAATTGATCCAGATCTTCAAGTGAATAAAATTCTCCACCATCCTGAGTAGCTGGTGTCTGACCATGTTCCACTTCAGTTTGTTCCTTGTTGGAGCTGTTAGATTGAACAACTTTAGCTTCCACTTCCTTAGGAACCTCAACTACTAGAGCTGTAGAAGAACTTGCCACTCTGCCTTTGCCAGAGAACTCCTTCTGCTGTACTTGTTCTAACTCATACATTTTCAGAACACCAAACAGCATTTCAAGAGCAATCTTATTTAAATCTTTAGATTCTCTGATGGCAGTTATTCTATGCTCTAAGTGAGTAGGCATAGTCAGTAAAAACTTCATGTTGATCTCCTTCTGGGTATATTGCTTGCCATGAACTTGCAAGTTGTTGATTATTTTGTTATACCTTTCGAACACTTCTTGAATGCCTTTATTAGGACCAGCTCTAAAGTGTTCATATTCAGAGGTCAAAATTTGAAGTCTGTTTTCCCTAACTTCATTAGTTCCTTCATTAAAAGTCTCAATAGTTTCCCAGATGTGCTTAGCAGTTTTACAATTCATCACATGGCTATACATTACAGCATCCAGGGAATCTATTAGAATAAGTCTCAAATTTTTGTCCAATCCAGCTTCCTCTTTTTCCTCAGAAGTATAGTTCTTAGGATCCTTTGCATAGGATTTAGCAGGTATTGTAACAACTCCATTTGTAACCGATTCAGCATCAGGTTGCATAGGAATTATTGGTCCATTTTTCAAAACCCACAAATATCTTGGATTTGTAACATCAAGAAACACTCCATTTTATTTTTCCAAATATCATAATTATCCTTATTAAATATGGGAATCTTAACAATGGCTTTTGAAGACATGATGAATTTTTAAGAGAGTTAAAAATTCGAGATAGATTTTTGATTGAATAAAAATAGGATCTTGATTTGTGTATCAATCAATAGGCTTGGATACCAATTGTTAGGTCCGATAAAATTGTAGAAGGGGGGTTGAATACAATCTATACCATTTTATCGAAATTTGTTCTTTAAATAAACTTGAACAAATTTGTGCGGAATAAATTGAAACAAATTTCAAGTTGAATATAACAATATATTAACTTGATGGGTGTTACAATTTCAGTACAGATTAATTATCAAGTTGATAATAACAAATTAGAAAATTCGACATGAACTTTTCTAATTTAGTTAATAACCAAACAAGATAAGTACTAGGAAACTTAATTCGCTAGTAGTACAAGAGACACAAATAATCAAGTTCCACCGGATCAAATATTACAAATATTGAGAACTTGATTTTACAGAAATTTATTTATTCTTGCTGGGTGTGTTCGTCAGGAGAGAGAAGGGAGCTTCTGTGTTTGGATATTATGTTCTCTATTTTGAAAGCCAGCCGCCTTGCTCTTTTAATCTCCTGCCTCTTCTGTCTTTACTTTACACTTTATAGACTATCGGAAGACTATCAAATGACTTGCAGACTATCCAGTTGGGCTGAAGACTACCGGTGTGACTATGCTCTTTAAAAACAGACTACCGGTGTGACTATCATGATAGTCTATATGAATTAAATAAATATGGTAGACTACTGATTTAGGGCCTGTTTGGCTCCACTTATTGTGGACAACTTATGGCTTATAAGGCCATAAGCACTTATGGGGGGTGTTTGCCAAAATAAGTTTTAGATCAACTTATAACTTATAAGCCAATAAGTTGAATGTTAAGATTTCCTAACATTCAACTTATGCTTATAACTTATTTCTCGATATACGTAATATATAATATCCTTCGAATATTCAAAACCATATATCTCTCGATCCATTCATTAGAAAATTGATATGTATATATCAAATTTCTCTATTCATCGAGATCTATCCATTGATATCCATTGTTATATATAAAAAACAAATATTTTGAAAATTATAAAACAAAAGTTAACTTATAAGTTCTGATTTACCCAAACAGTCTACTGATTATAAGTTCTGATTTACCAAACACTCTACTGACTTATAATCTCTGCTCTACTTATCACTTATATGACATAAGTGCTTTATAAGTCATAAGCTACTTATTTTAAGATACCCCAAACACCCACTTAATTCTTTTGTGAACAAACTGAAGTAGACTAAGGCTAAGAAAACCACTCGCAGTACGACCAGGTGAATTTCACGCGCGAGCTGTTGTAGCTGAAAACCTCGGGCGCGTGTATGACACGCGGCTTCTAGAGAGTTAATTACGGGCCGACAGCTTGCATGTGCAGGTGACCACTTGTGTTTATTTCTTTACTACGGAGTATTCAACACATTCATTTGTTAAATAAACAAACTAAGTGACCTGCTGTGAATTCAAATGAAACCGCGGCCACTTTCGTCCTATTAGGAAAGGGTTCCGTAGAAATGCTTTTTAAGCCGCACAGTTTATAATCTTTACTTAATAAATAATTATTTTAATCCAGAAATTATAAAAATAAATATCTAATATTATTAGATATTTATGAATATAATTTTCTAAATAAATAAAATATTTATTAATATATATTTATATTTAAACTCTAAACTGCGGTTACCTGAGCGTCTGGAACCGGACTCCTTTTGCTTAACAAAAAATATATCAATTCCAACCGGGGTTTCAGCTTTTAAGAATATATCAGTTTCCATATTCTTGTGATAATTCTATTTTCTCATAACCCGTCCAGGTGTAAGCTACGGTCTCTTGAGGATGTGAAACCGGACTCCTTTTGCTTAGCAAAAAATACAACAATTCTAACCGGGTTTCAACATTAAGAATATATCACTTAGAATTTTTTTATGATAATTATTTTTCCTCGTAGCCAGTCCACTTGATAATAAAATCCTTGTGGTTAAATAGATTAGCACTTCTGTTGCTTGCACAATGATTTTCTCACATACCAGTCTTGATAGCTTGAACCACTGAAGTTAATGATGAACAACCACTGTTAAATGTTGACACTCGATGTATTGTCTGGTTCATGAGTGACTAACCGCAATGACTATTCTTCATATATTGACTTTGAAATCTGGTTCCTTTTCTTTTTTCCTCTCTCTCTTTAATTCTTCTGTACTGCCTCTGTCACTGTTGAATCTCTGTCACTTTAAACGAATCCACTTCTTTAACGAATGCTTCACTGAGGCTTGATCAGATAACTGAGCTTCTTTCAATGTAGTAATTCCTCAAGTTTGTAGATTGACCTTGATCTTTTTCTTCTGACAGATATTACAATCTGAGATTCCTTGTGACAGTCTATATACTATTCAATATTACAATCTTTTTTAAGTTGAGTTGTATCCTCGAAATACAAATAGGCTACATCATATGCCTTTCATATACTTATATATGGGTGTAATAGATGGTATTCTGGGATTGTAATAATAGTTTATCTTTAACTGCTATCATTAATGGATGTTGTTCTCTGAGCATATGACTGGTGTGTGTGATGATATTAGTGTGGGGTCATTTGTGTGAGTATTAAATAGTATTAAAAAAAAGATCAAGAGATATTGTTAATAAATGGAAATTGGAGTATGATGGCCCGGATTCCTTGTTGAGTATTGTATACAGTAAAAGAATACAGAGGGGGGGGTGAATGGATTCTTGAACTTTTCTTTGGATCGAGTCTATGTAGCAGATAAGTGTTTGTGTGTGCAAAGGTGTAGGTACGGATAACGAACAACAAAAGACACAATATCACTTTAATCTAATGTATTATTAGATAAAGGTTGCTACAATCTGTGAATACAAATGATAGTATTCTCAGCTTCGTTTTTCTCAGAGAGATATATCTTACAGTGTATGAAAAACTTGACTCATAAAGTTAATAGCTCTCCCACTTTAACTAAAGAAGTGAGGCTGCATCCTTATAGAACATGGATACAACCTACTTACTACAAATAAGGTAGCTAAACAAATTACTTTCTAGTCTGTCTATCTTTTTTTGAGTAAGTGTCTAAACGGTTACAGATTTGACTTTGCAAAGCCTGTTCTTCAGATGGTTGGAATTCAATTATCGGCTACAAAACCTTGTAATGGTTGGCATACCGGCAAAAAATTGTCATCCTGAAGCGGGAATGGAATACAATTATTGGCTACAAAACCTTGTATCAATATGATATAGCAACAGCACACCAAGGTGAAAGTAACCAAAAGGAATAATATGGTAATGATGTTGCTGGATGTTGAGTATTGAATACAACAAAAGAATACAGAGGGGGTGAAAGGATTCTTGAATCTGTGTAGCAGATAAGTGTCTGTGTGTGCAAATGTGTAGGTGCGGATAAGGAATAACACAAGACACAATATCACTTTAATCTAATATATTATTAGATAAAGGTTGCTACAATATGTGAATACAAATGGTAGTATTCTCAGCTTCATTTTTCACAGAGAGATATATCTTACAGTGTGTATGAAAAACTTAACCAATTAATGAAGTGAGATTGTATTCTTATAGAACATGAATACAACTCAGTTACTATAAATAAGGTTACAGGATAAATTACTTTCTTGTATGTCTATCCTTTTTTAGTAAGCATCCAAACGGCTACAGATTTGACTTTGCAAAGTTCTGTTAAGATCCACTTCTTTAGCTCTTTATCTCTTCTATATCTCTCCAAGCTTCCTTGTAGGCTTTCCAGAGCACGTTACAGATTGTGGTCCATAAAGTGCATTGGCTTGTTGCAGGTTTCAGACTTGTACAATTTCTTCAGTATTTTGTCTCCAAGAATGTATTCGAGAAGTGACTAAGTAAGTGATTTGAGAACTAAAATTGACTTGATCGATAACTCTGAGTTCTCGAACACTGTTATATTGACATATCGAATCACTTCTCGAATAGCTCTTTTCTCTGGGAATCCTTGAGTTATCGAATAGAGCATTGTGACTTGTCGAATCCCTGAGATCTCGAATAGCTTTCTGAGTCCTTGAGATGTCGAATGGTACTTTGATTTGTTGACTCTTTGAGAACTCGAATACCACTTTGACTTGTTAACTTCTTGAGTTCTCGAATAGAGTAGTAGACATATCGAATCTCTGAGAAATCGAACAGTGTATTCAGAGATATCGAATAGTGTCTTGAGATATCGAATCCCTAACTTCTCGAATGCTGGACTTCTCGAATAGACAAATATACCTCTCGAATTGGTACTTAGGCAAATTCTTCATTTCTTCAAATCCCGACTGTGATTATTTGACAGTCTTTATCTTCTTGCTTGAGGCATGAACCTTGGAACTTCTTTCAAGCATTATTCTTGACTATATAAGTACAGTTACACAACTAGGATTTGGTGCCTATTACAAGTACAGAACAAATAGAAACTCTACAACTAGAAGTTCCCTCAGTTAAGAGGTCATGTAAGTAATGCAAAGCATTACAAACAATTAGGCTTGTTATTAGATGTATACAGGCATGCCTCTGTGACTAACATTCACTACGCCATAAATGCTCATATGCAACGCTTTTAGAAAGTGTTTCAGTGAAAGTGTTTCGTTAGGTATGAAATTTTGGCTCTAACGAAACAGAACTTGAACTGGTGTTGCATTACATATAATTTAGTGTTGCATTTGATCCACGGTGTTTCACATAATGCAACACTAGCAGCAGGCATTGCATTAGATATTTTTTAATTTTAAAAAATGCTGATGTGGCAGCAGTGGGGTCCACACGTGCTGACGTGGCATTTGCTGATGTGGCAAGTGTGGGGCCCACATTTGCTGACGTGGCAAATGTGGGACCCACATTTGCTGACATGTCATTGGCTGACGTGGGAGAAGCGTTGCATTAGGTGAAAGAGGTGTTGCATTTGCTGTTTAAAAGCGTTGCATTAGGTATTTTTGAATTTTTAATAAATGTTGACGTGGCAGTTGTGGGACCCCCCAGGATGATGTGGCAGTGTGGGGTCCACAAGGGTGACGTGATAGAGGCCCACAGGTGTTGACGTGGCAAATGTGGGGCCCACAATTGTTGACGTGGCAAATGTGGGACCCACATTTGCTGACGTGTCATTGGTTGACGTGGCAAAAGCGTTGCATTAGGTGAAAGAGGTGTTGCATTTGCTGTTTAAAAGCGTTGCATTAGGTATTTTTTATTTTTTTTAAAAATGCTTACGTGGCAGTTGTAGGACCCACCTGGGTGACGTGGTAGTGTGGGGTCCACCAGGGTGACGTGGCAGAGGCCCACAGGTGCTGACGTGGCAAATGTGGGGCCCACAATTGCTGACGTGGCAAATGTGGGACCCACATTTGCTGACGTGTCATTGGATGACGTGGCAAAAGCGTTGCATTAGGTGAAAGAGGTGTTGCATTTGCCTTTAAAAGCGTTGGATTAGCTATTTTTGATTTTTTTTTTAAAATGCTTACGTGGCAGTTGGGGGACCCACCTGGGTGACGTGTCAATTTTCATTTTCTGAAAATTTGGGAATATCAATAAATTAGATATATATTGACATCTATACGGTTGGATCGTTCAAAAATATTTTTTTTAAAAATATAAATAATAATCCGTAACAAAGCACTAGTTACGAGTCATATTTAAAATAGTAGTGATCTACTAAGATCTCCAATCAAATTATTTTTTTATTTTCTAAAACTTTGGGAATACCATTACATTAGATATATATTGACATCCGTACGGCTGGATCGTTCAAAATTTTTTTTTTAAAAATAGAAACAATAATCCGTAACAAAGCATTAGTTACGAGTCATATTGAAAATAATAGTGATCTACTAAGATCTCCAATCAAATAAATTTTTTATTTTCTGTAACTTTGGGAATATCATTACATTAGATATATATTGACTTCCGTACGGTTGGATCGTTCAAAAATATTTTTTAAAAAATAGAAGCAATAATCCGTAACAAAGCACTAGTTACGAGTCATATTGAAAATAGTAGTGATCTACTAAGATCTCCAATCAAATTAATTTTTTATTTTCTGAAACTTTGGGAATATCTTTACATTAGATATATATTGACATCCGTATGATTGGATCGTTCAAAAATATTTTTTAAAAAATAGAAACAATACTCCGTAACAAAGCACTAGTTACGAGTCATATTGATAATAGTAGTGATCTACTAAGATCTCCAATCAAATTAATTTTTTATTTTCTGAAACTTTGGGAATATCATTACATTAGATATATATTGACATCCGTACGGTTGGATCGTTCAAAAATATTTTTTAAAAAATAGAAACAATAATCTGTAACAAAGCACTAGTTACGAGTCATATTGAAAATAGTAGTGATCTACTAAGATCTCCAATCAAATTAATTTTTTATTTTCTGAAACTTTGGGAATATCATTACATTAGATATATATTGACATCCGTATGGTTGGATCATTCAAAAATATTTTTTAAAAAATAGAAACAATAATCCGTAACAAAGCATTAGTTACGAGTCATATTGAAAATAGTAGTGATCTACTAAGATCTCCAATCAAATTAATTTTTTATTTTCTAATACTTTAGGAATATTATAAAATTATATAAAATAACAATATATTTTAATCTTTTTTTCACTTTAAAACTTGACAAAGTATATATTTTACAATTTAAAAAATAAAATAAATTGTACCGAAAGTACAACAAGCGCGCTGAATGAAAATTTGGGCGGAAAGTTTTCCCCTTAACAAAATTTTCAGACACAACTTGCCCCTTCAAAAAATTTCAGACTTTGCTTTCCCCAAAAACCCTCTCGATCTACTCTCTCTCTCTCTCTCTCTCTCTCCAACTCTCTCCAGGAACTCTCTCCATATTTTAACACCACACAAACACTACATCTTCTTTTTGATTAACTACTCTCAATTCACTTTTAATTTGATTTCTTTTGCAGGTAATTAGGGATTTGAATTTGGGGATTTGTTTGAGCGTGCTCTTAAGTTAGGCTCTGTGTTGCTTGAAGCTGGGTATTTACACTTTGCGTATTTACACACACAATTTTACAATCTTTATTGAAAGGTTCAAATGGGTTCTTCAAAACCATGGTTATCTCTCTCTCTCTCTCTCTCAGTATATATGTGTGTATATACACACATATATACACTCCCCTCTCTCTCTCACACATTCTCTACACTCTCTATATGCACATCTCTCGCTGCTTCAATGGTTCAATTGAACCAACAACTCGTCTACTTCACTACTTGTACTCAAAGCGCTGTGTGAAATCAGACTCATAGTACTGTGCCTAACTCTTTTGTTTTTTTTTAAAAAAAATTCTAGTATGCTTATCATGTATATTATATCAGAACAGTCTGGTAGATCTATCTTGACGAGGTACTTAGCTCAATAGTTATTAATATTAACCTTAATGTTGCATTTTTTTGAGCTTGTAACAACATTTGATTTTCTAATGTGGAACTGTTACATGAATTCCTCATGAAGTCTAACAAATTTAAGGTCTCTCCCTTTGGCGTACTCAAACTGATTCCTTGTATATGGCTGAAGTAGTTTTATAATGGTCAATATTTCAAAGTGACAATCAGCTAGACTGATACGCTCTAGTGAAGGCACTGGTTAAATTTTTTTTTTTTTTAAAAAGGCACTGGTTAAATGAACCTGAATGAAATTTTTAGTAGTTATTATTTTTATGGTCAAAAGAGTCATACTACTAATCTATATATTCTTTTATAGATTTTTAAAACTGAAGGTCTCGAATCTCTTAACAAACCAATATCTGCTGTAGGTACAGGTAGTTAACTTCATTGTAGAACTTAACTTTGTGGAGCTACTCAACCTTTTCCTTTTCCATATTTCTCCTTTTATTTTATTATCAATTTATAAACTATTTTTATGTTGCAGACGTAGAGTCTTCTGTCAGACATATGTAATTCAATATCTGTGAAAAATACCAAGATAGTACTGGAGTCTCAAGCTGATTACTTACAAGTTAGCTTTCAAATTTAATTATCTATATGAATCGTTTTCTAGGTGATGATACATATCTAGTTGAGTTTACTAGTTTGGTGGTTGTAAAAGTTGGCTTACTAGTCTAATTAATTACTAGTGGATATTGCAAATTTTTTTTGTTTGTCATAAAGCGAAATTTCATCTTAGTTCCAATCTGCATTGTCACCACATCACATGCATGTTTCTGTATTGTTTAGGGCCTATTCATTATAGTTGCCTGCACTCTTATCTTGGTTTGTAGCAGGTCATCAAGATCTACATCGACGCTTACTTGCTAATAAATGCTCCTCATAGACTGTTGAAAATCTCTCCTTGACTTATACATTGTTACACTCCTGTAGAGCAGCATCAAGTACACACTGTGAAACTCGTTGACTTAATATCAGGTACCATGTCCAGGTCCTGTCTTCACCAGAAATTCTAGCTGCTACACATCTGGGTAGGTACATTTTGACATTCTTCATTTTTATGTCCGTTCATAAACTTGTTAATAGCTGCGAGCAATGATAGCTGTTGATTTTGATTACTACAGATATCCTTTTATTTGTTTTTTTTTTGATGAATTCCTGCTTATTGTCTTTTATGTGCTGATTATATCATTTGATTAGAATGACATTCAGCAACGTGTTGCAATATCTTCGGTTTGTTAAATGAATCTTAATATTTTAAAGGAATGGATAGTAGTGCAATTGTGTCTATTGATACATACTAACTTTATTAAGAAAATTTTAAATGAGATTATTAATATAAACAAAGGTGGAACTGGCAGGCTTTTGAGTCGAACTTTAAGTCCTCTTTGAACGTGCAACTGGTAGGCATTTTGGCTAGTATAAACTTTAGCGGCAATCATTTCTAGATAAAACTTACTGCATTGTTTCTATTTTTAATGATTAGAGATTCAAAAAGTACACCGTGTTGTATCCTGCATCTGTAAAAGCTAGCAATGAGATTAGTATGTGCTTTCACTATTTTGTTTGTTGTTTAGCTTGGGTAAAAGTAAAATTTATGTTCACATGAGCTAATTAATAAAGTCAACTTGTTCATGTCACTCTTTCCATTACTTGCCACATTGAGTATATGACATGATGTAAGTTTATCACTACTCTGTTTGGCCGATGTAGTTTAGAATTTTAAACTTTAGATGAAAATGACATCCTGATATCACCTGCATTATATTATATTGTAGCCATTATTATTATATTGTATATTATTTACACTTAAAATAGATCAGGTTGGATCTTTTAGTTCTTTGATTGTGTGTTGATAATCTTAATATGTGCCATAGTTGTCATTTGTCAGATTTAAGTGCTATCCTCACTGTGTTCTTTTGCGGGATTGTGATGTCTCACTATACGTGGCATAATGTCACCGAAAGTTCACGAGTCACTATCAAGTACTTACTTTCCACTAGCGTTGCTTGTTAAAATTAGAACAGATATTTTATTATATGAATGTCTTCACCTATTTGCAGCCTGTATCTTAGTGCGCACTTGAACTGCATTGACATGGACACACGAACTAAAAAGTGTGCATATGTTTGTATTACATAGTTGGAGCAGGTCATCTCTCATACATTATAATGCTTAATTAGAAAACACACACACATAATGGGGTTATCCCACTTGGCCTGGGATATATATACTTGGTAACAAGAAGTAGATTATGCAATTTCAGAATATTGGTCTACATTCGGTAGATTTTATTTCTGAAATATATGTTGTTATGTAGGATTAAGTTTGGTATCTGAATTATGTATAATTTATTTTGATATCCGGATTATGTTTCGTATGTCAGTGTTGAATTGTGATTTGGTCTTTGTTCTACTTTTTGTGGTTTGCTGCTTAATATATTTATGTAAAATGACTTGGTGGTGAAATATCTGCTTTGTTTTAGGCTGGGCAAGAATCCTTCAGATCCATTACTAGGTCGTATTACTGAGGAGCAGCATGAGCTCTTCTGGTTTATGATTTAACTAGGTACATTTTGTTCTCTGTTCATTTTGAGAGTTTGATAAGGTTTATATCTATTAGCCACGTTTATTTTATATCCCTGAAATCATACTTAAATAATTGACTTAATCATCTCAAATCTGAATTATTAAGTTTTAACCTAGAAGTAAATTTTTGGTCATAAGTTGGTTTGTGACGAGCAGACTGTAAGTTAATTTGGACTGCTACTTGAAACTGACTTATAAGTGAGTTAACAAGCAGGCCCTATATTTAGCCTAACTTGACTAATACTCTTACTAAACTGCAGGTCTATGTAAGGCCAGCTGGTAGTTATGGACCAAGCTAGAGCTACGCCAAGTTCATTCTTTCCCGAAGCAGAATGATGCAGCTGATATAATTATATTAATTGCTAATTTTTGTGTGCTTTAAGAGCAGCAGAAGATTCCCTTTCTATTTAACCTATCTCATTTTTTACTTTTAAATTAAAGACTTGATTGTATGTGCTTGGTGTTAGCACTTTGGTACATTTGAAGAATTTGTAATGTGTTTATTAGCTAGGTATTAGTATGATTTTGATGCATTTGTTGTACGGTTTGGATGGGATGTAGAATATTGCAAAATTAGTTATTAAAGCGTTGCATTTGATATTTTATTTGTTGCATTAGATATTTTAGTGTTGCATTAGGTAAATATAGTGTTGCTTTTGATAAGATACTAGTGTTTTAAAAAGCAAATAAAGCGTTGCATTACATAGTTGTGGGCCCCGGTGTAGACGTGGCACGTGGGACCTTGCATTGACGTGGCATGTGGGACCCACTGCTGACGTGACATGGCAAGCCCCATCGCTGACATGGCACGTGGGCCCCACATGTTGACGTGGCATGCCAGCTGGACTGTTGCTGACGTGGCATGCCAACTGGACTATTGCTGACGTGGCATGCCAACTGGACCCATTGATGACGTGGCAAGCTAGTGGGACCCACTTAGTGACGTGGAATTGTAATTTTAGCTAATGTCAAATGCAACGCCCTTTTGATGTTGCATTTGAATGCTCTGGTGTTGCATTATATGTCAGATGCAACGCTTATTGATGTTGCTTTAGATGCCATTAAGCGTTGCCTTAGGGGGTCTAACAGGACGGTGGCGGATGCAACGCCCCCTGGTGTTGCATTTGGTCTAACGCAATGCTTTTTTGGCCTAAAGCAACAGTAAACATGGCGTTGCATTTTTGCGTTTATGGTGTAGTGATTCCTGACCCCGGATCTGGGGCTGTCACAAACAAACTATTTACAATTTTATAGTAGAAGCAAGGTATGCGTACATGTCACCCTCAGTCCATCACGTTCTACAAGCGGAATATACAAAATGCCTAAAAGAATCAAACATGGTACTGTTCAGTTATGACCTGTCAAAAGGAAGTGAAACATAACCAGTATTCAATCATCCAAGATGGTTTGTCTGTTTACATGACTTTAAAGCACAATAAGATAGTTAGGGACGACCCTGAGTTGGAAGATGCCCCATGCAACCTTAAAATTTTTTTGCCCCTTATAACAAAATAAGCCATCTTGTTTTAGTAACTACCAACAAAAAATTGATAATTTATGATTTAAAAATTATTCTTCTCGCATTTTTACTAGCAAAATCATTAATCAAGCCTTCGAAATTAGAATTTGCAAGCGTATCCCTCTTGATTGATAACATAGCCAACCCATTCAATTGTCTTGTGACATCCTAGAGCGAAGATACGACTTATTCAATTTTAACTTTGAAAAACTCTCTTCTGCAGAAGCTACTGTAACCGGAATGGTTAATAATATTCTGTAAGCAATTGTGGCAGTTAGATCGTAACCTTCCATGCTCTTCAAAAAATTCAAATCACCTTTTTCACTTCAATAGGTAAGCTTTCTTTTATAATTATGATAAATGGATTTTATATCCATTTGGAGCGTTCCATATCGGCTTAAATTGATTCACTTGGCCTCAAGTCTGTTGTAGTTTTGATTTGTTTTGTTTAAGTGTGCAGGTTTGTAAGAATATCGATTAGGTTTGATGTTTCCGTCAATTTTGGAGTTGAAAGTTAGCATTGGAATGAGGAATGGGAACTTGTTTAAGCTTCCATGAAGATTATAACGCTAAAGGATTGAACGGAAGCTAATGGAAAAGAAACGGGAGAAAACGGAGCGAAAATGAAGAAATAAGAGCAAAATAAGCAACCTGGAAGAATTTAGCTAGGCAGACTGCTCAGTTGCTAGGCAGTCTACGCAGTAAACAGATATGAGCTAGGCAGTCAACGCACTTGCTAGGCAGACTACGCACTAATTCGCTGGAAAAATGTTAATTTATTGTTTGGGCCATATCTTGAGTTCTACAAGTCCGTTTTGGACGATCTTAGAATCCACGCGAAGATAACAGAATTCTATTTCATTCTAAAGTGGTTCAGATGTCTAATTACAACTGGAATGGTCTATCAATACTAAAGAAAAGTCAGCTACGAATTTTCCTTCAAAATAGAATCAGTTTAGGAAACGTATTTTGTGCTAAATTGTAGAAATTCTATTTTAACTCTATTTTGGGGAATTTCTTGTTGGATAAGACTTCTAGTGCATATTTAAACACATCCTACCATTGTAATTTGTATCATTAGTTAGCATATTATAACATAGAATTCATATCTTGTTTCATTATCATGGTTTCACTTGATCCCATACCATGATCCCATGATGACGAGAGGTTCAATTACGAACTAATCGTTGTCATGGGATTCTAATGGATTTATTTATAGAGCTTTAGTATCTTGATGCTTTAAAGATCTGTGTGTGATGTTTATTTGATATCCTCGTATGGTTGTGCTTTATTAATTTAGATGCGTAGCTAACATCTAATTTGTTAATCTCTTGCGAAACGAGAGTGGATCTTGAAATTTAGAACTTGCCATGCTACCGTAGGATAGGTTGATGTTTTAACATCATGATTTGTAGCGTAAATAGAGATATTATGCTGCCCTATGTGTTCTTAATAGACAACTTGTTCTTCAACCGTTATGTTTTCAAATCTTATAGAGATATAGGGTCTAAGCATAATTGGTGTCTATTCATCTTCTATCTCTTTTGTGGATGTATGTTTAGTTTGGTATTCGTATACTGAGAAGTAGCGTATACTTATTCCAATTCTCGTTAGTTATTTAATTCTTAGTTTGTTAATTTACTTTTTAAGTTAATTTTAGTTAATCAAAACCCAAATTTGTTAATTGTCTTAGCAGTGAGTAAAAACCATACATTGTTGCATAGGTGCATTAACTGAATTGAAACCTAAACCAGATCTCTGTGGGAACGAACTCAACTTTATTCTATATTACTTGTGACCATGTACGCTTGCGTGATTTTGTGTTAACAAGTTTTTGGCACCGCTGCCGGGGATCATCGATGTTTTATTTTTAGTTTATGTGCTTGTCAATAGTGGTCGTTAAAGTTCACTGACTCGGATTAGTTACTTACCTATCTTGTTTAGTTCGGTGTGTTTCAGGTACTTAAGTGTTTGAAAATGGCAGGCGAGGAGTTTCCATGGTGGGCATATTCGAGGACATCCATGGCTCAGCAATGTGAGCAGTGTTTGGGCGTTCATGAGACCTCACAATATTGTTACTACGAAGGAGTTGATCCATATGTCACTTATGATGAACAACCATATTTTCAATACCATCCTCAACAGTACCAACAAGATGTTCCAAATATGTCATATTTCTTTGGTAGTGAAGAGTTTCAACATTAGCAACCTACTCCTACTTTTCAGTCAGATGAGGTTGATGTTATAGAGGAGATTAGGATGCTTGCAGAGAGTAATGAGGAGTCTATCAAATCTTTGGAGACACTAGTTGCTCAAGTTTTAAGTGCCTTGGAACAAGAGAAACAACAATTCATACTAGAGGCAATTCCAGAAAATAACGGTGACTTGGAGCAAGTTACTGCATGCATAATTGAGGAAGACAAATTCCATGGTGAGGTGTGTGTTCACAAGCCATGTGAGGACTTTGATCATGCTAGGATGGTGGATGATTTGGAAAGGGCACTATTTGGGACAAACACTGATGAGCTACACAAATTTCAAGAATTGGTATGTGTGTACCAAGAGGCTGATGAACATGGGAAAGATGCAGGTCTTCTACTTGTCTCAGAGTATAAAGATGGAGGTAGCGCATTAGAGCCAATGGAGGAATTTCTCTTTGAGGAACCAAAGGCTTCAGCAACTTACATTTACCCTCCTCCATTGTTTTTAAGGGAAACCCGCAAATGTGTGTTGTTCTACAAATTAACCAATTTTGGGTCAACAGATGAAGGCATTGGAATAGGGCATAGCTGTTATACGAATAGGCTAAGCGATGAGAAGGGGCAGAAAGTGTGCCGCCGTGATGACGATGAAGTCTCACGAAGAGATGACCAGGCCAATTATTATCATCCTTAATGGAGGCTTGGACGTAGTCAAGCTAATTGACTCTAAACAAGCGCTTCGTGGGAGGCAACCCACGCTTTTCGGCATTTTTATTTAGGTATCTCTACTATCCTTTTTATTACCTTCAATGGGGACATTGAATACTTTAAGTTTGGGGGTGGTTTGGGGATAGTAGTGTGTAGTAGTTATTTGTGAGTTATTGTATTCATGTAGGAATCATATTTTGCATGTTTAGTAGTAATTCATTCATGTTTGTTCGTATTTTCGCATGTTTGTTTCATGTAGGACATTCTGTTATTTTTGTTTGTTTTACCATGTAAGTTCATGTTAGTTGCATTTTCATGGCATGCATTTTTCATGATTTCTTAGGACGAGATAATTCTGATTGGTAGGTAGATGTTTAATTGAGTGTGGTAATGATGAGTAAAGGGTTGATTTATAGTTCTTATGGAATTAACTTGCATGTTTCAGAAACAAAAATTTTACACAATCTCATCGTTTGCTTTTGGGCTAGGTTAGGGTCATGCTTGTTTGGTTGTTTTGGATTTAATTACTTGATTATATTTAGAATTTTCGTTATTCCCTTGATGGCGTAGGAGCACTAAAGTCTAAGTTTGGGGGAAACCAGAGATTTCATGCTAGTTGTTGGCTAGGTGTCAAATGGCTAGTAGCCGGCTCATATTTATATGAGTAGTCTAGGGTTGGAATTGAGAATTCTCATTCCAGATTGCATATATAAAAAAAATTCAGAAAAAAAAATAAAAAAATAAAAAAAGAGAGTCAAAAGTCCAATTGTTAAATGCAAAATTAACCATGAGTGAGCTCTTTAATACTCGAGCAATTAAGTTCGCGGGGACTTTGTGCCTAGTAACCTAAAGCCCTTGTGGTTTGGGATTGCTGACCTAACACTCGCTACATGGGTATTATTGTATAAGCCTTTTAGGGTCTCATCCATTGCACGATTAAATAAGCATGCGTATTATATATAGTATTATGTGTCGTAGTGTAGTAATAAAGCATGAATTTCTGGCTAACTCAGCTAAGGATGGAGGTGTTCCTAGGTTATGAAGTGTCTACAGTCTATTCTATTTATAAACCTGTGATTGTCTTGGCGAAGAATAGGTATGATTTTTGATCTAGTTTTTTGGAGTATTTCTGATGAGCATCGCACACACGAACGTTTCTGTTCATGTATTGTTAGTATACGGGGACTTAGTCGAGCTCTATTTGGATTTAGTTGCATTCTTTGAGATATTTGCTTGTTAGTTGGTTTGGTTAGTTCGAGGGGATCGTTGCATTTTCATATTAGTTGCATACATGCATTGCATTGCATTAGGTAGTGATAAATTTTGTGGGTACATTCGCTATAGGCCCTCAGGAGACCTCATTCGTCCACTAGGGCTGCCTAGGGATTTAAAGGGCTTGTTTCATATGCCAAATGCAACCGTGATCACCTACGGAAGTGGTACTAGTTAGTTAGTTTTTAATTGTTTATAATTGAGGACAAGCATTGGTTTAAGTTTGGGGGTATGATAAATGGATTTTATATCCATTTGGAGCGTTCCATATCGGCTTAAATTGATTCACTTGGCCTCAAGTTTGTTGTAGTTTTGATCTGTTTTGTTTAAGTGTGCAGGTTTGCAAGAATATCGATTAGGTTTAATGTTTCCGTCAATTTTGGAGTTGAAAGTTAGCAATGGAATGAAGAATGGGAACTTGTTTAAGTTTCCATGAAGATTATAAGGCTAAAGGATTGAACGGAAACTAATGGAAAAGAAACGGGAGAAAACGGAGCGAAAACGAAGAAATAAGAGCACAATAAGCAACTGGGCTGAATTCAGCTAGGAAGACTGCTCAGTTGCTAGGCAGTCTGCAGAGCAAACAGACATGAGCTAGGCAGTCAGCGCACTTGCTAGGCACACTTCGCACTAATTCGCTGGAAAAATGTTGATTTATTGTTTGGGCCATATCTTGAGTTCTACAAGTCCGTTTTGGACGATCTTACAGTCCACGCGAAGATAACAGAATTCTATTTCATTATAAAGTGGTTCAGATGTCCAATTACAAATGGAACGGCCTATAAATACTTAAGAAAAGTCAGCTACGAATTTTTCTTCAAAACAGAATCAGTTTAGGAAACGTATTTTGTGCTAAATTGCAGAAATTCTATTTTAACTCTATTTTGGGGAATTTCTTGTTGGACAAGACTTCTAGAGCCTATTTAAACACATCCTACCATTATAATTTGTATCATTAGTTAGCATATTATAACATAGAATTCATATCTTGTTTCATTATCATGGTTTCACTTGATCCCATGATGACGAGAGGTTCAATTACGAACTAATCGTTGTCATGGGATTCTAACGGATTTATTTATGGAGCTTTAATTTAGTATCTTGATGCTTTAAAGATCTGTGTGTGATGTTTATTTGATATCCTCGTATGTTTTAACATCATGATTTGTAACGTAAATAGAGATATTATGCTGCCCTATGTGATCTTAATAGACAACTTGTTCTTCAACCGTTATGTTTTCAAATCTTATAGAGATATAGGGTCTAAGCATGATTGGTGTCTATTCATCTTCTATCTCTTTTGTGGATGTATGTTTACTTTGGTATTCGTATACTGAGAAGTAGCGAATACTTATTTCGTGTTGTCTGATCAGATATCATAACCATTGCATATAGTGATTAAAGGCGTCAGATCTAAGCAAAGTATTTAATGAAGTTAGGATCCCATGTTTTCTCTTGCATAAGTAATTCGATTCCAATTCTGTTAGTTAGTTAATTCTTAGTTTGTTAATTTACTTCCTTAGTTAATTTTAGTTAATCAAAACCAAAATTTGTTAATTGTCTTAGCAGTGAGAAAAAACCATACATTGTTGCATAGGTGCATTAACTGAATTAAAACCTAAACCAGATCTCTGTGGGAACGAACTCAACTTTATTCTATATTACTTGTGATCACGTACGCTTGCGTGATTTTGTGTTAACAAATTCTTAACTCAAGCACTATGCCACATATGGCCTACGGCTACGCCCAAAAAAGTGTGATTATAGGGCAAAAAGTGCTGCTAAAAGATCCTAAAACCAGCTATGGCTACACTTTGGCCAAATTTGGGAGTGTTACAAAATTGGCTGCTACCATAGGGGTCTATGCTAACACTTTTTCGATTTTTGGTAACATTGGAGAAAAGTGTAGGCTTAGACCCCTATGCCAACACATTTCTGATCTATGGCTACACCTTATAAGATGTTACTATAGATCTATGGCTACACCTTTATCTTTGTAGTAACACTATTAAAAGTGTTGGTGTAGACCTATGCCAACACCTCTTTAGTCCTATGCCTACACTTGTTTATTAAACATTTTTATACTTTTTACCAACACTTTGCTATTTTTTACCAACACATAATGATCAACACTTTAGAGCCAATGGCTACATTTTGCAGGCTCTATACCAACATTCTAATAAAGAAAGAAAACATATGACATTGAAAAATAAAGTTTCTCATTCAAAATATTATCAAACATTCACTACGCCATAGATTGCTTATAGCAAACCCCAAACAGTGTTACCATAGACCCCTGTTTGAAGTTACCATAGGCCAAAATAGAGCTATGGTAACACTTCAGCTGTGTTAGGTTCTCAGCAATAACTTAAGTCAAAAAAGTAATCGAAATAAAACAAATACTTCTTCTGTTCTTTTCAATTGTTACACTTTTCAAAGAATGTTCGACACATATTTTAAGATGTATTTTAAAGATTGTTCCATAATTTATTTTTAAAATTTTCATTTCTTGTATATAAATTTAATGTTTAATTTCTTATACAAGAAATGAAAATTTAAAAATAAATTGTGAAACTATCTTTAAAATGCACTTTAAAATGAGTACCCAACACCCTTTAAAAAATGTAAACAATAGGGCGGAAGGGAGGGAGTATATGTAATAGAATTGATTTGTTTGCATATATATTTCAAGTTTTATTTTATTAGATTTTACGGAGTATTCTCACTTATTTCGTTATCAGAGAGAAGCTAGCCGTATCTTAGTGGAAGACGGCAAAAACTAATGTCATGATGATGTAGGTACAACACGTTGGTCCTGTGTTTTTTTTTTTTTTGCGCTGTATTTCAAGCGTTCATCCTACTACATAATTTAAATTATTATAAAAATGTAAATGTTAGTAAGTAAATCATAAAATATATATGAGTGCTAATAGAGTAATATTATATGTTTTGTGCATGTATATGTAGCCAGCAATAGCATTGACAAGAAAATTGAGAGGAAAGAAGTGTGTGATTCAATGCTCAGCAAACAACATGACGCCTTTGTCACCTATCAACTTCTTAGAGCAGGCAGCACTGGTTCATGCCCAAAGGGTCTCTATCATTTATCAGAATACAAAATTTTCATGGACAGAAACACTCCAAAGATGCCTCAAGATCGCGTCTGCTCTGTCTATTTTAGGTGTTAACCCTGGTGATGTTGTAAGATTTCTATTTTCCTCCGCTTCTATTCATGACATTGATTATATTTCGTATTTTGTTTTCGATCGACAGCCTTGCATACATCGAAAACTCGAATTGCATATGCCTCGTTCTAAATTGGGTACTTAACAACGTTAGTTTGCTTATTATCACAACATTGAAGTTATTCTTCGCAAAATCTTGACGTCACAAATTTGAAGTTATATATCAGACTTTTTTTAACCTTTTTTTTTTGAAAGGGATTTTTTTTTTTTTTTTTTTTTAACCTTGAGGCCTAATCTTTAGACGTTGGCACGACCTGTTAACTCGAAACTGTTAGGTTAAAGTTGCTAATATAATTTAAAATATTTCGGAACTTGAACATTTTATTCTAAATAGGACCCAGTTCGGAGGTAGAACATTTTATTCTAAATTTTCACTGATCATAAAGGAGGAAATGATCAATTAAGATAATGGTTCTAAATTTTTTCTGTTTAGCCGAAACTTCAGCCAAGATTAGGTCCTTACTATTTCCGGCACACTAATGCCACGATTAGGGTATTAACTTTGCCGAAACCTTTGAAAATTATACCTGAGGAATATATAAGGTCTGACTTGACATATTTTAGCGTTGTTGAGGATTGTCAATTCTATTTTAATTTGGAATGAGAATGTGAAGTTCAGTAGTTTATACTTTAAACTAAACTTTAGATTTTGACTTTCTATGACATGGAGTATACTAATACGAAATTAACCTGTATGCGCAACTTGCTCAGTGTAATGCTAACAACCATGCCATCTATGTTTATGTTTTGACATCTTAATTTATTTGACTGTATATTAAACATATATTATATTAGGGTTGAGAACATTACCTAAAATAAAATCGAAGATCCTTTAATAATCGATGAATCAATATTTAATTAATGGTTATGATTTTTTTCTGAGAAATAATTAATGTAGATTGCAGAATCATAAGTCAATAATAAAAGTAATCAAATAATTGTAAAATTATTTTGTAAAATACACAATATTATTTGCATGTTTTTTTTCTACATACATGTACGTGTCTTATTAATACCTTATATATAATAAGCATAAAGGAGATCTTATCCAAATTTTTGGTCGTCGTCTGGTCGTCGTCACTGTACTATCAAAATAATATGATCCGTTGTATTAAAAATTGACGATCAAGATTAGATCACATTAAAAAGAAAATTATAATCTAAAAAGGAATCAAAATTAGATCGCATTAAAAAGAAAATTATAATCTAAAAAGGATATAATTAGAAAATGCTGCATTTGAAGTGAATTTTAAAAAGAAAAATTATATTCTAAAAAGGATATAATTAGAAAGGGTTGTATTAAAATTGAATTTTTAAAAGAAAATTATAATCTGAAAAGGATATAATTAAAAAAGGTTAAATTAGAATTATATTATATTTATTTTTTTATTAATATTTAAAAAAAATCATATCTATTACACTTTGGGTTTTATCTTGAGATCTATAAATTAGATTTGGGTGATTTTACAATCCATGCGAAACTCATGAAATTATTTTTAATTTAGTAATGATATAATAATTATTATTCAAATGGAAAAACTAAGAATCTCAAGAGAAAATATGATTACGAGTTTTTACATTAATCCTATTTAACGTAAAATTCCTACATCGATAATGTTATTCAATGTAGAAAACTTAATTATATATGATTTAAATCATTGACATATATATTTTCGTATTACAATATAAATACACATTTTAGTTTACAACATATTAAAATTTAAATATTTTTTATCCTAGATCCAACGGTTTTCATCTATTTATTTTAAGATATTTGTCGTATAGAGGTCCAGACTACTGATTATCAAAGTTTTGGACAAAATCCCTCTTACACTTATTATTAAAATTGTATTTGGTTGTTAGTAGAACCATTTTCAAATAATTATAAAGGTATTTTTATAATCAAAACGAATTATAAGTAAAATTCATAAATCAAATAAAATTTTCAGCGTAAAAAATCGTCAATTTTTTATCTTTTTTCCTTCTATGTAGATTTAATTAGAAAAAATTTATTAAACCATCACCAAATTAAAGATTATTTTGTTAATTTCACGTGGGCCGTAATTGTCCAAATTAAATTTTAAGAATTCAAGATAGAGTACAAATATTAAATCGAACGTGTAAAACTTATATATATCAATTTTTAATAAAAATTTATTATGTAAATTAATAACTTATAAAATTAAAATATATATAATGTAATTAAAGATATTAAAAAAGTAGTCGTGCGTTGCACGAGATATAAGCTATTTATATATAATAAGCATAATAGAGATCTTATCCATAATTTTCGTCACTGTACTACCAAAATAATCTCAACCGTGGAATCTATTTTTTAAAAAATAGACGATCAAGATTATATCATATTAAAAGAGAAAATTAAAATCTAAAAAGGATATGATTAGAAAATGTTCCCTTATAAGTGAATTTTAAAAATAAAATTATAATTTAAAAACGATATAATTAGAAAAGGTTGCACTGGAACTGAATTTTAAAAAAAAATTATAATTTGAAAAAGGATATAATTAAAAAAAGTTGCATTAGAATTAAATTTTATTTATTTTTTATTATTAAAAAAAATTCATATTTACTATTTGGGCTCTATCTTGAGATCTATAAATCAGATTTGGATGATTTTACAATTCACGCGAAACTTATAGAATTATCTTTAATTTATTGATGATTTAATAATTATTATTCAAATGGAAACACCAACGGTTTTCATCTATTTATTTTAAGATTCAACGGTTCTTATTTATTTTGACCATACTACCAATTATCAAAGTTTTTGACAAAATCTCTCATACACTTATTATTAAAATTGTATTTTATTATTATTAGAACTATCTTCAAATAATAACAAGGGTATTATTAGAACTATCTTCAAATAATAACAAGGGTATTTTATTCTCAATATCTTCAAACCTAAAAACCAAATTCCAATCCAATATTTAAGCTAATCTAATGACCAAACTAGGGGTACCCCAATACGAAAAAATCTTATAATTCTACCCTTTATCCATTCATCGAAAAAAAAATAAAAAAAAATGATGACGTGCCAGCAGCTTTTTCTTTTTCTTTTTTTTTTATTATTATTTTGATGAATGATTAGAGGGTTGAATTATAAGACTTTTTTGTGAATGTGACCTTGACGGGACCGTTAGAGTAACCGAAATATAATATATTTTGTATTAGTTTGTAGCAAAAACTTATATATATATATATACCATCATAAATTGCCCAAACAAATTAACAAAACAACTTGTAATCATAGAAATTTATTTTTAAAAAAATGTTCTAAATCACGTATGATTACATGTGAAGTGAAGTCATAAATTGGTTTACGGTTATACAGGATCATCTTTCTTAATCGTTAGGCTTGATTTTTTTTTTCTTAACGCTTGAGATGTTTTTTAACGCTTCAGATGCTAAAGGATGTCAGCCAAATGATCTTAATATGCTGAATAATTAAGAAATGGCTCATTAAGATGCATTAAGAAAAAAACAAATGGGGCCTTAATCTATATTACAAATATGATAAGGGTATCTTTATTATATTTATGTATAATGTCTTTATAGTTTTTAAGAACTGGTTCATAGGTTCTCCGTTTAGAGTGGTTCTCCATAGAGTGTGAACCTATTATATTATATTAATTATAAATATTTAATAATAATTTATAATATTGGGATTCATCTATACTCTTTATTAATGTGAAAAACCATGTTTTAATGGTACATAATAGTACCAAAATACCAAATTTGGTTATCACTAAATTCAGGGTTCGATTCCTTGCAACTACATAATTATACATACGCAATTATAAAGATTTATCTCCGATTCGATTCTCTATAACTACATAATTATTTATTTATTAATTAATATTTTAATCTCGATTCGTGTTCAATCTGTGTCCGTGCTTAGCACCAGCTAGTAGTTTATAAATTGTCTAATATAATTATTCCAAAATAGGGAAAAAAATAGCAATCACATGTAAACATTCTCAAATCTGCATAAAGTCCAAGGACCAGTGTTTTGGTACTACCAAAGCCAATTGTACATCTAGCTAGCTAGGCAACATATTCGATGATGTGAATTTATGCTATTAACTTGATCAGCGTAAACTCCAAGTTATTTCATTTGATTATCAATTAAGAAAAAGTTTACGGGTATGAATCTGTGAACATTTCGAAGGTTGCAGCTGTGGCACCAAATATTCCAGAACTCTGAGCTACATTTTGCCGTTCCAATGAGTGGTGGTGTCCTTTCTGCACTTAACACAAAGTTGGATACAACGATGTTGGCTTCAATTCTAAAACAACTGGAAGCTAAAGTAATTTTCGTAGACTATTGTTGGGTCTGAGGTCCACTTAGAGAGCCAAGCCCAATAAAGGCCCAAAAAAGGTCCCTATAAATAGTCTTGTAATCCCAACATTAAAGGGGATTTTGGCAATTTAATACATTTATTCTAACAATGGCGCTAGAAGGAGGTTTTACCTCCTAACCAAAAACAACGAATACTCATACACTAAAACTAACTAGAGTTCACTAGATCGAGCTTTGTTACTTGATAATCGACCTTAATTTTTGTTTTTTAAACAAAAATGGCCGATGAACAACAAGGCATGAGCAAGCAGCATGCCCCAAACACTCATGATGTCACAAGTGTTAAAAGAACTGGTAAAACTCAGGTGCCAATGGATCCTCAAGCTTTATTTTCATCGCCTCCAAGGCCTAGTTTATCAGATCCGATAAATGGATCTCGTCGAGTAAGAAAAGACAACCGACAGCTAGTTCTAACGCCTCAAGGCAAGCATGTTTTAACGAGTGATGCTCGTTTGCACTTGTTAAAGCTTAAGCGACAAAAGGAAAGGCAAACCGCAATATCTGATGATGTAGTTGAAGACGATGACCTTCGTCGATTAGACCTGGAGAGGCAAATATTGGCAGAAAAAGTAAAAAGAAAGAGGGAGATAATGAGACTACAGAGAGAACTCCAAGAGGTGTCTGAAGGTCACATCTCCTCAGAATATCAAACAGGGAATTATGAGTCCTCGTGGAGGACATCCATGGGAAGTAAATACTCTAAGACAGAAAAGTCTTATGACTCGTTTTCATCGAGAAAGCGAAGATCCAGAGATGAAGGTGAAGAGCACTCAGAAAATGATGATGACTATGAAAAAGAAGAATCAAGTACAGCTGGTTTGTCAACAAAAGATATATTGAAGTTCAAAGAGCTCATTAGGAATCAGTCGGGGGAGATTGAGATCTCTTCGGAGAGTCCTTTGACCAAAAGCATTGAGAAAGCTAAAATAAACAGGGATCTTAAGGTACCGCCGATGGATCAGTTTGACGGTTCCTCAGACCCCTATGACTTCGTTAACCTCTTCGATGGTCGAATGTCTTTCTTCGGGCACAGTGAAGTGGCGAAGTGTCAGTTCTTCCCGACGTGCTTGAAAGGTACAACTCTCATGTGGTTCAACAACCTACCTTCAAGATCAATAAAATCATGGTCCAATTTGAAAGAAAAGTTCAAGTCAAGATTTTCTACTAATAAAAAGGGAAAGAGGTTGACAGCTTCCCTTGTGAATGTTCGTCAAAGGTCTGATGAAGGACTACGGGAATACTTAAACCGTTTCAGAGCAGAAATGATTCAAATTCCGGATCTAGTAGAGAATTTAGCAATGACGTACTTGGCAACAGGAATTGACAAAACAAGGCATAATGCAATTTTGGAGGAATATTTTGAAAAAGAACCTCAAACACTTCAAGCAGCCATACAATTATTTGAGCGAAGAATAACTCTCCAGGAGGCTGTAGGAAGCATACAGTCTTCTAGATCTCCAAGGTCAAGAATAAGTAGGATGGTGGAACAAACTTCTCAATGGGAGTATCGTCGAGGTGATCGAAGTGTCCGAGGTACTCGAGGCATTCGAGGAACAAGAGCCAGGTCCCCGATCCAGTCCAAAAAAGATGCATCTTCACACACGCCAAGAAGATCACCGACATCTCAGGAATCCCCATCTAAACAAAGACCTTGGACTCAGAGACCTCGAAATGAGCGAGAGTTTACAAGGCTCAATATGGATAGACTTGCAATACTTGGGGCACTTAAGTCTGATCCAGCATATGTACCTCCGAGACCAATGAATCCCAATAGACCTCCAAGCAATAAGTTTTGTCACTATCATGAAGATACAGGCCATGATACGGAAAAGTGCTACCAATTGAAAAATTTAATAGAGGATAAAATACAAAAAGGAGAACTCTCTCATTTTGTGGAAAGAGGGGATGTAATGCAACAAAGAGATGAACAGGAAAGGCTCATAGACACTATATCTGGTGGACGCACTTCAGGTGGTTCATCTAATAGAGCCAAAAAGGCCTACTCAAGAGAGGTATTTCGAGTGGATAATAAGAAGCCAAGGAAAAATCCATCTCTGGTTATATCATTCTCGGATGAAGATTTTGGAGATAGGATAATGGAAGATCATCAAGATGCATTAGTAATCACCACCAGGATTGGATCGAACATGGTTAAGAAAATTATGATTGATGATGGCAGTTCGGTTGATATATTATACCAAGGCGCCTTCTCCAGAATGAATTTAGGGGACAGAAAAATCAACAGTGCTAAGGATGCGCCATTATATGGATTCACTGGCAATGAAGTCAAAACAGTGGGAGTCATTGATATGCCAGTACTGTTTGGATCGCCACCTTGCCAAAAATGGCTCATTGTCAAATTCCATATAGTAATATGCCATTTCAAGTTATAACGCCATTTTAGGAAGGTCGACTATTGTAGCCTTGAAAGGCATAGTTTCCATACCCCATCTGAAGATGAAATTTCCCACGGATTTTGGTGTTGGTGAGGTGTGTGGAGACCAGAAAGTGGCTCGACAATGCTATGTTAGTTCAGCCATTCCAAAGAGTTCTAACACTTCAACAACATCAGTAAATCAGGTGGTTGAAATGGATCCAAGGGATATCATTGAACTTCCTAAACCACCTAGTCATGAACCCGTTGAGCCGGTGGAGGAAATCTCTTTATATCACAACGATCCTGAAAAGGTCGTGAGGATAGGAACAAAGTTGTCAACCAAGCTTCGTGAAGACCTCATCCAAACATTAAGAGAGTTCGCAGACATCTTTGCCTGGACTCCGAAAGATATGCCGGGAATTCCATCTAACATAGCTCTTCACCATCTCAACATAAGACCAGGGGCTCAAGAAATAAAACAGAAGAGGCGTATCTTTTCCAAAGAGAAGCAAGAGGCTATTGAGAAAGAGATCGACAGATTATTAGAAGCAGACTTCATCAAGCCTGTACAGTTCCCAAAGTGGATTGCAAATCCAGTGTTAGTCAAGAAAAGCAATGGAAAATGGCGGATGTGCATAGATTATTCAGATCTTAACAAGGCATGTCCAAAGGATTTTTACCCATTGCCAAACATCGACCAGCTCATCGACTCCACAGCAGGAAATGAACTATTATCTTTTATGGATGCATTTTCGGGTTACAATCAGATAAAGCTAGCCGAACAAGATCAAGATGATATAGCGTTCATCACTCATAAGGGGGTGTTTGGGTTTAAAGTTACTCCCTTTGGCCTCTTGAATGCAGGAGCAACGTTTCAACACACGATGGACAAAATATTTGCTCCTCAAATTGGAAGAAATATCCAAGTGTATGTTGATGACTGATAAGTGGATTTTATATCTACTTGGAACATTCTAATTCGGCTTAAATTGATTGCTTTGTTCTCAAGTTTGTTGTATTTTTGAGGTGTTTTGAGTAAATGTGCAGGGTTGAAGAAATATCGATTAAAGGTGTAGTTTCCGTCGTTTTTGGAGCGGTTTGTGGAGTTGATTGATGATATGGAATGAAGAATGGTGGCTAATGTCAACTCCTAAGAAGTATACAAGTCATTAAGAATGAAAGACGGGAGCTCATGCAAAAGGAACGGAAGGAAAAGGCGAAAAAAGGCAAGAAAAATCAGTTTTCACAAAACGGGAGCACATCAGTTTTTTACGCAGCAAGGGCCAGCGCATCATGCATCAGCCCCGGCGCATCATGCACCAAGAGGTGCGGGAAAAATTACAGATTTGCCCTTTTCGAGCTGGAATTGATTTCTACGTGATTTCTGACTCCTAAATCGAATTTTAGATGTATTTTAGGGTATTTTCTTGCTGGGCAAGGTGTCTAGAGCCTATATAAACACATCCCAACCCTTGTAAAGGGGGATTATCATTAGTACATACATTACATAATATAGCTTAGATCTGCAAGAGAGAAAAGGAGAGAAGGATCCAACGCTCGTGACAAGCAACGGATCTAGATCTACTTCATCTTTTGTGTTACTTTGGATTATAGATTTGTTTTCTCAACTCTTTGTTTTATTAATATTATTGCTTCTTTTATTTATCTCTTGTTTTATATCATGTTTTCATCAAATCCCATAACGATGAACGGTTCAATTATGGGCTAATCGTTGTCATGGGATCCTAGTGGATTTATCTATGTAGCTTAGTAGTTTGCATGCCTTAAAGATTTATGTGTGGTGAATTCTTGATATCCTCGTATGGTTAATCTTAATGCTTTTAGATGTGTAGCTAACATCTAAATTGAATTGTTAATCTCTTGCGAAACGAGAGTGGATCTTGAGATTTAGAACTTGCCATGCTAGCATAGGATAGGTTGATGTTTTAACATCATGATTTGTGGCGTAAATATAGATATATTATGCTGCCCTATGTGATCTAAGTGAATAACTTGTGCTTAAACCTTTATGTTTTCAAATTCTATAGAGATATAGGGTCTAGACATAATAGGTGCCTACTCATCTTCTATCTCTTTTGTGGATGTATGCGTAGATTGGTACTAGTATACCGAGAGGTAACTTTTACTCTTTTCGTGTTATTCGATCAGATATCAAAACCATCGCATGTTTTAATTAAAGGCTGCAACTCTAAGTGAAGTAGATGATGAAACTAGGATTCCATGTTTTATTCTCATATTAGTAATTCGACTTTAATCTCTTTAATTAGTTAATCTTTAGTTTGATAATTAATTTAGTAGTTAATAAAAATTCAATTTGTTATTTGTCTTAGCAGCGGATAAAAACCATACATCGGTGCCTAGGTACATTAATTGAATTGAACACCATTTTAGATCTCTGTGGGAACGAACTTGATTTAATCATATATTACTTGTGACAACGTGCGCTTGCGTAATTTTGCATAACAAGTTTTTGGCGCCGCTGCCGGGGATCATCGGTGTTTTTATTTTAGTTTATGTGCTTGTCATCAGTGGTCGTTAGCATTCACTGACTCGGATTCTTACTTAGTTTGTTTGTTTCGTGGTGTTTCAGGTACTTAAGTTTGTATGAAAACACGTTCGCAAGCTCGTTTACAAAAACTGGCAAAGGACGATCGTGTAGAGAATTTAGAGAATAAGGAAGAGGAAGCTGAAACTACAGTAGCAATGGCAGATGCAGCAGCAGCTAAGGCTTTGAAGGAGTATTCTCAGCCGAAACTCAATGACATCCAGTCTAGCATTATTGGGCCAGCTATTGCAGCGAACAACTTTGAGATCAAGCCGGGCACAATTCAGATGGTGCAGAATTCGGTCCAGTTTGGGGGGGCTTCTACGGAGGATCCTAACATGCATGTTCGGGACTTTATTGAAATCTGCGACACTTTCAAATGTAATGGTGTGACGGATGATGCTATCAGGTTGAGGCTTTTCCCATTCTCTCTGAGGGATAAGGCTAAGAGCTGGCTACACTCTTTGCCACCTGGTTCCATTACTACTTCAGAAGATCTTGCTCAGAAGTTCCTTACTAAATTCTTCCCTATGGCGAAAACTGCAGCATTAAGGAACCAGTTGACTCAATTCCAACAGCAATCTGGCGAGACCTTGTGTGAGGCTTGGGAACGCTACAAGGAGATGCTACGCAAGTGTCCTCATCATGGCATGCCTGATTGGATGGTTATTAATGGGTTCTACAATGGGTTGGGAGCACAGTCTAGGCCCTTGCTAGATGCAGCATCAGGAGGAGCTCTGTGGGAAAAGAGCTATGATGAAGCTTATGATCTTATAGAGATGATGGCTGCTAATGAATATCAAAATCCAACCCAAAGGCTATCTCAAGGCAAGGCAGCAGGAATTTTGGAAGTAGATACAGCTTCAATGATTACAGCTCAGTTGAAGGCTCTTGCTATGAAGGTGGATTCTCTTGCTAATTATGGAGTTCAGCAGGTGGCCAGTGTTTGTGAGTTATGTGCGGGCGCACATGAGACGAATCAGTGTGCTATCTCTTCTGAATCAGCACAGTTCGTGAGTAATTTCCAGAGACCTGCTGCACCAGTTCCAGCCACTTATCATCCTAATAATCGGAATCATCCTAATTTCAGCTGGAGCAATAATCAAAATACTCAACAATCTTATCAGCAAGCAAGGCCATTCAATCAAGGTTATCAGCAGCCTTATTCTCCAAGGGCACTATATTAACCTCCGGGATTTCAGCAGCAACAGCCCCAGGCTCATGCGGGGCAATCTTCTAATGAAAAATCTGATGAGATGTGGATAGCGTTAAAGAACTTACAAGCTGGTCAGAAGCTCTTAGAAACTCAGATAGGACAGATTGCAAGTGCCTTAGGTAGTAGGCCACAAGGAACTCTTCCTAGTGATACGGAAGCAAATCCATGTAGGAGGGACAACAAAGAACAGGTGAATGCAGTTACTTTGAGATCAGGAAAAGTCACAAGTGATCCTAAATCAGCAACTGAAGAAGATGAAGATGTTCAGAATCAGCATGTTGAAAAATCTACAGTGCCAGAAATTGAGAAATCTGACTTAGTGGCTGATCAGCTTGATGGTGAGAAGAGCAAGAACCCTGTTGGAAAGTCTACTCCGGAGTAATCTTCGAAGAATAATCAGATTTATCCACCTCCGCCATTTCCTGGACGTTTGCAGAAGAGTCAAGAGAAACAGTTTTAGAAATTTATGGATGTCTTCAAGAAACTGTCCATTAACATTCCTTTTGTTGAAGCATTGGAGCAGATGCCAAGATATGCAAAGTTCATGAAGGATATTTTGTCACGGAAGAGAAGGTTGGAAGGATTTTGAAACAGTGGCATTAACGGAGGAGTGTAGTGTTGTTCTGCAACAAAAGTTGCCACCTAAACTGAAAGATCCGGGAAGTTTCACTATTCCATGTATTATTGGCAACCTTTCATTCGGCAAATGTTTATGTGATTTGGGAGCTAGCATTAATCTCATGCCCTTGTCTGTTTTCAAGCAACTTGGTCTACCGGAGCCGAAACCAACTAACATCTCTTTGCAGTTGGCTAATAGGACGATCACTTATCCGAGGGGTATAGTAGAAGATGTTTTGGTAAAAGTTGATAAGTTCATCTTCCCAGCTGATTTTGTTATCTTGGATTTTGAAGAAGACAAGAAGATTCCCATAATCTTGGGAAGACCGTTCTTGGCTACAGGAAAGACTTTGATTGATGTGTAAAAAGGAGAGCTTACAATGAGGGTGCAAGATCAGAGTGTTACCTTTAATGTGTTCAAGGCCATGAAATTTCCAACAGAGGATGAAGAGTGTTGTAGTGTGGATATAGTTGATACGGGTCAGAAACAGAAGTTTGATCAGTTGTTGAGCAAGAAATCGAACAGTTCTTCGATTCGAGATCTTTCGAATGTCAAGCTTGGGAAACTTCCACCACATTTGAGGTATGTCCTTTTGAATAATGAGTTAGTGATTTTTGAAGAAGGGCATGATAACGTGTTGCGAAGGTGGAAAGCCGATGATAAGGAAGAAGAGAGTTTTGTTCAGCCGTTCGAGTCGAAAAAGCACCTTAGAGGAATGGAGAAGAAAAAGAAGAAGATTAGGCCGTTGGGTAGAAAAATTAAGTTGAAGTCTGAAGGAAGAGATTTGTGGAAAGCAAGCAACCAAGGTTTCAACGTTCGCATGAATGGTTTTTCTGTTGAGAACGGTTCGGTTATTCTTTTGAAACCACCTTGAGTTGAGGAAGTAACATCAAGCTATTGACGTTAAAGAAGCGCTTCTTGGGAGGCAACCCAAGTATTATTGTACTTTGTTGTAGTATAGGTTTAAAAAAAAAATCAGAATTCAGGATGCGCCAGCGCATCATGCGCCAGCTAGCGCGCAGGAGCACCGTGTAACGCAGAAGGGGAGCGCGCATCATGCGCCCAAACGGCGCAGGAGCGCTGAAACGCGCAGACAGGAACCGCGCATCATGCGCCAGTGCACGCCTCAAGCACCGACTAACGCAGCTTCTAGCTGCGTGACACCCCGCTGTTCAGAATTTTTCCCGAAAATTTTGTTTTTGCTCACAAAATTCAACCCCAAAACCTATCCTAACCAAAATTTCTTCAATTCTAAATTCCTATATCTATCTTACATCAAATCTTAACCTCTCCAAATCTCTTCTACACTCTAAATTTTTAAATCCCATCTAGCCATCATCTTATATATATACACACCTCTACATACAAATCCAATTCCTCTTTTATTTTATTTAAATCTCTAAAAATTCAATGCTAAAGAGGAATTAATTGCAAGTTCATCTCTCCAATTCGTGTGCTTGGTAATTTTTGGTGGAGCTTTTCGTTTTCGACGGTGGTGGTTAAATTTAATTGGTTATTGAGGTCAATTGTTAAAGAAGGGGGATTTTTGCCGGAAAAAAAAATTTGTTGGATTGGTTGAGCTGATTGGTGAGTTGCGATGAGGAGGGTGACTGTTTCGGTATTCAGGTATGTTTTCTACTATCCCTTGTATTACTTACCATTCAATGCGGACATTGAATATTTTAAGTTTGGGGGTGGTTTGAGGGATTAGTAGATGTTGTTGTATTATTTGTTCATATAGGATTTCATGCTTACATATTAGTAGTAGTAAATTATGTATTTATGTTCGTGTTATCTACGTTTGTTGCATATAGGACATTCTGTTTTTTATGTTTGTATATCATGTGAGTTCATAATAGTTTGCATTTGCACCCATGCTTGATAGGAATTTTGTGTTGTTGACGCTTTTGTTTGAGAAGTGATATGCTTTGTTCTTGTGCACACACATACACTAGTAAGTTAAAACTAGTAGACTTATTGAATGTTGTAAGTAATTAGAAGGACATGAATATGTGCAAGATGATTTAGTTTGCATGCTTTGAATACAAGTTGGTGCGTTAGAGAGATTTTTGCTTGGGATTGAGTATGTTTTTCCACCAAGTGAGTTTTTAAGCCTTATTGCATATTGCATATTTGCAATTTATTCGTTTGCTTGAGTGTCCACGGATTGTTTGCATTGCTAGCAGTTGTTTGAGGTCTTTCTTGAAACGCATGACATTATTTGACGATTAAAATGATAAAGGCATTTAGGAATAACCACATATTTTCCCATATTACCACATCATGTTTACATGATCAATTAGTTATCCCGTTGAGCTTAATCCTATTTTTTCGGTGACATACCACATTACTTGCCTAGACCTTTTTCTTGTATTGGCCTTACATTAATTTGAACCCATATTGTCAAAGGCTAGTAGAGTTTAAGGGAGTAATAAGGTGTGCAAAGAGGGGTTTATTCTTGGTCATACTTTTGGGGAAAATATTGAAATTGGGTTTGGTTGTTTACTTGATAGTAGGCATATGTAATAAATTGTGGGATCATTGTTATTGTTTATTTTATTGTTTGTGTTATATTTAGCTCTCGAAAAAAAAAGAGAAAAAAATATGAAAAAGAAAAAAAAAGAAAAATAAATAAATATTATGAGAGCATGTTTGTATTGTTGTGATCCTATTTCAATCGACTAGTAGAGTGTTTGTTTTAGTAACAATTATGTGGGGGGGAATATGGTGTTGTGTATGATGTATTATGGTACTTGCTAGCTTTTGACACTTCACCTGTTTTGGCTTATTTGACATACCTTGTCCCTACCCCCGTTACAACCCAAATAAAGACCTTTTGATTATCGTCATTGATGTATGTTGTGTTAAGAGTTAGATTAATACCAAATGTCAAGCATGTTTATGATTTTTGTTGGAATTGAGTGATACACTTACCCTTGTTCTTGAGTGAATATTCTTTTGTGAGTGGATTGTGAGTGTTTGCTTGTTCTTGCGTATGAGATCCCGAGTGTTGTCTCAAAGATGTACTCTTGTAGGCTTAGCATGTTTACTAACTTATTCTTACACTTGACATGGGCTTGTGAGAACTTATGCATGTTCATTGAGTAGACTATGTGAATACTTGCACTTTCGACACCAAGACATTGCGTATTTACTTTGATTCTTAAGTTAATATGGCATGAGAGGATTTGAAGGTATGGTAGTAGTAGATTAATTGCATTTTCATTTAGTTGCATTCATGCATTACATTGCATTGGATTTTGTGGGTACATTCGCTATAGGCCCTCACGAGACCTTACTCGTCCACTAGGGCTACCTAGGGGTTTAAAAGGCTTGTTGCATATGCCAAATGCAACCGTGATCACCTACGGAAGTGGTACTAGTTAGTTAGTTAGTTAGTTAGTTGTAATTGTATATGCTTGAGGACAAGCATCGGTTTAAGTTTGGGGGTGTGATAAGTGGATTTTATATCTACTTGGAACATTCTAATTCGGCTTAAATTGATTGCTTTGTTCTCAAGTTTGTTTTATTTTTGATGTGTTTTGAGTAAATGTGCAGGGTTGAAGAAATATCGATTAAAGGTGTAGTTTCCGTCGTTTTTGGAGCGGTTTGTGGAGTTGATTGATGATATGGAATGAAGAATGGTGGCTAATGTCAACTCTTAAGAAGTATACAAGTCATTAAGAATGAAAGACGGGAGCTCATGCAAAAGGAACGGAAGGAAAAGGCGAAAAAAGGCAAGAAAAATTAGTTTTCACAGAACGGGAGCACATCAGTTTTTTACGCAGCAAGGGCCGGCGCATCATGCATCAGCCCCGGCGCATCATGCACCAAGAGGTGCGGGAAAAATTACAGATTTGCCCTTTTCGAGCTGGAATTGATTTCTACGTGATTTCTGACTCCTAAATCGAATTTTAGATGTATTTTAGGGTATTTTCTTGCTGGGCAAGGTGTCTAGAGCCTATATAAACACATACCAATCCTTGTAAAGGGGGATTATCATTAGTACATACATTACATAATATAGCTTAGATCTGCAAGGGAGAAAAGGAGAGAAGGATCCAACGCTCGTGACAAGCAACGGATCTAGATCTACTTCATCTTTTGTGTTACTTTGGATTATAGATTTGTTTTCTCAACTCTTTGTTTTATTAATATTATTGCTTCTTTTATTTATCTCTTGTTTTATATCATGTTTTCATCAAATCCCATGACGATGAACGGTTCAATTATGGGCTAATCGTTGTCATGGGATCCTAGTGGATTTATCTATGTAGCTTAGTAGTTTGCATGCCTTAAAGATTTATGTGTGGTGAATTCTTGATATCCTCGTATGGTTAATCTTAATGCTTTTAGATGCGTAGCTAACATCTAAATTGAATTGTTAATCTCTTGCGAAACGAGAGTGGATCTTGAGATTTAGAACTTGCCATGCTAGCATAGGATAGGTTGATGTTTTAACATCATGATTTGTGGCGTAAATAGAGATATATTATGCTGCCCTATGTGATCTAAGTGAATAACTTGTGCTTAAACCTTTATGTTTTCAAATTCTATAGAGATATAGGGTCTAGACATAATAGGTGCCTACTCATCTTCTATCTCTTTTGTGGATGTATGCGTAGATTGGTACTAGTATACCGAGAGGTAACTTTTACTCTTTTCGTGTTATTCGATCAGATATCAAAACCATCGCATGTTTTAATTAAAGGCTGCAACTCTAAGTGAAGTAGATGATGAAACTAGGATTCCATGTTTTATTCTCATATTAGTAATTCGACTTTAATCTCTTTAATTAGTTAATCTTTAGTTTGATAATTAATTTAGTAGTTAATAAAAATTAAATTTGTTATTTGTCTTAGCAGCGGATAAAAACCATACATCGGTGCATAGGTACATTAATTGAATTGAACACCATTTTAGATCTCTGTGGGAACGAACTTGATTTAATCATATATTACTTGTGACAACGTGCGCTTGCGTAATTTTGCATAAAAATGACATTATAGCAATGTCACAGATATCCTCGGAACATGTCAGGGACCTCAAGGAGACATTTATAAGGATAAGGGCCAGCTCCATGAGGTTAAATCCAACAAAGTGCTCTTTTGGCTTAAGTGGAGGTCGCTTTTTAGGCTTCCTTCTCACACAGAGAGGTATTGAAGCAGATCCAAACCAAGTAAAAGCCATTCAAAATGTTACAGCTCCAAAGTGCCTCAAGGAGCTACAAGCCCTCACAGGATCTATTGCAGCTCTCAGACGCTTCATACCTCAATCTTCAAAGAAATGCTTGCCGATGTATGAGGCAATCAAGGAAGCCTCGAAAAGTAAAACTTTTACATGGACAAGGGAGTGTGAAGAAAGTCTACAGGGAATCTAGGGTTTTCTTGTCTCTACACCAGTCATGGTTAAAACTATTCAATGTGAGCCACTAAAATTGTATTTATCGGCATCTGATTCAACCTTGGCCGCGGTACTGGTTAAAGAGGTAAACGCGGACCAAAGGCCCGTATACTATACAAGCCACATACTCAAATATGCTGAAACTCGGTATTCAAACATAGAAAAACTCGCATACGCTTTGATCATGGCCAGTAGGAAGCTAAGGCAATATTTCCAAGGAAGAACAATCATTGTGATGACAAATCAGCCTCTGCGCCGGGTACTTCGCAGGCCAAACATGACAGGTCGACTGGCTTCATGGATCGTGGAATTAAGTCAATTTCACTTGGAGTTTCAGCCAAGAACTGCTATGAAATCTCAAGCTTTAGCAGATTTTATCTCAGAGTGCACCTTCACTTCACTTGAGCCAGGTGAAATAATCTCAGAACCGAAAGATAAAGTTTGGACTTTATTCACGGATGGATCGTCCACCTCACAAGCCGGTGGGGCCGGAGTCATCCTCACAAGCCCTGAGGGTTTTACGGTTCGACAAGTAGTAAAGTTCAAATTTCTTACAACCAACAATGAGTCTGAATATGAAGCTCTTATAGCTGGCTTAGTATTGGCTCGACAGTTGGAGGCATCGGTTATAGATATATTCAGTGACTCATAGCTCGTGGTAAAACAAGTTTTGGGGGAGTTCAAAACTCTGAATGACCGAATGGCAATGTATAGACAAATTATCTCAGAATAACTACAAAAATTCGCGTCGTGGACCATCAACAATATTGAGAGGTCCAATAATCAATGGGCAGATGCTTTATCCAAGCTAGCCACCTCGAATACTTCAAGTACATCAGAGCTCATATACTTTAAAGAGCTGTACGAGCCGTCAATAGTTCGGAAAGAAGTACTTTGTATATCAACTCAGGATGATTGGAGAACCCCCATAATTAAGTTCATCCAGGGAACCCATGATGGGTCAGACAAGTAAGAAATAAGAAAGATGGAAGTTAAGGCAAAACATTATTGCTTGATCGACAATAAGCTTTTCAGAAGAGCCTTGGTGGAGCCATTGCTCAAATGTGTTAATCAAGATGAGGCGAAAATGGCTATGATCGAGGTGCATTCAGGGATATGTGGAGACCACTTAGCTGGGAAAAACATGGCCTTGAAAATCATGAGGCATGGAATTTATTGGCCCACGATGTGCCAGGACTGTGAAAACTATGTGAAACTATGCGAGCCATGTCAGAAATATGGGTCCGTAAGCCATCGACCCTCAGTCCCGTTCAATCCAACAACAACTCCATGCCCATTCTTTATGTGGGGTATCGATCTTGTAGGGCCTCTGCCAAAAAGCTCCAAACAATGTCAATACATAATTGTGGCAGTTGATTACTTTACAAAATGGATAGAGGCCAGACCTTTGGCAAGGATAAGAGAGATTGAGGCAGTTCATTTCTTTATGGAACAAATAGTCTTCAGATTTGGGGTACCTAGAGTGGTCATTACGGACAATGGCACCCAGTTCACTGGAGAAAAATGGGTAAACACAATGAATGAATTACAGATTCAACATCTTAAAGCCTCGGTCGCTTATCCACAAGCAAATGGGCAGGTGGAAATCACCAACAAGGCAATCTTACAAGGTTTAAAGAAAAGGCTATGTGAGGCTAACCGAAACTGGGTGGATGAACTGCCCAATGTGTTGTGGAGTTTACGAACCACTCCGAAAGCCTCCACAGGAGAGACACCATTCAGAATGGCTTACGGAACCGAAGCAGTTCTACCAGTCGAGATAGGTTCTAAGTCTTTAAGGATAGAAAAATTCGATCCTAAGTCGTCAGAGGATGGTCTAAAGCTGAACATCGATCTCCTCGAGGAGCTCAGAAACTCCACTCAGTCCAACGTCTCCAAGTACCAAGAAAAGGTCGCGAAGCTATATAACTCAAAGGTTAAACCAAGGAATTTTCAGGTCAATGACCTCGTTCTGAGAGAAGCAGCGGCATCAATGCCCTCAAAACAAAGCAAAATGTCCTCACCATGGGAAGGACCCTACAAGATCACAAAGGTCAACAGCTCAGGCTCTTATCGCCTCTCTCACCTTGATGGAACCCCAGTAATAAATGCCTGGAATGCCATTCATCTCAAAAAATTTTACCCGTAAGATCCCCAGCTGGCATCATCTAGCTTCTTAAGTTATTTAAGTTAAGGTACGAGGTAGTTTCTGAACTTTTTTTTATAATCAAGTCGATTGACTGATCCATGTCATCTGTGAATGGATTACAAAGTAAGTCGACATATGTTTTATGAATGAAAACTCCAGCAGGAGTAAAATGTTCGGGCCATTGTACTTTTTCTCGTAGAACACTCTCCTACTTTCTTTTCGCCAATATTTATTTGCATGGAATTTTTTTTTTTTTAGTTATGTCAAATACATACAGATATTTCAAATTTCCAATTGACAAAGTGTCAAGATGTCAAAAAAAAAAAAAAAAGCGCTCCAAGAATATCTCCAAGAAAAAGGTAAAGTTCGCCAAATGTCGGTCACTTCGATCGCTTGAAAACATTTCAAACAACTTGAATTCTCTTCGGATATATCCAAATTTACCCTACATAACGGGTAAAGGAAAAAACGGGGCGCCAAAATATGAAGCAAAAATGCTAAAAGAAATGCTCCATGATCGATGAAAAGGTAATGTCCACCACCAAAACAAAACAAAAAAAAACACAAACAACGAACAAACATGAACAGATCAAAACTCGCCACTCATAATAACGCGGGTAAGCTTCTCCAAAAAGACAGACAATGAACAATACACCACTACATGGCAATCAATGTGAAATAGCTCAAAGAGCTCAATGCCTCTATAAATACATTTGGACATATCTTAAACGACAAGGAAAAACGACAGTTTACAAATCAAAATCGATGAAATAACTCCAGAATACGCCATACACAAAAAGAAAAGGTAATATGCACCATGATCAACCGCTAGACCAGTATTTTTAATCTCCATAAATACTTCAGCTATACCAAATACTTCAAGGAGTCCAACAATCTTCTTGTTTAAATCAGGATTCGCCATGAATAAACAAACAAAGGTACAGTTCGCCAACAAAATAAAAAAAGAGAAGAAACAACAAGCCAAGAGAGAAGCATTGCACAATTAGCAATACCTCCAAACATGCCATGAAAAAGAAAGGAAAAGGCCGAAATATTTTCAAAACCAAGCATAATAAAAGACAAGGGTAAGCATATAATTATAAGCAGATGGCATAAGGAGCACCATCAACGCAAGCATCAACGTTTAAACAAGTCACCAAGAAATCTACCAATAAAGTTCGGAAACGTAAAATTCAGAGAAATAAAGTTACATGACACCTATAGGGGCATACCCCAGGTGGAAGGAAAAGATTTCAAGCAGCTTGAACCGCTTCAGAAGAACCGGTCTTCCCATCCTCATTCTTCTTCTCCAAATCACCAACATAAGCGTCAAAACCATGATCTTTCACATCAAAGCCAAACCGGGAAAGTCGAGCAACACTTTCCCCATACCCTTCTTCGAATGAAGACAAAGCCTCCGCCTGACAATTAGATAACTGGGCACTCAGGCTGTCAAGTTTTCCAACCAAGTCCGCCTTCTCGGCCACCCAAGTTTCCTCCCCCTTAGCAAGTTTCTTCTCAGAGACGGCCACCACTTCGTTCAGCCCCTGGATATTTACCTTTAAAGACTTCACCTGTTCAGACAACCCATCGCACTCGGTGATCAATTCAGACTTTTTAGTCAACGCAGCAAAAAGCTTGTCAGCAGAAACTTTATTATCTTTAGCCAAGTCATCAGAGGATCTCTCCAATTTCTTGTTCTTTTCCTTCAAGTGCTTCACTTCGTCACGAAGAATCTTCACTTCGGACGGATAAACAACATCGTCAAGTTTCATCAACCTCTCCAACTCCAAAGACAACTACGAAAGGAAGAATAGTCAACAAAGGAAGATAGCAAAAGAATTAACTATCAAAAGTCAAGAAGTAAGAAATGAGAAAGAAAATACCTTATCAACTAAACTTTTGCAGACACGAAGACCTCCACTAGCATTAACATCAGAAGCCCCAGCTCTAGAATGATCACGGGGAGAGAGCTCCCCAATACTCTAAAAAGGAAAATCCACCTTACCAGAACTAGGACAGCTCAAAGGCTCTTTCAACTTCTTAGAAACATGACCCTTAGAAGAATGCCCGTCTCGATGCCTCTTCTTCTCTCGTTCCTTAACAAGGGTGGTCTCAGAAGCGCCAACACCTGTCACAGTAGTGCAAGCCACAAGTCTCCGTGAAGCCACTTCGGGACCACTCTCCACACCAACACTGGGCAACGCAGTAGAGGCTCCTGCAGCCTTACTCTTAACCAGGAGAGCTAGAAACTCTTTTGTAGGCATATCAGCAAATATCTCGACCACTTGAATTAACTTCGCTCCACACACTGCAAAACAAAGAGAAATAAGGCAGTTAAAACCACGCCATCAAAAGAAAAGAAGAAGCAAAAAAAAAGAGGAAGCTTACAACAATGATCACTCAAAAATCGAGTATCTAGAAACTCCTCAGGCCGTACTTCACAACCGGTCCTAAAAAACTCTCCAACTCTACAGAGGTCATAGACCCCAGTCGGTTAGCAGACTTCAACCGCCCCGGGGAGTGAACTTGTCAGGGTTCAATAACCTCTAACCCAGGGCCCTCGTACCACGACCACATCTTATGCCACCCAGAGTTCGACACAGGTGCTTCAACTAACTTTTTACAAACTTCTTTCTTATCAAGATAGAACTGGACTCCATTACTCTTAAAACGAAAAATGGAAAAGAACAAATCAAGGCTAGGAAACTGACCCAACTCAGAACATCTAGCAATAACCCCATTGATCTAAAGAACTGCATTAGGTACTAATTGACCTAAACCACAACCAAGGACTTGGAGAATAAAGCGGAAAAAGGGGTGCAAAGGCAGTCTAAGGCCATACTCGAAATATATATCAGGGATGGCATGACAATTAGGATGGGGTGACTTCCACATTCGATCACCTACACTGGGAGCAAAGGCATTATAGCCTCTAGGGAGAGAGATATACTGGGCTATCCTATCAAGATCAAGGGGATGTTCACAATAATGACTAGGTCTGTTAAAAGACTTATTGGACTCAAACGAAGCCCCAGAACGAGGCCTAGTGATATCATCGACAGAGGGAGTTCGAGAAACAGACCCTGCAGCAAGAGGAGTCTTACTAACGGAACTCGGAGAAAAAGGTTCAATTTTGACAGGTGCAGAGTTCCAGAGACGATAACGAACTTGTTTAGTCTGGTCGAGGGGTGTGATCTTAGGACTACCCGCACTTTCAGTAGGATCGACACTCTCAGTAGATGAACTTGAAACGATAATAGCCCTCATTGAAAGGCAGAGTGTATTAACTTGTAACACTATAACTAATGTAACTCAATTAAAAGAAAAGATACTTAACCAGAAGACAATCAAGAACAAGAAGTCACAAGAAATCAACACTAAATGAAGACAAGGTAATTGATACAATTGAACATGTTAACTATGATCAAGCCAAGAAGAAATCATTGAGAGAAGTTCAAGTCAAAGTTGTTCAGGCCTCAGTGATTTGAGAATTCGAGATTCAAGATCATAACTATCAGTATCAACAAGACCAATTGATTTCAAGTGAACAAGAAGGAAAGCAAATATTGGAAAGCCAAGTTACTAAGTGAATATGGTAATTTATTCAAGAAACAGAAACACTATCAAGACTAGTCACTTATGAACCAGACCAGTGCATCAAGTGTCAGGACATTGATAGCAAGTTTATGTCAGTAATAAAGACCCATGTTCAAGAGCTTGCTGAAGAATAAAGAAGACATGAAGATATCACAAGCTCAAGATGTGCATTGAAGTTTCAAGTTGAAGACCAGAATATTTTCTAAGTACTAAATGTTCTGGATGGCCAAGTAGAATATTTCTAAGTAGAATTTCGACTTAGAAATTTCGAGATGGCTAAGTAGAAATTCTCAAGTAGAAGTTCTACTTAGAGTGCAGCTTCAACATGACACATGGCATCTTCTGATTGGCAGATTTCCAAGCTTTCAAGATAAGGCAAGATTTATGTGGACATCATTGGGCCACGTACATCTTAGTCTTTGAAGACTACAGGACATAAATTACATGTAGTATAAATAGAAGCACTTGTGTAATGTTTTTAGTTAGTGAGCAATATTGAGAAAAACACAAGAAAAAGAGAGAGAGTATATTCACAGAGCTTAGAATCATTCACTTCTCTCTGAACTTCTGTTATACTTTGTAATGAATGTTGTAGTAACCTTTTCAAGTTATATATAAAGAAATATATTCCTTGAATCTGTGTGTTCATTTATTGCATCGTATTTATTGCTTCTCATAATCGAAAAGTTGTATTCACCCCCCCCTCTACAACACATTTGGACCTAACAATTGGTATCAGAGCGGTTGTTTGACATACAAAACATAGATCCTTGTGTTTGGTAGAAGAATCGTGAGTTTTCATTTTCTAGATCTACTTTTCTAAATTTCTAGAAAAGTAAGCTTTAATTCGTTTCTAGTGAAAACTCATCCAGAAAAATTATTTAAATACTCCAGGAGTGATTATTTGGCTTGGGTGTATTTTAATTAATTTTTGTGAATTAATCTAGGTACTTTAATATTTGGTGTTCTTGAGTGTTCATCATCTGTTCTTATCAAAGAAGAAATCCCAGCAACTTTTCAATTTCCTTTTCAAAGAAATTATAGTCAAAAAGGTGTTTTTGGTACTTTTGATTTGATTATTATTTCTTGGCCGAAAGCAAAAGAAAGTGTACTCAGTGCTTAGCAGGTGGGTTAGTCACTTTCGGCGTGTAAAGTAATCAAAAGTCAAAAAGGGTGTTAAAGTGATAATATTGTTTATTCAATATTAAAAGTAATCTGCAGAAAATTATTCTAAGGACAAAAGTTCTACATAGAATTTCTACTTGAGATTTTCTACATAGAATTTCGACTTGGACAATTTCTACTTGGTGAATTTCGACTTGGACAATTTCTACTTAAGAGAAATTTCGACTTGAGCAAAATTTCTACTTAGAGAAATTTCGACTTGGCAGAAGTTCTACATAGATATTCTACATAGCCTAGTCTTGGGTACTTAGAAATTTTTAGTGACAAGATTTGAAATGGCTCCTAAAAATTCTTTCAAGATCCCAATGTTCAACCGAGATCACTATGAAGAATGGGTTTTCAGAATGAGACTCTACTTAGAGACTATTAACCCTGAGTATCTGGAAGTCCTTGAAAAGGGTAAATTTGTTCCAATGAAAGCTATTCCTGAGCGTACGGAAGGAGAGGAGGTTATACCTGCTCGGTCTGAGCCTAAAAAGGCAGCGGACTTTACGGATGCTGACAAGGAGCAAATAGCTTATGATACTGCAGTAAGACAAACCTTGATGGAATCTCTTGATCATGAAATGTTCAACATAGTCAAAGGTTTGAATACAGCAAAGAAGATTTGGGACAAGATAGAAGTTGTCATGGAAGGATCTGCAGAGGTTAGAAGCAACAAGACACTTATACTCAAGATGGAGTATGACACCTTTAGAATACGAAAAGGAGAAAGCATAACAGATGTCTATCTACGATTCAGTCAGTTGGTATTGGATTTGAATCTGAGAGGTGTTACTCTCCCCATGGTTGAGACCAATACGAGATATCTGAGGAACCAGCCAAAGAGCATTGAACATAGAGTCTACGCAATCAGAGAAACCAGAGATTTGCATACAACTTCTCTGGAGGAATATTATGGAATTCTAAAGACCTATGAGCTGGAAACACTTCAAGATCAAGCATGGGACATTGATTCAAAAGGAAAAGAAACTGCATCAGGATTAGTTGCTGATGAGGAAGAGTCTAAGAAGGCAATGGTTGCAGCAAAGCCTAAATCATCACCTGCACCACATCAAGTTGATAATGATGACGAGTGTGCATCTAACAGTGATGATGACTACTTCACCCAAGAAGAGCTGGACAACATGGACGATAGTGTCGTGGCATACATGGCAAGGAAGTTCAGCAACATGAGATTCAGAAAGAGCAACCGACCACAGAGAAATTCTTCATCTTATTATCGGGCTGCTAAGGGTGGTGGTAGTTCGTCAGGCTACCAAGGTAAAGGCAAGAGTACCAGCTACAAATCTCCTTTGGATTTCAAAATGAAGTTCAAATGCTATAACTGTGGAGAACCTGGACACTTTGCCTCGGACTGCAAAAAGCCTAAACAGACTTATCCAAAAGAGACATTTGAAGCTCTCAAAAGCAAGTATGAATCGCTGGTGAAGGAAAGACATGGAAAAAGAGCTTTATTAGTTACAGAAGGAAGAGCTTGGGATGATTCAGATAAGGAAGATGTTACTCATGTAGCAAACTTTGCGCTCATGGCTGAGACATCAGAGGAACCAGAGGTACCAGTTCTAACCCTTAAAGTAGAAATGTCTATTGATGATTATAAGGAACAGAACGGGGCTCTTAGCGAAGAGATCTACATGTTGTGCAAAAGCCTAGACACTTCTCAAAAGGAACAGAAAACACTTGTCGCCAAAAGCAGAATGCTTGAGGCAAAAGTGGAAGAGTTAGAGGCTGCTTGCACTGTAGATACTTCTCTAAGAGATTTTATTAAATCTTTGGAACACAAGCTCGTCCTTAAGGATGAAATAGAAGCATGTCTTAGGAACAAACTAGCTGAGTTAGAAACTAAATGTGAAGCTTATAAACTAGCTGCTAGTAAAGTGTATGTAGATAATGACGTATTTAAGAAGATAACTGGAGTAGGTGTAGGACTTGATTATTCTAATCTTTCTAAGAAAGATGGGAAGAGACCTATAGACACTACTTCCAGTGACCTTAAAAATGATATTCCTAGCATTTTTAAATCTTCTGTCAAACCCATCTACAAACACCTTGTTCCTAGAATAGAAGAAGAAGAGACTGAATTGATAGCTAGATATGAGATTGAGATGGAAGATCGTCAGAACGCACAATCTATAACTCCTATCAAACAAGTTAAAATCAATTTTCCTAGAGATGAATCTAGACTAGGAATAGGAGCTAAGGCTGTTAAACAACAAGGGAAGAAAGGCATAAAAGAGGTTAAGGCTGATCGAATAAAGAAAGCATGTTATCACTGCAAATCTACTGAACATCTTTCTTATGCATGTAAAGCTAACTTAATTGTTCCTGCTGCACATGCCATGCCTGTCGCACATACAATGAATAATCTGCATCCAAACCATGCACAGTGTGGTCAACCTAATTGTATGCCATGCACTTTTAATGTCATGCAAACTTTTGTGAATTTAATGAATGCATCTAGCCAGTCATGGTTAAATACTGCTGCTAGTTCAAACATCAAGAAAAAGCATGTGAGAGCCAAGACTGTCAGTCCTCCTAAAGTTAGGAGTGACAAACCTTATCCTAGGACTGATAAATATGTCAAGTCTGAGAAAGGAAAGGAGAAAGTCGAAAGCTCTAGTAATGTTAAGAAAAGTGCATCTCCTGTTGTTAACTCTGTTGATTCTAAATCTTATCGAAAAGCCGGGCCCAATCAAAGTTGGGTTCCGAAGAAAGTCTAATCAATCTGTTATTGCAGGGCATTAAGCAAAAGAGAAATAAAGTCATATGGGTGCTAGACAGTGGAGCATCGAGGCATATGACTGGAAACAAGTCCCTGCTTACAGAGTTGGTTATGAAAGCTGGCCCTTATGTTACCTTTGGAGATGACAGCATAGGTGTGACAAAGGGATATGGCAAACTGAAAACTGGCAATGTCATCATTGAAGATATTTCCTATGTTGAGGGATTAAAGCATAATTTGTTGAGTATCAGTCAATTCTGTGACAAAGGTTACGAAATTGTATTCAACAAGAAAGGTGTATCAATCACTCACATCAAGGAAGGCTCACTGGCTTTGAGAGGAGTTCGAAAGGCAGACCTTTTTGTTGCAGACATGGATTCAGCAAATCAGAATGAAGTTACCTGTTTCTACAGCAAAGCTTCGGATGATGAAAGCTGGTTATGGCACAAAAAGTTATCTCACTTAAACTTCAAAACGATGAATGCTCTCGCGAGGCGAGAATTGGTGAGAGATCTACCTCAAATGGAGTTCGCTCCGAAAGGACTCTGTGAAGCCTGTGAAATGGGAAAGTCGAAGCGAGCCTCGCATAAAAGCAAAGAAATTTCAAGTATCACTGAGCCTCTGCAACTTCTTCATATGGATTTGTTTGGCCCAGTGAATGTCCTATCTTTGTCTAGGAAAAGATATGCATTGGTAATCGTGGATGACTTCTCCAAGTATACATGGGTATTGTTCGCAATGACGAAAGACGAAGTACCTTTCCTAATCATTGATCACATCACTCAAATTGAGAATGTTTCAACACTTACTGTGAAGACGATTAGATCAGACAATGGCACTGAATTCAAAAACGTAGTGCTGAATGACTTCTGTGTATCTAAGGGAATACGTCGTCAGTATTCAGCCCCGAGAACTCCACAGCAAAATGGAGTAGTTGAAAGGAAGAATAGAACATTGGTTGAAGCAGCAAGAACTTTGTTGTATGATTCGAAACTTCCTCTGTATTTCTGGGCAGAAGCAGTGAGTACCGTTTGTTATACTCAAAATCGATCCTTGATTATAAAAGATAAAGAAAAGACACCATGTGAGCTAATGAACGGAAGAAGACCAACAATCAAATACTTTCATGTTTTCGGAGCAAAATGCTATGTACTTATAGATGATGAAAATCTAGGCAAGTTTGCAGCAAAAACTCGTGAAGGAATCTTTGTTGGTTACTCCACAGATGTGGTAGCAGCTTATAGGGTGTTCTTAGTGAATGATCGAAAAGTGACTGAAAGCTACAACGTCAGATTCGACGATACCAAACTCTCATCAATTTCAAGAGATTCTAGTGAACCTGAGTCCCTAAAATTTCAGAATCTGGACTTAGAAGAACTTGAAGATGAACCTGAGTTGGTTGTCCCATTAAATGTTCCAAGTGTACGTGAAGAACCTGAGTCTAGTGAACAAGCTAATTCTACAAGATCAGGAGAGACTTCTTCAGTACGAACCGGCAACAACTCAGGGGGAGTAAATAGCAGCTCAAGAACTACTGTTCAAGGCTCGAGTCGAGTTGACTCTAGTTCTGTAGGAGCTGGCACTAACTCAGGGGGAGTTAGTGAAAGTGATCAAAGTAGTCAGCACCTCAACTTAGAAAGTCATGCTGAATCATCAAGACAATTTCCAAGAGAACGGGTATGGAATAGAGACCATCCGTTTGAATTAATTATTGGTGATCCAGATGCTGGTGTGTCTACTAGAAGAAATGCAAAAGCTGACCTGGCTAATATTTGCTTATATTCTGGGTTCTTATCCAAGCTTGAACCTAAAGAAATAGAAGAAGCTCTTGGTGATGCTGATTGGGTGATTGCAATGCAAGAGGAACTCAATCAGTTTGAAAGGCAAAAAGTTTGGAAACTGGTACCCCGACCAAAGAACAAATCAGTAATTGGAGCTAGGTGGGTATTCAGAAATAAAATGGATGAAAACGGACTTGTAACACGAAACAAGGCTCGTTTGGTTGCAAAAAGTTATTCTCAGCGAGAAGGAATTGATTATGATGAGACCTATGCACCGGTTGCAAGACTTGAGGCAGTCAGGATGTTCTTGGCATTTGCAGCACATAAGAACTTCAAGGTTTTTTAGATGGATGTGAAAAGTGCCTTCCTGAACGGAGAGTTAGAAGAAGAAGTGTATCTGGAACAGCCGCCTGGTTTCATTGATCCAGAACTTGTGGATTTTGTGTATCTTCTCTTCAAATCTGTCTATGGCCTCAGGCAATCCCCAAGATGTTGGTATGAAACCCTATCTGTATTCTTAATTGAAAGTGGTTTTACTAGGGGAGTAATTGACAAAACATTGTTCTATAAGAATGTGAAGAATGATTTAATACTTGTTCAAGTCTATGTGGACGATATTATCTTCGGGTCATCGAATGAGCGCTTGTGCGAGAAATTTGCTAAGCTAAAGCAAGACAAATACGAGATGAGCATGATGGGAGAGCTGTCCTTCTTCCTTGGGTTACAGATCAGTCAGAGAAAAGATGGTATCTTTATCTGTCAATCCAAGTACGTCAGAGATTTACTCAAGAAGTATAATCTAGAAGATGCATCAGCAGCCAAGACTCCCATGGCAACAGCCACGAAGCTTGATGAAGACAAATCAGGTAAATCAGTTGACATCACAAGCTATCGAGGTATGATTGGCTCACTTCTCTACTTAACTGCAAGTAGACCCGATATAATGTTCGCGACTTGTTTATGTGCAAGGTTCCAAGCGGATCCTAGAGAATCACATCTCATAGCTGTCAAAAGAATTTTTAGGTATCTCAAGGGCACACCAAATCTAGGAATTTGGTACCCAAGAGATACAGGTTTTAATTTAATTGGCTATACGGATTCAGACTATGCAGGTTGCAGGATTGATAGGAAAAGCACATCTGGTGCTTGTCAATTTCTTGGCAGAAGATTGGTGTCCTGGCAAAGTAAAAAGCAACATACAGTATCTACTTCTACTGCTGAAGCTGAGTACATTGCTGCTGGAAGCTGTGTAGCTCAAATACTGTGGATGAGGAACCAATTGAAGGATTATGGCATGGAGCACAAGAAAATTCCAATTATGTGTGACAACACAAGTGCCATTGCCATAACCAACAATCCTGTAGATCACTCAAGAACCAAGCACATCGACATCAGGTATCACTTCATAAGAGAACATGTCGAGGAGGGGACTGTGGAGCTACATTTCGTGCCCACAATGCAACAAATTGCAGATATATTCACCAAACCTCTTGATGAAGTAACATTCAATAGGTTGGTTGGTGAATTGGGAATGCTTAACACAAGTTAGTAAAGCCTTCTATCTGTAAAATCCATGGTTATGTTTGTATATGCAAGTTGTTTAATCATTATGTGCTTAGACTTTAAAATGCCTAATTAATGATTATTATAGGTTGCATATAGTGTGATTTTGCATGAATTCAGTGTGTTTTAAGTGTCTTTCATAGCACAAATCTTTGAATTTATGCTTGTTAGATTGCATGATCATAGGGGGAGTTAAATTCATAATATTCTAAAATTTGCATGATTTTTAGATGAATTTACCTGTGTTTTTCATGTAATTAGAGGCCTTAGAATTATCAAGGAATGTTTTAATTATGTCATATATTAAAAATCCTTGAATTGATATTTATATTAATTTGACAAAATTAATTGTTGAGTTTTTCAAAAAAAAAAAAAAAATTGTCAAATTAATCCAAGTATCTTCAAAATTTCGAGTTAATTTCTATCTCGAAACTCATCTAGAAATTCGACTTGAATTTCGATTTGAGCTTCCAGAGTGAAGTTTTGAAAATTCTAAGTCTGGGAAGAATTTCGAGTTAGACTCTATCTCGAAATTCAACTCGAAATTCGACTTAGAGTTCGACTTAGAGTTGCCAGTGTGCCTATTTATTTGTTATCTTCAAAATATTCGAGATAAAGTCTATCTCGAACTCCATCTCGAAATTGAGATGAGGTTTCCATTTTTGGGGATATTTTGAAAAGAATTGAGAATAACTTCGAGTTAACCTCTATCTCGAAGTTCGACTTAGAGTTCAACTCGAAGTTCGACTTAGAGTTCGACTTAGAGTTTTGACTTAGAGTTTGAGAGAATTCTGAGTTTGAGAGAATTCTCAATTAGTTTTGACTTAGAGTTTAAGGGAATTTTTCGAGTTAACTCCTAACTCGAACTTTATCTCGAATTTCGACTTAGAATTTCGAGATAGATTTCCTTGTTGGTTTTTGCTGTAAAAATGGTTAAGTGCTAAATGTTCGAGTTGACACCTATCTCGAACTTCATCTCGAACTTCGACTTAGACTTCGAGATAGAGTTCTCCCTGTATGTACTTGGAGTTTTCATATTTTTTAACAGGGATACTTTAGTCATTTCACATTAATGTCTATATATACATATCTAACTCGATCTTTTCTTTCACTTTTACCTAATAGAGTTTTACAGCCGCCCCATATACATACAGGCGACTTCATAGTTTCAAATCATTGTTCGTGATTTTTGTGACTAATCTCATACGGACAACGAATTAATGCCCATTTTTAGACTGCTATCACTTGTGTGTTACCATTAATCTCTGTTCTTGTGTGTTTGTGTCACGGTTCATCTTTCTTGAGATATATACACACGTATATACACACAAAAGTTAACAGATCTGTTCATACACGATTTCATACAAACACTTCACTGTTAAAGCAGATTTAATTAGTGGTTTGAAATTTGCCTTCCATTGACTGTTTATTGGAGCCCGTAGTTTAATTTCTCAAAAAGGGACTTTTGTGTTCTTGATAAATTAAAAGGGATATAACGGTTAATTCTTTAATTAATTGTTTTTCTAAAATTAAAATTCATTTTCACATCTTTTAAAGGAAAAACATTTTAATTAAAATGGCTCACCAATTTTCGCTTGCCAAAAACAATTTTTATAATATTTCTACGGAAATTGGTGATCAACTCCCGCGCTTTAAGTCTTGGATACGATTTCTCAATTTGTATTCCAAAGCTAGCGATGCTTTTACTGCTAAACCTACACTAGTACATGATGCTTTACAGCAATTATGGACTAGTGCGGTTTCTTTTGGGAGCAAATCAACCCCCTTTGGTTTCAGGTTTACCTTAGCGGGTCAGGAATATGAGGTGACTGAACAAATTGTCAACAAGGTTCTGGGATTCCCCATTAAAGATGCTTATGATCCAGAACCTACAGCTGCAGAACGCCTCAGATTCTTTGAAGAAATAGGGTGTTATCCTCCGACTGGCCGGATCACTGGAAACATCCAAAAACAATTTCTTCATGTGGAATGGAATTACTTTTTCGAGGCCATCACAAGATGTTTTCGGGCACGAGAAAGCGATTACCATCAAATTTCCATTCCCATGCAAAACCTCGGAATTGCCCTAGCAAGAGAGCTGGATATAAATTATGGACGAATAGTTCTCTCTGAGATAGTGGCTGTGATGGGATCTCCTGCAAGCAGAGACCTCAACACAACAGATGTTGTCTGCTGGTTTCCTCGGTTCCTACAGATGCTGATCAATGGTTTAGTACCGAAGGATGCTCTTGCAGTTAGACGGAGTTTTGCCAGAGGTCCAACATCTGCACCACTAGGGATGGGCACTAAGTCACTTTCAACAGTTGAAAATCAGGATAAACATCATGGAAAACCGATGTCTATTCCTGATACCTTACAACAGTGGCTTACATATGATGAGGGAGTTACCACTTTGATGGAATTCTCGCAAGTTTCATCACATGCTCAGAATCGGTCTGCTCATGCTGAGGCATTTGAAGAGATTCCTGATGAACAAAGCGGTGATGAACAAGGTAATGAATCAGGTAATCTCTCTCTACATTCTATTAATTCCTCTTCCTATGTTTCTGATTCCCGGACCCAAGAGACTGCTAGCCCGCAGGATCTATCCCAGGGTGAGAGCTATATTTCTAATTCCTTGTCACCCATGTCACCGGAATCCAAACAGCCAGCACATATAGATGTAGGAAATGATGAGGAGAGTGACCCCGAAGAGCAGCCTCTTATTCGCAAGAAAGCCAAAATTTCTCATGCTGCTACTTCTAAACCTCAGTCAAATCCTAGAGTGTAACACGCAACCACTCCACCTCACGAGAGTGGTTCACCCATTGAACAATCTGCACATAGGGATTTTGATTTTGATGATGAGTATGTACCTCTTGAAGATGCTGTTACTTCAAAAGGACATGAAGCTTTAAAGACTTCAGCCGTACCTTCAACGGTACGTACTGATGCTACAAAGAGGATCGGTTCTGATGTTGTACAAGAACACTTTGTAGCCTCTCAGCCTGAGATTCCAACTCAGGAACAAACAGCAATTGATCCCATAACTGCAAATTATATTGCTTATCAAGTTTCTGCAGGTACTGCTTCATATTTTGGATCATTTATTGAAGATATACACGAGCGTGAGACAGGGAGTGTGTGTGAGAGGTTAGGGAGAGAAGGACCTTCATTTTTAAGGCCCGAAACCGAGCGCCAAATACCAACAGAACGAGAATTAGAGCGAGGTCACCTAAACCAAACACCGTCCCTTAATTCTGAAAATCTTGAAACTCGTATGTCTTCTATGGAAAATCAAATGAAGCAGTTTGGGCAGTCAATGGGGCAGTTAGGGATGAACGTTGGAAACAATCAAAGGGCTCTTGACGACTACGCAGCACGAATGGCAAGTCAAGCTTCAGCTTTTACTGTTTTGACAAATCAGGTAAATGACTTGGGCCATGCTGCTGGTGTCTTGGGAAACACCCTGAATGACAGGATGGGAGCAATGGAGCTTACAATGGATAATCTGGCTGTGGAGATAAGCAGAGTTATGTTCGCAATCAGAAGTTTTGTGCCCCAGGAGTGTTTCGCGCCGCAACAACCTCCCCCCGATGCTGGTACAGATGGTGCTAGTGGAGCAGGACCCTATGGTTCTAGTTTTGAAGATTCTTACGCAGCTGGTGGATCTGGAGACCAGGGTGGAGTTTAGGATAACTCACCTAAGGGGGAGAGTATAAAGGAGACGAGACAGCAGGGAGTTCAAATCGAAGAAATTCAAGAACATGCTGATCTTGTCAAAGAAATTGAAGTTGAGCCGTCTGTTGAAGAAGAGGCTCTGAGAAGGAGAAAGGGTAAGGCAATAATGGTTGAGCAAGATGAACCATTCATTGACCTAAGTCATCAAGAAAAAGTACAGGAGGTAATTGATTCAGATTCTGATATGGAAGACGCACCTTTGAAACATGCTATAAAGAGATCATTGAAAGATCAAGGTGGCGGTGCTGGGATGTCTGTCGGAAGGCCTGAAGAAATTACTGTTGATGAGGAAACCCTGAAGGCTCAACAGTTAGCCTTAGATCAAGCTGAGTTCTTTAAAATGAAGGCAATGCAAGATCGTGCTGCGTTTCAGGAAAAGAAAGCGGAGCTACAAGGGAAGCAGTACGATTATGAGCTTGCAAGGCTAGCTGATCCTCAAATTGATCTGGACAATAGAAGGATAGGGTAGAAGTGGGATGACGCAAGAAAGATATTGATGGGACCCTGTACAAAAGGAGATCATAACAAGGATGCAGATGATCTGTTCTACAATCTAAATTTGCAAAATCCAATGGCTGCTGACTACATAAGTGCTTTAAAGAGATTAATTTCTAAAGTCAGGGTTGGATACAATTCAACGCAAAAGGAGTGGCAGGTTATTTTGTCTTTCACAGAAGGAGTCCCAATGTCTTTCATGTATGTGGATGACCAATTCATGACGAGAAGATCTGCATCAGAGTTGTTCTTGCTAGCAACAAAAATTCAATACTCTCATTCTGAGAATCTAAGCATTCTGTATAGGGATCACTTAATGCAGCTAGCAGAGGACAAGGGTCCAGAATTCTCAGCATATCCAAATGTTGTCCGGATGGTGGTTGACAGTAAAATGAAGAGGGTGAGCTTGGAGGAAAAGGACTTAATGGAACTTTCAGTGGAATCTCTTAAAGCCGTCTGTAGACAAATGATGGGTAAGGGATTCGCTTCTGAGCTTAAAGATAAATCAGTGAAGATCATTGAAAGTGCCATATTCAAGAAGAGCAATGAGGTGTGGAAGTGTGATGTCATTGCTCCAAACCCTCTTGATAATGTGAAGATTGAACCAGAGCTGATAGAGAGGAATTGGAATATTCTTCAAGCAATGAAGAATGTTGATGAAGCTCTGAATCTTCCTACTGGAGAACTGGAACAAGGAGAGATAAGGGAGGCAGTTGGTGTTCCAGGAAGAGACAGTGTATACTGGATACACTCTTTTGTTGATAATACAGCTGATGCCTTAGTATTCATAGATGCAGACCAGAATCAAACATTCTTGCATATGAGTAAACAATGGCTGCTGCAGACTCAAGATGCTGCATTTCTGGAGAAAGTGTTATATGTGTTCAAATGGGAAGATGTGGAAGTTAAGTATGTGACAGAAAAGCAGAGACTCGTGAGTTACCTGTCTGATGTAGTAGTGGAAAAGAAGCGATTGGAGCATGATGCGGCTAGTGTCCACAATACTAACCGTGTCAAAGGCTATCCCAAAATGATCTATTGTCATTTTAAATCTGATAAAACTCATAGGAAACCTCGGCTTATAATGAAGAAATTTGAGGAAATTCCAGAGATCAGGACTACTCAGGAGGTGGACAAACTCAGAAGGCTTTTCAAACATCCTTACCCAGAACCCAGGAACCCTCTAGAGATGGAAGCAGTAAGTTTGTTGAATACTAGGTGGACGCAACTTCATGATCCAGTATATAAGAAACAAAAGCAGCAGGAGGAGAAGCGCAGAAGGCAGAAAGAAGAAAAAGATCAAGCTGCTGAAGCTAGGAAAAGGAAACGGAATTAGGGTTAAAGGTCAGAGTGGTGTGAACTTGAAGTTGGAAAAACTTCATGTCTTTCGGTTGCTTTAACTCACTTGAGGAAAATTCATCTTAGAATGAATCCAATAAGGTGATATTAGTTTGACTAAAAGATATGAAATAATCCAGGTGATAGGAATCATTCAAATGATCTTTAATTCGAGGTTCGAATTCTGTTTCTAGTTTAAGTTCTTTGTATTGTTTTCAAGTACTTTTCAATTGTATATTTTTCAAGAATGTAATGTTAATTATCTTTTCTCGTCTCATTGTTTAGTTGAGTTATCCTTCATTAATTTGAATGTCATTGTTAGACAATCAAATTGGGGGAGATTGAAAGGCAGAGTGTATTAACTTGTAACACTATAACTAATGTAACTCAATTAAAAGAAAAGATACTTAACCAGAAGACAATCAAGAACAAGAAGTCACAAGAAATCAACACTAAATGAAGACAAGGTAATTGATACAATTGAACATGTTAACTATGATCAAGCCAAGAAGAAATCATTGAGAGAAGTTCAAGTCAAAGTTGTTCAGGCCTCAGTGATTTGAGAATTCGAGATTCAAGATCATAACTATCAGTATCAACAAGACCAATTGATTTCAAGTGAACAAGAAGGAAAGCAAATATTGGAAAGCCAAGTTACTAAGTGAATATGGTAATTTATTCAAGAAACAGAAACACTATCAAGACTAGTCACTTATGAACCAGACCAGTGCATCAAGTGTCAGGACATTGATAGCAAGTTTATGTCAGTAATAAAGACCCATGTTCAAGAGCTTGCTGAAGAATAAAGAAGACATGAAGATATCACAAGCTCAAGATGTGCATTGAAGTTTCAAGTTGAAGACCAGAATATTTTCTAAGTACTAAATGTTCTGGATGGCCAAGTAGAATATTTCTAAGTAGAATTTCGACTTAGAAATTTCGAGATGGCTAAGTAGAAATTCTCAAGTAGAAGTTCTACTTAGAGTGCAGCTTCAACATGACACATGGCATCTTCTGATTGGCAGATTTCCAAGCTTTCAAGATAAGGCAAGATTTATGTGGACATCATTGGGCCACGTACATCTTAGTCTTTGAAGACTACAGGACATAAATTACATGTAGTATAAATAGAAGCACTTGTGTAATGTTTTTAGTTAGTGAGCAATATTGAGAAAAACACAAGAAAAAGAGAGAGAGTATATTCACAGAGCTTAGAATCATTCACTTCTCTCTGAACTTCTGTTATACTTTGTAATGAATGTTGTAGCAACCTTTTCAAGTTATATATAAATAAATATATTCCTTGAATCTGTGTGTTCATTTATTGCATCGTATGTATTGCTTCTCATAATCGAAAAGTTGTATTCACCCCCCCCCCTCTACAACACATTTGGACCTAACACTCATACTTACGAAAAGAAATAGAAGAAGCAAAAAAGACAAATAATGGAAGAAAGTTACAAAACGGAAGACAGAGCAAGGGAAGAAGAAGTACCTCACGCACCGGAAATGGCAAAAGGAGATGAAAGATACAGGAAAAATGAACACACATAGAACAAACAAAACATTTATAGAAGAAAAAGAGGAGAAAAGGCATACCTCTACAAAGAGCAAGCACCGGTTCCAAGAATACATGGGGAAGTGGAGAGACAAGACTATTCAAATACACATATGGAACCGCGTGTCATGGGGGACCCAAATTTTTATCTCTTCTTTTTTTTTTTCCTGTTGAAAAATTTGTCTTGTAAATTCTCCTTGCAATTTTTCTTGTAAAAAGGTTGTAAATAGGGAGAAAAGAAAAACAAAAAGATCTGAAGATACTTTTATAAACTTAAGGGGGGACTGAATGTTGGGCCTGAGGCCCACTTAGAGAGCCAAGCCCAATAAAGGCCCAAAGAAGGTCCCTATAAATAGTCTTGTAACCCCAACATTAAAGGGGATTTTGGCAATTTAATACATTTATTCTAACAACTATATATGAATTTGTCGAAGTTGTGCATGCAGCATTAAATACTCTGTCACTAGCACAAACTAAGCTTCCAGTTCTTATCTTGATACAAGAATCCGGTCAAGAAGTTTCTCGTATTGAAAATCTACCTGATGGTAGTCTAACTTATTGTTCCCTGCTCGTTATGGGACAAAATGATTTCCAAGTCATTCGTCCAAAGAACGAAATTGATCCAATATCAGTGAACTACACTTGTGGATCAACTGGGAAACCCAAAGGAGTAATATACAGCCACAGAGCAACCTATCTCAATACATTGGCTGCAATTTTTCGCTTTGAGATTAAAAGATTTCCCGTGTTTCTTTGGATAGTTGACATGTTTCGCTGCAATGGCTGGTGCTTACCATGGGCAATGGCTGCTCTAGGTGGCACAAATATTTGCATCAGAAATGTCACATCAGAAGTCATTTTCGATGCCATAGATCTTCATGAAATAACGAATTTATGTGGGGCTCCTTCAATCCTAAACAAGATTGCAGGAGCACCAACTAATTATACGCGGAAAAATGCTTACAAAGTGGAAGCAGTAGTTGCTGGAGCATTGCCACCATTTGAAATTTTGTCTAGAGTTCAAGAATTGGGATTTGATATCATTCATGGATATGGAATGACAGAAGCTCTCGGACCCGTGATTGTTAATAAGTTGTGCGATGCAGAGTTGAGTATGTCAACAGAAAGTATAAAGTTTAGACAAGGAATCTTGGAAGAAGTTGATGTCAAAGATTCATTAACAACGAAAAGTGTACCATCTGATGGAAGAACCATTGGGGAAGTGATGTTTAGGGGCAATAATATGATGTCTGGTTACCTTGGAAATTTCGATAAGACTAGAAAAGCTTTTGAAGATGATTGGTACAAAACCAGGGACCTCGGAACTAGACTACTTGATGGTTGTATACAAGTAAAAGACCGCGCTGTAGATGTGATCAAGTTTCGGAAAAAAATTATAAGTACACTTGAGATTGAAGCTGTTCTAACAAGTCATCCTATGGTTTTAGAAGCTGCTGTTGTTGCAAGGCCTGACAATGTTAATGGTGAGACACCTTGTGCTTTTGTAAAGTTAAGGGAGGGATGTGATGATATGATACTTTATGGATTTGTTAGCTAAATGAAGCACACACACAAGGAACTGAGAGAAAGAACTTAGAGAGAACAAACTGATTCAAACGGTCTTACTAGATAGAATCAAAAGCTGAGTCTACATTCTTGTCATTGTGCACATATATGCTAAGAGATCGTACTATGACTACTAACAGAAAGATGCTAAATAGCAATAGATTAGAGTACCCTTAGCTGTCTTATTTAGCACTACATGACATAACAATGTAACACAGTAAAATGTTCAACTGAAATATAGAAGGTGCGTTAGGAAAATAAGTTGACAGAGGGCATGTCTCTCTTTACTCCCCCTCAAGCTTGGAGGGAAGTGTAGCTGCAGCTCCAAGCTTGCCCAACAGATAGTAATGCTACTTGGTAGAGAGAGCCTTGGTGAAAATGTCAGCAACTTGGGAGTGAGTTGGAACATGCTTCGTAACCATGGTGCCTGAGGTAATCTTGTCCCTAACAAAGTGACAGTCCACTTCCACATGTTTAGTGCGTTCATGGAGAACAGGGTTGGCAGCTAAGGCCAATGCATCTTGATTGTCACACAATAGTAAGGCAGGTGGGAGATTTTGGAGTCCCATGTCTTTGAGCAGAGCGGATAGCCATGTAATTTCACACGCAGCAAACGCCATGGACCTATACTCGGCCTCAGCAGTGGTACGAGCAACCACAGACTGTTTCTTCGTTTTCCATGAGATAGGTGAATCCTCTAACAACACACAATACCCAGTTGTAGAACGTCTGGTCATTGGACACGTTGCCCAGTCACTATCACAGTAGCCTTTGAGCTCGGCAGCTGAAGAGGATGCAAGCAGGATTCCTTGACCAGGATTGGATTTTAGGTATCTTAACAATTTTAAAGTTGCTTCCATATGAGTAGTTGTTGGATGCTGCATGAACTGAGTAAGCACATGAACTGAAAACGTGATGTCTGGACGAGAAATGGTGAGATAAATTAGTTTGCCAAGCAAACGTTGATAAGGATGTGTATCCGTAAGATACTCTCCAGTATCAACATTGAGTCTCAGATGAATATCCATGGGGAGTTTGAGTGAAGACACGTTGGTAAGACCAAACTCCTCAATGAGATCAAGAGTGTATTTTTGTTGTGAGACAAAGAAACCAGCAGGGGATCTGCTTATTTCAAGACCCAAAAAATATCGTACATCCCCCAAATCTTTCATTTTGAATGTATTAGACAGCATGAGCTTTAGATGATCAATCTTCTCACGATCATTACTAGCCAAGAGCAACTCATCCACGTATACCAGCACCAATGTTATTGTCGTGGAAGTTGTGAGTGTAAATAGGCTGTAATCAGACAGGGATTATCGAAATTGATGATCCTTCAAGGTGTTTGACAACTTACTAAACCAATTTCTTAGTGCTTGACGAAGCCCATACATTGATTTCTTTAATCTACACACCCATTTGGACAGAGGATCTTGGCACTCCCCCTGATTCAGTACTATTCGACTTCCAATGCCACTATACCCTGGTGGCATCCTCATGTACACTGTCTCATAGAGGTCACCGTGCAGGAAGGCATTTGTCACGTGACGTGACTCACGTCCATCTGCATCGCATCCCACTTTTGGAGAGCAGCCACTGCTAACAACGCTCTTACTGTTGTCATTTTTGCAACAAGAACAAATGTGTGCTCATAATCAACAGCATAAGTCTGCCTATTGCCCAATATAACAAGCCTTGCTTTGTAGCGTTCTATAGTACCATCTGGCTTGTACTTGGTCTTATACACCCATCTGCTTCCAATAGCTTTCTTTGTTGGAGGTAGAAGAGTGATTTCCCATGTATAATTGCTTTCAAGGGCCTCCAACTCGAGGTTCATGGAATTTACCCAGTTATTATCAGTGACTGCTTGGCTAAACTTCACTGGATCAGTACGTGTGGTGAGAGAAGACAGAAAACACCCAAAATTTGTTATAATAATTTGTGAAGTCATAGTAACTAGATTTGCTGAGGGTTGTGGGAATGGTTTGGTGATATACGACTTCATCCAAGTTGGTGGTTTGTGTTGTCTGTTTGATCTACGAGGTGACACTATTTGAGTCTGACTAGTGGTACTAGACGTTACATCACTAGTGGTGTGAGGAGGTGAATGTGACTCTTGTGTGTTTTCAACACCAGCTTCAACATGTTTCATAGGTTCACTCTCAGTTAAGGGTGCAAGAAACTCATCATCTACATACAAATTTGATTTAGTTTGAGGCATGTCTATAGGCAAGGGCAACATATATTGTTTGGGTGTTGTGGTGTTCATGGGAAACACAGTTTCATTGAAAGACACATCTCTAGACATAAACATTTTCTTGGTTTTAAGTCAAGAAGCCTATAGCCTTTTGAGTAGGTGGGTAACCTACAAAGACACATGGTATGCCTCTAGGTGCAAGTTTATCAGACGTATGAACATTATTGACAGCAAATGCTAAGCAACCAAAGGATTTCATGGCATTGTAATCAGTAGGTTTTTTACACAACAGTTCATAGGGACACTTATTGTTCAAGACAGAAGAAGGTAACCTGTTGATGATGTAGGCAGAAGTGAGCACAGCTTCTCCCCAATGTGTCACATTCAATCCAAATTCGAACATAAGTGCACGAGCAATTTCCAGCAGGTGTCTGTGTTTTCTTTCTACCCGAGCGTTCTGTTATGGCCTGTAGACACACTAAGTTTGATGCACTATACCACGAGATTGAAAGAAAACCTTGAAACCTCCATCATTGAACTCCAATGCATTGTCAGATCTGACAACTTGAATCTCTCCTTTAAACTGCGTTTTCACATTATTGTAGAATGCTTCCAGTGTTTTCAAGTATTCAGATTTATGTTGAATAAGATATATCCATGTCATTCTCATGTGATCATCCACAATTGTTAGGAATAATTTAAACTTTTGCCTTGTACTCACTTTATACGGACCCCATATGTCCGTGTGGATCAGCTCAAATGCCTTTTTAGCTCGTGACTCACTAGTTGGAAACGACAATTTTGTGAATTTAGCCATGGGGCACGTTAGACAGACTTTAATAGCTACATGTGTGCAATGCTTTACACAGTCTATAAACTTCAATTTTGATGCTGGGGCATGTCCCAATCTATTGTGCCAGAGGGTGAACTGCATTGCAAGTGACTGAGTTGTCACAGTCATGCACTGAGAACTTGTCTCATCAGTCTTTGATGCAGAGTTAGACATGTGATACAACCCATTAGACACTATTCCTTTCCCTTTTTCTTCGTAGGTTTTTGAGTCAAAAATATTGCACATAGTTGGTGAGAAGACAGCAAACCACCCATTGTCTCGAGACAACTTGTGAATTGAGAGTAGATTATGAGTGATGTACATACAAAACATTCAACAGCCTCAAACCATTCTGCAAGTTCACATCTCCAATATGTGATACGACTGCACGAGCTCCTGTAGGAAGATTAACACTCATCTGTGATGTTGCTGGTCTCACATTTGTAAGGATACCAAGATTTGAGGTCATATATATGATCTGTGTCCCCTGTGTCCACTATCCAGGTGTGGTCATATATATGATCTGTTGTTTCCACACTTCAGATGCAGATGTAATAAAAAGTACAGACTGTTTAATGGAATCATAAATATTATTATGAATCCAGGACGTTACCATGCTATTGCAGGTGTCCCACTGGAGTGCCTCCACTTTATCATCATCATTTCGAACTTCGGTGCCATCAACAAAACCCAGTTTTCGTTTGGAGGAGAGTTATATCTCCATAGATCTCTTCCAAGAACGATAATCACCATCTCCCTGTAAATTGGGAACACTGATGGAAAGTGGATTATCTGATGGATGCAAGAACAACGGTTTCTGCATATCTGAGAACGAAAACTTGCTTCCATTGGCCATGATTTGACTCAACACAAGAGCACTACTCACACTATACTTTACACACTGTGTAGATTAAAGAGCTTTGAACTACAAGACCACTCAACACTAAATCACTACTATCTCTATTTAATTCTCTGTATAACTGTTGCTTCATCAGCAGCTCTAATACCATGATACTTTATGGATTTGTTAGCTAAATGAAGCACACACACAAAGAACTGAGAGAAAGAACTTAGAGAGAACAAACTGATTCAAACGGTCTTACTAGATAGAATCAAAAGCTGAGTCTACATTCTTGTCATTGTACACATATATGCTAAAAGATCGTACTATGACTACTAACAGAAAGATGCTAAACACCAATAGACTAGAGTACCCTTAGCTGTCTTATTTAGCACTACATGACATAACAATGTAACACAGTAAAATGTTCAACTGAAATATAGAAGGTGCATTAGGAAAATAAGTTGACAGAGGCCATGTCTCTCTTTATGATAATGTGCATGGTGAAGAGGTTATCAAATTTTGTATGGAATCATTGCCCCTTCATATGGTCCCTCAGATGGTGTTTTCATATGAGTTGCCAGTTAATTCAACAGGGAAGATTCAGAAATTTGTTCTGAGGGAGAAGACCTTAACCATGACATACAATAAATGAACATTTTCTACGTGTTTTGCTGATGCATTTCTGATTTAGCATGCGTTGCATGCAGTATTTGAACATATGTAACATGCATTTAAAATTTGGGATTTTGAAAATCGAGTACTAAGTTCTTTCTTAAAGCATTTACTGTTTGATTTGGTATTTTCACTTCTTTTTTTTTTCATCTCTACACATATGGCTGTAAATGAGCAAAGACTCTCCTGACCAATTCAAAGTCTGGCTTGATAAAAACTCATCTCGAACTCAGCTCATTTATAAATGAACCGAATTTGAATACAATTTAAGGGTCCAAAGCTGCCTGATTACACCTGGTATAGTAAGCAAGTACAGTATTTGTTAGAGGGGTTGGGTTTGTCAAGTCCATCCCAAGTCCCAAATCCATCATTGGACTATTGACTTGGTAGCCGGATTCCTGGTGTTGCCATGCCCATTATTCTATGAGGCCTTGACATTGAAATTTAACCAAAGGTCTAAAGTTTGTTCGAGACGGCCATGAGTCATGACACTGGAGATTCGTTGATAATTATGTGGTGAAATCTGTGATCGCAGTCTGACCTGGTAAGCTGATCGCCTGATCCTCCTAAAAAGATACATTAATCTTGCTCCTAGAAATTTAAATTTTACTAATGAACACAGTATATAAAAACAGGGGAAAAAATATTGTTTGCCTTCACCTTTTGATTACACTATAGTTTTGCTATTTTGCATCATTATGTTTCATACTTTTTGCCTTAACCATTTGTAAGATACATGTTCTAATTTGCGTTTTGTTTCTGCTAGTGCAAAAATTAGTCGTCCACAATGTGTCCTATAAGAATATAATATTAAATCATGATAAGTCCTCCCTCTAACACCTTAAGGTTTTAGATGAGTTGGTTACTTAACATGATATTAGAGCTCAGGCACGCGAAGGTCCTAGGTTCGACTCTCTGCGAGCCCCAATATTCTCAATATTTAATAAGGACACGAAGGCAAGTTATGCTCCAAAGATGAGCGCCCGTGATCCACTCTTCGACCCAAAAATGGGCATTCGAGTGACGGGGAGTGTAAGAATATAATATTAGATCCTGGTAAGACCTTCCTCTAACACCTTAAGGTTTTAGATGGACTGGTTCTTACATGGTATAAGAGCTCTGGTGTTTGTGGAGGTCTCAAGTTCGAACCCCACCACCCCCAATATTCTCAATTTAATTTGGCATTAAGGAATTACTCCAAAAATGGGCTCCTAGTGACCACTCTTACCCCATAGTGGGCTTGCGAGTGAGGGGGAATGTTAAATATATATGAGAATGAGATCCTTGAAAGGGCCTTCCCCAACACCTTAAGGTTTTGGGTGAAACGGTTTCTAACATGGATCAATGTCACAAGGCCATTATCTGAAGACATTTTCTGCAAATATGCGTACTACAATTTCAATGTACGTCTCATAGTAATACAAAATATACCCCATGTTGTGTTAATCATTTTTGTCATTCAACTCCCCCCAATTCTCAAACAGCAGATTTTGTTTTAAACTTGTCTTGATATTTTTTATGTGCCTCACTCCAATTTCCGAGTTACCCAACCTTTTTAAAAACCTTACATTTTTTTCCTTGTCTAATGTCTACTAAACATACATTGTATAATACTATTATATTTTTATGTTTACTATTGCAAAACCGAAATGTCTATTCCAAAACTTCTAAAGATCTCTAAATTTCATTTCATTTTGCAGGCAAGAAAGAATGGCCAAAGAATATGTTGTCTTTATTCACGATTTTGGACTGAAACTAGCCTCAGTTTTTGTGAAACATATATCAATCATCAAGATTCATGCTAAGTTATGGAGCCTCTGAACCATATGTAAGTAACATGTCTTATACAGTGAAATGCCGATCTTATGTTTATGTGTTAGTCATCCCACCTCTAACCCATGAGGTCACATTTTCAATTCTGAGATGCATGTTCATTATAAAACATACTTTCCATTTGACAAGGAAATGATAATGGCATATGCCTCCTTGTCTCCAAAACATGCCACCCAAACATTATAAAAATCGCATTTTAAAAAAACCATAGGCATAATTTCCTGGTCCTGCTTAATTTTACTTGATGGCATCCCTAAATCTTAGGGTTGTACAACCTAAGATAATTTTTATATGCTACTATATTGTTAAATTAAGTCTACAATCTACAGTAAGTCAGATGATCTACAGTGCATCTGTGATGTAATCAGTTACGTATAGTTAGGCTTATATATACAACTTAGGTCTCTTGTAATTGATATAACATATATGAAAATCATTCTTCTTCTCCTCTGTAAATCTCTCTCTCTATGCTGTTATATATTATTAAGATGGTATCAAAGCATGTTATATCCTAGGGAAACACATTGCAGAAGAAATCAAAATTACAGAAGAAAAAAAAATAGAACAAAACTGTAGAAAAAACAACAAGCTGCCCAGAATTTAGATTTTCTGTCCAAATCAAAACCAAAACAAACTTGTATACCTGTAAAGAAGAGCTGAAGACAAGACAAACCCAGAAATCCGGTCGCCAGAAGCCTCCACACGCGCTCCCACACGCCACAAGAAGCTGCCAGACGCCACAAGACGCGCCCACGCGCCGGCGCGTGGGACAGCCTCCAGTGTTTTTCCGGCCATCTGACAGAAGACTTTCTGGTTCGTGTCGTTCTTCCGATTCCAACAGTGGTAACATTTTTCAGTTTCGTGAAGGTTTATTTTCTGACATATAATTGTATGTATATTTGCGTATATATATCCCTTTGTCATATATATATATATATATATATATATATATATATATATATATATATATATATATATATATATATATATATATATATATATATATATATATATATCTTGGGTTGTTAAGACTTACTAAGATTCAAGGGGAAAAAAAGGGGGAATTATTATTTGAATAATTGTTATTTGAATATTTTATAATGACGGATACTGGCGACTCCGCAATTTCAAGCAAAAGTACCGCTACAAGTAGCAGTAAAATGGGGTTCCATAGTACTCCATTTGTAAGTCCTAAATTCGATGGGAAAAATTTCCTTGAATGGTCGAAGGCCTTCACGATGGTCCTTAAATCCCATAAATTAATGAAATATATTAATGGGAAAGTCAAGCAACCCCAAGAGAAAGATGCAGACTTTGATGATTGGGATTCAGAAAATGCCATGGTGTGCTCTTGGTTGTCCAACTCTATGGAGGTACATATTCGCAAAAGCTATATCTTTATTGACATGGCCAGAGAAGTGTACGTGGAAATCTCTTACCCGGATATATTCTTTTTCCGGAAATGTAGCAAAGCGATTTGAAGTAAATCAGAAAATATGGGCATTGGCTCAAGAAGCTAGAACCCTTGCTCAGTATTACTCAGAGCTGACATCCCTATGGAGTGAATTATCTCATTACACTATTTTTGAATGCAAAAATGCCGAAGATCAGGAGAAATATCAAAAAATGTTGACTGAAGAACGGGTAATGAAATTTTTGGATGGTCTGTCTGATGAATACAACTCAATCAAAAATCAACTTATCGGACAGATCCCCTTTCCGACTGTAGAGGATGCATATGGCCGTGTTCAATTAGAAGAAAGTCGAAAGCAAAACATAGCTCCTATAACTCACTCTGATAGATCTGCACTCATAACTGGAAAAATTCCGCAACATGAGATGGAAAAAGAAGAGCAGTTTCCAGTGGTTCTTATGGGTGAATGATCTACTCTTCAATGTGATTATTGCAACAAGATGAATCACACACGTGAGAATTGCTTTATCCTACACCCTCACCTAAAAAATAGAGGACGTGGAGGACACAGTCGAGGTGGCTATCGTGGTGTATCATCCAGAGGTACAGGCAAAGGCAATCCTTTTAATGTTCATTATGCAGTGTCAGAATATGAGGTGCTTCTTCCATAGGAATAATGATCCCTTCAGAACTCAACAAGTTTCGGCAGTTAATGTCCCAATTGAACACTACTCCATCAACACCCACTACTAATTCTCCTCATGCAGGTATATCTTGTCACTTTACCTCCGATAAAAGTTCTAATTCATGGATTATTGATTCTGGAGCATCAGCACATATGACTGGAAATTCTAGTTTCCTAGAAACATATAATGGTGAAACAGGCAATATTCGTGTTGCCAATGGAGCTATTGTACTTATTCATGGACAAGGCACTTCTCACTGCCTCTCATCATCATTGCCGTTATCTGATGTGTTACATGTTCCCTCCTTAACAGCAAACTTATTTTCTGTTCAGCGTATTACTGAAAATCTTAATTGTTCAGTAACCTTTTTTTCTTCCCACTGTGTATTTCAGGATCTGGCGATAGGTAAGGTCCTTGGCAATGGTAAAGTGGTAGATGGACTTTATGTTATGGAAAGGAATTTTATTTCTCCCTCAACTTATCAGGTGTCATCCAAGTTAAATTCTGCTTTTGAATCTTTATGTTAGTGGCATAGACGGTTAGGTCATCCATCTTTTGGTGTTTTAACACATCTATTCCATGCCTTAATAAAACACTGTAAGAAGGAAGATTTTTTTTTTTTGTGAACCGTGTGAACTAGCAAAACATAAAAGATCATCATATCCATCCAGAAATAAAAGAAGTTCTACTTTGTTTTCTATTATTCATACTGATGTTTGGGGTCCATTTAGACATCCTACACATGATGAGTATAGATGGTTTGTTGTCTTTGTTGATTGTTATTCTAGGCTTACTTGGGTATATCTCCTTAAACAAAAAAGTGAAGTTTTCGAGTGTTTTAAATCTTTTCACCTTATGGTACAAACACAGTTTAATGCATCTGTTAAAATTCTTCGGAGTGATAATGGTACTGAATATGGAGGTCCATTTATATCTTATTTGGACACATGTGGTATAATTCATCAAACTTCGTGTGTCAAAACTTCTCAACAAAATGGGGTAGCCGAAAGGAAAATTGGTCACCTACAACAGGTTGCTCGGTCGCTTATGTTAACAATGCATGTTCCCAAATACCTTTGGGGAGAGGCAGTCATGACTGTTGCATATCTTATAAACCGTCTTCCTTCTAGTGTTCTCAAATTCAAAACACCGTTGTCCTGTGTTCCTGCACCTTCTTCTCACCCACTACCCCTTCGAGTATTTGGGAGTGTATGTTTTGTTCATAATCATGCTCCCTCTCGGGATAAACTTGATTCTCGGGCACTCCACTGCGTTTTCATTGGGTATTCACCAACTCAGAAAGGATATAAATGTTATCATCCTTCCTCACGTCGCATATTTGTCAGTCATGATGTTACTTTCTGGGAAACCATTTCGTATTTCTCTCCGGGTTCCTCCTCCTTGCTTCAGGGGGAGATAAATCAACACAGTCTTGATAGTAAAGCAAAAGATGAGTCACAGTCACTTCCATTTATTAACACACCTATTCCAAACATTAGCTCAAATAGGTCATCTATTCCTCCACATAGGACTAATGAGTCAGATGATCTGAATAGGTTGGATATGCAAGATTTAATTACATATTCCAGGCGGAAAAGAAATGATATCACCACTTTACCTCATCCAGAGACCTCTGACCTCGAGACAGATCCTGCATCTCCTGTGTTTGAGCCAGAAACTGGTAATACTCTTTATCCTACTCTAGATCTTCCCATTGCTATAAGAAAGGGTGTACATTCTTGCACTAACCATCATATCTCGAACTTTGTTTCTTATAAAGCATTATCTCCTTCTTCACTTGCTTTTGTGTCATCTTTGTCTAGTGTTTCTATTCCACATACTTGGTAGGATGCTTTATGTGAACCTAAATGGAATGATGCCATGATAGAGGAGATGAATGCAGTGAAACATAATGGCAATTGGGAGTTAACTTATCTTCCCGTTGGAAGGAAGATAGTAGGATGCAGATGGGTGTTTACTGTGAAACAGAAACCTAATAGGTTGATTGATAGGTACAAAGCAAGACTTGTGGCAAAAGGGTATACTCAAACTTACAGGATTGATTATCAGGAAACTTTTGCTCCAGTACCAAAAATGGCTTCTATTCGAATCTTGATATCATATGTAGCAAATCTTGGATGGGAACTTCAGCAATTGGATGTAAAAAATGCATTCTTACATGGAGACCAGAAAGAAAAAGTCTACATGGATATTCCACCGGGTTTTTCTACAACTGTGACCATTGGGAAAATATGCAAGCTAAAGAAGACTATTTATGGGTTGAAACAATTTCCAAGGGATTGGTTTGGCAAATTTCATAGAGCAATGATTAAATTTGACTACAAATAGAGCAACTCAGATAACACCATGTTTGTGAAAAGACGAGATGAAAAAATCACAGTGTTGATCATTTATGTCGATGATATTGTGATTACAGGCAACGACACATGTGAGATTGCTAATGTTAAACGCAAGCTTGCCTCTGAATTCGAGATGAAGGACTTAGGAAAACTACGGTATTTCCTTGGTATTGAGGTCTCTAGAATTCCGGGTGGTATCTTCCTCTCACAACGAAAGTATATCCTTGATCTTCTGAATGAAACAGGGATGTTGGGATGTAGACCTACAGATTCTCCAATAGAAGCAAATCATAAGTGTTAGGTCGAGTACACAATATGTAATCAAGTAGTGTATGAGTAATTAACAAGAACACAAGTTTTAACACTTAAAAACTGTTTGGAATTAATAATTCCTCTCTCAATGATGTAAACTATCAAAGAGAGCTGCTTAGGTTACAATCAACGATTTCTCTATGTTCGATACCCTTCTAGGGTTAACCTAACTGTATTTATAAAACATACAGCTTCGTACAATCAGTAATTGATTCTCCTATAATCAAGCTATACAATTGATATCAATCACGATTGCTACACGTCTTCTAAGTCAACTAAATCTCTTTGATAGCTATCCAATCTTCAAAGATATTGCTTCCATATTTATCTTGTATCAACCTTTAAACACTGTTGACTCTCAGACGCTTCCGCTACAGAGTTTAACAACCTCAGTTGCGCTTCCAGTCAGTGTTTAACTAAACTCTGACTGCTTCCAGTTAAACTCTGTTTTGTCGTTGTAGCTTCCAAACACTGTTCTCATCAATCATTTCTAACAATCTCCCCCAACTTGTTCATTAGCAAGAATGTACAAGTTTACAGTAAATGATGATGTCAAAACAAATACAAAGTCTACAGTGTTTAACATACAAACAGAGTTTAAGCTATTACTTAACAATTTCTACAGAAAATAAGAAAATTCTTACAGACTTTAATTTCTAATCTATTGAAGATCTGGCATCGTTCTGAGATAGTCTATAAGCAATCTTCTTTCAGCATTTTCAAGCTCTATCTGCATGGCTTCCTTGATTTCTCTCAACTGAGGATCATTCTCATCAGTTTGATAGATAGCAGCTCTAAGATCGTAGATTTTGTTTCTTCTCATTTCATTTCCCAGCCTGATGTATTTCACTTCCTCAGACTTCACATTAAAATCTAGAACAGTGATTCCAAGATCAGTTTTCAGGTTTGTAGTTCCCTTCTCCATTTCTATCAGATTGCCATTCCAATCTCTGTACTTAGGAACATACTTACTGTTGAATGTCATTTTTCTTCTTGCAAGGTTTTGAATCATCTTTTGCCTGAGCACATTTGCAACTGACTGAGCTCTTTGATTTCTTACTTTGAAAAGATACAGAACATATTCAAGATCTTCCCAGAATTTTAATTCAATATCCTTTTCAAAAACCTTAAACACTGTTCCATCAGCCATGAAATATAGCAGGAAATCCTTCTCTAAACTCTTCTGATATACAAGCTGTACTGACTCCAGTCTGTCTAAACTCTCTTGAGTGACACCACGACCTGGAACAGACAGTGAAGAAGGATCTCTGGGACCAACATATTATCTTTTGTCTCTGTGTGAGCCTATACCTTCTTTGTTGTATCCAATTTTACCAGATAAGGCTCTACCATCATTGAAATCCATTGAAACTGTAGATGCTAGATTTGGATCCTCAAGAACACCTTTTCCAAACTTCAATTTCAACTCAGAAGACAATAGTGGTGTAGTCACAACTTGTGCAACAACAGAGGTTGTCTCTTTATTCTTCTGTACAACATGTGTATCAACAGAGGTTGTAACAATACTCTTCAGCTTTTGCTTAGCTTCTGCATCTGTTGGTTTTCTGGACACTTGCATCCTTTGATCAGTACCAACTTGTTCTTTGATTTGAATGCCTTTAAGAATAGGCTTTGCAGATTTAACTTTCACATTCTTCTTCAATTTATCAGACTTTAAAGCCTTCAAATGCTTTTCTTGCAGATTCTTTTCTTCAGCTTTAGCATCTTCTAGAGTAACTCCTTCTGCATTCTCTTCCATGAACAGCTTAACAGCTAACTCCTCATCAGTCTTTGGATCAGATATAAATTCCAAACTCCTGGTTTTTGAAGTACCTTGAGTTTCAGTGTTTATTCCAACAGATTGTGGCTTAAGAGATTTGCCAGATCTCAGAGTTTGTCTTAATTCAAAGTTTAAGCCTTTGTTCTTGTCACTTGCTCCTCCATCTCCAGCATCATCCTTTTTGATCAGAGTTTGAGAAATTTTGCAATTTGACTTAGCAACTCTCTCCCCTTTTTTGACATCATCAGGAATGAGTATAGATGTTATAAGCTCCAAGGAGGTAGCAATTGAATCAACCTTATCAAACAAGGTAGCCTGATTTTCTTCAACCTTTCCTAACCTGGCAAAGAGAGTATCTTGGACTTTAGAAAGCTGTGCAGCTTTGATTTTTGACTCTCTTTCCATTTTCATTTCTCTAGTCTGAATCTCTGTCTTCAAAGAAGCAATCTCTTTTTGTGTGTCAACAAAACTTCCATCCAGAGTTTTGACTTGTACCACAGTTGCCTTTAAGCATGATAAAATCTCTGGATTTGAAATCTATTTAGCAGTTTGCTTAATGAAATTAGCTGCTCTCCCTTTAGGAAAAATACAATCTTCTTTATACCAGTTGGCAGCAAATTTAGCAAGGTGCTCTTCTTCAATTGCATGAGATAGACAAGGCTGATCAAAAGATGTGTGTTTGTTATCAGTCTGTACTGGTGCACTCAGAGAAGAATCAGAGTTTGCACTGTGTTCAGCTTCATCTTCAACACTTGCATCATCAGCTTGAGCATCTTTTAAAGAACCACTGTGCTGAGCAGTGTCAGCCACAGTTTCTTCAACAACTTCTGCAACCCTATCAATATTTTCCTTATGTTGCTCAGGCTCTGCAACAGAGTTTGCATGTGTTGCTTCAACTTGCATAGGTTCAACAGAGTTTGCATCCTTAGTTGCTTGATCAACCTCATCACCTTTATCAGGAATTTGATAACCATCAGAGATTAACTCTGTGTGTGAGGCTATAGGCTCAGCAGCTGCACCAGTTGCTTCAAAATGTACAACAGGTGAGATAGGATCAGAGAATGGTTGAAATGAGTCAAGAATATCATTTATTGGTGAAAAACCATCTCTGTGATCCTCTTCTGCAGGCATTTTATCCTCTGCAGGTACTTCAACATTGACAGCATCCTCTGCAGGCATTTCAACCTCTGCAGGAATTTCAACATTGACAGGCACAACATCCTCTGCAGGCATTTCAACCTCTGCAGGTATATCAACATTCTTTGCAACCTCAACAGTAGGTGTTTGCTGTGAAACCACCTCTGGAGCTTCAAAAATTTGCTCATCATCAGACTCTGAAAGAATTAATCTCCTTCTCTTGGCTTGAGATACTGCAAGCACCTCTTCATCTTCACTAGAGCTCTCCTTAACTGGTGAAAGTGAAGGTCTGTTTGCCCTTTGAATCTTTCTTCTGGCATAAACAGCTCCAGGTAATGTCTGTTTAGCCATTGAGTGTTTGGTGTTCTGTGCAGTGTGTATTTTTCTTTTTGGTTTGGGTTTGGGTTGATGAGAAGGTACTGCCTTAGAGTTTATTGGATCAGAGTTTATTGGTTCAGAGTTTATGTGATCAGATTGTAGTTGATGAGTTGTAGTAGGTACAGTGGTTGTGGGTGTTGAATCAGATGCTGGTATAGGATGAGAGTGTATGGTTTTAGTATGATCAGTGTTTAATGGTTCAGGCATTGATTGTGGTTCTCGTTGTTGTGGTGATGGTGTAGATTGTGAATCTTGAGGTTGATTGACATAGTTTTGTAAGGCTAGTGGCATAAACATGGCAGGTATTTGCTGTTTAGTGAGATCTTTATTTGTCAAGTCAGAAAACATCCTCTTAGCAACTTGAAAAGGCTGAATGACATCAGCTTCAGCAATTATAAGATTAGGTACACATGCATTGAACAGCATTTGACAAAATCGAGAAAAATAAACAGATGTAGTCTCTGACAAACGCTCTCCCAAATTCATAAGAACTAGTCTACCAAAATCAAAATTACCTCCATACAGCAAAGCATGACCAATTTGAAGACTGTCAAGAGGAAGTGCATCCCAATTTGTTGTCTTCTTTCCAAAAGCCCTAGTAATGCAATCGAAAAAGAAGATCCATTCCTTTCTCAACAGTGGTCTTCTCAGAGATCCCAGCTTATTCAAATCTCCTGAACAGCCAATTTGCTGCAACATTGTCCTCAAGCGGTCATGACCAACAACACTGTAAGAGGTGTGTGTCTCAAAATCTAGAGCATTCCTAACAGTAGTTGGAGTAATGATATACTCTGACTCATCATGAGTAAAAGTAATTGTTGGAGTGCCAGACTCTTCTCCATCATCATACATAGAGTTTGTCCAAAAAGTGGCAATTTGCGAAGCAGAGAGTTTTGGTGGTGCAGTTAAAGCCTTCCCAATTTCTGAATCTTTCAAAAAATTTTGAAACAGATGAAACGCCTCTGGAGCGTTTTCATTCTCCAATGGAGCTGCATAGTTACTAGGAAGAAAAACTAACCCTGCTGCATCAAAAGCTTTGGTTGCCATTAGTAAGATATGATATGAAGATATTTAGAGAAAAGATGTGTATGCACTGTAAGTGTTTATCAAAATGTGAAAGAGAATGAACCAGAGTTTGGAAAGTAATTGTGTATGCACTGTAACTGTGAGTGGGTGAATATGAATCGATGTGTAGTAAAAACTCAATCGTTCACGCAACTGACTATAGAGTAATGTGAGAGTGGGACACAATAATGGGACACGTGTCAAATAACCAGTGGATCACTTAATTATTACCGCTGTCATTCCTATAATCACGACACTTTGACATTCTTACACTAATTAACAGTTGTCAAATACCCCAATTACTCCATAATTTTCAAATTATCTCAATGAAACTTCACCTTAGAGTACTTAACACAACTCGACAGTGTTTGTCAATTTTCCAACTTTATCACTAAAACCCTTTCAAAAATTGCACAGTTGTGAATATAATTGTGTGTGAAGCAGAGTTTACCAAAATCAATTTTTAGAGCATCTAATATTTTTTATAAAATCCATAACAGAAATTAATAAACACTGAATGCACAAACTCTCATAGTAAACACTGATTGTTTGATGAATGCTAAACTCTGTAGTTACTGCAATACAGAGATCTGAATACTTCTATTCCCTTTGATGTTCATGATTATCCAAGTAAGCACACAGTCTTTAAAGACAAAAAGATCAAGAGATAGAAATCAGAGCATCATTCAGTGAGTAACAGTCATGAACTTGATAAACTCACAAACTCTCAAAGCACACAAGTGTTTAGGTGAAGTGTTTACACTCACATTCAATCAGTAAAAGCAGATACTACCATATGCTTGAATGTCCACCAAATCTACACTACTTTGAGTACATATATGCACAAATCAAAAGGACTTTATTCAGGGTTGTAATGTAGTAAGATCAAACAGATGAGAAGAGATGTTTTAATCATGAGTGAATTTCGAACTGAACATTTTAATTGACCAAAGAGTTCAGTCACACTGTTAGTACATATTTGTAAAAGATGATCAGTATATATGCCCCTTTTTTTTGTTTTTTTTTGTTTTTGTTTTTTTTTTCAACATATATACTGAGTAAACTTTTTCTTTTCTTGAGAAACACTCACCTGCTTGCAGTTGATTTTTCAAAAGAATGTAACTGCTCTTAATACCACAGAGTTTAAGAAAAATGAGCAGTTAATTAGGCTCAAAGGGGTGTACTAAGGGTGGAATTTTTTTGAATCAGTGTTTAAACAGTGTTCAAAAGAATTTTGAACAGTGTTTGAAGAAATGGTAAATCCTAGTGCCTTTATCACTTTCATGAACACACATATCATGTAGACTCAAAATGGTTTAATACAAGTTCTAGAGAAACATACTTCCTGATGAACATCACACAACAATAAAAACTGATTGATAGAGAATATATCAATCACTGACTAGGCTCAAAATCTCACAGGGTGCAGACATGATTTTGAACTCACCAAACTAATCAATGACACATCTCAGGTTTTATAGTTTTTACAAGTACAAACAAGGAATCATCAAGAACCATGAATTACTTTGGGAACAGAATGTCACTTATCAGAGTTTAGAGTTCATCAATATCAGAAATTATTTATGAGAAGCAATGCACACAATATTCATAAACTCAGAGTTTAGGACTGAATAAGCTAAGAGATGCTATAAATATGAAACAGTATCATGCTGTGTTGATTTACTGCACAAAATCTGATTAGATAACAGTAACTCAGAAAGAATCATGATTTAATTACTGAGAATCATGCTTCATACATTTTTCTTCATTGGTGTTTTCATTTAGACAATAATCAATCCTGAATTCTCAGAGTGTATCCAACATGATAACAGTGTTTAGCAGACATACATGCTGACAGAGTTTAACAAAGTTTAAACATAAGCATGCAATCAGAGTGTAACACTAAAGTTCACATAGCACTTAATAATTTGCAGAAACATGAGCAATATATTATAAAAGTAAAATTTTGAGTCTAACCAACATCTTTAGTCAAAACTAGAAACCATTCCTAGTTCATTGACCAGTCTTGTAAATGTAGCTTCACTCAATGGCTTGGTGAAGACATCTGCAAGTTGTTGTTCTGTAGACACAAAGTGAAGCTCAATATTGCCTTCCTCTACATGCTCTCTGATGAAGTGATACCTTATGCTGATGTGCTTTGTCATTGAGTGTTGTACTGGATTACCTGTCATTGCAATAGCACTTTGATTATCACAGAAAATAGGTATCTTGGTATACCTCAATTGTAAGAACCCAGATTTTTCGGTAGAATTAAAACTTTTCTTATTAAGAATAAGTATAAACGTGAATAGTGTTTGTCATGCGTGAATAGTGATTTTGGTGGATGAATAGTGATTTTGAGGATTAAGAAAATTTTTCATGTCATCTATGTACGAGACATAGGATGGATATTCTGAAGTCATATTAGTGATCTACAGAGCAAATAAGTGTATGCAAAGACGATCGGAATTCAGAAATTCCAATTTGTATTTCGGTGTAATATTTGACCGGGCAGTGAATTATATATTATTATATTCAAGAAATGAGATATTAATTTTGAGGAATTAAGGATTTAATATGTTAGGATTTTATTATATTTGATTTGAGGATTTAGAACGTAAGTGGAACAAACGTTCTAGAAACCGTTGAGACTTTACAATGAGATTAAGCGATTGAGCGAACGAATCATGGATTAATAATATGGATATCAAGAGTCCAAGGAAGGATTTATTAAAAAGATTTAAGGGATTTAAATCCAAGAATTATAAAGGAGGATTAAATATATTAGTGTTATTATTAAGAAGGTTTCCGGTAAAACCCAAAAGTAGAAATCCTTGAGATATTCTTTCGAACGATTAGCGAAATTGAGCAATAACCGGACAAAAGAGCAAGCAGAGATCAAGGTGCATGCATGTGCAAGAGATTAGACCAAGTAACCAAGTGGTTACATGAGAAACAAATGCACTTAGTAATTTAAACCTTGTACTTAGCATAATAGATATTTTTCAACCAAGCTTCCACATCAAGCCATACAAATGCATCATTCCTTGCATCATCACTTTATTAAAGTAGCTTTTGGCCAAGATATTATCTTACTCCCATCACAATAATTCATTTCTAGCAAACCAAGCAAGAGAACAAAAGCAAAACAACTCCATTCTCTCCATTCTTACAAGCTGTCCAGCAGAACCTCATCAAAGAAGAAAATTAATATCTCCATTTCTATCCATGATAAAATCACTAAATTTGAACCACAACCTCTACACTCCATGGGCAAGGTTCGTTCAAAATTTCATTGCAATCCAAGTAGTATAACCTAGTCAAATCCATGCTCAAAGTTGGGAAACCCAATCTGACCAGTTTCTATCCAGTAGGAAAAACGGGTTCAAAACCATAGCTTCCAAGCTTCAAATTTCATGATCTATAGCTCAAAACAAATCTTATGAAGAACCCAAGATGTGGTAAAAGTTTGAGAGCTAAACTCTTGTTTTTCGATTTTTTATGATTTTTACAAGTTGAGTGATGAATAGTGTTCTTCAAGAACTAATCTGGTTTTCTTTGATTCTTATGGTTGATTTAGCTAGCTTAAGGCCACTCAAGGATCATACAAAGCTTAGTGAGGCTAGAAAATACTCCAAGGAAGGTAGACCTCTTGAAACCCTAGCATTTGATTTGAGATTTATATATGTTTTTGATGGTTTTAGCCTTGTATGATTATAGTGGTGATTATAAGCATGATTATGGAGTTAGTTATGTGATTTAAGAAGCATGATGATTTTGAGGTTAAGATCAGTGGTTCTAGGGTTTGTTGAGATGAGAATCATGTTTATAAATTGTATTGATGCCCGGTGTGGCTTGGTGGGATGATTATGATTTTTGGAACGTCCGAATTATAGCCGTCGTAATGCCCAAATTTCGTTAACCTTAAGAAACCGTGCATCTCAGTAGATAAAACTCACTGTCCAGTTTTGTATTTGCCATGACAAGTTAGATTATGTTATAAGCTTCGATTTGATATAAAGATCATGTGAAACAGATTTACGGCTTAGGAGTTATGATTAAATTCGTAAAAGTGGTTCGAAACCGTAAACGCGAGTTCGTAATTAAAATTGGATTCCCTTAACGTAGTTAATTCAATTGCGAATCGAGGTTATTAAATACTAGGGATGAAAAGGAAGGTGTGAGAAGAAATCACATGTTAAATGGATCGTTTTCCAATTTTATAAAAATGTTCGAATCAAGGTTAAGTGCGAAGGAACCCCTTAGAGGAGCACTTGGCTATAACTTTGAGAACCACTTAGTAAAACGAGCGAACGAGATCCAATTTCTAAAACGAATCTTCGACCTAAATGTTTTTTTGATTAAAATGGACCTAGTGCGAGCCTAAATCAAGCTAGTAATACCATAGTTGTGTCTCGCTTATGTGTTTAAGCGTTGATGTATAAATAGAGAATCCAAGGGATTAACCGAATGTTTTCTTTGACTTTGTCTAGATTGATCGACATTGTCACGTGCCCTACTACTTCTCGAATACCAGGCAAGTGTTCTAAACCATACTTTGTAGAATTGGTTCCATGTTCCTGTTTTGCCATGTATAGGTTACACAGTTTTGCAATTATTGCTTATATTGCCATGTATATATAGTTGGCCTTCTGATTCACTTATAAGATTTGAGATGAATAGATGTGAACCGGTGGATCTTGTAGCTCTAAGTATAAGAGCATAATTATTATGTTCGACTCTAGACCGGGAGTCGGTATTTTGATATATATAAATAGTCGTGGAAACCCGGAGGGATTCCAACGACAAAGTGCTATGTATTATGAGGAATGTTATTTAGTATCATTATTAAAATTTCAAAAAGTATTTATTATTTGGTAAAGACTCGAGGATTGTTATTTGAGTATTATCTCACTTAAGGAATATTAATCAAATATTATTTCATTAAGAGTATTATTGAATATGTCACGATATACGATGCAAGGTATATGCATAGTTGTTTTGACTTAATATATTGTCATACTTGAAGTGTGATTTTTTAAATTAGACGACTTATAGACTAGAGGTGATCTAGTAGCTATAAGCCGGGTTTATGATAGCCCTTAGTATAGGGCATATGTTTCGACTAATTTGTTACGAACCGCGAGGCGGTATATCGTGTACGTATTACAATTATTTTCTGAGTATTATTTATTTAGTAAATAATATTCGAGGATTATAATTACATGGAAAATATCGTTTCAAATATTTATTTAAAGTATGATTTCATAATCATACGTGAGTTATCTATTTAAATGAATCTTAATTCGGATTTTCATTTAAAGGTTTCCAGTTATCTTTAGATGATTATTTATTTAATGAAATTATTATAAATATTCATTTAAAGTTTTCCTTATTATTAATAAAGGTTGTTATTCGACGAACATTATTTCGAATATTCGTTTAAAGTTAATGAATATTATTTTGGATATTCATTTAAATACTTTATCATTATTATTAAGGGCTATTTAATTGATGAATATTATTTTGAATATTCATTTAAATGCTTTTCGAATAATCATTTAATGATTATTTATTTAATGAATATTATTCTGAATATTCACTTCTGGGTTTAAGTGTAATTATTTTATTTAATTATATTCTTTAAACATTCTTGATTTAATAAATATTATCTGAATATTTATTAAATACTTTTAATATAGATGGAATAGTTTATGTATTTAAAAGCATATTTGACTTCAATAATTATAGAGTATATTTCTGAGTTTTATTAAAAGTATCTCGAATACTTTCGATCTTCTGGGTTTTCCCTAAATAACGTTGAGCACCTAATCTATGTTGCTTAACAACGATTTTCCAAAAGTATTATAAGGTTTCCCTGATGATCTTAAATCAACTCCTAGCCTGCAATGGCGTCGTTTTCCTTCAAAACTGGGAAACTCTATTTGAGAAATTCTATTTTACCTGACTTCTGAGTCACGAAAAATGTCGAGAACTTATTTTGAGCCCAGTTATTATGAGTCAGGGGACTCTGGTTACTTCCTCAACACTCGAGGAGTAGGATTGCTGTAACAAGTGTTAATCCGTTAACGAGCTACTGCTCGGGAAATATTGGTAAATTTTCCTTTCCAATTAGATACAACTACTTTGTGGAGTTGTATCAACGAGTTATTACTCGGGGAAAAGGAGGATGAACTTTACGTTTCAGAGTCATGGATTTTACTCGAACTAGGAGTATGTGTGTATGAGGCTGTGAATCAGTCCATCACTGATAATCGTGTAAGAGGCCGTGGGACGGTCCATCATTATTAAAAGGGGTCCGAGTTGCGCCGGTCCCGACTATGCCCAACCGTTGGCGGGAGATCAAGAGGGCGGTAGACAAGTAAATCCGTCAGTTCTTCCATCTACATGTAGAGAAACAAAATTTGGAGATGCACAACTTATGACTGATCATCATAAGGTTGTGACATCTGGCGCGAGATACTCCCGTATTAGTTCATCATCCAATTGTGGATATTTCTGCAACATGTACTGAAAGGTTTGCCGGTCATGTTGGCAGGGTTTTAAAAAGTGTGAAAACTGAAGTTACAATAACCTTCCTTATAACTTCATCTTTTAAGTTATGTGCTGATATTCTGCTTATGGTTGATATACCAGACATGATTTTACAAAAAGGTTATTGGTGTGTTTTGAAACCTCATCCTTTTATAAAATGCCAGAACTATTCATATTGCGATAAAGATTACAGATATATCATGAAAGATGATATTTATATATTGATTTTCTGCTTATCTTCTTTTCATAGCAGATATTTTGACGAAAAGGTCATTATTGTGATTATGAACTTATCATGTTCATTTAATGATTATTTTAATCATTATACTTTCCCTATTGAGGTTTCTTGGATACATATATTTTATTAATGATATTAAGTATCCGTGGTATTATGAAAACCCCATGTATATGATGGGAGATTTTTGTGAACACTAGTAACCACTTGCTGAGCAATTCTTTCGCTCATACTTCTTTGTTTTTATATATATTAGCCTTTCAGAAAGAGGTAAACGGATGAGGATTATCTGCATAGCTCGAAAGAAGCAGGCAGACTACCCTTATGAAGAAGACAGGATCCGGAACAACTATAGCTGAAGTAAGTTACATATGGTTTTATTAATGTGTAATATATATATCACATTGTATAGAGTAGAACTAGTTGCTGGTATACTTCTCAACGAAGCTATACTAGCGGGATAAGATTTGTAAGACACAGTGTAATTTGATTCAATGGATGTAATAAAGTGAGTAATGCAAAGATTTTAGTTCTTGTTTCTAGCCCTATAACCTATAAGATGCTTGGTAGTTGGGGTCTCAATGATGTACTTCAGTTATTCAATGATTACAGATGGATTACTATTGTTAAACAGGTGAATTGTTAATAAGGATTTCCGCGTGACGACCAAATCCCTGACCCTGGATTTGGGGGTGTTACATCAATCCATAATCCAGTAGTTGATTCTTCATCCATAGAATCTGTGCACAGCAGCTACCAGCAGCAATATACTCTGCTTCAGCTGTAGATGTAGATATTGATTTCTGTTTCTTGCTGTACCAGGAAACAAGTCTATCACCCAGAAATTGACAACTTCCACTGGTGCTTTTTCTGTCAATCTTACAGCCAGCAAAGTCTGCATCAGAGTAGCAAAGCAGTTTAAACTCTGATTCTCTTGGATACCACAGCCCTAAAGTTATAGTGCCCTTGAGATACTTAAAAATCCTCTTTACTGCTGTTAAATGTGGTTCTCTTGGATCTGCTTGAAACCTTGCACACAAACAAGTAGCATACATGATATCAGGTCTACTTGCTGTTAAATAAAGTAGAGAACCAATCATTCCTCTGTAGCTTGTCATATCTACTGATGACCCTGCATCTTTTTCTAATTTTGTTGCAGTTGCCATAGGAGTTGTTGCAGATGAACAGTCAAGCATGCCAAATTTCTTTAGAAGATTTCTGGTATATTTTGCTTGATTGATAAAAATTCCATCATCTATTTGCTTCACCCGTAAGCCTAGAAAATAGCTTAGCTCTCCCATCATACTCATTTGATATCTTGACTGCATGAGTTTGGCAAACTTCTTATAGAGTTTATCATTAGTAGATCCAAAAATGATGTCATCAACATATATTTGAACTAAGAGCAAGTCACTACCAGATTGAAAGTAAAACAGAGTTTTGTCAATAGTACCTCTGTGAAACCCACTTTCTAGTAGAAATTTAGCAAGAGTTTCATACCATGCTCTTGGTGCCTGCTTAAGTCCATAGAGTGCCTTGTCTAACCTGTAGACATGGTCTGGATATTTTGGATCTACAAACCCTGGTGGTTGTTCCACAAACACTTCTTCTTCAAGTTTTCCATTCAAAAATGCACTTTTCACATCCATCTGAAACACTTTGAATTTCTTATAAGAGGCATATGCTAGAAAGATTCTGATTGCCTCCAATCTTGCAACTGGAGCAAATGTTTCATCATAGTCTATTCCTTCCTGCTGTGAATAGCCTTTTGCTACCAGTCTTGCTTTGTTCCTTGTGATAACACCATCACTGTCAGTTTTATTTTTGAAAACCCATTTAGTACCAACAATGGATCTGTTCTTGGGCCTTGGTACAAGGGTCCACACTTCATTTCTCTCAAATTCATTTAGCTCTTCTTGCATTGCTGTTATCCAGTCAGCATCTTTAAGAGCTTCTTCTACTTTCTTTGGCTCAGATTGTGACAAGAATGCATGAAACAGACATTCATTTGTTGTTGCACTTCTTGTCCTTACTCTTGCATCTGGATCACCAATAATCAAATCAGGTGTGTGTGACTTAGTCCATTTTTTTGCAGAAGGTAGATTGCTTCTGTCATCATGTGATCCTCCCCCTTGATCCATGCTTTCCTGATTTTCTTGGTGCCTTTCTTCATTCTCTGATGCTCCCCCTGAGTGTGACTGCTCAGAATTTGAACTATCAGATTTTGAACTTCAAGAGTTTGAGTCATCAGAGTTTGATTCAGAATTTTCAACTGAGTCAACATTAGTGTTTGAATTATCACTTTGATGTGATTCTTCATGCTCCCCCTCAACTGGTTCTTCCCTTGTTTCTGATTGAAGAGTCTCTTCAGTATTTACCAGTAGAGGTTCAGAGTTTATCTCAACAGAGTTTGTCACATCAGACTTATCAGAGTTTACTTTATCAGAGAATAAATCTTCATTTTTAAAGTGCAGTTGATCATGTTCATCAACATCTTCAAGTCCAGTTATTTTCTTGTCATCAAATGACACATGAATTGATTCCATGATCACTTTGGTTCTCAGATTATAAACTCTGAATGCCTTAGTTGACAGTGGATAGCCAACAAAAATTCCTTCATCTGCCTTTAGGTCAAATTTGGTCAACTGTTCAGGATGAGTCTTCAACACAAAGCACTTGCATCCAAAAATATGAAAATATTTTAGATTTGGCTTCTTCTTTTTCACCATTTCATATGGTGTTTTACCATTCTTATTGATCAGTGTTGCATTTTGAGTAAAACAAGCAGTTTGAACTGCTTCTGCCCAGAAATATGTTGGCAGCTTTGCTTCATCTAGCATGGTTCTGGCAGCTTCTATCAAAGTTCTGTTCTTTCTCTCCACCACACCATTTTGTTGTGGAGTGCCAGGTGCAAAAAACTCTTGTTTTATTCCTTTACTCTTGCAAAATTCTTCCATTGTTGAATTCCTGAATTCAGTTCCATTGTCACTTCTGATAATCTTCACTTGATTCTCTGACCCTTTGTCCAGTTGTATTATATGTTCTGTCAGTGTTAATGCAGTTTCATCCTTCTTTGCAAGAAAATATACCCATGTGTATCTGGTATATTCATCAACAATGACTAGAGCATATTTCTTCTTTCCAAGAGACATAACATTCACTGGTCCAAAAAGATCAACATGTAAGAGATGATAAGGATCAACAATTGAAGACTCAGATTTGCTTTTGAAAGAGGCTTTTCTTTGTTTGGCCTTTTGACAAGAATCACACAGGCCTTCTGCATTTAACAAAGACTTTGGTAGCCCTCTTACAAGATCATTCTTTATTAGCTCATTGATGTTGTTCAGGTTCAAATGAGAGAGTTTCTTGTGCCACTTCCAACTCTCTTCACTGGACATTCTTGTTGACAGGCACACTGCTTTGCCATCAGAGTTTGTTGACAATTTTACTTCATAGATGTTATTGTGTCTGTTTCCAACTAGAGCAAATTTCCCTGTAGATTTGCTGATGACTTGACAATATTCAGGTTGAAAATCTACATGATATCCTCTGTCACAGATTTGACTCACAGATAGCAGATCATGCTTGAGTCCTGGAACCAGAGCTACATTGGTGATGATGACATTCCCAGATTAATATTGCCATATCCCAGAGTATGTCCTATGTTGCCATCTCCATAGGAAACTTTTGGGCCAGCCTTCTCCACATACTCTGATAGCAGGGCTTTATTTCCAGTCATGTGTCCTGAACATCCACTGTCCATGACTAGGGTACTTTCCCTGATGCCCTGCAATCACAAACAATCACTGATTATTAGTTTTAAGGATCCAGACTTGCTTGGATCCTTTGGCTTTCTTAATTCTGTTAGCTTTTGCAGCGGAATTCACATTATCAGAGTTTAAGCTAACTTTTTCAGAGTTTACATTTGCAGAGTTTACTTTAACCCATTTCAAATTTGGTTTGGGTTCATAGTAATTATAGTAAATAGCATGATAATCTCTGCAAGTGTAAATAGAATGCCAAGTACTTCCACAGTGTTTGCATAAAGTCTGTGGTCTAGTTCTCACATAATCATTCTTTACTGCAGTTTTAGAAGGCAAAGAATTAATGTTCTTATTCTTACTGCAGAAACTAGCAAGATGATTAGTGCTACCACAATTAAAGCATGTTTTTCTAGGAGCTAGTGTAACAAGCATTGGCTTAATTCCTGATGTTATGCCTACCTTTCCATTTTTGTTTTTCCTAGGCATTCTCTGTTTGTTGACAGATTTTAACTCTTTAAGCTTATGATTGAGTTGTTTATATGTCATTAAACCAATGTTAACCTCTTTAACAAAAGTCTTAACATATGATTCTTTAACAGCCTTTTTCTCAGCTTCAGTTTTAGGTCCACCTGTTCCCATAACATTACCTTCAGATGATCGATGTGGTCTAACTTTTACCATATTTTCAAATCTAAGTTCATCTCCCTCAGAGTAACCTAGACCTACTGTATCTGACTGAAACACTTCTTGAGTGTCTTTACCAGAGTGTGTCCAAGTTTTAATAATGTGTTTAGTATCCTCCAATTCAGATTCTAGTTGCTTATACTTACCTAGCAACTCCTTTTCAATAAACACAGCATCATCTCTTTCTTTCTGAACTTTATTCATGTTTTCAAGCTGTTCCTCAACAAATTTATTTCTATCTTTGAGTTGAGAACACTCAGTTTTTATCCTCTCATTTTCTAAAGTCTGATCCCTATAACTGATATGTAATGCTTTAAGATAAATTCTCAATTCAGTTATATTATCAGTATTATAAGCATAGGTAGTTGGGGGTACCTTTAGATCATCATCTTCATTCTGAGTAGTAGCCATGAGAGCATAGTTGACTTCCTCATCAGAATCTGAAGTGTCTGCCCAATCTCTGCCTTTTGTGCAGAGTGCCTTTTCAGTTTTACCCATCTTGCACTCAGGAGCATAGTGACCCATCTCCTTACACTTGTAGCATTGAATCTTAGACTTGTCTTTCTTTCCAGATTTGGTATCCCTTCTATCAGACTTTCTGAAACTCTTCCTGTCAGAGTTTGAATCTTTCTTGGAAAACCCGTTTCCCTTCTTAAAGTTCCTGAAACCCATCTTCTTAAAAGTCTTTACCATCAAGACAGCCATTTGCTTCAACTCTTCTTCATCATCCTCAGAATCAGATAATGCATCAGAGTTTGAGTCATCATCAGAGTTTGATGACTCACTATCAGACTTTATGACTAAAGCTTTTCCCTTAGCTTTCTTCCTTGATGCTTCCTTCTTTAATGGTTTCTCCTCAACCTTAAGAGCAACAGATTTTGACTTTTTACTTGATCTTTTGTTTCTCTGCTCCAATTCCAATTCATAGGTTTTGAGCAGTCCATATATTTCATCAATCTCTGTTTCAGCAAGTTCATAATTATCTCTTATAGTGGTTGTTTTCACATCCCACTTTTCAGGTAGAGAGAGAAGAAACTTGAGATTTGAGTCTTCTAAATCATACTCTTTGTTAACCAATGACAAATCATTGAGCAGTTTACAGAATCTGTCAAATGTTTCTGTCATGGTTTCATCAGACTTTGCCTCAAAATGCTCATACTCCTGAGTGAGTATGTTTCTTCTATTTTTATTGATTGCAGGAGTTCCTTGACACCTAACCTCAAGTGCATCCCAAATTTCCTTTGCAGTTGTGCAATTAATCACTTTATTAGACATAACATTATCTAAAGCACTGTGAAGTAAATGCCTAACTTTTGCATCCTTTGCAATAGATGAAAGATCCTCAGCAGTTAGATCTTTCTTTTCTTTTTGAATCACCTTTGATTCCTCACCAGCAGCAGCAGCAGATAACTTTGTAGGTTTGTGAGGACCTTCATAAATTCTATCAAGATATTCTGGATCTGTAGCCTCCAGAAACATGGTCATCTTCACCTTCCAAATTGCATACTCTGATGGCCTAAGTATAGGAACCCTAATTGTTTCATACCTACTAACAGTAGTAGGTGCTTTCTCAGAACCTGATGGAGGAGGAATCTCTGCCATTGATTACTATTGTGTTTTGGATCTTTAATTGTAATAAAGTAAAAGATATGGCTCTGATACCACTTGTTAGGTCGAGTACACAATATGTAATCAAGTAGTGTATGAGTAATTAACAAGAACACAAGTTTTAACACTTAAAAACTGTTTGGAATTAATAATTCCTCTCTCAATGATGTAAACTATCAAAGACAGCTGCTTAGGTTACAATCAACGATTTCTCTATGTTCGATACCCTTCTAGGGTTAACCTAACTGTATTTATAAAACATACAGCTTCGTACAATCAGTAATTGATTCTCCTATAATCAAGCTATACAATTGATATCAATCACGATTGCTACACGTCTTCTAAGTCAACTCAATCTCTTTGATAGCTATCCAATCTTCAAAGATATTGCTTCCATATTTATCTTGTATCAACCTTTAAACACTGTTGACTCTCAGACGCTTCCGCTACAGAGTTTAACAACCTCTGTTGCGCTTCCAGTAAGTGTTTAACTAAACTCTGACTGCTTCCAGTTAAACTCTGTTTTGTCGTTGTAGCTTCCAAACACTATTCTCATCAATCATTTCTAACAATAAGCTTCGTGGAGATGCTGGTGAAATTGTCAATAAATCTTAATATCAAAGGTTAGTTGGACGACTAATCTACCTTGCACATACAAGGCCAGACATAGCATATGCAGTAGGAATTGTTAGCAGGTACATGCATGATCCTCGCCAACCTCATTTGGATGCAGTTTATATGATATTAAGGTATCTCAAAGCTGCTCCTGGAAAGGGAGTAATGTTTACTAAAAAAAATCATCTCAGGGTTGAAAGCTATACAGATGCAGATTGGGTCGGATGTCAAGATGATAGACGTTCGACTTCAGGATATTGTACATTTGTTGGTGGCAATTTGGTTACTTGGCGAAGCAATAAACAACCTATGGTTGCCTTATCTAGTGCTGAGGTAGAATATAGAGCTATGGCTAAAGGTGTACATGAATTATTGTGGATAAGATTGTTTCTAGAAGAATTGGGACTTGCATCAACTACTCCAATGAAGCTGCATTGTGATAACAAAGCCGTTATTGCCATTGCACATGATCCAGTCCAACATGATCGGACCAAACATATCGAAATTGATCGACACTTCATAAAAGAGAAGATCAATAATGATACCATTGGTATTCACTTTGTAAGATCGGAGGACCAGATAGCTGACATATTTACCAAAGGTTTAAATCGGAAGATGCTTCATCCACTTATCGGCAAGTTGGGCATGAGTGATATATATGCATCAACTTGAGGGGGAGTGTTAAATTAAGTCTACAATCTACAGTAAGTCAAATGATCTACAATGCATCTGTGATGTAATCAGTTACGTATAGTTAGGCTTATATATACAACTTAGGTCTCTTGTAATTGATATGACATATATGAAAATCATCCTTCTTCTCTTCTGTAAATCTCTCTCTATGCTGTTATATATTATTAAGATATATCTTGTTGTAACCTTGTCGAAATTATATCACCTACTCCTCTATGCATCTCTGTGATTCTTTGTAATAGGACTATTATCACAAGGGGTCGGTAATTTATCATTGCTCAATCTGTATATTTTAATATGGAATATTTTCTTTAGTAGATTGTGAATTGATCATGGGGAAAAGTCGGGAATGTAGGTAGAAATCGGAACTAATGGTTTATTTTTTATGTCAATTCTACATATATACACCGGTGGGTGGATAATGAAAGATAATCAGCGATGAGCGTTGTTCATTTAATGACCACAATTAGATAAAAGATTAAAGAATATTGTTGTACTCCAAATTTGTTACAAGTCCATTAAACAATAGGTACACTCAAATTGGCCTCACATGGAAATTTTTAACTTTGATTCTCTAGGTGCTTTTGTTGTGTCTTCCTATAAATAGATTGAAGCCTGTAACACCCCCAGATCCAGGGTCAGGGATCTGGTCGTTACGGTCTCAATATCCATCCATAAAACCAACATAATTTAAATTACAACCTTGTGACCCAAAACAACAGCATAAAAAAAACACCCGTTATAGTCCCAGAGATGAAATCAGAGTAACCATCAATATTATTAATCATAAGTTTGAGTTCTTACAACCCAAAGAATTACAATTTTACCATTACATACTCTTTGCCATCCATTGGTATGAGCCATATTATAAATACATTTGATGTACAAGTGCTAACAACTAGCCTACCAGAAGCTGCATCCTCAGCAATGGTAGCTATGACCTCAGCGGTTAATCCTCTGATGGCTAACACCTGCTTACGCTAAGTGCGCCTTGCGCGGCCATCTGATCTAGCTATTGTTGTGATATAGATAAATAAAGCAAGGGTGAGCAATAGCCCACTAACAATATATAACTGTGCAGTAATATATATGACAGTTCAAAGATATGTTTTGAAATCATATGCCATGCATTAGCGAAAATAGTGCCAGTTTAATATAAAGGATGAAGTTATAAGGTAACTCAACAGGTATATATTTCGTGGAAGCATATGCTATGCCAAAATAAGCAAGATAACATCATTTTCATAAAAATAGGAACTTGCAAGAAAGATATTGCAATTCCAGTTTGAAATACTTTTCAACTCTGCCAACTATGATGATGTTGCAGAAAATTTCCAACATTGAGTGATGAACTAATACTGGAGTTTGACGCGCCAGGAGACATAGCATTTACACGATGATCAGTCGCATGTTATGCTCCCCACCTCTTCTTTACTACATGTAGAAGGAAGTACCGACGGATTTACTTGTCTACCGCCCTCTGGAACCCCCTCGGCCAACGGTTGGGCCATTTGCTGGACCGGCGCCACTGGGTCACTTACGCATCTCCTAGTTCATTTCACATCCATAACTTTGAAACGTAAAGTTCGTCTCCCTTTCCCCAAGTATAATACTTGTTGATGAGACTCCACAAAGTAGTCGTATCTAATTGGAAAGGAAAATTCACCAATATTTCCCAAGCTGCTGCTTGTTAATGGATACCAACTTGTTCCAACATTCCTACCCCTCGAATAATGAGTGGGTATACACAATTCCATGAATAATAGCAACCAAGTTGCGAGTGAAACAAATAATTTATGACCGGGCAGTCACGAGATAAATAACATTTCTCAAGTAAGGTTCCCTTATTATTTGTGAGACAGGATTGAACGAATAATAGAGTTTGAGAACCTTCCTTGATAATATAACAATAATAATAAGACTATAAAATAATTTATATAATGTTCGAAGGTCTATCATACTATGTGAATGAAATAAATCAGTTTTGAAACGAGTTATAAATATTCCAAGAATATTTATTAAGTCACAGATATTGGAAAAGGGTTTCTCGGAATAATCTTTGAATAAATATTTAGAATAATATTCATTGAACGAATAATGAATATTCAAACTGATCATAATATTTATTGATGAAATAATCGTCAAATGGATATTTGAGATAATATTCATTGAATCAATAATGAATATTTAACTTAAGGATGATACTTATTGATGAAATAATTATCGACTGAATATTTGAGACAATATTCATTGAATAAACAATGAGTATTCAATTAATAGTGTTTATAGAAGAAATGATTATCGAATGAATATTTGAAATAAGGTTCAATAATTGAATCGACTTTAAATGAACGTCGAAGATAAGGTTCATCATCCCAAGGGAATATTTAAAATAATATTTATCGAGTAACTGGAGTTCGAATCAATGCTCAACTAATATTTATGAAATAAATAGAGATTGAACGAATATTCGAAATAATATTCATTTAAATAAATAAGGCTTGAATGAATATTAACATAATGTTCATTAAATAAATAAACTCGAATGAATATTCAAAATAATATCTATTGAGTAATTAAGAATGAATATTCTTTAAGTAAATAACTTAAATGAGGGTTCGAAATAATATTCGAATATTAAATCGACCTTAGATGAATATTAAAGATAGTATTCATCGAATAAATAAATATCGGCTGAATATTCCTAATAATATTTATCACATAATCTCCAAGGAATATTCCGAATAATATTTACCAGATAATAAATGGAAAATATTTATTTAAATATTTTCCCCTGAAAATAATATCAATATATCAAGAAGTAACGACTCCCGGTCTATAATCAAAGAATGAGATTCAACTGCCCTTCGCTTAAGGGTCTTAGTAATTTTCGGCTTATAACTGATATAATAACTATCTAGCTTATAAGCCAACAATAATTGAGGGAACAAGTATATCAATATGACTTTGAAAGTAGGCATGCATGCTATGGCATATGTACTGTAACAGAAAACATATATATATTCACAACAACAGCCTTAAAGAAGGATTTGAACTTGCCTGGGAATCGAGTGCGAGTAGGGGTAGTGGTAGCGTGTCCCGGGTCAGCCTGGTGATCTATAAATAGCCAAGGTATTCAGAATTAATCACTTAACACTTTATAAGGTTAAATATAAACTTCACTTAAGTCGAAACACGTTTTCGAATTATCTCGCTATACACCTCTTAGTGTAACTCTTTTTATCACCGATGCGGTTCGACATATGTTCGCTATTATGCCACGTCATCATACCCACACTTGATACATACTTGAGTCATATAAGTTTTAAGATCGATCATTTACGAATCAAGGTTGTGCTACGAGTTTTATCGCCCGTTTTCTAAGTCGTTTACCAAAGTCATAACTAAGTATGCTTTTAGGGGTTCGTTCGCGTTTAACCTTGATTCGAACATTTTTATAAAATCGGAAAACGATCTATTCGACATGTGGTTTTCTCCCACACCTTCCTTTTGACCTCTATTATTTAATTATCAAGATTCTCCACTGATTTCGTAGTGTTAAGGGAATCCAATTTCAGTTACAAACTTCCGTGTACGGTTTCGAACCACTTTTACGAATTTAATCATAACTCCTAAATCGTAAGTCCATTTCATACGAACTTAATATCAAAACGAAGCTTATAACATAATCTATCTTAACATGGCAGATTACTAAACTATGCAGTGAGTTAAGCCTACTGTGATTCACGGTTTTCAAGGTTTAACGAAAATCGGGCATTACGACGGCTATAAATCGAACGTTCTAAAATTCACAACATCAATCACAAGCCACACCGGGAATCCATACAACTTATACATATATTATTCATCCCCCAACTGTCCAAAATCATCTACTTGACCATCATAACATAATCATACTTAGATCCACTAACAAACTCCATAATCATGCTTGTAATCATACTAATATCATGACTATGCTAAAAATCATCAAGAACATGCAAGATCTTAAAATAAGGCCTAGGGTTTCAACAGGTGATTACCTTCCTTGGTGTATAAAACAACCTAATAAGCCTTGTATAGTCCTCGTGTGGCCTTATAATAGCTTAGATCATCCAAAAGAAACCAAGAAAGCAAAGTTAGATCTTGAAGGTTACTATACATCCGTTCAAAGAACTGCAAAAATGGGGGCCTTACCATGTTTTTCTGAATGAGATTTCTAAAGGAGAGTTGTAGAGAATCTTAACAGCTTTCCAAAAAGCTAACGAACACAAAATTTCATTGGATAAGGAAGGAGATATGGCTGTTTGAAAATCGCTACAGAAACTGTCCAGAATCTGGACAGGTTGGTTACTTCAAATTGGGGAGGGGATTTGACTAGGCTAGACTACCATGAAACTTTGAGCGAATATTACCCATGGAGTGGAGAGGCTTGGGTTAAAGTTTGGTGATTTTATCATGGTTAGAAATGGAGATGTGAATTTTGCTTTCAATGATGCTCCTGCTGGGCAGTTTGTAGAAAGATGGAGAGATGGAATTGTTTTGCTTCTCTTGATCCAATCTTGCATTATTGTGGTGTGTTTAGATAATATCTAGCCTAAAGCCACTTTATTAAAGTGATTTGGTCATGCATGAGGTAATCAAGTGGACATGTGTTAGTGTTTAATGGTTGGATAATGAAATGAAGCTAAGTACTAGGTTTGTTTTTCTAATCTTGCTAGTTACTCTTGTAACTACTTAATTACTTGGTCTTATCCTCTTGCACATGCATGCACCTTGATCCTCTGCTTGCTCTTTTGTCCGGTTATTGCTTAATTCGTTGATCGCTCGAGGGAATAACTCATTCGTTTCTAGTTGGGGTTTTACCGAAAACCTTCTTAATATTTATAATAGCATTCTCCATCTTTCTTAATACTTCTCAAATTTAATTTCCTTAAATCCCTTTAATAATTCATTAAGTCTTGCAGTGTCCAGGGAATTCTCGGAGAAAATGAAAGTGCTATTTTTCTGAATCCGACAGCTTTTACATACACTTAATTTCCTCCTGGATCATGAATACGAACTCAAAAATCCGTTCTGAATACTTCTATATAGCGTCGTCCAATAATATTCCCATCTCCACCAAAATTGTTGGGACAATCAGATCGTGGCCCTGCGATTTTTGATACAATAAATTAATGAATACGAATACAAAAGTCACCTTGTTAACGGTTGATTCCACGCTCTTCTATTGTATTCCCAAATTCCCTTGAGCGAAGTGTGGCCTTCGTCTCCTCAAGTTAACCTCTCCTCTTGCTCCTAGGTGGCTACAATATTTTTCTCAACCAACCCTAGCAAGAAGAGAATAAGAATATATATAGGGCTACAATAGGGATCATGGATAATTAGGTTTGGCCTTCTAATTACATCCTGGGCCTAGCCCAATGTAATTAAATATTAATTCAATCCACTAAAGAATTAATATTTGCACTACCTTTCCTAATACCGCAACTTAATTATTTAATTGGGTTCCAATATTATTTGCTTATTAAATTCCCCATGTTTAAAATATCGCATGTCCATTAATTAAATAAATTACTGATAATTCATTTAATTAATATCTTTTATCCTTGATCATCCACTCAACCTTTATTTAATTATGCCGGAATAAATTCCACCTGCAGGGTTTCACATAATTAAATCTTTTTGACCTTTCAAGGGGACATCATTAACCCGAATATTATCAGGACATGGATTCCTTCAATAAATAATATCCACCATATATATTATTCCATCACCCAAAATATAATGATTTAATTCCAAAGAATTATTTCACATATAAATCAAAGCATGTAAATAATATACACGTGTCAATTACTATATCCGGATTAAGAACCTAAGCATTAATAATAACATAGAATCTTAGTTCTCCTTCTTAATCAGTATAAGGGAACAATTCTAAATTTGATCTTGTTCAATATACACAAAGTATACTAGTATTATTTATTAGTCAATATAAACTAATCTAAATAATACTACAGCCATACCAGTGGATTGTCCAACACCACATGTGCTGTGAACCCTATTATATTATATAAACCGTATTTAACAATCTAATATTCTGTATCCCATTTGATACTAGATCGTCCACAATATATAATATTAGACAGCATGTAAACATTTAAATGATTCTCAATAAAATCGGGCCAGAAATAAATGTATATACTTAAAATAAATATTTTCAGTATACACCAACAATCTCCCACTTATACTCAAAATATTCTATGAGTATATCAGTGTTTATTTAATCCACTATTACATTGAAAACTATGTGTCCATCCATCTGACTCCTATCGCTTCCACATGCCTGTCAAAAACCTTGGCTGGCAAGCTCTTTGTGAAAGGATCTGCCCGGTTGTCTTTTGATGATATGTGAGCCACAACTATATCTCATCGCTTTACGATTCCTCGTATGAGATGATACTTACGTTCAATATGTTTAGCTGCTTTGTGGTCTCGTGGTTCTTTTGAATTTGCCACAGCACCAGTGTTATCACATTACACTGTCAGACTCCTAGGCAAATTAGGTACCACATCCAAGTCCAAAAGGAAGTTCCTGAACCATACAGCCTCCTTTGCAGCCTCAGAGGCCGCCACGTACTCGGCTTCCATGGTAGAGTCTGCAATGCATTTCTGCTTTACACTCCTCCATATAACGGCTCCACCTCCCAAAGTAAAAACGTATCCCGAGGTTGATTTCCTCTTATCTCTATCTGATTGGAAATCTGAATCAGTATATCCCAAAGGAAATAGATCTGAGGCCTTGTAAATTAACATATACTCCTTAGTCCTTCGCATGTACTTGAGTATAGTTTTTACTGCACTCCAATGTTCCTGACCTGGGTTCGACTGATATCTACTAACCATGCCTACAGCAAAGCAGATGTCAGGCCTCGTACATAACATAGCATACATTAAGCTTCCACATGCCGAAGCATAAGGAACTGCTTTCATGCTCTCTATATCCTTAGGTGTCGAAGGACACTGCTCCTTGGATAGAGCAACTCCATGCTTAAAAGGTAGAAAACCTTTCTTAGAGTTCTGCATGTTAAAACGAGCTAATACTTCATCAATGTAAGGCTCTTGAGATAAAGCCAACATCCTTTTCTTGCGATCCCTTATTACTTTGATCCCAAGGATGTATGCCGCTTCACCTAAGTCCTTCATTTCAAATTGTTTGAACAACCATGCCTTTACTGATGATAACATCTTAACATTGTTTCCAATGAGTAAAATGTCATCTACATATAGTACTAGAAAAACCAATGCATTACCCTCACTTCTCTTATACACGCATGACTCGCTTGGACTTTGATCAAATCCATATGACTGGACTGCCTGATCAAAACGAATATTCCAGTCCCTAGAAGCTTGTTTAAGTCCATAAATAGACCTCTTAAGCTTACAAACCAGATGCTCTTGGCCTTCTTTAATGAATCCTTTTGGTTGTTGCATATAGATGGTTTCCTCAAGACTTCCATTAAGGAAAGCTGTCTTGACATCCATTTGCCAAATCTCGTAATCGAGATGAGCTGCTATAGATAAAAGAATCTGGATCGACTTAAGCATAACAACCGGCGAAAAGGTTTCCTCATAATCAATCCCTTCTTTCTGGGTATATTCTTTCGCAACAAGTCGTGCTTTCCAGGCTTTCACCTTTTTGTCAGATCCTCTTTTCTTCTTGTAGATCCACATACTTCCAATGGGTTTTATACCTTTGGGTGGTTCCACGAGCTCCCAAACTTGATTTGAATACATAGATTCCATCTCAGATTCCATTGCCTTTTGCCAAAGATTTGCATCTTTATCTAGAATTGCATGTTCGTATGTCCTGGGATCCTCATCATGTTCACCAGAGACCAAGTCTGAAGACTCTCCCAAAAACATGAATCTCTCAGGTTGTCGAACAACCCTCCCACTACGACGAGGCACTGTTGCGATACTAGTGTCAAGTTGTGCATTTTCTTGTGGTTGTTCTACTTGTACTATTGGCACTTGGGGATTATCTGTCCCTCCCACTAATTCCTCTAAAACAACACTACTCATGGGTTTGTGGTTCATTATATAGTCTTCCTCTAAGAATCTGGCATTGGTGCTAACAATGATATCTCGATCCCTAGGACTATAAAATGAATAACCTTTTGTTCCCATGGGATAGCCTACAAACAACCTTACTTCTGTACGAGATTCCAGCTTGGTCGCGTTCTTGTTCAGCACATGTGCTGGACAACCCCAAGTCCGAATATGTCTTAGACTTGGTTTGCTACCAGTCCACAATTCTATTGGAGTCTTGGGAACCGACTTAGAAGGTACCAAGTTTAGAAGGTAAGCCGCTGTTTCTATAGCATATCCCCAGAACGACTTAGGTAAATCTGAATAACTCATCATTGATCTAACACTCTCCAAAAGAGTCTGATTCCTTCTCTCTGCTACACCATTCTGCTGAGGTGTGCCAGGTGCAGACAACTGGGATGTAATCCCATTTTCTGATAAATAGTCCCTAAATTCTCCAAGCAAGTATTCGCCACCACGATCTGATCGTAGTGACTTGATACATTTTCCAAGATGTCGTTTCTCCGCACTTTCTTTGTACTCTTTCAATTTTTCAAAGCACTCAGACTTGCGGCGCAACAAATATATGTACCCATATCTAGAATAATCGTCAATGAAAGTGACAAAATACTCATAACCTCCTCTTGCTTGGATACTCATAGGACCACATAAATCAGTATGAACCAATTCTAATACTTCTTTGGCTCTATTCCCCTTTGCTTTAAAAGGCCTATTAGTCATCTTACCTTCCAAGCAAGATTCACAAACTGGAAATTGCTCCACTGCCAACAAGCCTAATGGCCCATCTACTACCAGTCTTTGAATCCTCCTCAAGTTAATATGACTTAATCTTAAGTGCCAAAGATATGTTTGGTTCAATTCGGAAGGTTTCTTTCTTTTGTTTGAGCTAGAAAGAATGTTATTAGTTTCCTTTTGTTGCAGCATTGGTTGGATAGGATTAATAATATATAAATTGTCTTTCAATGTACCAGAACATATAACTCGTTTATTCATCATAATAGAAACATTACGATCCAAACAAACATTATAACCATCCATGGCAAGTTTAGAAACCGAAATCAAATTCCTTCTAAATGAAGGTACATAAAGACAATTGTTCAAAACCAAAATCCTATCATCGCCAAAAAACATTGTCATTATTCCAACTGCAACTACTGCTACTTTCGTAGCATCTCCCATGAACACATATATCTCGCCATCTCTAAGCATTCTGGTTTGCTGGAACCCCTGCATAGAGTTACAAACATGGTCAGTGGCTCCTGTATCTACACACCAAGTGCTCGTAGATATAGCCGCTATATATGTTTCTGTAACTAGAGAAAGAGACATACCAGTATTGTTTGTCTTCTTAGGAAGAGGACAATCCTGTTTCCAGTGACCTGACTGCTTGCACCTGAAGCACTTGCCCTTAGGCTTTTTCACACCGCCTTGAACTCCCACTGCATTAGCAACCTTTCCAGCTTTCTGTGTCTGAACCTTTTTCTTCTTCTTGCCTTTCGGCTTAGAGGAAGAAGCTTTCTCAGCCACATTCACTTGAACATTCTGCTTAAAGAGTCCTTCAGCTGCCTGAAGTTCTGTCAGAAGTTCCGCGAGACTATACATCATTTTGTTCATAGTGTAATTAAAGCGAAATTGCTCAAAACTTTTAGGCAGACTCATAAGGATGATATCGATCTGGGTTTCCCCATCAATATCAGCACCAAGGATCTCCATCTCATTCAGATGAGACATCATCCTGAGAACATGATCCCTTACAGGTGTTCCTTCAGCCATCTGAGTGTTCATTAAAGCCTTCATTGCTACTTGCCTAGCAGCCCTATTCTGTTCCCCAAAAAGTTCCTTGAGATTAAAGAGCATATCTGAAGCAGTGGCCATAGCCTGATGCTGATGCTGCAAAACACCCGACATTGCTGCCAGAATGTAACATCGCGACATCTCATCAGCCTTAATCCACCGCTTATAATACTCCTTCTCACTTTCAGGAGCATCTTTAGCAGGCTGATCTGGCTTGGGTTCATAAGTGCAAAATTTGTACTCCTCAGCAGTCAACACTATGTCCAAATTACGTTTCCATTCAATATAGTTTGGTCCAGTAAGTTTGTTATCCTTAAGTATGGTGAATAGTGGATTAAAGCCCATAATGATCTAATCCTGAGAATCATACATGTAACACATAATCAGAGAGTTGCACAAATCTTAAAACCTATTGGTTTCCTCTAACAATTAATTAAAATTAATGCACTAATATTTAAACACCATAAGTATCTGGTACGCCACGATGGGTGACATATATACCACTTAAATTCGTTTAAATATTACTTCGGTCCTCTTACTAAATAATACGCCACGTTAGGGTGGACTATATATTATTTTTCATAGCTAAGTGTATACCATTATCAAATCTTAAATTAATAAAACCGGATGCCACCATTAAATATTTCAAATCAATAATCGATAATAGGATAATTCCCAGATCAGGGGGAGCATTGTCAAGAGGCGTCACTTAAGACCCCTTTCTAGACAGAATCATCCTTTCTCTCAATATCGAAAATCTATATTCAATCATTGGTACCCTTCTAATTAATCGAATTCTATGAAACTTGGTACGCCACGTTGGGTGGCATGTATACCTTTCAATATTCGTAACTAATTTAGGAAGTTTGTTCTAGTAATATCCATAACACTACCTGACACCATAAATCATATGCCACGTTAGGGTGGACTATATATAATTTATATTCGTCTTAGTGTTAAATTACATACAAACAATAATGGAGACCGTGGGATTTAATTCCTAATTAATTCCCTCACCCACTTAGAATTTTTATTAAAAAATTGAGGAATTTTAAAATTAAATGGGACCTATGTCGTTAAAATTATGTCTAACATGCATTCCAAATACACACATAATTTAACAACATAAAACATTTAATTAAAACAATAAATAAAATATCTATGTCCATGTCGTCCTAATTATGTTAACATGCAATTAAAAATTACACACATAAATTAGAAACACACATAACAATTATTTAAAGTAATAATTAAAAAATAAATAGTGAAATTAAAACAATAATTAAATCCACTATTATGGCCCCAAAATTAATTTACTGCAGCTCCATGTTTCGAATCAATGTTGGCACTACGAATAAACATCCGCAGAAAAAAAAAACGAAACAGAACCTCAGACCTGCCACTCGAATTATAGGTGGCCACTTAATTCTTTGAACATGGCCACTTAATTCTTTGAACATGGCTATTCCTGTTGATAAAAACCAAACAAACAGAAGGAGTTAATTCATCAGGCAACTGCACGCGCTTGCGGCTCCTGTTCCTGTTCGACTTATTCGACACAACAGCAGCTTCGACCCAACAGCAGCCCCATCAAAATTTCGCAGCGGAACAAAAAAACAACTCCGGATTTGATTTTTAACGACACACAATTGTTACAAGATGCCCGGATTTTTACAAAATCCATCAAACAATTACATAAAAAATAGATCTAATACAAAACTAATTTTGTAAAACCTATTCTAACACGATCAATCCTCGTGTAAATTACAACCACGATAAACCACGTGGAAACCAAACAAAATAACCACGATTAAACCACGTGGGATCCAAACACATAATTAAAAAAAACATGGCCATAATAGTGGATAACAACCTGCAAAACAAAATATACAAGCCTACCACTATATACATGCATATATAATTACGACATGGACATCGTATCAAAAATCGCAGAACCATAGAACCTAGCTCTTGATGCCAATTGTTGGGACAATCAGATCGTGGCCCTGCGATTTTTGATACAATAAATTAATGAATACGAATACAAAAGTCACCTTGTTAACGGTTGATTCCACGCTCTTCTATTGTATTCCCAAATTCCCTTGAGCGAAGTGTGGCCTTCGTCTCCTCAAGTTAACCTCTCCTCTTGCTCCTAGGTGGCTACAATATTTTTCTCAACCAACCCTAGCAAGAAGAGAATAAGAATATATATAGGGCTACAATAGGGATCATGGATAATTAGGTTTGGCCTTCTAATTACATCCTGGGCCTAGCCCAATGTAATTAAATATTAATTCAATCCACTAAAGAATTAATATTTGCACTACCTTTCCTAATACCGCAACTTAATTATTTAATTGGGTTCCAATATTATTTGCTTATTAAATTCCCCATGTTTAAAATATCGCATGTCCATTAATTAAATAAATTACTGATAATTCATTTAATTAATATCTTTTATCCTTGATCATCCACTCAACCTTTATTTAATTATGCCGGAATAAATTCCACCTGTAGGGTTTCACATAATTAAATCTTTTTGAGCTTTCAAGGGGACATCATTAACCCGAATATTATCAGGACATGGATTCCTTCAATAAATAATATCCACCATATATATTATTCCATCACCCAAAATATAATGATTTAATTCCAGAGAATTATTTCACATATAAATCAAAGCATGTAAATAATATACACGTGTCAATTACTATATCCGGATTAAGAACCTAAGCATTAATAATAACATAGAATCTTAGTTCTCCTTCTTAATCAGTATAAGGGAACAATTCTAAATTTGATCCTGTTCAATATACACAAAGTATACTAGTATTATTTATTAGTAAATATAAACTAATCTAAATAATACTACAGCCATACCAACGGATTGTCCAACACCACATGTGCTGTGAACCCTATTATATTATATAAACCGTATTTAACAATCTAATATTCTGTATCCCATTTGATACTAGATTGTCCACAATATATAATATTAGACAGCATGTAAACATTTAAATGATTCTCAATAAAATCGGGCCAGAAATAAATGTATATACTTAAAATAAATATTTTCAGTATACACCAACAAAAATAACTATTCACACTTTATTATTTCTTTTATTCCTTATATTTATTAAAAATGCCCTGGTCCTCTTTCGGGCGTTCCTTAACCCTTTTACGGAACCACTGTACTAATAACAGATATTGATTTGGATGACACGAGAATAATCTTTCTTGGAATAATATATCTTATATCCCTAGGAGATAGATCATTCTTATCTATGCTGTCAACCAGAAGCATTCTTCATGACATAAAAATATTTGAATCTGAATCCATCTCATTCACTCAATAGACAATCGTTACATCGCAGTCATAACCACTATTCACTCCTATATTATTACATAATAAATGTTTTAATTCTACCGAAAATTTGGGTTCTTACAAAGCCCAATTTGCATTCTGACATTTAAGATACAGAGTTTCTGTAACCATTTGTGACACTAGGCAATGAATTGCTCGTTTGGGTTGCACCCAGTGAGGTCCATTAGCTTGCCCTCTAGATTACACCATACTTCCCTTAAAGTTGATTCAGAGTTAGACAAGTTAAAAATATGGGAAGCATCATTACCATCATTGGAAGAATCGATAGGTGGCCAAGCTATTCTAAGAGGTCTACATGGGCTAACAGAGCTATACAATAGTGTAGAGGAGCTTCTTCACACTACCCGCACTCAAGAATCCATTTTACACCATCAAGATGGTAAGGTTTTTGAAGAGGCACTTGAAGGTTCTAAAGAATTTAACAAGGTGATCACAAGCTTGAAGAAGAAGTTTATATCATCCTTAGAACACAACATACAAACTTAAAGAAACAGATTGTAATATTACAGAGTATATAAGCTCAGAAATGTAACAAACTTTCTAATAGAATTACTCAGTAAAATGACAACTATACCCTTGAGTTGACTTTGACCATAAGCCTTGACCTGCTGCCTTGACTTGCTGAGATAAATCTGCACATTACTCCCCCACAAAATTGATGTGGAGATGCAGTCGAAACACCAAGTTTGTGCATAAGATGACTGTGCTGAGATGCTGTCAGTTGCTTAGTGAACATGTCTGCATCTTGAGAATATGTTGGAACATGACAAGTGATAATGTCACCTGCAGCAATCTTGTCGCATATAAAATGACAATCTATCTCCACGTGTTTAGTACCCTCATGTAGAACAGGATTAGCAGTTATTGCAAGAGCAACTTGATTATCACAATTCAAGACTGTAGGTGGTAAGTCTTGCAACACTCAACCAAGTTATTTCACAACTAGCTAAGGCCATGGAACGATACTCATCCTCAACACTAGAACGTGCAACAACAGACTGCTTCTCAGTCTTCCAGGAAACATGTGAAGCCCCTAACAAGAAACAATATCCTGAAGTTGATTTTCGAGAGAACTCACAACTAGCCCAGAATGAATCACAAAAGGCTGTGAGCTGAGGTGTAGATTTACTTGCAAGAAGAATGCCTTGTCCTGGATTCCCAGCTAAGTACCTCAAGAGTTTTTTAGCAGCTTGCATGTGCTCAGAGGTAGGAGATTGCATATATTGGTCGTGTTACAGTTAGGTAAATGAGTTTATCTAACAGTCTTTGGTAAGGCTGTTTCTCTTCTAAAAGAACACCTTTGTCTGGACCTAGCTTAACCTTTGTCTGCATGGGTAGTTTACTAGGTTTAACACCTATCATATGATACTCTTTGAGTAAGTCCATGACATACTTTTTATGAGAAATAAAAAATCCTTCTACAGATCTATGCACCTCTAGGCCAAGAAAATAGTTAACCTCTCCAAGATCTTTCATGTGATAACATGAGTTTAAATCATCAATTTTCTGCATAGAATCTCCTACAATCAACAAATCATCAACATATATTAACACCAGTGTAATCTTGTTGTCTTCTGTTGCCCAGTAAATAACAATTGTAGAAGGGGGGTTGAATACAGTTGTATAAGATTTTCGACTTAAATATAAAATAACACAAGTATGAATCAATAACAGCTTTATTAATTCTTATATAAAACTGTTACAAACTCTCGTAAGAAATCCTTATGTTTTTAAGAGCTGCTAGGTTACAGAATAACTCGTGTAAGCGATTAAAATATTGTAAAACCTAAACTGTGTTTATATAGATTACACAGTTACACTTTCAATTACAAGATATTCTAAATCAATTACATATTACTCTGAATGCATATCTTATATGATAGCTGCCTTCCTATAAATTAGCAACCGACATATCAATCTTCCTTAATCTTTGGTCTGATGAGAATCTTCACAAAATCCTGACCAGCTTCTAATCCTGATGATACCTTCATACTGACATTGTATTACTGATGACGTCAGCATCAGTATCTGATCAGTAACACTCCAGATCCTGATATCACTTGAATCAATATCTAACAGAGGGTTACTCTTAAGAAGAATCCATTGAAGAATCTCAACCCAATGTTGAGGCTCAATCCTTATGCTAAGACTGCTAGGAGGATGTCCCTGTTGGTTGGTTGATTGTGTTTATATAGCGTACACAGTTACCCTATCAATTACAAGATATTCTAAATCAATTACATATTACACTGAATGCATATCTTGTATGATAGCTGCCTTCCTATAATTTAGGAACCGACATATCAATCTTCCTTGATCTCTGGTCTGATGAGAATCTTTATGAAATACTGACCAGCTTCTAATCCTGATGATAACTCAATACTGATGTTGTATTACTGATGACGTCAGCATCAGTATCTGATCAGTAGTCCAGATCCTGATATCACTTGAATCAATATCTAACAATCTCCCCCAATTTGTATATAATGAAATAAAGCACAAATTCTTTCATTCAATGATGTCAAAAACTCAAAACAAAATTCTACAAGTAATCTTCAGTCTTAGTCTAAGAAATTCTCACAAAGAAATTATTTATCCGCAAGAAACTTGATAAAAACTCCTCTTCTTTTCCTTCTAGAATCTGAATCAATCTTTTCTTCAGAATCCTGAGTTCTTCATTCTTCTTGTCAATCTGATAAATACCAGCCCTAAGATTTGAATTGAGCTCCTTGGTAAATCCAACTCTCCCAACAGTAAATATGCAAGATCTCTTCCATCAGGATTCAAAGACATCTGTTCTTGCATCAGAATTACTTCTTTAACTACTGAACCCTTTTGCATTTCTACTTCTTGTCCTTTTGTATTCATATACATGGGATTATACTTACCATCATACCTTGAACCTCCATCTAAATATCTGGATTTGATTGTACTTAAAATCATACCACACCATTTTCGATAAACACTGGCTTCTGTATCAGGAATCCCTCTGTTTTCAAGTAGATAAAGAACATATTTCAGTTCTTTTGTTGTCTTGCACAGTACATCATGAATAAACAGTCTCTTAACACTCTTATCCTTCATGAAGTATAACATTTTCTCTACTTTCTTAGATTCCATAATGCATGCAACAACCGCAACAGATTCAAGTTCCCAAAGATCATCAACAGTCAGTTCATCACCAAATTTTTTAACCAGAAAATGTTGATCTGTCTGAGCTGTAGGTTTTAATTCAGTGTCTTCAAAACCAATACCACCTCTAGTGTAAGGTACCAACCCTGTTAGTTCAAATTGCATTCTGATCCATTTTGGTGGAGATTTGTCACGTTCAGAAGTTTTAGCTTTCTGAATACTAGGAGCCATTTGAGGTGGTAAATAGATTCTAGCAGAATTGAAAATTCTTGGTCCAGTATACTTCATATCATCAACATGTTTCTGCTTTCTTCCTTTCTGCTTCATATCATATCATCACTGGGAATTTCATCCTAAAAAACTTTCTTGGAATTGTACCATACATCTTTATCAGATTCAAAAATTCTTTTCAAGTACTCAATTCTTGCATCTTCAGTAATGTCATTATTAGTTTTCTTGAGTTTTCTTTCTTCTTTAATTTCCCTGAACCTTCTTTGATTAATCTCATCTCCCTGTGATCCTTCAGAAACACCTTCTTGTGATTTCATAACAGACTTTTTCTTCCTAGTTCTCACCAGGCTTTCTTCTTCAACTTCTGTACTGTCAGTTTCATCAGAAACTTTGAATTTGTTGTCTGGAATTAATTCAAGAAGAAGTGGAGTTTTCTTCTTTTTAACATCAAAAACTTCTTCAATTCTGATTCCACTTGATCTTGTCTGCCTTGTACTTGCTTGTACAAGTTTCCTTCCTTTGCCTCTGTTTCTTCCTCTTCTGCCTCTTCCTCTTCTTGCAGTAGGAGCTTCCTTCTGACTTTCAATTTCTTCAAGAAGCTTCTTATGTTCTTCTAAAAACTCTTGAGTACTCATGTCAGTGTTTTCTTTAGAAACTAATGCTAATTCTTCTCTTACATGATGTTGTTGAACTTTAACATCATTGTGATAAACAATTCCAGTCACTCCTGCCTTAGAAGTTATTTTCTTGAAGAGATGTGGAGCACTTCTACGTTAGAAATGAACAAATCTTCATCTTCTTCAGGAATTGTTGGAAGTGTCTGATTTAGACCAGGTGATTGAAATTGTTCTTCTGTCATGACTTGAGATTGTACCAACTTTCTCACAGTTCTCTTGCCAGACCTAGAAACATGAGTTAACTACTTAGTTTGAGTTTGAGAAGTACTTTTCCTTGTTAACAAAGCAGCATCAGAGGTTCCTGCTTCATCCAACTGACCACCACCTTCATTTCCAGAATTATCATCATCCTTTCTTAAAACTAGATCAGGTGTGCATTTTGTTTTGCTTACTACCTTCTCCCCCTTTTTGACATCAGGACCCTCCTCAATAAAGAAAGATAAAATAAGCTTGAGAGTTTCATCAATATTGTCAACTTTAGATTCCAAGACATCCATCCTTGAATCCATCTTCTTTTCAAGTGCCGTAACATTACTGCTAAGAAGACGAAGTTGAGAAGCAGTAGCAGATATGGAAACAGTTGTATGAATGTCAGCTTGAACTTTAGCATTATCAGCCTTGATAGACTCAATCTCAGTCCTCAATCCTTTTGCTAACAGAGCATTGGTCTTGATAAGAGCTTTAAGCTCAGGAGTAGACATCCTAGTGGTAATATGGCTGGAATGAAAAAGAGCATTTTCAATATTCATCTTACTAGTAGGAGAATTCCATTCAGTATCCCACTCATATCTCCTTGCAGCTTGAGTCTGTTCAGGAAGTAAAGAACTGTACTCCCCTCTAAATTCTTCTTGAGTAACAGACTACATATATCTACTTGAAGATCCATGAGCAGATCCTAGACTTGCTTTTAGAGCTGCCTGCATTTGAAGTACATCAGGATCATTATCAGCATGATCATCATCATCATCATCTGAGCTATCATCAGCTTCAGGACGTTTATCATCCACATTATCTTCAGGATTCATAACTCCTTTCATTTTTAAATCAACAGTAGATGGAACTGTTGGTTCCTGAAGACCTGTAATTGGAATAGAAACATGTCCTAGATCTCTCTGTTCTTTTAAAGTGATCTCATCACTTCTCACAACATTACCTAAGTTGCTTTCAATAGCAACTTCTACCTCACTAGAAGTTTGTAACTTCTCACTCAAGTTTACCTCTCCTTTTGCCAGTTCAGGAGACTGCCTCTCATCACTCTTCTTTTTCTCTAATTGTTTTCTCTCATCCTCACTAGAAAGGCTCTAGCTCATTATTTATGAAGAAATAAGAGGTGGCTGAGAAGAGTGGACTGAAGTCATATAAATAGAGGTATCCCTTGTATCAGGTCTATCTGTAATCATACTATCAGTATTAAGAGAAGTAGAGATAGAAGTGTTACCTGATAAAGTAGTTAATGAGTCCATTGGCCTTGCAGAAATTGGCTCAATAAGCAGTGGAATATTTGGATCAGTAGTACTTGCATCAGGATTGACAGCTGCAACTAAAGCATGACTTGCATCAGTATTTGCTACTGATGGTTCTTGTGTAGTCTGAGGTTGTGAAGCTTCTTCAACACTTTGAGTCAAAGGTTCTTGTGTGCTATCCTCAAGTACAGTGTCCTTCAATATCTCATCACATTCAGCAATATGCTTGACATGAGCAGCTTTATCTGCTAGACTTTGAGCTAAGTCAATTTCAATTTTAGAAGCCCCTTGAGCAGTGTCAGGAAACTCCTTTGCTGTTGTGATTGTGCATGCATCTTCACTTTGAGAAGATGGTTCTTGTGGGACTATTCCTTCAGCAATGTCTGCATCCATACTTTGAATGGATGGTTCTTGTGTGACTGGATCTACATTAGCTGCTGAATTACTTTGAAGTTTAGGTTCTTGTGGGCTAGATCCTTTCAGAGGTGAAGTAGTCCTTTGTTTCTTTTGTCTCTAAAAAACCTTCTCAGAAGCATCTTTCTTTTGAAGTGAGACAGGTTTGAATCCAATCTGTGTTGCAATCTTGTTCACATCATCTACAGACATCTCTATTATCCTTCTCTTTGGAGATGCAGGTGCTGGAGAATCAGAAATTTCAACAGTCTTCACAGGTGAAGTATCAGGAGTAGAAATATCAGGATTGGTAGTTGAGTAAGGAACTGATGATACAAACAGGTTCTGATTATCTTCTACATTATCATCAAGATTTTGTATCTCCAGAGGAATGAAGTATTGACTCTTTTTAAGTAATCTCTTCTTTTCTTTGGCTTCTCAGAAACAGCCATTTGTTTATGAACTACAGTAACGATTTCCTTTTTCTTCAAAGCTACTGATAAAGGAACTTTGTCATCATCAGAATCATAATCAGACTGAGAATCATTTGTCTGACTAAATTTTCTCTTCTCACCTATTTCCTTAAACACCCCTATGTCAATCAGAGATTGATCAACTTTAAGCACAGATTTCTCTTTAGTAAGTACCCCTTGTTCACCCCCTTGTGACTTCTTTTGAGAGTGGATTGGAGTGGAGAAATTCTTTGATCCTGATTGTCTTCCAGACACATCAGACCTAGCTAATTTCTTTGATTTTACAATTGATGCCTTTTGTGAGACACCAGAGGTGGATGACTGTTTGGTAGAGTGTTTGGGTTGAGTGCTTTGGTCAGAAACAGGATTGGTAGTGTCCTGTCTCATAGCACTAGAACTAGGTCCATGACCATCAGTACTCGATCCATAATGAGTAGACATTCTCTTGGTTAAAAGAAGCCTGACCTCATTAGGAATAAATGCATTATTACCTTCAAAACCATTTGCCTTATGACTTCTAAGCAGAGAGCTAATGTTGTTAGCAGAAATCTTAAAGATAGACAAATCTGTATCATCAGCAAATTCAACATTGGGATATAGGTACGAGAATATTTACTGAATAAATCTAATATAGCAGACAAAACCACATTTATCTTACTTTCTAGCAGTTAAAGCTCGCAATATGAAAGACCCATAATCAAAAGGAGTTTCATAGATTAGAGAGTACCCAATGTGAACTGAAGCAGTAGGTAAGGCATCAAAGTTAGACACCTTATTCGAGAAGCACCTACTTATGGTATCAAAGAAGAAATTCCATTCCTTCTTTAGCTTGGTTCTGAATAAATCTCCAAATTTCTTTGGTTGTCCATTGTAGCCCAACTTCAAAGCAAATTCCAGAAGAAAAGCATCAGTAAACTTTTCTGGAGTCTCACCATTTAGAGATGGTAGATGAAGAGCTTTACAAACAACATCTGGAGTAACTTGATGTGTAACACCATTGTATACAAAACTCATATTCGGCCTTCCTGATGGCATACACTCACCAGAAACAGCAGTATGCCACACCTACATTACACTCTTAAAAGAAACTTTGGCAGGCTGAGTTAGTGCATAATTGATTGGACTTGAGGCCAAAAGATCCTGAATGATTTGAAAATCATTATCTAGTTCCTGATGATCAAGAACTGCAGTAAAGTTGTTAGGAGCAAAAGTGACACCATTAATTACAACTTTATTGTTTATGAATGCAGACGAAGACATTTTAAAGTCGAATGAGTAGGAATTTGTGATTTTCAATTTAGGGTTTGTGTTCGCACAAAGTGATAGAGAAGATACAATACTGATACTTTGAGAATAAGAGAATCAATTTTAGAAAACTAAATTGATTATAAACAAAACTAATGATTTCCCAAAGACAGGTGTCAACAATCAACTCGTGCACACATATGTAATGGACGAAATTACGTGTAAGAGTGGTGATAACCGCACGCGGCATGATTTCCAAACTGTATGTATATACTCATGTGAGTACAATACACGCGCCCGCATTATTCGAGAAATAAGATTGTGATTAAAAATTAAACAAGGTAATTTTTTTTTAATTTAAGAAATTAAAACATCACAATCTAAAAATACCTGGTACCAACATCAGAAATATGAATCGTTTCATATTCTCTTTCCACTCTTCTGTATTTAATCCTAGAGACTTGTCCACTTACTTTTTAACCCTTCTTCTTCTCTCCTGCAAACCAAAAACTTTTCTCACAAAATATCTTAGCACAGAGATGTCGAGCTTTACCATTAAAGAAAAGAATCTTCATCTCGTCGAGAAAAGAGATATCTTCAGTTATACTCGTGAAGGGTTTGATGCTTTCAACTGGGAAAGACAACTTGAGACTCTCTGGTTGCAGATGGATGCAGGTCTCGAGGAAATCGAGAAAGAAAAACCTGCAAAAGTGATTGACATTGACGCTGCCCTCCAAGCAACATTAGCATGGTTTTCATCTAAGGCATCCTCATCCAACTCCATCAACCATTGTTAATGAATATGTCACCAAAAATAACCTTATCCCTATCAACCTCCACCCAAACAAAGTGGCAAAGATGGGATCTGGGATGGCTACTAACAATGGAGTGGTTTTGACTTTATTTCCTGTTGAATAGATTAGTAGATAGAGAACAAAAAGATGTAATCTATGAATGTAATCTCTTTCTTATTATCAATGAAAAACTTGTTTCTCTAATCTTATTCATTGTAATCTGCATTGAACTTGTTATTCAAATAATTGAATTAAAGAAATAATCATGAAAACTAATCAAAGTAATCACCTTATTAACAAGATCAATAGTCACAAGTATATCAGAAAAACAGAGCAGTAACAAAGTATCAAATATAACTGATAAGTGAAACGTCGCATCAATATTTGATGTTTGACTGAAGTCATGATTGACTTTTCATCAGGATTCTACATTAGGATTCGACGAGTATCAGTATCTGATCTTTCTCTATTCTCAGAAACTATCATAGTTTATCATTCCCAGTTCATTTTCCAATTTTGTAAATGTAGCTTCAGGAAGTGGCTTGGTGAATATATCAGCTAGCTGTCGATCAGTAGGAACAAAATGTAACTCTATTGTCCCTTCCATTATTTGCTTTCTTATAAAATGATATCTGATACTGATATGTTTCGTAAGAGAATGTTGTACTGGATTTCATGTCATAGCAATAGCACTTTGGTTATAATAATAAATATGAATTTTTGAATATGACAAACCATAGTCCATTAGCTGATTTCTCATCCACATAATCTGAGCACAACAGCTTCCTGCAGCAATGTACTCAGCTTCTCCAGTTGATGTAGAGATAGACTTTTGCTTTTTACTAAACCAAGAAACAAGTCTTCCTCCAAGAAACTGACAACTACCTGAAGTACTTTTTCTGTCTATTTTGCAGCCTGCAAAATCAGCATCTGAGTAACCACACAAGTTAAAATCAGATTCCCTAGCATACTAAAGGCCAAGAGATTGTGTTCCCTTTAAGTATCTGAAAATCCTTTTGACTGCTATCAGATGTGGCTCTCTGGGATTTTCCTGAAATCTTGCACATAGACAGGTTGCATACATGATATCTGGTCTACTAGCAGTTAGATACAAGAGTGAGCCAATCATACCTCTGTAACTGGTTACATCTACCTCAGTACCTTGATTAGGATCAAGCTTGGTAGCTGTAGCTATGGGAGTTGATGCAGTATAGATGTCTTGCATGTTGAACTTTTTCAAAAGGTTCTTTGTGTATTTTGACTGATTGATAAAAATCCCATCATCAGTCTGTTTAACTTGCAGACCCAAGAAATAGCTCATCTCTCCCATTATGCTCATTTGATATCTAGACTACATTAGCTTTGAAAACTTCTCACATAATTTGGAGTTAATTGACCCAAAAATGATATCATCAACATAAATTTGAACTAACAGCAAATCCTCACCATGATTCAAATAAAACAAGGTTTTATCAATTATACCTCTTTTGAATCCACTTTCCAGTAAGAATTGAGCCAATGTTTCATACCAGGCTCTTGGAGCTTGCTTTAGTCCATAAAGTGCTTTATCCAGTCTATAGACATAATCTGGATGTTTTGAATCAATGAAGCCAGGAGGTTGTTCAACATAAACTTCCTCTTCTAATTCACCATTGAGAAAAGCACTTTTCACATCCATCTGGAAAACTTTGAACTTCTTATGGGCTGCATATGCCAGAAAGATTCTGATAGCTTCCAATCTTGCAACAGGAGCAAATGTCTCATCATAGTTTATTCCTTCTTGTTGAGAATATCCCTTTGCAACTAGTCTTGCTTTATTTCTAATAATGGTGCCATCTGAATCTGTCTTGTTTCTGAATACCCCCTTTGTACCTACAATTGACCTTCCTTTTGGCCTTGGTACAAGTTTCCAGACTTCATTTCTTTCAAACTCATTTAATCTTCTTGCATAGCCATAACCCAATCAGCATCTTTGAGTGCATCTTCAACTTTCTTAAGTTCCTCCTTTGACAGAAAGTTATGATAAAGACATTCATTTTGAGTTGCACTTCTGGTTCTAACACCTACTTCAGGATTTCCAATGATTAAATCAGGAGTATGACTTTTAGTCCACTTCCTTGTTGGTGGTAGATCATTCCTAGAATTTGATGCTCCCCCTGGATTGGTGTTATCTTCAAAAGAACTATTGTTGCTAGAAGCTCCCCCTGAGATATTGCTATCCGTTTCTGATCTGCTGTCAGAATTGTCACTTGAATCTATTTCTGATGAATCTCCTCCTGATGTTTGATTTGATTCAGTGTTGATGGTCTCTTGATGTTGCTCCCCCTCAACATTTGCATTCCCATCAATGACCTGTGTTTCATTAGGAATGTTTGGATCGTCAGGAACTGATGGAATATCAGTATCTGACAGGATTTCATCAGAATTCTTGGTAGCTTCATTTGCAAAAATCAAAGCATCATGTAAGTCTTCAGCAATTCCTGTAATCTTCTTATCATCAAAAGATACATTTATAGACTCCATCACTACGCCATAGATGCCCAGATGCAACGCACTTATACTGTTGAATTAGACACGTTTTTTGTTACAATAGGCCTAAGGTAACACTTTTTCACCATTTCATCCGCTAATGTTGCCTCTGCTCTCTAACGTAACGCTTTTCCTGTTAGGTCGAATTCACAATAGTTAATCAAATACTGAATGATTAACTTAACAAGAACACACTGTTTAATACTTAAAAACTGTTTGGAATTAACAATTCCTCTCTCAGTGATGTAAAATATCACAGAGAGCTGCTTAGGTTACAATCAATGAATTTTTCAATGTTCGATACCCTTCTAGGGTTAACCTAACTGTATTTATAGAACATACAGCTTCATACAATCAGTAATTGATTCTCCTATAATCAAGCTATACAATTGATATCAATCACGATTGCTCCAGTCTTCCAAGTCAACTCAATCTCTTTGACAGCTTTCCAATCTTCAAAGATATTGCTTCCATACTTATCTTGTATCAAACTTCAAACACTGTTGACTCTTCAGACAATACCGCTACAGAGTTTAACAACCTCTGTTGCGCTTCCAGTCAGTGTTTAACTAAACTCTGACTGCTTCCAACTAAACTCTGTTTTGTCTCTTTATCTTCCAAACACTGTTCTCATCAATCATTTCTAACAATCTCCCCCAACTTGTCCATTAGCAAAAATGTACAAGTTTACAGTAAATGATGATGTCAAAACAAATACAAAGTTTACAGTGTTTAATCATACAAACAGAGTTTAAGCTATTACTTAACAAATTCTACAGAAAATAAGAAAATTCTTACAGACTTTAATTTCTAATCTCTTGCAGATCAGGCATTGTTCTGAGATAGTCTATAAGCAACATTCTTTCAGCATTTTCAAGCTCTATCTGCATAGCTTCCTTGATTTCTCTCAACTGAGGATCATTCTCATCAGTTTGATAGATAGCAGCTCTAAGATCGTAGATTTTGTTTCTTCTCATCTCATTTCCCAGCCTTATGTATTTCACTTCCTCAGATTTCACATTAAAATCTAGAACAGTGATTCCAAGATCAGTCTTCAGCTTTGTAGTCCCCTTCTCCATTTCTATCAGATTGCCATCCCAATCTCTGTATTTAGGAACATACTTACTGTTGATTTTCATTTGTCTTCTTGCAAGGTTCTGAATCATTCTTTGTCTGAGCACATTTGCAACTGATTGAGCTCTTTGATTTCTCACTCTGAAAATATACAGGACATATTCAAGTTCTTCCCCGTATTTTAATTCAATATCCTTTTCAGAAACTTTAAACACTGTGCCATCAGCCATGAAATATAACAGGAAATCCTTCTCTAAACTCTTCTGATATACAAGCTGTACTGACTCCAGTCTGTCTAAACTCTCTTGAGTGACACCACGACCTGGAACAGACAGTGAAGAAGGATCTCTGGGACCAACATATTGCCTTTTATCTCTGTGTGAGCCTATGCCTTCTTTGTTGTATCCAACTTTACCAGATAAAGCTCTACCATCAGTAAAATCCATTGGAATTGTAGCTTCTAGTCTTGAATCATGAAGAGCACCTTTCTTAAATGTTAATTTCAACTGAGAAGACAGTAATGGTGTGGTCACAACTTGTGCAGCAACAGAGGTTGTGTCTTCATTTTTCTGTACAACATGTGTATCAACAGAGGTTGTAACAATACTTTTCAGCTTTTGATTAGCTTCTGCATCTGTTGGTTTTCTGAATACTTGTATTCTTTGATTTGTACCAACTGGTTCTTTGATTTGAATGCCTTTAAGAACAGGCTTTGCAGCTTTAACCACTTTCTCTCTCTTCTTCAACTTACCAGAGTTTAAAGCCTTCAAATGCTTTTCTTGTAGACTTTTCTCTTCAGCTTTAGCATCTTCTAAAGTAACTCCTTCTGCATTCTCTTCCATAAAAAGCTTAACAGCTAACTCCTCATCAGTCTTTGGATTTGATGTTAATTCCAAACTCTTGGTTTTTGAAGTACCTTGAGTTTCAGTATTTATTCCAACAGACTGTGACTTAAGAGATTTGCCAGATCTCAGAGTTTGCTTTTCAGAGTTTAACACCTTACTCTTATCACTTGCCCCTCCATCTCCAGCATCATCCTTTTGAGACAGAGTTTGAGAAACTTTGCATTTAGACTTAAGAACTCTCTCCCCCTTTTTGACATCATCAGGAATGAGTATAGATGTAATAAGCTCCAAAGAGTTAGAAATAGACTCAACCTTAGAAAACAGAGCAGTTTGATTTTCTTCAACCTTTCCTAGCCTGGCAAAGAGAGTATCTTGAACTTTGGATAGCTGTGCAGCTTTTATTTTGGACTCTCTTTCCATCTTCATTTCTCTTGACTGAATCTCAGTCTTCAAGGAAGCAATTTCTTGTTTTGTATCAGCAAAATTTCCCTCCAGAGTTTTGACTTGTACCACAGTTGCCTTTAAACAGGATAAAATCTCTGGATTTGAAATTTGCTTTGCAGTCTGCTTAACAAAATCAGCTGCTCTCCCTTTTGGAAAAATACAGTCTTGTTTATACCAATCAGCAGCATATTTAGCAAGATGCTCAACTTCAATTGCATGAGATGGACAACTTGCATCTTTAGCTTGATCATCTTTTAAAGAACCACTGTGCTGAGCAGTGTCAGCCACAGTTTCTTCAACAACTTCTGCAACCTTTTCAATAGTCACCTCATGTTGCACAGGCTCTGCAACAGAGTTTGCCTTTGTAGCTTCAACAGGCATAGATTCAGAATTTTCCTTTGTTGCCTGATCAACTTCATCACCTTTGTCTGGAATTGGAGAATCAGTAGATACCAGCTCTGTGTGTGATGCTGCAGCTTCAGGAACATTTACTGCAGGCTCATCAGCTACACCAGGAGCTTCAGTGTTAGCAATAGGTGAGATAGGATCAAGAATTGACTCAAGAACATCATTCACTGGAGAAAAACCATCTCTGTGACCCTCTTCTACAGGCATGTTATCCTCTGTAGGTATTTCAACATTAACAGTATCCTCTGCAGGCATTTCAACCTCTGCAGGTATTTCAACATTGACAACCACAATATCCTCTGCAGGCATTTCAACCTCTGTAGGTATTTCAACATTTTCTTCATCCTCAACAGTAGGTGTTTGATGTGAAACCACCTCTGGAGCTTCAATAATATTCTCATCATCAGACTCTGAAAGAATTAATCTTCTCTTCTTGACTTGAGGCACTACAATCTCCTCTTCATCTTCACTTGAGCTCTCTCTTGGTGGTGAAAGTGAAGGTCTGTTTGCCTTTTGTTTCTTCCTTCTTGTATAAACAGCTCCAGGTAGTGTCTGTTTAGCCTTTGAGTGTTTAGTGTTTTGGGCAGTGTGTTTCTTTCTTTTTGGCTTGGTTTTGGGTTTTTCAGTAGGTGCTGGCTCAGAGTTTAAGGTTTCAGTGTTTAAGGTTTCAGAGTTTAGTGGTGGAGAGTTTATTGTTGGAGAGTTTATTGGTGAAGAGTTTAAGGTTTCTGGTTGTGGTTGATGAGATGTAGTAGGTACAGTGGTTGTGGTTGTGGGTGTTGTTGGTGTTGGTTCAGAGTTTATGGTGTCTAATGGTTCAGGCATTTGTTGTGGTGATTGAGGATCTTGAGGTTGGTTAACATAGTTATGTAAGGCTAGTGGCAGAAACATATCAGGTATGTGCTGTTTAGTAACATCTTTGTTTGTCAAATCAGAAAACATTCTTTTAGCAACTTGAAAAGGCTGAATCACATCAGCTTCATCAATTGGAATGTTAGGCACACAGGCAGTAAATAGCAGTTGACAAAAACGAGCAAAATAGACAGTAGTAGGCTCAGACAAACGCTCTCCCAAGTTCATTAACACTAGTCTACCAAAATCAAAATTACCTCCATATAGTAGAGCATGACCAATTTGGAGAGTATCAAGAGGAAGTGCATCCCAGTTTGTTGTCTTCTTTCCAAAAGCTCTTGTAATGCAATCGAAAAAGAAACTCCATTCCCTTCTCAAAAGTGGCCGTCTCAAAGACCCTATCTTATTCAAGTTTCCTGCACATCCAATTTGCTCCAACATTGTCCTCAAGCGATCATGACCAACAACACTGTAAGAAGTGTGAGTCTCAAAATCCAGAGCATCCCTAACCGTAGTTGGAGTGATGATATACTCTGATTCATCATAAGTGAAAGTGATTGTTGGAGTGCCAGACTCTTCTCCATCATCATATACAGAGTTTGTCCAGAAAGCAGCAATTTGTGAAGCAGATAATGTTGGTGGTGCAGTTAAAGCCTTCCCTATTTCAGAATCTTTCAAGAAATTTTGGAACAAATGAAACGCCTCTGGAGCATTTGCATTCTCCAGTGGTACCGCATAGTTGCTAGGAAGAAAAACTAACCTTGCTGCATCAAACGCTTTAGTTGCCATTAGTAAGATATGATACGAAGAGAGTTAGAGAAAAGATGTATGTGAAGTGTTTACCAAAATGTGAAGGAGAGTGTATGAGAATTTTGAAAGTGAATGAGTATGCAAGTAACTGTGAGTGGGTGAATGTGAATCGATATGGAGTGAGAGACTAAAGACGATTAGAGTAAAATTAAAACTCAATCGTTTATTTAGTAAAAGCGCAACTGTTGTAGAGTAATGTGTGAGTGGGACACTATCATGGGACACGTGTCAAACAACCAATGGATCACTTAATAATTACCACAGTCATTCCTATTATCATGACATATTAACACTAATTAACAGTTGTCAACTACCCCAATTACTCCAAAATAGTCAAATCATCTCAATGAAACTGTTACCTTAGAGTACTTAACACAACTCAACAATGTTTATCAATTTTCCAACTTTATCACTAAAACCCTTTCAAAAATTGCACAGTTGTGAATATAAGTGTGTGTGAAGCAGAGTTTACCATTATCAATTTTTAGAGCATCTAATATTTCATAAAATCCATAACAAAAATCAATAAACACTGAATGCACAAACTCTCATAGTAAACACTGATTGTTTGATGAATGCTAAACTCTGTAGTTACTGTAATACAGAAATCTGAAAACTTCTATTCCATTTGATGTCCATGATTATCCAAGTAAGCACACAGTCTTTGAAGACAAAAAGATCAAGAGATAGAAATCAGAGCATCATTCAGTGAATAACAGTCATGAACTGAATAATCTCACAAACTCTCAAACACACAAGTGTTTAGGTGAAGTGTTTACACTCACATTCAATCAGAAATAGCAGAATCTACCATATGCTTGAATGTCCACCAAATCTACACTACTTTGAATACATGTATGTACAAATCAAAAGGACTTTATTCAGGGTTGTAATGAGGTAAGATCAAACAGATGAAAAAGATGTTTTATTCATGAGTGAATATCAAGCTGAACATTTTAATAGACCAAAGTGTTCAGTCACACTGTTAGTACATATTTGTACAAGATCAGTATATATGTTTTTTTATTATTATTATTATTATTATTATTATTATTATTATTTTTTTTTTTTTTTATTTAGCATATATACTGAGTAAGCTTTTCTTTTCTTGAGAAACACTCATCTGTTTGAAAGAAAAAAAATATAACTGCTCTTAACACTTCAGAGTATAAGAAAAATGAACAGTTAATAAGGCTCAAAGGGGTTTACTAAGGAAGGAATTTATGAACAGTGTTTATACAGTGTTTGAACAAAGTTCAAAAGAATTTTTGAATAGTGTTTGAAAAATGGTAAATCCTATTGCCTTTATCATTTTCATGCACACACATATCATGTAGTCTCAAAATGGTTTAATACAAGTTCTAGAGAAACATACTTCCTGATGAATATCACACAACAATAAATACTGATTGATAGAAAATGTATCAATCACTGATTTGGCTCAAACTATCACAGGTTGTAGACAAGAATCTGAACTCACCAAACTAATCAATGACCCATCTCAAGTTTTATGGTTTTCACAAGTACAAACAAGGAATCATCAGGAACCATACCTTTGGAAACAGAATGTCACTAATCAGGGTTTAGAGTTCATCAATAACCAAAATTATTTATGAGAGGCAATGCACACAATATTCATAGACTCGGAGTTTTAGGACTGAATAAACTAAGAGATGCTATAAATATGAAACAGTATCATGCTGTGTTGATTTACTGCACAAAGTCTGATTAGATTACAGTGACTCAGAAAGAATCATGATTTATTTACTGAGAATCATGCTTCATACATTTTTCTTCATTGGTGTTTTCATTCAGACAATAATCAATTCTGAATTCACTGAGTGTATCTAACATGTTAACAGTGTTTAACAGACAGACATGCTGACAGAGTTTAACAAGTTTTAAACATTAGCATGCAGAACAGAGTTTAATACTAAGGTTCACATAAGCACTTAACAATTTGTAACATATGAGCAATAGGTTTTTGAGTCTAACCAACATCTCTAGTCAAAACTAGAGACCATTCCTAGTTCATTGACCAGTCTTGTAAATGTAGCTTCACTCAATGGCTTGGTGAAGATATCTGCAAGTTGTTGTTCTGTAGACACAAAGTGAAGCTCAATGTTGCCTTCCTCTACATGCTCTCTGATGAAGTGATACCTTATGCTGATGTGCTTTGTCATTGAATGTTGTACTGGATTACTTGTCATTGCAATAGGACTTTGATTATCACAGTAAATAGGTATCTTGGTATACCTTAATCCATAATCCAGCAGTTGATTCTTCATCCATAAAATCTGTGCACAGCAGCTACCAGCAGCAATATACTCTGCTTCAGCTGTAGATGTAGATATTGACTTCTGTTTCTTGTTGTACCAGGAAACAAGTCTGTCACCCAGAAATTGACAACTACCACTAGTGCTTTTTCTGTCTATCTTACAGCCTGCAAAGTCTGCATCTGAATAACCAAGAAGTTTAAACTCTGATTCTCTTGGATACCACAGCCCCAAAGTCATAGTGCCCTTGAGATACTTAAATATCCTCTTTACTGCTGTTAAATGTGGTTCTCTTGGATCTGCCTGGAACCTTGCACACAAACAAGTTGCATACATGATATCAGGTCTGCTAGCTGTCAAATAGAGTAGAGAACCAATCATTCCTCTGTAACTTGTCATATCTACTGATGACCCTGCATCTTTGTCCAATTTTGTTGCAGTTTCCATGGGAGTTGTTGCAGATGAACAGTCAAGCATACCAAATTTCTTGAGAAGGTTTCTGGTATATTTTTCTTGATTTATAAAAATTCCATCATCTGTTTGCTTCACCTGTAGGCCTAGAAAATAACTAAGCTCTCCCATCATACTCATTTGATATCTTGACTGCATGAGTTTGGCAAACTTCTTACAGAGTTTATCATTAGTAGATCCAAAAATGATGTCATCTACATATATCTGAACTAAAAGCAAGTCACTACCAGTTTGGAAGTAAAACAGAGTTTTGTCAATAGTACCTCTGTGAAATCCACTTTCTAGTAGAAATTTGGCAAGGGTTTCATACCATGCCCTTGGTGCTTGCTTAAGTCCATAGAGTGCCTTGTCTAACCTGTAGACATAGTCTGGATATTTTAGATCTACAAAACCTGGTGGTTGTTCCACAAACACTTCTTCTTCAAGTTTTCCATTCAAAAATGCACTTTTTACATCCATCTGAAACACTTTGAATTTCTTATGAGAGGCATATGCTAGAAAAATTCTAATTGCCTCCAATCTAGCCACTGGAGCAAATGTTTCATCATAGTCTATTCCCTCCTGTTGTGAGTAGCCTTTTGCAACCAGTCTTGCCTTGTTCCTTGTGATAACACCCTCACTGTCAGTTTTATTCCTGAAAACCCATTTAGTACCAACAATGGATCTGTTCTTGGGCCTTGGTACAAGTGTCCACACTTCATTTCTTTCAAATTCATTTAGCTCTTCTTGCATTGCTGTTATCCAGTCAGCATCTTTAAGAGCTTCTTCCACTTTCTTTGGCTCAGATTGTGACAAGAATGCATGAAACAGACATTCATTTGTTGTTGCACTTCTTGTCCTTACTTTTGCATCTGGATCACCAATAATCAAATCAGGTGTGTGAGATTTAGTCCATTTTCTTGCAGAAGGCAGATTGCTTCTGTCATCATGTGATCCTCCCCCTTGATCCATGTTCTCCTGATTTTCTTGGTGCTTTTCTTCATTTTCTGATGCTCCCCCTGAAAGTGACTGCTCAGTATTATCAACAGAGTTTGAGTCAACAGAGTTTGATTCAGAATCATCAACTGAGTCACTTTCAGTGTTTGAATTATCACTTTGATGTGATTCTTCATGCTCCCCCTCAATTGGTTCTTCCCTTGTTTCTGATTGAAGAATTTCTTCAGTATTTACCAGTAGAGGTTCAGAGTTTAGATCAACAGAGTTTGACAAATCAGTCTGATCAGAGTTTACTTTTTCAGAGAATAAATCTTCATTTTCAAAGTGCAGTTGATCATGTTCATTGACATCTTCAAGTCCAGTTATTTTCTTGTCATCAAATGACACATGAATTGATTCCATGATCACTCTGGTTCTCAGATTATAAACTCTGAATGCCTTAGTTGACAGTGGATAGCCAACAAAAATTCCTTCATCTGCCTTTAGGTCAAATTTGGTCAACTGTTCAGGATGAGTCTTCAACACAAAGCATTTGCATCCAAAAATATGAAAATATTTTAGATTTGGCTTCTTCTTCTTCACCATTTCATATGGTGTTTTACCATGCTTGTTGATCAATGTTGCATTTTGAGTAAAACAAGCAGTTTGAACTGCTTCTGCCCAGAAATAGGTTGGCAATTTTGCTTCATCTAGCATGGTTCTGGCAGCTTCTATCAAGGTTCTGTTCTTCCTCTCCACTACACCATTTTGTTGTGGAGTGCCAGGTGCAGAAAACTCTTGTTTTATCCCTTTACTCTTGCAAAATTCTTCCATAGATGAATTCCTGAACTCAGTTCCATTGTCACTTCTGATTATCTTCACTTGATTTTCTGACCCTTTTTCCAGTTGTAATATATGTTCTGTCAGTGTTAATGCAGTTTCATCCTTCTTTGCAAGAAAATATACCCATGTGTATCTGGTATATTCATCAACAATGACTAGAGCATATTTCTTCTTTCCAAGAGACATCACATTCACTGGACCAAAAAGATCAACATGTAGTAGATGATAAGGATCAACAATTGAAGACTCAGATTTGCTTTTGAAGGAGGCTTTTCTCTGTTTAGCCTTTTGACAAGAATCACACAGTCCTTCTACATTCAACAAGGACTTTGGTAGACCTCTCACAAGATCATTCTTTATTAGCTCATTGATGTTGTTCAGGTTCAAATGAGAGAGTTTCTTGTGCCACTTCCAACTCTCTTCACTGGACATTCTTGTTGACAGACACACTGCTTTGCCATCAGTGTTTGTTGACAATTTAATTTCATATATGTTATTGTGTCTGTTTCCAACTAGAGCAACTTTCCCTGTAGATTTGCTGATCACTTGACAATATTCAGGCTGAAAATCCACATGATATCCTCTGTCACAGATTTGACTCACAGATAGCAGATTATGCTTGAGTCCTGGAACCAGAGCTACATTTGTGATGATGACATTTCCAAGATTAATATTGCCATATCCCAGTGTATGTCCTATGTTGCCATCTCCATAGGAAACTTCTGGGCCAGCTTTCTCCTCATACTCTGATAGCAGGGCTTTATTTCCTGTCATGTGTCCTGAACATCCACTGTCCACGACTAGGGTACTAACCCTGTTGCCCTGCAATCACAAACAATCACTGATTATTAGTTTTAAGGATCCAGACTTGCTTGGATCCTTTGGCTTTCTTAATTCTGTTAGCTTTTGCAGCGGAATTCACATTATCAGAGTTTAAGCTAACTTTTTCAGAGTTTACATTTACAGAGTTTACTTTAACCCATTTCAAATTTGGCTTGGGTTCATAGTAATTATAGTAAATAGCATGATAATCTCTGCAAGTGTAAATAGAATGCCATGTACTTCCACAGTGTTTGCATAAAGTCTGTGGTCTAGTTCTCACATAATCACTCTTTACTGCAGTTTTAGAGGGCAAAGAATTAATGTTCTTATTCTTACTGCAGAAACTAGCAAGATGATTAGTGCTACCACAATTAAAGCATGTTTTTCTAGGAGCTAATGAAGCAAGCATTGGCTTAATTCCTGATGTTATGCCTACTTTTCCATTTTTGTTTTTCTTAGGCAATCTCTGTTTGTTGATAGATTTTATCTCCTTAAGCTTATGCTTGAGTTGTTTATCTGTCATTAAACCAATGTTAGCCTCTTTAACAAAAGTTTTAGCATATGACTCTTTAACAGCCTTTTTCTGTGCTTCAGTCTTAGGTCCACCTGTTCCCATGACATTACCTTCAGATGAACGATGTGGTCTAACTTTTACCTGATTTTCAAATCTAAGTTCATCTCCTTCAGAGTAACCTAGACCTACTGTATCTGACTGAAACACTTCTTGAGTATCTTTACCAGAGTGTGTCCAAGTTTTAATGATGTGTTTAGTATCTTCCAATTCAGATTCTAGTTGCTTATACTTACCTAGCAACTCCTGTTCAATAAACACTGCATCATCTCTCTCTTTCTGAATTTTATTCATGTTCTCTAGCTGTTCTTCAACAAGTTTATTTCTTTCTTTGAGTTGAGAGCACTCAGTCTTTATCCTCTCATTTTCTAAAGTCTGATCCCTATAACTGATATGCAATGCTTTAAGATAAATTCTCAATTCAGTTATATTATCAGTGTTATAAGCATAGGTAGTTGGGGGTACCTTGAGATCATCATTTTCAGTCTGAGTAGTAGCCATGAGAGCATAGTTGACTTCCTCATCTGAATCTGAAGTGTCTGCCCAATCTCTGCCTTTGGTGTAGAGTGCCTTTTCAGTTTTACCCTTCTTGCACTCAGGAGCATAGTGACCCATCTCCTTACACTTGTAGCATTGAATCTCAGACTTATCTTTCTTACCAGATTTGAAGTCCTTTCCCTCAGATTTCTTGAAATTCTTCTTGTCAAACTTTGAGTAGTCCTTGGAGAATCTCTTTCCCTTCTTGAAGTTCTTGTATCCCATCTTCTTGAAGGTCTTTACCATCAATGCAGCCATTTGCATCATCTCTTCATCATCTTCAGAATCAGATGATCCATCTGTGTTTGAGTCAACATCAGTGTTTGATGACTCACTTTCTGAGTTTATGATTAAAGCTTTTCCTTTTGCCTTTCTCCTTGATGCTTCCTTCTTTGATGGTTTCTCCTCAACCTTAAGAGCAACAAACTTTGACTTTCTACTAGATCTTTTGTTTCTCTGCTCCAATTCCAATTCATGGGTTTTGAGCAGTCCATAAATTTCATCAATCTCTGTTTCACCAAGTTCATAATTATCTCTTATAGTGGTTGTTTTCACATCCCACTTTTCAGGTAGAGAGAGAAGAAACTTGAGATTTGAGTCTTCTAAATCATACTCTTTGTTAACCAATGACAAATCATTGAGCAGTTTACAGAATCTGTCAAATGTTTCTGTCATGGTTTCTTCAGACTTTGCCTCAAAGTGCTCATACTCCTGAGTGAGTATGTTTCTTCTGTTTTTCTTGATTGCAGGAGTTCCTTGACACCTAACCTCAAGTGCATCCCATATTTCCTTTGCAGTTGTGCAGTTAATCACTTTATTAGACATAACATTGTCTAATGCACTGTGAAGTAAATGTCTCACTTTTGCATCCTTTGCAATAGATGAAAGATCCTCAGCAGTTAGATCTTTCTTCTCTTTTGGAATGACCTTTGATTCCTCACCACCAGCAGCAGCAGATAACTTTGTAGGTTTGTGAGGACCTTCATAAATTCTATCAAGGTATTCTGGATCTGTGGCTTCCAGAAACATGGTCATTTTTACCTTCCAGATTGCATACTCTGATGGCCTAAGTATTGGAACCCTTATTGTTTCATACCTACTAACAGTAGTAGGGGCTTTCTCAGTTGGTGGAGGTATCTCTGCCATTGATTATTATTGTGTTTGGATCTTTAACTGTAATAAAGTAACAGATTAGGCTCTGATACCACTTGTTAGGTCGAATTCACAATAGTTAATCAAATACTGAATGAGTAACTTAACAAGAACACACTGTTTAATACTTAAAAACTGTTTGGAATTAACAATTCCTCTCTCAGTGATGTAAAATATCACAGAGAGCTGCTTAGGTTACAATCAATGAATTTTTCAATGTTCGATACCCTTCTAGGGTTAACCTAACTGTATTTATAGAACATACAGCTTCATACAATCAGTAATTGATTCTCCTATAATCAAGCTATACAATTGATATCAATCACGATTGCTCCAGTCTTCCAAGTCAACTCAATCTCTTTGACAGCTTTCCAATCTTCAAAGATATTGCTTCCATACTTATCTTGTATCAAACTTCAAACACTGTTGACTCTTCAGACAATACCGCTACAGAGTTTAACAACCTCTGTTGCGCTTCCAGTCAGTGTTTAACTAAACTCTGACTGCTTCCAACTAAACTCTGTTTTGTCTCTTTATCTTCCAAACACTGTTCTCATCAATCATTTCTAACATTTCCTTTCAATAGTAACACTAAGAAAAGTATTACCTTAGGGCCATAAAGTAACACTAAATCAAACAAATGCAACACTAGAAATGTGTTACCATAGCTTAGCCAAAAAAATACAGAGGACACGTGGCAGGTGGGGCCCACGTGACACGTGGCATGGTGGTGACGTGTCAAGGGGTGATACGTGGTAGGTATCCACGTGGCATATGGGGGCCCACTGCCACGTGGCATGTGGGGGGACCCTCTCTATTGCAACACTAGCTAATACTCTAATGCAACACTGTATTATCTAATGCAACACTGCAATCTTGTTTTTTTATCAATATAACAGTAAGGCTGTAACACTATGCTATTCAAATGTTACACTAAATCTGGTTGCTATAGTAACGCAAAATTTAATACTGCAACATTAGTAATTGCAACACTAACATTTAAAATTTTGCAATATCCGGCTTGTATATACACTAATCCCATTACAAACCGTAATCGTCAAATACAAAACATTCACAATCTATCTTCCATCAACCAAGACTCACAGATCTCCTCCATCAACCAAGACTCACAGATCTCCTCCATCCACCACTTCACCAAATATATAATCTAAATCCACCACTTCACCAAAAAAATATTCTAAATCCACCATTTCAAAAAAACACCATTTCACCAAAACATAATCCAACCTACAGACTTAATTTAATCAAAGTTAACCAAACAAAATATGACATCCAAACTGTCCATACTAATAAGTTCCAACTGTGAGCACTACTAAAGATTTTAAGAAAACAAATAGCTAAAGGGTACTCCCTCTAGTCAAAGGAGTAGCATTTTCATCATCCTCGCTTGACATTGTAGCACAACAGCTAAAGTCTCCCAAGTCTAGATTTAAACCGGGATTTGCTTCTCCTAGCCTTTTAAGCAACATCGACACGCTATTCTGGAGTTTCCTGTCGAACTCCACCTTAAGCTCTTGCTTTATCTTTGCAGTCAGATCATCCACAAAAGGGTCTGCAGGAGCTGAACTTGATGCCAAACTAGCCTTTTTACCTTGGCGTCCTTTTAGCCATTCTAGACCATGAGAATTGCCGTTAGCAATCAGTTCGTTTACATCCTCACCAGCAGCGACCTTCTCCTTGATCTTGCTCTACAACAAAAGTTTGCAAAATAAGAGTTACATAGAAATACCCTCAACAGAGAAAAGCACTATTTTCACCAAGTAAATTTGACCAAATAAACCAACAGACAAAGCCTTGCTATATTTCTTTACTTGTAAAAGAAAAACGATAAATTCAACCAAATGAACCAATCTCTATTTCTACTTAGTACATAAGTCAACTAAATAAAATATAGTACTTACAAGTCTTTTTTTTAGTTCAGCTGTATTTGTCTTGTATGTTCGACCCTCTTCTCGCTCAGGAGATTCAATATAAACCACAGCGTCTGATGGCGAGGCAAGCAAAGGGTTGCTCGTTTTCTGTTATCAAACAAAGAAAATACGGTTATCTTGTTCATAGTTAGCACTTATTACAAGTCAGAAATTTTATTTATGAAAATTTACGAACTTATTAAAATTAACCATGTAATGCCTGAATGACAAATAGACGAATTACATACGACATTGGGATGTACATTTCACCGTAAAACACATCACATGTATGCAAATTCCATATAGCAAGAACTTTTAAGAAAGTGTGGGAACGAATAACAATGTACTTAGAAATTCGAAGGAATGAACTATAACTTAAAACTGAAAAATTATATCAAAAAAATAGTCCAGATTTCATTACATCCCATACTATATATGTGAACGCAGCCATAGTTGAGTCATGCGTGACTTGTTTGTTTATCCGAAGAGAATGACTAGATTAATTCTTATAATTGCATCTAATTCCAACCATTATAATCACATAAAAACCTAAATTAAACTAACTTATATAGAGCATAAATTCATAAAACAAACTGATTTTCTAAACATTTCTACAGTGTTTGTTCAAATCTTAATATGAAAATTGATTAGACAAGTGATTGCTAATTATGATGATTATATCAAGTGGAAATTAAGACCAAGATTTCACAGCAGATGAACTTAGTATTTACATGACAGTGATAGTTAACTCAGTATTTACTATTTTAATCAACTTATGTGCAAAAAAGGTTAATATGCTAAAGGAAAGACACACACCAAATTGTCTTTAAGTAGTGCCATACTATCGGGACCTAGAGTGTGCGGGTCAGTTACTGATTCACGACGAGCTTTATTATCCTCTGCTAATTCCTGTAAAAAAAAATTACTCATATTAGACGTTTCTGTTGATAATCTTTTTAATTAAAAAAAAATAGGTTGAAGATGGGTAGACTACCTGAACTGCCTCATCTCCCCAATACATCAACAACAGTTTAAAATCCTCCAACGGAATTGAATTGGGCCTATTTGCCATCCTGTCCTCATCAGTTGCATACTTTGTGTAATACCTATGCTTCATACGAGATTTGTACACCCTCCAAGATGTATTAATTGTCTTCTCCACCCACCGTTGCCCATTTTCCAGAATCAGATAACGGTCCTATTATATATTAAACTTAAAATCAATTAATTAAATGTGTAAACATGAAAATAAATCACAGATAAAGGTCATAGAGTTTACCGTAGTATACTCCCACATTTTTTGCTTCAATTGCTTAGGATCAAGACGCCAATTGATGTAAGTAAGCGACACATTGTCCTTTGCAACTGTCCCCAGAAAATTGCTCAGCTCTCTCAATAATTTTCTATTTTTTGCAACTGGTTGACCCCGTTTGTTCAACAAAATGACTGGTCTTTGTTCACGAGTCCTCGCATGAACAGCGGACATTTTTGACCTTCCTCTCCATTTTTTAGGAGCTGCAATGTCTATACCAGGTACACATTGAAAAAAAAACAAATTGCATTATTGCCTTATTAAAACTTAACCATTAACTACAAGCACTGCCTTTAATCCAACTTACAAAAGAAAAAGTATGAGAAAACACATTACCGGCTCCAGTGTCTTCCTCTGTAATGTTTTCCAAGTTTGAATTAGGGACATTATCGGTTGGAGCTGGAATACCCTTCTTTTGACGCTCCCGCAGCGCTAAATACACAGATACCGAGCCACATGCTTCTGCATTGCTGGATGTTGCGTAAAATCTAGATGTACATGTGTACACAATCGTAAACAAGTAATATAGTAGTAAATACCAGATATCGTTCCTCAAGGACTGTCTAATTGTATAAATCGCAATTAATATCAAACAATTCGGTTATAGAACACGAGAATTTGGTTTTGTTTATCTAACTAAAACTAATTAATTATCAACTAAATTAACTAACTAATATAATACTAGCAAAAAGATCTGAATGAGTTTTGGATACGAGAAACTAAGTCAAGATAATTACTTCCTCCTAATATGTTCATATCGGCAATAAAGCAGTGTAATACTATAGCAAAATCACAGTCTACTAACCAAAAATTCACAGATCATAGGTTTCTCTCGAAATCACTATGGTATAGATTCTGTAATTGAATTAACATATGTCTATGCCCAATTCAACTTCCAGAATACAATTAAGCACCAATTTTACACGGCTATGCAAGGTAACAATATATGGCTATACCATCACAAAATTAATATCAACAGATATAATCATGCACCATTCAAGTTTTGTATCAGTTAACCATAACCCTCTCAGTATTATAATTAACTCAATCATCTACTAGTGTTGGCCAAACAATAGCAAATAAATAACATGAAATCCACTTGAACGAATAAACTGAGAACTGCAAATAGTACTTATCAAAACAACAACAATCCCATACTAGGGTTCCATAAAAATCCTAACTCATACAAGTTTAGTTCATAATAAACGTATCAAAACAATCCAAAGTTAACCAACACATAATCATAAGAAGAGATATAAAAAGATAAAGAGAAAACAAAGCCAATTGAATGTCTTCAATGGCTGAATTCCTCGTGTTAATGGCTTCTCCTCCTCCCTTGTGCGGCTCTCTCCCTCGTACGATGTATCTCTCTAGGTCTGATCTATATCTAATAATATCTAAATAAAAGTATTTTTAATTATTTAATATAATTACAAGGAGATTTCCCAATCAAAATTGAATTCCAAAAAGAGGAAATTCGTAACTGGCTGTTGGGCTCTGTTTCTGGGCTTATGTAGGTTGAATATGATATCAAGACCACTTCTAAATTGAATCCCTTCTCGTAAGCTTTCCGTGGGCTATTGAATCGTCAGAATCGGACTTGTAGAACTCCAGATATGGCCCAAACAGTGCAGGACTGCGCAAGCTATCCGTAAAATCCGATTTTTAATCAAATAAATATCCAACTCCTTCTATTTAAGCTCCAAGCCCTCCTTTATTATAACTCCTTGATACCTACAATAAAACATTAGAATTTATTAAATAAAAATACAAATCAATGCAAAATAACTTAAATATAAGTATAATATTATTAATAAATGCACGCTTATCACTGGACTGCTTTAACAGTTTACTACATGTTGGCTTCAAAACTTTAGCACCATTCGACTTTTTCACTTCCTTCTCAGCTGTTGTACCAGCTTGCGCAGCTTCCTTCTCAGCTGTCGTACCAGCTTGCGCAGCTTCCTTCTCAGTTGTCGCACCAGCTTGCGCAGCTTCCTTCTCACTTGCAGTAGTAGCATTTGCTCGTGAACGAGTTCGTGGTCCAAGTAATACTTTCTTTTCTTTGACATTTTTGACATTATTGATTTTCTACAATTAATAGGAGTTCAGTATTAGGTTTACAGTTTTTATGTGAGGCCAAAAATTTAAAGCAATTAACATTTTAACCACTAAAATACCTCAACTGTGTCATCACAATCATCTTCGTCCTCATTTTCTGGAATAAAATCATCGGATTCCCCTTCAACTGTATCTTTTCCTTTCCGTTTCTTGGGCGCAGAAGTTCTCATTTCACGAACAATCTTTTTTATCCCATATTTTTCGAGAACCTTATCATTTTCTGCCATTTGAGTAATTCTACCTTTCTCATAGTTTGTCAGCAGGGGTGGTGGGGGCAACTGCAATAAAACAATGAAGAGAAAATCATAAATTATAGCTTGCAGTGACTCAAAAATTTACCCAAATAAATTTGAATTTTATTATTTTCAACGGAAGAATGAAATATATTTTAATCAAAAATGATATAAATTTATAAAATGTCGGGACAGAGAGTACTTGTAATGGTCTACAATCCCTCCTTCCGAAAAATAGTCGTGTTTCCATTTTTCCGAAACTAGAAAATTAAATTTTAATTGTATGGAAAATGGTTGAAAATGTACGGATCAGTTTAAATTAATTTTTCCAAAATATAACTAAATTTCAGAAAACTGTTTTTCTAAACTTCAGTTTTTCTTGTATTCTTATAAAAAATATCTATAAAATTAATGAAGCAAACAGGCCCTAAATAAAATTTTCTCTATTCTAAATTTGAGTTTAATTATAAATTATACTTTTTTTTAGAAAAGGATAAGTAAACTATAAAAGTCACACAATTGTGTCATGTTAAAATTATATAAGTAATCGAGTGAACTAATTTTGTGAATACCTTTGTTTCTGAAAAATAAGGACAATTGATAAGTCAAAAATACCTCGTTGGGACCGATATCCTCTCCAGTACATTCTACTGCACTTGTATTGGCTTGCAAGTCCAATTTCCTTTTTACCGACCCATTCGCTTTCACAGCACTTGCATCTTGTTGACCAGCCAAAAATCTTGGCGATGACCGTAAATTCCTCATATGACCGAACTCAGGTGACTTCTTAGTGACCTTTTGCTTCTGCTGCTGCTGCTGGAGTTCATGTGTGGTAACATATTTCCGTTTTTGTGCTATCTTTCCTGAGATTGGTTTCTTCGCTGAACTTGGTTTCTTCGCTGAACTTGGTTTCTTCGGTGAACCTGTACCAAAAATAGAATAATGGTGGATTTCAAATAGTAAATTATACATATGCAAATGTGAGAAAGACATCAATATACCTTGAATCAGGTGTTTCCTTGGCATTACGACCACGGTTGGCTGCATCTCAACCATCGGCTCAATAGTTTTGTCAACAATGTTGTCTACATAAAACTGTATCTAATCTCCATCTTTGCAGCCGTCTACCAGTTGCATCACCTCCTTGTCATTTGTCAGTAGCTTCCACTCTTCTTCAGCCACATAGACTCCTCCAATTTCAGTATAATTAAGGTAATCCTTCACGAACTCCATCAGCACTGGATAAGAAAATGTGTCGGTTTCTACGCGGTTTACAAGTATACTATCTCCACCCGAATAACTTCTCCTGTGGAACACCCCACCATGGTAAAATCTGATATTCACTCTTTTGTCTGCCATCCTGCATAAAATTAAAGTAAATGTCATTCTCAGGTGCAGTACAAAATCAAATACAACATTTACACTAAGAAAAACTTAAACAAAAGCAATGACAGAAATTTAAAGTAAGACAGCAGAGTAAATAAATGTAACCAAAATAGTAAATAACATGAAATTAAGACAAATGCTAAGAGCGGTAACAAATTCATTTCAGTCAAAGACAATAAATTTAAAATATTATAGTAATTTCCAGGAATAGGAAAATAGTAAACTACATCTAATGCAGATGGTCCAAACATGAACAGAATACTAAATTTTCCTTCTGTCCATTACAATTAAAACATATAAAGAAGAATTTTGTTTGAGTCAATCATCGGGATTGGGAACTCTTGTTATGGGGATATCATCTCTACACCAGCTATTTTCATCAACTTGAGTTTCTATTCCACGAACAAGGTTGATATCATGTGAATGAGGATTGTTGATATCTTCTTCATGTGCACTCAGGTTTTGTGCATCACACCACTCCCTCGGCAGTTTCTTAATTAGATAATGCACCAGCTTTTCAGTTGGATCTTCCACGTAAAACACTTGTTGCACTTGTGAAGCCAGGACAAAAGGATCAGATTTGTAGTGTAACCTATTGAAATTTACTCGAGTGTGACCGTGTGGATCTTTTTCTTCCTGGTACCAACGACACTTAAACAGGACCACTCTAAATTCTCCCTAGTAATCAAGTTGTATGATATCTTCTATCGATCCGTAGTAATTGACATCCCCAACGACAGGGTTCTGGTCTCTCGAACTTGCGAAACTATTTGTTTGGGCAGTCAAAAAAACACCACTGTTTTGTGTTGTACATCGAGAGTCCCTAGAACTCGTATGGAATCGATATCCATTGACTACATAACCGGTAAACCTCCTGGCTGTTCGACTAGGCCCCAACGCAAGCACCTCCAATTCTCTTGAAACCTTCTCTACTGTTTCAACCTTTTCTTTTAACCAATTCAAAAACTCTTCATTGTGCATTCGTGCCCTATTGTATTTTTTTGAATTTGCATGACTGTCCATTAAAGCTTGATGTTCCCTAAAATAATACCAAGTTAAAACAGTCCAGGGAATTTGAATTCAAAATTAGCAATATGCATTAAAATTAAGTAAGAGCTCATAGAACTTACTCGATCAACTGCCGTACTTCCTTATTAGCAGAATTAAACAAAACATATCGATGACCTGCCTTCCAGTCCACATCTTTCAGATTGAAAATAATTCCATCTTTATTCCTTCTTGTTTCGATATGATATTCTCCTTGTGTTGGACATCTATGGAAATTTTTTTCTTCATGACCACCCAAATATCTTGAACAGAATGTTATATACTCTTCGGCCAAGTAACCTTCTGCAATGGAACCTTCCGGTTTACTTCTATTACGAACATATGACTTCAACTTCCCGAGATATCGCTCTATAGGAGACATGTTTCGAAGGTGCACCGGTCCACCGAGTTCAACTTCTCTGACTAGATGAACAAGCAAGTGCACCATTATGTCGAAGAAAGCAGATGGAAAAATCATCTCAAAGTTACAAAGTACCTCGACAACTTCTTGTTGCAACTTCTTAAGCTCATCCAAATCAATAACCTTGCCCCATAGAGCTCTAAGGAACGCACTTAATCTGATCAACGGTAATGCAACCTCGGGTCTTGTTGTTTTCTTCACGGCAAATTGTAACATATAGTGGAGTATGAAATGAGCATCATAGCTTTTATACCCCACTACTTTTCTCTCCTTTGTGTTCACATATCGACTAATGTTAGAGGCACAACCGTATGGTAGTTTAGCATTCTTCAAAATTGAGCAGAAGATATCCTTTTCCTTATTCGTCAAGTCAAATATTGCTGCTCTTATTTCAAGGTGCTTTCCATCTTCTGATAGAACAGGATGCAGGGCTTTTCTTATTCCCATTTCTTGTAAATCTTTACGAGCACTTATATAATCTTTTGACTTTTCAGCAATATTAAGTAAAGTACCTAATATATTTTCGCAGACATTTTTCTTTATGTGCATGGCGTCAAGGTTATGTCGTAGTGGATTACGACTCCAATATGGCAAATAAAAAAAAAACCGACTTCTTTTTGAAAGGGTAATTAAGTTTACCCTTTTCCTTCTTCAGCCCAAACTGGTTTACATACCCAGACAACAACTCCTCAATGTCTGTTCCTTTTAAAATTTCAGGGATGTTCCCCATTTCGATTTGGCCATTAAATCTTCTTTTATCCAGCCTCCACTTGTGTGTAGGATCTAGAAACTTCCTGTGGTGCATATAACACATTTTCCTGCTATGTTTCAAATATTCGAATGAAGTTTCGTAATGGCAGACAGGACACGCTAGTTTGGCCTTTTTGCTCCAACCCGACAACATAGCATACCCCGGAAAATCGCTAATAGTCCACAACACTCTTGCACGTAAATTAAAATTCTGATCAGCAAAGGCATCATAAGTTTCGATGCCAACCTCCCATAATTCTTTCAACTCCGCAATTAAGGGTTGCATGAACACGTCGATGCTATTCCCTGGTGACTCTGGACCGGGTATTATTGTTGAAAGAATTAAATTTTCGGCTTTCATGCATAGCCAGGGTGGTAAGTTGTAATTAACCAATACAATTGGCCATATACTGTGACCTACATTCATTGCACGGTAAGGGTTGAATCCATCTGAGGCTACTCCCAAACTGACATTCCGATTTTCTGATGGAAAGTCAGGAAAGTCAGCATCCATCGTCTTCCAAGCCTCTGCATCAGCCGGATGTCTTAGTTTCCCATCCTTTTGTCGTCCCACTGCATGCCATGTCATTAATTTCGCAACTTCCTTGCACATAAACAACCTCTGCAACCTAGGTTTTAGCGGAAAGTACCTCATCACTTTTGCCGGCACTTTGCGAATAACCGATATCTACGTCATCAGTATAATCAGTGCCTTCATTTTCTACTACAACCCACTTAGAAACACCGCAATTTACACATTTGTCTTTATTTCCATTTTCTGCCCAGTACAACATGCAGTTATTTGGGTATGCATGTATTTTATGATAATCAAGACCTAAATCCTTAATGATGTTCTTTGCGGCATTGAAAGACGAAGGTATGTGGGCTTCAGGAAAAGCGGCTCTCATCAGCTCGAATAACTCCCCGAAGGCAGACTCGGAAATTCCATGAGCACACTTTAAATGATAAAGCTTGATCAAAAAACTTAACCGAGAGAATTTAGTGCAGCCAGGGTATAATGGTTGTTTTCCCTCCCTAACATGGCGATAAAACTTTCTAGCCTCTGGATTTGTTAGATCTTCATAATCATTTTCTATATCTCGAAACTTCTTACCAGTACAATTGAACATTTCACCTAAGTTATCTTCGAAACCCATCCCTGCTAAATCATCTTCGAACCCCATCCCTGTTAAACCATCTTCAAACCCCATCCCCGTTCCACTAATGCCTCATACTTTGGTATGTGAAACTTCACAGATCCATTTCAGTTGTAATGAAGAAGGCCCATTACAGATGAGATGATCAAAAATGACATCTTTAAGATGCCAGTTACGATTCTCACATACTCTACAGGGGCACTTCATTTCTTTGCCTTTGGAAAAAATGGGAAATGCATTTTCCAGAAACGCAATTATCCATCTTACATATTCTTTACTAGCTTTTGGAAATCCTATCCAACTAGTATAATCGCCGTCCATTTCTACACTAAACAAAACAGAAAGGATTATAAAAATCTATAAACTACATCAGTTACTATAGGATATAACACCAGCTGTCTAGATTAATTGTCTTCATATCAATAACGTTAAGTTCTGTCACTCCTTAAATTTTGCAATCTTGCAAAAACTGAGACTAAATGAATGCATACGAGTCCATGGGATACCCTGTTTGAAATATTGCAATTGTATTTTGCAGCTATCAGCAATACATTTCAAACAGAGTACACCATGGACACGTATGTATCCATCGCCAAGTGATAAACACCAAAACACTAGTTCTGACACCAAGCACTGAAAACAGAGTACCAGATTATCAAAACCAGATTTGTTCTGAGTTTGTAAATTGGTCCCAACATATAACAATCAGAAAACAGAGTATCAACAAGTTTCAAGCATCATATGAGTGTTAAAATACATGGCAGATGTTTATGCACATTGAACAAAGATTTGGTTTTCGAAAATATCAACTTATAATACAAAGCAAGCAATGAAAATACATCAATGCAGAGGAAGCGGTTACCTTATAATACAGAGCAAGCAATGAAACTACAAGCGGAAACTGTTCCCCTTCAAGAATTACAAACCTGTAAAACAAAAAATTGAAACAACGGTTACATGACAGTATGAGACAATAAAACACAATGAAGTAGATCAAACAAGTTAGACATTGTTACACGATACAAGGATTTACGAAACTACGAACATGAAAATGACCCTAAACAAAGTTACACGATACAAGGATTTATGAAACTACGCAGAAAAAATCATTAAATTACACGAAGGGCATAAATCGACACAATACAAGGATTTACTAATCTAAGCAAAAGGTAGATAAAAGGAATAAAAACATAGAGAGAGACAGAGACAGAGAGAGACATAGAGACACAGAGAGAGAGAGAGACAGGGAGAGAGAGAGAGAGAGAGAGATTGACCAAAAGAACACAAGTTCACTCAAGATGATTTAAATAAAACCAATTACAAAACCAAACATACAAAATACAAAATCCAATTACAAAACCCTAAATCGAAAACCCAGCAAAGTCAACATACAAAATCAACCCAAAAAACATGCATATGCATATGCCCTAATTACCTTGAACCAAAAGCAGCTGTGTTCTTCGATTAAACCTGAAAAATTAAACAATTAGATCTGTGCAAAATTAAAAGGAAGAGAGAAGAAATAAGAAAAAAGCGAAGAGGATAAATAAGAAATAAGCCTCTATGTTCTTCGATTGGGCTTAGTATTCTTCGATCTGTGAGTGTTGGGCTAAGAAATCTTCGATCTGTGAGTGTTTTCAGTGTGTGAGTGTGTGAGGCGCGGCTGTGTGTGTGGGAGGGTGGACTTAGCGTTTTTAGGGTAATTGGGTGAGTATACTAGCAATAATGCTGTGAGAATTGGGGGGAAGTTTGCCGCCCACTAATTTTTTACACCTTTTATTTTTACTTACAATTAAAACACGTGTTTAGATAATTTAGAGTGTAATTTTTTTGGCAAATTAAGAATTATGTTAATTCGTTTATGGAAAAAATGATGCTCATAAAAGTCAATATCACTAAATAGGGTTTCGTCTGGGTTTAAGGATTCGATTTTTTAAAAACTATTTCTCGACCACCCAACCATACAAGAATCAAGATCCATCATATTTAATGTCATTCCCAAAAGTTTAGAAAAAAAAAAATTTTTGATCGGGTAATTCGACGGTTAACTATCACTTTGACCGGAACCCCTAAACAGGGTTTCGTCTGGATTTAAGGATTCGATTTTTTAAAAACTATTTCTCGACCACCCAACCATACAAGAATCAAGATCCATCATATTTAATGTCATTCCCAAAAGTTTAGAAAAAAAAAATTTTTGATCGGGTAATTCTACGGTTAACTGTCACTTTGACCTGAACCCCTAAACAGGGTTTCGTCTGGGTTTAAGGATTCGATTTTTTAAAAAATGTTTCTCGACCACCCAACCATATGGGAATCAAGATCCATCATATTTAATGTCATTCCCAAAAGTTTAGAAAAAAAAAATTTGATCGGGTAATTCGACGGTTAACTATCACTTTGACCGGAACCCCTAAACAGGGTTTCGTCTGGGTTTAAGGATTCGATTTTTTAAAAAATATTTCTCGACCACCCAACCATACAAGAATCAAGATCCATCATATTTAATGTCATTCCCAAAAGTTTTGAAAAAAAAAAATTTGATCTGGTAATTCGACGGTTAACTATCACTTTGACCGGAACCCCTAAACAGGGTTTCGTCTGGGTTTAAGGATTCGATTTTTTAAAAAATATTTCTCGTCCACCCAACCATACAAGAATCAAGATCCATCATATTTAATGTCATTCCCAAAAGTTTAAAAAAAAAATTTTTTTGATCGGGTAATTCGACGGTCAACTATCACTTTGACCGGAACCCCTAAACAGGGTTTCGTCAGGGTTTAAGGATTCGATTTTTTAAAAAATATTTCTCGACCACCCAACCATACGGGAATCAAGATCCATCATATTTAATGTCATTCCCAAAAGTTTTGAAAAAAAAATAATTTTTGATTGGGTAATTATATAAATATATATTCCCCACACTTAATATTTTATTTGCTAATTTATTCGATTTTAAATTATATAAATATTTTTAATATTGAGAGCACTTCCCCACACTTAAATGGTTTATTCCCCTCATTGAATAATATAATATAATCTACATATATAAAAAAACGAAAATTATTATTATTATATAATAGTAATAATATAACGTAGAAAACATAACTGCATAGTTAATATACAAGTTGATTGAGAATTCAACAAGTTGCAAAGGCTGGTGGAGTGGTTCAGCTGTTGTACTAGTATGTAGGAGGTCGGGGGATCGAACCCCATCTTTCATATTTTTTTAAGTAACACATACATTAACACTACAAATGCTGGGACACGTGGTATTCTATCAGCGTGCCATGTGGCATTATGTCATCGTGACACGTGGCAGGTACGGGACCCACAGTGGGACCCACACTAACATGTGGCATTGTGGGACCCACGTGACACGTGGCAGTATGGGCCCACCTGACACATGGCACTGTGGGACCCACAAGTGACACGTGGCATTGTGGGACCCACTGCCACGTGGCAGTGTGGGGCCAAAAGTGCTACGTGTCATTGTGGGACCCACAAGTGACACGTGGCAGTGTGGGCCCACCTGACACGTAGAACTGTGGGACCCCCCCAAGTGACACGTGGCATTGTGGGGCCCACATGTGACGTGGAAGTTTGTGGTCCCTTGTGACACGTGGCAGTTGGCCCACATACCACGTGGCAGTTGGTCCCACGTGACACGTGGCAGTTTGTGGGACCTGTGACACGTGGCAGTGGGGGGGGCCCACCTGACACGTGGAAGGTTGTGGTCCCTGGTGACACGTGGCAGTGGTGCCCACGTGACACGTGGCATTCTGTCCCACGTGGCAACTGTAGCATTAAAATGTAACACTAAAAAATGAAAATGTAACACTGCTTCTTGAAAATGCAACACTTCTGTGGGACCCACATGTTCATTTGTTTTTTAATTTATAAATGTTAAAAAAATAGCAAATGCTACGCTCAATCGCTACTGTAACACAACGAATCTATTGCAACAGTACATGTTCTACTGCAACAGTACCTTCACAACTAATGTAACACAATCTCAACAGCGTTTCAGTAGGTCAAAAAAAGTACCTCTAATGTAACACAAAGTGTGCGTTACAATAGAAAAGCATTGCGGACACCAATCTATGGCGTAGTGCATGATTGTCTTTGTTCTCAAATTGTAGACTTTAAAGGCTCTTGATAATGGATAGCCAATAAAGATGCCCTCATCAGCTTTAGTCTCAAATTTTCCAAGATGTTCAGGATGATGTCTTAAAACAAAGCACTTACAGCCAAATACATGCAAATGCTTCAGACTTGGTTTCTTTTCCTTGATCATCTGATAAGGAGTTACACCATGTCTGTTGATCAGTGTAATATTCTGAGTGTAGCATGCTATGTTGACTGCTTCTGCCCAGAAATATGTAGGTAGTTTAGCTTCCTCCAACATAGTTCTGCCAACTTCAATAAGAGTTCTGTTCTTTCTTTCAACCACTCCATTTTGCTGGGGTAAGCCTGGAGCAGAGAATTGTTGAACTATTCCTTTGTATTTGCAGAACTCTCCCATTGCTGAATTCTTGAACTCAGTTCCATTATCACTTCTTAAAATCTTGACTTTATACTTTGTGCCAGTCTCAATGAGTCTTACATGGTCCAGGAGTATTTCAGCTGTTTCATCTTTTCTATGTAGAAAATACACCCAGGTAAATCTAGTACATTCATCAACAATAACTAGAGTGTACCTTTTCTTGCTAATGGACATTATATTGACTGGTCCAAATAAGTCAAGGTGAAGCATGTGATATGGTTCATCAATTGAGGATTCTGTCTTACTCTTAAATGATGTTCTTCTCTGTTTAGCCTTCTTACAAGCATCACAAAGTCCATCTGGAGTGTACAATACCTTTAGTAATCCTCTCACCAAGTCTTTCTTAACCAACTCATTGATGTTGATAAAGTTGAGATGAGAAAGTTTCTTGTGCCAACTCCAACTTTCATCTACAGTAGCTTTACTGATGAGACATGTAGAGTGTCAATCAGTATTAGTATAGATGTTGGCTTCATAAATGTTACCATGTCTTTGACCAGTTAATGCAATCTTCCCTGAAGATTTGTTGATAACTTCAAAATGAGTATCATAGAAGTTGACATGATAACCTCTGTCTGTGATTTGACTAACACTTAGCAGATTGTGTTTGATTCCTTTCACCAGAGCTACTTTCTCAACAATGACATTTCCAATTACAATACTGCCATATCCCAAAGTTTGTCCAATGTTGCCATTTCCATAAGACACAGTTGGGCCAGCCTTCTCCTCAAATTATGATAGCAAGGTTTTGTCTCCAGTCATGTGCACAGAGCATCCACTATCCATGACTAACACATTTTTCTTTTTACCCTGCAATCAGAATCACAAAGAACTCAGTTAGAATTTTTTAGAACCCACACTTGTTGGGTTCTCTTTTCATGTAACTTAACATTTTTAGCAGCAGAAGATTTTTTAGTAAAAACACCTTCATCAGGATTGAATCCATCAGAATTAGTATTTTTCTTAACAGATGCATGCTTAGAATTCAAGTTCTTTGTCTTTCCAAAATTTGCACTTTTATTGAACTTAGGCAAAGGCTCATAATAATTATAGTACAAATTATGGTATTCTTCACATGTATGAATAGAATGCCATTCACTGCCACAGTGGAAACAAGGATTCTGTGGTTTATAAAATACTGATTTATTCCTTATGTCAGACTTAAGAACTACAGTAGCCTTCTTTTTACTCCTCCTGCAATCAATAGCAAGATGATTAGAGTTACCACAGTTAAAGCATACTTTCCTTGGTGCATTTGGAATATACTTATAATTATTCTCCTTGTTTATTCCAACTTTACCATTCCTGTTCCTTTTGACAGTTGGAACTCTCTTCCTATCTCTTACATCATAGATTTTATCCCTTAATTGTTTCTTAGACAAAAGACCTACATTTTTGTTCTTGACAGTCCTAGTCTTAGAATGATGTGTAGAAGTAGATCCCTTTCTGAAGTAGATTTGGGATTTTCTAGATACACATAATTAACAGGTTTGAACTTGGTTTTAGTACTGTCTTTAAGATATATGTAGGTTCTTGGATTTGTTGAGTCATCAACTATAACTCTTCCTGGATTAGATGAAACAACTTTTTCCTTGTCCTTTTTCTCATTCTCTAGCTTATAACCTAGACACTCTTTCCAGTTTTTATCTGTGATTAATTCATGAGTTTTTGTTCCAGAGTGTGTCCAGGTTCTGAGTTTTTCATTAGCATCCTAAGTTGCATTTCAAGTTCATTACATTTAAACTATATTTAAAGTTTCATGTGTTTTGCATTATCACATTCTGTTTGAACTTCCTGCAAGAAAATTGACTCAGCTTCTAGATGATCATTTCTCTTTGCTACCTCTGCCATTTAAGTTTTTATTCTAGCATTTTCAAGATATTGACTCCTAAAACTAATATGCAGAGATTTTAGAAAAGATCTTAGCTAAGAGACACTATTAGTATCAAAATCAAACAAAATTTCAGATACCTTATTTTCAGCACACTACACCATAGAATGGCTATTGCAACACTCACTGAAAAAATTGCTTAAAAATCGTTGCAATTGACTGACAAGTTTTTACAAATTTAGAGGTATTGCAATGTTTTTTAAAATTGTTACAATTGAATAAATTTTAAGCAAAGTTCAGATTAAATTGCAACGAAAATAGATAAACATTGCAGTAAGTTTCGAAATTTTTGGGGGACAATTGGCGGGCTTCTTAAGCGGGCTTGCCAATTTGTTTTGCCGGGCTTTGTAAAAGAGTTTTGACTAAAAAAACAATTGACTAAGCATACACAAACACACACAACATAGACACACTTTACAGAGAGAGAGATAAGGCGAGAGAGAGAGAGCGATAAGGCGAGAGAGAGAGAGATTTCAAGAGAGACAAGGGAGAGAGACAAAAGGAGACAGAGAGAGAGAGATCAAAATCGACTCTACCTGGAAGATTCGAACTCAAAGAACACTCAAGCTCGAACACTCAATCTCGAAAAATGTATTTTCTTTCCCTAAATCAATTTTAAAATTTGCTTTTAGATGAATTTTGCATCTATCAATTAGGGTTTATATGTTAATTTTTGCTTGTATTTAAATCGATGTATAGGATTTTTTCTGTTCGTTTATATTTTACAAGCTTTTACATTGATATTTTGTTAATTTAAAATTAGGGATTCTAATTTAATTTTGTTAATTAGGGGTTTTAAATTGTTATTTTGCTCTTAGTTTGTGTTTTGTATTAGCTTGTGTTTGTATTTTGCTGTAAATGTATACTTCAAAAAAGAAGATTTCAAAGGACAATGGGCTTCAAGCAACTGAAATTTATTATAGTTGCGACACATCTGTGGTTTGTGCAGAATTTGTTATGTTTCTGCAGAAAAAAAATTGAAGTATTGAAGTTTGTTGTTTCTAAGAATTGTTATGGCTTTGTTCGAGTTGTCTACTGCAAGTTAAGGGCAGAAATAGTGGTTGCTAGGTTGCAGTCTCGTTCGAGAAAAAGGTTGATGTTAGGTGCTGAAAATGCAGTCCAGAAATTACGGAAAAGTCCAGAAAATTCTGTCCCCCTGCTGTGCGAGAGCGGTCCAGAATATGCAGTCTCGAGCAGTCCAGAAAATGCAGTTCGGTAAGGTATTGTGATATTCTTTAGTAAGTCCTGGTTCATTATTCATGGTAAGTGTAGAGGCAGTGAACCCAGAAAATGTTTAGTACTCCCTGAAAATAGTCATAGAGAAGATGCTGGTGCAGCTTTTGTTCTTGAATCTAAAGGTACCTACAATTCTAATAACAGTAGCGAATTCTCGAACCTCAAACTTTTGTTATCAAGAGAAGCATTCATAAGGCTACAATATTTTGAATGATAATGTTTGTTTAAAATGATAATTTAGTTTTGGTATTATTGTTGTTGTAGATTGATATTTATATAAGTTGATATACAGGGGAATGGTCATGCTGGATACCATTTGACAACAGCAATAGTTAGGCCAACAGTACTGGCGTTGCCTTTTGCGTTTAGAGGGATGGGTTGGGCACTGGGATTCTTCTCCTTGATTGTGATGGGAGCTGTTACCTTCTATGCATACTATCTCATGTCACTTGTGCTTGATCACTATGAAAATTCCGGTCGTCGCCACATCCGATTTCGTGAACTTGCTGTAGATGTCTTATGTAATTTATTACACTTTAATTTAATGTCTGAGGTTGTTTAATCTGGGTTTTTCATTTAGATATGGTTGTAATAAATGCTAGGCAGTTGGAAGTGCCTGTCTTGCAATCAGATTATGAGGGGGGGATCCAGTATTTTTTGTGTTCATGGTCCACTTTCTTTTGCAATATTTTCTCTGTAAAGTATCATGCTTACTATGTTTAATCTTATTAGTCTTTTTGCGAAGTGGAAATAGTAAGCTTTGGAGAACACCATTCATGCCACAATTACAAGATTGATTTGTAAAAAGTTCAATAAGAAGTACCAAAAGACAAGCAAGTAATTTCTACTCTGTTATGAAGAATCTCTTAGTTGCAACTTGCAAGTGGCGTAGTAAGCCATCATAAGACCTGTTTATTAGATAGCTAACTTTCCTTAGATTGTTACCAGGTATTTACTGTAGGATTTTTACTGTCTCTCGCCTTTTATACGGTATTCTTATGCTTGTTTTTTTATAATGTTATTGCTCTGTCAAAGAACAATAGAGGATGTATCTTTCTACTATGGGGAATGTAAAGAATAAAGAGATTATCAATTATACTGTTGTATAGAAACCACATATAGAACACACAAAGAAGCTGTTGATTCTTTTTCTGCTCGGCATTTTGGAATTATGATCTGCTAATACCATATTATTGATGTGTTCATTTTATTACTGATTACTTTTATGTTGTGTTTGGTTGGCATGAATAAATTAGGAGGGAATGGAATGAGATTTTGAACTAAATTATGGTAAAATTTTAATACTTTTCATTCCTTCCTCATTCCATCTCTAACAAAATATATAAGAACTCAAGCATCCCTATTTTGGAAGGAATGCTCCATTCTCCCCCTACCCATTTTCTTCACAAATTTCATCATAGGAATTTTGCACCCATTCATTTTTTTTAAATCATCCCTCTAATCTCTATAATTTCCCTTTATTTTTACTCATTCCATTTCATTCCATTCCATTCTCCCCAACCAAACACAATATTAGGGTCTGGATGGATGTTCTATTTTATTGTATCAATACAAATAGCAATCAATATTGCAGTATCTGTGGGATGCATTTTGCTTGCTAGAAATTGCCTTCAGGTACAGGAACTGTAAGGCTTATTGCTGCATGTACTTTCGAATACATACCAGACTCTTCTGTCATGTACTATTGTGCTTCTTGCTGACTAATTGGTCACTAATCGCATGGTTTACATCTAGTAATAGCTGCTAGTCCTATCTCATAACTTAACACCAGAATCTAAAAATCTCTATGACAATCTGATCTTTAATTGTTTTTGTCACAAAACAATTTTCGCTCTTCAAGAATAATTTCTGAACTGTTTATTATAATGTTCATGTTTATCAAGATCAAAAAATCTAAGGAAATGATGAGGTGGCTGAAGGGTTCCAAAATTTGAACCATTATAATTTATTTTCTGGCAAATGTGGGTTAAGGCTGTATCATTTTACCAATATGCTCGCTAGAACAACCAAAGAAAGAACCCTGCCTTCATAATTAGGTTTCTTACTTTCAGACACTGAGTAGTTAATTACTAGATGGATAAATAATAATCATAAATATGACTGTTGCCAATTTTCTGTATAAACGAAGGTTAACATGTTTTAGTTCTGTCGTTTATGATTTATCTTATACTGATTTGGAATCCCTTCTGATTTTTCGTTCAAGATAATTTACAGGTTAAACACTCCGACTGGATCCATGAAACTATATGAATTCATAGCAATGGTGACAGTAGTAATGTTGCTTCTCTCACAGATGCCAACCTTCCACTCTCTCAGGCATATCAATCTAGGTTCACTTCTTCTCTGCTTGGGCTTCTCTTTTCTTATAACAGCAGCTTGTATTTATGCAGGTAAATACTCATGTCCCACTTGTTGTGGACCATTTTTATGTGTTTATCAAAGAATTGATGTCATGCCAAAAACAAATAAAAGTATTACATACTAAAGTTCACAAACTGATGTGGTATGTATATCATGAACGATTATTGAAATCTGAGGTTCCTCTAACAGAAACGTTAGCCTTTATACCTGTCAGTCGTCAAATGCTGCATGCCAGTGTAAATTGGCTTTGTTGATTTGCTAGCGCACTGTGTTTTTATCTTTGGTTATATCTTGTAGGTACCTCAAAAAACGCACCTCCGAGGGATTATTCTTTATCCAATTCATCGTCATCAAAGCTTTTCGGTGCATTTACTTCCATCTCTATAATAGCTGCCTTATTTGGAAATGGGATACTACCTGAGATACAAGTAATTTCACCACCTCACTCAAAAACGTATTGTGGCACTTATAGTGGAGCGCAATAATATGATTGCTAATAGTTTTCTACTAGAGATTATCATTAGTGATAGAACCATTTTTTGATTTTGCACTATGTACTTTGGACTTTAACATTATAATAAGTAACTTCTGTACTTGCAGGCATATGCATTCTCGGACACAAGGTGCAATATTTTTTCCAGGCTTATCATGGATTTATCGTTGTTGATTTGAAAAGGCCAAGCAAATATATGTAAAAAGAAATTGGCATATGTAATTTTTAATTTTTTTTTGGTTTTCCAAAATAATTATTTTCGGGAAAGATTTGATGTATAAGAATTTTAACTTTATTTGATATTGAACAAACATATGTAGTTGGATTATTGGCATAAAATTGCCTTGGTTTATGAAATGATAATGCTTTAATTTTTGACTATAAATTGCATTGGTTTATTGTATTTTCAACATGAACCTACTGTTTTTTTTTAGAAAAGATGTTGCAATATGGCCAAAATATGTTGCATTAATCTATAAAAAAATCATTGAAATTGAACTTAAAAATGTTGCCTTAAAGTGATTTGTTTGCCAACCATTTGCTACTGCAATGATTTTTAAACGTTGCTAAAGACTATAAAATGTTGCTACATGCCTTTATTGCAATGATTTTTAAATGTTGCTATATGGTACTCAAATCGTTGCTAAATCGATCTATTGCAACGGGGTCAGATGCAACGATGAATTTTTTCACATTCGTTGCAATAGAGTCTATTGCAACGAATATTGGCCTTAAGGAAATGTATTTGTGGTGTTGCAATATGTGATCTATGGTGTAGTGGCAGCAGCAGTCTCATCAGTATTAGCCATCAAAGCATAATTCACTTTCTCTTCTTCAGAGTCAGATGAACAGTCCATCTAATCCTTGCTTGAAGAAATGAGAGCTTTGGTTTTGGTCTTCTTGCGCTCAGTTGCAAAGTGACCCATTTCATCACAGTTGTAGCATCTGACTTTTGACTTGTCAAACTTGCTGCTTTTGTCTTCTTTCTTCTTGTACCTGTCTTTGTCAGTATTGAAGGTTTTCTTCTGGAACTTCCCTTGCTTTCTAGCCTTTCTGAACTTCATCTTCTTGAAGCCCTTGACTATCATAGCAACCATCTCCATCATATCAGAAGCAGTAGAGTCATCATCAGTATCAGAATCAGACTTAGCATCAGTATCTGATGATGAGTCATCAGGATTTGACTCTACAACTCTACTCTTTCTGCTAGAAACCTCCTTAGCTTTTCCCTTTGATTTTGATTCAACATTCAAAGCAACAGATTTTTCCTTGACATTCTTCTTATTCTTTCTTTGTTGAACCTCAAGATCATAGGTTCTAAGCATCCCATAAACTTCATCAAGAGACAGTATCTTCAGATCATACTGATGCCTTATGATTGAAGCTTGAGTATCCCACTCCTCAGTTAGAGCTCTTAGAAACTTGGTGTTTGAATCTTCTTGATCATACTCTTTGCCAACTAGAGATAGATTGTTCAGCAGAGTCAGAAATCTATCATACATATCAATAAGGCTTTCATCAGATTTAGCATCGAACTGCTCATACTCCTGAATCAACAGAGCCCTTCTGTTCCTTTTGATAGATTCAGTGCCTTGACATTGAGTTTCCAAAGTATCCCAAATTTCCTTTGCAGTCTTGCATGCTATTACCCTGTTTGACATGACATTATCAAGACTTTTATGCAAAATATTTTTTACATTTGCATCTTTGAGCACTTGTGCCTTTTCTTCTGGAGTCCACTCACTCTTTGCCTTAATGACATTGTGTTTAGCAACAGTCTCTGTTCTTCCAACTAATTTTGTTGGAAGAAATGGTCCATCATTGATCCTATCAAGATAATCTGGATCAGTTGCTTCCAGATACATCAGCATTTTCACCTTCCATGTTGGATACTCAGTTTTCTTGAGAATGGGAATCTAAATGATTTCATACTTGCTTGTCGACATCTTAAGATTGTTTCTGATTAATATTAATCAGTTTGCTCTTATACCAATTGTTGCCCAGTAAATAACAATTGTAGAAGGGGGGTTTAATACAATTGTATAAGATTTTCGACTTAAACAGAAAATAACACAAGTATGAATCAATAACAACTTTATTAATTCTTATATAAAACTGTTACAAACTCTCTTATGAAATCCTTATGTTCTTAAGAGCTGCTAGGTTACAGAATAACTCGTGTAAGCGATTACAATAATGTAAAACCTAAATTGATATAGCGTACACAGTTACCCTATCAATTACAAGATATTCTAAATCAATTACATATTACACTGAATGCATATCTTGTATGATAGCTGCCTTCCTATAATTTAGGAACCGACATATCAATCTTCCTTGATCTCTGGTCTGATGAGAATCTTTATGAAATACTGACCAGCTTCTAATCCTGATGATAACTCAATACTGACGTTGTATTACTGATGACATCAGCATCAGTATCTGATCAGTAGTCCAGATCCTGATATCACTTGAATCAATATCTAACATCTTCAACCTTTGTTAGTAAAATGTAATCAAATTTTGACTGCACAAAACCACCTTGCTTAAGAGTGTTTGTAGTTTGCTAAACCAGCACCTAGGAGCTTGTTTCAACCCATACAAACTCTTGATAAGTTTGCAAACTAACCTGCTTCCTTTGTTCAACCTTGAAGTAGTGGATAATTGAGTTAAGTCACCACCAATCCTGCTTCCATACCAGTATAACCCTGTGCCAAAGTCATAGCACCTCTTCTTCCAAAACACCATGTAGAAATGAATTAGTAACATCCATCTGAACAACACTCCAATTCTTAATGGCTGCAACAGCTACAAGGGTACGAACTGTAGCCATTTTTGCTACTAGAGCAAATGTCTCTCCTTAATCTACTCCTTCCTTTTATTTACAACCTAATATAACCAACCTGCTTTTAAATCTATCAATCGTACCATTAGATTTAAACTTTTTCTTGTAAAGCCGTCGGCAGCTGATAGCTTGTTTTCCAGGTGGCAGAGGTGTAATAATCCAAGTACCATTTCTCTCTAAGGCATCCAATTCATAATTCATTGCATCAATCCAGTGTTGATACTGAATTGCTTAATTGAATGTTGTTGGATCAGCCATAGTAGTAAGAGAAGTTAAGAAGCAATAGAATTGAGAATAAATACCCTTATCAACCACAGTAGAGTGATCACTCAGAGCAAAATTAGAAGCATACTCAGCCATCCATGCAGGAGCCTGTTTTTGTCTAGTAGATCTTCGAAGAAGTTCTGTATCAAACTAATTATTATTGGCAATATCTTCAGTTTGATTACTATTGCTAGTATCCTCAGTTTGATTGTCATTACCAGTGTTCTGAGAATTTGAAATTTCTGCAGATACACTATCAGAAGTTTCATCATTGGTAGACTCAGTACTCTGTGAAACAAACAAATCATCCCAATTGGCACTAGATAACGCTGTCTATTGTGAAGGCATTTGCAATGGTAATGGCTGTAGATAACTTGACTTAGAGACAGAAGCATTATAAGGAAACACAGATTCTTGAAAAATCACATCCCTTGAGATAACAACAGATCTATCAATGAGGCTAAGCAATCTGAATCCCTTCTATGTAGGTGGATATCCTATAAAGACACATGGAATTCCTTTGTTTTGAAACTTATCAGTGCTAACCATAGTAGATGCAGTAAAAGCCAAACAACCAAATGCCTTGAAAACATATAATCTGGAGATTGCTTGTAAAGAACTTCATAGGGTGACAGATTATTTAAAACAGAAGATGGCAATCTGTTTATAATGTATACATCAGTAAGCACACACTTTCCCCAGTAGGCAATGTGCGATCCTGACTGTAGCTTGAGAGCTCTTGCCATTTCTAGAATATATCTATGTCTACGCTCAACTCTAGCATTCTACTGAGGTTTATACACACAAGATGTCTGATGTAGTATACCAGCAGAAGCATAGAACTTTCTACAATCATTATCCTTCAATTCCAAAGCATTATTAGTTCGAAGAATTTTAACTTTGCTTTGAAATTGAGTTTCAACATAACTGACAAAACTTTGAAACGTTGATAAAAAATTCTGATTTAGCTTGCAACAGATATACCCAAGTCATCCGAGAACAATCATCAACCAGTGTTAAGAAATACTTGTACTTAGATCTAGTAAGTACTCTATATGGTCCCCATATATCAGCATGTACTAGATCAAAGACATTTGTTGCATGAGAAGTACTTAGAGAGAAAGGGAGATTAGTGAACCTGGCCATAGGACATGTCAAGCAGACTTTGTTGTCTTCATAATTGACTTGTGAATGTAGTTGTGAAATCAGTTTGAGTTTTGCCGCAGGTGCATGACCAAGCCTGGTGTGCCACAATTCATAAGACTCCTTTAACAGATGAGAGTTTGCTCCATAAAATGAATTATTGCACTCTTTTACAGGTTCAGTGCTCAGATAATACAATCAATTCTTTAAGATACCAGTTCCTTGAATCAGATTAGACTTTGAGTTTTGAATGACACACTTATCAGTCAGAAACATGACTTTACTTTAATAACCCAAATTTTTCAAGAAATGATTTTATTATTATTTCAATAATAATAATAATGTTTTTCCTAAAATGAGGAGGAATTTTTTTTTATTTAATTATTTAATTATTTTCGGTTTAAGTGGAACCTGGTCCTTTTAAAAAAATTATATTGATCGAGTAGATACCTCGAGTCAATATTTTATTTGTGCAAAGATTTAATTTTGGAGTGTGGAATTATTCAGTAAAGATTTTATTTTAAATTATTGAATAATTTGGAGATTTTAAAATCCTTAGAAAATGATTATTTTAATTATTTGAGGATTTGCAGAAATTACTCGATTAATTTATAAATATCGAGAATTTGAGGTTTTACTAAAACAATAATGTTTGTAGTATTTTTATAAAGCCCTGTAAATTGTGATTATGAATCACAATTAGTATTTTTATGAGTTGTTTTTATAAATATTAATAATTTGTAAAATGCATATCAATTTAGAAAATTTAGATTTAATTCTAATTCTTTCGCCAAAAGTCTTTAAAAATATTCTAGTATTTAATTATGCTAGAAATTTTATTACAAATTAGAGTTTTAACTCAAAATATTATTTCAAGGATGTAGTGAATTATTGTATTGTTTATATTTGTTATTGGGCCAAGCCCATTAGGTTAACACACAACACACCACACAGACATATACATACGCATACTTACAACATGCCGCAAAAACAAATCGGGGAGAGGGAGAAGACACCGGGGGGAGGAAAAGAGAAAAGAGATTTGGGGGTTTCATTTTACAACTCCATTAGCTAAATAAACATACCATATATATATATATATATATATATATATATATATAATCGTGTGTGTGGGTGTTAAGAGGAGGAGAGGCTGGGCAGTGGTGGTTCTTGGAGCCGCGACGGGGAGGAGACCGGCGTCGGGGCGGCGGCAGGCGGCGTCGACAGCTGTGCGCGGAGGAGGAGGCTCGCGGAGGTGGTGGCTGCGAGTGTTAGGGCAGCAGTGGGGTGATGTTTGAGAGAGAGAGAGAGAGAGAGAGATAGAGAGAGAGATGGCAGGAGAGAGGGAGAGAGATGGTGGGGTTGTTCGATGGTCACCGGAAAATGGTATAATTTCGCGTGTTAATTATGTAATTTTCGTATTAAATTAGTTGTACATCTCGATGTAGTTAAATTATTGTAATTAAATTAGTTTAAATTGTGAGATTATTGTTGTGATTAAATTAGATTTAATTTGTGAGTTTAATGTGTCAATTTTCGTGGTTAAATTAATTTCCGAGATTTAATTCGGGGGAGTATGATTGTTATTTATAATTAATTGGACTAATTGTGAGCCGATTGTGTGCTCGGGCCTTATGGTTGTAAATTGTTAATTATTAATTATCGGATAATATATTCGGGTTAGTTGTCGATAAATTGCTAATTGCTAGTGTCGGATAGTATGTAAAGTTAGGTGGCTTGCTTGTTATATATGGTCATCTATAAATGTTTACGTGCTAAGTGCTATAAGTCGAGTCATTAAATTTGTCGGATGTCACGTCTGTCAATTACTTGGTATTTGTTTACAATTGGTTAAATGATTATCGATAATGGTTCGGGTAGAGAGTTGAATTGCTAATTGTAATGGTTATTTGTTATTTAGTTTAACTGAGAGGAGTCGTAAAGTGATCATAAGTTCTAAATGTCAATATTTAAGGACTTGTGTAATTCTCTTCGACTAGATCCTCGGGCTTACGAATATCAATGATTGATTGTCACCGGTGTAATTAATATGCTCAAGTGACATGATCATTGATATAGCGTAAGTAATAGTTAATGCTAGGGGTTGTTCCCTAGGGCTTACGAATATCAATAATTGATTGTCACGTGTATTGTTAGGAATAATTCATAAGTTGTGATGTTAAGAATAGAATTTACACATTATACTTCTTGTAATCCTGATCTTATAAAGGATTTAGCACTATATATAGGATTTATGTGCAAGACAGTTATCTGTATAGTTTAGTCAGGAATGAACAGTGTATCGGAGACTACATGTCAGGAACAAAGAGCAAATCCTGATGACGGTCTAATACTGATGATGATCAGATACTGATTCAAGATGAAATCCTGATATCAGTCGTGTTACTGATGATGTCATTATGGATGCTACAGAAACTGGCAAGTGCTATAAAACAGGATCGTTGTTTGAAGAACAAGCAAGAAGATATTATGAATGAAAGAGTTTTCTATTGATGGAAACTATTGACTAGAAGGCAGAACATTGTCATGTATAGATTATATCTTTCTGTTATTAGTTGATAGGTAGCATTATAAATACTCTCTCTATATCATTGTAAAGAGCGTGGTGAAAAATTGAGTGAATGTGCGTAGCTCTGTATAAGGTTTGTGTTGTGCCCAAAATCTCCATGGGCTAGATTTAGGCCCATTAAGCTATAGGGTTCGATCCATATGAGCCAGATGATTGATCCAATATGAATCATGAAGATCAGATGGAAGAAATAACTAAGGAAGTATGAGTATCAGGAGGTTCCCAATGGTCAGGAAGCTGAGCAGAGTATTAGAAGGCCAGGTTCCTCCCAGCAGAAGAGTTCGAGTTAGCATAGCAATAGCCATAGAGATGATAAAAGCATGAGAATAGTTATCCAGACTAATCAGTTTGTTATTTGTTCAGGTACTGATACCAAAAGGGAGGTCCCTAAGTGATATGACCCGAAAATAGGAGGTTCCTGAGAAACAGGCTCCTGAGATGTAGGTTCCTGAGCACCAGGTTCCTACGAGTTGCCAACAGAAGGTTCTAGAAACCATCTAGAACAGATAAACGAATTGGTATCTGAGTATATTTCTAGGGCGCAGATGATCCTAGAATAACTCTGACCAATGAGAGAATCATAGTAGGGTACGAACTCGAGTTCTACTCTACTTAGCCAACTAGTTCGTGGAAGGCTCTAAAGGAACCTGAGTCCTACACGAACTAGGTAATCGAATATAGCTATTCCAGCAAGAGACAGAATCATATTAGAACTACGTGAGCTTGATCCCTATATATACAAGGGTACGTAGGCACCTCAAGGGTAAGACGCATTCAGTTCTCTAGTTCTCTCTAAAGGCACTTGAGATTATTGGAGACACCCTCGAGCACAGCTCAACCCCCACAAACACAACCCAAACCTTCCACAGAACAGTTGATCGCTAGCCTATACAACTACCCATAAACCTCTCAAAAGTTGTTACGAAATCCACTCATCAACATTGGCGCTAGAAGGAGGGGATAGTTAATATCTTAAGAGTGGGAAAGATGTCAGGCAACTCTGATAGCGAAGCAACCCGTTCTGAGCGACAGATTCACGAGGGGAACAAATCTCCTCCCAGAGCACCGAAGGTTACTAAAGCAGCTATGATAGAGATTTTAAAGACTGTGGGAAAACGTTTGTCGACTTTAGAGCAGGCTTCAAGCAAAAAGAAGAAAAAGAAGGCAAAGAAAGGCAAGAAGTCGAAGGTTACTCCGAAACAGTTGAACTTTGAGGAAGAAGAATTTGAGAATGGAGAGGAGGTTCCAGAAGATGGTGGAGAACCAAAGCAGGATAATGGTGACGAAGAATTAGAGAATCCTGAGAAGAGTAAAACTGTTAGCAAGGGCCGTACAAGATCCAAGGGAAAGAAGAAAACCAAGACTGGAGGTTCCTCGCAGAAAAAGAAGAAAGATAAAGACCCATCTGTTGAGATAATTGAAGAGGAAAGCACGGATTCAGACGAGAATATTGAAGAATCAAGCACTGCGGAGTCGCAAGAGGAGGAAGGAACGAGTAAAAAAACAAAAGCGGAAGCTACTGGGGAGGTGACAGCAGAAGATATCAAGAAAATTTTGGCTCAACTCAAGGACGAAAAGAATCTTGCTGTGAATCCTATAACTGCTTCTCCTTTCACCAAGAAGGTTCGAAAGTCGGCTCTGCCTAGATCTTATAGGCCTTCGAATGAGTTGAAATTCGATGGAACTACTGACCCCATTGAATACCTCAGTCGTTTCGACACAGAGATGGATGTCTATCAAGTGAAGGAAGCCACCAGATGCAGGTTACTGGCTGCAACTCTACAGGGTGGAGCCCATCAATGGTTCAAAAGGTTACCTGCTGATTCGATTGGTTCTTGGGCGAGTATGGGAAAACTCTTCGTCACTCAATTTAGAGCATCTGTTGCATTCGCACCACCTACCAATACCTTAGCTAATATCAAGCAAAGACCTAGTGAGACATTGATGGAATACTTTAAGAGGTTCAATGCAGAGGTTACAAAGGTTAGGAAAGCGTCTGAGGAAACCATAAAGAATTTCTTAATTGCTGGAGTCAAAGGAGGCTCAGACTTTTGGAAAGCACTTCAAGGAAAAGAACCAGAGACGTTGGCAGATTTTATGCCCAGGTAGAACCCTTTCGTCTTGTGGAGGAATCCCTGGCCGAGTTAAAGAAGGATCCAGATTTCGTAAGGCAAAGTGGAAGCAAGAGGTCGAGACCAAGAAGCCCCAATGGTCGCGACAATAAAAAGGTGGTTAGTCATACATCCCAGGTGAAGCCTGAAGCAGTGGATCCTACTAAACCTGTCATGAGTCAGGTCCCGCCACCAGCTTCCTATAACAACAACAAACATGAGAGACCTGTCTATGAAACTTTCACCCCTTTGGTAGCCCCGATTGACCATATCTACGCGGTGAATGAGAAGTCCTCGTGGTTTAAGAAGCCTTTCAGAACGGGTCCTCCAGGGAATAAGAATGAGCGCCCATACTGTGACTTCCATGATAATAATGGGCATAATACTGTAGACTGTCGTCACCTCAGGGACCTAATTGAAACTCTAATCAGACAAGGGCAGTTGAGTGAATGGGTGGCTCAAGAAGGCAAAAAGTATAGAGATGAGAAAACTCAGAAGACACAGCCACAAGTACCTGTTGTGATGGAAGGACCACCTAAGGCTGGGTGCATACGCACAATTATAGGAGGTCCCCACATTGGAGGAAGCAGCTGGAGTGCCATGGAGAGGTATACCCGTGAAGCTAAAGAACGTCCTTTGACCAGTATTTACAATATGTCACAGAGGTCTCCAAGACTGTTTGAAGGAGAGGATGCAGATATTACTTTCACTGAAGAAGATGCTTCTTGGGTACATCATCCCCATACTGATGCGTTGGTAGTCGAGGCAGGAATCGGGTCTTATGAGGTTCATCGAGTGTTAGTGGATAATGGAAGCTCTGTAAACCTGTTATCTTACTCAGCCTTCCAGAAGATGCATTTTCTGGATAAAGACTTAACTCCAACAAAGGATACCTTGTATGGATTCACTAACAATCAGGTTCCTATCAAAGGTAAGGTTCGTTTACCAGTAACTCTTGGTGACAAGCCGTGTTGCATTACACAACTAGCAGAATTCATCGTTATAGAGGAGAATATGAACTACAATGTTATTCTGGGAAGACCTGTCTTGAAAGAGATGAGGGTGGTAACCTCCATTTACCACCTAACTATGAAGTTCCCAACACCAAATGGAATTGGTGTAGTTCGAGGATGCCAGTATGAGTCTAGAGAGTGCTACACCAAAGCTTTGCAACATGCTGCTAAGGCTACCAAATTGCCTGAACCCATGGATGAGGTTCCTGATGATTTTCCAGGAAAGAACCCGGACAAGATAACGCTCGACCTGCGTAGTCCGCCTTTGGAAGGTTTTGTGCCAGCATCCTGTAGAGCTATAAGAATTGAAGAAATCATAGAAGAGGAACCTCATGCTGAGATTCCAGTTTTTCGGGGACTGGATACCCCTTACTTGCTGATAGAAGATGCACCCCCTATGGACAAGGATGGTGATGTGTGTATGACAGAAGGGTTGGATGAAAAGAAATCTAGAAAATTGAAACATGACGAAAGTAGTGAAGACAGCCAGTCGGCATCAAAGAGAAGGAACGTCATGCCCGAAGTTCAAGAACCGTCTACAGTTCAGGAACCTCAAGGAGACTCAGCCACAGAGATGGAGGTAGACTTAGATCCTCGAATGCCAGAAACCATGGTCAAGGCTGGACCAGCTGGTGAAACTTTGGATGTGAAGATAAGTGAAAAAGATACTACAAAGGTGTTAAAGATTGGAGCTCAACTCGACCCAGCCTTAAAGGAATCTCTCATTACCTTTTTGGGCAAGAACCTGGATGTGTTTGCATGGTGTCACGCAGATATGGAAGGAATAGATCCAAGGGTCATGTGTCATAAGTTGAATATTGATCCAGAAAAGAAAGGAGTGAGACAGAAGCGAAGACCAGTTAGTGGAGAGAGAGCTCAAGCATTGAAAGAAGAGGTCGACAGGTTATTGGATGCAGGATTGGTTAAAGAATCTTTCTACCCAGTATGGTTGGCAAACCCTGTTTTGGTAAAGAAACCTAATGGGGAGTGGAGAACTTGTGTGGACTTCACAGATCTCAACAAAGCATGCCCGAAGGACAGTTTCCCACTGCCACGGATTGATCAGCTAGTGGATGCAACAGCTGGACATGCCCTCCTCAGCTTCATGGATGCATATTCAGGTTACAATCAAATCCCTATGTATGAGCCTGATCAAGAGCATACTTCTTTTATTACGGATAGAGGTCTTTATTGCTATGTATGCATGCCATTTGGATTGATTAATGCTGGAGCCACATACCAACGGTTAGTGAATATGATGTTTAAAGATCAAATTGGCCATACTATGGAAGTATATGTGGATGATATGCTAGTCAAATCTAAGGAGGCTGTTGACCATGTAAAGCACTTAGAAGAAATGTTTGGAATCTTGCGAAAGTACAGAATGAAGCTGAACCCTCAGAAATGTGTGTACGGGGTACAATCAGGAAAGTTTCTGGGTTTCATGGTGAATCACAGAGGTATTGAAGCCAACCCAGCCAAGATTAAAGCACTGATTGATATGAGGTCCCCAAGGACTGTGAGAGAGGTTCAGTCCCTCACAGGGAGAGTTGTAGCCTTGAACAGATTCATTTCGAAGTCCACTGATAAGTGTCAGGAGTTCTTTAAAGCTATAAAGAAAGGAAGCAAGTTCGAGTGGATAGCAGAATGTGAGATAGCGTTTGGAAAGTTAAAGGAGCATTTGGGGAGCCCCCCGCTGTTAGCCAAACCTGTGGATGGAGAAACATTGATACTTTACTTGGCCATATCAGAGTATTCCATTAGTGCAGTTCTGGTTCGAGAAGAAAATGGACAGCAGAGCCCAGTCTATTATGTTAGTAAAAGGTTACTTGATGCAGAAACGAGGTATACAGGAATGGAGAAGCTGGTTTACGCATTGATTCTAGCTTCCAGGAAGCTGCGACCTTACTTCCAAGCTCACAAGATTGAGGTAAGAACCTCATATCCACTTAGGCAAGTAATGCATAGACCAGAAACTTCTGGGAGAATGTTAAAGTGGGCTGTGGAGTTAGGACAGTTCGACATAGAATACAAGCCAAAGACAGCAATCAAAGCTCAAGCTCTAGCAGATTTCTTAATCGAGTTTCCACCTCATGTGGAGGTTACCGGCCAGGAAGGACCAAAAGAGGTGGTCGAAGAACAGAAAAAAAATGACAACTGTGCACCCTGGTGGACACTTTATGTAGATGGAGCTGCTAACAGTAGCGGAGCAGGTGCAGGCATAGAGCTAGTTAGCCCAGAAGGACACCAACTCCATAGTTCGATTCATTTTGCTTTTAGAGCTACGAACAATGATGCAGAGTATGAGGCATTGATTGCAGGTCTCAAGCTAGCCTTAGAGATGAAAGTTGAGAATATCAGAGTGTTCAGTGATTCGATGTTAGTAGTTTGGCAGATTCGTGGTGGTTTTCAGGCGAGAGGTCCACGAACAGACTTGTATTTGAGGTACTCCCAGGAGTTGATCGCGAAGTTCAAAGAGGTGAAGCTACCTGGATAAAGGGGAGCTACCTCCCATTCAAGATGATGCTAGGAAGCTGAGGTATCATGCAACCAAGTATGTAATCTATGATGGAGTCCTGTATAGACGAGGATTCAATCAACCTTTGCTCAAGTGTGTAGCTGGAGAGCAATGCAAGTACATCCTCGAGGAGATTCATGAAGGAGTATGTGGAAATCACTTGGGGGGTAATTCTTTAGCCATGAAGGTCCTTCGACAAGGATATTATTGGCCAACCATCAAAGTAGATGCTTCCAAGTTCGCACAGGCATGTGGTAATTGTCAAAGGTTTGCAAATTTTGATAGTCGTCCTGTAGCACCTATCAAACAGATTGTCAGTCCTTGGCCATTCACCGTTTGGGGTATAGACCTCATTGGAGAGCTCCCGAAAGGAAAATGAGGAGTGAAATATGCAGTGGTTGCAGTTGATTATTTCACAAAGTGGGCAGAAGCAGAACCACTTGCTAAGATTACAGCATCAAAGTTGACTGAGTTCGTGTTTCGAGCCATTGTATGCAGGTTTGGCATTCCGCAGAAGTTGATTTCTGACAACGGGAAGCAGTTTGATAGTAGAGAGCTTAGAGGATTGTGTGAGCAGTTTGGAATTTAGAAGGCATTTTCAGCAGTGTACTACCCACAGAGTAATGGACAGACTGAAGTGGTGAACAAGATTATCAAGCATACTTTGAAGACAAGGCTTGGAGATAAGAAAGGAAGCTGGCCAGAGGAGCTTCCTGGAGTCTTGTGGTCGTATAACACCATGCCTAGAATTACAACTGGTGAGTCTCCCTTTACTCTCGCTTATGGTTGTGAAGCTATGGTACTTGTGGAAGTTAGAACAGGTTCCCTGAGAAGAAAGCATTTTGACCCCGAGAATAATGAGGTCAATCATAGACTATATTTAGACATGGTCGAAGAGTTGAGAGCAGATTCGCAAGTAAAGTTAGTAGCATATCAACAGAGAGTTCGAAGGTATTACAACAAAAAGGTGAAGGCAAGACCTTTTAAAGTTGGAGACCTAGTTCTGAGAAAAGTCATGCCAAACACCAAGGTTCTGGCACATGGAGCCTTTGGAGCAAATTGGGAGGGACCTTACCAGATAAAGTCAGCCATTTGGGAAGGAACCTACCACTTGATGGATATGGATGGGAACCTCATTCCGAGAGCTTGGAATGCAGAGCATCTCAAGAAGTATTATCAGTAACTCTTTTATATGTTTTTCTTAGGAAAAGTAAGGCTCTTTCAGCCCAAGAATAAAGGCAGCTTATTAGTTATAGCTGACCAGAATTTTGATTTCAGTATTTGATTATGCATGTACTCGGGGGGTACTTGATGTGAACCTCCCTACTTGCAAGACGATTTCTTTTTTAAAGTATTGAGCGATAGATAGCTCTACGTTGAATATTTTGAGTGCATTCTTTGCAGCTATAGCTCCTTAATAGTTCTTTTGCGTAACAATAATTACCCAAAAGAACTGGGGGGTAGTATTCCTACTTAGACAGTATTGTGCATGATATGATTAGCCTTTTTCATATGCCAATTTGAAAATTTTAAGTGCTAGTTTTAGTACTTGTATTGTGCTACAGGTTACCTTGACTAATAGGTTCCTGTAGCATTGACAATATTTGCAGGTTACCTTGACTAACAGGTTCCTGTAGTTTTGACAGTATTCACGAAGTATGAGCATGAATTGATAGAATGAGCAGACTACGCTTGATGGATAAGAGTTAAGTCTCAGGCAGCTTCCTGAGCATGAATTAAGCCTTGGGTAGCTTCCTGAGCACGCATTGAGAAAGCCCCAGGTAGCTTCCTGGGCATTGAGAAAAAGCCTCAGTTGACTGAGCACGACATTGTTGCCAAAAGCCTCAAGTTCCTTGAGCACGTGAATTAAAGTCCTGACAAAAGGCATCTAAAGTCCTGACAAAAGGCACCTAAAGGAACCTGTGTGGAGCCTAGACCGGCACACTTGTTCTTAAAGAGAAGCCTAATAAGCTCTCCCTCATGTGGAACCGCCTTTGTCACATGGGAAGAAGGGATAAAATCCTTAGCATTTACCTTCATAAGATGTCTAGCCTGACACATGAAGAAGAGGAATCTGTGTGGACTCCCAGAACGGCGCACAGGTTCCTATAATCGCCTCGAGGCACAAAAGGAACCAACATGTCTCGAGGCATGTTGGGACCTAGAGTTTAGGATAAGGAACCAAGCAGGTTACCTTTCTGATAAGTGGATTTATATCCACTTGGAACATTCTAAATCGGATTAAATTGATTGTCTTGGGCTCAAGTTTCTTGTAGTTTTGATGTGTTTTGTTTAGTTGTGCAGATTTACAAGGATGTTGATTATGGTGGATGTTTTTGTCGTTTTTGGAGATTTAATTTATTAAAATTCGGATTTATTGGGCTGCACGTGTGAGATTCACTGTTTGGGCCATATCTTGAGTTCTATAAGTGTGTTTTCAGCCCGTAAGCTGTCCACGCGAAGATAACGAGATTCTCTATCATTCTAAGGTGGTCCAGAGGTCCAATTACGTTTGTGACGTTCTAGAAAAACTGAAGAAAAGTCAACCACGAATTTTTCTTAGAAAACAGAATCAGTTTAGGAAACGTATCTTGCAGAAATTCTATTATAATTCTGTTTTGGTATTTTCTTGCTGGGCAAGACTTTTAGAGCCTATTTAAACACATCCTACCATTGTAATAGAGAGATACAAATTATCATAGTTTTATTATTGTAACCAGCTTAGATCTGCAAGGGAGAAAAGGAGAGAAGGGTTCAACGCTCGTGACAAGCAACGGATCTAGATCTACTTCATCCTTTGTTCTAGATTTGTTTTCTCAAACTTTAGTTTTATTAATATAATTACGTCTTTTATTCATATCTTGTTATTTACCATGTTTTCATCAATTCCCATGGTGACGAAAGGTTTAGTTATGAACTAATCGTTGTCATGGGATCCTAGTGGATTTATCTATGCAGCTTAGTAGTTTGCATGCCTTAAAGATTTATGTGTGGTGAATACTGATATCCTCGTATGGTTAATCTTAATGCTTTTGGATGCGTAGCTAACATCTAAATTGAATTGTTAATCTCTTGCTAAACGAGAGTGGATCTTGAGATTTAGAACTTGCCATGCTAGCATAGGATAGGTTGGTGTTTTGACATCATGATTTGTGGCATCAATAGAGATATTATGCTACTCTATGTGATCTAAGTGGATAACTTGTGCTTCAACCTTTATGTTTTCAAATTCTATAGAGATATAGGGTCTAAACATAATAGGTGCCTATTCATGTTCTATCTCTTTTGTGGATGTATGTGTAGATTGGTACTAGTATACCGAGAGGTAACTTTTACTCTTTTCGTGTTATCCGATCAGATATCAAAACCATCGCATGTTTTAATTAAAGGCTGCAACTCTAAGTGAAGTAGATGATGAAACTAGGATTCCATGTTTATTCTCATATAAGTAATTCGATTTTTATTCTCGTTAATTGTTTAATTCTTAGTTTTATAATTTGCACTTAGTTAATTTAGATAATCAATCTAAATTTTGTTATTTTTCTTAGCAGTGAGTTAAAACCATACATTGTTGCATAGGCATATTTACTGAATTGAACACCATTCTAGATCTCTGTGGGAACGAACTTGATTTAATCATATATTACTTGTGACAACGTGCGCTTGCGTGAATTTTGCATAACACTTTCCAAGAGAAAAAAGGGGACCAACATGCCTCGAGGCATGTTGGAACCTGGAGATAAGGATTGGGAGCCAAGCAGGCAACCTTTCCAAGAGATGACCCGAATTTAGCAAGAGAAAGATTTTACTAACGCTAACTGTTTTCTGTTTTATGTTTATTTTGCAGGATTAATACTCGAGGAACCTGGTTTTGATGTAGAAAAAGTTATTAAAGAAGGCTACGTGTTAGATTATCGACTCAAGGTGTAAACACAGAGGTTCCAGGTTTTACAACTCAGCTGTAGTTTGTTGCATTTATTTTGAGAATAAACAAGTGGAAATATGCGTGTGTTCTGTTTCTTACAATGGGTTAGCCCGCGTAAGCTTGAACATATGAGTAAGGAAGCTGAGTTATTCTCTAGTGCATAACTGTGAAGTATTTCATGAGGTTTTGAAGAAAAATACGTAGTAAGTTAAGATTCGAACAAAAAAAAAATATGTACGTGCTTACCCTGGACAAAAGATATGTAGCAAAAGTAAATAGCTATTATAGAAGAAACCATAAAGAGTTATGGGTACAAAGACCCAGGAAACCAGCATAAAGAGTTATTGGCACGAAGGCCATGGAAACCAAATTTAAAGTTTACATTATGCGAGGCGCTACGAGGGGCCCGCAACCTCATCAAAAGTTATTAAGAGTTCAATAAATCATAAAGTTTCAAGCAGTAGGAGTTTTGTCTGGATCTTCAATAGCTGGAGGAATTGGAAGGACAGGCTGAGCCTCTCCAGTAACAGGAACCTCTGCAGTCTCAAGGATAATACCTAGAGACCTCTCAACCGTAGGTACGGGAGGTACAGAGTCTTGTGGAGCTGCGGTTTTCTTCTCGAAATCTTTGATCATTCCCACCACGTCTTCGCCTAGGAGGGACCAGTCTAGATTGGGCATCTTCTCCCATGTGGAGCGTATGTAATCATTAATACCTTCATCGTAGCCCTCATCATATATGGCCTTCTCCTTGATGAGCATGGATGACTTCACAACCTCAGCCGCAGCATTCAAGGCGTCCACTTGAGCTTCTAGTTCATTGATTTTTTCCAGCATCGACAGTTTCTCGTCCTTTAGGACCTTGACTTGACCTTGAAGTTCGACTTTCTCATTTCCTAAAGAGGTCTCCACAGTCTTTGCCTTCCTAACAGCCGCAGTGGCAATGTTCGCCTTATCCTCACTAGCAGCTAGCTCCGTTTTGAGTTTGCGAATCTCTCCTTGAAGTTGAAGGTCGTATTGGGTCTTTACAGCAAACTCGTCGCAATATCTAAGGGCAAAGAAAGCAGATTGAGCAATAGCAAACCTCATGGCGTGCATGGCTTCAGTAGAGTTCATTTTACTCCAGGCAGCTATTGTCTCTGTAGGAACATGGGTGTCAATCATGTCCTTGAACAGATTTGAGGATTGATCAGGGTCAGTTTTCACTGCTTTGCTTTTCTTTGACGAACGAGTCTGGGGAGCCACTTAGAGGACAAGAGTTGACTGGGTAAACTTCCTCTTTGAAGAACCAGAATGAGTAGTTTGGGAAGCAGGGGTGCTAGGAACTTGATTGATAGGTGTTGTGCCCAAAATCTCCATGGACTAGATTTAGGCCCATTAATCAATAGGGTCCGATCCATACAAGTTAGAAGATTGATCCAATACGAGCCAGGAAGATCAAATAGAAGAAATGACTAAAGAACTACGAATATCAGGAGGTTCCCAATGGTCAGGAAGCTGAGCTGAGCACTAGAAGACCAGGTTCCTCCAAGCAGAAGAGTTCGAGTTAGCATAGCGACAGCCATAGAGATGATAAAAGCATGTGAAGAGTTATCCAGTCTAACTAGTTTGTTATTTGTGCAGGTATTGACACCAAAAGGGAGGTCCCTAAGTGATATGTCCCGAAACAAGGAGGTCCCTGAGAAACAGGCTCCTGAAATGTAGGTTCCTGAGCACCAGGTTCCTACGAGTTGCCAACAGAAAGTTCTAGAAGCCATCTAGAATAGATAAACGAATTGGTATCTGAGTATAATTCTAGGGCGCAGATGATCCTAGAATAACTCTAACCAATGAGAGAATCATAAGTGGGGTACGAACTCGAGTTCTACTCTACTTAGCCAAACTAGTTCGTGAAAGGCTCTAAAGGAACCTGAGTCCTACACGAACTAGGTGACCGAATATAGCTATTCCAGTAAGAGACAGAATCATATTAGAACTACGTGAGCTTGATCCCTATAAATACAAGGGTACGTAGGCACCTCAGGGTACGACGCATTAAGTTCTCTGATTTTCTCTAAAGGCACTTGAGATTATTGGAGATACCCTCGAGCTCAGCTCAACCCCCACAAACACAACCCAAACCTTGTTCATAGAACAGTTGATCGCTAGCCTATACAACTACCTGTAGACCTCACATAAGTTGATTACGAAATCCACTCATCAACATTGGCGCTAGAAGGAGGGGATAGTTAATATCTTAAGAGTGGAAAAGATGTCAGGCAACTCGGATAGCGAAGCAACCCGTTCTGAACGAGAGATTCATGAGGGGAACACATCTCCTCCCAGAGCACCGAAGGTTACTAAAGCAGCCATGATGGAAATCTTAAAGACTGTGGGAGAATGTTTGTCGGCTTTGGAGCAGGCTTCAAGCAAAAAGAAGAAAAAGAAGTCAAAGAAAAGCAAGAAGTCGAAGGTTACTCCGAAACAGTTGAATTTTGAAGAATCTGAGAATGGAGAGGAGGTTCCAGATGATGGTGGAGAACCCAAGCAAGATAATGGTGAGGAAGATATGGAGAATCCTGAGAAGAGTAAAACTGGTAGCAAGGGCCATACGGGGTCCAAGGAAAAGAAGAAAACCAAGACTGGAGGTTCCTCAAAGAAAAAGAAGAAAGATAAAGACCCATCTGTCGAGATAATTGAAGAAGAAAGCACGGATTCAGGTGAGGATACTGAAGAATCAAGCGCAGCAGAGTCGCAAGAGGAAGAAGGAACGAGTAAGAAGACAAAGGCGGAAGCTACTGGGGAGGTGACAGCAGAGGATGTCAAGAAAATTTTGGCTCAACTCAAGGACGAAAAGAATCTTGCTGTGAACCCTATAACAACTTCTCCTTTCACCAAGAAGGTTCGAAAGTCGGCTCTGCCTAGGTCTTATAGGCCTTCGAATGAGTTGAAATTCGAAGGGACTACTGATCCCATTGAATACCTTAGTCGTTTTGACACAGAGATGGATGTTTATCAAGTGAAGGAAGCCACCAGGTGCAGGTTACTGGCTGCAACTCTACAGGGCGGAGCCCATCAATGGTTCAAAAGGTTACCTGTAGATTCGATTGGTTCTTGGGCAAGTATGGGGAAGCTCTTTGTCACTCAATTTAGAGCATCTGTTGCATTCGCACCACCAACCAATACCTTAGCCAATATCAAGCAAAGACCTAGTGAGACATTGACAGAATATTTCAAGAGGTTTAATGCGGAGGTTCCTAAAGTTAGGAAAGCATCTGAGGAAACAATAAAGAATTTCTTAATTGCTGGAGTCAAAGGAGGCTCAGATTTTTGGAAAGCACTGCAGGGAAAAGAACCAGAGACGTTAGCAGATTTTTATGCCCAGGCAGAACCCTTTCGTCTGGTGGAGGAGTCTCTAGCTGAGTTAAGGAAGGATCCAGATTTTGTAAGGCAAAGTGGAAGCAAGAGGTCGAGACAAAGAAGCCCCAATGGTCGTGACAATAAAAAGGTGGTTAGTCGCACATCCCAGGTGAAACCTGAACCTGTGAATCCTACTAAACCTGTCATGAGTCAGGTACCGCCATCAGCTTCCTATAACAACAATAAACATGAGAGACCTGTCTATGAAACTTTCACCCCTTTGGTAGCTCCGATTGATCATATTTACGCAGTGAATGAGAAGTCCTCATGGTTTAAGAAGCCTTTCAGAACCGGTCCTCCAGGGAATAAGAATGAGCGCCCCTACTGTGACTTCCATGATAATAATGGGCATAATACTGCAGATTGTCGTCACCTCAGAGATCTAATTGAAACTCTAATCAGACAAGGGCAATTGAGTGAATGGGTGGCTCAGGAAGGAAAAAAGTATAGAGATGAGAAGACTCAGAAGACACAGACACAGGAACCTGTCGTGGTGGAAGGACCACCTAAGGCTGGGTGCATACGCACAATTATAGGAGGTCCCTATATTGGAGGAAGCAGCAGGAATGCCATGGAGAGGTATACCCGTGAGGCTAAGGAACGTCCTTTAACCAGTATTTACAATCTGTCACAGAGGTCCCCAAGGTTGTTTGAAGGAGAGGATGCAGATATTACTTTCACTGAAGAAGATGCTTCCTGGGTACATCATCCCCATACTGATGCTTTGGTTGTTGAGGCAGGAATTGGATCTTATGAGGTTCATCGAGTGCTAGTTGATAATGGAAGCTCTGTAAACTTGCTGTCTTACTCAGCTTTCAAGAAGATGCATTTTCTGGATAAAGATTTAACTCCAACAAACGATACCTTGTACGGATTCACTAATAATCAGGTTCCTATCAAAGGTAAGATTCGTTTGCCAGTAACTTTAGGTGATAAACCATGTTGCATTACGCAGTTGGCTGAATTCATCGTTATAGAAGAGAATATGAACTACAATGCTATTCTTGGAAGACCCGTCTTGAAAGAGATGAGGGTGATAACCTCTATTTACCACCTAACTATGAAGTTCCCAACACCAAATGGAATTGGTATAGTTCGAGGATGTCAGTATGAGTCTAGAGAGTGTTACACCAAAGCTTTGCAACATGCTGCTAGGGCTGCTAAATTGCCTGAACCTATGGATGAGGTTCCTGATGATTTTCCAGGAAAGAACCCAGATAAAATAACGCTCGACCTGCGTAGTCTGCCCTTGGAAGGTTTTGTGTCAGCATCCTGTAGAGCTATCAGAATTGAAGACATCATAGAAGAGGAACCTCATGCTGAGATTCCAGTTTTTCGGGGACCGGATACCCCTTACTTACTGATAGAAAGTGCACCCCCTACGGACAAGGATGGTGACGTGTGTATGGTAGAAGGATTGGATGAAGAAAAATCCCGAAAACTGAAACATAATGGAAGCAATGAAGACAGTCAGCCAGTATCAAAGAGAAGGAATGTCATGCATGAAGTGCAGGAACCGTCTACCGTCCAGGAACCTCAAGAGGACTCAATCACAGAGATGGAGGTAGACTTAGATCCTCGAATGCCAGAAACCATGGTTAAGGCTGGACCAGCTAGTGAAACTCTGGATGTGAAGATCAATGACAAAGATGGTACAAAGGTGTTGAAGATTGGAGCTCAACTCGATCCAGCCTTAGAGGAATCACTCATTACCTTTTTGGGCAAGAACCTGGATGTGTTCGCATGGTGTCATGCAGATATGGAAGGGATAGATCCAAGGGTCATGTGTCATAAGTTGAATATTAATCCAGAAAAGAAAGGAGTGAGACAGAAGCGAAGACCGGTTAGTGGAGAAAGAGCTCAGGCATTGAAAGAAGAGGTCGACAGATTATTGGATGCAGGATTAGTTAAAGAATCTTTTTACCCAGTATGGTTGGCAAATCCTGTTTTGGTAAAGAAACCTAATGGAAAATGGAGAACCTGTGTGGACTTCACAGATCTCAATAAAGCATGCCCGAAGGACAGTTTCCCACTACCACGGATTGATCAGTTAGTGGATGCAACAGCTGGACATGCCCTCCTTAGCTTCATGGATGCATATTCAGGTTACAATCAAATCCCTATGTATGAACCTGACCAAGAGCATACTTCTTTTATTACGGACAGAGGTCTTTATTGCTATGTATGCATGCCATTTGGATTGATTAATGCTGGAGCCACATATCAACGGTTAGTGAATATGATGTTTAAAGACCAAATTGGCCATACTATGGAAGTATATGTGGATGATATGCTAGTTAAGTCTAAGGAAGCTGTTGACCATGTGAAGCACTTAGAAGAAATGTTTGGGATCTTGCGGAAGTACAGAATGAAGCTGAACCCACAAAAATGTGTATTCGGGGTAGAATCAGGAAAGTTTCTGGGTTTCATGGTAAACCACAGAGGTATCGAAGCCAACCCAGCCAAGATTAAAGCATTGATTGATATGAGGTCTCCAAGAACTGTGAGAGAGGTTCAGTCTCTTACAGGTAGAGTTGCAGCCTTGAATAGATTCATTTCGAGGTCCACTGATAAGTGTCAGGAGTTATTTAAAGCTATAAAGAAAGGAAGCAAATTTGAGTGGACTGCAGAATGTGAGATAGCGTTTGGAAAGTTAAAGGAGCATTTGGGGAGTCCCCCACTGTTAGCCAAACCTGTGGATGGAGAAACATTGATACTTTTTTTGGCTGTGTCAGAGTATTCCATTAGTGCAGTTCTGGTTCGAGAAGAGAATGGACAGCAGAGCCCAGTTTACTATGTTAGTAAAAGGTTACTTGATGCAGAAACGAGGTACACAGGAATGGAGAAGCTGGTTTTCGCATTGATTTTGGCTTCCAGGAAGCTGCGACCTTACTTCCAAGCTCATAAAATTGAAGTAAGAACCTCATATCCACTTAAGCAAGTGATGCATAGGCCAGAAACTTCTGGAAGAATGTTAAAGTGGGCTGTGGAGCTAGGACAGTTCGACATAGAATATAAGCCAAAGACAGCAATCAAAGCTCAAGCTTTAGCAGATTTCTTAATCGAGTTTCCACCTCATGTAGAGGTTACTGGCCAAGAGGGGCCAAAAGAGGTGGTGGAAAAACAGGCAGACAATGACAACTGTGCACCTTGGTGGACACTGTATGTAGATGGAGCTGCTAACAGTGGTGGAGCAGGTGCAGGCATAGAACTAGTTAGTCCAGAGGGGCACCAACTCTATAGCTCGATTCATTTTGCTTTTAAAGCCACGAACAATGACGCAGAATATGAGGCATTGATTGCAGGCCTCAAGTTGGCTTTGGAGATGAAAGTAGAGAATATCAGAGTGTTTAGTGATTCGATGTTAGTAGTTTGGCAGATTCGTGGTGGTTTTCAGGCGAGAGGGCCAAGAACAGACTTATATTTGAGGTACTCCCATGAGTTAATCGCAAGGTTCAAAGAGGTGAAGCTAGATCAAGTACCTCGAGGAAAGAATACCAAGGCGGATGCATTGGCCAAGCTGGGGTCACAAAGAGAGTCCACATTATTGGGGGTAATTCCACTTCAAATCCAGGAGCAACCTAGTGTTTTCAAGGAAGAGGTAATGGACATTGAATTCCCAGCTGAAGATTCCTGGATGACCCCGATACATCGTTACCTGGACAAAGGGGAGCTACCTCCCAATCAAAGTGATATCAAGAAGCTGAGGTATCGTGCAGCCAGGTATGTAATTTATGATGGAGTTCTATATAAACGAGGATTCAATCAGCCTTTGCTCAAGTGTGTAGCTGGAGAACAATGCAAGTATATCCTCGAGGAGATTCATGAAGGAGTATGTGGAAATCACTCGGGGGGTATTTGATGTGAACCTCCCTACTTGCAAGACAATTTCCTTTTTTCAAGTATTGAGCGATGTATAGCTCTACGTTGAATATTTTAAGTGCATTATTTGCAGCTATAGCTCCTTAATAGTTCTTTTACGTAATAATCATTACCCAAAAGAACTGGGGGGTAGTATTCCTACTTAGACAGTATTGCACATGCTATGATTTGATATTTCATATGCCAATTTGAAATTTTTGAAACAGGTTACCTAAGCTGACAGGTTCCTGTAGCATTGACAGTATGTGTGAAGTATGAATATGAATTGACAGAATGTGCAGACTACGATTGATTGATCAGAATTAGCTTGTAGACAGATTGTGTTGAGAAAAGTCCCAGGTAGCTTCCTGGGCATCGAGCAAAGTCCCAGGTAGCTTCCTGGGCATCGAGCAAAGTCCCAGGTAGCTTCCTGGGCATCGAGCAAAGTCCCAGGTAGCTTCCTGGGCATCGAGCAAAGTCCCAGGTAGCTTCCTGGGCATCGAGCAAAGTCCCAGGTAGCTTCCTGGGCATCGAGCAAAGTCCCAGGTAGCTTCCTGGGCATCGAGCAAAGTCCCAGGTAGCTTCCTGGGCATCGATCAAAGTCCCAGGTAGCTTCCTGGGCATCGAGAAAAAGTCCCAGGTAGCTTCCTGGGCATCGAGAAAAAGTCCCAGGTAGCTTCCTGGGCACGAGAAAAGCTTCAGGTAGCTTCCTGAGCAAATGTGATTGAAAAGCCTCAAGTTTCTTGAGCATGTGAATTAAAGTCCTGACAAAAGGCACCTAAAGTCCTGACAAAAGGCATCTAAAGTCCTGACAAAAGGCACCTAAAGTCCTGACAAAAGGCATCTAAAGTCCTGACAAAAGGCACCTTAAAGAGAAGCCTAACAAGCTCTCCCTCATGTGGAACCGCCTTTGGCACATGGGAAGAAGGGGTAAAATCCTTAGCATTTACCTTCATAAGATGTCTAGCCTGACACATGGAGAAGAGAAATCTGTGTGGACTCCCAGAGTGGCACACAGGTTCCTAGAATCGCCCCGAGGCATAAAAAGGAACCAACATGCCTCGAGGCATGTTGGGACCTAGAGAATAGGATTGGGAACCAAGCAGGTTACCTTTCCAAGAGAAAAAAGGAACCAACAGGCCTCGAGGCATGTTGGGACCTAGAGATTAGGATTAGGAGCCAAGCAGGCAACCTTTCTAAGAGATGACCCGAATTAAACAAAAGAAATTTTACTAACTTTAACTAGTTTTTGTTTTATGTTTATTTTGTAGGTTTAATGGTCGAGGAACCTGGTCAAATTATTTAGGATCTAAGGTTATCAGAAAGGGTTTTTAGTTCAAAAGGCGACTCTGACAATGTTGAGTGAAGCATAGGAAAAGACGTGCTTAGGCTTACAAAGTTGATCAGGTATTTTGTAGGGAACCTGGTTTAGATCTGGGAGGAATCTCTAAGGAAAACTACAGTTCAGATTACGGTGGTGAATACATGTCTCGAAGTATAAACAAAAAAAAGGGTTCCAAGTCTGCAAGTAAGCTGTATTTAGTTACATGTTATTTTGAGAAAATTATAAGTGAAAGTATGGATGCATCCTGTTTCTTATAACGGGTTATCCCATGTAAGCTTGGGTGTATAAGTATGGACACTAATTAATTTTTAAGATGCATGATGATAAAGTATTCTACGAGGTTTTGGAAAAAAGGTGTGCAGTATTAAGTACAGACGCAAGTTAAGAAACTAGGCATGAACAAGCAAGAGCAAGAGATATAGCAAAAGTAGATAATAGTCATTAGAAACATAAAGAGTTATAGGGTACAAGGACCCTAGGCAAACCAAAGTTAAAGGCACGAAGGCCATTGAAACCAAGTTAAATTACATCCCGCGAGGCACTACGAGGGGCCCGCAACCTCAAGAAAAGTTATGGAAAGTTCAGAAAATTTATGAAACTTTAAGCAGGAGATACTTTACTAGATTCTTCGATGGCTGAGGAAGGTGGAAGAGTGGTTGGAGCAACGTCAGGAGCAGGAATCTCTGCAGTCTCAAGGGTGGCACCCGGAGACCTCTCAACCGTTTTCACGGGAGGTACAGAGTTTGCAGCAGCAGCTTTCTCCTCAAAATCTTTGATCATTCCAACTACGTCTTCACCCAAGAGGGACCAGTCTATATGGGGCATCTTCTCCCATGTGGAACGTATGTAGTCATTAATACCTTCATCATAGCCTTCGTCATATCTGGCCTTCTCCTTGATAAGTATGGATGACTTCACAACTTCAGCAGCAGCATTCAAGGCGTCCACCTGAGCTTCCAATTCATTGGTTCTTTCCAGCATCGACAGTTTTTCGTCCTTAAGGACCTTGACCTGACCTTGAAGTTCAATTTTCTCATTTCTTAAAGAGGTCTCCACGATCTTTGCATTTCTGACAGCTGCAGTAGCAATGTTTGCCTTATCCTCACTAGCAGTTAATTCTGCTTTGAGTTTGCGAATCTCACCTTGAAGTTGGATGTCATATTGGGTCTTTACAGCAAACTCATCGCAGTATCTAAGAGCAAAGAAAGCAGATTGAGCAGTAGCAAATCTCATGGCGTGCATGGCTTCAGTAGAACTCATCTTACTCCAGGCCGTTATCGTCTCTGTAGGAACATGGGTGTCAATCATGTCCTTGAACAAGTTGGAGGATTGATCAGGGTCGGTTTTCACTGCTTTGCTTTTCCTTGACGAGCGAGTCTGGGGAGCTGCTGAGAGGTCAAGAGTTGACTGAGCAAACTTCCTCTTTGAAGAACCAGAATGAGTAGTTTGGGAAGCAGGAGTGCCAGGAATTTGATTAATAGGAGTTGCATTCAGCGGAACCTCCTTAGTTTCAGTCTTGAAGATCTCATCCACGTTGTTGGACCTCTTGATAAATGATGGGGCTTTTGGAGCCATATCTGCAAAGGAAAATACAAGAAAGTATCAGAGATTTATATACAGAGTAAGCAGGTAATAGTGCAGATGTATAACAGTAGAAAAGAAAGGACAACAACAGGGAAACTCATACCAGAAGCTGAAGGTATAAAACCTAGGGCAGATAAATTATCAGGGGTCAATAGGATCATACAATCTCTTATGGCTGAAGAGTGCTTCAAAGCCTCTTCAGCTCTCATTAAACAAGCTCCAGTAAGAACAGTCTGTTTTGGAATTGATGGGCGGCAATTGAATTCAAAGCGGATAGAGGGGCAGTCAAAGCAGTAAAGGAACTGCTCTTGCCATTGATCAAAGTTCTGTTTAACACCTTTTATACATCGGCCTTGATGACTAGGCCAGGCAGTGAGATAGAAACAACCAGAACCCTTCCCAGTGTCCTTCAATCTGAAGAAGTAACCTAATTCATGTGCGGATAGTGGGGTTGTGAACATGCTAGTGTACAGAATGTAGGTACTAATGGCTAACCTATATGAGTTAGGTGTCAATTGGAGAGGGGCCAAGCCATAGAAGTCAAGAACCTCTCTCAGGAAAGGATGTAGAGGGAAGTATACACCAACTTTGAAGAAGGCAGCAGAGGTTACAACATTTGGAATACCTCGATCAGGTATCTTGGTATCAAACTTATGAGCTCTCTCACCTGGTTTAGGGATAACAATGGAGCAGGATGGACGAAAACATTCCTCATACAATTTCTCTAACCTAGTCAAGGTCATAAGAGAATCCATTTTTTCACAGAAAGGTACAATTTCTTGCTTATACAACTCTCTTTCAACGGACACTTCGTTATCAAAATCAAGATCTGGGATCAAACTATGATCAGGCTTAGACACTTCCTCTCCGTCAGAGGGCCAATCATCCCCCAAATCTACAAAGGAAGGGGTAGGAAGATTTGTAGAGGGTAAGGTCGAAGGTTTGAGAAGGATATTTCCAGGTTCGTCAATGTCTGGAACAACAACCCTAGACCCAGTTCTTTCCCCTATTGGCATCATAGAAGGTTGAATAGAAGACAAGTGGTCAGAGTGTGTAGAATCAGATGACATCTGCAAAAGACAGACGGAGAAAAATCAGGTTTTGAGTCTTTTAAAAGAGAAATAGTGGTTCTAAAGTTCTGGGACGGACATAACTATGAGACACAGGGTAGTCAGCGAATTACACAAAAGCTACGCACCATCAAAACGACTCATATCGACTACAGTATAAGTCGAAAACATGTATGTACAGAATATGAATAAACAATATTGAGTCCCAGAAGAAGTCAGGGTCACAAGACCATGAATCAATGATCAAACAAACAGGGTATAGTAAAAGATTGTGTGAAAGGCATGGAATAGGTACAAATGTATACATACAAAGACTGGAAACAAAGAACATCGACATGCAAGACACGAAAGTGCAAACAGTACAAAATGAAGTCAAAGATCATGAAAGAGCATAAGGAAAGCAAGTCATACCTTAATTCGAAGAAAACGGGGACGGAAAGCTCGGATTGAGTGGATGACCGTCGGACTTCTTCTTCTCTCTCTCTAAGGGTTTTTAAAAAAATATTTGGTAAAGGTAAAAATGAAGATGAAACCATTCATGTGTTTATATAATCGAGGTAAATAGGAGGCAACAGTAAACACGTGGCAGCAATCTACTGGAGCAGTAGTTAAAGAGATACACGCACTAGAGGCGTGTGAACCTTGGGAACTCATACATTAACTGCGGCTTTGGTAAGTGATAAGTTTAATTCGAATTTTGAATTATCTCCTGCTTACCAACCATTATCTCTTCTTAAATTATTAAAATTTAAGAAATGTGAAGTTGAGTGACAAGCGAGCATCAAGATGATTTCGAGAGCTGAAGTAAGAAGAAGAAAATAGCGAGGTAACAGGTTCCTTAATACAAAGGAAGCTTACTCAAGATTATATCAAGCTGAAAACATTTTATGTCCTGTTTCCTATACCGAGTTAGCTCATATAGGCTTGGATATACAATGCTGAAGCAAGATATAGTTACCAGGATGGGTTAACATTAAACCTCTGTTTGTAGAATTAGAATAGGTTCCTTTCACATTACATGATTTCAAGGAACCGGGGGGTACTTGTTGTGCCCAAAATCTCCATGGACTAGATTTAGGCCCATTAATCAATAGGGTCCGATCCATACAAGTTAGAAGATTGATCCAATACGAGCCAGGAAGATCAAATAGAAGAAATGACTAAAGAAGTACGAATATCAGGAGGTTCCCAATGGTCAGGAAGCTGAGCTGAGCACTAGAAGACCAGGTTCCTCCAAGCAGAAGAGTTCGAGTTAGCATAGCGACAGCCATAGAGATGATAAAAGCATGTGAAGAGTTATCCAGTCTAACTAGTTTGTTATTTGTGCAGGTATTGACACCAAAAGGGAGGTCCCTAAGTGATATGTCCCGAAACAAGGAGGTCCCTGAGAAACAGGCTCCTGAAATGTAGGTTCCTGAGCACCAGGTTCCTACGAGTTGCCAACAGAAAGTTCTAGAAGCCATCTAGAACAGATAAACGAATTGGTATCTGAGTATAATTCTAGGGCGCAGATGATCCTAGAATAACTCTAACCAATGAGAGAATCATAAGTGGGGTACGAACTCGAGTTCTACTCTACTTAGCCAAACTAGTTCGTGAAAGGCTCTAAAGGAACCTGAGTCCTACACGAACTAGGTGACCGAATATAGCTATTCCAGTAAGAGACAGAATCATATTAGAACTACGTGAGCTTGATCCCTATAAATACAAGGGTACGTAGGCACCTCAGGGTACGACGCATTAAGTTCTCTGATTTTCTCTAAAGGCACTTGAGATTATTGGAGATACCCTCGAGCTCAGCTCAACCCCCACAAACACAACCCAAACCTTGTTCATAGAACAGTTGATCGCTAGCCTATACAACTACCTGTAGACCTCACATAAGTTGATTACGAAATCCACTCATCAACAATAGGAGTTGCATTCAGCAGAACCTCCTTAGTTTCAGTCTTGAAGATCTCATCCACGTTCTTGGACCTTTTGATAAATGATGGGGCTTTGGGAGCCATATCTGCAAAAGAAAATACAAGATAAGATTAGAGATTTACATACAGAGTAAGCAGGTGAAAGTGCAGATGTATAATAATAGAAAAGAGGGTATAACAGCAAGGAAATTCGTACCAGAGGTTGAGGGGATAAAACCTAGGGTAGATAAGTTATCAGGGGTCAACAGAATCATACAATCTCTTATGGCTGAAGAATGCTTCAAAGCCTCTTCAGCTCTCATTAAACAAGCTCCAGTAAGAACAGTCTGTTTTGGAATTAAGGGGCGGCAATTGAATTCAAAGCGAACAGAGGGGCAATCAAAGCAGTAAAGGAACTGCTCTTGCCATTGGTCAAAGTTTTGCTTAATACCTTTTATACATTGGCCTTGATGACTAGGCCAGGCAGTTAGATAGAAACAACCGGAACCCTTCCCAGTGTCTTTCAATCTGAAGAAGTAACCTAATTCAGGTGCAGATAGCGGGGTTGTGAACAAGCTGGTGTACAGAATGTAGGTACTGATGGCTAACCTATATGAGTTAGGTGTCAATCGGAGAGGGGCCAGGCCATAGAAGTCAAGAACTTCTCTCAGGAATGGATGTAGAGGGAAGTATACGCCAACTTTGAAGAAAGCAGCAGAGGTTACAACATTTGGAATACCTCGGTCAGGTATCCTAGTATCGAATCTGTGAGCTTTCTCACCAGGATTAGGGATAACAATGGAGCAGGTTGGGCGAGGACATTCCTCGTACAGTTTTTCTAACCTAGTCAGAGTCATTAGGGAATCCATTTTTTTGCAGAAAGGTACGATTTCTTGCTTATACAACTCTCTCTCAACGGATACCTCGTTATCGAAATCAGGATCTGGGATCAGGCCATGATCAGGCTTAGACACTTCCTCTTCGTCAGAGGGCCAATCATCCCCCAAATCCACAAAGGTAGGAGTAGGAGGATTTGTAGAGGGTAAGGTCGAAGGTTTTATGAGGATATTTCCAGGTTCGTCAACGTCTGGAATAACAACCCTAGACCTAGTTCTTTCCCTTATTGGCATGGTAGAAGGTTGAATTGAAGATAAGTGGTCAGAGTGTGTAGAATCAGAGGACATCTGCAAAAGACCGACGGAGAAAAGTCAGGTTTTGAGTCTTTTAAAAGAGAAAATGTGGTTCTAAAGTTTTTTGGACAGACATAACTACGAGACACAGGGTAGTCAGCGAATTACACAGAAACTACACACCATTAAAGCGACGCATATCGACTACAGTATGAGTCAAAAAACATGTGTGTACAGAATGTGAATTGAGTCCCGGAGAAAACAGTATCACAAGACTGTAGATCGGTGACCAAGCAAATAGGGTGTAGTAAACAATCGTATGAGAAGCATGGAATGCGAAAAATAGATACAAACGCATACATACAAAGATTAGAAACGAAGAACATCGGCATGCAAGATACAAGAGTGCGGATAGTATGAAATGAAGTCAAGATTATGAAAGAACCGAAAGAAAGTAAGTCATACCTTAATTAGAAGAAAGCGGCGACGGAGAGTTTGGATTGAGTAGGTGACCGTCGGACTTCTTCTTCTTCTTCTCTCTCTAAGGGTTTTGGAAGATATTTGGTAAAGGTAAAAACTAGACTTGAAATTAGAAGTGTGTTTATATAATCAAGACAGTTCCGTACACGTGTCAGAGCATTAGTGGAGCGGTAAAAATGAAGAGGTACACGCGTGAGAGGCGTGTGAACCTTGGGAACTCATGCATTAACTACAGCTTTGGTAAGTGATAAGTTTAATTCGAATTTTGAATTATCTTCTACAACCAACCATTATCCCCTCTTAAATTATTAAATTTAAAGAAGCATGGAGTTGAGTGACAAGTTAGATTCCCTGGGGAGCTAGATGCAAGCATCGAGTTGATTTCGAGAGCTGGAGCAAGAAAAAAAATATCGAGATAACAGGTTCCCTAGTATAAAGGAAGCTTACTCAAGATTATATTAAGCTGAAAATATTTTATGTCCTGTTTCCTACGCCGAGTTAGTTCATGTAGGCTTGGATATAAAATGTTGAAGCGAGGTGTTGTTACTAGAATGGTCCAGCATTGAGCTTTTGATTATAGAATTAGAATAGGTTCCTTTCGCATTGCATGACTTCAAGGAACCGGGGGGTACTTGTTGTGCCCAAAATCTCCATGGGCTAGATTTAGGCCCATTAAGCTATAGGGTTCGATCCATACGAGCCAGATGATTGATCCAATATGAATCATGAAGATCAGATGGAAGAAATAACTAAGGAAGTATGAGTATCAGGAGGTTCCCAATGGTCAGGAAGCTGAGCAGAGTATTAGAAGGCCAGGTTCCTCCCAGCAGAAGAGTTCGAGTTAGCATAGCAATAGCCATAGAGATGATAAAAGCATGAGAAGAGTTATCCAGACTAATCAGTTTGTTATTTGTGCAGGTACTGATACCAAAAGGGAGGTCCCAAAGTGATATGACCCGAAATAAGGAGGTTCCTGAGAAACAGGCTCCTGAGATGTAGGTTCCTGAGCACCAGGTTCCTACGAGTTGCCAACAGAAGGTTCTAGAAACCATCTAGAACAGATAAACGAATTGGTATCTGAGTATATTTCTAGGGCGCAGATGATCCTAGAATAACTCTGACCAATGAGAGAATCATAGTAGGGTACGAACTCGAGTTCTACTCTACTTAGCCAACTAGTTCGTGGAAGGCTCTAAAGGAACCTGAGTCCTACACGAACTAGGTAATCGAATATAGCTATTCCAGCAAGAGACAGAATCATATTAGAACTACGTGAGCTTGATCCCTATATATACAAGGGTACGTAGGCACCTCAAGGGTAAGACGCATTCAGTTCTCTAGTTCTCTCTAAAGGCACTTGAGATTATTGGAGACACCCTCGAGCACAGCTCAACCCCCACAAACACAACCCAAACCTTCCACAGAACAGTTGATCGCTAGCCTATACAACTACCCGTAAACCTCTCAAAAGTTGTTACGAAATCCACTCATCAACAGTTTGTATTCGAGAGTTCGAAACAAACAGAGAGAGAGATTTGTATTGTCAGCAGCTGCTAAAGGTATTTGTACACCTTTGGTAGAGTTTGTATTTGATCTTATTAATACAAACAGAGTTTGATTCATTCGTTTATTCTTGTTCATATAATCAAGCAAAAATCAGACACGATTATATAACTTGTATTCAACCCCACCTTCTACAAGTTATTCGAGTTAACAATTGGTATCAGAGCAGGTTGATTTCGAATAATCATAAAGATCTACAATCATGTCTGGTTACAAGGATGGGAATACTAAAATTCCTATGCTCAAGAGAAACGAATATACTCTATGGGAAGTAAAGATGTTGCATCATCTGGAAGCAACAGATCCTGATTATCTTGACAGAATCAGAGATGGACCTTTTGTTCCAACAAAGGTCGTTGGACAAGCAACTGTTAATGGTGTGGTTGTTCCAGAACATACAGTAGAGAAGCCAAAATCTGAATGGTCAGATAAAGACAAGGAGAATGTTCTTAAAGATGCTAAAGTGAGAAACATATTATTCAACAGTCTTGATTCTGTTCTCACTAACTATGTTCTCTCTTGTAAAACTGCTAAGGATATATGGGACAATCTTAAGGTTCACTGTGAAGGAACTAAGCCTATCAGGAAGAATATGAGGACATTACTTATACAACAGTATGAGTGATGTGGTGAAAATGTTACAATTTAAAATCGCAAGCGCACGATCATCGTTTTAATATTTGAGATATCGATCCACAGAGACTAATATTTTCGCAAACTTAATTTCTAACTTAATCGGATTAGAACAATTTTGGTTTTGTTTCGAGAACTTTGCTATTTAAATCCTAAAAGAAAATTTATACTATTTTAAAATTAAAACTTTTTCTAGTTCTCAACTAATTAACTAAATTGTTCTAAAAACTCGAATTAAAACTTAGATTTTATTTACAAAATTTTAAAGAAATTTTGACAGGTAGTGTTCGTAAAATCAATTAGCCAAACTACAAATCGAAAGTATTATCGAACTAGGAACCCAGCAAACTCATGCATCGACAAAACAGCATACAATACTTGATATTCGCCCCAGGCTCCGTAACTAACTCGCAAACAGCAATTTCACCACAGAACTCGGAATGGGAATGATTCGGCATTATAAACTAGACAATAACTCAACAACATTTGTAAACCGGAACTCGCCACTCGGTAAACAGAACAGTCGAAGCTTAAATCAGGAAACGAAACTACAACTCGCAACTCAAACTAAGCGACACAGAACTAAATCGAATTTAGTAAAATAGGAACCACACACAGAACTCGGAAAACCAGCACAGCACACCAGCATAAAAACTCAGTCACAAACTCGCAAAAACACACTACAACATCAACTCAGCGATTCGTACTCTATAGCTCAGCTCAGAAACGCAAATCAAAGAACAAGTAATTAAGCTCAACATCTCGTGGTTTAACTACCAACAATCAAAGAAAACGACGAAAACATTCAGCACAATTAAGGAAGCGACCGGGGTTGTGGATTTTAATTGAAACGGATAAGAACACAAGGAAGAATGGGTGTCGTGTTGCAGCGATGAAGAAAGGAAAAAGGGAGAGATCGAAGGAGGGGATAGATGGGAGATGGCGATGAAATTAAAGAGTAAGCGGGGGAGATGGATTCGTTGGGAGAGAGAACGAGAGAGAGAGGAGAAGAGAGGTGAGGGAGAGCTTGGAACTGGAAAGGAGAGAATTAAGGTGGGTTTGAATTTACATGAGCTGCTAAAACAGGGGAGACTTACTAATGCTTCGACTTAAACAAGAAAATGAGACAATTAATTAATTACTGAAAAAAATTGAAACTTATATTTTTGATTTTTTTTAATTTATTTATTTATTATTACACTAAGACATAAAACATTAAAATTTAGATTTGCAATAAACAATAATAAACCCACAATAAAATGGAAATTTAGAGGGATTCAATTATAATATTTACTATGAACAAGAAATTAAAAATCGTTAATTTCAACCCCAAGTGGTTAGCTTTCGCTACTTTGTCCACTAATCGGATTTACGAAATTAACGAAATTTATTCAACATAAAAAAAATGTAAGAAAAAAAAAATAAAACTTGCATTAATATGGAATAAAGTGGTTACAATATCTAGAATTTACTACAAAAATAAAGGTGAAGACTATAAAATTTAGGGTAGCTAAAAACTGAATTGTACAAAACTTAAAAGTGTGCAAGGAGCAAAAGAAAAAGCAAAGCAAGAGAAAGGAAAAAAATGTGCTGGGGGCTATTCCCCGTATGTCCTCCACTTCTGTCTCTCCTCTCATTTTATAGTAGTTGCTTGCCTTCTTCTCTGACCAACCAATGCAACTTGCTCATGCCAATTGTCAATAATTCGGTGCCTAACAATAGTTGTTAGGAAAGGGCTCCGTAGAAATGCTTTTTAACTCGCACAACTTATAATCTTTAATTAATAAATAATTAATTTAACTCAGAAATTATAAAAATAAATACCTAATATTATTAGATATTTATAAATATAATTTTCTAATTTAAATAAAATATTTATTAACAAAACTTAAATTCTTATGTTCCGCGCTGCGGTCTACTGAGGGTCTGGAACCGGACTCCTTAAGCTTTCCTTTTTTTCACCAAACTCCTAATTCTTTTGCCTTTTTGCATTTTGGTCATTTTCTTCTCTTTTTGGCCCTTCCTTGCTCTTTATTCTTTTATTTTGCCATTTCTTTATTTTTCTTTCAATTTCCTGAAATGCAACAAAATAAATTATTAAAATACGAATTCAAGCATTAAATAGGCAATAAAAATATGCAAAATTATGCACTTATCAAATGCCCCCATACCTATCTTTTGCTCGTCCTCGAGTAAAACAAAAAGAATAAAAACCTATACTCACTGTCATAGGAATCACGGGTAATTTTAGGTTTACCAACCTGTTAAACCCATTGACGATCTCTACAGGAGGAGTGCTGTCTCCTAAGGGTTTACAGAAGATATACCCATAAAATCTTATTTTATTTTCTGCCAAGTCTCAAGTATGCAACATATCATAGTACTCCATACAAGTAAACCTCAATCGCACAATACTGAAAGTCTGTTCACTTACACATCATATGTACAAGACTATCCAAGTAAGCACATAGTCTAGATGATGTGCTCCTAAGTGTGCTCCCAAGTGATTAAATGCATGATGCAACAATTATGTATTTACAACTATTTTTTATATATTTTTTTTTTCAATTTTCAATTTTTTGTGATTTTCGATTTTTTTTCGATTTTTTTGTGATATTCTAAAAATAAAAATGCGAAAAAGAGTGAGATACGGGTTACCGAAGCATGCTTCCAAAAATTCCAATTTGCTCCGAGCTCCGTGAAAAGATTCCCGAATTTCCAACCTTTCCTAAAAAAACGAAATAAAAATAAGACAAGAAATAAAACTAATCCGAAAAATTAAAAATCAAGGCGCGAAAATTAATTAGTCCCCGGCAGCGGCGCCAAAAACTTGATGTGGTGAAAATGTTACAATTTAAAATCGCAAGCGCACGATCATCGTTTTAATATTTGAGATATCGATCCACAGAGACTAATATTTTCGCAAACTTAATTTCTAACTTAATCGGATTAGAACAATTTTGGTTTTGTTTCGAGAACTTTGCTATTTAAATCCTAAAAGAAAATTTATACTATTTTAAAATTAAAACTTTTTCTAGTTCTCAACTAATTAACTAAATTGTTCTAAAAACTCGAATTAAAACTTAGATTTTATTTACAAAATTTTAAAGAAATTTTGACAGGTAGTGTTCGTAAAATCAATTAGCCAAACTACAAATCGAAAGTATTATCGAACTAGGAACCCAGCAAACTCATGCATCGACAAAACAGCATACAATACTTGATATTCGCCCCAGGCTCCGTAACTAACTCGCAAACAGCAATTTCACCACAGAACTCGGAATGGGAATGATTCGGCATTATAAACTAGACAATAACTCAACAACATTTGTAAACCGGAACTCGCCACTCGGTAAACAGAACAGTCGAAGCTTAAATCAGGAAACGAAACTACAACTCGCAACTCAAACTAAGCCACACAGAACTAAATCGAATTCAGTAAAATAGGAACCACACACAGAACTCGGAAAACCAGCACAGCACACCAGCATAAAAACTCAGTCACAAACTCGCAAAAACACACTACAACATCAACTCAGCGATTCGTACTCTATAGCTCAGCTCAGAAACGCAAATCAAAGAACAAGTAATTAAGCTCAACATCTCGTGGTTTAACTACCAACAATCAAAGAAAACGACGAAAACATTCAGCACAATTAAGGAAGCGACCGGGGTTGTGGATTTTAATTGAAACGGATAAGAACACAAGGAAGAATGGGTGTCGTGTTGCAGCGATGAAGAAAGGAAAAAGGGAGAGATCGAAGGAGGGGATAGATGGGAGATGGCGATGAAATTAAAGAGTAAGCGGGGGAGATGGATTCGTTGGGAGAGAGAACGAGAGAGAGAGGAGAAGAGAGGTGAGGGAGAGCTTGGAACTGGAAAGGAGAGAATTAAGGTGGGTTTGAATTTACATGAGCTGCTAAAACAGGGGAGACTTACAAATGCTTCGACTTAAACAAGAAAATGAGACAATTAATTAATTACTGAAAAAAATTGAAACTTATATTTTTGATTTTTTTTAATTTATTTATTTATTATTACACTAAGACATAAAACATTAAAATTTAGATTTGCAATAAACAATAATAAACCCACAATAAAATGGAAATTTAGAGGGATTCAATTATAATATTTACTATGAACAAGAAATTAAAAATCGTTAATTTCAACCCCAAGTGGTTAGCTTTCGCTACTTTGTCCACTAATCGGATTTACGAAATTAACGAAATTTATTCTACATAAAAAAAATGTAAGAAAAAAAAATAAAACTTGCATTAATATGGAATAAAGTGGTTACAATATCTAGAATTTACTACAAAAATAAAGGTGAAGACTATAAAATTTAGGGTAGCTAAAAACTGAATTGTACAAAACTTAAAAGTGTGCAAGGAGCAAAAGAAAAAGCAAAGCAAGAGAAAGGAAAAAAATGTGCTGGGGGCTATTCCCCGTATGTCCTCCACTTCTGTCTCTCCTCTCATTTTATAGTAGTTGCTTGCCTTCTTCTCTGACCAACCAATGCAACTTGCTCATGCCAATTGTCAATAATTCGGTGCCTAACAATAGTTGTTAGGAAAGGGCTCCGTAGAAATGCTTTTTAACCCGCACAACTTATAATCTTTAATTAATAAATAATTAATTTAACTCAGAAATTATAAAAATAAATACCTAATATTATTAGATATTTATAAATATAATTTTCTAATTTAAATAAAATATTTATTAACAAAACTTAAATTCTTATGTTCCGCGCTGCGGTCTACTGAGGGTCTGGAACCGGACTCCTTAAGCTTTCCTTTTTTTCACCAAACTCCTAATTCTTTTGCCTTTTTGCATTTTGGTCATTTTCTTCTCTTTTTGGCCCTTCCTTGCTCTTTATTCTTTTATTTTGCCATTTCTTTATTTTTCTTTCAATTTCCTGAAATGCAACAAAATAAATTATTAAAATACGAATTCAAGCATTAAATAGGCAATAAAAATATGCAAAATTATGCACTTATCAATGAGTACTTTGAATCCAAGTCTGGTGAGTCACTTACTGATACCTTTGATAGGTTTACAAAACTCATCAATGAGATGTCCATGCATGGTAAATATTATGACTTGGAGGATATGAATACAAAGTTCATGAAAGCTTTGCCTGATTTCTACAATGAGAAGATATCTGCGATTGAGGAAGCTAATGATCTGGATGAGATTTCATTAGTGGCAGTATATGGAAAATTGAGAGCTTATGAACTTGACAAGCAGCAGAAGAAGAGCAGGAGTGAAGGAAAGATGAAGACTATTGCACTTACTGCTCAATCTGAAGTAAAGAAGCTTCCTGAAGAACAGCATGAAGAGATTGCTGTAAAGAATTCAAGGAAGAAGAAAAGCAAAGAAAGTTCTGAGTCAAAGACTACTGATATGGACTCTGACAACAATGATTCTGAATCTGAGATGCAGGAACTCTTTGCTATGTTTGCTAAAGCCTTTAAAAAAGGAAGATTCAACATGAGAAGATTTAGCAAAGGACCTTTTCAAAAGAAGGAGGAGAAGAAGAGTGACAAAGGCAAAAGTACAATTGTCAAGCTTGATAAGGCCAAGATCAAGTGCTTTAACTGCAGCGAGCTTGGACACTTTGCTAGTGAGTGTAAGAAGCCTAGGAATTCAGGAAAGGGTAATGCACTTATGGTCACACAGAAGGATTGGGCTGATTCCAGTGATTCTGAAGATGAATTGGATTATGACAACATTGCATTGATGGCAAATGGTTCAGACAAACCTGGATCTCCAAAGAAAACTTCTCCATCCTCTGTTAAGGTATCACTTCACTCTCTTGATTCATTTGATAGCTTAAATTCTGATGAAATTAGATCTATCCATGCTGAGTTTAAGAATCTTATGACTAATTTTAGAATTCTTACTTGTGAAAGAGATGAACTTAAGGTTAAGAATGATAAATTAGTTGATAGAAATAATTTTCTTGAATCTGAATTAATTCAAATGGAGGAATACAAGTTAAGTTCTGATAAAGCTAAGCATGATTATAGTGTTATTCTTGAGGCTTATGACTATGTCAGAAAAGAACTAGAGGAAGAGAGAGATGTGATTAAGACCATTAACAATTCCAGTAAAAAAACTATAGAAATCTTTGAAAGTGGAATTCGTGGTAAGGTTAATGGTTTAGGTTTTGATAAGGCTAGACAAGAAGAAAAAGTAGCTATTGTCAATGATAATAGTAAGATAGAAGCTAACACATCTAAATCTGAAGGTAAGAAAATTGTTTCTGAACCTAATCATGTTAAATTTGTTGATTCAAAAGGTACCCCTGTTGTACACAAAAGGATTAACAATAGTAATTCAGATAAGAAAGTGTTAGAGAAACCTAAGAATGTAAACATAGGGTTTTTGTCTAAGTCTCAATTGAAACAGAGATTAGATGGTCTTTCAGAGTCTAGCAAGATCAAAAGAAATAGGAATGGAAAAGAAGGTATTAACAAAGAGAATAATTACAAGAATGTACCTGATGCACCTAGGAAAAAATGCTATAAATGTGGAAATCATAATCATTTGGCCCTAGACTGCAATCAAAAACCTTCTTGGAAAACTGAGTCCAGATTCCCCAAGACTCAGAAAATTCAATACCAACCAAAAAAAGCTTGTTATCATTGTGGTAGTTTACTTCATTCCATTTACATGTGTAGAGAATATCATAAACTGTATTATGACTATTATTCCTTGAAATCTGAAACTCCTAGTCACAAACAGTTTGTGAGATTAGAGTCTAAGGTTGACTCTGCAACAGGTAAAATAAAAGCAAAATCTTCAAAGCCTGTCGTTTCTAAATCTAGTAAGAAAGGATCCAATCAAAGTTGGGTCCTAAAAAATTCTAACTAGTTACCTTTTGTTTGCAGGGCACAGGAAAGAAGCATTCAATTATCTTGGACAGTGGATGCTCTGGACATATGACTGGAAAGAAGTCCCTGCTTACAAAGTTTGAGATGAAAGCTGGCCCAGTAATATCTTTTGGAGATGGCAACAAAGGAGAAACTCTGGGATATGGCTCAATTGTTTTTGGGAATGTCATCATAGAAAATGTAGCACTGGTTGAAGGCTTGAAACATACTCTTTTAAGCATAAGTCAACTGGGTGATAAAGGTTACAAATCAATCTTTGACAGAGAAGGATGCAAAATCTTGAATATACAGAATGGAGACATTGTTCTAACTGGTCAAAGACATGGTAACATATATGAAGCCAGCTTAAGTGATACATCTAAAGGAATTGTTAGATGTCTCTACAGCAAAGCAACAAGTGATGAAAGCTGGAATTGGCACAAGAAGCTCTCACATCTTAATTTCAAGAAGCTTAATCAACTTGTCAAGCGCAATTTGGTGAGAGGCCTACCACAGGCAAATTATGTGCAAGATGGACTTTGTGATGCATGTCAGCTTGGAAAGCAAAGAAGAACCACTTTCAAGAGCAAGACTGAAAATTCAATTACTGAACCATTTCACATGCTACATCTTGATCTGTTTGGTCTAGTAAACATTATGTCTATTAGCAAGAAAAGATATGCTCTAGTTATAGTGGATGATTTCACAAGGTTCACATGGGTGTTCTTTCTACACAAGAAGGATGAGGCTCCTCAGCAAATCATTGAACTTATCAAGAATATTCAGAATAACTGTGAGTACAAAGTCAAAGTACTTAGAAGTGACAATGGTACAGAATTCAAGATTTCTACAATGGAGGGGTTTTGTGCAGACAATGGAATCACTCAACAGTTTTCTGCACCTGGTACATCTCAGCAGAATGGTGTAGCGGGAAGAAAGAACAGGACTCTCATAGAGGCAGCAAGAACCATGCTTGCAGATGCAAAACTTCCAACCTACTTTTGGGCAGAAGCTATTAACACTGCATGTTTCACTCAAAATTGTACCTTGGTAAATGGTCATGGAAAAACTCCCTATGAGATGATCAAAGGAAAGAAACCAAGTGTGAAATACTTTCACATCTTTGGATGCAAATGCTATGTCCTAAAAGTTCATCCAGAACAACTTGGAAAATTTGAAGCCAAATCGGATGAAGCAATTTTTCTAGGATATACAGCATCTAAGGCCTTCAAAGTTTATAATCTCAGAACTCACATTGTTATGGAATCAATTCATGTTGCATTTGATGATAAGAAATTTGGAATTCTTCAAACTGATGAAAGCCATGACAAATTGGAGTTTGAAAATCTGAAGAATTCTGAGATACTCTCCAGTGATGATGAAGGTTCTCCAGAAGGAATTTCTATTGCTTCTCAAAGAAATGCTACTGTTGAGGGGGAGCAAATAAATCAAAGAGAACACAGTGATCATCAGGAGCAGACTAGCCTTTCAGAGTCTACTCCATCAGGAATTGACGTTTCAGAGTCTACTCCACCAGGATCTGATCTTTCAGAGTCTACTGAGGAAAGATCAGTAACTAGCAGCAATATGGAATCTACTGATTCTATTGATCAAAGGAGAGTTTTTGAAGGTAGAGAGAATTCTTCTACAAGAGATACCACTAACTTAGGGGGAGAGACTAGCAGAGTTAATCTACCACCTGTTAGAAAATGGACAAAGGATCATACTGAAGATTTGATAATTGGTGATCCAAATAGTGGTGTTCGAACTAGAAGATCAATTCAAAATGAATGCTTGTATAGTTGCTTTCTCTCAAAGAATGAACCTAAGAAGGTTGAAGAAGCCTTACAGGATCCTGATTGGGTAATTGCAATGTAGGAGGAGTTAAATGAGTTTGAGAGAAACAAAGTATGGAAACTGGTACCAAGATCTAAAGATAGATCTATTGTTGGTGCAAGATGGGTTTTCAGAAACAAGCTAGATGAATCTGGTATGATTGTAAGAAACAAAGCAAGACTGGTGGCCAAGGGTTATTCTCAGGAAGAAGGCATTGATTATGATGAGACCTTTGCACCTGTAGCAAGATTGGAAGCAATCAGAATGTTTCTTGCATTTGCAGCTCATTCAAAATTCAAGGTATATCAGATGGATGTAAAGAGTGCTTTTCTAAATGGCAAACTTGATGAGGAAGTGTATGTGGAACAGCCACCTGGATTTGTTGATCCAAAGTTTCCAAATCATGTCTACAAGCTTGACAAGGCACTCTATGGACTAAAGCAGGCACCAAGAGCATGGTATGAGACTTTGTCTAAATTTCTTCTTGAAAATGGTTTCACAAGAGGTACAATTGACAAAACTCTATTCTTTAGAAAGATAAAAGGTGAATTGCTTTTAGTTCAAGTTTATGTTGATGATATTATTTTTGGTTCTACTAATGAAAAATTGTGTGCTAAGTTTAGCAAGCTTATGCAGTCTAAGTATCAGATGAGCATGATGGGTGAATTAAATTATTTCTTAGGCTTGCAGGTCAAACAGACTGAGACTGGTATTTTCATTAATCATTCAAATTATATCAAAGATCTTTTAAGAAGTTTTGACTTTCAAGACTGTGCAGTTGCAAAAACACCCATGGCAACAGCCACTAAACTAGACTCTGATCCTAAAGGAAAGAGTGTGGATAATACTAGTTATAGAGGCATGATAGGCTCATTGTTATATCTAACTGCAAGTAGGCCAGATATAATGTTTTCTACCTGTTTATGTGCTAGATTCCAAAGTGATCCTAAGGAATCTCATTTAATTGCTGTGAAGAGAATTTTTAGATGTCTCAAAGGAACTCCAAATCTTGGTTTGTGGTATCCTAGAGAATCTGATTTCTTTCTAATTGGCTATTCAGACTCTGATTATGCAGGGTGTAAGATAGACAGGAAAAGCACTACAGGTACATGTCAATTCTTGGGAAATTGATTGATTTCTTGGGCAAGCAAGAAGCAACAATCTGTTTCAACCTCAACTGCAGAAGCTGAGTACATAGCAGCAGGCAGTTGTTGTGCACAGCTCCTTTGGATAAGAAATCAGTTGATGGATTATGGTATGACACTTAGTAATATTCCTATGTTTTGTGATAATACTAGTGCTATTAAAATTGCAGAAAATCCAGTTCAACATTCAAGGACTAAGCACATTGATGTCAGGTATCATTTTATTAGAGAACATATTGAGAATGGTACTGTGGAACTTCATTTTGTTCCTACTGACAAACAGCTTGCAGATATTCTAACTAAACCACTTGATGAGACTACATTCAGAAGATTAGTAAGTGAGTTAGGAATGTTAAATTTTTAGATCTTTAACATCTGCAAAAGTAGCAAGGTATGTTGTTCTTAGCTTATAGACTTGATATTCTTGTCAAGATCTATATTTGATTGTTAAATGATTTAGCTATAACACTTTGCCTTGATAAATTTCAGTGTGATAGACTTGTTAATAATCATCAGGATTAGATTTGTTATCAGGATGCTGACGTCATCAGTATTGTGTCAGTATCAGGATTATGAAAATTGTTTCAGATCCTGACGTTTACTTTGTGTAGTAATCTAATTCTATGATATGTTAAGTCTATGCCAGCATGTTTTGATATTTGCATACTGATAATTTATACATCATTCAATAATCAAAAGACAAGTAGATAACAAGAAATTGTATTTTCATTAATTGAAATCATTACATATATGAAAATGAAATACAACAACTTTTTGTCTAATTTCTACTGATAATTCTATACTTGTTTATTGATATGAATTCTGAGGTACAGGACAAGGAGCATCTCAAGAAATCCATCAGGGGATTAAACAGCCTCGTTTACTCTTGGATTCCTTGTCTGGGCGACTTGAATGAGAGCAGCTAACTTAAATGTATAGCATCCCCATCAAGATCAACCTCAGACTCTCGGCCAAATTCTTCATCCTCAGGTTTTGAGGAGGTTAGGGGAAGATTGTATCCAACAGATGAATGTTTTAGGAGAAACCTCTGGATATTATCGGAAACCAATCCATTTATGATTAGTTCGATGAGAAGAGTCGTCTGTTCAAAGAGATGATCAAGAACAGGATGTTCATCGACCGAGGAAGATCTAAAGAATGGGTTTGAATGGAATTTTGGTTTGAGGAGCATTGTTGAGAAGAAAAGAAATTGAAAGGTTTATGGAGAATGGCATAAGGCGTCTGTTTCTTTTAAAGAAGGATGTGAGAAGCTGAACAGTCACTTGGAAGTTTTAATGAAGTCAAATGCTAATTATTGCATGTGACTATATTTCTTGTTTTCAAGAAATATTGAATATATCTAACCAATTGATTTTGTTCAGATTAATTGTTTATTTCTTTTTCAGATAAAAGAAAAATGCCACGTGGAAACTCCATATTAAGTCTCTGGAATCAGGATGATATTGATCAGGATTTCGTGTGTGATCATCAGGATTTGATGAGAGGTCAACAGGAAAAGGAAACTGATCAGTATTTATTATTAATACCCTGATTTATTTCATGAAAATCAATTTTGGATTTTATTTTCCAAAAATCGTGGATAACCGCACCTTTCAGGGACTGACACCTGTCAATCTACGTGTTAACGTGTGATAGTGGTCTGAAAGATTTGTGAAATATATTAGTTTTGAAACTCTAATCATGTAATTGCTTTCTCTAATTTTACATTCTCTAAAGCAAAAATCACTTTTGAGTTTTCAAAATCACTAATCCATTTCAAGAATTTTTCAAGTTCTTTTCAGATCAAAAATGGCAGCTCAGAGAAGATTACCTAAATCAGTAGCCTTCAAGTTTGGTGACTTCAATTTTATGACAAACAATCATGTAGCAGCTATCACCAACAATGAAGGAGTGTCATCTGATTTTCATCCAATCATGGACTTTCTGGCGTATGGACCATTAAGTTATGCATTGACAGCATCTCCACAAATTAATCAAGTAGCTGTTTCACAAGCTTGGGAGAATGCTGAGGTAATTGATTCTACTCAGAGTCAATCAGTTAAGATTGTTCATATTATCTTAAGTCAGATGAGTATTAAACTTGGGTTAAGAGATCAAAACAGGAAAATGGTTTATTATCATATATTTATGCAAATGTTTATTAACCATTGTATTCCTGATGTTGAAGCTAGATTTGGTAGGGAACATTGTGTTTCTTCTTATGAACAGCAAAAGAGAATTTTCTCTGACATTACAAAGAAGGACAATGAAAAGAATCTAGATGAAATACCTGCAATTCATTATCCACATCATTTTCAGGTAATTCTTAAAACTCATCTTCCTACTTTCTACAATTCTTCTTTCTTTTGTGGTGAAATGGCTCAGGAATCTCAATTGGAGGAGAACCCACCTGTGTCTACCCAAGTAGCCCAAAACATTATAGTCTCTGAAACAATTCAAGAACCAAATTTTAACCCACAGCCTATTGTTTCAGAGAAACCAACCTCTGGTGTTTCTCAAAAGACATCAGTTGTAAGGAAGAGAAAATTTGTTGTGTCAAGTAGTAGTAATTCTAGTGAAGATGATGATGATTTAACTCTTGCTGAAAGAGCAGAATTGAAGGCTGCAATTCAACTTTCTCTGATAGCACAAAGAGATGAAAAACCTAGTCACAGCCAGGCTGCAGTCTCCCAAAAGGCTGTAGTTCTTAAAAAGGGAAAACAGTTACTGGATACTGTCTCTCAAAAGACTGTGTCTATTGAACAAAGATCTCATCCCAAGATCACTTCTGTGTCTACACCTCTTGAGTCTTCTCAGGATAAATCTTTTGCTCACTATACCAGGAGAATAAGGAGAAAGATTCAATTGTCACCTACACACACAGAGTCTAGTCCAACTAATATCATGCAGGTCTCTACAAGTGAAGCTACAATCAAGTCAGCAAATGACCATAGAGATCTGGATATTGATTCTTCATGGGAAACTACATTATCATACAGACTGGCTATGGGACTAATTTCTCTCAAAGTGAAGTTGTCTAGGCCTGTTCTAGATTTTCTGGTTGAAAGAGTACCAAAACTGTTATTTCCAAATGAATATGGACTTCTACATCAAAGACTTGACTTAATGAAGATGTATTTCTATGTATCTGTCAGAAGACAATTAGTCAAGAAATTTGGACTCTCGAAGCGTGTTGCACTTCAATCACTTCATGCATATTTATTTGATAAGGATGTCATTATTGAAGATGGTTTAGTTCAAGGTGAACAACTGGAGGAAGTAGATAGAGAGAAGTAGTCAACAGAAGATACTATTGCACCAGTGGTGAATAGTAAGTAAGATCAGATCACAGTCACTGCAACACAAGAACCATCTAGTCAGAGGAAGGATGACTCAGGAGCTGTGATAGCTGATGTTGAAAGGACTTCTGTGATGACTGAGAATGCAAGTGAGATACCCTATGATATGGGAGGAATGACTTTGGTTGATTTTTCTGAAGATCAAACAAATTTTGTTCAGTCAGAGTCTATCCACCTTGAGGGTGTGTCTCAGCAAACAACACTTAAAGACGGTGATGTACTAACTATGGTGTCTAATGAAGTATTACTGAAGACATCAGAGTCTAGTAAAGAACCTGAAAGTGGTATACTGGAGCCTGTAGTTTCTGAAAGGAAAGAAGATGATAGTATGGGTTCAGAGACTATAGCAGCTCACTCCTTGGAGAAAACCTCAAGCCACATGCCATATGAGGAACCCTCTCTCCATGTGAGTTCAGGTATAAAAACTCCTTCTAAACCCTATTTTTCTGTAGGTCATGAGAGCACTTATCTAAATTTGAGTGATACACTTGAAAAGATGGACTTAGATCCATAATTTGAGCGGCTGGCTCCTGACCAGGCAAAAGGTGAGGTAGAAAGAGTGTTGACTTTAGTAAGTCAAAGTGAGAATGAGGGAATGGATGATCAACTCTATAGTGAGGGATAGAAAATTAGGAAACCATCATTTGATTTCTGGGATCAGGTTTTTCCTGAATCTTGGTCTAAAAATTTGGATATGGATGCTGGTACTTATTCATTCATCAAAATGTATCAGAAGAATGATCTAGCACATCATAATGCAAAGCCAGAAGTTAAAGCTCACAAGCAAAAGGAGAGGCTTGCAGGAATCATTAACAGAAGAGGTGCCAGGATAAAGCAATCTCTTGATACATATGTACCAGATGAAGTTCCTAATGATCCTAGTGTTCCTTTGTATGTACTTCCAATATCAGCTAGAATTGAGACATCTACAGTCTCTGATCACTCTAAGGAGGAGTCAGGATTTGAAGATGTTAGTACACAGAATACTGGTGAAGGAGATGATGATCATGTTTCAGCTACAAATCAGAAAGATGAAGATGTTGATACTTCTAATCAGGTTTTATTACTTGAATATCATACAACTCAAGCAACTTCTTCTACAAGACTTGAAGATACAGTTCTTTCTGATTCTGATACTGAAGATACTAGAAGCACTTCCAACATTGAAGTTCATTCTGATGTTTTGAAAGATATTCAGAATTCTCAAATTGCTATGCAAACAAGACTTCAATCACTTGAAGATAACCAAGTCACAATTATGGAAAATCAAGCAGTTCTGATGAATATCATTTGTTCTGTTTTTGAATCTCTTGGAATTAATGTTGCTGATGTCAAAAAGGGGGAGATAAAGACAATTCAAAGACAACAACAACAACACCACCAGACTGAGGAAGATAAAGCTGGGGGAGATAAAGAGCAGACAAAGAGAAGTAAAAAGAAGAACCAGGAGTGACAGTGGTGAATCTCAGCTAGGAAGTGGTAAAGGAAGAGCAGCATTAATAGTTAAAATTCTTTCTTCTAAGTACTAGATAAATGTCTACATCTGAGAAGAAGGTACTTAACTTCATAATTCTACATTCATAAATTCTATTCTGGTTGTATTGTTATATGTTTTGACATCCACAACTTAGATTTATGCTTCAGATTTTAAAGCATAAATAGGGGGAGATTGTTAGGAATAATTCATAAGTTGTGATGTTAAGAATAGAATTTACACATTATACTTCTTGTAATCCTGATCTTATAAAGGATTTAGCACTATATATAGGATTTATGTGTAAGACAGCTATCTGTATAGTTTAGTAAGGAATGAACAGTGTATCGGAGACTACATGTCAGGAACAAAGAGCAAATCCTGATGACGGTCTAATACTGATGATGATCAGATACTGATGCAAGATGAAATCCTGATATTAGTCGTGTTACTGATGATGTCATTATGGATGCTACAGAAACTGGCAAGTGCTATAAAACAGGATCGTTGTTTGAAGAACAAGCAAGAAGATATTATGAAGGAAAGAGTTTTCTATTGATGAACTATTGACTAGAAGGCAGAACATTGTCATGTATAGATTATATCTTTCTGTTATTAGTTGATAGGTAGCATTATAAATACTCTCTCTATATCATTGTAAAGAGCGTGGTGAAAAATTGATTGAATGTGCGTAGCTCTGTATAAGGTTTGTATTCGAGAGTTCGAAACAAACAGAGAGAAAGATTTGTATTATCAGCAGCTGCTAAAGGTATTTGTACACCTTTGGTAGAGTTTGTATTTGATCTTATTAATACAAACAGAGTTTGATTCATTCGTTTATTCTTGTTCATATAATCAAGCAAAAATCAGACACGATTATATAACTTGTATTCAACCCCCCCCCCTTCTACAAGTTATTCGAGTTAACATGTATCATTAAAATGCGTGAGTAATACGATTATTGATGTAGCGTAAGTAGTAGTTAATGCTAATATAAATTATTATGTGTTTACTGCATGTCGAGGTAGAATTTCTTATGTGCTAGGTGCCGCATGTCTGGGCGGGTACTTTTCTTACTTGTTTACTTTTATGTTGCTGCAAGTTGAGGCATCTTTATTTTTTTGCAAAAACTGGGTTGAATTGTATTTGAGGGGCTGTGCCCATAGTCCGATAAACGAATACTTCATGCCGAAATTTTCTGAAAATCCCCTGCGATTAAATTTATTTAGCTTATTTGACTTCAATGGTCTAAGGGCATGTTTTGGGTGCTAACTGTTTATGTATATATGTGTCAAGGAATTCATTTCGAGGATTAATTGTGTCTTGGGGATTAATTGTCCATTTGTGTATTAATTTTTGGATAATTGTTGTCTCGAGGATTTATGTGCTCAGTTGAAGATTAGTTGTGATTTGATGATTATCTATTAATTAAGTTGTGTCATAGAATGTCAATGGTATTATAGTTGTGTATGTTAAGTGAAATTTATTAAATGGTATGGTTTGGGGTGGTTAGCACCAGGAAATGTCCACTTAAAAAGGGGGACTCTTCCATGTCATTTTCCTTACTAAATGTGTTATGTGTATTAAGTTGTATTAGAATAGTCAACTATAGGGAGGACACCTATAGTTTGACTTTACGTGACTTAGTGGTAATTCTGAGTTGTGTCTACTCGAGATACGAGGTTGGACTGACACGTAATTGTAACTATTTTTTCCCTTTTCAGTATCTCATTCTGACACTATTTTTCATTCTTTCTTTTAATCTTTTGGGAATATCCACTAGCGCCAGATACGTAGGACGATGATCAGTCGCCTGACCGTATCTGCTCTCTGTTTACTATCGGTAGAAGGAATGAAGGCTCTAACTGCTAACATCATCCCTGGAGGAAGGATCTAACTGCTACATCCTCCTTCGGCAACTCTTGGGCCGTAATAATAATTTTGGAGGAAGGCTCAAACATCTACATCCCCCTAGAGGAAGGCTCAAACTGCTACATCCCCCTTCGGCAACTCTTGGGCCGTAATAACATTCTGGAGGAAGGCTCTATCTGCTACATCCTCCTTTTTATAACCATTATTCCACTTATAACATCATTCCACATTTTTCTTTCAATTTACATTTCCGTTTACATTCACATATGTCATTACTCTTAAAGCTTATGCCATAATACTCTGATTATGACTCAGACATCTTTTCAGCATTCACTGAAATCCAGCTCCCATATATATATATATATATATATATATATATATATATATATATATATATATATATATATATATATATATATATATATATATATATATTATTCCATCTACTTTTGAAATGGTAGATAATAATCAAATAATACTTATTAAATCACAATGTTTTAAAAGAATATCTTTAGCAAAATATTATAAATCACATAACCCTAGATAACAACTGATACCATTCTTTCATTTACTCTAGATAACAACTGATACCATTCTTTCATTTACTCTTAATCATAACGCATGTTCACTTCATGCATAATCATCTCTATGTATATCCATATCCATCTCATACTCATATTCACATCCATATTCATATACATCTTTGTATACCTCTCCTTTTAATATCAATAATCAAGGAAAACAATTTCTTAACAATATAGTAACAATGGCATCACACACACACACACACACACATATATATATATATATATATATATTCCATGAAATCAAGTTTCTTTGAAGATAAATAATTTCCAAGTAGGGACAGAAAAGATCTTGCCTGAATCTCTAAGACGAGCCTGTGGAATCCTGAGTTCGTCTCCCGACTCTATAGAAATGAAAAGATCACCGTTAATATATATATCCCACTTAATAACCTAATCTCTATACAATAACACCCTTGACTCCTAATATATGTTTAACATATCACTATTGCCCCAAAATTTCAAGAACTTAACCATTTATAAACTCAATCGAAGTTTCAGGGGTTTTCACCATTTCCCCTAACGACCACACTTAATTGTAAAAATTCCCAGAAAATATAGATTTCGAATTTTACCATAAGACCAACTGGTAATGCCTCTTTGACTACCCTACTACCATATCCCAAAATTTTATAATTTTTAAGAATGTCTAAGTATGGTAGTTATAGCCTCAAAGTTGGTATAACTACGTTTTCTCGACTTTCGAACATCTTTCACTAAAACTGACTTTTCTCCTAAACCGTTCATCAGATTTTAACGCACTTTATATCAAAACGATCTATGAACCAAGCTCTATCATCTCATGGTCACTTGGGAGTCTGGACAGTTACCTACCGTACGGTTACAGGGTCCAAAACAGGGCAATTTCTTGGTCTAACGAAAATCGAACATTATGACGGCTATAATTCGGACATTCCAAAAACCATTCCATCACAACCAAGCCATATAATCATCCACCACTCCATACACATCAATATTACATCCTCATAATCCATATAATCAGTGGTGAGGCCTCAATACCATCACCCAACAATCAATCAAAATTTATGCTAGCTAACATCACAATAATCACTTTTAACCACACATCATCCATTAACATCACTAAAACTCACATAATAAAAAGGGGTTAGGGTTTATACCTTCCTTGAAGCTTTAACAACACTTAACAAAGGCTTGTAGTCCTTGATAAGCCTTGATATAACCTTATAACACCTTAAACTAACAAGAAACATCAAGAACATACTTAGAGATTTTCGGAGTTCTAAAACCCAGCTGAAAGAACATGAAACACGAGGCCCTTACCTTGCTTTTCTGGACAAACTGTGTGAAATAAGAGTTGTAGATTATCTCATGGGCTTTCCAAAAAGCTATAGAACGCAAAAGTTGGCTGAGAAACTAAGGAGTTATGCTCGTTTTACTGATCTGTTGTTGTTTTGGCCGAATTTGCAAGAAATGGAGGGGGAGAAGATTTTTGTGTTTGGTTGATCTTATCTTGGCTTTCTCTTGTAAATTCTAGAGTCTTGTAGAGTTATGTGGATAATTACCTTGGTTAATGACTAAGTTACCCCTTAAAAAGGTGTTAGTGGAAAGTGATGTCATTGATGATCTCTTAATCTCTTTTCTTGTTTTTTTTTTCTTCTAAGTATTATGCTAATTCTATTGATAATTAATAATATGGTAGGTATCCTTGTTAATTTATAAATCTTGGTTGTTTGGTTTCCATACTCGTCTAATTGTGATTCGTTTCGAATATACCTCATTATCTCAGTGGTTCTGAAATCATTTATCAATCCAAATTCCTTTGGTATTTCCTTAACTTAGTAATCCTTTGGTTTAACCTAAATCTTCTAATTCCTCAATATATAATTCCTTTAATATTTCCATGCTCCTTAATATCCAATAGAAGCTTATTCGAAATCAAAATCCTCAAAATCCATATTCAGGAATTTCTGAAATCTATCGTCATTTCGAGTCACTTAATTTCAGTGTACAATACTAATATAGTTTTTGTTTATTCATTTTCTGTTTCCATTATAGAGTACCTACACACCATTTCTCTAAATCCCCAAAATTTACTATTCATGGGATCACTGTAGCATTGCTAAAGTTAGGGTTATTACAGTCTTCCCCCCTTAAAAGGATTCCGTCCCGGAATCATGTTGAAATTGTCCATATACACCTTTTTCATCTACACCTTATAACTTCTGCACCACTTTCTCCATCCTTTTTTCCTTCATAATATCTTTATCTTGTTTGCGCAAAAATACACCAACATAAATTTGCTTGTCATTCATCACATGTCCTTTAGCTTATCAATATCAGTCTCCTTCATTTCTTCCCTTACCAATTTCTTCCTGTTTCAGTCATTCTACATTGGTTCATCTCTCATTCCTCTTTTAGCTAAGGGTATCGGCCACCACATTGGCCTCCCCTGAATGGTGGTGTATCTCACTATGGTTTGTCTATCTTTTGATCTCTATCATGACATAAAAATATGAATACTTCAATCTTGTTATATCCTAACTCTGTAAAATCCTCCAGAAATTTGACTATAACATTATTCCTTGAAACAATTGTAAAAAAAATACTACCTATAATATATATTTCCTGTTCGTATCTAAACATGGTTTATCCCAAAATACTATTACTTCCTCTCTCTGGATCAGCATATCTTACTTCCAACTCAGATAGATCATTCTTATCTATTTTGTTAACTTATTTACACCATTTATTGACCACATTGATTCCTAACCAAACATTTACACTAAAAAATTAAATAATAAAAGAAAATGTTCACCTGCATCTGTATCAGGCTTTTTCAATGCTTCCCCTAAGGTCATATTGTACACTCTGGCAGTAGGTTTATTTGAAGCAGTCATACTTTGTCCTGACGCAGCCGATCCACTAGAACGACAATCTCGGGCTATATGGCCTAATTTCCCACACTGGTAACACTTGACACCACTCTTCTCAGTTAGGCATTGGCTAAAATAGTGTCCTTGTTGTCCACACTTATAACAAGTTATTACCAACGCTCTACATACCCCTGTATGCTTCCTACCACACGTATGACAATCTGGTAATGGTGGTCTTGATTGATTAAACTGAAATGCTCCTGAGGACTTACCACCCTGATTCACAGTCTCACTAACAGTCTTGTTATTCCCTGACTTTCCTACAAACTGAGATTTTTGTCCTTTACCAATCTTACTAAAGTAACTTCCTTCACTTGAACCTCCTTTCTGACCCTCGAATTTCCTTTTCTTATTCTCTCGACCTATTTGAGTTTGTTCACTCTCGGCTTCTATAATGGATGCCTTTTGAACTACCGCAACATAATCAGTTAACTCAAACGGTGCCACTCTCGTCCGTAGCCATGGTTTCAATCCTTGTTGGAACCTTTTTGCTCGTTGTTCCTCAGTATGCACAAATTCTGGAACAAACCTAGACAATTCAGTAAATTTAGTTTCATACTCGGCCACTGATAGGTTATCCTGCTTTAATTCCAGAAATTTCATATCCATTTGGTTTTCCAGATACCTAGGAGAGTACTTTTCTAAAAACACCATAGTGATACGCTCCCAAGTTATCACTCCTACTCCCTCTAGATTTTTCTTAGCTTCCCACCAATAATTTGCCTCTCCCTTTAAGAGATAGGCCGCAAAGATTGTTTTCTGATCCTCCTCTATCCTCAGTATCTCGAAAGCTTTCTCCATTTCTTTCAGCCATGCTCTGGCTACTACTGGGTCAACAGTTCCCTCAAACTCCGGGGGTTTTAATGACTTAAAAGCGCGAAAGGAGTTAGATGCCTGCTTGGGAAGAACAGGTGGTTGTTAAGGATTCTGTGGATTAGCTAAATTCTGCCTTAATAGGTCCATGAGTTGGTTAAAAGGGTCACCACCCTGATTTCCTTGTTGACCAGTTGATTCATCTTCTTCTTCATGATTTTGTTCATTTTGAGCGTTTATACCCTGCCTATTATGACTTCCTTCCTCTCTCTCATTTTCCCTTGCATTCGCTCTATTATTACGCTTAGGCGGCATGATTCTGTATATAACAATATTCTTCATTAATCACCCAAATTTAGGGTATAACATACATCATTCCCATATACATCATTCTCATATACACAATTATATCACTAGTTAACTCATTTATATACCCTAATATTCTTAACTCAACTTTAGCAAATAAGCGTATCACCTTTAGCACACTAACCTTTTCATTTAAGTCAATCACCTTATATACATCAATATTTTAGAATCTCAACATTTAATATCAAAATACGATAGAATTTAGATAGAATACACAAACTTCATTAATTATCCCCACTTCCTTTGTTTATCCTTATTCTAACTTTTTCCTCAAAATACACCTTACTCTCAATAGTAAATCTCAATTATACCTTAAAATTCCTCATATTCTTTTATCTTACTAATCATCAAATATACCCCTTTCTTCTCACGAAATTCCTTTCTCTTTTATATCGAAACGCTTCTAACTCTAATTATCTCTTATTGAAATTTCCCTTAAAATCTCGAGTTTCCTCGTATAATCACGTATACTCTAAACTTTGCTTCCATTTTTCCATCCATTAAGGAAATCTTCTATATTTGAAACAATTGATAGAATTCAAGACACTTTGAATTGAAACGAACCGAGAAACAAGCAAGGGTCCCATAACAATTTATAAAATTAAGAGTTTTAAATAACTTTTATTTGAAACCAAAAGGATATTTGGGAAATTAATATGATGGAAGAACCCGTACGTCACACAAGTGAGGGCGTCCCCTCTGACTTTCAATCACACAGACAGATCGTCCTTGTGTATACATGTAGGATTGTTCCTCTTAGTTGGAATAAGAAGTATAAAAAAAATATTTAATCACGATGATAAATACCCTCTTCCAAAAATAATCTTAGGGAAATATTTTGTCTAAAATAGATAAAATAAAATTTTGAAAGACATTCCAAAGGTACCAGAAAGTTTTAAAAAGATACCTGCCCCCTTTTGAATAAGAGATGATAGGTCACCCTGGAATTACTCACGAGGTTATCTAACGTACACTTCCCGATACATCAAGTATTCCCTTTCTCATATTGATCTCGTGTGCTACATAAACTTAACACTTTTGGCATAATAACCTTTATTAGCAATAATCTATAAAATTATAATCACTACTTAGAATAAACGCTTCGTTCGATAAACCCCCCCTTGAACTCGATATGAGTTCACAATTTCTATTATTACTGATATATTTATTATTATCACTATTGTTCCTGAGCATTATGACTCTTAGCTCTGATACCAAACTGTGACAGCCCAAATCCGGGGTCATGAATCCGGCCGTCACGGACCAATTTCCATTCAATATCAATAATCCTTGGGTCTTTTTTTTTTTTACAATTAATACTTATGCAATTGACCCCGCAATAATACACACACACACCAGTCATATGCTCAGAAAACAACATTCATCATAATAAAAGTTTAGAGTTAACAGTTATTACAACCCAGGCTCACACTTAAATACATTGCTGAATAATACTTCGACATGAAGCATTTCAACAATCAAAAGTTTATTACATGCTTGCACACTTAATTATACATAAGGCTCTCAGAACCCGTCTGCCTCATCACTACCTCAGGAATCGATGCTAGCGTGCTCTCAGAAGGTCGCCTTCCCCCTACCCTCTTGCGGGGCATTCTGCGAAGTATTGGCATACCTAGCTGTATATAGATAAGTAGCAAGAGTGAGATATAATAGCTCAGCAAGATAATATTGTCACTAAAAACAAAATTTAAACATCTAAATCTATATAACCAATTATAGACTTTGAGAAAAAATGTCATTCTTATTTAATAATACATCATCCACTTTCTATTATAAGAAAAGAAAGATACAACAATATAATATCAATTTCTCTTCTATATTCAGACAATAATCCACACTTCCTCTCAATATATTATCTCAAGATAACATAGAGATTTGAACTATATCTCTCATTATAATCCCTCCATTTCCTTTTACACAGCCATTTTATACCATAATATAAAATCAGTTTCTCTTCCATTTATAACAACAATTTCATAATTTCATACTATTTTTTCCCTTTTCAGTATCTCATTCTGACACTATTTTTCATTCTTTCTTTTAATCTTTTGGGAATATCGACTGGCGCCAGATACGTAGGACGATGATCAGTCGCCTGACCGTATCTGCTCTCTGTTTACTACCGGTAGAAGGAATGAAGGCTCTAACTGCTAACATCATCCCTGGAGGAAGGCTCTAACTGCTACATCCTCCTTCGGCAACTCTTGGGCCGTAATAATAATTTTGGAGGAAGGCTCAAACTGCTACATCCCCCTGGAGGAAGGCTCAAACTGCTACATCCCCCTTCGGCAACTCTTGGGCCGTAATAACATTCTGGAGGAAGGCTCTATCTGCTACATCCTCCTTTTTATAACCATTATTCCACTTATAACATCATTCCACATTTTTCTTTCAATTTACATTTCCGTTTACATTCACATATGTCATTACTCTTAAAGCTTATGCCATAATACTCTGATTATGACTCAGACATCTTTTCAGCATTCACTAAAATCCAGCTCCCATATATATATATATATATATATATATATATATATATATATATATATATATATATATATATATATATATATATATATATATTATTCCATCTACTTTTAAAATAGTAGATAATAATCAAATAATACTTATTAAATCACAATGTTTTAAAAGAATATCTTTAGCAAAATATTATAAATCACATAACCCTAGATAACAACTGATACCATTCTTTCATTTACTCTAGATAACAACTGATACCATTCTTTCATTTACTCTTAATCATAACGCATGTTCACTTCATTCATAATCATCTCTATGTATATCCATATCCATCTCATACTCATATTCACATCCATATTCATATATATCTTTGTATACCTCTCCTTTTAATATCAATAATCAAGGAAAACAATTTCTTAACAATATAGTAACAATGGCATCACACACACAAACACACACACACACACACACACACACACATATATATATATATATATATATATATATATATATATATATATATATATATATATATATATATATATATATATATATATATATATTCCATGAAATCAAGTTTGTTTGAAGATAAATAATTTCCAAGTAGGGACAGAAAAGATCAAGTGGGATATATATATTAACGGTGATCTTTTCATTTCTATAGAGTCGGGAGACGAACTCAGGATTCCACAGGCTCGTCTTAGAGATTCAGGCAAGATCTTTTCTGCCTGAATCTCTAAGACGAGCCTGTGGAATCCTGAGTTCGTCTCCCGACTCTATAGAAATGAAAAGATCACCGTTAATATATATATCCCACTTAATAACCTAATCTCTATACAATAACACCCTTGACTCCTAATATATGTTTAACATATCACTATTGCCCCAAAAGTTCAAGAACTTAACCATTTATAAACTCAATCGAAGTTTCAGGGGTTTTCACCATTTCCCCTAACGACCACACTTAACTGTAAAAATTCCCAGAAAATATGGATTTCGAATTTTACCATAAGACCAACTGGTAATGCCTCTTTGACTACCCTACTACCATATCCCAAAATTTTATAATTTTTAAGAATGTCTAAGTATGGTAGTTATAGCCTCAAAGTTGGTATAACTACGTTTTCTCGACTTTCGAACATCTTTCACTAAAACTGACTTTTCTCCTAAACCGTTCATCAGATTTTAACGCACTTTATATCAAAACGATCTATGAACCAAGCTCTATCATCTCATGTTCACTTGGGAGTCTGGACAGTAACCTACCGTACGGGTACAGGGTCCAAAACAGGGCAGTTTCTTGGTCTAACGAAAATCGGACATTATGACGGCTATAATTTGGACATTCCAAAAACCATTCCATCACAACCAAGCCATATAATCATCCAACACTCCATACACATCAATATTACATCCTCATAATCCATATAATCAGTGGTGAGGCCTCAATACCATCACCCAACGATCAATCAAAATTTATGCTAGCTAACATCACAATAATCACTTTTAACCACACATCATCCATTAACATCACTAAAACTCACATAATAAAAAGGGGTTCGGGTTTATACCTTCCTTGAAGCTTTAACAACACTTAACAAAGGCTTGTAGTCCTTGAGAAGCCTTGATATAACCTTATAACACCTTAAACTAACAAGAAACATCAAGAACATACTTAGAGATTTTCGGAGTTCTAACCCAGCTGAAAGAACATGAAAAACGAGGCCCTTACCTTGCTGTTCTGGACAAACCGTGTGAAATAAGAGTTGTAGATTATCTCATGGGCTTTCCAAAAACCTATAGAACGCAAAACTTGGCTGAACAACGAAGGAGTTATGCTTGTTTTACTGATCTGTTGTTGTTTTGGCCGAATTTGCAAGAAATGGAGGGGGGGAAGATTTTTGTGTTTGGTTGATCTTATCTTGGCTTTCTCTTGTAAATTCTAGAGTCTTGTAGAGTTATGTGGATAATTACCTTGGTTAATGACTAAGTTACCCCTTAAAAAGGTGTTAGTGGAAAGTGATGTCATTGATGATCTCTTAATCTCTTTTCTTGTTTTTTTTTCTTCTAAGTATTATGCTAATTCTCTTGGTAATTAATAATATGGTAGGTATCCTTGTTAATTTATAAATCTTGGTTGTTTGGTTTCCATACTCGTCTAATTGTGATTCGTTTCGAATATACCTCATTATCTCAGTGGTTCTGAAATCATTTATCAATCCAAATTCCTTTGGTATTTCCTTAACTTAGTAATCCTTTGGTTTAACCTAAATCTTCTAATTCCTCAATATATAATTACTTTAATATTTCCATGCTCCATAATATCCAATAGAAGCTTATTCGAAATCAAAATCCTCAAAATCCATATTCAGGAATTTCTGAAATCTATCGTCATTTCGAGTCACTTAATTTCAGTGTACAATACTAATATAGTTTCTGTTTATTCATTTTCTGTTTCCATTATAGAGTACCTACACACCATTTCTCTAAATCCCCAAAATTTACTATTCATGGGATCACTGTAGCATTGCTAAAGTTAGGGTTATTACAGATTAAATAAACCTTATTCGTCTAATTAAGTTTATTTAATTGGATGAATATCATTTTCAAAACGTTTTCTTAAAATCGCTTTGTTCTGGAATAATAACAAAAATATTCCCATGATTATAAATTGAATATTTTTGGTTAGAGTACCTGGAATAATATTGATAAACGTTATTTGAGAGTTTATTTAATTCAATGAAGATTAATTATAATATTCATTTGGCAAGGATTTATGAATGAGAATCAGTGTGAGTTATTTGATAAAGTGGTTAGAGTCCGGGAATTGCCGGAGAGACAATGTCTTGGTTTGGATTAGAAATATTCCAAGAGTTACATTTGGGTGTTTTGAGTTTATTTCATATTTTGATATTAGTAGTAAAAATTATTTGAATATTCACTTTATTAAGTGATTACTCCTTGAATATTCTTTTAAAAAGGGGCTATTGAATATAATTATTCAATAAATATTATGTATTTATTTATTAATATCCTAAGTGTTTTAAAGGGTATAGAATGTTAATTGGAGGTTATTTAAGGACTTTCATAGTTGTTAAAATATTATCTTTTGATTCTGCCTAAGCAAGTTTTCAAAACCTATACTTTTGAAGTATTATTGTATATATAATACTGCATTTGCCAGGTTTTGCTATAATCTTATTTCATGTTGAAATAGAATTTGACCTTTGGATTATATGCGATCTTTAGAGTTAAGTATTTATGAACCGGTATATCTTGTAGCTCTAGATATAAGAGCATATTCATTGCTTTTGACTTTAAATCGGGAGTCGGTATTTTGTGATATAGTGATAGTCGTGGAAACACGGAGGGATTCCAGCGACAAATTATGATTGATTTGAGGAATGGTATTTATAAACATTAATTACTTGGAAGACATTTGAAGATTGTTATTTGAATATGGTATCATTCGAGTAATTGTATTTGCTTACTATATCTTTCGAGGTGTGTTATTTGAGTATTATCTCAGTCGAGAAATACCATATGAATATTATTTCTGTTAAATATGCTATTGGATGGCATAACTGTTTTCGAAAGTATATTACGATACTTGATTACGATTTGGTAATTGGCTTATAAGCTAGATATGAGATATTAGTTATAAGCCGGGTTTTGCAAAGGCCCATAGTGAAGGGCGTATGACTTACATTCCTTTAATATAGACCGGGAGTCGGTATTTCTGTATAACTTGTGATTATTTTCTGAGGAAAATATTGGATAAAGGTTTTCCCATTATTTCTCTAATGAATATTATTTTGAATATTCATTTCAGTTATTTTATTCAATGAATATTATTTCGAATATTCATTTAAGAATTTATTTATATACTTAATGAATATTTTTATATATTCATTCGAGGATTGTTATGAGAAATATATTTTTGATTAAAAATATTCGAATGCTTATTTTTGACCTACAAATATTATGTAAATTATTTCGGAGTCTTATTTTTGATACTATTATCAAGAAAGGTTCTCGAGATTCCATCCTTCATTCAATTCTATCCGTTAAATTATAAAGGAACCTTACTTGAGAAATGTTATCTATCTTCATGACTTCTTGGTCACAATTTCGTTGAAACTATTCTTTTCATTCGCAACTGGGTTGCTATGAGTCATTGAATCTTGTGTACCCACTCATCATTCGAGGGGTAAGATTGTTGGAACAAGTTGGTATCCATTAACAAGCTTCGGCTTGGGAAATATTGGTGAATTTTCCCTTCCAACTAGATACGACTACTTTGTGGAGTCTTATCAACAAGTATTATACTTGGGGAAAGGGGGACGAACTTTATGTTTCAAGGCTATGGATGTGAATTGAACTAGGAGACGCGTAAGTGGCCGAGTGGCGCCTGCCCAGCAATAGCCCAACCGTTGGCTGAGGAGTTCCAGAGGGCGGTAGACAAGTAAATCCGTCGGAGCTACCTTCTACATGTAGAGAACGACTGATGAGATGCATGACATACGACTGATCATCGTAAACGTCAGGGCATCTGGCGCGGCAATGCTCCCGTATTAGTTCATCTTTCAAAATTTGAAATCTTCTGCAACACCATCTGTGTTGGCAGGGTTAAAAAGTGTTTGAAACTGGAATTGCAATATTTTCATGCAATTTCCTCTTTTATGATAAATGATAATATCTTGCTTATCTTTGGCATAGTAGATATTCCCACGGAAAATATAAATTGAGTTATCTTGTAACTTCATCCTTTATCTTATAATTGATGACTCTATTGATACCTTACATAACATGAGTTGTGATAAGGAGGCTTTTGATATTGGACTATCTTATAACTTCATCTTTTAAGTTATATGTTGAGACCCTGGTTATATTCTATATAGCAGATATTTTACGAAAAGGTTATATGGAACTATCATATAACTTCATCTTTTACGATATACTAGCACTATGTTCGTCAATACATGGCATACAGTTTCAAAGATATTTTAGAACTGTTATTACATTGCTGAGGTACAGTATCTTGATCTATCAAGTGTTTTGGCGAAAATGATGTACTCATATGTATATACTTTAAGACTTGTGAAATACTAAAAAGGGGATCTTTTTATGGTTTGGTTTCTGTCTGATGAAAACTCTTGTAGTAGGAGTATATTGCACTACGTATTTTGACGAGTTTTCTTAAAGGTCGTTGAGACTACAACTTATACCATTTTGCTAAGGTATGAAGCTTAATATGGTTATTATAATCCCAGGTTGTTCATTTGATGCTATTTCAAATGTTATACTTCCCTTATTGAAGTTCCATAGTTATAAATGTTTCAGAAATGATATTAAATATCGTTAGACATTGAATACCCTTGTGTGTATTGGTATGTATATTGTTAAGTTCTATTATTACCTTGCTGAGCAATTCTTTCGCTCATTCTTTCTTGTTTCAAATATTAGCCTTTCAGAGGAAGATAGTCGGTTGAGGCTTATCTGCATGGCTCAGAAGAAGCAGGCAGTACGCCCTTATGAAGATGATATGATCCAGAAAAGCTATAGCTGGAGTAAGTTATATGTAGGTACATTGATGTGTAATATATATTACTTTGTACTGAGTAGTACTAGTTGCTAGTGTACTTCCCAACGAAGCTATACTAGTAGTATAAGAATTATAAGACATAGTGCGATGTAATTGAATGGATGTAATGGGAAATGTAAGCATGTTGAATTTTTGTTTCTAGCCCTGTAACCTAAAAGATGCTTGGTGGTCGGGGTCTCAATGGTTGTAATTCAGTTATTGAGTGACTACAGGTGGTTAATGTTATTAAACAGGTAAATTGACATTGAGGATTTCCGCGTAACGACCAAATCCTTGACCCCGGATTTGGGGGTGTTACATTTACAGTCATCATCTCGAGCCAGCTTGCGTATAGAAATCAAATTATGGTTGAACTTTGGAAGATAAAGTACATCCAATAACTTCAAGCCATTGTCAAGTTGCAAATTACCAATATGTGAAATCAGCACATTATCACCTGTAGGAAGCTTAATTGTGTATTGATTTGGAGCTAATTTTACATTTGACAACAATGACAATGTTGATGTCATATGATCTGTAGCTCCAGAATCAACAATCCACTCATGTTGCAAATTCTGAACACTATTGCACAATGCTACTCCTGAGAAACTGACCATTCCAGAAAAAGGAGAATCATATTCTTCTTCAGCTGTATTTCTTGCAATAGTGCTTAAAGATGCTGGCAACAACTTCAACAACTGCTCTAACTGTTTTGCTATCAAATTCATACTACTTTCATCATCAGCATCACAAACAGTCTGTGCAATATTAACCATCCATTTGTTCTGATTCCAACTACCTGCATTTCCAGAATTACTTCCCTTCTGAGCTCCAACTATACCAGATCTTCTGTGTTTACTATGCCACTTTGGATAACCAATAACACGCCAACAGTCCACCTTAGTATGACCTTTTCTACCACACTTTGAGCAAACTTCACCAGCACCAGCATTTTACTAAAATTACTACTATGTTGTGTTTTACTATATATAGCTGCAATTTCATATCCTCCTTGACCCTCACCAAGTGTTTCTCTCTGTGATTCCTCTTGCTGAATCACAGAGCAAGCCATCTCCACACTTGGCAATGGAATAGTCATCAAGATCTGACTACGCTGTGAAGTATAACACTCATCTAAACCATTTAGAAGCTGAAACAAATGTGCTTCTTGTTTCTGTACTTCTAAAACCTTCAAGAACTCTTTCATTTCATCACTTAGTGTAGTAAGCACAGGCATGACATTCATCGCATCAATTTCTTCCCAGATTGAACTCAAATTCGTGAAATATTCAACTAAAATGCTCCATCTTGTTTTACACTAAACAAATCCTTATTTAGTTTATACTTTCATGATCCATTAGATAATTGAAATCGTTGTTCTAATATCTTCCATACATAAGCAGCATAATTAACAAACAAAATCGATTTCTTAATAGATTCTGAAACATTATTATGAATCCACGAAATTACCATATTATTGCACGTATCCCGCTGCAGAGCATCTGTTGCTTCAGTTATGCTTCGCTTCTCAGATCCAGTTACAAACCCTAGCTTTCACTTAGACATCTATTGAATCTCCATTGATCGCTTCTAGATGCGATAATCATCTGTACCTTGCAATTTCACAACATTGATAGACGTAGGTCCATCACTTGGATGCAGAAACAGTGGATTCTACATATCTGCAAACGAAAAACGACTGCTTGTCGCCGCCATTAACACTTCAATTTACAGAAATCAAGCTTTTCGTCAACTAAACAATATCACCATTGACAAAGCTTCAACTTCAGTAACTTTTTAGCTATATCACTCGTGCTCTACCTACAGGAACTAACTCTCTTCAAGGATTCTTCGGATCACAGCTCTGATACCATAAAGAATTTAACAAGGTGATCACAAGCTTGAAGAAGAAGTTTATATCATCCTTAGAACACATCATACAGACTTAAAGAAACAGATTGTAATATTACAGAGTATATAAGCTAAAAATGTAACAAACTTTCTAACAGAATTACTCAGTAAAATGACAACTATGCCCTTGAGTTGACTTTGACCACAAGCCTTGACCTGCTACCTTGACTTGCTGGCATAAATTTGCACATTAATTAGGTTCATTGACTCTGCTAGATGCAGGTGGCTGTGCAAAAGATTTGTTGTCGAAGATGAAAGAACATGTGCAAGGACTGCAGTCATCTTTGCGTAGAAGAGGTGGAGGTTCCATCCAACATGATATAAATGCATGCAACGCCTTCCGGAAGAAGGCGAAAAAGGAAGCTTTGAAGTGTATTAGTTCATTAAAGCGTGCCGAAGGCAAATTTGTGTTCTTACCTCAATTAGATTTAGATCCTCACTTGTTGATGGTCATCAGAGTGCTAAGAGAACTTAGCAATATTACATCTCTAATTTATCGATATCTTTTATTGTTTTTGTCCACTCCATCCCTTTTGAAAACCAAGCTTGGAGGATGCTCCTTGATCTCCAAACTGATGCCAGTAGGTTTAGCGCTTAGTGAGAAGGAAAAGAAGATCAATAATGAAGTAGGGAGAACTAATGTTGCCCTGTGCAACCTTAGTGCACATGCTCGAGAAACTGGTGTTTCGGATGAAGTTTGAACTGTACAAGATAAGTTAGAGGCACTTGCCGATATCATTAGTGGACTCGAGTCTGGAGTAGACACTGTAATTAGGCGACTTATCCAGTATAGAGTGTCTCTCCTTAATGTTCTTACTCGTTAGTTTCTCCCTCATCCCCTTATTCTCTAATGATCATGGCATTATTGTTGGAATATGGATTCGATTATAATTTGAATTCATTGATTCGGTAAAATCAATTCCGTTTTTACTACGGATATTTTGCCACCGCCTTAACATAATTAATTAACACGGTTAATTGTGTTAAGGAAATTGCCACCGATTTAATTGATTAGCGTGGCTAATTAATTAAGGCAATTGTGTAGTGCACAAGTCTTCTCATCCTATAAATACTCATCTAGAGCATTAGGATTATTTACTCGAAAACACACATCCTCCTCTCATATACAGCCTCTTCTCTTCCTCTGGTGATAGTTCTTGCTAGTCTCAAGCTCGCTGAGAGTGACGCCCGTCTGTAGCCTCACTGCAATCCGTTTTATCCTGGGAGGCGATTCGCTCACACATACGGTGAAGGGCTAATACGCTTTAAGGAGACAGTCACGCACTGGACTCGGGTTTTTCCTTCCTTGTCTCCTCTTTTGTCTGTTTTAATTATACACATAACTGTTACTCACACACGCACAAATATTATATTGTTTGTATTTATCACAGATTGTCTAACAATCTTAAAGCGTATTATTTTTATATCTGTGATATGTACCTACGTAATTATTTGTTTGTTTGAGTGACAGATTCTTAAAGCAGCTTCTTAATTTTTGTACGACCTGATTTATAAATCGTACTGATTTATGTGCTTTAATCACCATATGATAGACTTGATAGTTAATAACATGTGAATTGGTGAAATTGATACAAAATCACGATTATTAAAGAATTGGTTTAACGTGAGCGACTTAATTGAAATTTTTCATCGACATAAAATGTTTATGTCTTCTGATGATAGTTAACTTGTGATGTCTCTGGGATTGTGATATCTTTGCCTTTTCATGGGATCGTATTAATATCCTACAATTGTTTTAAAGTAGTCCAAACTTAATTGTTTCTTGGCATTATACATGTTTTAAATTGTCATATGCGTTTGGAATGGCTTGGATTAAGTTTTATATTATGAATATAATGATCCATGATTATGTGATTTTAGATGCAAGTGCCATGTTTATTAATGATAAGCTTCCTGGATAATTTATTAATATGAATGTCCTGCTTGGTGTATAAAATTATTTTTTTATTAATGCATAGGGAGAACCATTTATATGTATATAATATGGTCAAGCATTGAACTTATGATTTGTACAGGTGATTTAATCATGTACTCCCTCTGTCCCATCCATTTCTTTACAATTTCCTTTTTGGGACGTCCCACCATTTCTTTACATTACTAAAAATAGTAACTTTTAACAATAAAATACATTATTACAATAACTACTTTACTCCACTTTTTCAACACTTTACACTATTACACCCACTACTTCACTTATTTTAACAATAAAATCACTATTACACCCACTACTTTATTTATTTTAACAATATTACACTCACTATCCTTGGTCTCCGTGCCCAGCCCCCAGGTAAAGAACCTGGCGGGACAGAGGGAGTACATGATATGATTGTGTTGGCCGGAGCTTGTGATATTCTTTATATATAATTCCAATATGCAAGGCATCCTGGTTGTGACTTTGTACATATAATTCTTCAAAGTTAAAATCCTGGCATGGATAACATATTAATTATATATGTTTATTTGATGAAAAATATAGAATAATAATAATTTAATTCATCAATCTGAGTTGGTGATCTTGGTGGATTAATGGACTATATATTGACAAATAAATTTTCAATTATTTGAGTTACGTATACATGGGGAGTAGATATTTTTTATTGGTCAAAATTTCGCAAGGTATCTGTTAATTATACTTTTATTTAGTCCAGATACTTTACTTGCATGTTGCTATGTGTACCGAATGCACTATGTCTTTTCACTGGATGATAATTGAAGGTTCAGGCACCTGCGTATCTAATTTATCTAATTTTAATAATGCTACTTGTAGTTTGTAGCAAGGGTGCAAGACAAATTTTGTATGGTACAAGAATTTTGTTATCAGTTTACCCCTGAAATTATTGGCACTAAAATTCTTCGTGGCTTTAAAAACATTTAAAAACCTAATAGGCAGGGTCGGCATAAGATTTATATTTTTCGGTTGAATTTATTCTTCCGCTTAAATATATTTCTGTGTTGGTGTCGGTCTGCTGCGGCAGTGACACACGAGCCTATTATGGTGATCCATGTGATACCTAATACGGTGAATATTGATGTCAGTTCTGTATGCTGAAAATTCGGAGAAATCCGAGACGTTATTAACCCTAACGCATCAATTGATCAAGGATCACGGAATGTGGGTTATTGGAGGTTTACATCCCTCAATGGGTACCATTCGTCTGGTTGTGCCATAAATTTCGGTTCTCTTTTGAACCATGGTGAAATTTTTGGAGAAAATTCAATAATTGAATTTTAGTGATAAGATGTAAAAGTTCTTTAATCTTATGCTAAAACCAGTGAGGTTTTAAATGATGAGGAAACCTGCTCTAATGAGAGGTGGTAACAACAAATGTGATTACTATCTGAAGATAATAATACATTTGTTATGTGTACTCGGTAATGAGTAAGAGTGAAGCTAAATAGAGAAATTAGCGCTCTATAAACTCAAGATAGATAACCAACTTAATACGAAATTAAGAGGGTAAGGAATGACTTTGATACTGAATAACCACTAGGTGATGTTTGTTCACAATGTGGATATATTCATGAGGTTACTGCACATTACTCGCATTAATCAAATGGAGTAGCTGCAGGTTGAGATTGCACTCTAATGGAGATGAAAAAGCGATGCTGATCAGTTTAGACTATCACTGAATATGAGGATATTAGTCACGTAGAGACTAATCATTCCTTAAACAAGATACCTTGAAAGGAAATAATAGAATTTCCTACTAATTCTGGAATGGTTTCGACATTCTTAGAAATATTAAAATGTGGGGGTATCTTGAAGCGAAAATAATAAAATTTACTGAGAATTCTAGAATGTAGAGAAACATTCTTAGATATATTTAAATTGTGGGGGTATCTTGAAGATGTCTTGATACCTATACTTATAAAGGTTAAAGGAGTTCCAAAAGCCAATTGTGATATTTTGGATGGATATATAGAAAACGATGAAGTCTAACGATATCCTGTGGTATGTAGATGAATCTAATGTATAAGATTCATTATAATGCAATTACAAAATCTAGGAATGCTTCTATGATGAATTAGTAGTTCCTTGTAAATTTGTAATTAAAATTTATCCAGAAAAAAACCTTACGAGTTATTGGATGAATGTGAGGTTGAACCTAGACAGAGCAAAAGACTTGGAAAATTTGTTAGTCCAAAAATGTCTGAAATTTTGCTTGATGGTAAACCTCAAAGCTTGAGAGAAGCTATGAGAATTTTTCTGATAATCCTATGAGAAAAAGGATATCAATAGAGAAATTGACTAGAATTAAGAAGTCAATAAGTCAAGATTTCTAACACGTATGTTAGAAAATGGATTGTGACACTTTTCAAATAAATATTATCTCTCTATATCCTTTGTGGGGGAAAAGGGATGTTAAGAAATAGAGAGAAGCGATTAATAAATAGAGAGAAGTGATTCTATGTGACAGAATCATATTCAATAACGTATGGATCTTCTTGCGAGATAGATACCATTTGGGCCCAACTGATTTTATATGGGTCAAAGAAAAGTAAAAGGCCAGACTGATAATTTAAAGATTATAGTCAAAAGTGAAGACCTAACTTACTCTATGTTATATTCTTGAGTTACAAGAATATGGTTCATCAAGATGATACTTGAATTATCGGCATTGTGAAATTTAGAAGTACATCAATGAACTTTGGAACAGTCTTTCTTGGTTCTCTAGTTAAGGAAAGAGTAGAAAATCTGTATTTTGGTGATTATGTTGATAGAAACAACATAGATACGAAAAATTGGCATAGGCATATGAAATTTGATATTGTTACGATATGCTATGGTTTCATAATAAACGATATAGTTGCCATTTTGAGGACGCTCAAATTTGGTAACTGAGTGAATGAGTATTGCCAGTTTAAGGACGCTTAAACTTGGTAATGAGATAAATTGAAATTACTAATTTTTGGGACGCTAAAAATTAGTAATGTCAATTACGATTTGAAGCCTTAGTTGATGACTGGTAAAGTAATTACCAAAATGTGACATGCCAATGTTGAGATGTAAAATTGATAGAAAATCAATGAATTGACAAATGTGTATATGTTATTTACACATGAGATGATAAAATTATTGTAATTACATGTGAGTAATCTGATCATTATGAGAAGTAATGACAATATGATCATCTCTAGTAATTTGGATGAGAAATTGTTGTAATTGCAGTGATCTGATCATTATGAGAAGTAATGACAAGATGATCATCTCTAGCAATTTGGATGAGGCTTAAAGTTTTGATTTTGGAGATTAAAATCTTAATAACTTAAAGTCTCTAGCAATTTGGATGAGGCTTAAAGTTTTGATTTTGGAGATTAAAATCTTAATAACTTAAAAGTCCTAAAGGATACATGTCACACGTTAGTGATGTGAATCTTGAAGAGATCAACGTAACTAAATCTAGTATATCTAGAATGAATATGTATGATGTATCTATCTAAGGATAGAAACAAGGATCTCTCAAGAATGATTGAAAGTCTATTGTACATTTCAAAATGGTACAAAATCAGACATAGGCTACACAGTTGGTAAGCTGAGTAGATGCACGAGTCAAATCAAAATTGGTCTCTTGAAAGTGATTGCAATAAATATACTCGTGAGTTTGGGCTGCATTGCAAACGATATCTAATTGTACTATGTGGATATAGTATAGATGTTAGATGTTTGACTTTAGGAACTTAAAAGTCATTAGTGAATTTAGTTCACATTAACGTAAGCAGCCATGTCATGGAAATCCTAAATAGACGATTAAACATAGCTCGATTCATGATGGAATACGAGTCTTTTGGATAATATATGTGCATGTAAGAGGGTGAATTGGTAGTCACTTTGTAAAGGATATTCCTAAATGACAAGAAAATGTGTCTTCAATATGCATATTTTATGTGAATAATTTGCAAATTGGGAGATTACATTGTTATGTATGTAATGATATGTCTCGCCTCTATGACGAGGACATAATATCATTAAACAACTACTCTCAACGAGAATTATCAGGATTGACTCTGTAAAGTCAAAAGATAATGTTGTGGATCCACTAACCAGATGGTTAAACTTAAATAATCTGGTTAAAATAAGAGAATCTGGTTATACTGAGAGATAGTGGTAAAATCATCGAGAGGGATGGGCCTTAAGCCTATTGCTTAACGGCGTCATGGTGGACACCCAACCATTGCTGACTGGAGGTCCCAAGAACTTGGTTCAATGGGCCAACTAAATCATGATGACCAAATCACTGTGGGGGTAACCCCTGGCCTGTTCCTATCACTACGCCATAGATGGCTTTATACAACACTTAGGGGGGGTGTTACCTTCTTAGGTGTTACCTTAGGTATGAAATTTTGGACCTACCACAACACTCTAGTTTTGGTGTTACCATATCCTTAAAGGTATGTTACCATAGCTGTGGAAGGTGTTAAACTTAGTAACACCATGGGCTGTGTTACCTTAGAGTATAATTAACATATTTTTGAATTTTATTTATATTTAACGATTTAATAATTATTAAATTTCAAAATTAAATAATTTTAATAAAGTTATTGAATTTATTATTATAAAAATAATATTCTATAAAATAGTTGAATTATTTATATTTTGAAAATATTAATATATTTTTAATAATTTTTTTAAAATATCTTAAAATAAAGTAATATTCAAAAAATTATTAAAATTTGATTAAATTCATTAATAAAATTATTGGAGACACTACGCCATAGATGGGCTATCGAAACATCTTTTTCATGAATGTTGCTAGAATATGTTACCTTAGCATGTTACTTTGGACCTACTATAACATTTTGTTTTTTGTGTTACCTTAGCCCCAAATTTTAATATGAATATTGATATTTTATTAAACAAAATTTTAAATTTTATAATTTTATAAGCGAATTTAAAAAGTACAAAATCATGAAATGTAAAAATATGAATTTCTAAAATAATAAATATTAAAATTTGAATAAATAAATTTATAAATTAATAAAATACATAAAAATAATTAATAAAATTTCTTTTAAATAATTAATAGTAAATGTATCGGACTCCCTCTCCAAATTCACGAAAATTTTCAAGAACTCCCTCTAACTGGAAGAGCGGCAATTTTTCCGCCCAAATTCACCCAAATTTTCAAGAACTCCCTCTCCAAATTCACTCTCTCACTTTCGTACGTACAGGTTCAATTAGCATTTTCACGAAATATCTCATTCACTCTCTTTTAACCTCTCTCTCTCTCTCTCTCATAAAACTCCCTCCCCCAACTTTCAATACGTAATTCAACATTCTTAATTGATTTTGAGACTTTGGTTTGAGGGTTTCGTTCGAGACTTTGGTCTTCAAAACAGGGTTTCTTCAAATTAGGGGTTTTAATATTGAGTTCAATTGATTCTATTTTTTCACATAAACGTCAACTAATCGATCTCAATCTTTGGTTTCAGGGCTTCTTCAATTTGGGTTTTGCATTTCAGGGCTTTGAATTCAGTGGATTTAGGCTGAGCTTTGAGTTTTGTACATCGATTTTAAATGTGCTCTTCTCCGACAGGTCATCTCTCTCTCTCTCTGTCTCTCTCTCTCTCTCTCTCTCTCTCTCTCTCTCTCTCCCCCCTCTCTCTCTCTATTAAGAATGTGTATTGTTGAGGAGGGGTTTGTTTCCGATTTCTCACTGAGATATTTGATAAGAATGTTTTGCTGCTTCTGTGTTAACTTTCGTGATGCCAAGATGCTTGTTTATGCATGACATATTAACTTGCAGTTGGATGGCCATACTTGTGTTGTGGAAAGGTATATAAAGAAGTGTTTATTTGTTTATGCTGTTTAAATAAGTGCCTTTAATTTTGTAATTTGTGGGGAATAAGTTGTTGAGAAAATTTGGGTATTTGAAGAGTGTTTGTGAAACTGAAATCTTGAAACTTTGAGAATTGTACTATTTGGGGATTTTTGAATTCAAGAGACTTTCCTAACTGTTGTTCTCGGTCTGATTGAGTATGAAGATTTAGCATGAGAAGTATAATGCTGGATTGATCATCATTTATAACTGAGTTGTCTACAAGACTGCATGAGTTTTTGATTAAATGTCTAGTTGAGGTTACATGTAGCAACTAGGGTTATGCTTATGAATTTTCAATTATCGGATGGCGATTGATTTCGTAGTTTGAATGAATTGCAGAGGGTGTCCGTGCAGGAGCTAAGGCAGCTTCAATTGCTTGTGTTGTCAGTGCTGTGCCTACGGTAGGTGCACTTTATATTTTTACTTCCTTTGACTCATGTTTTAGGTAAAATACTCTGTGACATATATAGTAGCTTTCCATTTACATACAAAGTACCGGAGCTTATCTTCCTGTAAGAACCAAGGACTCCCAGTATCTTCAAGTAACATGATTTTTGTGTGGTGTTAATGTTTAATGCAGCTTTAAACTTTTGGCATTTTGCGACAGTGTAATGACAAATGATACTTGATAGTTGATAGCAATAAAAATACTCTTCCCTCATACTTGTATCCAATTACTGAGAATACAGCTCTGATTTCGAGTACAGATGCACAGATATATTTGCAGTTTACAATAGTTCCCGTTGTTATCAATATCATGGCACTATTGATAATGTTGGCAAGTTAGAATTTGTCCTAATTTTTGTTTCTTTCTCTTCTAAATGTTTTCAGTTGGCTGCTTGTCGTATGATACCTTGGGCCAAGGCAAACCTCAACTATACTGCTCAGGCTCTCATCATATCTGCTGGTATGCTACCGACTCCCACCAGAACTTTTCATCATTACCACTTACCAGTTTTGTTACTTTACATTTCTAAAGCATCTGAAAATATGTGAATTATATATGTCAAAAATGTTTTAAGAATTACATAATCATAATCACTACTCCTGACCTTGTCTAAAAAAGGTTTTACATCAAACTTCATGATCATGGCAAAGGGCAACCCGGCTTTCATATTCTTGGTTTGTTTATTTATGTTAAAGTTTATACAACCTTAATTATAGCTTGACTGCAGAGACCGGAAATCGGAACATACAGATGGATGGCCCCCGAGGTTTGATACCATTGCATAGCCAATTTCATACATTTTCTCAATCTGGTAGAAATTTAAGTATATCTGCATCTGTATCAGACTTTAAGTTCTTATATCATCAAATGCTTCCAGTGAGCTTAATGTTGGCTGCTAGCCCAAATTGTCCCAAAAGTTCATATGTAAGTCACAACAGTAAGTGAACCTACTTGAATTATCTATAAGTCGTTTGTAGTTATCTATTTGCGGTTAACTTTTTCTCTACACTTGTACTTTTTTATGATTTAACAAATGAGCCACACTTGTACAGTTATACTTCATAATTCTGCTTTGCCCTATAAATTTTGAAGTTGAAATTTTTTAATTGTGTTATTTATTTGTACCTACCAAGGGCAGGTCATATATTCGCATAGATTTCACATATTTATTTCTCCTTTTATAACCTTCTTGCGCCTGTGCACTCCTGTAGTTGAATTTGTTGTGTATTTGGTTACAGTAACTAACCAGGAGCTCATTAGTGCTGGGAATAAGACGATGGATGAGACTGATCAGGCCATAGAACGTTCGAAACAGGTATTTGTCAGCTTATGATATCCTGAATAGTTACTTGCCATACTTGGTGTTGAATCATCATCTAACCTTTTAAGTCTCACAGGTGGTTCATCAAACAATTGAAGTAGGAACGCAGACTGCTTCTACCTGAAGGGACAGGTGAGTAGGCATAACTAGTCCTCTCCAATCTCCAAAGCTATGTATTTGCCTTATTTTTATTATGGACTCCGTGTAATCCCTGTTTTCAAAAATTTGCAGACTGACCAAATGGGGCGTATAGTTAATGAACTGGATACAATCCAGTTCTCTATCAAGAAGGAATCATGTTTTCCATTTTGTCACGGATAGGCTTAATTATGCTGCAATAAGGATGTGGTTTTTGGTAAACCCACCAGGGAAAGCTACAATACAGGAGATAATAATAGTGGACGAAGTAGCTAAAAGAGAGTATAATTAGTAAAGGAGAGAGAAGGCTGACACCAAAAAAAGAAGGGGATTTAGATCTCATTAACATGGTGAAATTGTTAATATTTGTGGGAGATAGTTTAGTTTTTGTTGGGATGTTTAAGTAAACGTAATCGGTTGTACGATTTGTAATTTTTTTTCAAATTAATGATATTTACAATTTGTAGTTTTATTTTAGATTTGACATTTGTTTATTTTTTTTTTTGTATCTATGCTTTTTTTATGAATATTAAAGGAAGGAAATGGTAGAAAAATAATTAAATTGGAATCATTAATTTTAAAATAGATAATGTTTGTGGGTCCCACAATTTTAAAATAGATAATGTTTGTGGGTCCCACATGTGGGACCCACATAATTAATTAATAATTTTACAAAATTATAACATCTGAGGTAACATAGATTTGGTGTTGCTATAGAATTGCTTAGTGTGTTACCTTATAGGTCTATGGTAACGAATTTGCCTATGTTAGCTTATGTGTGCCGAGGTGTTACCTTAGACCCCAAAGGTTACATAGAACAAAACTATCCCAGCTAAGGTGTTACCTTAGCCTTTTTTTGGCCTTTGGTAACGTTTTTTAGGGTCTAAGGTAACACAGTCGTGGTGTTACCGTAGGCTGTTTATGGCGTAGTGTATGATGAGAAACAGTGAGACCTGTAAGGTACGAGGGTAAGCTTTCGAGCTTTTAATGATCTTTCGGTGAATACATGGAGTTCAAGGTTAGAACGCATGGAATTCAGTTGAGTAAATGCGGGTTACTCTTTAAGTATAAAGATCACCTATGTAGGAGAGAAGTGGGGCCGCTTCAAAGGAGAATTGCGAGGCACAATTCTTTAGAAACTCCTGCAGAACCGGGACGATGTTCCATGGCCAAAATGGACATAATCATGAGAGCTGAACGAGTCAGAAAGGATATATTGATAAGTATATCATCGCTTACACAAACGGTCGAACAGTTCAAAGAGCAAACCTCCACTGTCTGCCAGTAAGGTCGGTATGCTTACTCAAGCGAAGGTTCAAGGAGCAAACCTCTACCTATCGTATGCTATATCTGATCGAAGAATCTATCACCAAATCAAATTTTGTGTCTGTCTGGTGTGTGCTACTACGATATCAATCTCATCCCTGTGGGGGATTGTTGGATAATGGATTCGATTATAATTTGAATTCATTGATTCGGTAAAATCAATTCCGTTTTTACTACGGATATTTTGCCACCGCCTTAACATAATTAATTAACACGGTTAATTGTGTTAAGGAAATTGTCACCGATTTAATTGATTAGCGCGGCTAATTAATTAAGGCAATTGTGTAGCGCACAAGTCTTCTCATCCTATAAATACTCATCTAGAGCATTAGGATTATTTACTCGAAAACACACATACTCCTCTCATATACAACCTCTTCTCTTCCTCTGGTGATAGTTCTTGCTAGTCTCAAGCTCGCTGAGAGTGACGCTCGTCTGTAGCCTCACTGCAATCCGTTTTATCTTGGGAGGCGATTCGCTCACACATACGGTGAAGGGCTAATACGCTTTAAGGAGACAGTCACGCACTGGACTCGGGTTTTTCGTTCCTTGTCTCCTCTTTTGTCTGTTTTAATTATACACATAACTGTTACTCACACACGCACAAATATTATACTATTTGTATTTATCGCAGATTGTCTAACAATTATTCTTGTACAGAATCTGCTTTTATAAAATATATTATAAGAAGAGTACAGTTTAATTAATTCTGATTCTAACTCTCGCTGCAACTATTTATATTAAAGTTAAGTTCAATCTTAATTTATCAAAGGAGTTAGCCTAAAGTTATGTATCAGTGCTCATGCACTTGGTATGTTGCATGTTAATAATTACAACCCCTTCGAACAAGATTATTTGAAGTAAAGATAATCCATCATTTGTTTTGTGAGCTGATCGTCAGAACCTAGTATGTTATCCTAAATTAATCGATGAATTTTTTAATGCAACTAGTTATGATTAAAACCTACAAAAATTGTTTAAAGTTGTCAGGGTGGCCGAGTGGTCTAAGGCGCCAGACTCAAGTTCTGGTCTTCGAGAGAGGGCGGGGGTTCAAATCCCACTTCTGACATTTTGCAAATGATTTTGCTCCCATTTTCAGAACCTAGTATGTTATACATCTCACCATAACACATGTTAATGCCTTTGTTTTCATTTTCATTGCCTTCTTAATTTCTCTCATCTCAATTGTGCGTGTATAGAACAAAACTGTATGTTCTCCTTCAATTTGTTTGCCTTATCTCCGTCATCCTGCAAGACTTTACTTTTTGTCGTTCCGCGATGTCTTGTCTTACATGAGATAAAGTTCTAGCATTGTCTGCAATTTTAACTTTTTGATTTGTGAAAGAATTCAAATATTAGCATGTCCCAAAGTTTAATTTTGATATCTGATATATGCTGCAGCTAGAAAAGGAATGCTTTTCTTTTTCTATATTATGTGTTTCAGCTTTCATTCGATATTAAAAGTACAAATGACTCACTTTTACTAGAAGTAGAACTGATAAAATGCATGTTAGCTTTTTGGTATGACAAGTGACCTAGATCTAAACCAAGACCTAATAAAAAATACACAGGTCTGTGAGCTTAGAATAGCTGGATTAAAGCGTTAATTTCTGAGTTTATTGTTACAAGCTTAAAAAGTGGTAAGGTCTCTACAGAAATCAGCTATCCTTGATGCACTGATGCCTTTATATGAGATTTTTTTTCTCTAGAATGACTTTCGAAGTATTAAAACAAACCAGGAAGAAGATGAATAAACCATCTGTTTTAGATAGCCTGAAAGTTGATTACTTTAAAAGCTGCTGAACAAAAAATTATAGTCAAGTGAATTAGAGATGTACGTGCAATCCTTGATAAGCTGCCAAGCTTTTGTAAGCTGTCCAATTGGTGTGTACTGAACAACTGTACGCTACTGCTATTGAAGTTATGTAGAATAATGCAGTAATGGTTCCTTATTTTCTTCAAATATGCTAGCAGTCCCTCTGCTTTCTTCTCCATTTGCATTCTAAAATAATTGTATTCAGCGATGCTCTTATCAGCGATCCAATCCCTTTCTCCTTCATATGGCTGATCCAAGTTCTTGTCTAATCTTTAATTTGTGAATGGGCTTTCCTCGAATCCTCGTACCACCACATATATCTAAAAGCTTCAAAGAATTGTCCAAGAGATCACTAATCTCCGTGATTTTTTGAGTTTAGGAAGATGGAAATGATCATTTGTGCATTCAAACAACTCTTCCATTTCAGGAAGACCCCGGCAAATGGTTTCTGTTGTTGAGAAGTGAGAGATCTATCATCTCTGCCATATGCCTCTTTCAGCATGCACAAAAAAAACATGACAGAAGAACAAATGTGCCACAGGCTGTTCAACATTCTATAACATGTAGGCTTTTCTTTGAATCATATTTCTATGAGGCTCTCATAATCTATTCCTTTAGTGGAGCTATTAAAGGATATCGATAAGGTGTTTTGTGATATGAGTTGAATTGACTAAACGGTCTGTTCCCCGTTTAGGAATGATGCTCTTGTTTTGATCAGCCCTACAACTGCTTTCATTACCTTCAGTGGGAACCTCGAAAGCTGACATACTTCTTCGTGCATATTCTAACTTTCCTTCTTCTCTTGATCAACATAAAAAGCCTGACGCAGCATCTGTGTTTTCATAAGGATAGTCTTTGGCAATGTTGTTTTGTCAGAGAAGGGAGATACTCCCTAATTTGTTATACCAGTAATAATACAGAAGTACTACATCTTCAAACATGTCGATTTTCTTGAATATATTGTACAGAGAAATGTAAGAATGCATCTATGTCCAGAAAGATGATGGTGAGACCAAAGGAGTCTACTGGTACAGAAAGGAATTTTAGGTTGATGAGCATTATTACTCTTATTGCGAGAATAATTCTATTATTACTATTGCATTTTCTTCAGTAATTTCAGATTATTGGTAAGTTAATGCGGTATTTTAAGATGAAGAGTTATACAGTAACTCGATGTACTGAAATAAATTTAATACCAATCAGGTTTTTCACGAATTTCTTAACTTGCTAGTATATTTTTCCTGTTGTTTCAATTTTCTGACTCTAATCTTCAACGTCAGTGACGTTTAATTGAAAAGTAAGATGAACAAGGATGAACAAGTGCATAGAAATTACATTATCAGGGAAACTAAAAGTGTAAAAGAAAACTACTGCAGCCATTAACTTTAAAAATAAAAATACAACAGAGAGTATAAACTTCATAGTGTTAACATTCCAATCCAAAATCATAACTGTTGTTGTAAAACTGAGTAAAATCTTCACATCTTCAAGGTGTGCACTTGATGGAGCCAGAATTTGTCAAAGTCCCAAAAAATCTGCTCAAATACTCGTGCTTCAGAGAACGTTTACTTCGAGTTTACTTCGAGCAGATGGATTCATCCCCAAACCAGCAGTTTTAAATCGAAGAGCAGGTGTATAACGACCTAGAATTTTTCGCAATTTATAAATGCTTAGTTAATTGTTAAATGTGGAAATTATGTGAATTATGTGATAGATAAATTTTTGTGATATCAAGATATGTGTGAAAGCATGTTTATGTGATTCTATGATGACTGGTATGTGTTGTATATGATTGTGGAATTTTATTTATATTTTTAGAACATTAAAACTATTTTTAAAGTGCATTTTCAATCTTTCGAAGATTATATAAAATCATTGGAGACGATTTAAATCATGAAATCTTTTGCATTATCATCTTTGAGATGTGATTTAGTTTTTAAAATTAGTGTGGATATTTAATTATGTGTCTTAGTATTTTAAAATGATTTAAAAAGCTTTATTTTTTTTAAAGAACCTTTATTTCGAAAATTCTTAAAAATTCATTTTTGAGCCAAATATTATTTTAAATATATGGGTAGGTCTGTAATTTCCTAAATTTTATTTAAAAATTTTAAAAGTTATTTTCTCCCAAACGTTTTTATTTATTTCGATTTTTAAAGCAAATAAATCAATTTTTTTATTCTTAAATCAGATTCTACAATTTGTAAATGACGATTGTACCCTTCAGTATTTATGCATGTGTGACACATGTGACATGTTGGAGGACTTAAAGAGGTGAGTCACCTCTAGAGTGTGTGCATGTGTGACATGTGTCCACCTATAGAAAAAAAAAAGAGAAAAGGAAAAGAAAATCAGTCAAACTCTCATTCTCACATTCTCTCATATCCTCTCCACTCCTTGGTTCTCTCTTCTCCCTCTAAACCACCGAACCATCATCTCCCTCCCACCAAGCCACCAATCCAATTTCTTCACCTTTTTCCATCATTCCATTATTAGCATGTAAAAGAGTATTCGGAGCAAGAATTTTTTGTTTTGGTTTTTCATATAAGGAGTTATTCAAATTCAAAACACAAAATAATCAAGTCTCTCCTCTCTTTTATCCTTCCCGAATTAATGGTATAGATCAAGATCCTTAAAAATTATTTTATCTCATTTTTGTTTCGGATTAAATGAATGGTTTAACTAAAATCTGATTTTTATTGAACACATGAATCTGTTTAAAATGAAAAATTCGTAGAGGACTCATTATTTATCGGATTGTTTTGATTCCAGTTTCATTGGAAAGATAATTAAATTATCTTCAACTTTCGTGTTTTAAGTTTTCTGATATTCTGCTTGCATGTATGTGTTTTTGTGCGATTTGTAGAGCCTGTCTATTTGATTTCAGAATTCTGATTGTTGAACTTTGAAAATTCGTAGTTGATTCACTATTAATCGGAATGTTTTGATTCTATATTTAATGGAAATATAATTTAATTATCTACAACTTTCATTCTTTAAGTTTTCTGAGATTTTGCTTTCAAACATGAGTTTTTCAGCAGTTTATGTAACCAGCGATATTGACTTCGGGATTTTGATCCCTGAACTTTGAAAAATCGTAGTTAATAGAAGATTTGTTCAACAATTATGAGCCCTACAATTCTGGAAAGGTCTCGGAATTTTCTATAACTTTTATGTTTTACACTCTTTCATTTGTGTGACAGCCCTAGATCCGGGGTCAGGGGTCCAGGTCATCACGATCCAATTTCCATTTAAACACATTATATTCTTGATACTTAAATAAATTTAATGACGTTATAATTATGCATGTTGTTGACCCCACACTTATATCCACACACACACTAGTCATATGCTCAGAGAACAATATCCAACATTATAACAGTTAAAGTAAAGTTATTATTATTACAGACCCAAAATATTTAAGTAGTGTTGCTGAATAATACTTCTACAGGAAGCATATCCACAACCAAAATATATTACAATCATTCCTCAGTTATCTTACACACGTTGCTCATACCCTGAATATTAATATTTAAGAGCTACCTCGGGTATAGGCGACAGATCTCTATCGTACATCCCGACCCTTACCCGCTTCCGAGGTGTGGTGTGACGTATCGGCGGCATCTGTTATAGCTGTGGTGTAAACATAGGCAAGAGTGAGCTAAACAGCTCAGCAAGAGATAATTTTTAAAACTTGGTTTAAATCAAAACAATATATATATAAAAAAAGCCTTGAAACTATTTGTTATGCATTTAATGAATATCTTAAATATAATGTAAAAAAAAGGCATTTGTAAAATAAAATAAAGTAAACATTTTCTAAGTACATTTATATCAAGGTTTTTGCATCTATGAAACATTTTTCCAGAAACACTTAAATCATGCTTGTGCAACAACACACCAACATAACTTACTTATAATTAAATTCAAAAAAACTTTTCTTTCGTTGAAAATATAATATCAGCTTCTCTTCAAATTCCTTAAACCATTTACTTTTCATCTTATTCCTTCCTTTTCAAACATAAGACTTTCCTGTTAAAAACATTTTCACAACCCTTTTTTTAAGAGTTCGGGGGAATTTTCACCATAGCCAAGTACGTAAGGACGATGATCAGTCGCCCTCCGTACATGTCCCTTTTTACTACCAGTAGAAGGAGGAAGGTTCTCCACTGCATCCCCCTAGAGGAAAGTTCTCCACAATCCCCCACCTTGGCAACACATGGGCCGGAAATATAATATTGCAAGTTGGACCTCATTAAATTCAGTCCCAAAGATAGAATTCCCCTCTTATCAAAACATTAATTCAGAAATTTCCTTTCATCATTTCATAACTCATTTACCTCTTTTATTCACAAAATACCATACCTTGTCCATGTTCATAAATTATCCATGAAACATGTTCCTTGCTTAGTAACAACATAAAATCATGTATGCATATATACATTTTCAGTGAAACCATTTTCCAGGAATTTATCATTTATTAGAGCAAAGTTTAAAGAACTCTTGCCTGGAAAGGTCGTAGGTATAACGTGTCCCTGGTCCGTCCGGCGATCTATAAACAATCCAAAATTATTCTTGTCAATCACTTAACATTTTTGATAAGCCAAGTATCTATTTAGCTAAAATACGTTTCTATGTTAACCTTTATTTTTGCCATTATGAGCCGACACTTACTCGCTATCAAGGTACGTCATTACACTATACATGACAGATACTTAAGCTATATAAGTCTTAGGGTTTATTGTTTACTCGCGAAGATCATACCTCAACATTTAGTATCCATTTTCTAAGTGGTTTTTCAAAGTTATCACCAAGTGTCCTTTTAGTAGGTTCCTCCGCACTTAACCTCAATTCAAACATTTTTATAAAATTGAAAAATGCTTCTTTTGACATGAGGTTTTCTCCCACACCTTCCTTATGATATATAATATTTAATTACATAGATTATCCACTGAATTCATCAAGTTATAGGGGTTCAATTGTTTTTACGAACTCGCACTTACATTTCTGAACGACTTTTAGTAAATCGGCTATATCTCCTAAACCGTACGTCAGAATGCTTCGATTCATGCACTAAAACGATCTATGAGTTGAAATCTATAAGGACAGGTCATGTTCTCATTAAGATCAGAAACTATTTCTCTCGGGTATGCCCTGTTTTAAAGGTTAAATGAAATTTCGGCATTATAACGACTATAAATCGGCTAATTCCAAAATTTCCACCTTTCCAAATTCATTGTTTAACTCATATTTTGATCCCTACACCATGTGGTCATCTTACCACCATGGTTACAAGCACAATATACATTCATAATTAACCAAACATTTATATATACTTGAATAATCATGCTTTCAAACTTTAACATAAGCTAATCTCATAAGCCATACATAATCTCATATTCAAGCTAAGGTTTCAAAAGTATCATACCTTCCTTGGTGTATAAATGAGCTTATCAAGCCTTGTTTAAACCTTATCTAGCCTCGGTATAGCTTAGATGATCAAGAGAAGCCATGAAACAAAGAGTTAGTTTATGAAGGTACTATTCATCATCACTTTCTTCAAGCTTTTAATCATGAAAAACTTAATAAACGATCATAGGACTTTTGGTCATACCTTCTACTTTTCTCCCTCTTTAATACAAACTATTAATTGTAGGAAGTAGTTAATTCAAACTCCTTCTTCTCCCCCCCTTTTTCTCTCTTGGCCGAGAGCTCCCAAGATGCTTGTTTTCTTTTTTTCTTTTTTTCTTTTAGCTAATACTCATCTAATCTCTTGTATTATTGGTATTTATCTAGACTACATCCTCCTTTTATGTTGTTAGCATCTCATTGGTTCACTTGTCAACACCACATTAAGCAAGTCCATTTTCTAAAAATGCCACCAAGCCATGCTAATTATAGTTGACTTCTCATTTTTCCACCAATTGTATTACCCTTGCACCTTTTTAATAATATAATTATATTATTATTATTATTATTATTCATATATTATAACTATTTATTTATTTATTTCTCTAATGTTGCACAATTTCCTTAAATCAATATTAACTCCAATATTCCTTGTTTATTTCCTCTTTATTTCTTGCTCTTAAAAAAAATGTCCTCGCGCTTTCTCGAATATCCTCAATCTCTTTTACGAAATCACTTAACTTGTACCACATATCGATTTTGATAACATGAGATTAACTCTCTTATTCCTTAAATACCATAGCCCCCTTTTTAGACGATAGATTATTCTTATCTAAGTCTTCCACCAATTTCATCCTTTATTGCATATAAACCTTCAAATCCAATTTCGTTAAAATATTCATTCATTAAACATTTAGTACATCATAGCCATAGTCACTATTCACTTACATACTCATTTACAACAAAAGTTTTAATTCCTCCAAAAATCTCGGTTCTTACAGTCTCCCCCCCTTAAAAGGATTCCGTCCCGGAATCATGTTGAAAATAGATGTGGGTACTTTTCTCGCATAGCGTTTTCTAATTCCCATGTGGCTTCTTCTATCCTTCGATTCTTCCAGAGCACCTTAACTATTGGAATAGTCTTTTTCCTTAGGACTTGCTTCTTACGATCAACAATCTCTACTGGCTTTTCCACATAAGTTAAATTTGGTTGTATATCCTCAACTTCATATTCCAAGACATGACTTGCATTAGGTCTGTATTCTCTTAATAGAGATACGTGAAACACATTATGAACATGCTGCAAACTTGGAGGTAGTTCTAATTCATAAGCAACCTTTCCCACTCTCTTAAGAACCTCAAAAGGGCCAATATATCTAGGACTTAACTTTCCCTTCTTGCCAAATCGCATCAATCCTTTCCACGGGGACACTTTTAACATGACATAATCTCCCACTTCATACTCCCTATCCTTACGTTTAAGATCTGCATATTTCCTTTGTTTATCCTGAGCTGCTGCTAAGCGTCCTTTGATCAATCTTACTGTATCTTGTGTCTTTTGAACCAATTCTGGACCCAAAATCTTTCGTTCACCTACTTCTTCTCAACATAAAGGAGATCGGCATCTTCGGCCATACAAAGCTTCATATGGTGGCATCTCTATGCTTGAATGATAACTATTGTTATAGGCAAACTCAATCAATGGCAGATGATCATCCCAACTTCCTTTAAAATCCAAGGAGCAAACTCTCAACATATCCTCTAATGTTTGAATAGTCCTCTCACTCTGTCCATCCGTTTGTGGGTGATTGATAGAATATATTTTACATATATTTTATAGGATTTTATTCCCACATTTACGGTGTTTTGCGAATAATCGTGTCAATTTAATTAGTTTTATTTGAGTTTGTTGCAGGAAATAAATAATTGTCAAGTTGAAAGAAATCCAGCATTATTCAATGATTTGCGGAGGTTTTTAACACAAAAGAAATGTTTTGTAAAATTACGAGGAGAAATGGTGAAATTATGGTTCGTTGTTGAGGAATTTTGGAGCAACAAACTGAAATTCCAGGGAGCTACTGGCGCAATAGCGCCAAAAGGAAGGGCAAGAGCGCAACTTGCGTACAGTACTTGGCACAACAGAAAATTCCAGGAGGACAAAGGCGCAGGCGGGAGACGCGCAAGTCAGAAACGCACAACAACGCTGTGGAAGGCGCTATGGCGCAGGTTGAGATGGCGCAGCAGCGCTTGTTTTAGCGCAGGAGCGCGTCCCGCTGTTTGGAAATGCGCAGCAACTCAACAATTTAGCGCAGCAGCGCTGTGAACCTACTGCTGTGCGGCAAATTAAAGGGAAAAATAGATTAAGTTCTATTTCCTATTTTGAATATTATTCTAATTAATTATTAGCTGAGCTCTTTTAATTTGGGCAATAACTTAAGTCAATAAGGACTTTGTAAACGAGATATAAACTCATCTAGGGTTTAGAATTGAGGGGATCGAAGATTTTAATATAGATACAACTTTGTAAACACTTTCTTCTGGAGATTTTTGGGAGAATATTATTTTCTTTGAAGATCAAAGATTAAAGGTTTATCTTCTATTCTTTTTAATTATGTGTTCATCTTACAACTCTTATATCTCTTGTTTAATTAGTTTAATTATGAGTGAGTAGATTTTTAATCTAGGGTTAAGTAGAACCCTAGTTATGATTGATGTGTGAATTTCCCAATTCCCCCAATTTGATTGTTTAATTGCTCTTGCTTATTGAGTTGTTTTAATTAGCAATTACAAATCAGACGTGATTATGTGCATTGTTTGAACCAATATCTAATTATCAACGAGAGTTGGATTAGATGGTTGTGATTTATCCAGTAAGAACATGAAATTCTCCATGAGAATAGGTAGAATGGATTGTTAGGAATTTAGGGTGCTATGCTTAATGTCTCTAATATGCATGATACCGTGAGAATATGCTTGATTGTATTTTAGAGAAGCTATTAATACTCGAGGGAGGTTATTGGTATTTATAGGGCGCATCTTTCCTGTTGAGCAGCGTACGATTAATTGGGGCGGGAATTTACAATTGCATCAATTCATGCTAGTGGGGACACTTAATTCTGGATGTTTTTAATATTTGATTTAATATAAACACAATTCGTTTTAGTATAAGTTTAGCATAATAAATTCTCAATATTTATTGTGTTACTTGCTTAGCCGAATTAAATCAGAAACAACTAGTGATTGATACGTTTGTCTCTGTGGGATCGACTCTGACTTACCCCGCTACACAGTTAGAAGGATTAGTTAGATATTATTATTTGATAGGCACGCGACAGCCTTGTCAAATTTTTGGCGCCGCTGCCGGGGACAAAGCAGTGTTAGATTAGTTAATTTTGAATTGATTTAGCTAAGTATTTTAGTTGTGTTGCTTCGGCTATTATTCCCTTGTTAATTAATCATCGTTTCTAGTTCTCTTGTTGCATGCACACTCGAAGTTCAGGTACTGAAAACTTAATTGATATTGATCCTGAAATTGAAGCTACAGCAAGAAAGCAAGCGGGAAAGCGAAGGAAAAACAAAGACAAGGTAGTTATGGGTGATGCACCTGCAGCTAAGGCTCTCAGGGAGCATGGTATGCCAGATGCTACAGGCGTACTCTCAAGCATTGTCAGACCAGCAATCACAGCAACACACTTTGAACTGAAGCCTCAGTTCATCCAATTCATCTCTAATGACTCTTTCGCAGGATTGTCCACTGAAAATCCTGTTTATCATCTTGAGAGTTTTCTGGTGAAGTGTGATACAATAAAGATGACCAATGTAAGTGATGAAGATGTTAAGCTACGATTATTTCCATTCTCTCTCCGAGATGCAGCAAAAGATTGGTTGAAGGATGAAGGACCAAATACATTCACTACTTGGGATAGTCTTGCGAAGGTTTTTCTACTTAAATTCTTCAGTCAGAAGAAGACTTCTAAGCTCAGGAATGAAATATCTAATTTTCGTCAAGATGATGACGAGTCACTTCATGATGCTTGGAGAAAATTTAAGCGACTTCAAAGACAATGCCCTCACCATGGAATTCCTGACTGGTTGTTGATCCAAACATTCTACAATGGGTTGACACAAGAGTTCCGAAACTTTGTTGATGCTTCTTCTGGTGGTTCTATTATGAAGAAGAGTATTGAGGATGCGAAAGCTTTGTTAGACGAAATGGCGTCTAATGATAATTATCCATACAATGATCGAAATCATCCTAAGAAGGGTGGTAAGTATGATATTGATGCTCTAACCATGATTAATACCACTATGCAGGCTATGGTCAAAAAGATTGAGCAATTGGATGCCAGAAGCACTCCATCTACTGTTGCTTCATGTGAGATATGTGGTGTTGTTGGACACACCAAACTTGCTTGTCAATACAATCCTTCTGGAATGGCAGTTGAGCAAGCTAATGCTCTTTACAATCAGAATCAGAGGCCGCAGTATAATCCTTACTCCAACACGTATAATCCAGGTTGGAGAGATCATCCAAATTTCTCTTACAGGAACAATCAGGGTCAAGCTCAATCTTCACAAAATAATTTTTCTCAGCCTCCTGGTTTTCAGCAAGCTCAGCCGCATAAATCTAACTTGGAAAGTCTTATGGAAGGATTTATCTCTACTCAATCGAAGAAGAACGAGCACTTTGATTCAAGTATCAATGAGATAAAGGCTCACAACAAAATGATGGAAAACACGATCACTCAAATTTCGCAACATATGAAGACTCAATCAGGTATCCCAAAGCACTTGGAAAAATTCAAAATTATCAGTTTTCAAAGATTCATGGCCCACCAGCTTGCATATGCGAGCCGGGGGTAGAGCCCAGCAACATGATGGATGCAATCTGTCTACATTGCTATAAAAGAAGGTGGAATACGAGGCCACAGAATCAAGGATCAAAAGGAAGTTAAAAATTGGGCAGCATGATCAACTAAAATAAAAAAGATGAACAAGGGTCCGCGTGTGGACTAACAGGAGCACATGTGGCTTATTAAAAAAAATAACGAGGAGTCCTCGCATGGAGAAGAGGTGCGAGCTCAAGGTTACAGCCATGGCAACATGTGAAGGCAAGCTCGCATGTACAAATCAGAAGGTTGGATTTAAATAGATGGCAGGACCCGCACTACAATATATTTACATAAGAAAATTCAAAGCAAAAAAAGAAAGTGATCATCAAAATTTGGCAAGGACCCGCGTGGATGTCAACAAGGCACTGGATACGCGCAAAAAAAAAAGGAAAGAAAGAAGTCAACAAAGTGAAAGTGTAAATAGGAGGCCTCGAAACGTATGAGGCTGCGAGGAGGCCTCCCAACGTATGAGGCTGCGAGGAGGCCTCGCAATGTATGAGGCTGCAAAGAGGCCTCGCAATATATGAGACTGCAAGGCCTCGCAACATATGAGTCTGCAAGGAGGCCTCGCAACATAGAGGCTGCAAGGAGGCCTCGTAACATATGAGACTGCAAGGAGTCCTCTCAACTTACGAGGAGGCCTCTCATCATAATAACAAGGAGCAGAGGAGAGCACTCTCATCCATACTTTAAGAAGACCTGAATATATAGGTGAGAGCCTGAGCTCACATATCAACTGGACAGAAGATATAATTATAACAATTTATGACTACAAGTCCCTATGGGGTCGCCTCTCAAGGTCCCTGTAGGACCACATTACGCTTGGAAGAATCCTTTGAAGTCACCATCACTCACTTATACATGGCTTCGCATTAATTGAAAGACACACAACACGTGTCATCATCTTAGCGGCTGAGAGCAGATCTCGAGACACGACAGCTGTCCGAAACCATTCAAATTCATAGGGGTCGCGATGTGATCCAAAGATACTTGAGATGGTTATGCTTTCATCTACAGCAATCTATAGCGAGCACAGGCCTCGCGTCGAAGTTTTGACAAAGCAGTTTTTGAGTCCACATCGCATCTTCAATGACAATATGGACTCGGGGGGTAGTTGTTATGCCCAAATCTTGGCATAAGCCCTAAGCAGGCCTAATGGGCTAGAATAGCGGTCCACAACTCATAATGGGCCTAGAGATGAAGATTGGGTCACTAAAACCCACCACCAGGAGTCAGTCCAATATACTATCAAGCACAATGTGGTAGTATAAGCGACCCCTAGATATGGGTCGAGTTCGCCAGCAAAGTCCCTAGTATGGGATAGCATCTATCATACACGTCTCTCTACAAGGTCCAGCGTGGCCTAGAGGTCCAGCGAGACCTAGAATACTCTCTCTGCAAGGTCGAGCGAGACCTAGAATACTCTCTCTGCAAGGTCCAGCGAGGCCTAGATTACTATCTCTGCAAGGTCCAGCGAGGCCTAGAGGTCCAGCGAGGCCTAGATTACTATCTCTGCAAGGTCCAGCGAGGCCTAGAATACTCTTATGAAGGTTAGAGGTCCAGCGAGGCCTAGAGGTCCAGCGAGGCCTAGATTACTATCTCTGCAAGGTCCAGCGAGGCCTAGAATACTCTTATGAAGGTTAGAGGTCCAGCGAGGCCTAGAGGTCCAGCGAGGCCTAGAATACTCTTATGAAGGCTCATGATAGGCCCAGTGAGGTCACATGATTTTGATTATCTCCATATAGCATGGGACTACCTCGCATGATTAAGCCCAACGAGGTCGCTGTGCGAGGCCACGTAGTTTTTCCATTAGCCTCGCCAGTGAGGTTATACGATCCGAGCATCATGCTAGCCATAGGTATCCTTTATTAGGCCATGGGTCATGAGCAGGATTAATGGACAGATTATATCAGCCCAAAGACGTCTAGTGGATTTGGGCCAAGTCGAGCCCACAGAAACCCTAGCCCGTCTGGGTAGCTTCTTCTCCAAGTGAACTACGTATGGCTTGATCCCTATAAATAGGGTACGTAGGCATGATTGACAGTTAACCCTTAGAATATCAACAAACAAGATCAGCCACAAAAATCACCAATCTCCTTCCGTGTTTTTCGTGTTCTTAGCAAAATATCCGTATTGTTATTGTAACACAATTTTGCGAGCTCGGATTAGTAAAATTATATTGTTACAAGCTTAAAGTGGTGATGTTATGACACAAATCATCTGGCCTTGATGCACTGATGCCTTTAGATGAGATTTTTTCCTTGATAAGATGTCAAGCTATTGTATGCTGTGCAATTGGTGTGTACTATAACTATTCGTATGATTGTTACTGAAGTTATGTGGAATCATGCAGTAATGATTCCTTACTTGCTTAGAATATGCGAGCAGTCTCTTTGTTTTCTTCTCCTTCTGCATTCTAACAGAATTTACATTCAGCAATGCACTTATCTGTGATCCAATTCATTTCTCATTCTGATGGCTGATCCAAGTTCTCGTCTATTCTTTGATTTGTGGATTGACTTTCCTCATACCACCAAAAATATCTAAAAGCTTCACAGATTTGTCCAAGAGGTCACTAAAGTTTCAAGAAATCCAAATCCAATTCACGCCTTACTTTGTTCTTTATTTCTATTTGTGATTATTGAGTTTGGGAAGGCAGAGATGATCATTTGTGTATTCAAACAATTCTGCCAATTCGACAGACCCCGGCAAATGGTTTCTTTTGTTGAGCAGGATGGATCTTTCATTGTTTTGGTCTTGTTAAACTATTATCTCACTCTTACAGATGCAGGGTGTGATATGCAAGGCAAGCCAACTAACCTTATCAGGTAGCTAACTGATTTGGCAGAAGTAGTATCCTTATACTGTATGTATTTAAAAAAAAAAAAAAAAAAAAACTTTTTGGTTAAAGATCAAGAAGTGAGAGATTTATGCTAGATGCCTCTTTCGACATGCACGAAAAAACATGAAAGGAAAACAAATGTGCTACAAGCTGTTCAACATTTTATAACATGTAGGCTCTTCGTAGAATCATATATCTATCAGGCTCTAAAAGTTAATATTTCTTTTAGTGGGACTGTTAACAGAATAGCTATAAGGTGATATGAGTTGAAAATTGACTAAACTGTCTGTTCCCCGTTTGAATGATGCTCTTTTTTTAATGAACCCTGCAAAATGCTTTCTCTGTCATCAGTGGGAGTTTTCAAAGTCGCCAGACTTCTTCGAGCATATTATAACTTTTCATTTTCTCTTGATCTACATAAATAGCTCAAAACTGCATCTGTAAATGTTTTACATTATTCTTTTTCCACATTAGTATCACTGATATTGCTAAAGATCAATTACAGTTATCAGTAGCCATCTTGTGCCTTTTATCTTGGAAACTGACACAAACATCAACAGGGCTGAATCACAGTGATGCTCTTCAAACTAACTTACCTTACAGTCTTCCTTAAACCTATTACATATTGGCCTCTGCTTAACTTACTCGTTGTTTACTAGCAGTTGTGTAGGACAGTGTAATCTATCGTCATAATCAACCAAACAACTCAAAATTACTGAAGTTAATAAAGATTCATGCAATATAGTGATACGGAAATCTGAAGCTGATATGGATTAAAGAGTCTTAAGTTGTGCTAGAAAGTTTGATGTTAATATTGAATTTGTACTGTATACGTAAAGATGGTTGTCTTCGTAACAAAACCAAAACCTCTCTATCCATCAGAACCTTTCCAAAGGATAGAGCTGAACTATCATTAGTCGGTAACTTGGCATATTATTTACATGTGAGCAAAATTTAAACCTACTCATTTTAAAGCGAATTGATACTCTGAATTTATGTTGATCTTGCCTGAAGAATTGGCCTTTAAATATATCTCTTTATGTATTTTGTTCAAGAAACAGTGACTTGACTGTAATGCATTAGTCACCTTGTCCTCTCTTCAGGCTGTCAGAGAGTATTTCTGCAAGGAAGCTTATAATTTGTGTATGATAGAAGTAAAATAATGAAGGAACACTGCCCTCAATTTTTTCTGGCATTCTGTAATGCTTTTGAATCATGTTTTTGTCCACCATCTATGTTCTTGTTATTAGCTAACTGTAACTTAATCTAGTACCATTTAAGTAGTTGGACTTAATTGGTAAAAATGAAAAACAGTAGTAGCGTGACTTGTAAAACGAATGGATGGAGAGTCCTCTGGTTTCAACTGTATCAACTATCAAGTCACTACTATGAATATATCTACAGAATAATTACATAGTCCTCTGCACTCACAAGGAATGCACATAAACATATAGATCAGGTATTGAGATCAGAATAATGAAGCATTAATTCACATTTGTGTTTTTATCAATTGTATTCTTTTGAAATTTACATCATGTACATAGCCCATGAAAATTACAAATCCATATGCATATCCTCTAAAATTTGGTTGCCTCTGGGAAATTTTCAAGTGAAGCGTCTTAATGGAACATCAGTGAGATGCCATGTCTAGGAACAGGGTTCTTGTTTTGATCAAGCGCCTAAACAGACACTCTAAATTACTCTCCATGCCTTCAAAATGAGTCTCCAGTGTTATCAGTCCTCGTTGTGCACTTTCGATCTTCTCCCCTTTACTTGATCTACAAAGACTTTTCAATGCTACATCAATCCTTTCTAACTCATTCATATTTTCAATTTTCTGTTCACATGATACTTGTTCTGTGTGGATCATCTTTCTTATAACTGACCATCTTCCCTTTGGCTTTGAAACTGGCACCGTCACAAACATCAACAAGGATTGATAAATCAAAATGCTTGATAATGCAACTTCTGTTAGTAAGCCTATCACAGATGAGTGTTTGTGATCTAGATCCAACATTGGCAAAGCCTCAATTGTTTTTTTATTTGTTTCAAAGATGCGATTAATCTTATTGCTTCCTTCTTCGTTTGCCTCCTAAATGTATTGTATTTGTTTCAAAGATGCGATTAATCTTATTGCTTCCTTCTCCATTTCGCCTTCGAAAAGATGATTCAAGTTCTCTTGCGTTTTCCATAATTTGTGAAACTAAGTCCCTTGTACCACCACATATACCTAGAAGCCTTACAGATCCATCTAATAGATGATCCATCAGTGCGGCTTCTTGAGTAAACTGAAGGCTGAGAAAATCATTTGTGCAATCGTACAACTCTGCTAAGCCAGAGAGACTATTGCAAATCTCTTCGGACGTTTGGCAGCATGATGTTTCCAAAGTTTTGAGCTTGTTAAGCTCCTCTTTTGGTCTGATAATCGCAGGATGTGATCTGCAAGGCAAGCTTATTGATCTAACATGGTAGTTATTTGTTGATTCTGATGAACTAGCCATAGTTTAGTTTTCTGTGTTTTGTATTTTTAATCAAGCAGAAAATTGTTGATGAGAACTATTTGCTATGTGCATTGCTATTTATGCATGCACAAAAAAGACACGAAAGGAGACAAGATGTGCACAGACTCACAGGATGCAGTATGGTTACCATGTGGGCTCCTCTGTGATCTGATTATTCTGTTATGCATTTGGCCAACAAGGCTCTAACAATTTCCTATTTCTTTACATGCTATTGGTAATACAATCAGCTATAAGGATATTTCTTAATAAAAGTTGGTTGCCTTCATTACAATGTGCTCTCATAGTTTCTTTACAAACTTTGAATGCATTAGTTTTTTTTCCTGTGGCTGGTGTGAAGATTCTATGTTGGAGGAACTTTAGCTAATCACCAACATCAGGAATAATTACAGGAATATGTAAAGGAACACGGAATATCTTTAGCCATATTCCAGTAATGGAGCCTGGCAGGCAGTTAGGGTTCAAGGTATGAAAGGACAGGCGAAAGTAAATAGAAAATACATGTGCACCTAGAAATTGTCCATTCCGTCTACACCAGAAACCAGATTTGCATATTTCTAAAAAAAAAATTGTGTTGGAATTTTGTTGTGGTCCATTGAAGGAAGCATAGCAAATTTTTAAGGTGTAGTGCTCGAGAATTGAGCAGTAGTATCGTAAGGCAAAAATTCCAGGTAGCTAGACCAGTTCCGATTTTCATTTAAATATGTTCCTGAACTTGTATTCAGTCCAAAATTCAAATTTTATACCAAACTTGCAAGTACTTAACCATCTCTCAAATTAACACATTCACAGATACATTCAAGAAGAAAGAATTAAGGAAAAAGTTATCTTTCGTTCCTGAGATTTATTTAACTTTTTACAGACGTTCTATGTTTATTTCTAGGATTTTGCAGTTTCTATAAACAAGGCTTAAAACTAACAAATGCTCATGCATGTTATCTCTTGAATCTAATGAGCACAAGTAATTCAAATCTTGTGTTATGCAGTTGAAAACTAATACATCTCCCGATCTCCGCCCTTAATGCTGTGGCAAAATGTGTTTACATAATCACCAGTGAGTGTGTTTTGGTTTGAAAGAAGCTTAAACTGAGGCTCTACGTAGAAGATCAGAACTCACAGAGTGCTATAATGAATGAGACACACCATATTATAAAGAAAATAGTAATATTGTATTTTTTATAAATTGTATGATTTATGATCAAATAGTTCAGGATTAAAATATGAAACAATATTTGATTAAAATTCATATGAATTATTAAACTATATATAATATTAGCTGTAAGCTTGTATATAGGGGTTCGTTAGATGTATGCTATATAAATGATTAATGTAAACTTCTACTAATATAAAAAATGTACTCATCAGTTGTAAAATGCTGAAGAACCTTGGATCATATGCCAGCAAACCACTCGTGTACAGGATATTAAGAAAAAAGGGCCATCTTACCCACTATATCCATCTGAATCTCTTATTTAACTTAAAAAAATCCCTCATTTGTCATATTAGCATGCATTATGAGTATGCATTATTAAGAAAAGAAAAAGATTGATTCTGTCAACATATGATCCCCAGAAGCTGAAAAAATTTAGCCCTCTCATGTTCTCATCGACATCCAGATAGCAATGCAGTAGCACGATATGAACGATTGTTGTACAATACAGACAAACAATTCGTGCACTAATTTTCTGTATTACATTTGTTTAACTCTAATGAGTATTGAAAATCTCTATGCATTTTGATGTATCTCCCTGCATTTTCATATCCATTAAAGAAATATGTTGTGTTGCTGTTACAATGACATGAAAATATTCTGGATGAGACAGAGACAGCATTGCCAGCACATATATGTGGAGGTGATTGCAGCTACAATTTTTTTAATACTTGACATATTGTAATGGTGTCAATCATACCACATTATGAGGAAGCTACAAGGAGATGAATCATGCAATTTTTATCAAATTATATTAAATTTTTGTAAGACAAGTTGTAACAAACTTTAAGGCAGAGCCCACAGTAGCATCATGATTTGATCTTTTGTCCCCTGCAATTTTTTGGTATAAATAGCAAAATCTGCAGTTTTTACATACCATTCAAACTTCTGAATTCTTGATAATACTGACAAAAATGGCTTGTGCATCAGAAGCCAACAACAGTCATCACATCCGATCGATTAGCTTACCTTCAAGATCACATCCTAGTATAGTTGAAATAGATGAGGAGCTTAGAAAGCTGAAAAGCCGAGATGTATCATCATCTTGCACAGCATCCGCAGTCTCCAATGACCTATTGGTACTTGAAGGTCTGTACAAGTGTATTTCTGATCTTCTAAACTTGCCACTTACGCAACAAGCCCTTTCTAACCATCAACAAGAGAAATGGGTTGACGAGTTGTTGGATGGATCTGTGAGGCTTCTAGATATCTGTGGCACCACAAGGGACTTTACGTCGCAGATCAAAGAACATGTTGTGGATCTTCAATCTGCGATAAGAAGAAAAAAGGGAGACTTGACCCTTGCGAGCAGCATATCAAAATTCAATTCATTTAGAAGAAAAATGAAAAAACAAGTTAAAAAATTGATTGCGGAATTAAAGCAGGTGGATATCAAAACCGCATGCTTATCAGTCTTCGATTTAGATTACCACCTCTCAGAACTGATCAGAGTACTAAAAGGAGTTAGTTCAATGAGCATATCAGTTTTCCAGTCCCTCCTTTTGTTCTTTTCTTCACCAGTTTCCAAATCCAAGCCAACTAAATGGTCATTGCTTTCAAAATTAATACAGAAGGGGACTGTAATATGTGAAGAACAACTCGAAACCAAGAGCGAGCTAGAAAAAGTTGATTCTGCACTAGACACATACAATTCGTGTGAAAGTGAAAAGATTGAAATCGCACAAGAAAGACTGAAAGCACTAAATGAAGGCATCGAACTCATGGAATCTGGAATCGAGTGCATGTCCAGGAGATTGATTAGGACGAGAGCATCTCTTCTAAATATCATTTCTAGCTTATAGGTCTAGCATAGCAAGTGTCCTAATTTTACATATTCAATTTATTGGTTCAACTGAAATGTACATGAGAGATATCTTATACTAATACCGATACATTTACAAACTTAATCTTCTATGCGCCATTTACTTGTGTTTATTTTTTCCAATTTTGTCTCTTTGAACAATCATATTATTGCATGCAATCCTTGTGCAAATTCGTAATAAGTCAACAATATTATGTTAAATGTATCCCGATCAATAGATCAAGCTCAGTGTCATTGATCAAGCGTGGTATCATTCTTTAAAATTCAGTAAATGTAGGCATAGTCTTGATTCTTGAGGGTATTAAAATGAAAACACAAATCACGTTTTACAGCCGGCCAGATTGAACTTAAAAATTGACAACAACAATTCAGCCTTTCCAGAACCGTGGAACGTTTACTCTTCTTTTGATTCTATCCTTTCAATTTACAGACGTGTTTCATGATAAATATCGGCATGAAGACTAGTAATATTGTACTTATGGTTATTGCAGTACAAAATACAGACTTGGTACAGTTATGCAAAAGGATCAGAAGCAAGAAAAACTACGAGATGAAGTTAAAAAAAACACGCGTAAACCGACCCATGTATATACCAAGTTTTCAGGTCAACAAACCATATCCAGATTCATTATTATGGGTCTGTGCTCAATGAAAACTAGAAACATATCACAACCCTATGTTACATAGAAATAGAATTCAATGGTTGAAATGGTCTGTACTAGCATGACGGGTGATTCGTTGCTACTGTAACAGTGATTTTTAGATGATACTTAGTTGGGATGAGCATGGTACCATTGATGCGGTTTGAAGATGATACTTCCTATTAGTTTTGGGGAAAAGAATGCAAAAGAAATGCAGCACAAGAACAAGATAGAAGAGCAAATGCAGCAACCCTGTATTTGTATTTGGTTTATGATTAATGAGTCTGATTAATGGAAATTCGAATTTCAAAATCAAGTGATAATGTTTGGATTAACAATTTAGGCCCCGTTTGGTATTGATGTTGCAGACAGCAACAACAGCTTATTTCTGAAAAGCAAGTAAAATGTTGTTCGGTAAACTTTAGAAGCAGTTTTTCTGAAAAGTGTTTGTGGCTGAAAAACTGCTTTTAGAGAAAGTATATCCACATGCTTTTGAAAAAAGTTGTCTTTGAGCTTTTTGCAGAAAGTAATTACCGATATCAACATCAAATCACACAAAAAATGTTAGTATTTTTTAAAAATAATATGCAAAACATGCATATATCAAAAATATTAGCAAGCAATTATTTGATTTTCGCAAAAACACTTTTTTTAACAACACTTTTTTCAACAGCACAACAATTTTAAACAACAATCTCAAACAAAACTTTAATTACGTGGAATGGGGACATCAATCCCTCTAGGTGGATAAATCAAATTAGCCTTTGGTTTCCATTTCATTCTCATTCCATTTAGGAAAGAGTAATGCTAGAGAACCAAAAAAAGTTTTCAAAAATATTTCCATAATGATAATGATGTGGCATGTGTGACTTGCAAAATGGAAAATTTTAATTGGGGGACTCATGTGAATGCATGCGGGGCCCATGACATTATTTATTTAATCAGCCAATAATAATAAGACATGTGTCATTTTGAACACTTTTTTGGAACTTTTGTTTGGTTCCTAGCAATTTTCTTTAGGAAAATGCTAGAGTTACATAAAGTTTCACAAAAACTTTCACAAAATGATAAGTGTCTTAATTTGATTGGTTATAATCAGTGTTCTAAAAAGCGGATTAAGCGGGCGCTTAAGCGGAATCGGACCATAAAGCGCTTCGATTTTGTACTAATCGGGTGATTAAGCGTTTTTGAAGATTAAGCGGCCTATTAAGCGGATTAGGCGGCTATTAAGCGGTTTAAGCGGTCATTAAGCGGATTAAGCGGTCAAAGAGATGTTGACCTTTAAATTTTGTAATTTTAAATATATTAATATTTATTATAATATGAATATAATTATATTAAAATAATTAAATATTTCATTTTATGAGGTACATTTTAGGTTTACATTTTTTTTAATTAATTATTATATAATTTTGATTCACATATAGTAATATTATATTTAAAAATTAAAAAATATATATTATTAATCCGCTTAAAATTCCGCTTAAGCGTCCGCTTAACCGCTTAAGCGCTAGAAGGTCCTCCCACCGCTTAGAACCGCTTACCGCTTTTTAGAACACCAGTTATAACACAATGTGCCACTGCATTCACATTAATATCAACCAATAAAAACATTTATTAGTGGAATCCAACTCATTCTGTAAATGTTTCTGTGCAAATTTCCGGTACACCTAGCACTACTCTTCCATTTAACCCTCGTCCCCACATCCTTCGTTCCCATTCTCATGATCCATCCAAACATCCCCTTAATCAAACATAGTTTATACTACATACTCAAACGGACTAATTAGTACATATTTTTTTGGCAACTCGGCAAGCTTCGGAACATATAATTGATCGAAGATTAGCAGGGAAAGCATATATAATTGCATATCTGAATTTTACTCCCTCCGTCTCTTTATTCTTTTCCCGTTTGACTAAAAACACGGGTTTTAAGACAATTGTTAATTAACTAGATAATACCCGTGCATATGCACGATTTTAAAGATAAATTTTCGTTTTCATTCGTTTACATTTGAGTTGGCTACGAAAATTTAGAGAATGTGTAAAATATTGGGAAAAATTTAAAAATATATATGAGTTAAGTGATGGACCAATAAAGAAGAAAAGTGTGAAGAAACTGTTAGGCCGTGCTTAGTATAATTTTGTAAACAATATATTGTCGAATATTATTCAAAATAATTAACATGTAAGTATTTTTTATTTATTATAATTATTATTTTTATTCATTGAAATTTAAATTACTTAGTTTTGAAGAAAATAAAATTTAAATGACTACAAATTTTATTCATAATAATTAATTTTCATTTTCATTTGCATTAGTCATATTTTCGACATTCTAACAAAATTTGATTTAATTTATTAGGTATTAAATATAATATAAGTGAAAAAATAATAATTAAAATGATCTTTTTAATGGAGCAATAAAATATTAAGAGGCAAGGGATTTCCAATAACATAGATTCGGGAATGAAGAATTTTGGAAGAGAAACATAATATATAATATAAATAATTAAAAAATGTCATGAGAGATAATTGAAATTTATAATATATATATATATATATATATGTGTGTATTATAAATAAAATAACAATAATGAATAGAAATGGGATGAGAGAGAGGAGGGAATTTTAGTGAGAAATTTGAAATGAGGGGAGAGAGAGAAGGAAAATTCTAGAAATTAAGATGGGAGGAGAGAGAGTAGGGAATTTTTGGAGGGAATTTGTGGGTAGGAGATTTTACTTTATTATAGGTTATAGATAGATAGATATTATTTTTTTATGGAGTAGTGAGTATTGAATATTGTTTTTAAGTAGTGGTTATTGAATATTTTTTTAGGAAGTAGTGGGTGGAGTAGTGGGTATTGAATATAGTTTTTAAAGAGTAGTGGGTGGATAGTGGGTATTGAATTTTTTAAGGAGTAGTGGGCGAAGTAGTGGGTATTGAATATTGTTTTTAAGGAGTGGTGAGTGGGGTAGTGGGTATTGAATTTTTTAAGGAGTAGTGGGTTGAGTAGTGGGTATTGAATATTATTATTTATGGCTTAAAATAGAAAGGAGAAGAGCATTTTGATAATCCCAATTTAATAAACAGGAAATATTTTAAGAGCCGGAGGGAGTAACAAATAAAAGCAAGTCTTCATCAAGATTAAAGCTGCAAACTTCTTAGCTGTATTTCTTTCTAGTTAAGTAACTGATGTACTTTGCATATGAAAAGGTACAATAATTCTAGCAAACCTCAGTGCAGACATATTAAAAACATGCCACTCTAGCAAAAATGTATATACTCATTAGTTCCCATTTTTTTACATAAAAAATTGTGTATTTAACACGCATTTTAAAATGCATTTTAAGGATAGTTCTATAACTTATTTTTGATATTTCTTTTTTTGTATAAAAATTATATTATTCTATTTTTATACAAAAAAAGATTATATCAAAAATAAGTTATAAAACTATTCTTAAAATGCACCTTAAAATTTGTGCCGAAAATTGGTCCGCAAATGTAAACAAACACACAGAGGGAGTACACTTTATTGGATTATTTGTAATAACAACCATATCCACTAAAAATCTTTGATCAATAATTATGTGCTTAATGATTTAGCTAAATCCACTAAATACTAGTAACAGTAATTCTTTAGATTATTTGTACAAGGTTCTTCTCATTTAGACAACTTTAATGCAAGCCACCGTCTGCAAATTTAATGGTTTCCGACTTTCATAAATTCAAGAAGATCTATGTGTAAGTACGAGAGTGTGGGTGTCATAAATAGATGCATGCATGCATGAAATGGACCAAACAATGTGACATTAACCATATGTGGGCGCCAAAATAAACAATTAGTACTCCCTCTGTCCCATCCATTTCTTTACAATTTCCTTTTTGGGTCGTCCCACCATTTTTTTACATTACCCAAAATAGTAAATTTTAATACTATTACACCCATTACTTCACTTATTTTAACAATACTTTACACTATTTCACCCACTACTTAACTTATTTTAACAATAAAATCACTATTACACCCACTACTTCACTTATTTTAACAATAAAATCACTATTACACCCACTACTTCATTTATTTTAACAATATTATATCCACTTTACATCCACTATCCTTGACCTCCGTGCCCAGCCGCCATGTAAAGAACCGGCTGGGACGGAGGGAGTACTTGAATAGCTCCATATAAAACAAAAGCCAATCATTAGTACTGAGATGGATTATTACCCAAATTGTTGTAATTTAGCAGTTAAGTTGTCTAAATACATTCAACTAAGAAAACCCCTAATGCAGCCCGGGCCTTCTTGGTTTTGAAGCTAGCTATGTTTATGTTTGAAGTTTTCAGAAACTAATAAATACAGATTTACCATGTTCATTGTTCACTAGCTAAAGTCAAATGAATGGCATTATGGCAACTTTCTGCTAAGTAAAAAGGTTAGTATTAAAAGAAGACCATATCAAACGATGCATTATATTTCTCTAGGAGAGTCGAAGAAACTAAGTAAAATGTACGCATATCTTATCACTTGTTACATAACGACTGAAGCACAGTATTGCATAACCAATAACTTGGAGCAGTGCATAAACAATTGAAAAGAGATGTGATTCACCATGAAAGTTAGCAAGTTGGGCAGCAACTGACATCCAAAATGATAGAAAATCGATCAAATACGGTGCAGACACGTCTACAAAAAACCCATACCTGCAAACATTATACTCCCTCTGTCCCTTAAAACTTTTCCCACTTTCCTTATCGGGACATTCAAAAAACTCTTCCCCTTTCTATTTTTAGCAAAGAAAATAAACTAAAAAATTAACCCACCAACTTAAACAAATATATCCCCCTTTTCCCCAAAAATTATTTTACTTAAATAATTACCCCACCTTAATTTGTTTATTCAGTTTTTACGGAGATATTTGTGTTTCATTGTTTCTTTGGGAGATTGTGCCCGGTTTATTCTCATTCTCTCCTCTCTTTCTCTCAAACCCTAATTCTCTCTCGTCGCTCTCTCTCCCCTCTCTCTCCCCTCTCTCTTAATTCACCCACAAAATCTGTTCTAATGGATGCGCACTATGGTTTTTCGGATTCCGATGATGAGCCTACTGGTTCTTACAGTTGTTCCGATCCCGAACAGTGCGATAGGGGCTTCGACTGTGACGGAAATCACACTTATAGTGAAGAATATCTCCGATCAAGACTGGATCAGGGACAATCTGAGGATTCCGATGAACGTACGGTGGATGGAACGCCCGGATCCGATTTGCATGCAGCTGTGGAGGACTGTGACGGCGATGAGGATTCCGGTGAAGCCCCCCCAAGCGATTTGTGGTCAGAATCCGGTGATGATGCCCCTAACGAACCTAACTCTGACGGCGATGAGGATTCCGATGAGGGTTCCGATGATGCATGTTCCCGTTCTTAATGGTTTACTCTCGTATCTCTTTTACGCGATCTCTTTATTCATGTGCTTTATTCGTACTCTTAATTTGTCATTGCTTAATTGCTGTTTAATTTTAGGCTAATTTGTGTTTATTTGTTGTTGAATTTTATGCTAATTCGTGTTTAATTGTTGTTTAATTCATGTTTAATTCATGTTTAATTCATGTTTAACTGCTGTGATTGTTTAATTCATGTTTAATTGCTGTGATTGTTTAATTGCTTTAGGCTAATTCATGTTTAATTCATGTTTAACTGCTGTGATTGTTTAATTCATGTTTAATTGCTGTCATTGTTTAATTGCTTTAGGCTAATTCATGTTTAACTGATGTGATTGTTTAATTGCTTTAGGCTAATTCATGTATAACTGCTGTGATTGTTTAGTTTCTTTAGGCTAATTCATGTTTAATTGCTGTTTAATTCCTGTTTAATTCCTGTTTAATTCCTGTCATTTGTTAATTCGAATTGAGTTTATATGAGAATCAAAAACTTATGCCTGCACTGATCATTGACACTTTTCACACACATTTGCCCTGCCAATAAGAGCTGTCTTGGGGCCATTCGAGCTTCCTTGAATCTGCATCCCTGTTGGACACGGCCACTTAGTATTTAGGACATTACATTCATATAGTGCATTCAAAATGTCAACTTGCATTACATTCATATAGTGCATTACATTATGTCAACTTGCATACATTGTTTGTCATACATGTATAGTCTGCAGTACATTCTTGCCTTCATACATTGCATACATTAATACATGTGCATAAAATATTGCAAGCATCTAGTTCTATTGTGTACCATGTACCAAATTCCATGCTTCATATACTGCCCACATTGGTGCTGTTACCTGCACTGGTAGTTGTCCTTCTCTTGCTAGTTTCTTCTTGTTTACATGAGGTACTAAGTAGTCATTGCTGCCCTTAACTTTAAGAATTTCATTCATGACATACTGCAAAGTTAACCATACATTTGCAAGTGTTCTTGGCTCTAACTCATAAAATGCTTGATTGACTGCATCCATCATTCCATCAACATCTTTTGGCATCTTTTTGTGCATTAGAGACTGAATACTTCTAAAAAAAACCAAGTCTAGGATGTTTAGGTCAGGACTGTTTGGTGGTTGTTGTAGAAGAATAAATGTGAAGTCTCCTTGTTGATGAACTTGTTGCCACTCTGCATCTGTCTGAGTAATGTGAGTCCTTGCATTGTCTTGTTGAATGAAAATGATCTTTGGTCCTTCAAATTTAGGCCATTTTTGCATGATTGCTGGTACTATCTCATTTATAAGCATGCTCCTTGTTTCATTCTTGCCTACTGACTCAACCACCTTAGTGATTATAGTACCCTTAGCTCTGTTTTTAGATGCCCTCTTTGCTGGTTCCTTGTATGTGAATGGAAATATGCCTATTTTGCCATCAAATATGCATTCATCATTTGCATTAAACCATGGTCTTGCAACTGCAGCTGTGAACATAACCTTTGGTATGAACTTGCTTGAATTAGCAGATCTGTACTTGCCTCTTTCATTCTTCTCTAAGTAAACTCTTTGTGCTTTTTTGCTAAGGTAGAACCATTTTTCGTCTATATGCACAAAATCAAACATTGCCTTGTACTGCCTTTTTGTTGCTGCTGTGTCTCCCATGAGTAGGTCTAGAATCCATTGCATTCTTTGCATGATATTTGCATCTTTTAATCCAGGATGTAGAGGATTTGTGTGAGGTTTGATCAGTCCCCTTTTTATCATTCTGTTAGCAGTACTTTTGGCTACTTTTAACTGAACTGCAAGGTCCCTTATGCATGATCTATCTCCCATATTAATGTCGGTTACTGCATTAGGTGGCAGTTGGATTCTTTTCCTTCCGGAATTGTGTCCAGCTGTTGCCATATTGTATGCCTGATTTGATGCCTTTTGTTTCTTTGCTTTGTTCCATATGGTGCTAATTGTTCTTCTTGTGACATTAAACTTCTTTGCTGCCTCCTGTATGGCACCTTTGTAAGGTTTGCCCTCTGTTGACTGGTTGCTTAGCAAGAACAAGAGTACTTGCAGTCTTGCATCAGAGCTGAGCTTGGTGAATTTTCTGCTATGATGATTACCACTTTGCTGTTGTTGTGTACGCCCTGGTGGTTCTTGTTCTGGTGGCTCATTTAAATTAAAATGGTGGATAACATCTTCCATGTCTCCATCTGATGCTGCTGGTTCATTGAGATCAAAAGGGAAGCCTCCAACATCCATGTCTGAACAGAGATCGCCAAGCAATGATGCAGTTTTTTTGTTTTTTCCAACTTTTTGTAATCTGTTGTGTTTAATCTGTTTGTAATCTGTTTGTAGTACTGTAACCTTTTTGTAATCTGTTTGTAATCTGTTTTTAGGGGGAAAGTTGTATCCATGTATATGTATTCTGTTTGTAATCTGTTTTTAGGGGGAAAGTTGAATTGTTAATGTAAATTGGGGGGAAAGTTTATGTACTTTTCCCTCTTATTTTCTTAGTTTCCCTCTTATCAACACTGATCAATCATTGCTTAAACATTTTTTATATTTCTTCTTAAAACCTGTGTTTTTGAGCAAATGGGAAAAATAAAAAGGGACAGGGGGAGTAGAATAATCATAGCCAATCACTTAAACTATTTTTGGTATGTATCTTCACTCCTACTCCAGAAATCTCATCTGCATCTGTAATTATTTATTAATCCCTAGAAAGATCACACAATCTGCAGCATCATATAATAATCAATTGTTAAATACTATCTTGATGACTTGAAATCTTCCCTTTGATTCAACTTTTACATACACAATGCACGTAGATGAAGCTGCGCAAATGCTGGCAATGTGGCACTCAAAGAAGGTGCCACAACAAAAATGACTAATGGTTTCACCAACTATTGAGACTTAAAAAATAGCAAAGTTCAAGTAAAGGTCATGTTAATCACATGCCCATCACTTTGTCCCATAATTCATAACTAATCTTGGTCCCTATTTTTAGCCTCTGTCTATATATAGCAGCAGATAATAGAAGTTTGGGATATCAAAACATTACATAACATTGTCACATAAGTTCATATTCTTACACACAAAAACAAACAATGGCAGGATCAATGAAATGCAACAAACCTCGTGGCGGAATTCGATCAATTAGCTTGCCTTGCAGGCCACATTCGAGTACTTATAAGATGGAACAGGAGCTGAACAAGCTTAAAACATGGGAACCTGAAGTATCATCAAGTGCACCAACAGCAGAGACAATCTGCAATGGATTATCTGGATTAGGTGAGTTGTATAGATGCACTGATGATCTTCTTAATTTGCCACTGACTCGACAAGCCCTCTCTGCCCTTCAACACAATGACTTAATCAACGAGTTGTTGGATGGATCCATCAGTTTTTTAGATATCTGTGGAAGTACAAAAGATATCATGTCACAAGTTAAAGTGAATGCTGCAGATCTTCACTCGTGTCTAAGAAGGAGGCCTAAAGGAGATCAAAGTAGCTTTACCAAATACACATTGTTCCGAAAGAAGATAAGCGAAGATGCTAAAAAGACTAACTGCAGTTCTTAAGCAAGTAGATAACAGAACTAGTGGTTTGCAATTTGTTGATTTAGATCAACACTTAATTTCAGTTATCAGAGTGCTAAATGAAGTTACTGCTACGACTATTTCTGTATTCGACCACGTACTCCTGTTCTTAGCAACATCCACCAAGGCGAAATCAACAAAATGGTCATTAGTTTCCAGACTTATGCACAAAAACAGAGTTGCATGTGAAGACCATCAACAAATGAATGAAATGGAAAAGGTGGATGCCGAATTATTAAGTATGATGTCGGGTTCAAGTAAAGAGTCCAATTTGCTAAAGCAGAGACTAGAGGCATTGGAGGCTGAAGCTGAAGAAATCGAAAATGGATTAGAGTGCATGTTTAGGCACATAATTAGAATTAGAACTTCTCTGCTCAACATTGTCTCCCAGTAATTAGATGTTTCGACATAACTATCCGAATTTTAGAGGATTGATTAGTTTACAGATTTTGACTGAAATGTACACGGAAAGACTAAATTGGTCCTTTCTACAAGTAGTATATATATACAAACACTTGGAGTTCCATTACATAGTCTTTTCCCTCATGTTTTTTCTTCTTTGTTTCTATATTCCTGGCTATCTACATTGAACCCAAGTGTGTTATATCAGACTATCAGTTCAGTTCCTCATGCAAATCATAGTTGTATACAATTTCCTACTGAGACTGTCCTAATCAATAAGCTTGAAAAGGGATCTTGATAATTGTCTCAAAAAGTTCAGCTCAAGAGCCAATAAGGTAGATGCAATGCACATCATTGAAATATACAGTAATCTGCATTTGTCTCGCTCAATTAAAACTCATCTAAGTACTATACCAATCTCTTAAAAAGGATTTAAGAATCCGTTATAAGTCGCCATGGTAATATCTTCCCAAAGGACTTAGGACACTTCAACGATATCTAAAAAATTTAAGAGAAGCTAAACACAAAATTAACATCACTAGAATGAAATACTTATACAATATTATTAGCCTGTCAATATGAAGTTCCGTATAGAACCTCTATAATCACAAGTTTAAGTGTCCGCAATATTTACCGTTTGTGTTTGGCACGATGATCAAGTTTATTTACGAGAAGATCATGTTAAAATATTGAAAAAGGTATGGGGTAAGAAACGACTTTATCTGGAGCCTACAAAAAATGAGAGGATAAGGCATTGAAACTTTCTCTACAATTATATATCGATCTTGCTGATATTGAACATGTTAAATAACATTACACCAACTTTCCTCAAAAAAAAAAAAAAAAAAAACATTACACCAACTAATTCAACTAAAACATTATATATTCATGTAAGTTCCCGTCTCGCCTCTTCTCCTCTCTCCCTTCTACCCTAGCCTTCATTAAAGTGTTTTGAGAGGGCTTCCATCGGGTTTCACTGGTGGAAAGCCCTAATTCATTTTTCGTTTGTTTTGCTTTCTTTCCTTTCAATGAAGTTCCCAATTTATTTGGGTTTCAGTTATTCCCAATTTATTGGGGTTGTGTTTGCCTCTCTTGTGAGAGTTTGGTTATTTGGGTTGTGTTTGCCTCTCTTGTGAGAGTTTGGTTTTTGTTTGGATTGAATTTGGGAGTTTTCCATGCCCGAGGTTATAGATCGACAAGTTTTTCATGATTTTGATTCAGAGATGAAGGCTACTATGGAATCGAATCTATGGTCGTTGATCCAGAACAGTTCGATGATTGCAGTAAAAACATGTATATATAAATTAAGTGATCCCCTTAAGCGTCTGTTCTTGCGCGATTGTTTTTGTAGATGCCGTGTGACTTTTCATTAATGAATTGATTTCTTTTTGTTAAAAAAAAACATTATATATTGATATGAATCTTATTTAGGCCAAATGCAATCTTCTACTAATCAAAATTTCATCCCACAACCACCCTAGAGGTGGACATTGTAAAAACATTGACAGCCATGCACAAGTTTAAATATTACCTCCATCTTCACCATCCAAATTTCCAAACTAGCATGCATATGATTTATTGATATAAACATACAATTATGTGGGTGTTTGGGGTATCTTAAAAAATGTAGCTTATGATTTATAAGCACTTATGTCATATAAGTGATAAGTAGAGCATAACTTATAAGTCAGTAAAGTGTTTGGTAAATCAGAACTTATAATCAATAAACTGTTTGGGTAAATCAAAACTTATAAGTTAATTTTTTTCTATAATTTTCAAAATATTTGTTTTTTATATTTAACATTGGATGTCAATGAATAGATCTTGATGAGTAGAGAAATTTGAGATATACATATCAATTTTCTAATGAATGGATCGAGAGATATATGATTTTGAATATTTGAAAGATATTATATATTGCGTATATCGATAAATAAGTTATAAGCATAAGTTGAATGTTAGGATTTCCTAACATTCAACTTATGGGCTTATAAGTTATAAGTTGAGCCAAAACTTATTTTGGCAAACACCCCCCAAAAGTGCTTATGGCCTTATAAGGCATAAGTTAACAGTAAAACGGGAAAACAAACAGGCCCTATATATCCCTAACACTATATCTAAACCACAATCTTAATATTATTCGGTACCATAAGGTACATGCATATTATTCGGTACCATAAGGTACATCCTATGCAGACAAATGTACGTAGAAGTTGTGCATCCTTTATATATAGAGAAAAAGGATCCTGAGATTGATCTCAGGAAACTTTTACTGAGATATTTAAAAATATACTCTAAATCTGATTGGGCCCGCAGGGCTAATTAAAAAATATCTAATTTTACAAAAATGTCCCTCCCATAAAAATCCTGATTTGCATATAAAATTACATGTATTCAGGCTCCCTAATCTCTTATATATATATTATATGCTAACATGGTTTTCCATGCCATTTAGTAATTTACTAAAATGTCCTCAAATTTTATAAATATATTAAAAATATTGTTGTTCACATGGATTGAAGTATTGAACCTATGACCTCTTGCTATGAATCAATTTTATGGTCACACCATGACCATCATGCTAGAAGCCCACTTCATGAAAATTTTGAAACTTATCCACTAGATTCTTAAATAGCTCTTAATTCTTCATTTTATTTAACACTTATTTTAGAAATAATTTCAAACAAAACAAATGAAATAATGTTTCTTTTCATTTATTATAGGTCAAAATGCACTTTCAAGCCAATTTATAATTCATCAATATATCCCTCTTATATTAATGTTAAAAAAATATTTGTATTAGGAATAGATTTTATAATCCCCCCTATGATACAAACAACTTAAATTTATGCACACAACCACTATATCATAACAATTTCTGATACCTACTTAAAAATCATTAACTACATTTTCAAAGAACCTGCTTCCTAGATTTTCCTTGATTTTTTTTTATAAATTTATGCATGATAAAATTATAAAAAAAAAAATATTTCCATCTCATTTAATTAAAATTATTATTATTATTATTATTATTATTATTATTATTAAATTTTCATGAAATTTTAAAATTATAAAGTATTCTTTTTGTATTATGTATGTGATACGAAAATACTACACAAATTCAAATTGTACACGAAATGACATAAATTCAAATTTTGATTTCTAGTACATGTATAATAATATTTTTTTGTAAAATCAAAAATCATAATATTTATTCATGTTTGTTATGCTCATGACAAGCACAAAACAAATTCACTTCTTACACGTATAGATGAGCATTTCATCCATCCCGTCCGATCGCGATCCAATCCCCTTCCCATTCGGGTTGGGGTTGGTTTGGATTTGGCCAAACCCGACCGACCCGATTCCTAAATTTGACCTATCCTCTGCTTTCTTCTATATAGAATAGTCTCGAGTTACCAAACTTCGATGACCATGTAGTATCCTAGTTCTACAGTTCCGTAAACCAGGAACAAAAAATTTCACAAGGAGTAGTAGCAGTAGCAGAGCTTAGAAATATTTTGTACTTGCAACAAACTTAAGAATATTACATACTTATTACAGTCACGTATACATAATTCAAAAATGTATTTGATGAATAGCTTATAATTAATGTTATGTAAAAATCAGTTCATTTGAATATTTAAATTGTAATGGACAATAGTCCAATACTGCACCTGATACACACGAATGAGATCATTAAGTTTCAACAAGGCAACATATTAAGGTATATGGCAACAATACAAACTGAGAATTCTTCTTCGACAGTAAAAACAACTTTACTGTATAATTTTTGCTTAAACTGATTTCTATAGTCACTCATTCAGAGTTTAGAGCAACATCTATGCAAAGTAAAACCAAAAAGAACTTAAAAGCTGCACCACTGCTGCTGCTGGAGATGAATTTAACTGTTGCTCTCTTCTACCATTTGTCCTGAAACAATCACTATTAAGGCCAATGGAGAATGAAAAATCATATTATGTAGATTTTCAAATTCATCATATACTTGAACCACATCGGCAGAGTTAACTTGAAACAAAATATTCAAGAAAAGAAAAGGATGGTGTAATTCCATCTTAAAAAATGCATGTAACAGTTTTGTCTACTTATAAAAATAACAGTACAGCCACCAATTTGCACTGTGACAAACATGCATACTACATTAAACACTTATCGACCAAAAGTACGAAAATAAAGAGCACTAACCAAGTGTTTGCTATAGTTATTTCACTGCAGTTCACTGTATAAGTTAGCTAGCACTAGTTTATTTTGTTCAAAGCAAATAAGTTCAGCTGTGTTCGTCTGGTTAAATTGCTATAAACCAACAGGTAAAATATCCAATTACTCCATATGAGTGTTCATTCTTAGTCAGTACAAAAACTCAAGAAACACAACACCGGAAGGGTGGATATTAAGACCTTTCAGTACAATGTGAATACAGAAAATGAATAAAAGTAGGCACTGTATCTATAAGTTATATATGAATGCACATTATATGAGGGGCTGACAGAATATAAAGAAAGAAAAAGACTGCATTAAAAAAGAAAAGGTTTCTCACCAGAAGACTCATATCAGACTGGCAATGGGCATGCTATCCCAAATTTGATGCATTACCATAACGACTCCGAAGACTTTCAACAGAATTATCCAAGGATTTGACAAGATTAGGAATAGATGTGTCGAACACTGAAACATGACATCAATAAAATGTGTAGTCATAAGGTGCTTATGTTACCTTTATCTTGTTAATCAAGTAATTCTACTATATAAAACCAAATAGTACTAGATATCTACTTCAATTAGGATCTTTAGATCTCAAATGAACATCCAAAGTTAGTTCCAAAAAAGCATATTACAATTTTAGATTTAAGTTTCCGTTTATGCATCTCCTTAAAAGATAAGTGGAGGCATATTTACCACGAGATGAACTAGCCTGTGCCTCTTCTATCAACTTCACATATGATGCCTGAACAGACATTAAAATTGTTACGAAAGTGTAAAGATCACAAATATACATAGTTACACAATATAAATAACCTTCATTGCTTCCTGCCTTACCCTTATCTCATTAAACTTCTTGCACTCCTTTCCAGCTTCGTCCTTAGCTATCTCGCATCGTTGCCTTTGAATCTGTTGACGTTCAAAAGCCAACAAACAGTTAAATATGGCAACAATAGGCTAATAGTCTAGCACAATTTTGTTTAGTTATAGCATTCAACAATTAACTAAGTCATGATGTCACCACAATTTCTCCAAGTAATAATTTTTAAAAGAAGCTTTATAATAGAAGAGGTAAATAAACATCAATAAGCACATATGGAAACTATTAGAAAGCTCTTAGCAAAAAAAACTATTAGAAAGCTTAGCATAGAAGAGATGCCTTTTGATGGCTCATGAAATCACTCGCTATTTTAAATCAAAACAGTGAATCCCATTTTAAGGTAATAACTAATATTAACATAAATAGCTGGCCACTTAACTTCCACAAATAATTTCTGCCTTTATTTTTTAGTAAACTCAACGTCACCTCACCGAAGAAGATAGTAGAGCTACTTGCCTCGGTTAGGTTTCAGCTACTGAAAGATGTAACTGATTCTAAAAGCCAACCAGAAGCCAAAGGAAATCCTTGTAAACAAGGACAAAGAATTTCCGAATAATATTTTAGAGTTTAGACATTCAGCTCCTGAAATGGTCTGTTTCATGCAAATCAGACCTGTACTTTCCATTTGAAACGAAATTATGTTGCATTCAAATGTTAAAATAACCTAGTAACCTACATATACAGATATAATAAATATCTGAATTTCAGCAGAATCATGAAGGGAATCCTATCTAATTTAATTGCTTGAAGTAATAGACATTCCAAAAGCGTGCATTGTCATCGGATCATTATAGGTAACACGAACTCTACAGGAAGAGAACTGGACATTCGACTAGAACGATTATGAATGCCTAACATGACCGATATCACAGTGAGCAATCAGACTATCGAAGAGTACACTTACAATACTTAGATCATCAAGCAAAATTTACTTCGTTACATGAATAAGCCTACTTTAACCCCGATGTGCAAACGAGAACTGTACTTCTCATTAAAATGTTGCTATGAACTAGTAGCGTACATGTACAGAATTACAGACATACTGGATTTGTGGATTTCAGCAGAATCCTGTAAAAAAATCCTATCTAATTTAATTGCTTCAAGTAATAGACGTTCAAGAGCAAGCAAGCATTGTGATCTGATCAGTTATAGCTAATTGAACATTAAGAGAGAAAAGTGAAAACTCCAATAAACACGCATTATGAATGCCTAACATGACAGATATAACACTGAACAATCAAACTATGAAGGAAGACAATTAAAATACAAATTTAGCCTACTTTAGAGCTGACACCTAATTTCACCTCAAGCACCGGAGACAATCAGACATGCGTACAAACACTCAACACTTCATTTTTGGTCAAAACACATTTTGACGCATAAAATAATCATCACGCTGCTCTCTTCATTTATAAATGCGTATATACTTATGTAGAGGGAATCAGAAATCATAACAGAAATATAATTAGATCCTCAGGTAATATAGAAAATTATTGAATGATACTTAAATCAGCTCAAACAAATACAACCTAGAAAAACATGATTGAACAGATAAATTGAAATTGCAATAATCTAATCAAACAATCAGCAAAACTATTCCAAATTTAAATTAAGGCTTCAAGCTCACAATTACACGCAAGCTCACACGTCTAAATATATATATAAGATATAGACAAAGAATATATAGCTCAAAATTACTGGCACACATCGATCGATCGAGAGAGAGAGAGAGAGAGAGAGAGAGAGAGAGAGAGAGAGAGAGAGAGAGAAAGGACCTCGAGTCCTTTACGGAGATCAACGTCAAAAGCATCAACATCCTTAACAAAAGCAGAGTGCGATCGTTCAGTTTCCTCCTTCACCGCTTTCAATCGAGAGGACACGATATCCTTGAGATCGGCAATCGATCTAGGGTTATTCTTGTTGACGTTATTTCGCTTCGTCTTCTTCGAAGATGAGGTAGCTTTAGTAGCACTATTAGTAGGAATGTTGACGGTGTTGAGATTGAAAGAGAATTTGAACGGAGGTGAGTCGGTTAGCGATAGATCTGGACTCGCCGTCGGCGGTGATGATAGAAAATCAGGCGCAGCGGTTTTTTGGGTTCCTCTGGTTTTCATGTTTTCGTCTACTCCACTCATTTTTTTTAGTTGAGAAATTGTGGTGTGTTATGTATATTTAAAAGAAACGGCTGAAACCACGCTGACTATTTTTGTCAGTTATGTATATTTAAAAGAAACGGCTGAAACCACGCTGACTATTTTTGTCACTTTTCCCTTTTTTATTTATTTCTTGGATAGGATTATCCCCTTATTTTTTCAAATTATCAAGTACTTAGGTTTGCCAAAAAAATTCGAAAAATTCGATATCGAATCAAAAAAACGGATCGATATCGTATCCAAAAAAAATGGATAAAATCCGTATTCGAAAGAAAACGAATATTATTCGTATCCGAATTCGTATGTGAAAATAGCGGATACGGATATAGGCACATCCGTATTCGAAATATTCGATATCCGAAAATTTATAAATGTATATATATATAATTTAATATTTATAATATATTATTATGTATTAAAATTTAATTATTTAATTCATTAATAACTAAAGATATTTAAATACAAGTGTAAATATATAATTTATAATTTATTATTTAATTATTTAACCATAGTTTTTCCGCTGCCCAAGTCTTGTTCATGCGTAATTCTATTCTTCTGTATGTCAAATTATTTACCGTTGGTAATTTGAATCCTGGAACAAATATTATTCTCTAGTGGTTGGGGTTTATTTTGATTGTTGCATAATGTTTGTAGTTTAAAAAATTTTGTTTATTCTATTTTACTATGTTTGAATGGAAAAAAATTGTTATTTTTTTAAAATGATTCGGATGTTCGGATTTTTGGATTTTCGGAGATATTCGAATTTTTTAAAAAATCTCAAAATTCGGATTCGGATATTATCCGTATCCGGATAATATCCGTCGGATTCGAATTCGGATATAATTTTCTAATATCCGTCGGATTCGAATAGTGATTTCGGATTTCGGATTCATATTCGGATATAGGCAAATCTGTATCCAAAATATCCGTTTAACAGCCCTAGAAGTACTGTGCCATTTTTTCTCATGATCAAAGTATGCCATCTACCGTGTTATGTTTGAATAAATCTTGGACTACACTACCTATATTAATATATAACTAATATATTATTATATAACTATGTGAAATAACCGCGCTTCGCACGGTTTATAGAAAACAATTACTTCTATTGCTAGAAACAATTTTTTTACCAAATAATTTAGTATAATTTTTACCAAACAGATTACTAATGTCTCATGAAAATGTAAATTTTATAAGAATAGTTTGGAATTCTCATTGTTAACATAATAACATTGTATTGAATATTGATAGTTAAAGAAGCTAAAGAAGGGGAAAAAAACAGTTTGAAAAATAAGAATAGTCTTTAATATTAAAAAAAAATTGTCGCATTTTCAATATCCTTTGACACCCAATATTTTGATTTTCACTTATTTAATATAATCTACAAACCATACCAAATCATTATATTTATGATATGCACAAGATATATATGTACACAACTTAAAAACTTTATAAGACAGTTGCAAAGGTGAATGCAAACAAATTGAACGATAGGAAAAATATATGTACACATTAGCAGAAGAATAGCTTCCATTGTTAGCACAATAAAGTGATATATGCCATCAATAGCAATACAAATAATCTTCAGATAGATACATCCTCCTATAAAGAAACTGAGAGTTCACTTTCGTACATAGAAGCTTTAATATCAATGAGGTATTTATTTATCAGTATTCACCTATTATTGCATCTAACTTCTCTATTAACTTCAAATAAAATCAAAATGTTTTCTGTTCCATCAGTCTAAGATGCACTTGTTTAATGGTTGGCATACCGGCAAAAAATTGTCATCCTGAAGCGGGAATGGAATACAATTATCGGTTACAAAACCTTGTATCAATATGATATAGCAACAGCACACCAAGGTGAAAGTAACCAAAAGGAATAATATGGTAATGATGTTGCTGGATGTTGAGTATTGAATACAGCAAAAGAATACGGAGGAGGGGTTAATGGATTCTTGAACTTTCCTTGTTCTTGAATCTGTGTAGCAGATAAGTGTCTGTGTGTGCAAATGTGTAGGTGCGGATAAGGAATAACACAAGACACAATATCACTTTAATCTAATATATTATTAGATAAAGGTTGCTACAATCTGTGAATACAAATGGTAGTATTCTCAGCTTCGTTTTTCTCAGAGAGATATATCTTACAGTGTGTATGAAAAACTTAACCAACTAAAGAAGTGAGATTGTATTCTTATAGAACATGAATGCAACTCAGTTACTATAAATAAGGTTACAGGATAAATTACTTTCTTGTATGTCTATCCTTTTTGAGTAAGCTAGCATCCAAACGGCTACAGATTTGACTTTGCAAAGTTCTGTTAAGATCCACTTCTTTAGCACTTTGTCTCTTCTATATCTCTCCAAGCTTCCTTGTAGGCTTTCCAGAGCACGTTACAGATTGTGGTCCATAAAGTGCATTGGCTTGTTGCAGGTTTCAGACTTGTACAATTTTTTCAGTGTTTTGTCCCCAAGAATGTATTCGAGAAGTGGCTAAGTGATTGATTCGAGAACTAGGATTAGATAACTCTGAGTTCTCGAATACTGTATGATTGACATATCGAATCACTTCTCGAATAATACTTTTCTTCAGGATTCCTTGAGTTATCGAATAGAACACTTGACTTGTCGAATCCTTGAGATATCGAATAGCTCTCTGAGTCCTTGAGATATCGAATGGAACTTTGACTTATTGACTCTTTGAGAACTCGAATACCACTTTGACTTGTTGACTTCTTGAGTTCTTGAATAGAGTATTTAGACATGTCGAATCTCTAAGATATCGAATGAGATATCGAATAGTTCATTCAGAGATATCGAACAGTGTCTTCACAGATATCGAATCTCTGACTTTTCGAACGCTAGACTTCTCGAATAGACAAATGTACTTCTCGAATTGGTACTTAGGCAAATTCTTCATTTCTTCAAATCCCAAATGTGATTATTTGACAGTCTTTATCTTCTTACTTGAGGCATGAACCTTGGAACTTCTTTCAAGCATTATTCTTGAATATATAAGTGCAGTTACACAACTAGGATTTGATGCCTATTACAAGTAAAAAAACAAATATAAACTCTACAACTAGAGATTCCCTCAGTTAAGAAGTCATGTAAGTAATGCAAAGCATTACAGACAATTAGGCTTGTTATTAGATGTAAACAGGCATGCCTCTGTGACTAACAATCTCCCCCAAATTGTGAGTGAGACCCTTAGTCACAATTTCATGTCTGATAACAAGCCTAACATATATAAAGATAAAACTTGAAAAGTACATGTATGAAATTTGATTGTGAACATGAATGAAATTACAAGTTGAGTAATCTTACAGTATGGTTAAATACTACCCATTCTCATTTGATTCCATCTCCATTGCTTTGGCTTGTAGATCATTATATGCTATTTGTTTTCTTTCTTTCTCCTTTCTTGCATTCTCATCCATGGCCTTTATGATCTCTGCCAAAGCATCCAATTCTTCAAGCGTGATAGAGTTTTTGAAATCTTCAAGTACTAGTTTCAGAATGCTGGCAGGATAGTGACTGAGTAGATTCATTCTTATATTGACATTATCTTCATTTCCCCTCCTATATTTCACCACATAGGGATTGAATTAAACTCTACACAATCCTTTTGCCCTTAGCTTTTCTGAATCAACTTCCAACCTATCAATTTCCTTCTCCCTTTCTAGCAATTTCTCATAGCACCCCTTCTTTATCTTCTCAGCATAGTCTCTCTTCATCTTCACAAAGTCAATCAACTCTAGCTTCAATACTCTCTCCACTTTGTCTTCAGAATCCAATAATGCAATGATTCTTTCTATTTCATATAGCTTGCCCCACTTTGTTTGAATTTCTTCTCCCTTCCATCAGTGTATTTAATCTCAAGGTAGTTATTCACAATGGCAGCATAGTAGATTCTTTGAGCTATTAGATATTGCAGTTGGTCTTCATCAAAGTCTTCATCAAGTGGCTGGAGTTTCAGTCCTGGATAGATTGTTAGAGTTCTAGACTTGGGTATCTTCACTCTTCTTGCAGCTTGTTTGAATTTGACCTTTTTCACTCTTGGAGGCTTGGCAGAAACTTGTGACCTTTGCTTGTAGACCATTGTAGTACTCCATTAGCAGTTTGCTTATGGAAACATACACCTGGTTTCTTGATTTGAATCTTCTTCTCTTCTTGAGGTGGCAAAACAGTTGCAGAAGCCATTGAATCAGATTTTGGTAGATCATTACTAACAGTATTCACCCTAGACTTAGAGTCTTGTGTTGTGGTGATTTAACTGCAAGCAATGCCTAAGGCTTGTTGTTTTCCAATTTTCCTCTCATAGACTTTGCCCTGGTCATCACCATCTTTCTTGTCTTTGTTCTCCTTTTTCTTTTTCTCATCCTTATCACCCTTATCACTCCTGTGATGTCTTCTCCTCCCATCACTTTTGTCTTCATCTTCATCATCCCTATTTCTCCTAGGTTGAGCCATTTCTGGAATTGCACCAGTTGCTATGAAAGATCTGAGGATGTGTAGTGCTTCTATTTCTTCAGCATTTTTGACTCCAACTTTCTTCTGTAGTTGATCAATGATAGCAATGACAAGTCTGTGATTTCGAGGAGTGAGATCATTGGGAATGACCAATTGTTTAATGTCTTCAATTTTGGTGCCAGACTGATAGATGATTGTCAATGGATTCTTGATCACTTCTGGCAGCCTTGAAGGTTGGCCATTCCTCAGGTCATCATACAGACTTTTTTTGTTCTCATTTCTCTTCTCAATAAGCTCAAGTAGTGTATCTATCCCTGAGTGTTAACTCGAATAACTTGTAGAAGGGGGGGGGTTGAATACAAGTTATATAATCCTGTCTGATTTTTACTTGATTATAAAAACAAGAATAAACGAATGAATCAAACTCTTGTTTGTATTAATAAGATCAAATACAAACTCTACCAAAGGTGTACAATACCTTTAGCAGCTGCTGACAATACAAATATCTCTCTGTTTGTTTCGAACTTCTCGAATACAAACCTTATACAGAGCTACGCACACGAACTCACAATTTCGTCTTATGCCTCACACACTTTACAATGATATTGAGAGAGTATTTATAATGCTACCTATCAACTAATAACAGAAAGATAAAATCTATACATGACAATGTTCTGCCTTCTAGTCGATAGTTTCCTTCAATAGAAAACTCTTTCCTTCATAATATCTTCTTGCTTGTTCTTCAAACAACGATCCTGTTTTATAGCACTTGCCAGTTTCTGTAGCATCCATAATGACATCATCAGTAACACGACTGATATCAGGATCTGCACACTGCATCAGTATCTGATCAACCATCAGTATTGGACACGTCATCAGGATTTGCTCTCTGTTCCTGACATGTAGTCTCCGATACACTGTTCATTCCTGATTAAACTATACAGATAACTGTTTTACACATAAAACCTATATACAGTGCTAAATCCTTTATAAGATCAGGATTACAAGAAGTATAATGTGTAAATTCTATTCTTAACATCACAACTTATGAATTATTCCTAACAATCTCCCCCTATTTATGCTTTACAATCTGAAGCATAAATCTAAGTTGTGGATGTCAAAACATATAACAATACAACCAGAATAGAATTTATGAATGTAGAATTATGAAGTTAAGTACCTCCTTCACAGATGTAGACGTTTATCTAGTACTTAGAAGAAAGAATTTTAACTATTAATGTTGCTCTTCCTTTACCACTTCCTAGCTGAGATTCACCACTGTCACTCCTGGTTCTTCTTTTTACTACCATTTGTCTGATCTTTATCTCCCCCAGCTTTAGATTTATCTTTATCTCCTTCAGTCTGGTAGTGTTGTTGTTGTCTTTGAATTGTCTTTATCTCCCCCTTTTTGACATCAGCAACATTAATTCCAAGAAATTCAGAAACAGAACAAATGAGATTCATAAGAACTGCTTGATTTTCCATAATTGTGACTTGGTTATCTTCAAGTGATTGAAGTCTTGTTTTAATAGCAATTTGAGAATTCTGAATATCTTTCAAAACATCAGAATGAACTTCAATGTTGGAAGTGCTTCTAGTATCTTCAGTATCAGAATCAGAAAGAACTTTATCTTCAAGTCTTGTAGAAGAAGTTGCTTGAGTTGTATGATATTCAAGTAATAAAACCTGATTAGAAGTACCAACGTCTTCATCTTTCTGTTCTGGAACTGAAACATGATCATCATCTCCTTCACCAGTATTCTGTGTACTAACATCTTCAAATCCTGACTCCTCCTTAGAGTGATCAGAGACTGTTGATGTCTCAATTCTAGCTGATATCGGAAGTACATACAAAGGAACACTAGGATCATTAGGATCTTCATCTGGTACATATGTATCAAGAGATTGCTTTATCCTGGCACCTCTTCTGTTAATGATTTCTGCAAGCCTCTCCTTTTGCTTCTGAGCTTTAACTTCTGGCTTTGCATTGTGATGTGCTAGGTCATTCTTCTGATACATTTTGATGAATGAATAAGTACCAGCATCCATACCCAAATTTTCAGACCAAGATTCAGGAAAAACCTGATCCCAGAAATCAAATGAGGGTTTCCTAATTTTCTCTCCCTCACTATGGAGTTGATCATCCATACCCTCATTCTCACTTTGACTTTCTAAAGTCAACACTCTTTCTACCTCACCTTTTGCCTGGTCAGGAGCCAGCCGCTCAAATTGTGGATCTAAGTCCATCTTTTCAACTGTATCACTCAAATTTAGATAAGTGCTCTCATGACCTACAGAAAAATAGAGTTTAGAAGGAGTTTTTATACCTGAACTCACATGGAGAGAGGGTTCCTCATATGGCATGTGGCTTGAGGTTTTCTCCAAGGAGTGAGCTGCTATAGTCTCTGAACCCATACAATCATCTTCTTTCCTTTCAGAAACTATAGGCTCCAGTATACCACTTTCAGGTTGTTTACTAGACTCTGATGTCTTCAGTAATACTTCATTAGACACCATAGTTAGTACATCACCGTCTTTAAGTGTTGTTTGCTGAGACACACCCTCAAGGTGGATAGACTCTGACTGAACAAAATTTGTTTGATCTTCAGAAAAATCAACCAAAGTCATTCCTCCCATATCATAGGGTATCTCACTTGCATTCTCAGTCATCACAGAAGACCTTTCAACATCAGCTATCACAGCTCCTGAGTCATCCTTCCTCTGACTAGATGGTTCTTGTGTTACAGTGACTGTGATCTGATCTTTCCTACTATTCACCACTGGTGCAATAGTATCTTCTGTTGACTGCTTCCCTCTATCTACTTCCTCCAGTTGTTCACCTTGAGCTGAAGCATCTTCAATAATTACATCCTTGTCAAATAAATATGCATGAAGTGATTGAAGTGCAACATGTTTCGAGAGTCCAAATTTCTTGACTAATTGTCTTCTGACAGACACATAGAAATACATCTTCATTAAGTCAAGTCTTTGATGTAAAAGTCCATATTCATCTGGAAATAAAAGTTTTGGTACTTTTTCAACCAAAAAGTCTAGAACAGGCCTTGACAACTTCACTTTGAGAGAAATTAGTCCCATAGCCAGTCTGTATGATAATGTAGTTTCCCATGAAGAATCAATATCCAGATCTCTCTTGTCAAATACTGACATAGATGTAGCTTGATTTGTAGAAACCTGCATGATATTAGTTGGACTAGACTCTGTGTGTGTAGGTGACAATTGAATCTTTCTCCTTGTTCTCCTGATATAGTGAGCAAAAGATTTATCCTGAGAAGACTCAAGAGGTGTAGACACAGAAGTGATCTTGGGATGAGATCTTTGTTCAATAGACACAGTCTTTTGAGAGACAGTATCCATTAACTGTTTTCCCTTTTTAAGAACTACAGCCTTTTGAGAGACTGCAGCCTGGCTGTGACTAGGTTTTTCATCTCTTTGTGCTAACAAAGAAAGTTGAATTGCAGCCTTCAATTCTGCTCTCTCTGCAAGAGTTAAATCATCATCATCTTCACTAGAATTACTACTACTACTTGACACAACAAATCTTCTCTTCCTTACAACTGATGTCTTTTGAGAAACACCAGAGGTTGGTTTCTTTGAAACAATAGGCTGTGGATCAAAATTTGGTTCTTGAATTGTTTCAGAGACTATGATGTTTTGGGCTACTTGGGTAGACACAGGTGGGTTCTCCTCCAATTGAGATTCCTGAGCCATTTCACCACAAAAGAAAGAAGAATTGTAGATAGTAGGAAGATGAGTGTTAAGAATTACCTGAAAATGATGTGGATAATGAATTGCAGGTATTTCATCTAGATTCTTTTCATTGTCCTTCTTTGTAATATCAGAGAAAATTCTCTTTTGCTGTTCATAAGAAGAAACACAATGTTCCCTACCAAATCTAGCTTCAACATCAGGAATAAAATGGTTAATAAACAATTGCATAAATCTATGATAATAAACCATTTTCCTGTTTTGATCTCTTGACCCAAGTTTAATACTCATCTGACTTAAGATAATATGACCAATGTTAATTACTCTGTCATAAAGCAAACTATAAGCAATATGTGATGTAACAGAAGTAATTTGTTGAAAAGAACTACATTTGCCAGTAAAACATTTAGCAATTTGATCAAAGTAAAAAGACCATTCCTTTCTAAGAAAAGTTCTATTCAACTGGCTCATGTTATCTAGAGGTCCACTATAACCTAATTCAGACAACATAGTTCTTATATTATCATCAGATGGTACATTCTCATAACTATCAGTAACAGGTAAGCAGAGTACTGAACTAACAACAGATTCAGTAATGTCAAATAAATCTTGTCCTAAATGTAGAACAATCTTACCTGATTGACTCTGAGTAGAATCAATTACCTCAGCATTCTCCCAAGCTTGTGAAACAGCTACTTGATTAATCTGTGGAGATGCTGTCAATGCATAACTTAATGGTCCATACACCAGAAAGTCCATGATTGGATGAAAATCAGATGACACTCCTTTCTTGTTGGTGATAGCTGCAACATGATTGTTTGTCATAAAATCAAAGTCACCAAACTTGAAGGCTACTGATTTAGGTAATCTTCTCTGAGCTGCCATTTTTGATCTGAAAAGAAACTTGAAAAATTCTTGAAATGGATTAGTGATTTTGAAAACTCAAGAGTGATTTTTGCTTTAGAGAATGTAAGATTAGAGAAAGCAATTACACGATTAGAGTTTCAAAACAAATATATTTCACAAATCTTTCAGACCACTATCCCACGTTGACACGTAGTTGACAGGTGTCAGTCCCTGAAAAATGCGGTTACCCACGATTTTTGGAAAATAAAATCCAAAATTGATTTTCATGAAATAAATCAGGGTATAAGCAATACTGATCAGCTTTCTTTTCCTGATGACCTCTCATCAAAATAATCACAAGCAATGATTTTCACATCCTGATGGTCACATATGAAATCCTGACCAATATAATCAGCGACTTAATATGGAGTTTCCACGTGGCATTTTTCTTTTACCTGAAAAAGAAAATAAACAATTAATCTGAACAGAAAATCAATTGGTTAGATATTTTCAATATTTCTTGAAACAAGAAATACAGTCTCATGCAATAATTAGCATTTGACTTCATTAAGACTTCCAAGTGACTGCTCAGCTTCTCACGTCTTTCTTTAAAAGAACCAAACGCCTTATGCCATTCTCCATAACCTTTCAATTTCTTTTCTTCTCAACAATGCTTCTCAACCCAAAAATCCCTTCAAACCCATTTTCCAGATCTTTGATCGATGAATATCCTGTTCTTGATCATCTCTTTGAACAAACGACTCTTCTCATCGAACTGATCATGAATGGATTGGTTTTCGATAATATCCAGAGGTTTCTCCTAGAACATCCATCTGTTGGATACAATCTTCCCCTAACCTCCTCAAAACTTGAGGATGAAGAATTTGGCCGAGAGTCTGAGGTTGATCTTGATGGAGATGCTATTCATTTAAGTTAGCTGCTCTCATTCAAGTCGCCCAGACAAGGAATCCAAGAGCAAACAAGACTTTCATCCCCTAATGGATTTCTTGAGATGCTCCTTGTCCTGTTCCTCAGAGTTTATATCAAAGACAAGTATAGAATAGAGATTTAGACAAAAAGATGTTGTATTTTATTTCCATGTAATGATTTCTATTAATGAAAATACAATTTCTTGTTATCTGCTTGTCTTTTGATTTCTGAATGATGTACAAATTATCAGTATGCAAATATCAAAACTTGCTAGCATAGACTTAACACATCACAGAATCAGATTACTACACAAAGTAAACGTCAGGATCTGAAACAATTTTCATAATCCTGATACTGACACAATACTGATGACGTCAGCATCCTGATAACAAATCTAATCCTGATGATTATTAACAAGTCTATCATACTGAAATTTATCAAGGCAATGTGTTATAGCTAAAACATTTAACAATCAAATATAGATCCTGACAAGAATATCAAATTTATAAGCTAAGAACAACATACCTTGCTACTTTTGCAGATGTTAAAGATCTAAAAATTTAACATTCCTAACTCACTTACTAGTCTACTGAATGTAGTCTCATCAAGTGGTTTAGTTAGAATATCTGCAAGCTGTTTGTCAGTAGGAACAAAATGAAGTTCCACAGTACCATTCTCAATATGTTCTCTAATAAAATGATACCTGACATCAATGTGCTTAGTCCTTGAATGTTGAACTGGATTTTCTGCAATTTTAATAGCACTAGTATTATCACAAAACATAGGAATATTACTAAGTGTCATACCATAATCCATCAACTGATTTCTTATCCAAAGGAGCTGTGCACAACAACTGCCTGCTGCTATGTACTCAGCTTCTGCAGTTGAGGTTGAAACAGATTGTTGCTTCTTGCTTGCCCAAGAAATCAATCTATTTCCCAAGAATTGACATGTACCTGTAGTGCTTTTCCTGTCTATTTTACACCCTGCATAATCAGAGTCTGAATAGCCAATTAGAAAGAAATCAGATTCTCTAGGATACCACAAACCAAGATTTGGAGTTCCTTTGAGATATCTAAAAATTCTCTTCACAGCAATTAAATGAGATTCCTTAGGATCACCTTGGAATCTAGCACATAAACAGGTAGAAAACATTATATCTGGCCTACTTGCAGTTAGATATAACAAAGAGCCTATCATGCCTCTATAACTAGTATTATCCACACTCTTCCCCTTAGGATCAGAGTCTAGTTTAGTGGCTGTTGCCATGGGTGTTTTTGCAACTGCACAGTCTTGAAAGTCAAACCTTCTTAAAAGATCTTTGATATACTTTGACTGATTAATGAAAATACCAGTCTCAGTCTGTTTGACCTGCAAGCCTAAGAAATAATTTAGTTCACCCATCATGCTCATCTGATACTTAGACTGCATAAGCTTGCTAAACTTAGCACATAACTTTTCATTAGTAGAACCAAAAATAATATCATCAACATAAACTTGAACTAAAAGCAATTCACCTTTTATCTTTCTAAAGAATAGAGTTTTGTCAATTGTACCTCTTGTGAAGCCATTTTCAAGAAGAAATTTAGACAAAGTCTCATACCATGCTCTTGGTGCCTGCTTTAGTCCATAGAGTGCCTTGTCAAGTTTGTAGACATGATTTGGAAACTTTGGATCAACAAATCCAGGTGGCTGTTCTACATATACTTCTTCATCAAGTTTGCCATTTAGAAAAGCACTCTTAACATCCATCTGGTATACCTTGAATTTTGAATGAGCTGCAAATGCAAGAAACATTCTGATTGCTTCCAATCTTGCTACAGGTGCAAAGGTCTCATCATAATCAATGCCTTCTTCCTGAGAATATCCCTTGGCCACCAGTCTTGCTTTGTTTCTTACAATCATACCAGATTCATCTAGCTTGTTTCTGAAAACCCATCTTGCACCAACAATAGATCTACCTTTAGGTCTTGGTACCAGTTTCCAAACTTTGTTTCTCTCAAACTCATTTAACTCCTCCTGCATTGCAATTACCCAATCAGGATCTTGTAAGGCTTCTTCAACCTTCTTAGGTTCATTCTTTGAGAGAAAGCAACTATACAAGCATTCATTTTGAATTGATCTTCTAGTTCGAACACCACTATTTGGATCACCAATTATCAAATCTTCAGTATGATCCTTTGTCCATTTTCTAACAGGTGGTAGATTAACTCTGCTAGTCTCTCCCCCTAAGTTAGTGGTATCTTTTGTAGAAGAATTCTCTCTACCTTCAAAAACTCTCCTTTGATCAATAGAATCAGTAGATTCCATATTGCTGCTAGTTACTGATCTTTCCTCAGTAGACTCTGAAAGGTCAGTTCCTGATGGAGTAGACTCTGAAACGTCAATTCCTGATGGAATAGACTCTGAAAGACTAGTCTGCTCCTGATGATCACTGTGTTCTCTCTGATTGATTTGCTCCCCCTCAACAGTAGCATTCCTTTGAGAAGCAATAGAAATTCCTTCTGGAGAACCTTCATCATCACTTGAGAGTATCTCAGAAATCTTCAGATTTTCAAATTCCAATTTGTCATGGCTTTCATCAGTTTGCAAAATTCCAAATTTCTTATCATCAAATGCAACATGAATTGATTCCATAACAATGTAAGTTCTGAGATTATAAACTTTGAAGGCCTTAGATGCTGAATATCCTAGAAAAATTGCTTCATCCGATTTGGCTTCAAATTTTCCAAGTTGTTCTGGATGAACTTTTAGGACATAGCATTTACATCCAAAGATGTGAAAATATTTCACACTTGGTTTCTTTCCTTTGATCATCTCATAGGGAGTCTTTCCATGACTATTTACCAAGGTACAGTTCTGAGTAAAACATGCAGTGTTAATAGCTTCTGCCCAAAAGTAGGTTGGAAGTTTTGCATCTGCAAGCATGGTTCTTGCTGCCTCTATGAGAGTCCTGTTCTTTCTTTCCACTACACCATTTTGTTGAGGTGTACCAGGTGCAGAAAACTGTTGAGTAATTCCATTGTCTGCACAAAACCCCTCCATTGTAGAATTCTTGAATTCTGTACCATTGTCACTCCTAAGTACTTTGACTTTGTACTCAGAGTTATTATGAATATTCTTGATGAGTTCAATGATTTGCTGAGGAGCTTCATCCTTCTTGTGTAGAAAGAACACCCATGTGAACCTTGTGAAATCATCCACCATAACTAGAGCATATCTTTTCTTGCTGATAGACATAATGTTTACTGGACCAAACAGATCAAGATGTAGCATGTGAAATGGTTCAGTAATTGAATTTTCAGTCTTGCTCTTGAAAGTGGTTCTTCTTTGCTTTCCAAACTGACATGCATCACAAAGTCCATCTTGCACAAAATTCGCCTGAGGTAGGCCTCTCACCAAATTGTATTTAACAAGTTGATTAAGCTTCTTGAAATTAAGATGTGAGAGCTTCTTGTGCCAATTCCAGCTTTCATCATTTGTTGCTTTGCTGTAGAGACATCTAACAATTCCTTTAGATGTATCACTTAAGCTGGCTTCATATATGTTACCATGTCTTTGACCAGTTAGAACAATGTCTCCATTATGCATATTCAAGATTTTGCATCCTTCTCTGTCAAAGATTGATTTGTAACCTTTATCACCCAGTTGACTTATGCTTAAAAGAGTATGTTTCAAGCCTTCAACCAGTGCTACATTTTCTATGATGACATTCCCCAAAACAATTGAGCCATATCCCAGAGTTTCTCCTTTGTTGCCATCTCCAAAAGATATTACTGGGCCAGCTTTCCTCTCAAACTTTGTAAGCAGGGACTTCTTTCCAGTCATGTGTCCAGAGCATCCACTGTCCAAGATAATTGAATGCTTCTTTCCTGTGCCCTGCAAACAAAAAGTAACTAGTTAGAATTTTTTAGGACCCAACTTTGATTGGATCCTTTCTTACTAGATTTAGAGACAACAGATTTTGAAGATTTTGCCTTTATTTTACCTGTTGCAGAGTCAACTTTAGACTCTGATTTCACAAACTGTTTGTGACTAGGAGTTTCAGATTTCAAAGAATAATAGTCATAATACAGTTCATGATATTCTCTACACATGTAAATGGAATGAAGTAAACTACCACAATGATAACAAGCTTTTTGTGGTTGGTATTGAATTTTCTGAGTCTTTGGGAATCTGGACTCAGTTTTCCAAGAAGGTTTTTGATTGCAGTCTAGGGCCAAATGATTATGATTTCCACACTTATAGCATTTTTTCCTAGGTGCATCAGGTACATTCTTGTAATTATTCTCTTTGTTAATACCTTCTTTTCCATTCCTATTTCTCTTGATCTTGCTAGACTCTGAAAGACCATCTAATCTCTGTTTCAACTGAGACTTAGACAGAAACCCTATGTTTACATTCTTAGGTTTCTCTAACACTTTCTCATCTGAATAACTATTGTTAATTCTCTTGTGTACAACAGGGGTACCTTTTGAATCAACAAATTTAACATGATTAGGTTCAGAAACAATTTTCTTACCTTCAGATTTAGATGTGTTAGCTTCTACCTTACTATCATTATTGACAATAGCTACTTTTTCTTCTTGTCTAGCCTTATCAAAACCTAAACCATTAACCTTACCACGAATTCCACTCTCAAAGATTTCTATTGTCTTCTTACTGGAATTGTTAATGGTCTTAATCACATCTCTCTCTTCTTCTAGTTCTTTTCTGACATAGTCATAAGCCTCAAGAATTACACTATAATCATGCTTAGCTTTATCAGAACTCAACTTGTATTCTTCTATTTGAATTAATTCAGATTCAAGAAAATTATTTCTATCAACTAATTTATCATTCTTAACCTTAAGTTCATCTCTTTCACAAGTAAGAATTCTAAAATTAGTCATAAGATTCTTAAACTCAGCATGGATAGATCTAATTTCATCAGAATTTAAGCTATCAAATGAATCAAGAGAGTGAAGTGATACCTTATCAGAGGATGGAGAAGTTTTCTTTGGAGATCCAGGTTTGTCTGAACTATTGGCCATCAATGCAATGTTTTCATAATCCAATTCATCTTCAGAGTCACTGGAATCAGCCCAATCCTTCTGTGTGACCATAAGTGCATTACCCTTTCCTGAATTCCTAGGCTTCTTACACTCACTAGCAAAGTGTCCAAGCTCGCTGCAGTTAAAGCACTTGATCTTGGCCTTATCAAGCTTGACAATTGTACTTTTGCTCTTGTCACTCTTCTTCTCCTCCTTCTTTTGAAAAGGTCCTTTGCTAAATCTTCTCCTGTTGAATCTGCCTTTCTTGAAGGCTTTAGCAAACATAGCAAAGAGTTCTTGTATCTCAGATTCAGAATCATTGTTGTCAGAGTCCATATCAGTAGTCTCTGACTCAGAACTTTCTTTGCTTTTCTTCTTCCTCGAATTCTTTACAGCAATCTCTTCATGCTGTTCTTCAGGAAGCTTCTTTACTTCAGATTGAGCAGTAAGTGCAATAGTCTTCATCTTTCCTTCACTCCTGCTCTTTTTCTGCTGCTTGTCAAGTTCATAAGCTCTCAATTTTCCATAGACTGCCTCTAATGAAATCTCATCCAGATCATTAGCTTCCTCAATCGCAGATATCTTCTCATTGTAGAAATCAGGCAAAGCTTTCATGAACTTTGTATTCATATCCTCCAAGTCATAATATTTACCATGCATGGCCATCTCATTGATGAGTTTTGTAAACCTATCAAAGGTATCAGTAAGTGACTCACCAGACTTGGATTCAAAGTACTCATACTGTTGTATAAGTAATGTCCTCATATTCTTCCTGACAGGCTTAGTTCCTTCACAGTGAACCTTAAGATTGTCCCATATATCCTTAGCAGTTTTACAAGAGAGAACATAATTAGTGAGAACAGAATCAAGACTATTGAATAATATGTTTCTCACTTTAGCATCTTTAAGAACACTCTCCTTGTCCTTATCTGACCATTCAGATTTTGGCTTCTCTGCTGTATGTTCTGGAACAACCTTACCATCAACAGTTGCTTGTCCAACGACCTTTGTTGGAACAAAAGGTCCATCTCTGATTCTGTCAAGATAATCAGGATCTGTTGCTTCCAGATGATGCAACATCTTTACTTCCCATAGAGTATATTCGTTTCTCTTGAGCATAGGAATCTTAGTATTCCCATCCTTGTAACCAGACATGATTGCAGATCTTTATGATTATTCGAAATCAACCTGCTCTGATACCAATTGTTAACTCGAATAACTTGTAGAAGGGGGGGGGTTGAATACAAGTTATATAATCCTGTCTGATTTTTACTTGATTATAAAAACAAGAATAAACGAATGAATCAAACTCTTGTTTGTATTAATAAGATCAAATACAAACTCTACCAAAGGTGTACAATACCTTTAGCAGCTGCTGACAATACAAATATCTCTCTGTTTGTTTCGAACTTCTCGAATACAAACCTTATACAGAGCTACGCACACGAACTCACAATTTCGTCTTATGCCTCACACACTTTACAATGATATTGAGAGAGTATTTATAATGCTACCTATCAACTAATAACAGAAAGATAAAATCTATACATGACAATGTTCTGCCTTCTAGTCGATAGTTTCCTTCAATAGAAAACTCTTTCCTTCATAATATCTTCTTGCTTGTTCTTCAAACAACGATCCTGTTTTATAGCACTTGCCAGTTTCTGTAGCATCCATAATGACATCATCAGTAACACGACTGATATCAGGATCTGCACACTGCATCAGTATCTGATCAACCATCAGTATTGGACACGTCATCAGGATTTGCTCTCTGTTCCTGACATGTAGTCTCCGATACACTGTTCATTCCTGATTAAACTATACAGATAACTGTTTTACACATAAAACCTATATACAGTGCTAAATCCTTTATAAGATCAGGATTACAAGAAGTATAATGTGTAAATTCTATTCTTAACATCACAACTTATGAATTATTCCTAACACTGAGTGTTTTAGGGCTTGTAGAGTCTTGTAGGTTAGATGCCATATCTTTGACTTGGATACCATCATTATCTCCTTGAACCATAAGTTGTCGATTTTCTTGGGTATGACAGTGAGGTAGTAAATCTGCTCCTTCAACTTTCTCAGATAGAACTGAGTGTCACCAGCCTGTTCCCTTGTGGCTTTCAGAAACTCCAAGAAGGCTTTATCATGATAGACATTTGAATTAGCAACTTCTTGTAGCTTGGCCTCAGTAATGACTTCAACTTCTTCAGGCTTGGTACTTTCGGTCTTGGAGAGGGGAGGTTTGTCAGATGGCATGCTCTCTGCAACTGTGATTATTTGACAGTCTTTATCTTCTTACTTGAGGCATGAACCTTGGAACTTCTTTCAAGCATGACTATATAAGTACAGTTACACAACTAGGATTTGATGCCTATTACAAGTACTGTTGCCCAGTAATTAACAATTGTAGAAGGGGGGTTGAATACAATTGTATAAGATTTTCGACTTAAACAGAAATAACACAAGTATGAATCAATAACAGTTCTATTAACTCTGATATAAAACTGTTACAAACTCTCTTAAGAAATCCTTATGTTCTTAAGAGCTGCTAGGTTACAGAATAACTCGGGTAAGCGATTTTCAATCATGTAAAACCTAAACTGTGTTTATATAGCGTACACAGTTGCACTATCAATTACAAGATATTCTAAATCAATTACATATTACTCTGAATGCATATCTTGTATGATAGTTGCCTTCCTATAAATTAGCAACCGACAAATCAATCTTCCTTGATCTCTGGTCTGATGAGAATCTTCACGAAATCCTGACCAGCTTCTAATCCTGATGATAACCAAATACTGACGTTGTATTACTGATGACGTCATCATCAGTATCTGTAGTTCAGATCCTGATATCACTTGAATCAATATCTAACAATCTCCCCCAATTTGTACTTAATGAAATAAAGCACAAATTCTTGATTCAATGATGTCAAAAACTCAAAACAAAATTCTACAAGAAATCTTCAGGCTTAGTCTCAGAAATTCTTACAAAGAAATTACTTATCTGCAAGAAACTTGTTAATAACTCCTCTTCTTTTTCTTTCAGAATCTGAATCAATCTTTTCTTCAGATTCCTGAGTTCCTCATTGTTCTTGTCAATCTGATAAATACCAGACCTGAGATTTTGAATTGAGCTTCTTGGTAAATCCAATTCTCCCAATAGTAAATATGCAAGATCTCTTCCACCAGGATTCAAAGACAACTGTTCTTGCATCAGAATTACTTCTTTAACAACTGAACCCTTTTGCATTTCCACTTCTTGACCTTCTGTATTCACATACATGGGAGTATAATTACCATCATACTTTGATCCTCCATCTAGATATCTAGATTTGATTGTACTTAAAATCATGCCACACCAGTTTTGATAAACACTGGCTTCTGTATTAGGAATCACTCTGTTTTCAAGTAGATAATGAACATATTTCAGTTCTTTTGTTGACTTGCATAATATATCATGAATTAATGCTCAGCCCCTTGATACTTTTGTCTTTCATGAAGTAGAGTAATTTTTCTGTCATCTTACCATCCATCTTGCATGCAACAATTGCAACAGATTCAAGTTCCCAAAGATCATCAACAGTTAATTTATCACCCAATCTTCTAGTAAGAAAATGTTGATCTGCTTGAAATAAAGGTAAGAATTCCATATCCCTAGAGCCAAACTCTCCACGATTGTAAGGTTCCAGTCCCTTCAGATCAGAACTCATATTAATCCACCTTGGTGGACCTGAAGATTTTGCTTTCTGAAGTCCAGGAATCATCGGAGGTTCTGGAATTACTTTACCAGACTTAAAAACAACTGGTCCAGAATACTTTATCTTATCAACATCAACCCAGTTTTTCTTTCTCTTCTTTGTTTGTGGATCACTAGGTTCAGCTTCTTCCTCCTTCACTTGCTTAGATTTATCAATAAATGAATCCTTTTCAGAATTAATCAGCCTTCTGAAATATTCTTTGCTAGCTCTTTCAGTAATATCATTAACACTGTCTCTGACTACTCTAGATACTCTAACATTACCAGTATCAGAGTCAACAATCTTCTTCTTTTCTTCTTCAACTTCCTTTTTCTTTCTCATTAAAGGAGTTTCTTCTTCCACTGTAATCAACTCATCAAACATATTTGATGATGGAAAATTTTCAAGAGATAGTGGAGTTTTCTTCTTTGAATCTTCAGTAACCTCCTGAATTCTGATTCCACTAGATCTTGTCTGCCTTGTACTAGCTTGTACAGGTTTCCTTCCTCTGCCTCTGTTTCTGCCTCCTCTGCCTCTTATTCTTCTTGCAGTAGGAGCTTCCTTCTGACTTTCAATTTCTTCAAGAATCTTCTTTTGTTCTTCTAAAAACTCTTGAGTACTCATGTCAGCATTTTCTTTAGAAACTAAGGCTAATGCTTCCCTTGCATGATGCTGTTGAACTTTAACATCATTGTGATAAACAATTTCAGTCACTCCTATCTTGGAAGTTATTTTCTTGAAGAGATGTGGAGCATCTTCTATCTTAGAAATAAACAAATCTTCATCTTCTTCAGGAATTGTTGGAAGTGTCTGATTTATACCAGATGCTTGAAATTGTTCTTCTGTCATGACTTGAGATTGTACCATCGTTCTCACTGTTCTCTTGCCAGACCTAGAAACATGAGTTAACTGCTTAGTTTGTGTTTGAGAAATACTTCTCCTTGCTAACAAAGCAGCATCAGAGGTTTCTGCTTCATTCAACTGACCACCACCATCATTTCCAGAATTATCATCATCCTTTCTTAAAACCAGATCAGGTGTGCATTTTGTTTTGCTTACTACCTTCTCCCCCTTTTTGACATCAGTAACCTCCCCAATGAAGAAAGATAAAATAAGCTGGGGAGTTTCATCAATAGTGGCAGCTTTTGATTCCAAGACACTCATTCTTGAATCCATCTTGTCTTCAAGTGCCTATCATTGCTAAGAAGACGAAGTTGAGAAGCAGTAGTAGATATAAAAAAAGTTGTATGAATGTTAGCTTGAACTTTAGCATTATCAGCCTTGATAGACTCAATCTCAGTCCTCAATCCTTTTGCTAACAGAGCATTGGTCTTGATAAGAGCTTTAAGCTCAGGAGTAGGCATCCTAGTGGTAATATGACTGGAATGAAAAAGAGCATTTTCAAAATTCATCTCACTAGTTGGTGAATTCCATTCAGTATCCCACTCATATCTCCTTGCAGCTTGAGTCTGTTCAGGAAGTAAAGGATGATACTCCCCTCTAAATTCTTCTTGAGTAACAGACTGCATATATCTACTAGAAGATCCATAAGCAGACCCTAGACTTGCTTTTAGAGCTGCCTGCTTTTGAATTGCATCAGGATCATCATCAGCATGATCATCATCATCTGAGCTATCATCAGCCTCAGGAAGCTTATCATCCACATTATCTTCAGGATTCATAACTCCCTTCAATTTCAAATTAACAGTAGAAGGACTAGTTAGTTTCTGAAGGCCTGCAATTGGAATAGAAACATTTCCTAGATCTCTCTGTTCTTTTAAAGTGATCTCATCACTTCTCACAACATTACCTAAGTTGCTTTCAATAACAACTTCTACCTCACTAGAAGTTTGTAACTTATCACTCAAATCTACCTCTCCTTTTGCCAGTTTAGGAGACTACCTCTCATCAATCTTCTTTTTCTCTAATTGTTTTCTCTCATCCTCACTAGAAAGGCTCTGGCTCACTATTTGTGAAGAAATAAGAGGTGGCTGAGAAGAGTGGACTGAAGTCATACAAATAGAGGTATCCCTTGTATCAGGTCTATCTGTAATCATACTATCAGTATTAAGAGAAGTAGAGATAGAAGTGTTACCTGACGAAGTAGTTAAAGATTCCATTGGCCTTGCAGAAATCGGCTCAATAAGCAGTGGAATATTTGGATCAGTACTTGCATCAGGAGTAACATCTGCAACTAAAACATGACTTGCATCAGTATTTGCTACTGATGGTTCTTGTGTAGTCTGAGGTTGTGAAGCTTCTTCAACACTTTGAGTCAAAGGTTCTTGTGTGCTTCCCTCAAGTGCAGTGTCCTTCAATATCTCATCACATTCAGCAATATGTTTGACATGTGCAGCTTTATCTGCCAGACTTTGAGCTAAGTCAATTTCAATTTCAAAAGCCCCTTGAGCAGTGTCAGGAAACTCCTTTGCTGTTGTGATGTTGCCTACATCTTCACTTTGAGAAGATGGTTCTTGTGGGGCAGGAATATTCTTGTCTTCACTTTCCCTTTTAGAAAGTGGTTCTTGTGGGACTATTCCTTCAGTAATGTCTGCATCCATACTTTGAATGGATGGTTCTTGTGTGACTGGATCTGCAATAGCTGCTGAACTACTTTGAAGTTCAGGTTCTTGTGGGCTAGATCCTTTCAGAGGTGAAGTAGTCCTCTATTTCTTTTGTCTCTGAAAAACCTTCTCAGAAGCATATTTCTTTTGAAGTGAGACAGGTTTGAATCCAAGGTGTGTTGCAATCATGTTCACATTATCTACAGACATTTCAATTATCCTTCTTTTTGGAGATGCAGGTACTGGAGAATCAGAAATTTCAATAGTCTTCATAGGTGAAACATCAGGAGTAGAAACATCAGGATTTGTAGTTGAATCAGGAACTGATGATACACCCACATTTTCTATATCATCATCTGTTAGGAATAATTCATAAGTTGTGATGTTAAGAATAGAATTTACACATTATACTTCTTGTAATCCTGATCTTATAAAGGATTTAGCACTATATATAGGATTTATGTGTAAAGACAGTTATCTGTATAGTTTAGTCAGGAATGAACAGTGTATCGGAGACTACATGTCAGGAACAGAGAGCAAATCCTGATGATGGTCCAATACTGATGGTTGATCAGATACTGATGCAGTGTACAGATCCTGATATCAGTCGTGTTACTGATGATGTCATTATGGATGCTACAGAAACTGGCAAGTGCTATAAAACAGGATCGTTGTTTGAAGAACAAGCAAGAAGATATTATGAAGGAAAGAGTTTTCTATTGAAGGAAACTATCGACTAGAAGGCAGAACATTGTCATGTATAGATTATATCTTTCTGTTATTAGTTGATAGGTAGCATTATAAATACTCTCTCAATATCATTGTAAAAGAGCGACGAAGTTGTGAGTTCGTGTGCGTAGCTCTGTATAAGGTTTGTATTCGAGAGTTCGAAACAAACAGAGAGAGAGATTTGTATTGTCAGCAGCTGCTAAAGGTATTGTACACCTTTGGTAGAGTTTGTATTTGATCTTATTAATACAAACAAGAGTTTGATTCATTCGTTTATTCTTGTTCATATAATCAAGCAAAAATCAGACACGATTATATAACTTGTATTCAACCCCCCCTTCTACAAGTTATTCGAGTTAACAATTGGTATCAGAGCAGGTTGATTTCGAATAATCATAAAGATCTGCAATCATGTCTGGTTACAAGGATGGGAATACTAAAATTCCTATGCTCAAGAGAAACGAATATACTCTATGGGAAGTAAAGATGTTGCATCATCTGGAAGCAACAGATCCTGATTATCTTGACAGAATCAGAGATGGACCTTTCGTTCCAACAAAGGTCGTTGGACAAGCAACTGTTGATGGTGTGGTTGTTCCAGAACATACAGCAGAGAAGCCAAAATCTGAATGGTCAGATAAGGACAAGGAGAATGTTCTCAAAGATGCTAAAGTGAGAAACATATTATTCAACAGTCTTGATTCTGTTCTCACTAACTATGTTCTCTCTTGTAAAACTGCTAAGGATATATGGGACAATCTTAAGGTTCACTGTGAAGGAACTAAGCCTGTCAGGAAGAATATGAGGACATTACTTATGCAACAGTATGAGTACTTTGAATCCAAGTCTGGTGAGTCACTTACTGATACCTTTGATAGGTTTACAAAACTCATCAATGAGATGGCCATGCATGGTAAATATTATGACTTGGAGGATATGAATACAAAGTTCATGAAAGCTTTGCCTGATTTCTACAATGAGAAGATATCTACGATCGAGGAAGCTAATGATCTGGATGAGATTTCATTAGAGGCAGTATATGGAAAATTGAGAGCTTATGAACTTGACAAGCAGCAGAAGAAGAGCAAGAGTGAAGGAAAGATGAAGACTATTGCACTTACTGCTCAATCTGAAGTTAAGAAGCTTCCTGAAGAACAGCATGAAGAGATTGCTGTAAAGAATTCAAGGAAGAAGAAAAGCAAAGAAAGTTCTGAGTCAGAGACTATTGATATGGACTCTGATAACAATGATTCTGAATCTGAAATGCAAGAACTCTTTGCTATGTTTGCTAAAGCTTTCAAGAAAGGAAGATTCAACAGGAGAAGATTTAGCAAAGGACCTTTTCAAAAGAAGGAGGAGAAGAAGAATGACAAAAGCAAAAGTACAATTGTCAAGCTTGATAAGGCCAAGATCAAGTGCTTTAACTGCAACGAGCTTGGACACTTTGTTAGTGAGTGTAAGAAGCCTAGAAATTTAGGAAAGGGTAATGCACTTATGGTCACACAGAAGGATTGGGCTGATTCCAATGACTCTGAAGATGAATTGGATTATAACAACATTGCATTGATGGCCAATAGTTCAGACAAACCTGGATCTCCAAAGAAAACTTCTCCATCCTCTGTTAAGGTATCACTTCACTCTCTTGATTCATTTGATAGCTTAAATTCTGATGAAATTAGATCTATCCATGCTGAGTTTAAAAATCTTATGACTAATTTTAGAATTCTTACTTGTGAAAGAGATGAACTTAAGGTTAAGAATGATAAATTAGTTGATAGAAATAATTTTCTTGAATCTGAATTAATTCAAATGGAAGAATACAAGTTAAGTTCTGATAAAGCTAAGCATGATTATAGTGTTATTCTTGAAGCTTATGACTATGTCAGAAAAGAACTAGAAGAAGAGAGAGATGTGATTAAAACCATTAACAATTCCAGTAAGAAGACAATAGAAATCTTTGAGAGTGGAATTCGTGGTAAGGTTAATGGTTTAGGTTTTGATAAGGCTAGACAAGAAGAAAAAGTAGCTACTGTCAATGATGATAGTAAGGTAGAAGCTAACACATCTAAATCTGAAGGTAAGAAAATTGTTTCTGAACCTAATCATGTTAAATTTGTTCATTCAAAAGGTACCCCTGTTGTACACAAAAGGATTAACAATAGTTATTCAGATGAGAAAGTGTTAGAGAAACATAAGAATGTAAACATAGGGTTTCTGTCTAAGTCTCAGTTGAAACAGAGATTAGATGGTCTTTCAGAGTCTAGCAAGATCAAAAGAAATAGGAATGGAAAAGAAGGTATTAACAAAGAGAATAATTACAAGAATGTACCTGATGCACCTAGGAAAAAATGCTATAAGTGTGGAAATCATAATCATTTGGCCCTAGACTGCAATCAAAAACCTTCTTGGAAAACTGAGTCCAGATTCCCCAAGACTCAGAAAATTCAATACCAACCACAAAAAGCTTGTTATCATTGTGGTAGTTTACTTCATTCCATTTACATGTGTAGAGAATATCATGAACTGTATTATGACTATTATTCTTTGAAATCTGAAACTCCTAGTCACAAACAGTTTGTGAGATCAGAGTCTAAAGTTGACTCTGCAACAGGTAAAATAAAAGCAAAATCTTCAAAGTCTGTTGTCTCTAAATCTAGTAAGAAAGGATCCAATCAAAGTTGGGTCCTAAAAAATTCTAACTAGTTACTTTTTGTTTGCAGGGCACAGGAAAGAAGCATTCAATTATCTTGGACAGTGGATGCTCTGGACATATGACTGGAAAGAAGTCCCTGCTTACAAAGTTTGAGAGGAAAGCTGGCCCAGTAATATCTTTTGGAGATGGCAACAAAGGAGAAACTCTGGGATATGGCTCAATTGTTTTGGGGAATGTCATCATAGAAAATGTAGCACTGGTTGAAGGCTTGAAACATATTCTTTTAAGCATAAGTCAACTGGGTGATAAAGGTTACAAATCAATCTTTGACAGAGAAGGATGCAAAGTCTTGAATATGCAGAATGGAGACATTGTTCTAACTGGTCAAAGACATGGTAACATATATGAAGCCAGCTTAAGTGATACATCTAAAGGAATTGTTAGATGTCTCTACAGCAAAGCAACAAGTGATGAAAGCTGGAATTGGCACAAGAAGCTCTCACATCTTAATTTCAAGAAGCTTAATCAACTTGTTAAACACAATTTGGTGAGAGGCCTACCTCAGGCAAATTTTGTGCAAGATGGACTTTGTGATGCATGTCAGCTTGGAAAGCAAAGAAGAACCACTTTCAAGAGCAAGACTGAAAATTCAATTACTGAACCATTTCACATGCTACATCTTGATCTGTTTGGTCCAGTAAACATTATGTCTATCAGCAAGAAAAGATATGCTCTAGTTATGGTGGATGATTTCACAAGGTTCACATGGGTGTTCTTTCTACACAAGAAGGATGAAGCTCCTCAGCAAATCATTGAACTCATCAAGAATATTCATAATAACTCTGAGTACAAAGTCAAAGTACTTAGGAGTGACAATGGTACAGAATTCAAGAATTCTACAATGGAGGGGTTTTGTGCAGACAATGGAATCACTCAACAGTTTTCTGCACCTGGTACACCTCAACAAAATGGTGTAGTGGAAAGAAAGAACAGGACTCTCATAGAGGCAGCAAGAACCATGCTTGCAGATGCAAAACTTCCAACCTACTTTTGGGCAGAAGCTATTAACACTGCATGTTTCACTCAGAACTGTACCTTGGTAAATAGTCATGGAAAAACTCCCTATGAGATGATCAAAGGAAAGAAACCAAGTGTGAAATATTTTCACATCTTTGGATGCAAATGCTATGTCCTAAAAGTTCATCCAGAACAACTTGGAAAATTTGAAGCCAAATCGGATGAAGCAATATTTCTAGGATATTCAGCATCTAAGGCCTTCAAAGTTTATAATCTCAGAACTCACGTTGTTATGGAATCAATTCATGTTGCATTTGATGATAAGAAATTTGGAATTTTGCAAACTGATGAAAGCCATGACGAATTGGAATTTGAAAATCTGAAGAATTCTGAGATACTCTCAAGTGATGATGAAGGTTCTCCAGAAGGAATTTCTATTGCTTCTCAAAGGAATGCTACTGTTGAGGGGGAGCAAATAAATCAAAGAGAACACAGTAATCATCAGGAGCAGACTAGTCTTTCAGAATCTATTCCATCAGGAATTGATGTTTCAGAGTCTACTCCATCAGGAACTGACCTTTCAGAGTCTACTGAGGAAAGATCAGTAACTAGCAGCAATATGGAATCTACTGATTCTATTGATCAAAGGAGAGTTTTTGAAGGTAGAGAGAATTCTTCTACAAGGGATACCACTAACTTAGGGGGAGAGACTAGCAGAGTTAATCTACCACCTGTTAGAAAATGGACAAAGGATCATACTGAAGACTTGATAATTGGTGATCCAAATAGTGGTGTTCGAACTAGAAGATCAATTCAAAATGAATGCTTGTATAGTTGCTTTCTCTCAAAGAATGAACCTAAGAAGGTTGAAGAAGCCTTACAGGATCCTGATTGGGTAATTGCAATGCAGGAGGAGTTAAATGAGTTTGAGAGAAACAAAGTTTGGAAACTGGTACCAAGACCTAAAGATAGATCTATTGTTGGTGCAAGATGGGTTTTCAGAAACAAGCTAGATGAATCTGGTATGATTGTAAGAAACAAAGCAAGACTGGTGGCCAAGGGTTATTCTCAGGAAGAAGGCATTGATTATGATGAGACCTTTGCACCTGTAGCAAGATTGGAAGCAATCAGAATGTTTCTTGCATTTGCAGCTCATTCAAAATTCAAGGTATACCAGATGGATGTAAAGAGTGCTTTTCTAAATGGCAAACTTGATGAAGAAGTGTATGTAGAACAGCCACCTGGATTTGTTGATCCAAAGTTTCCAAATCATGTCTACAAACTTGACAAGGCACTCTATGGACTAAAGCAGGCACCAAGAGCATGGTATGAGACTTTGTCTAAATTTCTTCTTGAAAATGGCTTCACAAGAGGTACAATTGACAAAACTCTATTCTTTAGAAAGATAAAAGGTGAATTGCTTTTAGTTCAAGTTTATGTTGATGATGTTATTTTTGGTTCTGCTAATGAAAAGTTGCGTGCTAAGTTTAGCAAGCTTATGCAGTCTAAGTATCAGATGAGCATGATGGGTGAACTAAATTATTTCTTAGGCTTGCAGGTCAAACAGACTGAGACTGGTATTTTCATTAATCAGTCAAAGTATATCAAAGATCTTTTAAGAAGGTTTGACTTTCAAGACTGTGCAGTTGCAAAAACACCCATGGCAACAGCCACTAAACTAGACTCTGATCCTAAAGGAAAGAGTGTGGATAATACTAGTTATAGAGGCATGATAGGCTCATTGTTATATCTAACTGCAAGTAGGCCAGATATAATGTTTTCTACCTGTTTATGTGCTAGATTCCAAAGTTATCCTAAGGAATCTCATTTAATTGCTGTGAAGAGAATTTTTAGATATCTCAAAGGAACTCCAAATCTTGGTTTGTGGTATCCTAGAGAATCTGATTTCTTTCTAATTGGCTATTCAGACTCTGATTATGCAGGGTGTAAGATAGACAGGAAAAGCACTACAGGTACATGTCAATTCTTGGGAAATAGATTGATTTCTTGGGCAAGCAAGAAGCAACAATCTGTTTCAACCTCAACTGCAGAAGCTGAGTACATAGCAGCAGGCAGTTGTTGTGCACAGCTCCTTTGGATAAGAAATCAGTTGCTGGATTATGGTATGACACTTAGTAATATTCCTATGTTTTGTGATAATACTAGTGCTATTAAAATTGCAGAAAATCCAGTTCAACATTCAAGGACTAAGCACATTGATGTCAGGTATCATTTTATTAGAGAACATATTGAGAATGGTACTGTGGAACTTCATTTTGTTCCTACTGACAAACAGCTTGCAGATATTCTAACTAAACCACTTGATGAGACTACATTCAGTAGACTAGTAAGTGAGTTAGGAAAGTTAAATTTTTAGATCTGTAACATCTGCAAAAGTAGCAAGGTATGTTGTTCTTAGCTTATAGACTTTATATTCCTGTCAGGATCTATATTTGATTGTTAAATGTTTTAGCTATAACACTTTGCCTTGATAAATTTCAGTATGATAGACTTGTTAATAATCATCAGGATTAGATTTGTCATCAGGATGCTGACGTCATCAGTATTGTGTCAATATCAGGATTATGAAAATTGTCTCAGATCCTGACGTTTACTTTGTATAGTAATCTGATTCTGTGATGTGTTAAGTCTATGCTAGCAAGTTTTAATATTTGCATACTGATAATTTATACATCATTCAAAAATCAAAAGACAAGCAGATAACAAGAAACTGTATTTTCATTAATAGAAATCATTACATGGAAATGAAATACAACATCTTTTTGTCTAAATTTCTACTCTATACTTGTCTTTGATATGAACTCTGAGGAACAGGACAAGGAGCATCTCAAGAAATCCATCAGGGGATGAAAGCCTCGTTTGCTCTTGGATTCCTTGTCTGGGCGACTTGAATGAGAGCAGCTAACTTAAATGAATAGCATCTCCATCAAGATCAACCTCAGACTCTCGGCCAAATTCTTCATCCTCAAGTTTTGAGGAGGTTAGGGGAAGATTGTATCCAACAGATGGATGTTCTAGGAGAAACCTCTGGATATTTTCGAAAACCAATCCATTCATGATTAGTTCGATGAGAAGAGTCATTTGTTCAAAGAGATGATCAAGAACAGGATGTTCATCGATCAAGAAAAATCTGGAAAATGGGTTTGAAGGGGTTTTTGGTTTGAGAAGCATTGTTGAGAAGAAAAGAAATTGAAAGGTTATGGAGAATGGCATAAGGCGTCTGGTTCTTTTAAAGGAAGACGTGAGAAGCTGAGCAGTCACTTGGAAGTTTTAATGAAGTCAAATGCTAATTATTGCGTGTGACTATATTTCTTGTTTCAAGAAATATTGAAAATATCTAACCAATTGATTTTCTGTTCAGATTAATTGTTTATTTCTTTTTCAGATAAAAGAAAAATGCCACGTGGAAAACTCCATATTAAGTCTCTGATGATATTGGTCAGGATTTCATGTGTGACCATCAGGATTTGAAAATTATATTTTTAAATCACATTGCATTTTGTGATTATTTTGATGAGAGGTCATCAGGAAAAGGAAGCTGATCAGTATTACTTATTTATACCCTGATTTATTTCATGAAAAATCAATTTTGGATTTTATTTTCCAAAAATCGTGGGTAACCGCATTTTTCAGGGACTGACACCTGTCAATCTACGTGTCAACGTGGGATAGTGGTCTGAAAGATTTGTGAAATATATTTGTTTTGAAACTCTAATCGTGTAATTGCTTTCTCTAATTTTACATTCTCTAAAGCAAAAATCACTTTTGAGTTTTCAAAATCACTAATCCATTTCAAGAATTTTTCAAGTTTTTTTTCAGATCAAAAATGGCAGCTCAGAGAAGATTACCTAAATCAGTAGCCTTCAAGTTTGGTGACTTTGATTTTATGACAAACAATCATGTTGCAGCTATCACCAACAAGGAAGGAGTATCATCTGATTTTCATCCAATCATGGACTTTCTGGCATATGGACCATTAAGTTATGCATTGACAGCATCTCCACAGATTAATCAAGTAGCTGTTTCACAAGCTTGGAAGAATGCTGAGGTAATTGATTCTACTCAGAGTCAATCAGGTAAGATTGTTCTACATTTAGGACAAGATTCATTTGACATTACTGAATCTGTTGTTAATTCAGTACTTTGCTTACCTGTTACTGATAGTTATGAGAATGCACTAGTAGAAAAATGGCCTTTTACGTCGGTTAAATAGGTCTTATACGTCGGTTAAATGGCGACGTATGGGCTGGCGACGTATAAGGTTAGAGTCTTTTACGTCGGTTAAAATGGCGACGTATATTGTATCCTTTTACGTCGGTTCTTCTAAACAACCGACGTATATTGTGTCCTTTTACGTCGGTTCTTCTAAACAACCGACGTATATTGTATCCTTTTACGTCGGTTCTTCTAAACAACCGACGTATATTGTATCTTTTTACGTCGGTTCTTCTAAACAACCGATGTATATTGTTATCCTTTTACGTCGGTTCTTCTAAACAACCGACGTATATAAATTATATTTTATATGTCGCCCATGTCGGAACCGACGTATATTGTCCAAAAAATTAAAAAAAAAATTTTTTTCTGTAATCATACCTAGAAACCTGTGCAACAATAAAAAAACATACATTAACAAAATTTTGTACAATCAAAACTACAATAACCAAAATGTTTACAAATTCTCGATCTAATAGGTCAACCATGTCATTTAAAAGAGATTGTACAAGTTACACTGAGATAATTCAATGATGAAATTTAAAACTAAGTTGCTCCACAGATGGTCGACGAAAACTACTCCTTCATCCAAAAAAAAACCCCACCCTTCTCTCCTCATATACTCTCTGGAGCCACAAACACAACAGCTTTTTCCATAAGATATCCACGCATGGCATGTTCTGGTGCAAGATAACCACTGCAGTAACAATGAAACCACTTGTCAGACCTAATGTACAGATAATTCTTAAAATAAGCAGAGCACATAATCTAAATGTAAGTAAAACATGTTACATGACTTTTTTTATGTAAAAGAAAATAGTATCATGCAGCTAAAGAAATCTCCTTTGGAAAACTGTAAAGAAGTAACAACAAACTTACCTATCAGACTCTGCAAAGACTGCTAAAAAAACTTACCTATCAGACTCTGAAGTAAGTCAGCACTAACTCCTAACTCCACACAAGTGTCTCAAACAAGGTCATATCTTAACAAGCTGGTTATGTCTGCAGTGCAAGTGAAAGATTTATTCACAAGTAACAAGCTATTCGATGTTGACAGTGATGATTGACTCCCACTAATAGCAGGGGAATGAGAAAAATCACAAAAAAGAAAACCTAAAGCTTCTAAAGAAGTACACTCAGTTTTGAAAGCTCAAGTTTTTTGTTTTTATAATTATTATGATTATTTTAATCCAGAAGCTAAAACTATATTATGCTTTCATTAGCTAAAAGTACTGAGTGTATTCTGTTACACATACTTTCATATCACTATAATACCAATAGACCCTTATAAGCCTTTTGCTAAGTTAAGAATTTTATAATCCTTGTATTATTCCTCTTCAAGAACTAACTGTCTATATATAATCAAATCAAAACCTAACTTTTTTTTTAAAATCTCAAAATCCTCTTAAATAAACTCAGATTAGCTCAGACTTGGTTGTACAAAGAAAAGCAAGCTGACTTTGAGGTACCTTCTATTTGAGGTTTACTATGCCATCTCCTTTGGTGTGCTTTAAATGAGGAATTTCAACTCAACCTCTTTTCCCATAGGATTAAAAATAATCCTGACATAAACAATAGAAGAACAATAAGTTAAAAAATCCAATCTTCTTAATATACCTATAGGAGAGCGGTCTTTTGTACCTCCTGCATGGTGAAGGAGAGCGAGAGTACCAAAAAACAAGCCAACAAAACAATTAAAGTACAACTTATTAATACATCATTTCGTACACACATTATTCATTCAAATTCTAACACTACAACACACCTGGATCTTCTGGAGTATGACATCTGTGAAAAAAAAAGGGTAAAAAAACATGTCAGCATCTCGCAAATGTAAAGCAGAGGACAAGTGATCATCATAGAAAAAAATATCACACCTCGAGAGCTCAATTAACAATTCAGCCAGAGATATCAGCCAAACAGATCATCATTCCATCACACTGAGACAAAATTAACAAAATGTAATGCAACTTTTAACAAATAGATTCTCTATCCAACATAAACAATACAGTATGTATCTGGGAATCAGATGAGACACCTATGACATAGGGAATATGTACTCAGAACTTATAACTACACTATTCTAGCAAAACAAGCCACAAAATCGTGTGATCAGTGAACACGAAAGTCTAATACATAGTCTAAACTCTATAGACAGTATATATAACTGCATGTACTTTTACCTCCTGAATCTGTTTATTTTTTGTTGCAAGAATAAGAGCACTTTGATTCCTCAGAAATATCATGTAATAGAACAGGTATCGTTGACTTCCAAAACATTTACATTTTGAATCCACTCATTTTGATGTGCTTGTTCTTCCCACGGAATAGAGTCCTGACATAAGAAAAGGCCTAGTTAGTTATTATCAAAAATTTGTGCATCTCATGTATATAAATCATTACATTAATGATCTTTCTTGATTTAGTTGTTAGTAATAGTACCTCTAGGACTAAATGGAGAAGCTGCAGTCGTAGGTGGAGGAGACGGTCCTAACAAAACAGGGCCTGCCATTGTACATGGTTAAAAAATGTGCAGATTTTTCCTTCGCCAATGTTACCTTACATATAGAGAAAAAAGTAAAAAAGAAATACACAAACCTGGAGCTGGTAGAGGGACACCAGAGGCTGCAACATGTTAAGAAAGTGTTAGAGATATGATTTAACTGAATTACTGAAAGCATTACCATCTACAAATCATGAAACAAATGCATTTAAACAAAACAAACAGACCTTTGCATTGTACTGGAACACCTTTGACACCAGCAGCTTTACATGCTTTTGGAAGTGAAATTGCTAATGTCCTGTTAATAGGTAGTGAAAATGGAACATTGCCCGTGACTATGAGACAAGCACAATCCATGCTAGTACTCGTAAGAGAACGTAATGCCCCACAACAATCTCCTGTCGGTGAACCCCTCACCTGCCTTTACATGCTTTTGGAAGTGAAATTGCTAATGTCCTGTTAATAGGTAGTGAAAATGGAACATTGCCCGTGACTATGAGACAAGCACAATCCATGCTAGTACTCGTAAGAGAACGTAATGCCCCACAACAATCTCCTGCCTTTCCATGGGGTAAAAATATGGAGGAATAAATGATAAGTACAATGATTTTTCTAGTAATGTACATGTTAATCTGATATTAGCCACTTTGTTAAAAGACAAGGAACCTGGCAAGTAATCAGGTATCATTACAATACCTCATCGATATAGAAATTCAGACTTCTCGGAAGTAACTAGACTTCCAACTCTTAACATATTCCAAGTAGTAAGAAATTATTACTACTTTCAAAGAAAAAGATGCCCTTGAACATCTATTAATACCATTTGCAACTCCTGGTACGACAGTATAACACATTGACCATCTACCAAACATTGGTGGCCTCAAAACAACATATAGTACTATTAATAAGTTCTTAATATTGTTTCTCTACATACAACAAACCCACCAAAAAACATCAGGTTTAAACATGGATTCCTCTACTATAACAGAATTTTGAACTTATAACAAATAATAACAATCAAAAAACATGAACCAAAGAGATTATAATGGTTCAAATAATTACACAATCAAAGCAATAAAATACCATAAATAAAAAGAGACAATTTCACATAATTACACAATCAAACACATGACAAGCAATACAAATCAAATGCGCGAAAATATCGAAAAAGGTTGGACCTTTGTGAAATAACCTCCTCCGGATGATTTATAACCAAATTGGGTAAAAAAATTAGGGTTTATATAAAATTTGGGGGATTTGGATTCAGGATGATTTTGTCGAAATTGATGGTGTGAATAGATTATTGAGGATGATTTATGTATGGATTGTGGGTGTTGGTTGGTCGCATTAGGGAGGCACCACCGTGGTCGATAGGTCACCGGCGGTGATGGTTGTGTTGTAGCAGCGGAGATGAGGAAGAGAGGGAGGAGGGTTTTGTGTGTATACCGGGTGTGTCGTGCGTGTAGGGACGAACATAGATTGAGAGATGGAGAGAAAAGAGAGAGAGTGGCGGAGAGAACCCACGCTGTTTAATTTTGGGGAAGAACTGTGATTATTTACTAGTAAATACTAATTGACTTGTAATTGTATATACGTCGGATATATGAATGCCATCGTGTATACATATATTTTATACGTCGGTTGACCCAACAAGCGATGTATAAAGTGGCATTATATACGTCGCATTTTCTCAACCGACGTATAAACTGGCATTATATATGTCGTCTTTTACTCAACCGACGTATAATGTAGCATTATATATGTCGCCTTTTCTTTAACCGACGTATAAGATGACTTTATACGTCAGTTTTTTCTCGAACCGACGTATATAACTACTTTATACGTCGCCTTTAGGTGGAACCGACGTATATAACTACTTTATACGTCGCCTTTGGCCAGAAACGACGTATAAGAGGCGACGTAAAAGATCAATTTTGTACTAGTGATGTACCATCTGATGATAATATAAGAACTATGTTGTCTGAATTAGGTTATAGTGGACCTCTAGATAACATGAGCCAGTTGAATAGGTCTTTTCTTAGAAAGGAATGGTCTTTTTACTTTGATCAAATTGCTAAATGTTTTACTGGCAAATGTAGTTCTTTTCAACAAATTACTTCTGTTACATCACATATTGCTTATAGTTTGCTTTATGACAGAGTAATCAACATTGGTCATATTATCTTAAGTCAGTTGAGTATTAAACTTGGGTTAAGAGATCAAAACAGGAAAATGGTTTATTATCATAGATTTATGCAAATGTTTGTTAACCATTTTAATCCTGATGTTGAAACTAGATTTGGTAGAGAACATTGTGTTTCTTCTTATGAACAGCAAAAGAGAATTTTCTCTGACATTACAAAGAAGGACAATGAAAAGAATCCAGATGAAATACCTGCAATTCATTATCCATATCATGTTCAGGTAATTCTTAAAACTCATCTTCCTACTTTCTACAATTCTTCTTTCTTTTGTGGTGAAATGGCTCAGGAATCTCAATTGGAGGAGAACCCACCTGTGTCTACCCAAGTAGCCCAAAACATTATAGTCTCTGAAACAATTCAAGAACCAAATTTTGATCCACAGCCTATTGTTTCAAAGAAACCAACCTCTGGTGTTTCTCAAAAGACATCAGTTGTAAGGAAGAGAAGATTTGTTGTGTCAAGTAGTAGTAGTAATTCTAGTGAAGATGATGATGATTTAACTCTTGCTGAGAGAGCAGAATTGAATGCTGCAATTCAACTTTCTTTGTTAGTACAAAGAGATGAAAAACCTAGTCACAGCCAGGCTGCAGTCTCCCAAAAGACTGTAGTTCTTAAAAAGGGAAAACAGTTACTAGATACTGACTCTCAAAAGACTGTGTCTATTGAACAAAGATCTCATCCCAAGATCACTTCTGTGTCTACACATCTTGAGTCTCCTCAGGATAAATCTTTTGCTCACTATATCAGGAGAACAAGGAGAAAGATTCAATTGACACCTACACACACAGAGTCTAGTCCAACTAATATCATACAGGTTTCTACAAATCAAGCTACATCTATGTCAGTATTTGACAAGAGAGATCTGGATATTGATTCTTCATGGGAAACTACATTATCATACAGACTGGCTATGGGACTAATTTCTCTCAAAGTGAAGTTGTCAAGGCCTGTTCTAGATTTTCTGGTTGAAAGAGTACCAAAACTTTTATTTCCAGATGAATATGGACTTCTACATCAAAGACTTGACTTAATGAAGATGTATTTCTATGTGTCTGTCAGAAGACAATTAGTCAAGAAATTTGGACTCTCGAAGCATGGTGCACTTCAATCACTTCATGCATATTTATTTGACAAGAATGTAATTATTGAAGATGCTTCAGCTCAAGGTGAACAACTGGAGGAAGTAGATAGAGGGAAGCAGTCAACAGAAGATACTATTGCACCAGTGGTGAATAGTAGGAAAGATCAGATCACAGTCACTGTAACACAAGAACCATCTAGTCAGAGGAAGGATGACTCAGGAGCTGTGATAGCTGATGTTGAAAGGATTTCTGTGATGACTGAGAATGCAAGTGAGATACCCTATGATATGGGAGGAATGACTTTGGTTGATTTTTCTGAAGATCAAACAAATTTTGTTCAGTCAGAGTCTATCCACCTTGAGGGTGTGTCTCAGCAAACAACACTTAAAGATGGTGATGTACTAACTATGGTGTCTAATGAAGTATTACTGAAGACATCAGAGTCTAGTAAAGAACCTGAAAGTGGTATACTGGAGCCTGTAGTTTCTGAAAGGAAAGAAGATGATTGTAAGGGTTCAGAGACTATAGCAGCTCACTCCTTGGAGAAAACCTCAAGCCACATGCCAAATGAGGAACCCTCTCTCCATGTGAGTTCAGGTATAAAAACTTCTTCTAAACTCTATTTTTCTGTAGGTCATGAGAGCACTTATCTAAATTTGAGTGATACACTTGAAAAGATGGATTTAGATCCACAATTTGAGCGGCTGGCTACTGACCAGGCAAAAGGTGAGGTAGAAAGAGTGTTGACTTTAGTAAGTCGAAGTGAGAATGAGGGTATGGATGATCAACTCCATAGTGAGGGAGAGAAAATTAGGAAACCATCATTTGATTTCTGGGATCAGGTTTTTCCTGAATCTTGGTCTGAAAATTTGGGTATGGATGCTGGTACTTATTCATTCATCAAAATGTATCAGAAGAATGACCTAGCACATCACAATGCAAAGCCAGAAGTTAAAGCTCAGAAGCAAAAGGAGAGGCTTGCAGGAATCATTAACAGAAGAGGTGCCAAGATAAAGCAATCTCTTGATACATATGTACCAGATGAAGATCCTAATGATCCTAGTGTTCCTTTGTATGTACTTCCAATATCAGCTCGAATTGAGACATCAACAGTCTCTGATCACTCTAAGGAGGAGTCAGGATTTGAAGATGTTAGTACACAGAATACTGGTAAAGGAGATGATGATCATGTTTCAGTTTCAGAACAGAAAGATGAAGATGTTGATACTTCTAATCAGGTTTTATTACTTGAATATCATACAACTCAAGCAACTTCTTCTACAAGATTTGACGATACAGTTCTTTCTGATTCTGATACTAGAGATACTAGAAGCACTTCCAACATTGAAGTTCATTCTGATGTTTTGAAAGATATTCAGAATTCTCAAATTGATATTCAAACAAAACTTCAATCACTTGAAGATAACCAAGTCACAATTATGGAAAATCAAGCAGTTCTTATGAATCTCATTTGTTCTATTTCTGAATCTCTTGGAATTAATGTTGCTGATGTCAAAAAGGGGGAGATAAAGTCAATTCAAAGACAACAACAACAACACCACCAGACTGGGGATGATAAAGCTGGGGGAGATAAAGATCAGACAAAGGGTAGTAAAAAGAAGAACTAGCAGGAGTGACAGTGGTGAATCTCAGCCAGGAAGTGGTAAAGGAAGAGCAGCATTAATAGTTAAAATTCTTTCTTCTAAGTACTAGATAATCGTCTACATCTGAGAAGGAGGTACTTAATTTCATAATTCTACATTCATAAATTCTATTCTGGTTGTATTGTTATATGTTTTGACATCCACAACTTAGATTTATGCTTCAGACATGGTTATAAAAATCGGTAATCGGTATAAATCGGTTGAGGTACCGATTTAAGATTAATCGGGTAATCGGGGATTAATCGGAAGGATTAATCGGAGTATTAATCGGATATTATAATAATATTTAATATATTACTCTAATTTACAATTAAACATTTCATTTTAAAATAAATTCATAGGATTAATCGGATTTCAAAAATCGAATCGGTTGACTACCTTATAGTGGATTAATCGGGGATTAATCGGTTAAATCGGGGATTTTTAGAACCATGGCTTCAGATTTTAAAGCATAAATAGGGGGAGATTGTTAGGAATAATTCATAAGTTGTGATGTTAAGAATAGAATTTACACATTATACTTCTTGTAATCCTGATTTTATAAAGGATTTAGCACTGTATATAGGATTTATGTGTAAAGACAGTTATCTGTATAGTTTAGTCAGGAATGAACAGTGTATCGGAGACTACATGTCAGGAACAGAGAGCAAATCCTGATGATGGTCCAATACTGATGGTTGATCAGATACTGATGCAGTGTACAGATCCTGATATCAGTCGTGTTACTGATGATGTCATTATGGATGCTACAGAAACTTGCAAGTGCTATAAAACAGGATCGTTGTTTGAAGAACAAGCAAGAAGATATTATGAAGGAAAGAGTTTTCTATTGAAGGAAACTATCGACTAGAAGGCAGAACATTGTCATGTATAGATTATATCTTTCTGTTATTAGTTGATAGGTAGCATTATAAATACTCTCTCAATATCATTGTAAAAGAGCGACGAAGTTGTGAGTTCGTGTGCGTAGCTCTGTATAAGGTTTGTATTCGAGAGTTCGAAACAAACAGAGAGAGAGATTTGTATTGTCAGCAGCTGCTAAAGGTATTGTACACCTTTGGTAGAGTTTGTATTTGATCTTATTAATACAAACAAGAGTTTGATTCATTCGTTTATTCTTGTTCATATAATCAAGCAAAAATCAGACACGATTATATAACTTGTATTCAACCCCCCCTTCTACAAGTTATTCGAGTTAACATCATCAAGATTCTGTTTCTTTAGAGGAATGAAGTATTGACTCTTTTTAAGTAATCTCCTTCTTTTCTTTGGCTTTTCAGAAACAGCCATTTCTTTAGGAGCTACTGCAATGACTTCCTTTTTCTTCAAAACAACTGATAAAGGAACTTTGTCATCATCAGAATCATAATCAGACTCTGAAACATTTGTATGACTGAATTTCCTCATTTCTCCTGTCTCCTTATTCACCCCTGTATCAATCAAAGATTGATCAATATCAAGAACAGATTTTGTTAGGAATATGTTGTAGTTGATGATAACTTAACATTCAAGCAAAATTGTATAAGTCAAGTTTTGTAACTGTCAACGGATAAGACCTTATAACTCTATTCGTTGACAGGTAGCTCATCAACGGATGAGGTTTAGTAGCATACTGCGATATCTCTATTTATCAGTTGATAGTGTTTTTATTCAGAGTCATGTTGACCATCAATGGATAGGCAGAATAGGGTAGCCAATTGTAAATAAGCTATGCTATGTAATTCTGTCTAAGTGAAAGTGCATCAACGGATAAGAACAGGGCTCTATCAACGGATACAACTCAAATCTACTCGATCAACGGATACAGCTCAAACTACCATCAACGGATAAATGTGCACAACATCAATGGATAATCATTGTCACTTTATCCTATGCCAGCTGGGAATTAGCAGTTGATAAGGACAGGTTTGACTGACAGATCACATGAGTTGATAGTAGGTATAAAAAGCAGTATGGCAGCCATACTTTGGAAACACAGAAGAAAGAAGCATTCCATTTACACAGTACATACAAGAAAGGTGCAGGGGACATATCTGTTCACAAGGACAACCTTTCGGCTACATGTGGATTTGGAGTGGAGTAGCAAGTCAACTAGAATTAGATTAATATTATCTTATTCCTGTAGTACTTGTAAACTTGGGATATATAACCAAGTGTAGCAACTCTTTAGAAGGCAAGAAAACAGACATTCTTGCTTAGGGTTTATTGAATATCCTTAGAAGCAAAGAGTTGTAAACACAGAAGCTGTGTACATTTGTATCACAGAGTTTTCTTCAAATAAAAGTCTCAGGTGGTACATTTAACCACCTGATTTTTTATGTGTTTGTGATTTATTTCTCATTCAGCAATTATCTCCTTATAGATTTCTGTAGTTTTAATCAGAAATTTTATAACTATCAAGAATTGTATTCAACCCCCCCCTTCTACAATTATACAAGTGTGTAATCTGGGAATAACAATTGGTATCAGAGCAAGCTTCTAATATATTTGAAGTTTAAAGATCAACACACTTCCAACATGTCTAAGAAGGATTATGGAGTAAAGATACCAGTTCTTGATAGAGAAAATTACTTTCACTGGAAAGTAAAAATGCGCTTACACCTCATGTCTATTGATGAAGGTTTTGTAAATTGCATTGAGAAGGGTCCTCATGTTCCAATGAAGGCTGCATCAAGAGTTGGTCTTGATGAAGATGCACCAGACGTTTATATTCCCAAACCCGTTTCTGAGTGGAGTCTTGAAGACGTAGCAGAAGTCCATAAAGATAAAAAGACCATGAATATTCTGTTTAATGGTTTAGAAACAGACATGGTTGACAATGTCATCAACTGTACTACCTCCAAGGAAGTATGGGACATTGTTCAAACCCTTTATGAAGGTACGGAACAGGTAAGAGAAAACAAGATGCAACTACTAATCCAACAATATGAGCACTTCCATTTCAAGAATGGAGAGACATTGAATGACACATTTAGTAGATTTCAAAAGCTACTGAATGGCTTGAAACTGTATGGAAGAATCTACCAAGTGAAAGATTCTAATCTCAAGTTTCTGAGATCACTGCCTAGAGAGTGGAAGCCTATGACTGTTTCTCTAAGAAACACTCAAGAGTACAAGTCATTAACTCTTGAAAGGCTCTATGGAACCTTAAAGATATATGAACTAGAAATGGAGCAGGATGAAGAAATTGAGAAGGCTCAAAAGAAAAGTGGGTCAGTTGCACTTGTTGCCAACTTGGAGCAGAAGGAGGAGAAGAGGACTGAAGCTGCTAAATCTACACCAAACAGGGAGGTTTGTGAAGGTAGAGCAGAATCAAGCAAAAGCAAGGAAAAGGTGTCTGAAGAAATGAGTGTCCTACAGCAGGATGAATTGGATGAGATAGATGAGCATTTAGCCTTTCTATCTAGGAGATTCTCTAAGCTAAAATTTAGAAGAAACTCTGGAGTGGCCAAGCCATTTAACAAGGATTTTTCTACAAGCAATTATGTGGATAAATCCAAAATTAAATGCTACAATTGTGGTATTACTGGTCACATGATAAGTGAATGCAGGAAGCCTAGATCTGAGAACAAGGGAAAGCCAACTGAAATTGTTGACTACAAGAAGAAATATTTTGATCTTCTCAGACAGAAAGGAAAGGCATTCATGACCCAAGAGTATGACTGGGCTGCTGATGGAAGTCATTCTGATGATGATGCTGAGTTTGTCAACCTTGCATTAATGGCTGATTCTGAGCAGGAAGCAAGTTCAGCTAGCAATCAGGTATTTTCTACTAATCTCTCTGAGCTCACCAAAGAGGAATGCAATAGTGTTATAGATGAAATGTCTACTGAACTATATCAATTGAGTGTTACTCTTAAATCACTTACTAAAGAGAACAATAGGATTAAAGAAACTAATCAGTTCTTAAGTGATAGAAATGCAGTTCTAGAAGTTCAATTTCTAGAATTTGAGAAAATGAGAGTAGATTGCAATGATGCTAAAAATGAACTTAAAGCTGTGTTAAAAAGAGAATTGATCTTAAGAGACCAGCTTGAAAAAGAACAAGGGATAATTGCTAAATTTCAAAGTTGTAGGAATATTTCTCAAAACACAATAGAAGTCCAGGGAATAGAATCATTTGTGAGGGATACCTGGACTCAAAGGAAAAAGGAGCTAGAACCTTGCCTTGAGGATCTAGAGACTATTTGTGAATCAACGGATAGTGATCATCCGTTGACAGATGAACCATGAACGGATGAGAGGTATCCGTCGACTAACAAAAAGTCTGTTAGTAAGAAGGAACTCAAGAAACTGAATAATCAGTATGGTCCAGTAGCCAAGAACTTTGTTTCTGGTGAAAGTAGCCAAGCCAAATCAAGTGAGAAGGCTAAGGCAGGCGATTTACTTAACAAAAAGGCTGTTGGTAAATCAGTTAATGAAAAGGTAGAGACTGAGGGTAAAAAGAAAAAGAACAGAAATGGTAAGATAGGCATTAACAAGAAAAATAACTATTCTCCTGACAAGTTTGCTCCTAGGAAAACTTGTGGTAATTACAATAGTGTCAATCACCTATCTTCTAACTGCAAGTCTGTTAAAAGGACTCCTGTTCATGTACCTCAATCTATGGCAAGTATGCCTGCAATGCCTGGTTTGTATCAGAATGCTAGTTTTTCAAATCCATATGTGAACATGTCATATGTGCCTAATCCTTATTTCCAATCTGTGAATATGCCACAAATGTCATGGAGCATTCCTAGCATGGATAATATGTATGCCAATTTTTCACAAATGCATGCATCAAATATTTATGCAAATAAGCATCTGTCAAAACCTATCACTCAAGCATCTACACCCAAAGTGAAGATTGCTAAGAGTGCCAAACCAAAGGCTAACAAGAAAGGACCCAAGGAAACTTGGGTACCAAAATCAACTTGATTTATTTTTGGAATGTGTGCAGGGATGCAGAAGGAATCTATGGTACCTGGATAGTGGATGCTCTAGGCACATGACAGGAGATTCAACCCTGCTCACAGAGTTCAAGGAGGTAGCTGGCCCTAGAATTACCTTTGGAGATGACAGCAAAGGATATACTAAGGGATATGGCTTGATTTCAAAAGACAATGTCATTATTGAAGAAGTGGCCTTAGTTGAAGGTTTGAAGCACAATTTGCTTAGTGTAAGTCAAATCTGTGACAAAGACTATGAAGTAAAGTTCACAAAAGAAGCCTGTGTTGTCTCTGCCAAGGAAGACAACAATGTGGTATTGACAGACTTTAGAAAAGGAAATGTGTACATAGCTGACTTTAATTCAGTATGCTCAGAATCCATTACTTGCCTCTTCAGCAAAGCAAGCAAGGTTGAGAGTTGGCTATAGCATAAAAAGCTGTCACATTTGAATTTTAAAGTTATGAACGATTTGGTAAGAAAGGATCTTGCTAGAGGAATTCCCCAATTGGAGTTCATCAAAGATGGATTGTGTGATGCCTGCCAATTAGGGAAGCAAAAGAAATCATCCTTTAAGAGCAAGACAGAGTCATCCATTGTTAAGCCACTTCAATTGCTGCACATGGACTTATTTGGTCCAGTAAATGTCATGTCCATTTCAAAGAAGAAATACTGCCTGGTGATTGTGGATGATTTTTCTAAGTTTTCATGGACCTTCTTTCTGCACTCCAAAGATTGTACAAGTGAAATCATCATCAATCATCTCAGACTAGTAAAAAATGGTTCTGAAGTAAAAGTACAAAGAATCAGGAGTGACATTGGCACTGAATTCAAAAATTCCACAATGAAAATTTTCTGTGAAGAGAATGGAATTGTTCATGAGTTTTCTGCTGCTAGAACATCTCAACAAAATGGGGTTGTTGAAAGGAAAAACAGAACTCTCATTGAAGCAGCTAGAACAATTCTAAGTGAATCAAGATTGCCAACATATTTTTGGGCTGAAGCTGTCAACACTGCCTGTTTCACTCAGAATATTTCTTTGGTCAATCAAGCTAGAGGAATGACTCCTTATCAGTTATTTACCGACAAGAAACCAACTTTAGCTTTTCTTCATGTCTTTGGATGCAAGTGTTTTGTACTAAGAAATCATGGAGATAACTTGGGCAAATTTGAAGCAAAGGCAGATGCAGCTATCTTTGTTGGGTATGCAGCAGGGAAAGCCTATAGAGTCTACAATCTAAGAACCAACATTGTTATGGAATCTGTACATGTTGTGTTTGATGATCAAAAGATTCTAGGTCTAAAAGATGAAGGCTTCCATGAAAAGTTGGAATTTGAAAATGAAGGAGAAGGTAGAATGTACTATGATGATGATGAGGAAGATGAAGATCATGACCACCAAAATCCACCAAGAGTTATTGTGCCAACTAATAGAGATGCTCACTCTGAAAATGAAGCATCCGTTGACAGTCATTCTGAAGCATTCGTTGACAATAGTAGGGATGTATCCGTTGATAGGAATCATCAGACATCCGTTGACAGGCAAAATGATGCATCTGTTGACAGTCAATTTCATGGATCAACAAGGACAATAAACTCAGGGGGAGTTTCTCAGAGTCAAAGCTCAATGCTAAATCAACATGATCATGCTCAAGAAGCAACCTCATCTAGATCAAACCTTCCTCCTGCAAGAAAATGGACCAAGGATCATCCATTTGAGTTAATCATTGGTGATTCAAATTCAAGAGTTCAAACTAGAAGGGCCACTAGAGAAGAATGTTTATTCAGTAGTTTCTTGTCTCAAGAGGAACCTAAGAAAGTGGAAGATGCCCTTCTGGATCCAGATTGGGTATTAGCAATGCAAGAAGAGCTAAACCAATTTGAGAGAAATAAAGTATGGAAGCTTGTGCCCAAACCTGATGATAGAGGTATCATAGGAACCAAATGGGTTCTCAAGAATAAGACTGATGAAAATGGCATAATTGTGAGGAATAAAGCTAGATTAGTGGCAAAGGGCTATTCTCAAGAAGAAGGAATAGATTTTGATGAAACTTTTGCTCCAGTGGCAAGACTTGAGGCCATCAGAATTTTCCTAGCCTATGCAGCACATGCCAACTTCAAAGTCTATCAGATGGATGTTAAAAGTGCCTTTCTAAATGGGGAACTGGAAGAAGAGGTATATGTCCATCAACCTCCTGGCTTTGAAGATCCAGAATTTTCAGATTATGTATATCTTCTCTTGAAAGCACTTTATGGTTTGAAGCAAGCACCAAGAGCCTGGTATGACACTTTATCTCAATTTCTTTTGGAGAATCACTTCACTAGAGGTACAGTAGATAAAACATTATTTCATAGAAATGTCAATGGTTCTTCAATACTTGTTCAAATCTATGTAGATGATATTATTTTTGGGTCTACAGATGAGAAGCTTTGCAAAAGGTTTGCCAAACTTATGCAAAGTAGGTATGAAATGAGCATGATGGGTGAATTAACTTACTTTCTTGGTTTACAAGTAAAGCAAATTAATGAGGGAATTTTCATAAGTCAAACAAAATATATTTATGATCTCTTAAAGAAATTTGACTTAATGGATTGTGCCTCTGCAACAACACCTATGGCCACTGCAACTAAGCTTGAGCTGAATACTAAGGAAAAATCAGTGGACATCTCAAGCTATAGAGGCATGGTAGCCTCACTTCTATATCTAACAGCTAGTAGACCTGATATAATGTTTTCCACATGTCTTTGTGCTAGATTTAAAGCTGACCCTAGAGAGTCTCACTTGATTGCTATTAAGAGAATTTTTAGGTATCTCAAGGGAACACCAAACCTTGGCATTTGGTACCCAAGAGATTCTGGCTTTGATCTAATTGGCTATTCAGATGCAGACTATGCAGGTTGCAGAATTGATAGGAAAAGTACTACAGGCTCCTGTCAATTTCTAGGGAACAGGCTTGTGTCATGGTTCAGTAAGAAACAGAACTCAATCTCCACTTCTACAACCGAAGCTGAGTACATTGCAGCTGGAAGTTGTTGTGCACAGATTCTTTGGATGAAAAATCAACTTATTGACTATGGTCTAAAAGTTGAGAAGATTCCAATTTTCTGTGACAACACTAGTGCTATTGCCATCACAGAGAATCCAGTGCAACATTCGAGAACCAAGCATATTGACATCAAATACCACTTCATTAGAGAGCATGTGATGAATGGTACAGTAGAAATGCACTTTGTGCCAAGTGAAATGCAGCTTGCAGATATCTTCACCAAGCCTCTTGATGAATCTTCATTCACAAGATTGGTAGGTGAACTAGGTATGCTTAATTTTTCATAATTCCTTGTGGTATCTAATCATACTGTATTGCAGCTAGAAATGTGTTTTGATTTACTTGAGAATTAAAAACTCTCAGAAAAACTCTTAGCAGAAATTTTGTTTAAGGCAAAATTTGCTTATCAACGGATATCCTTTTATCCGTTGGTAGTATAAACACATTACTAGATTTTCGTATGTCAACGGATAACAGGTTGTCCACGTCATCGATGGATAAACTGTTTTCTCAACCGTCCAATCTTTATCCGTTGATATACATATTTCTCTTTATAGCCGTTGGTAAACGTGTATAATTAGTCACGGCTGTACTTCTTTTCTTTTCATTTATTATCTGACAATTACTTTTGTCCAATGGGGTAATTACTTTTAATTATTTCATTTTTAATTCTTGGAAAATATAAAAGGCTGTTTTGTATCCTCACATCTCACCTTTATTCATTTTCAAGAATCTCATTAGTTAACTGCATCTTCTTCACTAAATCTCTCTCTGCAACAAAAGTTCAAACACTTCAATGGCGCCTATTGTTAAAATGATGTCTTCCACCGGGTTTACCTATGAGAGGAACAATTTCGCGGCCTTTGTTGATACAGTAAACGCTCCAGAAGCATATCACACCATGATGAATTTCGTGAAGAAATGCAAACTGTCATATGCTATGACCGCCACCACTCCTCTAATCCATGAGGTAATTGAAGAGGTGTGGGCATCTGCTGAGTACAATGGCACAGACGGTACACTTGTTTTTTCTTTGAAGGGTAAAAATCATGTAGTTAATCCTGATGTGTTAACTGCTTGTTTAAAATTGCCTGAGAATAACTGTCTTAATGTACCCAGTAATGCGGAAATTGTTACCATGCTTAATTCCATGAATTATACCATTAGTACTGAGAACTTAGGGAAAATTGTTAGGAAGTGTATGGTTAAAGAATGGAGTTACCTTTGTGATGCCTTCATTAAAACTTTTTCTGGCAAGATTAGTAACTTTGATGCTGTTACCAATTCCATGCTAGTTATGCTATGTATGCTTTTGAATGATAAATTCTATAATTTTGGCACACTAGTTATGTATGGGATAGCAGCTAAATTAGGTAAAAAGGAAACTAGGAGTAAAAATGTTTATTTTGCTAGATTTTTGATGCTCCTAGCACTGCATGTATCTGCGAATGAGCTATCCATTGCTAACCCGGATAGCAAGTTCAATTGTTTTGTTCAGGAGAAGAGAGTCTTAAGTGATTTGATTCGAATGAACCTAAATGCAGAAGTACAATTGGTATATCTACCAATTGTTCAGGTAACTGTTTCCAACCCTGAAACTCCTATTTCCAACCCCCAAAATTTCTTTGCCTTCTAGTGTCACAATGGAGTCTGTGGCTGTGACCCAACAGGCTCCTACCAAAGTGACCAAATCCAAAGTTCCAAAACCACAATCTAAAAGACAAACCTCAGGTGTCTCTCAAAAGGCACCTGTTGCAAAAACTACCAAAACTCTTGAGGGGAGTGTGAAGGTGGTAGTGAGTGGTGAGGGACAGGGTGAACATCAAAGAAACCCTAAGGATAAGGAAGGTGAGGCTAGTGCAACCAACATTTCAGTCTCTCAAAAGACTGTTAATGAACCTACAAGCCAAATTCTAGTTACATCCTCTCAACAGGGTGTGACTACTAATTTAAGTTCCACTCCAGGAACACTTCACAAAAGGGGAAGAGACACAGATAACTCTCACTCAAAAACCTATGGTATAAGAGTAAAATCCAAAACCATTGGGGAATCACAGGGTGCACACACTGTACAACAAACTGTACCTTTTCAAATTCAGTTTGATGTGACTTCAATAAATGTGGAGTCACAGCCCCTTGATCTTAACCTTCAACTTGATACACATTTTGATTCACCATCACCAACTCCATCTCTGGATGTGGATATGATATCTACATCAATTCCTGATTCTAAATCTTTAAGATTCTTGGAGAAGCCCCACTCTACAATTGGTGGCCATCGTCTTTTGGATGATTTGTTGGGCCATCAATCTTTCATTCCTGAATTCACAACACAATCTGTGGCCTCGTCCTTAAAATCAATCACCACAGATTCAGTGTTGGTTTTCACTTCAACGGATACTCGTTTTCCTTCATCAACGGATATCCTTATTCGTTGACAAGTGTTTCTGCATCAACGGATATGTCTACAACTAATTATCCGTTGATAGCAATAACCACTACATCAACGGATATACTTTATCCGTTGACAACTCTCTCTACCACTGCAAAATGTGACATTCCCATGTCAACTGTGGAGGAGTTTGTAGCAATTGAAACACTTTTAAGAATGAGGGAAGGGAGTGAGAGACTGCCTTGTGAGCAGGCAAAAGGAGAGAAAAATAATGAGAGGCTGACCATTTCTTCCGGTCAGGCAAAAGAAGAGCTAGAGAGTTCCACCTTAGTAGGTGAAGGTGAGGGTGTGAGAGGTGTGAGCCAGGGGGAGCCCCTGATGCAAGAAAAGAGAGATGAGAGGAGAGAAGGGACTATAGGAGAAATAAGGCAGGAAGAATCAGCCATTGCAAGTGAGTTAATGAAGGTTAATGAAGCTTCCAAAGAGATGGAATTTAGACAAGAATATCAGTCAATTATTGACTCCATATCCTTGGATCCTGAAACCTTTACTCATCCTGTTTCTACCTATCAAGTCATGGCACAACAGGGCAATGTGGAGGCAGAGAATGCAATGCACCTAGTGCACACCTCAGAATCTCTACAAAGAGCTAAAGAAGCTTTAAATACTCTGTCTCCAAGTGCTGGAAGTGAAGAGTTTGGCAGTGATGACAGTCATAGTTCAGATGGTGAAGAAATGAATGAGGATGACACTCCAGGATGGATGTTTTCCAATGACACTGAACTTGGAAATCTCAATGTGGAAATCATGAAGCAATATCAATCTGCTAAGGCTGAGCACCAAACTGCAGAACCACAGAGAAAGACTGTTCTTGAGCAAGTTATGGCCTCCCTGAAACTACAAAAGATGCAATCTGTTATTCAAAGAACACAACAGGAGGAGGTCAAGTCTGCAATTAGAGATATGAAAATAGCACTAGATGCCAGGATTGAGGCACTAGCTCCTACTACCACTCAGAAGGTGCTTACTAGCAAACTTCTCAAAGAAGATAGCTTGGCTAAGTCTGTTCAGCTTCTTTCCTCAAGAGGGGATAGTATGGAATCTCAAATGCACACTATCATTGCCAATCAATCAAAATAGACTCAACTACTGGAAATGCTACTTGCAGCTTCAACCCCAACCCTTGATGCTAACAAAAAGGGGGAGAAAATGGGAACAAGTACAGCAGAGGCTGCAATACCTACTGGCCAATTTCAAGCTACCAGTAGTGAAATAGCACAGAGTGAGGGGGAACAACAGCCAATTGTAGTGGTCAATCCAACAGAGTTTGAGATAAAGGCTTCCCCTGTGAAGAAACAAGTGGCTTTGCCTGAGATTCAGAACTTAGGAGAAATCTCAGATGGTGAAAGGCAAGCCAGAATAGAAGCTTTGGAAAAGATCAACAAGGAGACTAGTGAAAGAATTCTAAGGATAGAGAGGATGATCAATGAATCAATTGCATCATCTCTGTTCCTTAATGCTCAATCTTCTGCTCCAACAATATCAACCACAATCATGAAGGTGCTCACTCCAAGGGTTGTGGCTCCTACATTCTATGATGCTGAGCCATCATTTGTCAAGGAATTTGAACCTGTCATCAAAACCAGAGCCTACTCACCACCAAAGGAAAATGGGAAGAACAAGCTTCAATTGGACTACCCATTTCCCAAGAATGATGAAGAAAAGCTAATGGGAAAAACTATCATAGAGTTCAAAGAATAGACAAATAAGAGTGTAAGAGATTGGATGGCTGTAATCATAAGGAATGGAAAAGTATTAAATATATCCAACAGCCATCCTAGATTTGTGGAAGCTAAAAGAGAAGAAGTCTCCAGAATCCAAAGGGAAGCTCATCCAAGCACAGAAAATCAACATGAAGACTCAGAGGAGAAGCTAGACAGGCTGGCTAAAGAGCTAATGGATGAGATAGAGGTTGAAATGAGGGAACCTGAGGAAGTCCCCAAATCCAAACCAAAAAGAATGAAAGCTAAAGCCAAAAGGGTTCTTTCTCCAGAACCCTCACAAGAAAAAGAAACTACTGGCTCATCAACATTTATATCTGCAACAGTTATCGACCCTTCTGTGAACTTTCATGGTGATCCCATAATGCCTAAAGAAGAACCAATGAATTTTGAGTCAATTGAAGTTCCTTCATTCTTACTGAATCCAAAACAGAAGAAAAGGGCTCCCAGGAAGCAACTTTCAAAGGGACCAGTTCAAGTGGCTAGGGTACCTGTTATTGTCAAACAGCCAAACTTGGAAAACAAAGAAGACTTTATCTATCAGGCAGAAATTAAAGAATACTTTGGCATGAATTTGTATTTGGATGAATTGTCAGAAGTAAGAGGAATTGACAAGTACAAGAATCTGCCTGAGAGATTAGTGTTTGTCTACAATGGAGGAAATCAGAGGACATGGCCATTACAGAAGGTTCTTGGAGAAAATTATCAAACATTGACCAAAGTGTTCTCAGCATTCAAGAGACACACAGGGTTCTCTGAGACAGCCAGAAGGGAGATAATCAGCAGGATAGAAGAAATAAGGAGAGAATGGAACTCACCCTCAAGTTTGCCAAAGAAAATGAAGATCCCATACAATGGACAGAGAATCCACATTCAACCCTTTTGGATGATGGAGTTCAGGGATGAAGAGGGCACTAGAAGATTCTTCAGGTTAGAAGACCAACTGTCAAAGGCTAGTTCTGAATACCTAAGATGGTTACAACTAAAGCTAAATCCAAAAGTTGTTGAAGAAGATGCCTTCTACAGGCAACTCCAAGTGCAAATTCAGTCCAACTCTGCCAAGGAAGGAAAGTCAAGGGTGCAGCCAACCAGAGAGAGGAAACATCATTAATCTGCTCAATCTAAAGGAGCACATCTCTGATAAGTTTCTTAAAGCTTTCTGTTTTTAATTTTTGTAGCTTAATACAATGTTTTCATACTGTAGTGTGTATATATCTTTAGGAATGTTTTGTTATCATCAAGGTTCTGAATTTATGCTTTATTGCCATCAAGTATAAATTGGGGGAGATTGTTAGGAATATGTTGTAGTTGATGATAACTTAACATTCAAGCAAAATTGTATAAGTCAAGTTTTGTAACTGTCAACGGATAAGACTTTATAACTTTATTCGTTGACAGGTAGCTCCTCAACGGATGAGGTTTCGTAGCATACTGCAATATCTCTATTTATCAGTTGATAGTGTTTTTATTCAGAGTCATGTTGACCATCAATGGATAGGCAGAATAGGGTAGCCAATTGTAAATAAGCTATGCTGTGTAATTCTGTCTAAGTGAAAGTGTATCAACGGATAAGAACAGGGCTCTATCAACGGATACAACTCAAATCTACTCGATCAACGGATACAGCTCAAACTACCATCAACGGATAAGTGTGCACAACATAAATGGATAATCATTGTCACTTTATCCTATGCCAGCTGGGAATTAGCAGTTGATAAGGACAGGTTTGACTGACAGATCACATGAGTTGATAGTATGTATAAAAAGCAGTATGACAGCCATACTTTGGAAACACAGAAGAAAGAAGCATTCCATTTACACAGTACATACAAGAAAGGTGCAGGGGACATATCTGTTCACAAGGACAACCTTTCGGCTACATGTGGATTTGGAGTGGAGTAGCAAGTCAACTAGAATTAGATTAATATTATCTTATTCCTGTAGTACTTGTAAACTTGGGATATATAACCAAGTGTAGCAACTCTTTAGAAGGCAAGAAAATAGACATTCTTGCTTAGGGTTTATTGAATATCCTTAGAAGCAAAGAGTTGTAAACACAGAAGCTGTGTACATTTGTATCACAGAGTTTTCTTCAAATAAAAGTCTCAGGTGGTACATTTAACCACCTGATTTTTTATGTGTTTGTGATTTATTTCTCATTCAGCAATTATCTCCTTATAGATTTCTGTAGTTTTAATCAGAAATTTATAACTATCAAGAATTGTATTCAACCCCCCCTTCTACAATTATACAAGTGTGTAATCTGGGAATAACAGATTTCTCCTTAACCAGGATCCCTTGTTCACCCCCTTGTAACTTCTTTTGAGAGTGGATTGGAGTGGAGAAATTCTTTGATCCTGATTGTCCTCCAGACACATCAGATCTAGCTAATTTCTTTGATTTTACAACTGATGCTGTTAGAAATGATTGATGAGAACAGTGTTTGGAAGCTATAGTGACAAAACAGAGTTTAGCTGGAAGCAGTCAGAGTTTAGTTAAACACTGACTGGAAGCGCAACAGAGGCTGGTAAACTCTGTAGCGGTATTGTCTGAAGAGTCAACAGTGTTTGTAGATTGATTCAAGATAAATATGGAAGCAATATCTTTGAAGATTGGAAAGCTGTCAAAGAGATTGAGTTGACTTGGAAGACTGGAGCAATTGTGATTGATATCAATTGTATAGCTTGATTTTAGGAGAATCAGTTACTGATTGTACGAAGCTGTATGTTCTATAAATACAGTTAGGTTAACCCTAGAAGGGTAATCGAACATTGAAAAATTCATTGATTGTAACCTAAGCAGCTCTCTGTGATATTTACATCACTGAGAGAGGAATTATTAATTCCAAACAGTTTTTAAATTGTTAAACAGTGTGTTCTTGTTAAGTTACTCATACAGTATTTGATTGCTTATTGTGTATTCGACCTAACAAGTGGTATCAGAGCCTAATCTGTTACTTTATTACAGTTAAAAGATCCAAACACAAGAGTAATCAATGGCAGAGATACCTCCACCATCTGAGAAAGCCCCTACTACTGTTAGTAGGTATGAAACAATAAGGGTTCCTATACTTAGGCCATCAGAGTATGCAATTTGGAAGGTGAAAATGACCATGTTTCTGGAGGCTACAGATCCAGAATACCTTGATAGAATATATGAAGGTCCTCACAAACTAACAAAATTATCTGCTGCTGCTGCTGGTGAGGAATCAAAGGTCATTCCAAAGGAAAAGAAAGATCTAACTGCTGAGGATCTTTCATCTATTGCAAAGGATGCAAAAGTGAGACATTTACTTCACAGTGCATTAGACAATGTTATGTCTAATAAAGTGATTAACTGCACAACTGCAAAGGAAATATGGGATGCACTTGAGGTCAGATGTCAAGGAACTCCTGCAATCAAGAAAAACAGAAGAAACATACTCACTCAGGAGTATGAGCACTTTGAGGCAAAGTCTGAAGAAACCATGACAGAAACATTTGACAGATTCTGTAAACTGCTCAATGATTTGTCATTGGTTAACAAAGAGTATGATTTAGAAGACTCAAATCTCAAGTTTCTTCTTTCTCTACCTGAAAAGTGGGATGTGAAAACAACCACTATAAGAGATAATTATGAACTTGGTGAAACAGAGATTGATGAAATTTATGGGCTGCTCAAAACCCATGAATTGGAATTGGAGCAGAGAAACAAAAGATCTAGTAGAAAGTCAAAGTCTGTTGCTCTTAAGGTTGAGGAGAAACCATCAAAGAAGGAGGCATCAAGGAGAAAGGCAAAAGGGAAAGCCTTAGTCATACATTCAGAGAATGAGTCATCAAACACTGATGTTGACTCAAACACTGATGGATCATCTGATTCTGAAGATGATGAAGAGATGATGCAAATGGCTGCATTGATGGTAAAGACCTTCAAGAAGATGGGATACAAGAACTTCAAGAAGGGAAAGAGATTCTCCAAGGACTACTCAAAGTCTGACAAGAAGAATTTCAAGAAATCTGAGGGAAAGGACTTCAAATCTGGTAAGAAAGATAAGTCTGAAATTCAATGCTACAAGTGTAAGGAGATGGGACACTATGCTCCTGAGTGCAAGAAGGGTAAAACTGAAAAGGCACTCTACACCAAAGGCAGAGATTGGGCAGACACTTCAGATTCAGATGAGGAAGTCAACTATGCTCTCATGGCTACTACTCAGACTGAAAATGATGATCTCAAGGTACCTCCAACTACCTATGCTTATAATACTGATAATATAACTGAATTGAGAATTTATCTTAAAGCATTGCATATCAGTTATAGGGATCAGACTTTAGAAAATGAGAGGATAAAGTCTGAGTGCTCTCAACTCAAAGAAAGAAATAAACTTGTTGAGGAACAACTAGAGAACATGAATAAAATTCAAAAAGAGAGAGATGATGCAGTGTTTATTGAACAGGAGTTGCTAGGTAAGTATAAGCAACTAGAATCTGAATTGGAGGATACTAAACACATCATTAAAACTTGGACACGCTCTGGTAAAGACACTCAAGAAGTGTTTCAGTCAGATACAGTAGGTCTAGGTTACTTTGTAGGAGATGAACTTAGATTTGAAAATCAGGTAAAAGTTAGACCACATTGTTCATCTGAAGGTAATGTCATGGGAACAGGTGGACCTAAGACTGAAGCACAGAAAAAGGCTGTTAAAGAATCATATGCTAAAACTTTTGTTAAAGAGGCTAACATTGGTTTAATGACAGATAAACAACTCAAGCATAAGCTTAAGGAGATAAAATCTGTCAACAAACAGAGATTGCCTAAGAAAAACAAAAATGGAAAAGTAGGCATCACATCAGGAATTAAGCCAATGCTTGCTTCATTAGCTCCTAGAAAAACATGCTTTAATTGTGGTAGCACTAATCATCTTGCTAGTTTCTGCAGTAAGAATAAGAACATTAATTCTTTGCCCTCTAAAACTGCAGTAAAAAGTGATTATGTGAGAACTAGACCACAGACTTTATGCAAACACTGTGGAAGTACATGGCATTCTATTTACACTTGCAGAGATTATCATGCTATTTACTATAATTACTATGAACCCAAGCCAAATTTGAAATGGGTTAAAGTAAACTCTGCAAATGTAAACTCTGAAAAAGTTAGCTTAAACTCTGTTAATGTGAATTCCGCTGCAAAAGCTAACAGAATTAAGAAAGCCAAAGGATCCAAGCAAGTCTGGATCCTTAAAACTAATAATCAGTGATTGTTTGTGATTGCAGGGCAACAGGGTTAGTACCCTAGTCGTGGACAGTGGATGTTCAGGACACATGACAGGAAATAAAGCCCTGCTATCAGAGTTTGAGGAGAAGGCTGGCCCAGAAGTTTCCTATGGAGATGGCAACATAGGACATACACTGGGATATGGCAATATTAATCTTGGAAATGTCATCATCACAAATGTAGCTCTGGTTCCAGGACTCAAGCATGATCTGCTATCTGTGAGTCAAATCTGTGACAGAGGATATCATGTGGATTTTCAGCCTGAATATTGTCAAGTGATCAGTAAATCTACAGGGAAAGTTGCTCTAGTTGGAAACAGACACAATAACATGTATGAAATTAAATTTTCAACAAACACTGATGGCAAAGCAGTGTGTCTGTCTACAAGGATGTCCAGTGAAGAAAGTTAGAAATGGCACAAGAAACTCTCTCATTTGAATCTGAACAATATCAATGAGCTAATCAAGAATGATCTTGTAAGAGGTCTACCAAAATCCTTGTTGAATGTAGAAGGCCTGTGTGATTCTTGTCAAAAGGCCAAACAGAAAAAAATCTCCTTCAAAAGCAAATCTGAGTCTTCAATTGTTGATCCTTATCATCTACTACATGTTGATCTTTTTGGTCCAGTGAATGTGATGTCTCTTGGAAAGAAGAAATATGCATTAGTCATTGTTGATGAATATACCAGATTTACATGGGTATATTTTCTTGCAAAGAAGGATGAAACTGCATTAACACTGACAGAACATGTAATCCAACTGGACAAAGGGTCAGAAAATCAAGTGAAGATAATCAGAAGTGACAATGGAACTGAGTTCAGGAATTCATCAATGGAAGAATTTTGCAAGAGTAAAGGGATAAAACAAGAGTTTTCTGCACCTGGCACTCCACAGCAAAATGGTGTAGTGGAGAGGAAGAACAGAACCTTGATAGAAGCTGCCAGAACCATGCTAGATGAAGCAAAGTTGCCAACATATTTCTGGGCAGAAGTAGTTCAAACTGCTTGTTTTACTCAAAATGCAACACTGATCAACAAGCATGGTAAAACACCATATGAAATGGTGAAGAAGAAGAAGCCAAATCTAAAATATTTTCATATTTTTGGATGCAAATGCTTTGTGTTGAAGACTCATCCTGAACAATTGACCAAATTTGACCTAAAGGCAGATGAAGGAATTTTTGTTGGCTATCCACTGTCAACAAAGGCATTCAGAGTTTATAATCTGAGAACTAGAGTGATCATGGAATCAATTCATGTGTCATTTGATGACAAGAAAATAACTGGACTTGAAGATGTCAATGAACATGATCAACTGCACTTTGAAAATGAAGATTTATTCTCTGGAAAAGTAAACTCTGATCAGACTGATTTGACAAACTCTGTTGATCTAAACTCTGAACCTCTACTGGTAAATACTGAAGAAACTCTTCAATCAGAAACAAGGGAAGAACCAGTTGAGGGGGAGCATGAAGAATCACATCAAAATGATAATTCAAACACTGAAAGTGACTCAGTTGATGATTCTGAATCAAACTCTGTTGATTCAAACTCTGTTGATAATTCTGAGAAGTCACATTCAGGGGGAGCATCTGAAAATGAAGAAAGACACCAAGAAAATCAGGAGAGCATGGATCAAGGGGGAGGATCACATGATGACAGAAGCAATCTGCCTTCTGCAAGAAAATGGACTAAATCTCACACACCTGATTTGATTATTGGTGATCCAGATGCAAAAGTAAGGACAAGAAGTGCAACAACAAATGAATGTCTGTTTCATGCATTCTTGTCACAATCTGAGCCAAAGAAAGTGGAAGAAGCAAAATGGTGTAGTGGAGAGGAAGAACAGAACCTTGATAGAAGCTGCCAGAACCATGCTAGATGAAGCAAAGTTGCCAACATATTTCTGGGCAGAAGTAGTTCAAACTGCTTGTTTTACTCAAAATGCAACACTGATCAACAAGCATGGTAAAACACCATATGAAATGGTGAAGAAGAAGAAGCCAAATCTAAAATATTTTCATATTTTTGGATGCAAATGCTTTGTGTTGAAGACTCATCCTGAACAATTGACCAAATTTGACCTAAAGGCAGATGAAGGAATTTTTGTTGGCTATCCACTGTCAACAAAGGCATTCAGAGTTTATAATCTGAGAACTAGAGTGATCATGGAATCAATTCATGTGTCATTTGATGACAAGAAAATAACTGGACTTGAAGATGTCAATGAACATGATCAACTGCACTTTGAAAATGAAGATTTATTCTCTGGAAAAGTAAACTCTGATCAAACTGATTTGACAAACTCTGTTGATCTAAACTCTGAACCTCTACTGGTAAATACTGAAGAAACTCTTCAATCAGAAACAAGGGAAGAACCAGTTGAAGGGGAGCATGAAGAATCACATCAAAGTGATAATTCAAACACTGAAAGTGACTCAGTTGATGATTCTGAATCAAACTCTGTTGATTCAAACTCTGTTGATAATTCTGAGAAGTCACATTCAGGGGGAGCATCTGAAAATGAAGAAAGACACCAAGAAAATCAGGAGAGCATGGATCAAGGGGGAGGATCACATGATGACAGAAGCAATCTGCCTTCTGCAAGAAAATGGACTAAATCTCACACACCTGATTTGATTATTGGTGATCCAGATGCAAAAGTAAGGACAAGAAGTGCAACAACAAATGAATGTCTGTTTCATGCATTCTTGTCACAATCTGAGCCAAAGAAAGTGGAAGAAGCTCTTAAATATGCTGACTGGATAACAGCAATGCAAGAAGAGCTAAATGAATTTGAAAGAAATGAAGTGTGGACACTTGTACCAAGGCCAAAGAACAGATCCATTGTTGGTACTAAATGGGTTTTCAGGAATAAAACTGACAGTGAGGGTGTAATCACAAGGAACAAGGCAAGACTGGTTGCAAAAGGCTACTCACAACAGGAAGGAATAGACTATGATGAAACATTTGCTCCAGTGGCTAGATTGGAGGCAATCAGAATTTTTCTAGCATATGCCTCCCACAAGAAATTCAAAGTGTTTCAGATGGATGTAAAAAGTGCATTTTTGAAATGAAAACTTGAAGAAGAAGTGTTTGTGGAACAACCACCAGGGTTTGTAGATCCAAAATATCCAGATTATGCCTACAGGTTAGACAAGGCACTCTATGGACTTAAGCAAGCACCAAGGGCATGGTATGAAACCCTTGCCAAATTTCTACTAGAAAGTGGATTTCACAGAGGTACTATTGACAAAACTCTGTTTTACTTCCAAAATGGAAGTGACTTGCTTTTAGTTCAGATATATGTGGATGACATTATTTTTGGATCTACTAATGATAAACTCTGCAAGAAGTTTGCCAAACTCATGCAGTCAAGATATCAAATGAGTATGATGGGAGAGCTTAGTTATTTTCTAGGCCTACAGGTGAAGCAAACAGATGATGGAATTTTTATAAATCAAGCAAAATATACCAGAAATCTTCTCAAGAAATTTGGTATGCTTGATTGTTCATCTGCAACAACTCCCATGGCAACTGCAACAAAATTGGACAAAGATGCAGGGTCATCAGTAGATATGACAAATTACAGAGGAATGATTGGTTCTCTACTCTATTTGACAGCTAGCAGACCTGATATCATGTATGCAACTTGTTTGTGTGCAAGGTTCCAGGTAGATCCAAGAGAACCACATTTAACAGCAGTAAAGAGGATATTTAAGTACCTCAAGGGCACTATGACTTTGGGGCTGTGGTATCCAAGAGAATCAGAGTTTAAACTTCTTGGTTACTCTGATGCAGACTTTGCTGGATGTAAGATAGACAGAAAAAGCACCAGTGGAAGTTGTCAATTTCTGGGTGACAGACTTGTTTCCTGGTACAGCAAGAAACAGAAGTCAATATCTACATCTACAGCTGAAGCAGAGTATATTGCTGCTGGTAGCTGCTGTGCACAGATTTTATGGATGAAGAATCAACTGCTGGATTATGGATTAAGGTATACCAAGATACCTATTTACTGTGATAATCAAAGTGCTATTGCAATGACAGGTAATCCAGTGCAACATTCAATGACAAAGCACATCAGCATAAGGTATCACTTCATCAGAGAGCATGTAGAGGAAGGCAACATTGAGCTTCACTTTGTGTCTACAGAACAACAACTTGCAGATATCTTCACCAAGCCATTGAGTGAAGCTACATTTACAAGACTGGTCAATGAACTAGGAATGGTCTCTAGTTTTGACTAGAGATGTTGGTTAGACTCAAAGACTTATCTCTAATACATATTGCTCATGTTTTCTAAGTGCTATGTGAACCTTAGTATTAAACTCTGTTCTGCATGCTTATGTTTAAAATTTGTTAAACTCTGTCATCATGTCTGTCTGTTAAACACTGTTAACATGTTAGATACACTCAGTGAATTCAGAATTGATTATTGTCTGAATGAAAACACCAATGAAGAAAAATGTATGAAGCATGATTCTCAGTAAATAAATCATGATTCTTTCTGAGTCACTGTAATCTAATCAGACTTTGTGCAGTAAATCAACACAGCATGATACTGTTTCATATTTATAGCATCTCTTAGTTTATTCAGTCCTAAACTTTGAGTCTATGAATATTGTGTGCATTGCCTATCATAAATAATTTTGGTTATTGATGAACTCTAAACTCTGATAAGTGACATTCTGTTTCCAAAGGTATGGTTCATGATGATTCCTTGTTTGTACTTGTGAAAACCATAAAACTTGAGATGTGTCATTGATTAGTTTGGTGAGTTCAGATTCATGTCTACACCCTGTGAGAGTTTGAGCCAAATCAGTGATTGATACATTTTCTATCAATCAGTATTTATTGTTGTGTGATATTCATCAGGTAGTATGTTTCTCTAGAACTTGTATTAAACCATTTTGAGACTACATGATATGTGTGTGCATGAAAATGATAAAGGCAATAGGATTCATCATTTCTTCAAACACTGTTCAAAATTCTTTTGAACTTTGTTCAAACACTGTTCATAATTTCCATCCTTAGTAAACCCCTTTGAGCCTTATTAACTGCTCATTTTTCTTATACTCTGAAGTGTTAAGAGCAGTTAAATTTTTTTTTTCTCAAACAGATGAGTGTTTCTCAAGAAAAGAAAAGTTTACTCAGTATATATGCTAAATAAAAAAATTATAAAAATAAAATAATATAAAAAAGGGGGCATATATACTGATCTGGTACAAATATGTACTAACATTGTGACTGAACACTTTGTTCTATTAAGATGTTCAGCTTGAAGTCACTTATGAATAAAACATCTCTTTTCATCTGTTTGATCTTACTCCATTTAAACCCTGAATAAAGTCCTTTTGATTTGTGAATACATGTACTCAAAGTAGTGTAGAATTGGTGGACATTCAAGCATATGGTAGATTCTGCTATTTCTGATTGAATGTGAGTGTAAACACTTTACCTAAACACTTGTGTGTTTGAAAGTTTGTGAGATTATCCAGTTCATCACTGTTATTCACTGAATGATGCTCTGATTTCAATCTCTTGATATTTTTGTCTTTAAAGACTGTGTGCTTACTTGGATAATCATGGACATCAAAGGGAATGGAAGTTTTCAGATTTCTGTATTACAGTAACTACAGAGTTTAGCATTCATCAAACAATCAGTGTTTAATATGAGAGTTTGTGCATTCAGTGTTTATTGATTGTTTGTCATGGATTTTATGAAATATTAGATGCTCTAAAAATTGATTTCAGTAAAATCTGCCTCACACACACTCCATTCACAACTGTGCAATTTTTGAAAGGGTTTTAGTGATAAAGTTGGATAATTGATAAACACTGTTGAGTTGTGTTAAGTACTCTGAGGTAAAGTCTCATTGAGATGATTTGACTATTTTGGAGTAATTGGGGTAGTTGACAACTGTTAATTAGTGTAAGTGTCGTGATTATAGGAATGACAGCGGTAATTATTAAGTAATCCATTGGCTGGTTGACACGTGTCCCATGATTGTGTCCCACTCACACACTACTCTACAACAGTTGCGCGCTTTTACTAAATAAACGATTGAGTTTTAATTTTACTCTAATCGTCTTTAGTCTCTCACTCCATATCGATTCACATTCACTCACTCACAGTTACTTGCATACTTATTCACTTTCATACTTCTCATATACTCTCCTTCACATTTTGATAAACACTTACAGTGCATACACATCTTTTCTCTGAATATCTTCGTATCACTTTTTACTAATGGCAACTAAAGCGTTTGATGCAGTAGGGTTAATTTTTCTCCCTAGTAACTATGCAGCACCATTGGAGAATGCAAATGCTCCACAGGCATTTCATTTGTTCCAAAATTTCTTGAACGATTCTGAGATAGGGAAGGCTCTAACAGCACCACCAACACTATCTGCTTCACAAATTGCTGCCTTCTGGACAAACTCTGTATATGATGATGGAGAAGAGTCTGGCACTCCCACAATCACTTTCACCCATGATGAATCAGAGTATATCATAACTCCAACTACTGTTAGGGATGCTCTGGATTTTGAGACACACACTTCTTACAGTGTTGTTGGTCATGATCGCTTGAGGACAATGTTGGAGCAAATTGGATGTGCAGGAAACTTGAATAAGATAGGGTCTTTGAGACGACCAAGTTTGAGAAAGGAATGGAGTTTCTTCTTTGATTGTATTACAAGAGCTTTTGGAAAGAAGACAACAAACTGGGATGCACTTCCTCTGGATACTCTCCAAATTGGTCATGCTCTACTATATGGAGGTAACTTCGATTTTGGTAGACTAGTACTCATGAACTTGGGAGAGCGTTTGTCTGAGTCTACTACTGTGTATTTTGCTCGTTTTTGTCAAATATTATTCACTGCTTGTGTGCCTAACATTCCAATTGATGAAGCTGATGTAATTCAGCCTTTTCAAGTTGCTAAAAGAATGTTTTCTGATTTGACAAACAAAGATGTCACTAAACAGCAAATACCTGAGATGTTTATGCCTTTAGCCTTACAGAACTATGTGAACCAACCACAAGACCCTCAATCACCACAACAAATGCCTGAACCAATAGACACCATAAACTCTGAACCAACACCTACAACACCCACAACCACTGTACCTACTACATCTCATCAACCACAACCAGAAACCTTAAACTCTCCAACAATAAACTCTCCACCCTTAAACACTGAACCCTCAAACACTGAAACATTAAACACTGAAACCTTAAACACTGAAACCTTACACTCTGAACCAGCACCTACTGAAACAGCCACAACCAAGCCAAAGAGAAAGAAACACACCGCCCTAAACACTAAACATTCAAAGGCTAAACAGACATTACCTGGAGCTGTTTATACAAGAAGAATGAAGCAACATGCAAACAGACCTTCATTTTCACCACCCAAAGAAAGCTCCAGTGAAGATGAAGAGGAGATTGTAGTGCCTCCAATCAAGAAGAGGAGATTAATTCTTTCTGATTCAGATGAAGAGAATGTTGTTGAAGCTCCAGAGGTGGTTTCACAGCAAACACCTACTGTTGAGGTTACAGTGAATGTTGAAATACCTGCAGAGGTTGACATGCCTGTAGAGGATATTGTGGCTGACAAAGTTGAAATACCTGCAGAGGTTGAAATGCCTGCAGAGGATAATGTTAATGTTGAAATACCTACAGAGGATAAAATGCCTGTAGAAGAGGATCACAGAGATGGTTTTTCACCAGTGAATGATGTTCCTGAATCAATTCTTGATCCTATCTCACCTATTGCTAACACTGAAGCTCCTGGTGTAGCTGATGAGCCTGCAGTAAATGTTCTTGAAGCTGCAGTATCACACACAGAGCTGGTATCTACTGCTTCTCCTATTGCAGACAAAGGTGATGAAGTTGATCAGGCTAAGATAATTTCTGAATCTATGCCTGTTGAAGCTACAAAGGCAAACTCTGTTGCAGAGCCTGTGCAACATGAGGTGACTGTTGAAAAGGTTACAGAAGTTGTTGAAGAAACTGTGGCTGACACTGCTCAGCACAGTGGTTCTTTAAATGATGCTCAAGCTAAAGATGCAAGTGCTGAAGATGACTCTGACAGTAGTGCAAACTCTGATTCTTTTGTGAGTGCACCAGCACAGACAGATAATAAGCATACACCTTTTGATCAGCCTTGTCCATCTCATGCAGTTGAAGTAGAGCATCTTGCTAAACTTGCTGAAAATTGGTATAAACAAGACTGTATTTTTCCAAAAGGGAGAGCATCTGAGTTTGTTAAGCAAACTGCAAAGCAAATTTCAAATCCAGAGATTTTATCCTGTTTAAAGGCAACTGTGGTACAAGTCAAGACTCTGGAAGGAAATTTTGCTGAAACAAAACAAGAGATTGCTTCTTTAAAGACTGAGATACAGTCAAGAGAATTGAAGATGGAAAGAGAGTCCAAAATAAAAGCTGTCCAGCTGTCTAAAGTTCAAGACACTCTCTTTGCCAGGCTAGGAAAAGTTGAAGAAAATCAAACTGCTTTGTTTTCTAAGGTGGATTCCATTGCAAACTCTTTAGAGCTCATTACATCAATATTTATACCTGATGATGTCAAAAAGGGGGAGAGAGTTGCTAAGTCTGAATGCAAAGTTTCTCAAACTCTGACTCAAAAGGATGATGCTGGAGATGGAGGGGCAAGTGAAAAGAGTAAGGTGTTAAACTCTGAAAGGCAAACTCTGAGATCTGGCAAATCTTTTAAACCACAGTCTGTTGGAATAAACACTGAAACTCAAGGTACTTCAAAAACCAAGAGTTTGGAATTAACATCAAACCCAAAGACTGATGAGGAGTTAGCTGTTAAGCTTTTTATGGAAGAGAATGCAGAAGGAGTTACTTTAGAAGATGCTAAAGCTGAAGAGAAGAGTTTACAAGAAAAGCATTTGAAAGCTCTAAAGTCTGAAAAAGCAAAGAAGAATGTGAAAGTTGCTAAAGCTGCAAAGCCTGTTCTTAAAGGTATTCAAATCAAAGAACCTGTTGGTACAAATCAAAGAATGCAAGTATTCAGAAAACCAACAGATGCAGAAGCTAAGCAAAAGCTGAAAAGTATAGTTACAACCTCTGTTGATACACATGTTGTACAGAAGAATGAAGACACAACCTCTGTTGCTGCACAAGTTGTGACCACACCATTATTGTCTTCTCAGTTAAAATCAACATTTAAGAGGGGTGCTCCTCATGATTCAAGACTAGAAGCTACAATTCCAATGGATTTTACTGATGGTAGAGCTTTATCTGGTAAAGTTGGATACAACAAAGAAGGCATAGGCTCACACAGAGATAAAAGGCAATATGTTGGTCCCAGAGATCCTTCTTCACTGTCTGTTCCAGGTCGTGGTGTCACTCAAGAGAGTTTAGACAAACTGGAGTCAGTACAGCTTGTATATCAGAAGAGTCTAGAAAAGGATTTCTTGTTATATTTCATGGCTGATGGAACAGTGTTTAAAGTCTCTGAAAAAGATATCGAATTAAAATATGCTGAAGAACTTGAATATGTCCTGTATATTTTCAGAGTGAGAAATCAAAGAGCTCAGTCAGTTGCAAATGTGCTTAGACAAAGAATGATTCAGAACCTTGCAAGAAGACAAATGAAAATCAACAGTAAGTATGTTCCTAAATACAGAGATTGGGATGGCAATCTGATAGAAATGGAAAAGGGAACTACAAAGCTGAAGACTGATCTTGGAGTCACTGTTCTGGATTTTAATGTGAGGTCTGAGGAATTGAAATACATCAGGCTGGGAAATGAGATGAGAAGAAACAAAATCTACGATCTTAGAGCTGCTATCTATCAAACTGATGAGAATGATCCTCAGTTAAGAGAAATCAAGGAAGCTATGCAGATAGAGCTTGAAAATGCTGAAAGAAGATTGCTTATAGACTATCTCAGAACAATGCCTGATCTTCAAGAGATTAGAAATTCAAGTCTGTAAGAATTTTCTTATTTTCTGTAGAATTTGTTAAGTAATAGCTTAAACTCTGTTTGTATGTTAAACACTGTGAAACTTTGTATTTGTTTTGACATCATCATTTACTGTAAACTTGTACATTTTTGCTAATGGACAAGTTGGGGGAGATTGTTAGAAATGATTGATGAGAACAGTGTTTGGAAGCTATAGTGACAAAACAGAGTTTAGCTGGAAGCAGTCAGAGTTTAGTTAAACACTGACTGGAAGCGCAACAGAGGCTGGTAAACTCTGTAGCGGTATTGTCTGAAGAGTCAACAGTGTTTGTAGATTGATTCAAGATAAATATGGAAGCAATATCTTTGAAGATTGGAAAGCTGTCAAAGAGATTGAGTTGACTTGGAAGACTGGAGCAATCGTGATTGATATCAATTGTATAGCTTGATTTTAGGAGAATCAGTTACTGATTGTACGAAGCTGTATGTTCTATAAATACAGTTAGGTTAACCCTAGAAGGGTAATCGAACATTGAAAAATTCATTGATTGTAACCTAAGCAGCTCTCTGTGATATTTACATCACTGAGAGAGGAATTATTAATTCCAAACAGTTTTTAAATTGTTAAACAGTGTGTTCTTGTTAAGTTACTCATACAGTATTTGATTGCTTATTGTGTATTCGACCTAACAGATGCCTTTTGTGAGACACCAGAGGTGGATGACTGTTTGGTAGAGTGTTTGGGTTGAGTGCTTTGGTCAGAAACAAGATGGGTAGTGTCCTGTCTCACAGCACTAGAATTAGACTTATGACCATCAGTATCCAATCCATAATGAGTAGGCATTTTCTTTGCTAAAAGAAGCCTGACCTCATTAGGAATAAATGTATTAACACCTTCAAAACCATTTGCCTTATCACTTCTAAGCAGAGAGCTTTTATTGTTAGCAGAAATCTTAAATATAGACAAATCTGTATCATCATCAAATTCAACATTGTGACATACGTACGAGAATATTAACTGAATAAATCTAATGTAGCATACAAAACCACATTTATCTTTCTTTCTAGCAGTTAAAGCTCGCAATATGAAAGACCCATAATCAAAAGGAGTTTCATAGATTAGAGAATACCCAATGTGAACTGAAGCAGTAGGTAAGGCATCAAAGTTAGACACCTTATTCAAGAAGCACCTACTTATGGTATCAAAGAAGAAATTCCATTCCTTCTTTAGCTTGGTTCTGAATAAATCTCCAAATTTCTTTGGTTGCCCATTGTAGCCCAGCTTTAAAGCAAACTCCAAAAGAAAAGCATCAGTAATCTTTTCTGGAGTCTCACCATTTAGAGATGGTAGATGAAGAGCTTTACATACAACCTCTGGAGTAACTTGATGTGTAACACCATTGTATTCAAAACTCATGTTTGGCTTTCCTGATGGCATACACTCACCAAAAACAGCAGTACTCCACACCTGCATTACACTCTTAAAAGAAACTTTGGCAGGATGAGTTAGAGCGTAATTGATTGGACTTGAGGCCAAAAGATCCTGAATGATTTGAAAATCATTATCTAGTTCCTGATGATCAAGAACTGCAGTAAAGTTGTTAGGAGCAAAAGTGACACCATGTAATACAACTTTATTGTTTATGAATGCAGACGAAGACATTCTTAATTCAAATGAGTATCAATTTGTGATTTTAAGATTTAGGGTTCGTGCTCGCTCAAAGTGTTAGAGAAGATACAATACTGATACTTTGAGAATAAGAGAATCAATTTAGAAAACTAAATTGATTATAGACAAAACTAATGATTTCTCAAAGACAGGTGTCAACAATCTACTTGTGTACACATATGTAATGGACGAAATTACGTGTAAGAGTGGTGATAACCGCACGCGTCACGATTTCCAAATTGTATGTATATACTCAAGTGAGTACTATACACGTGCCCGCATTATTCGAGAAATAAGATTGTGATTAAAAATAAAACAAGGTAATTTGTTTTAATTAAAGAAATTAAAACATCACAATCTAAAAATACCTGGTACCAACACCAGAAATATGAATCGTTTCATATTTGTAATAACCCGGATTTTTCAAGAAATGATTTTATTATTATTTCAATAATAGTAATGTTTTCCTAAAATGAGGAGGAATTTTTTTTTTTATTTTAATATTCAATTATTTAATTATTTTCGGTTAAGTGGAGCCTGGTGCTCCTATTTACAATTTTATTGACTGAGTAGATACCTCGAGTCAATAGTTTATTTATGCAAAGATTAATTTTGGAATGTTTATTCAATAAAGATTTTATTTTAAATTATTGAATAATTTAGAGATTTTAAAATCCTTAGAAAATGTTTATTTTAATTATTTGAGGATTTGTAGAAATTACTTGATTAATATATAAAATCAAGAATTTGAGATTTTACTAAAACAATAGTGTTTGTAGTATTTTTATAAAGCCCCGTAAATTGTGAATTATGAATCACAATTATTATTTTTATGATTTGTTTTTTTTAAATTATTAATATTTGTAAAATGCATATCAATTTAGAAAATTTAGATTTAATTCTAATTCTTTCGCCACAAGTCTTTAAAAATATTCTAGTATTTAATTATGCTAAAAAAATTTTATTTTTACAAATTAGAGTTATTAGTGTAAAATATTAATTAAAGTGTGTAGTAATTAAATGTATCGCTTTTTAAATTGTGTTGGGCTTGAGGCCCATTAGGTTTTCAACACAGCTCATATACATACCAGATACGCACATAAAAAAAACACACAGCCGCACAAACAAGAACGACGGGGAGAGAAAAGAGATTGGGAAGAGAAGAGAGAGAGAGAGAGAGAGAGAGAGAGAGAGAGAGAGAGAGAGAGAGAGAGAGAGAGAGAGAGAGAAGGAGATGATGAAGGAGGATCATCCTCCCTCTTTTCTACAATTCAAAGTCAGCCAAGGGAGAGGAGAGGAAGGAGTGAAGGCTTGCTTGTTTCGGCCATAGAAGAAGATGAAGGTGGAGAAGATGATGAATAGTGGTGTTCTTGAGTTTTGGTTGATTAAAGAGGTATAAAATCTTTGTTTCAAACTTTGATTTTGTGTTTAATTAACGAGCATAAGTAGTAGTAGTTAGCAGATTTTCAAGGTTTCTAAGAGTATATTATTGTTTAGTAGTGTTTAATAAATGAATTGATGAAGTGGGTTTGTTTAGAGTAGTATGCAAAACTGTCCAGAATTTTTCAGGGCCTGCCCTGTTTTTGCAAGTGAATTTCGAACCATTTGTGCTCTTTTCTGGGCAGTAGTGTCTTCATAAAAGTTGTTCTATTTAGAGTCTAGTTTGTGTAGGAGAAAACGGTGCGTCGTTTGAGTTAACGAGTAAGGAGAAAACGATGTTTTAGTGAAACCCACGCAGGACACCCGAACCTCTCGGGATTCGCACTTTGGAATTATGTTTCACCTAGTTAAAATCTGTAAATTGGATTGATACTTTTATTAAGGATAAAAGAAGGAATTAGAAAGATTTTAGAAAAAGATTTGGGTAAAAATATTGATTTTTCAATTTATTAAAAATGTTTGAATGTCACTATGTTGGAAGAAACTGCTCTGTTCTTGAGTTGTATTTGGATGGGTAATTGTCCTAGATGAACTATGTTTTTTCAGACTAAAAGTTTTATGGTGTGAAGATATTATCTTCAGTTTTGGAATCCCAGAGGTCTTGGAGGCAAAGATTAATTTTTCAATTTATGAGAATTTTTAGAATGCAAGGTGCGCGGATTTAATGAACAGTTTATGTGTTGAGTTTGGAATAATGATTCACCTAGTTAGAAAATGGTATTGAATTGGAAACTTTTATGAGATCTTTATTTGATATTCAGAAAGAAGCCCATAAAATTTGGTGATTTATGATTAATGTTTGGATTTATTAAAAATATTGGAGTATTAATAATTTGGATTATTTTTGGGTTTAATTGTGAGTCCGATTAAATATTCGGGTTAGTTGTCAAGTAATTGTTAAGTGCTAATTGCTAATTGTTAGTTTCCAAATTGTAATTTTTAAATTGTTAAGTGCTAAGTGCTAAGTGCTAAGTGCTAATTGTTATTGTCATATGAGGTATAGTTATAAGAGTTGGCTTATCGGTAAATGTTTATGTGCTAAATGGTATAAGTCGGGTCGTAGTAATTGTTAGAAGTCATAAGTGCCAACTACGTGGTGTTGGCTTAAATGTGGATAAACTTAGTTTACTTTTCCTTATGTGCTAGTTGCCGCATGTCTGGGCGGGTACTTTTCCTTATGTGCTAGTTGCCGCATGTCTGGGCGGGTACTTTTCTTATATGTTTACTTTTATGTTGCTGCAAGTTGAGGCAGCTTTTATTTTATCAAAAGCAGGGTTATAAATTGTTTTGTTGGCATGGAGGGGCTGAGCCCATAGTCCGATAAACGAATACTACATGCCGAAATTTTCTAAAAATCCCCTGCATTTTAATTTATTTAACTTATTTGATTTCAAGGGTTTAAAGGTATGATTTGGGTGTTAACTGTTTATGTGTATATGTGTTAAGTGAATTAATTCGAGGATTATGTGCTAATTCGAGGATTAAATGTGTCTTGAAGATTAAATGGGTATTATGAGTCTTTATCGAGGGCTAAGTATGTTTTGAGGATTATTTGTTAATTAACTTGTGACAAGAGTATGTCAATAGTATTATGGTCAAAAGTGTTAAGTGGAGTTTTGACTAAGTGTTATAACTGTGTAGTGTTATGATGTGTTAGTACTAGGAAATGTTCACTTTATATAAGGGGACTCTTCCCGTGTTGTTTGCTATTACTAAATGTCTTATGTGCATTAAGTGCTATTAGAGTAGTCAACTATAGGGAGGACACCTATAGTTTGACTTTATGATTATTTAGTGATAATCCCGAGTTGTGTCTACTCGATATACGTGGTATGACTGACACGTACTCGTAACCATTTCAGTACCATTAGGGCGAAATCAAATTGGAGCGACGTGCAACTAAAAAGGAAGATCGAGACGTCAGGTAAGGTCCATGGAATTACTTGGACGAGGTGCGAAGGATTTGTTCGCGGTTTCTGTTTTCTGCTAAGGACCAGAGGCAAGTTTATTTACACATACTCTATCGTTCAGAGTATACCTATTTTGAATTATATAAAATGTGCGAAAAAGGGTTTTCAATCCCTAATTGCGAGTTTTTAATCTTGTGCTCCTCCTTCCAAATCATTTTATCCTTGACTCTGCTAGCGATATTAAATTATTCTCGTGCAATAATCAAAACCCATGACTTATAATACTGTCGATGGACGGTGACATTCTTATGGTTCTACATCTCGATTTATATGTTGTATATTTATAAACTTTTGTAATGTGATAGAGGACTATATGTTATGAGGTATATATATAGATACATATACGTATATGGAACTACGTGGTAAAGGCTCCTAGGGTAGAGCGTGTATTGAGTTATCGAATTTAGCCCGCGTGTCGGGGCTATTTTGTATTGTATGTTTTCGAAAACCCGGGCAAAGCTTTTAAAAAGAATTTCGCAATAATTAACCTAAAGGCAACATCACCAATAAACCAGTGTTTATTTAAGTAATAGATGCTCCTGAGAGCATTTACTAATTAAATAAACCTCATTCGCCTAATTAAATTTATTTAATTAGATGAATATCGTTTTCAAAACGCTTTCTTTAAATCACTTTGTCCCGGAGAAATAATAAAACAATTTAATGGAGTGATTCTATCTAGTATATTATTTATCGGAGATAGTTTATTTTCAATACGGATTAAAGATATTCCAATGGTTATAAATTGGTTACTTTCAGCTTAAACCAGCTAGATTGATATCGATATATGTTACTTGAATGATTATTAATTATTTCTTATTGACCGAGAGTCAGTAGTAATTATTTGATAAAGTGGATAAAGTTTGGAGACTACTGGAGAGATTGTGTCTTGATTTTGATTAGAAACACTTCAAGAGTTGTATTTGGGTGTTTTGAGTTTATTAAATATTTCAGTATTAATAGTAAATATTATTTGAATATTACTTAATAAATGAATATTAATTTGAGTATTCTTTTAAAAAGGGATTATTGAATATTTATTATTTGTTACATAGTAGTCAAATATTTATTAAATACTCTAAGTGTTTTGAAGGTTATAAAACGCTATTTAAAGGTTGTCTAAGGACTTTCATAGTCATTTAAAATATTATATTTTGAATCTATCTAGGTAAGTCACTTTTCAAAGAACTTATATATATGTGGAATTACCCTGTTGTGGTTACAAGCTTTATGCGTACCATTTTCCATGTGTGATCATAAAACCCTGTGTCGAGATTGATATCGGTACAAGTGTATATCTATACTTGAACTCTTTTGAACTCAAAACATTTTCGAAAACCCCCGGTCAGGTTTTACCCTCTTGCTCGTTTTTCAAGAAATTATCGGTCGACTGAAGTCGAACTTCAACTACTCAAGTTTTCTATCAAAATGATTTTGACAAGAAAAGAAAAAGGGGACTCTGGCAGGTGTGGGAATCGTTGACGAACGATTCCCGGGATGTGTAAGCGGCCGTGAGCCAGGCGGTCCATCAATTATTATTCCGGCCCATGTGTTGCCGAAGGATGATTACGGATGTAGTTTTCATCGAGGGTGATTACGGATGTAGTTTTCACTCAGGGATAGTTACGGATGTAGTTTCTATCCTTCTACCGGTAGAGAAGACCCGCGGATTATTGGACTTGGATGTGGCGACTGATCATCGTCAATCCTTGTCAGGTTTTTATGTTTTCTTTAAGTCCCATCCTCCACTTTGGAAAAATACTCAAACACTGCTTCTTAGGCCTAAGTGCCAAGTAGCCGATAGTGTTGTTTTCAATTTTGAAAGATGATGAATTCATGCAGTATCTAGAACTGCAAGATTATTCTAACAATAATGGCACGTGCTTGTGCATTTTTGCAATTATTCAAAAGATGAAAGATGGCTCATCGGTTATTGATGTTAAATCCCAAATGTTTTGCTTCAAGAGCTTTGACTCTCTTCCTATCAGTTATTTCGGAGTTTAACTTATCAAGTGGTTAAAGAACTTATACCCGGTACATGATGTTGTTCTGTAAGGTGTTTGATGGAAATGACATACTTATATGTATATGCTTTCAGATTGAGAAATACTAAAAATGAAACCTTCTAATGGTTGGTTTGTATATGATAATAAGAAACTATCTTAGCAGCATATTGAGCTGCATATTTTGAAAAGCTCCCTAAGGGGTTATCAATACTATGAGGTATGGTATGTGGATAAGGTATGAGGATTACTATTGTTGACATGAACTTACTTTATTTATCTGACGTTACCCGAAATGTCATATATCCCCTACTGAGGTTTCATTGTTGTAAATATTTCGAAATTGATATTAAGTATCGTTATATTTCGAAAACTCCATGTGTATATTTATATATATTGTTGTGCTCTATTAATACTTGCTGGGCAATTCTTTCGCTCATACTTGCTTGTTTTAAATATTAACCTTTCAGAGGAAGGTAGATGTTTGAGGCTTATCTGCATGGCTCAGAAGAAGCAGGCAGTACGCCCTTATGAAGATGATATGATCCAGAAAAGCTATAGCTGGAATAAGTTATATGTAAGTACATTGATGTGTAATATATATTACTTTGTACTGAGTAGTACTAGTTGCTGGTGTACTTCCCAACGAAGCTATACTAGTAGTATAAGATTTTTAAGACATAGTGCGATGTAATAGAATGGATGTAATAAAGCTGTAAAGATTTTAGTTCTTGTTTCTAGCCCTATGACCTAAAAGATGCTTGGTGGTTGGGGTCGCAGAGTTATATTTCAGTTTTAATGGTTACAGATGGTTTAATGTTGTTAAACAGGTAATTTGATGTTAAGGATTTCCGCGTGACGACCAAATCCCTGACCCCGGATTTGGGGCGTTACAATATTCTTGTTCCACTCTTCTCTATTTAATCCTAGAGACTTGTCTACTTACATTTTAACCCTTCTTTTTCTCTTTTGCAAACCAAAAACTTTTCTCACAAAATATCTTAGCACAAAGATGTCAAACCTTACCATCAAGGAAAAGAATCTTCATCTTTTAGAGAAAAGAGATATCTTCAGTTATACTCGTGAAGAGTTTGATTCTTTCGATCGGGAGAGACAACTTGAAACTCTCTGGTTACAGATGGATGCTAGTCTCGTGGAGATCGAGAAAGAAAAACCTGAAAAATTGATTGACATCGATGTTGCCCTCCAAGCAACATTAGCATGGCTTTCGTCTAAGGCATCCTCATCCAACTCCATCAACCATTGTTAATGAATATGTCACCAAAAATAACCTCATCCCTATCAATCTCCACCCAAACAAAGTGGCAAAGATGGGATCTGGGATGGATGCTAACAATGGAGTGGTTTGGATTTTAATTCCTGTTGAATAGATTAGTAGATAGATAACAAAAAGATGTAATCTGTGAATGTAATCTCTTTCTTATTATCAATGAAAAACTTTCTTTCTCTAATCATATTAATTGTTATCTGCATTGAACTTGTTATTCAAATAATTAATTCGAAGAAATAAACATGAAAACTAATTAAAGTGATCACTTTATTAACAAGTTCAATAGTCACAAGTATATCAGGAAAACAGAGCAGTAAACAAAGTATTAAAATACAAAACTGATAAGAGAAACATCGCATCAGTATTCGATGTGTGACTGAAGTCAGGATTGACTTTTCATCAGTATTCGACATACATCAGGATTCGACGAGTATCAGTATCTGTTCTTCCTCTGTTCTCAGAAACTATCATAGTTTATCATTCCCAGTTCATTCACCAATTTTGTAAATGTAGCTTCAGGAAGTGGCTTGGTGAATATATCAGCTAGCTATTGATCAGTAGGAACAAAATGTAACTCTATTGTTCCTTCCATCACTTGCTCTCTTATAAAATGATATCTGATACTGATATGCTTCGTAAGAGAATGATGCACTGGATTTCCTGTCATAGCAATAGCACTTTGGTTATCACAATAAAAAAGAATTTTTGAATATGATAAACCATAGTCCATTAGCTGATTTCTCATCCACATAATCTGAGCACAACAACTTCCTGCAGCAATGTACTCAGCTTCTGCAGTTGATGTAGAAATAGACTTTTGCTTTTTACTAAACCAAGAAACAAGTCTTCCTCCAAGAAACTGACAACGGCCTGAAGTACTTTTTCTGTCTATTTTGCAGGCTGCAAAATCAGCATCTGAGTAACCACATAAGTTAAAATCAGATTCCCTATCATACCAAAGGCCAAGAGATGGTGTGCCCTTTAAGTATCTGAAAATCCTTTTGATTGCTGTAAGATGTGGTTCTCTGGGATTTGCCTGAAATCTTGCACATAGACAGGTTGCATACATGATATCTGGTCTACTAGCAGTTAGATATAAGAGTGAGCCAATCATACCTCTGTAATTAGTCATATCTACCTCATTACCTTGATTAGGATCAAGCTTGGTAGCTGTAGCTATGGGAGTTGATGCATTAGAGCTGTCTTGCATGTTAAATTTCTTCAAAAGGTTCTTTGTATATTTTGACTGATTGATAAAAATCCCATCATCAGTTTATTTAACTTGCAGACCCAAGAAATAGCTCATTTCTCCCATCATGCTCATTTGATATCTACACTGCATTAGCTTTGAAAACTTCTCACATAATTTGGAGTTAGTTGACCCAAAAATGATATCATCAACATAAATTTGAACTAACAGCAAATCCTTACCATGATTCAAATAAAACAAGGTTTTATCAATTGTACCTCTTTTGAATCCACTTTCCAGTAAGAATTGAGCCATTGTTTCATACCAGGCTCTTGGAGCTTGCTTTAGTCCATAAAGTGCTTTATCCAGTTTGTAGACATAATCTGGATGTCTTGAATCAATGAAGCCAGGAGGTTATTCGACATAAACTTCCTCTTCTAATTTTCCATTGAGAAAAGCACTTTTCACATCCATCTGGAAAACTTTAAATTTCTTATGGGCTGCATATGCCAAAAAGATTCTGATGGCTTCCAACCTTGCAACAGGAGCAAATGTCTCATCATAGTCTATTCCTTCCTGTTGAGAATATCCCTTTGCAACTAGTCTTGCTTTATTTCTGATAATTGTGCCATCTGAATCTGTCTTGTTTCTGAACACCCATTTTGTACCTACTATTGACCTTCCTTTTGGCCTTGGTACAAGTTTCCTGACTTCATTTCTTTCGAACTCATTTAGTTCTTCTTGCATAGCCATAACCCAATCAGCATCCTTGAGTGCATCTTCAACTTTCTTAGGTTCCTCCTTCGACAGAAAGTTATGATAAAGACATTCATTTGGAGTTGCACTTCTGGTTCTAACACCTACTTCAGGATTCCCAATAATTAAATCAGGAGTGTGACTTTTAGTCCATTTCCTTGCTGGTGGTAGATCATTCCTTGAATTTGATGCTCCCCCTGGATTGGTGTTATCTTCAAAAAAAACTATTGTTAAGCTTCCCCTGAGATATTGCTATCTGTTTCTGATCTGCTGTCAGAATTGTCACTTGAATCTCTTTCTGATGAATCTCCTCATGATGTTTGATTTGATTCAGTGTTGATGGTCTCTTGATGTTGCTTTGCATTCCCACCAATAATCTGTATTTCATCAGGAATTATTGGATCGTCAGGAACTGATGGAATATCAGTATCTGACAAGATTTCATCAGAATTCTTAGTAGCTTCATTTGCAAAGATCAAATCATCATGTAAGTCTTCAACAATTCCTGTAATCTTCTTATCATCGAAAGATACATTTATAGACTCCATGACTGTCTTTGTTCTCAAATTATAGACTATAAAGGCTCTTGATGATGGATAGCCAATAAAGATGCCCTCATCAGCTTTATTCTCAAATTTTCCAAGCTGTTCAGGATGAGGTCTTAGAACAAAGCACTTACAGCCAAATACATGCAAATGCTTCATACTTGGCTTCTTTTCCTTGATCATATGATACGGAGTTACACCATGTCTGTTGATCAATGTAATGTTCTGAATGTAGCATGCTGTGTTGACTGCTTCTGCCCAGAAACATGTAGGTAGTTTTGCTTCCTCCAACATAGTTCTTCCAGCTTCAATAAAAGTTCTGTTCTTTCTTTCAACCACTCCATTTTGCTGGGGTGAGCCTGGAGCAGAAAAATGTTGAACTATTCCTTTGTATTTGCAGAACTCTTCCATTGCTGAATTCTTGAATTCAGTTCCATTATCACTTCTTAAAATCTTGACTTTGTACTTTGTGCCAGTCTCAATGAGTCTTACATGGTCCAGTAGTATTTTAGCCGTTTCATCTTTCTTGTGTAGAAAATACACCCAAGTATATCTAGTATATTCGTCAACAGTAACTAGAGTGTACCTTTTCTTGCTGATGGACATTATATTGACTGGTCCAAATAAGTCAAGGTGAAGCATGTGATATGGTTCATCAATTGAGGATTCTGTCTTACTCTTAAAAGATGTCCTTCTTCGTTTAGCCTTCTGACAAGCATCACAAAGTCCATCTGGAATGTACAGTACCTTTGGTAATCCTCTTACTAAGTCTTTCTTAACCAACTCATTGATGTTGTTAAAGTTGAGATGAGAAAGCTTCTTGTGCCAATTCCAACTTTCATCTACAGTAGCTTTACTGATGAGACATGTAGAGTATCCATCAGTATTTGTATAAATGTTGGCTTCATAAATGTTACCATGTCTTTGACCAGTTAATGCAACCTTCCCTGATGATTTGCTGATTACTTCAAAATGAGTATCATAGAAGTTGACATGATAACCTCTGTCTGTGATTTGACTAACACTCAGCAGATTGTGTTTGAGTCCCTTCACCAAAGCTACTTTTTCAATGATGACATTTCCAATTACAATATTGCCATATCCAAAAGTTTGTCCAATGTTGCCATCTCCATAAGACATAGTTGGGCCAGCCTTCTCCTCAAATTCTGATAGCAAGGTTTTGTCTCCAGTCATGTGCACAGAGCATCCACTATCCATGACTAACACATTTTTCTTTTTACCCTGCAATCAGAATCACAAAGAACTCAGTTAGAATTTTTAAGAACCCACACTTGTTGGGTTCTCTTTTCATGCAACTTAACATTTTTAGCAACAGAAGTCTTTTTAGTAAAAACATCTTCATCAGAATTAAATATTTCAGAATTTGTCTTTTTCCTATCAGATACATGCTTAGAATTCAAGTTCTTTGTTTTTCCAAAATTTGCACTTTTATTAAACTTAGGCAAAGGTTCATAATAATTGTAGTACAAATTATGGTATTCTGCACATGTATAAATAGAATGCCATTCACTGCCACAGTGGAAACAAGGATTCTGTGGTTTGTAAAATACTGATTTATTCCTAATGTCAGACTTAAGAACTACAGTAGCCTTCTTTTTACTCCTCCTGCAGTCAATAGCAAGATGATTAGAGTTACCACAGTTAAAACAAACTTTCCTTGGTGCATTTGGAATATACTTATAATTATTCTCCTTGTTTATTCCAACTTTACCATTCCTGTTCCTTTTGACAGTTGGGACTCTCTTTCTATCTGTTACATCACAGATTTTATCCCTTAATTGTTTCTTAGACAAAAGACCTACATTTTTGTTCTTGACAGTCCTAGTCTCTGAATTATGTGTAGAAGTAGATCCCTTTTCTGAAATAGATTTGGGATTTTCTGGATACACATAATTAACAGGTTTTAACTTGGTTTTAGTACTGTCTATAACATATCTGTAGGTTTTTGGATATGTTGAGTTATTAACAACAACTCTTCCAGGTTTTGTTGTTTCATCAGTAACAACTTTACCTTTTTTTTCTCATTCTTTGGCTTATAACCTAGACACTCTTTCCAGTTTTTATCTGTGATAATTTCATGAGTTTTTATTCCAGAATGTGTCCAAGTTCTGAGTTTTTCATTAGCATCCTTAAGCTGCATTTCAAGTTCATTACATTTAAACTCCATTTCAAGTTTCATGTGTTTAGCATTATCACATTCTGCTTGTACTTCATGCATGAACAGTAACTCAGATTCTAGATGATCATTTCTCTTTGCAACCTCTGCCATTTCAGATTTTATTCTAGTATTTTCAAGAGATTGACTCCTAAAACTAATATGCAAAGATTTTAAAAATGATCTTAGCTCAGAGACACTATTTGTATCAAAATCAAACAAAATTTTAGATACCTTATTTTCAGCAGCAGAAGTCTCATCAGTATTAGCCATCAAAGCATAATTCACTTTCTCTTCTTCAGAGTCAGATGAAGAGTCCATCCAATCCTTGCTTGAAGAGATGAGAGCTTTGGTCTTGGTCTTCTTGCACTAAGTTGCAAAGTGACCCATTCCATCACAGTTGTAGCATCTGACTTTTGACTTGTCAAATTTGCTGCTTTTTTCTTCTTTCTTCTTGTACCTGTCTTTGTCAGCATTGGAGATTTTCTTCTGAAATTTACCTTGCTTCATAGCCTTTCTGAACTTCATCTTCTTGAATCCCTTGACTATCATAGCAACCATCTCCATCATATCAGAATCAGTAGAGTCATCATCAGTATCAGAATCAGACTTAACATCAGTATCTGATGATGAGTCATCAGGAATTGACTCTACCACTATACTCTTTCTGTTAGAAACCTCATCAGTTTCCCTTTGATTTTGATTCAACATTTAAAGCAACAGATTTTGCCTTGACATTCTTCTTATTCTTTCTTTGTTGAACCTCAAGATCATAGGTTCTAAGCATCCCATAAACTTCATCAAGAGACAGCATCTTAAGATCATATTGATGCCTTATGATTGAAGCTTGAGTATCCCACTCCTTAGTCAGTGCTCTTAGAAACTTGGTATTTGAATCCTCTGGATCAGAATCTTTGCCAACTAGAGATAGATTGTTCAGCAGTGTCAGAAATCTATCATACATATCAGTCAGGCTTTCATCAGATTTAGCATCGAACTGCTCATACTCCTGAATCAACAGAGCCCTTCTGTTTCTTTTGATAGATTCAGTGCCTTGACATTGAGTTTCCAAAGTATCCCAAATTTCCTTTGCAGTCTTGCATGCTATTACCCTATTTGACATGACATTATCAAGACTGTTATGCAAAATATTTTTTACCTTTGCATCTTTGAGCACTTGAGCCTTTTCTTCTGGAGTCCACTCACTTTTTGCCTTCACGACATAGTGTTCAGGAACAGTCTCAGTTCTTGCAACTAATCTTGTTGGAAGAAATGGTCCATCATTGATCCTATCAAGATAGTCAGGATCAGTAGCTTCTAGATACATCAACATCTTTACCTTCCATGTTGGATATTCAGTTCTCTTCAGAATAGGAATCTTGATGCTTTCATACTTATTTGTCGACATCTTCAGATCGTTTCTGATTACTATTAATCAGTTTGCTCTGATACCAATTGTTGCCCAGTAATTAACAATTGTAGAAGGGGGTTGAATACAATTGTATAAGATTTTCGACTTAAACAGAAATAACACAAGTATGAATCAATAACAGTTCTATTAACTCTGATATAAAACTGTTACAAACTCTCTTAAGAAATCCTTATGTTCTTAAGAGCTGCTAGGTTACAGAATAACTCGTGTAAGCGATTTTCAATCATGTAAAACCTAAACTGTGTTTATATAGCGTACACAGTTGCACTATCAATTACAAGATATTCTAAATCAATTACATATTACTCTGAATGCATATCTTGTAAGATAGTTGCCTTCCTATAAATTAACAACCGACAAATCAATCTTCCTTGATCTCTGGTCTGATGAGAATCTTCACGAAATCCTGACCAGCTTCTAATCCTGATGATAACCAAATACTGACGTTGTATTACTGATGACGTCATCATCAGTATCTGTAGTTCAGATCCTGATATCACTTGAATCAATATCTAACAAGTACAAAACAAATAGAAACTCTACAACTAGAGGTTCCCTCAGTTAAGAGGTCATGTAAGTAATGCAAAGCATTACAGACAATTAGGCTTGTTATTAGATGTAAAAGCATGCATCTGTGACTAATACTGGAAAAGATTGTTTGAAGCACTTGTAGGTTCCAAGAGGTAATGCATCAGAAGAAGTATACATAGTTTATTTAACTTCTATAAAATGATATATTCAAACTCCAACATTCTTATACGTGAATCTGTATTTAAAACCAGTGTCTCAGATTGTTCAACAACAATTGTAGAAGAACATGGAAGATATAGTAGTCAGAGTAAGGTCATGACCACAATAATTAAATTGTTCCTTTAATTCTAACTACCTGCAATCCACGATTTGGGAGCCTGGGAGTCTAGTTTATTTAAAATTTTAAAAGTAACTTCAATCTTGGAAAGGGGAAAAGAAACCTGACACTTCATATTATAACACTACTAATACCAACTACAATCACGAAAGTCTATGGCACGGCATGCAAGAAAGTCTATAGGCACGACATGCAAAATTTAAAGGCTTAAAAATTTCTACCAGATCTAACTTCTCAGGATCCAAGCCTATCAGTATACTTAATTTACGAAGAAGCATAAACTGAGCATATAATTAACTATATAGGCAACAATGCTTTCAGCATGGAAAAAAAATAAACTGCGTATATTTAATTTTACCAAAATTTGTTCTCCGCATGCTTATTTCTATAGCAACCAAAAAAATCCAAAACTTATCTAGACTTGATATTTCTAGTATATCCTTTTGAACCTATACATATAGTTAAACAAAAGAAGTCCTTTGCTATTATTAGAAAACTCATTCGGTAATGCCAAAAATTACACCACATGTGCAGAATTTTATTCACTTTTGTGTGGGAAAAAGCAATACCAATAGATTAGGATGCAGGTATATAATTGGAAATATGTTATAGTGGCAAAACTAAAGATAGATGCAATCATAATCAATTAGAGAGAATGATTATGAGAGTTGCGAAGCTAAATGTTTAGAAATTCTGCTAGTTTAGAAAGGCTTAGACATGAGTTTTGGAGGCAAGTCATAAACCTAACATATAAATCTGAAAAGTTTGGTTTCGCTCCTTTACCCTGTTTCTTTTTTATACTAAGACTATATTCACAATAACTTATTAATAGAAAAACAATAGAAAATAAACAGAAAGATTTTAAGGATTCCTTGGTGTGCCTCACAACTTCCCCTGTGCATTCAGGGAAACTAAATAGTGTGCTTCATTTGACGGAGGAAAACAATTTCATCCCTTGATTACTATAACAGCCTGACTTTTCGGACTATTAATTCTAAATCGAAAACTAAAACAAGTTACAATTTATTAAACCAAAAGTCAATTACAAAGGTACTTATTACAAAAGTGCAGTTAACGATGACAATCTACTTCGAACCTAAGATCTTTGAACTCCAATTCTATCCCACTCAATCCAACTAGTAAGGCCAAGTAACATGTATACACATATTACACAAGATAATCAATACGATATAATACGATACACGAAACAATGACTTTCGATATCGATACACATATTCTTATTCGATACGATACGATACCACATGTTGATGAGTGGATTTCGTAATCAACTTATGAGAGGTTTACAGGTAGTTGTATAGGCTAGCGATCAACTGTTCTGTGAAAGGTTTGGGTTGTGTTTGTGGGGGTTGAGCTGTGCTCGAGGGTATCTCCAATAATCTCAGGTGCCGTTAGAGAGAATTAGAGAACTTAATGCGTCTTACCCTGAGGTGCCTATGTACCCTTGTATATATAGGGATCAAGCTCACGTAGTTCTAATATGATTCTGTCTCTTACTGGAATAGCTGTATTCAGTCACCTAGTTCGTGTTTGACTCAGGTTCCTTTAGAGCCTTTCACGAACTAGTTGGCTAAGTAGAGTAGAACTCGAGTTCGTACCCCACTATGATTCTCTCATTGGTTAGAGTTATTCTAGGATCATCTGCACCCTAGAATTATACTCAGATACCAATTCGTTTATCTGTTCTAGATGGCTTCTAGAACCATTCTGTTGGCAACTCGTAGAAACCTGGTGCTCAGGAACCTACATCTTAGGAGCCTGTTTCTCAGGAACCTCCTTATTTCGGGACATATCGCTTAGGGACCTCCCTTTGGGTGTCAGTACCTGCACAAATAACAAACTAGTTAGACTGGATAACTCTTCACATGCTTTTATCATCTCTATGGCTGTTGCTATGCTAGCTCGAACTCTTTTGCTTGGAGGAACCTGGTCTTCTAGTGCTCAGCTCAGCTTCCTGACCATTGGGAACCTCCTGATACTCATACTTCCTTAGTCATTTCTTCTATTTAATCTTCATAACTCGTACTGGATCAATCTTCTAACTTGTATGGACCGAACCCTATACCTATAGATTAATGGGCCTAAATCTAGTCCATGGAGATTTTGGGCACAATAAGTACCCCCCGGTTCCTTGAAATCATGTAATGTGAAAGGAACCTATTCTAATTCTACGATCAAAGGTTTAATGCTAAACCATTTTAGTAACCATACTTTGCTTCAACATTGTATATCCAAGCCTACATGAGCTAACTCGGTGTAGGAAACAGGACATAAAATATTTTCAGCTTGATATGATCTTGAGTAAGCTTCCTTTGTATTAAGGAACCTGTTACCTCGCTATTTTTTTCTTCTTGCTCCAGCTCTCGAAATCTACTTTATGTTTGCATTCGTCTTCTCAGGGAATCTAACTTGTCACTTAACTTCACGCCTCTTTAAATTTAATAATTTAAAGGGGATAATGGTTGGTTGCAGGAGATAATTCAAAATTTGAAATAAACTTATCACTTACCAAAGCTGTAGTTAATGCGTGAGTTCCCGAGGTTCACACGCCTCTTACGCGTGTACCTCTTCATTTTACTGCTCCAGTAATATTCTGCCACGTGTACGGAGCTACTTCATTTACCTTGACTATTAAATCGCCATCTCACCCCCTCAGGTCCATTTTTACCTTTACCAAATTCTTGCAAAAACCCTTGGAGAGAGAAGAAGAAAACCGACAATCCTTCGCTCAATTCAACTTGTTCTTCGCCGTTTGCTTCGATTCAAGGTATGACTTCGATTCATTTCTTTCTGTCCTTGCGTATTCTCAATTTCGTTTCATACTATCTATGCATCCATGTCTTGCATGTTGTATGTTATCTGATAATATATACAAATGTCTGCATCTGTTCGTCTCACTCCATATTTGACACACAAGAACGTTCACAATCTTTGGCTTATCATTACTTTAACCATCGATTCATCTTCTGCATTCACGTGTGTTTTTTCTTTTACTTGTGTAACTCCCATTGAGATCTCTTATAAAGTTTCCTGCTTGTTAATGTATAACTGTTTGAGCATCTCAAAACCTTAGTATCTCTCTTAGGTTCCTGACCCTTCTTCATCTATCTTTGCAGATGTCTTCTGATTCAACACATTCAGACCACCATTCTTTGATAAACCTTGCTTTCACCAAGTCAGTCAGCAATAGGACCAGGTCTAAAATCTCTATCCCAGATTTAGGTGAGCCTCAAAACATCCTTATTAGACTTCCAACTAAACAAAATAGAACTCTAAACTCCCCTGATTTCATTGACTTAGGAGACGATTGGCCCTCTGACGAGGAAGAAGTGTCAAAGCCTGATCAGAAAGTACTCCCTGAACCCGATTTTGACAATGAGATAACAGTCGAGAGAGAGTCATATAAACAAGAGATTGTGCCTTTCTGTGAGAAAGTTGATTCATCCATGACTTCAGCTAGGTTAGAGATGTTGTGGGAAGAGTGTGTTCGTCCAACCTGTCCAATTATTGTCCCAGAACCTGGTGAGAGGGCTCACAGGTTCGACACTAAAGTCCCTGAACGTGGTATTCCTAATGCAGTAACCTCTGCTGCTTTTTTCAAAGTGAGTGTTTATTTTCCTCTACATCCTTTTCTTCAAGAAGTTCTCGACTTTTATGGTTTAGCCCCTCTCCAACTGACTCCCAATTCCTATAGGCTAGCCATGAGCACATATATTCTGTATTCCAGTCTGTTCACTACTCCTTTATCTGCACCTGAGTTAGGTTATTTCTTCAGATTAAAGGATACTGGAAAAGGTTCCGGTTGTTTTTATCTAACTGCCTGGCCCTGTCATCAAGGTCAGTGTATAAAAGGCATTAAACAAAATTTTGATCAATGGCAGGAGCAATTTCTTTATTGTTATGACTGTCCCCCTATCCGTTTCCAATTCAACCGTCGTCCTCATGTTCCCAAACAAACATGTCTTTCTGGAGTCTGTCTTCAAAGAGCTGAAGAGGCTTTGAAACATTCTTCATCCCTTAGGGATTGTATGATTCTATTAACGCCTGAGAATCTCATCACCCTAGGTTTTCTCCCTGCTTCCTCTGGTAATACTTTATTTTACTTTTCCCTTACTGTATTCCTATAACTACGTTCGCTTTTCTCATGCTCTTTGTTTATCCTGATTTACTTTCTGATTTTGTATTCACAGGTATGGCTCCCAAAGTTCCTTCTTTCATAAGAAGATCCAAGAATGTTGACGAGATCTTCAAGGTTGAAGATAAGGAGGTTTCGCTTGCTGCAACTCCTATCAACTAAGTTCCCACTCCAGCCTCAGTCCAGCCGTCTGGTTCCTCTAAGCGTAAGCTAGCTCAATCTACTCTTGACCTCTCTGGAAGCTCCCAGACCAGGTCTATGAAAAAGGGAAAAGCTGTGAAGATTGAATCAGCTGTGGCACAGAATCAGTTCAAAGACTTGATTGACACACACGTGCTTCCAGAAACAGTTGCCAGCTGGGCTAAAATGGATACTGTCGAAGCTATGCATGCTATGAGGTTCTCGGCTGCCCAGAATGCTTTCTTTACTCTCCGCTTTTGCGATGATATTGCCGAGAAAACTCAATATGATCTTCGATTACAAGGGGAAGTTTCAAGGTTGAAGGAAGAGTTGATTGCTATGGAAGGTAAGGTGAACATAGCCACTGCGGCTGTTCGAAAAGCAAAAACCGTTGAAACCTCACTAAAGAATAGCAGGGATGAGCTTCAGGGACAGGTGAAGAGTTTGTAGGATGAGAAATTGCCCATGCTGGAGAAAATCAATGGGCTAAAAGCTCAGGTTGATGCTTTAAGTGCTGAGGCTGCTATTGCCAAATCATCCATGCTCATTCAGGAAAAAGCTCGGTATGATGAAGGTTACGACGAAGGCGTTCGTGACTACATGAGGTCCATGTGGGAGAAAATGCCCGAGCTGAACTGGTCTCTCCTAGGCGAGGACGTAGTGGGGATGATCAAAGATTTTGAAAATGAAGCTGCTGCTGCAACCTCTGTTCCTCCCGTGAAAACGGTTGAGAGGTCTCCGGGTGCCAACCTTGAGACTGTAGAGGTTCCTGCTCCCGAAGTTGTTCAGCCTATCCTTCCAACTCCTCCTGTTGCCACCAAGGGTTCCGATGAAGTTCCTCCTTCGTAATTTCTTAAAAAACTTTTGATAACTTTTGATGAGGTCGCGGGCTCCTCGTAACGCCTCGCAAAATGTAATTTTAAATTTGGTTTCCATGGCCTTCGTGCCAATAACTTTTATTCTGGTTTTCTGGGCCTCTGTACCCATAACTTTTCTTCATGGTTTATGATATTTGCTTTTTCTACATATCTCTTGTCCAGGGTAAGCTCATACATATTTCTTTGTTCGAATCTTAACTTTCTACATACTTTTCTTCAAAACCTCATGAAATACTTCACTGTTATGCACCAGAGAATAATTCAGCTTTCTTACTCATATGTTCAAGCTTACGTGGGCTAACCCATTGTAAGAAATAGAACACACGCATATTTCCACTTGTTTATTCTCAAAATAAATGCAACAAACTGCGGCTGAGTTGTAAAACCTGGACCCTCTATGTTTACACCTTGAATCGATAATTTAAACCGTAGCCTTCTTTAATAACTTCTTCTTCATCAAGACCAGGTTCCTCGAGTATTAATCCTGCAAAATAAACATAAAACAGAAAACAATTAACGTTAGTAAAATCTTTCTCTTGTTTAATTCGGGTCATCTCTTGGAAAGGTTGCCTGCCTGGCTTCCAATCCTTATCTCCAGGTTCCAACATGCCTCGAGGCATGTTGGTTCCTTTTTGTGCCTCGAGGCGATTCTAGGAACCTGTGCGCCGTTCTAGGAGTCCACACAGATTCCTCTTCTTCATGTGTCAGGCTAGACATCTTATGAAGGTAAATGCTAAGGATTTTATCCCTTCTTCCCATGTGCCAAAGGCGGTTCCACATGAGGGAGAGCTTATTAGGCTTCTCTTTAAGGTGCCTTTTGTCAGGACTTTAGATGCCTTTTGTCAGGACTTTAATTCTCGTGCTCAAGGAACTTGAGGCTTTTGGTAACAAGGTCGTGCTCAGTCAACTGAGGCTTTTCAATCACATTTGCTCAAGAAGCTACCTGAGGCTTTTCTCGTGCCCAGGAAGCTACCTGGGACTTTGCTCAATGCCTAGGAAGCTACCTGGGACTTTTTCTCAATGCCCAGGAAGCTACCTGGGACTTTTTCTCAATGCCCAGGAAGCTACCTGGGACTTTTTCTCAATGCCCAGGAAGCTACCTGGGACTTTGCTCAATGCCCAGGAAGCTACCTGGGACTTTGCTCAATGCCCAGGAAGCTACCTGGGACTTTTTCTCAATGCCCAGGAAGCTACCTGGGACTTTTTCTCATCAATCATTCGTAGTCCACGTATGCTGTCAAACCGTATTCATACTTCGCACATACTGTCAATGCTACAAGAACCTGTCAGCTCAGGTAACCTGCAAAATACAATACAATGCTACAGGAACCTGTTAGTCAAGGTAACCTGTTTCAAAAATTTCAAATTGGCATATGAAATATCAAATCATAGCATGCACAATACTGTCTAAGTAGGAATACTACCCCCCAGTTCTTTTAGGTAATTATTGTTACGTAAAAGAACTATTAAGGAGCTATAGCTGCAAAGAATGCACTCAAAATATTCATCGTAGAGCTATCTATCGCTCAATACTTTAAAAAAGAAATCGTCTTGCAAGTAGGGAGGTTCACATCAAGTACCCCCCGAGTACATGCATAATCAAATACTGAAATCAAAATACTGGTCAGCTATAACTAATAAGCTGCCTTTATTCGTGGGCTGAAAAAGCCTTACTTTTCCTAAGAAAAAACTCATAAAAGAATTACTGATAATACTTCTTGAGATGTTCTGCATTCCAAGCTCTCGGAATGAGGTTCCCATCCATATCCATCAAGTGGTAGGTTCCTTCCCAAATTGCTGACTTTATCTGGTAAGGTCCCTCCCAATTTGCTCCAAAGGCTCCATGTGCCAGAACCCTGGTATTTGGCATGACTTTCCTCAGAACTAGGTCTCCAACTTTAAAAGGTCTTGCCTTCACCTTTTTGTTGTAATACCTTCAAACTCTCTGTTGATATGCTGTTAACTTCACTTGCGAATCTGCTCTCAACTCTTCGACCATGTCCAAATACAGTCTATGATTGACCTCATTTCTCTCGGGGTCAAAATACTTTCTTCTCAAGGAACCTGTTCCAACTTCCACAGGTACCAACGCTTCACAACCATAAGCGAGGGTAAAAGGAGACTCACCAGTTGTAGTTCTAGGCGTGGTGTTATACGACCACAAGACTCCAGGAACCTCCTCTGGCCAGCTTCCTTTCTTATCTTCAAGCCTCGTCTTCAAAGTGTGCTTGATAATTTTATTCACTGCTTCAGTCTGTCCATTACTCTGCGGATAATACACTGCTGAAAATGCCTTCTGAATTCCAAATTGCTCACACAACCCTCTAAGCTCTCTACTATCAAACTGCTTCCCGTTGTCAGAAATCAGCTTCTGCGGAATGCCAAACCTGCATACAATGGCTCGAAACACAAACTCAGTCAATTTTGACGCTGTAATCTTAGCAAGTGGTTCTGCTTCTGCCCACTTTGTAAAGTAATCAATTGCAACCACTGCATATTTCACTCCTCCTTTTCCTTTTGGGAGTTCTCCAATGAGGTCTATTCCCCAAACAGCGAATGGCCAAGGGCTAACAATCGGTTTGATAGGTGCTACAGGACGATTATCAAAATTTGCGAACCTCTGACAATTACTGGATGCCTGCACAAACTTTGTAGCATCTGCCTTGATGGTTGGCCAATAATATCCTTGTCGAAGGACTTTCATGGCTAAAGAATTACCCCCCGAGTGATTTCCACATACTCCTTCATGAATCTCCTCGAGGATGTACCTGCATTGTTCTCCAGCTACACACTTGAGCAAAGGCTGATTGAATCCCCGTCTATACAGAACTCCATCATAGATTACATACCTGGCTGCATGATACCTCAGCTTCCTGGTATCATTTTGACTTGGAGGTAGCTCCCCTTTATCCAGGTAACGATGTATTGGGGTCATCCAGGAATCTTCAACTGGGAACTCGATATCCATCACTTCTTCTTTGAAAACACTATGTTGCTCCTGAATCTGAAGTGGAATTACTCCCAATAACGTGGATTCTCTCTGAGATCCTAGCTTGGCCAATGCATCTGCCTTGGTATTCTTTTCTCGAGGTATTTGATCTAGCTTCACCTCTTTGAACCTTGCGATCAACTCCTGGGAGTACCTCAAATACAAGTCTGTTCTTGGCCCTCTCGCCTGAAAACCACCACGAATCTGCCAAACTACTAACATCGAATCACTAAACACTCTAATATTCTCCACTTTCATCTCCAAAGCTAACTTGAGGCCTGCAATCAATGCTTCATATTCTACATCATTGTTCGTGGCTCTAAAAGCAAAATGAATTGAGCTATAGAGTTGGTGTCCTTCCGGACTAACTAGCTCTATGCCTGCACCGGCTCCACTACTGTTAGCAGCTCCATCTACATATAGTGTCCACCAGGGTGCACAGTTGTCATTGTCTGCCTGTTTTTCTACCACCTCTTTTGGCCCCTCCTGGCCAGTAACCTCTATATGAGGTGGAAACTCGATTAAGAAATCTGCTAAAGCTTGAGCTTTGATTGCTGTCTTTGGCTTATATTCTATGTCGAACTGTTCTAGCTCCACAGCCCACTTTAACATTCTCCCAGAAGTTTCTGGCCTATGCATCACTTGCTTAAGTGGATATGAGGTTCTTACCTCAATCTTGTGAGCTTGGAAGTAAGGTCGCAGCTTCCTGGAAGCCAGAATCAATGCGAAAACCAGCTTCTCCATTCCTGTGTACCTCGTTTCTGCATCAAGTAACCTTTTACTGACATAGTAGACTAGGCTCTGCTGTCCATTCTCTTCTCGAACCAGAACTGCACTAATGGAATACTCTGATACAGCCAATTAAAGTATCAATGCCTCTCCATCCACAGGTTTGGCTAACAGTGGGGGGCTCCCCAAATGCTCCTTTAACTTTCCGAACGCTATCTCACATTCTGTGGTCCACTCAAATTTACTTCCTTTCTTTATAGCTTTAAAGAACTCCTGACACTTATCAGTGGACTTCGAAATGAATCTATTCAAGGCTGCAACTCTTCCTGTAAGAGACTGAACCTCTCTCACAGTTCTCGACGACCTCATATCAATCAATGCTTTAATCTTGGCTGGGTTGGCTTCGATACCTCTGTGGTTTACCATGAAACCCAGAAACTTTCCTGATTCTACCCCGAACACACATTTTTTAGGGTTCAGCTTCATTCTGTACTTTCGCAAGATTCCAAACATTTCTTCTAAGTTCTTTACATGGTCAACAGCTTCCTTAGACTTAACTAGCATATCATCCACATGTACTTCCATAGTATGGCCAATTTGGTCTTTAAACATCATATTCACTAACCATTGGTATGTGGCTCCAGCATTAATCAATCCAAATGGCATGCATACATAGCAATAAAGACCTCTATCCGTAATAAAAGAAGTATGCTCTTGGTCAGGTTCATACATAGGGATTTGATTGTAACCTGAATATGCATCCATGAAGCTGAGGAGGGCATGTCCAGCTGTTGCATCCACTAACTGATCAATCCGTGGCAGTGGGAAACTGTCCTTCGGGCATGCTTTGTTGAGATCTGTGAAGTCCACACAGGTTCTCCATTTCCCATTAGGTTTCTTTACCAAAACAGGGTTTGCCAACCATACTGGGTAAAAAGATTCCTTAACCAATCCTGCATCCAATAACCTGTCGACCTCTTCTTTCAATGCCTGAGCTCTTTCTCCACTAACTGGTCTTCGCTTCTGTCTCACTCCTTTCTTTTCTGGATCAATATTCAACTTATGACACATGACCCTTGGATCTATCCCTTCCATATCTGCATGACACCATGCAAACACATCCAGGTTCTTGCCCAAAAAGGTAATGAGAGATTCCTTTAAGGCTGGGTCGAGTTGAGCTCCAATCTTCAACACTTTTGTACCATCTTTGTCATTGATCTTCACATCCAAAGTTTCACCAGCTGGTCCAGCCTTGACCATGGTTTCTGGCATTCGAGGGTCTAAGTCTACCTCCATCTCTGTGGTTGAGTCCTCTTGAGGTTCCTGGACTGTAGACGGTTCCTGAACTTCGTGCATGACATTCCTTCTCTTTGATGTTGGCTGAATATCTTCATTGCTTCCATTATGTTTCAGTTTTCGGGATTTTTCTTCATCCAATCCTTCTACCATACACACGTCACCATACTTGTCCGTAGGGGGTGCACTTTCTATCAGTAAGTAAGGGGTATCCCGAAAAACTGGAATCTTAGCATGAGGTTCCTCTTCTATGATCTCTTCAATTCTTATAGCTCTACAGGATGCTGACACAAAACCTTCCAAGGGCGGACTACGCAGGTCGAGCGTTATTTTGTCTGGGTTATTTCCTGGAAAATCATCAGGAACCTCGTCCATAGGTTCAGGCAATTTAGCAGCCTTAGCAGCATGTTGCAAAGCTTTGGTGTAACACTTTCTAGACTCATACTGACATCCTCGAACTACACCAATTCCATTTGGTGTTGGGAACTTCATAGTTAGGTGGTAAATGGAGGTTACTACCCTCATCTCCTTCAAAATGGGTCTTCCCAGAATAGCATTGTAATTCATATTCTCTTCTATAACAATGAATTCTGCCAGCTGTGTAATGCAACATGGTTTATCACCTAAAGTTACTGGCAAACGAATCTTACCTTTGATAGGAACCTGATTATTAGTGAATCCGTACATGGTATCGTTTGTTGGAGTTAAATCTTTATCCAGAAAATGCATCTTCTTGAAAGCTGAGTAAGATAACAAGTTTACAGAGCTTCCATTATCAACTAGCACTCGATGAACCTCATAAGACCCGATTCCTGCCTCAACCACCAAGGCATCGGTATGGGGATGGTGCACCCAGGAAGCATCTTCTTCAGTGAAAGTGATATCTGCATCCTCTCCTTCAAACAACCTTAGGGACCTCTGTGACAGATTGTAAATACTGGTCAAAGGACGTTCTTTAGCCTCATGGGTATACCTCTCCATGACATTCCTGCTGCTTCCTCCAATGTGGGGACCTCCTATAATTGTTCGTATGCACCCAGCCTTAGGTGGTCCTTCCATCACGACAGGTTCCTGTGGCTGTGTCTTCTGAGTCTTCTCATCTCTATACTTTTTCCTTCCATTCACGACAGGTTCTATCAACGTCTCACTAGGTCTTTGTTTGATATTGGCTAAGGTATTGGTTGGTGGTGCGAATGCAACAGATGCTCTAAATTGAGTGACAAAGAGCTTCCCCATACTTGCCCAAGAACCAATCGAATCAGCAGGTAACCTTTTGAACCATTGATGGGCTCCACCCTGTAGAGTTGCAGCCAGTAACCTGCATCTGGTGGCTTCCTTCACTTGATAGACATCCATCTCTGTGTCAAAACGACTGAGGTATTCAATGGGGTCAGTAGTCCCATCGAATTTCAACTCATTCGAAGGCCTATAAGACCTAGGCAGAGCCGACTTTCGAACCTTCTTGGTGAAAGGAGAAGCTGTTATAGGATTCACAGCAAGATTCTTTTCGTCCTTGAGTTGAGCTAAAATTTTCTTGACATCTTTTGCTGTCACCTCCCCAGTAGCTTCCGCCTTTGTCTTCTTACTCGTTCCTTCTTCCTCTTGCGACTCTGCAGTGCTTGATTCTTCAGTATCCTCATCTGAATCCGTGCTTTCTTCTTCAATTATCTCAATAGATGGGTCTTTATCTTTCTTCTTTTTCTGTGAGGAACCTCCAGTCTTGGTTTTCTTCTTTCCCTTGGACCCTGTACGGCCCTTGCTAACAGTTTTACTCTTCTCAGGATTCTCTAGCTCTTCATCACCATTATTTTGCTTCGGTTCTCCACCGTCTTTTGGAACCTCCTCTCCATTCTCAGATTCTTCTTCCTCAAAGTTCAACTGTTTCGGAGTAACCTTCGACTTCTTGCCTTTCTTTGCCTTCTTTTTCTTCTTTTTGCTTGAAGCCTGCTCCAAAGTCGACAAACGTTCTCCCACAGTCTTTAAGATTTCCATCATAGCTGCTTTAGTAACCTTCGGTGCTCTGGGAGGAGATGTGTTCCCCTCATGAATCTGTCGCTCAGAACGGGTTGCTTCGCTATCAGAGTTGCCTGACATCTTTTCCACTCTTAAGATATTAACTATCCCCTCCTTCTAGCGCCAATGTTGATGAGTGGATTTCGTAATCAACTTATGAGAGGTTTACAGGTAGTTGTATAGGCTAGCGATCAACTGTTCTGTGAAAGGTTTGGGTTGTGTTTGTGGGGGTTGAGCTGTGCTCGAGGGTATCTCCAATAATCTCAGGTGCCGTTAGAGAGAATTAGAGAACTTAATGCGTCTTACCCTGAGGTGCCTACGTACCCTTGTATATATAGGGATCAAGCTCACGTAGTTCTAATATGATTCTGTCTCTTACTGGAATAGCTGTATTCAGTCACCTAGTTCGTGTTGGACTCAGGTTCCTTTAGAGCCTTTCACGAACAAGTTGGCTAAGTAGAGTAGAACTCGAGTTCGTACCCCACTATGATTCTCTCATTGGTTAGAGTTATTCTAGGATCATCTGCGCCCTAGAATTATACTCAGATACCAATTCGTTTATCTGTTCTAGATGGCTTCTAGAACCATTCTGTTGGCAACTCGTAGAAACCTGGTGCTCAGGAACCTACATCTTAGGAGCCTGTTTCTCAGGAACCTCCTTATTTCGGGACATATCGCTTAGGGACCTCCCTTTGGGTGTCAGTACCTGCACAAATAACAAACTAGTTAGACTGGATAACTCTTCACATGCTTTTATCATCTCTATGGCTGTTGCTATGCTAGCTCGAACTCTTTTGCTTGGAGGAACCTGGTCTTCTAGTGCTCAGCTCAGCTTCCTGACCATTGGGAACCTCCTGATACTCATACTTCCTTAGTCATTTCTTCTATTTAATCTTCATAACTCGTACTGGATCAATCTTCTAACTTGTATGGACCGAACCCTATAGATTAATGGGCCTAAATCTAGTCCATGGAGATTTTGGGCACAACACCACATAACAACAATAACTTGAAACCCGCAACTCATACCACGACCACTACAACCCGGTGATAACGGTCCTAAATTTTCAGAAAACTGTCACTACAACCCGGTGACTCGGTCCTTATTCTTATTTTCGCAAACCATGACATAAATCAGAGTTCCAAGACTATTGCTTACACATAACACATAGATACACTAATACATACTCCCTCCGTCCCACCAGATTCTATACATTACTATTTGCATTCTGCTAGCACGCATTTTAAGGCTCTTATAAAGTATAGTTCCATAACTTATTTTTAAAATTTTCTTTTTTTGTATAAAAATTTAACATACCTATTTTTATACAAAAAAAGAAAATTTAAAAAATAAGTTATGGAACTATCCTTAAAATGTACCTTAAAATGCGTGCCAAATCCCCCGTCCCCCAATGTATACAAACTGCTGGGACAGAGGGAGTATAACTCAATATCATCTTAGCCCAAGTTTTGATAACAAATTTGTACACATAATACATAATTTTAAAAACACTAGCAAAATCAATCGGAAACTTACCTCGACACGGAAAAACAAGAATTGAAAACATGTAATCACTCTTGACCAGATCTGTATTTTTATTTTTTTGACCCTCTAAACGATGTTTTCTTGGAAAACTCAAAATACGAAAGTCGTAGAGAACGAAAAGACCTTTCCAAAAAGTCCAGAATCAATGGATTCCGACATATGATGAATTTTCTACGAATTTTACAAGATAGTTGATTTGTGTTTATAAAACCCTATGAATTTTGTTATAAAAGATGAGGAAGAAGAATATGATGTATTTATAATGTCTCGCAACCCTAATTCCAGACCTACTAGTTATTCGTATTCAAATCTGATCCATGTTTTAAGCCCATTATTCTAATCCAATTTTAAATCCTATTTATTATCTAATTTTAATCCTTTTTTTAATATTATTTTTTTTTTATTATTATTCTAAAAATTACGGGATATTACAAGTACGACAGGGTAAAAATGACTTTCAGTAAAAAGCCAGAAATAGCAATTGAAGACTTAGAATGTATGCTTATTTTGTAGTTCAAGGCAAAAGAACATGAAACGTTCATAAGATTGCATTATAAAATTAAAATGTTTTAGTTTTCTGAGTACAATTGTACGATTAATGTCATAGCTCACAACTCTTAAAAAATTGCAGTAGACATCATTTATTAGCACCTGACGATAAAACAACAATAATGTATTGCTAGCCAGGAGTAGGTGTGTGCCTCCGAATCGATCTGATCTCAGTAAAAGCCACCGCCCATATTGTGTACAGGTTCTTGTCTGCATTACATTATATCACACAATTATTCAGCAACTCATGTGCCTAGATACATCTAGGGATGGGAATCGGGTCGGATCGGGTCGGGTTTGGCAAAATCCAAATCCAAACCCGATTTTTTGGATTAAACTCGAACGCGACCCGAACCCGAAAAATACCCGAAAAATGAAACCTGAACCCGATCCAATGGATTTCGGGTGGATTTCGGGTATACCCGAAACCCGAAAATTTTTGGATTTGGATAATACCCGAAATCTGTAAACCCGAAATTTTCAATCAAGTTTTATATAACACACATTTTAATATTTTATACATTATAAAAAATATTATTTATATTATATAAATAAATTATATTCTGTGCATTAATTTTAATATTTTTATATTTAATTTTGTTATAAAATTTTACATATAATCAATTTTTAAATGAATTTAAATCATTAAAATAACCAAATAGATTTGATATGAAATACATCTTAAACACTTATAGTCTAAAGTTGTTTTAATATTTCGGTTTTAATAATACAAGGTTATTTTTTTACGATGCATCAATGACTTTTATATAAAATGTATTACATTATAAAATATATTATAGTATAAATTATATACATACATATATATATATATATATATATATATATATATATATATATATATATATATATATATATATATATATATATATATATATATATATATTCAGGGTTTTTTTCAAATTTCGGGTTCGGATCGGGTTTTGATCGGTTTTCGGGTTTCGAATCGGGTTTCATAATATCCAAATCCAAATCCAAAAAATCGGGTTCAGGTTATCCAAAATTTCGGGTTTCGGATCGGGTATCCGTCGGATCGGATTTTTTTCCCATCCATAGATACATCAGATTCAACATATATGGAGTCTAACCTCTTTCGAAAATCTTAGCATTTGAGCTATGCCCTTTATACGAAAATCACGACTTGCAAAATTCGGTAGTTGTTAGTTTGTCATCCTATACCACATCACATACACATACAAATAATATCTGTAAGCACAAACACTCTGACCAAACATAAAGAAAGAGATAAGATACCATAAACAGAGAGGATCCTTGTTTAATCAACTTCAATGTACCACTAATCCTTTCCAATGCATAATGTGTCGAATGAATAGCAATATTATCCTTCAAATATACCAATTCAGCGCCTTCGGGATCACTGGATGTACTCTGTTTACTACTATCACTTCGAGTCATGCTCGTAGAACCCTAGAACTCAAATCACTTTCAATTACTGCCACAAATTTCCGATCAATAACATTCAATCACTAAAATACTAAAATGTAATCGAGTTTGATGATATGATTGAATCGACTGAGTAATTAAGTTAACCGATCATTAATTTAAATAAGCTGTAAACATGTGTGTATGTGTATGTATGATTGACTTGTTTATAGAAGCAGCGTAATCAGCATCGTCGATAAATATTCTAGAATTATCCCAAACAATTTATGTACATTCGGTTGGATCAGTTTTAGGAGATAAAAAGACAAGAATTTAATATAAATGAGTGCCTCTTCACATTTCAAATGAGTGCCTCTTCACATTTCAGCAGCTGGAGTGGAATTGAGAGAGAGGGGGGGGGACGTAAATATGTGAATTATTAAGAAAAGAGGATATGGAGATTAGGCTGTTTTGAGGAAGCCACGTGTACCGCCCGAGATTTTACTTTATATAGATGTATAGAATAGATTACATTTTTTATTTTAAATTTTCTTAAAATGGGCCCCGCCAGGGGCACTTTTTTTTGTGGAAATTTTAGCTTATATCCTTTTACAATGAGTATTCATTCATTCACAAATCTGGTGATAAGCGAGTATCGAGCCCAGAACCTCTGGGTCGACTAGAGATTTTTAAATACTAATAGTGTTTTAGTGAGGTTTTTTAATACTAATAGTGTTTTACTTTTGCATGATAATATGACAATCGTGTGATTTGAACCCCGAAAACATACAATTCTCTTTATAATAACGACCTATATTTGATACATAACCATACGGAAATGACAATGAACGAAACAAATCACACGTGAGTTTTCGTTGTTTTTTTTGTGAGTGTAAAAGGTGCTTTTGGCTTTTTTCCACCTTCGATCCACAACTCGGGAAAAACATTCATCAACTTGCAATCGATCCTTGCCTTCTTGTGATCCTTCGTCTTGTTTGTATCATTGATGATAGTATAAAATCAATCAATCCAACAAATCTATCTATCCATCCATCCAGTATCCAGTATATTAAGGGAGTGTTTGGTTAACCTTTTTTTAAGGACATATTGACTTATTTTCGGGAAAAAATTTTATTTTTTGATAATATTTTTTTATACAAGTATTTAATGTATGTTTGAGATTCAACAAGTTGCAAAAATAAGTTGGAAAGTTAGGAATCTCTAACTTTGTCTTAAAATAAGTTGACTTATTCTGAAAATAAGTTCCCCCAAACACCCCCTAAGAATCATTAAAACATTAAATTTCCGTAAGATCTTTAAATATATGTGTTTGCACTAAATCACGCAAGCGCACGTGGTCACAAGTAATATATAAGGTTAAGTCCAAATTCGTTCCCACAGGGATCAAGTTATGGTTCTATTCAGTAAATATGCCTATGCAACAATGTATGGTTATTATGCACTGCTAAGAAAATAACAAATTGGGTTTTAATTAACTAAATCTAACTAAAAAGCAAATTACAAACTAAGATTTAACTAACTAACAAGAATTGAAATTGAATTACTTCTGCAAGAAAAACCATGGAATCCTAACTTCATTAAATACTTCGCTTAGATCTGACGCCTTTAATCACTATATGCAATGGTTATGATATCTGATCGGACAACACGAAACAAGTATACGCTACTTCTCAGTATACGTATACCAAACTAAACATACATCCACAAAAGAGATAGAAGATGAATAGACACCAATTATGCTTAGACCCTATATGTCTATAGAATTTGAAAACATAACGGTTGAAGAACAAGTTATCCATAAAGATCACATAGGGCAATACAAGTATTCTCATCTCGTACCACAACCATATTGATAAACAATTATGAACCTATGCTAGCATGGCAAGTTCTAAATCTCAAGATCCACTTTCACTTCACAAGAGATTAACAAATTAGATGTTAGCTACGCATCTAAATTCAATAAGCACAACCATACGAGGATATCAGATATACATCACACACAGATCTGTAAAGCATCAAGATACTAAAGCTCCATAAATAAATCCGTTAGAATCCCATGACAACGATTAGTTCATAATTGAACCTCTCGTCATCATGGGATCTGATGAAACCATGATAAAAACAAAGTATGAAAATATACAAATAAACCTAAGTAATTGATATGTAATTGTGTCTCTAATGATAATGATCTTCCTAATACAATTTACAAGGGTTGGATGTGTTTATATAGGCTCTAGACATCTTGCCCAGCAAGAAAATACTAAAACAGAATTATAATAGAATTTCTGCAAGATACGTTTCCTAAACTGATTCTGTTTTCTTAAGGAAATTCGTAGCTGACTTGTCTTCTATTTTCCAGAGCCGTTCCAGACGTAATTGGGCTTCTGGACCACCTTAGAATGATAGAGAATCTCGTTATCTTCGCGTGGACTGCTTACGGGCCCCAAACGGAGTTGTAGAACTCAAGATATGGCCAAAATAGTAAAAACTGTATTTTTCAGGGGCAACTTGCAGGGCAACTTGCGCCCAGCAGTCTGTTCTTCGCGCAGATTGCTCCTACCTGGCGCAATTTGCTCCTGGGAATCCTATCCTAAGTTGTAGAAAATCTCCCGGGCTTCGCGTGGGCAGTAAGATCACTGAAAACTGACTTCTAGAACTCCAGATATGTCCAAAACAGTGTAGACTGCGCAACCGTCTCAGAAATCCGAATTTTAATCAATTAATTCCCCAAAAATTATAGAAGCATCCACCTTAGTCAACATTCTCGTAAATCTGCACAACTAAGCAAAACACATCAAAACTACCAGAAACTTGAGCCCAAGACAATCAATTTAAGCCAATTTAGAATGCTCCAAGTGGATATAACATCCACTTATCACACCCCCAAACTTAAACCGATGCTTGTCCTCAAGCATAAACAATTAAAACTAACTAGTACCACTTCCGTAGGTGATCACGGTTGCATTTGGCATATGCAACAAGCCCTTTAAACCCCTAGGCAGCCCTAGTGGACGAGTAAGGTCTCGTGAGGGCCTATAGCGAATGTACCCACAAAATCCATTTAACCTAATGCAATGCAATGCATGAATGCAACTAAAATGCAAATGCAAATAATCTAATCTACCATACCTTCAAATCCTCTCATGCCATATTAACTTAAGAATCAAAGTAAATACGCAATGTCTTGGTGTCGAAAGTGCAAGTATTCACATAGTCTACTCAATGAACATGCATAAGTTCTCACAAGCCCATGTCAAGTGTAAGAATAAGTTAGTAAACATGCTAAGCCTACAAGAGTACATCTTTGAGACAACACTCGGGATCTCATACGCAAGAACAAGCAAACACTCACAATCCACTCATAAAAGAATATTCACTCAAGAACAAGGGTAACTGTATCACTCAATTCCAACAAAATCATAAGCATGCTTGACCTTTGGTATCAATCTAACTCTTAACACAACATACATCAATGACGATAATCAAAAGGTCTTTAATTGGGTTGTAACGAGGCTAGGGACAAGGTATGTCAAATAAGCCAAAACAGGTGAAGTGTCAAAAGCTAGTAAGTACCATAATAAATCACACACAACACCATATTCCCCCCCACATAATTTTTACTAAAACAAACACTCGACTAGTCGACTGAAATAGGATCACAACAATACAAACATGCTCTCATAATATATATTTTTTTCTTTTTTTTTTCTTTTTCTTTTCTTTTTCTCTTTTTTTTTCTTTCTTTTTTTTTTTTTCGAGAGCTAAATAAAACACAAACAATAATATAAACAATAACAATGATCCCATAATTTATTACATATGTCGACTATCAAGTAAACAACCAAACCCAATTTTCAATATTCCCCCCAAAAGTAAGACCAATAATAAACCCCTCCTTACACACCTTCTTACTCCCTTAAGTACTCTACTAGCCTTTGACAATGTGGGTTCAAATTAATGTAAGGCCAATACAAGAAAAAGGTCTAGGCAAGTAATGTGGTATGTCACCGAAAAAATAGGATTAAGCTCAACGGGTTAACTAATTGATCATGTAAACATGGTGTGGTAATATGGGAAAATATGCGGTTAATCCTAATTGCCTTTATCATTTTAATCGTCAAATAATGTCATGCGTTTCAAGAAAGACCTCAAACAACTGCTAGCAATGCAAACAATCCGTGGACACTCAAGCAAACGAATAAATTGCAAATATGCAATATGCAATAAGGCTCAAAATCTCACTTGGTGGAAAAACATACTCAATCCCAAGCAACATCTCTCTAACGCACCAACTTGTATTCAAAGCATGCAAACTAAATCATCTTGCACATATTCATGTCCTTCTAATCACTTACAACATTCAATAAGTCTACTAGCTTCAACTTACTAGTGTATGTGTGTGCACAAGAACAAAGCATATCACTTCTCAATCAAAAGCGTCAACAACACAAAATTCCTATCAAGCATGGGTGCACATGCAAACTATTATGGACTCACATGATATATGAACATAAAAACAGAATGTCCTATATGAAACAAACGTAGATATCACGACATAAATGCATAATTTACTAATACTAATATGCAAAGCATGAAATCCTACATGAACAAATAATACAACAACATCTACTAATCCCTCAAATCACCCCCAAACTTAAACTTGTTTGCACTAAATCACGCAAGCGCACGTGGTCACAAGTAATATATAAGGTTAAGTCCAAATTCGTTCCCACAGGGATCAAGTTATGGTTCTATTCAGTAAATATGCCTATGCAACAATGTATGGTTATTATGCACTGCTAAGACAATAACAAATTGGGTTTTAATTAACTAAATCTAACTAAAAAGCAAATTACAAACTAAGATTTAACTAACTAACAAGAATTGAAATTGAATTACTTCTGCAAGAAAAACCATGGAATCCTAACTTCATTAAATACTTCGCTTAGATCTGACGCCTTTAATCACTATATGCAATGGTTATGATATCTGATCGGACAACACGAAACAAGTATACGCTACTTCTCAGTATACGTATACCAAACTAAACATACATCCACAAAAGAGATAGAAGATGAATAGACACCAATTATGCTTAGACCCTATATGTCTATAGAATTTGAAAACATAACGGTTGAAGAACAAGTTATCCATAAAGATCACATAGGGCAATACAAGTATTCTCATCTCGTACCACAACCATATTGATAAACAATTATGAACCTATGCTAGCATGGCAAGTTCTAAATCTCAAGATCCACTTTCACTTCACAAGAGATTAACAAATTAGATGTTAGCTACGCATCTAAATTCAATAAGCACAACCATACGAGGATATCAGATATACATCACACACAGATCTGTAAAGCATCAAGATACTAAAGCTCCATAAATAAATCCGTTAGAATCCCATGACAACGATTAGTTCATAATTGAACCTCTCGTCATCATGGGATCTGATGAAACCATGATAAAAACAAAGTATGAAAATATACAAATAAACCTAAGTAATTGATATGTAATTGTGTCTCTAATGATAATGATCTTCCTAATACAATTTACAAGGGTTGGATGTGTTTATATAGGCTCTAGACATCTTGCCCAGCAAGAAAATACTAAAACAGAATTATAATAGAATTTCTGCAAGATACGTTTCCTAAACTGATTCTGTTTTCTTAAGGAAATTCGTAGCTGACTTGTCTTCTATTTTCCAGAGCCGTTCCAGACGTAATTGGGCTTCTGGACCACCTTAGAATGATAGAGAATCTCGTTATCTTCGCGTGGACTGCTTACGGGCCCCAAACGGAGTTGTAGAACTCAAGATATGGCCAAAATAGTAAAAACTGTATTTTTCAGGGGCAACTTGCAGGGCAACTTGCGCCCAGCAGTCTGTTCTTCGCGCAGATTGCTCCTACCTGGCGCAATTTGCTCCTGGGAATCCTATCCTAAGTTGTAGAAAATCTCCCGGGCTTCGCGTGGGCAGTAAGATCACTGAAAACTGACTTCTAGAACTCCAGATATGTCCAAAACAGTGTAGACTGCGCAACCGTCTCAGAAATCCGAATTTTAATCAATTAATTCCCCAAAAATTATAGAAGCATCCACCTTAGTCAACATTCTCGTAAATCTGCACAACTAAGCAAAACACATCAAAACTACCAGAAACTTGAGCCCAAGACAATCAATTTAAGCCAATTTAGAATGCTCCAAGTGGATATAACATCCACTTATCACACCCCCAAACTTAAACCGATGCTTGTCCTCAAGCATAAACAATTAAAACTAACTAGTACCACTTCCGTAGGTGATCACGGTTGCATTTGGCATATGCAACAAGCCCTTTAAACCCCTAGGCAGCCCTAGTGGACGAGTAAGGTCTCGTGAGGGCCTATAGCGAATGTACCCACAAAATCCATTTAACCTAATGCAATGCAATGCATGAATGCAACTAAAATGCAAATGCAAATAATCTAATCTACCATACCTTCAAATCCTCTCATGCCATATTAACTTAAGAATCAAAGTAAATACGCAATGTCTTGGTGTCGAAAGTGCAAGTATTCACATAGTCTACTCAATGAACATGCATAAGTTCTCACAAGCCCATGTCAAGTGTAAGAATAAGTTAGTAAACATGCTAAGCCTACAAGAGTACATCTTTGAGACAACACTCGGGATCTCATACGCAAGAACAAGCAAACACTCACAATCCACTCATAAAAGAATATTCACTCAAGAACAAGGGTAACTGTATCACTCAATTCCAACAAAATCATAAGCATGCTTGACCTTTGGTATCAATCTAACTCTTAACACAACATACATCAATGACGATAATCAAAAGGTCTTTAATTGGGTTGTAACGAGGCTAGGGACAAGGTATGTCAAATAAGCCAAAACAGGTGAAGTGTCAAAAGCTAGTAAGTACCATAATAAATCACACACAACACCATATTCCCCCCCACATAATTTTTACTAAAACAAACACTCGACTAGTCGACTGAAATAGGATCACAACAATACAAACATGCTCTCATAATATATATTTTTTTCTTTTTTTTTTCTTTTTCTTTTTTTTTTCTCTTTTTTTTTCTTTCTTTTTTTTTTTTTCGAGAGCTAAATAAAACACAAACAATAATATAAACAATAACAATGATCCCATAATTTATTACATATGTCGACTATCAAGTAAACAACCAAACCCAATTTTCAATATTCCCCCCAAAAGTAAGACCAATAATAAACCCCTCCTTACACACCTTCTTACTCCCTTAAGTACTCTACTAGCCTTTGACAATGTGGGTTCAAATTAATGTAAGGCCAATACAAGAAAAAGGTCTAGGCAAGTAATGTGGTATGTCACCGAAAAAATAGGATTAAGCTCAACGGGTTAACTAATTGATCATGTAAACATGGTGTGGTAATATGGGAAAATATGCGGTTAATCCTAATTGCCTTTATCATTTTAATCGTCAAATAATGTCATGCGTTTCAAGAAAGACCTCAAACAACTGCTAGCAATGCAAACAATCCGTGGACACTCAAGCAAACGAATAAATTGCAAATATGCAATATGCAATAAGGCTCAAAATCTCACTTGGTGGAAAAACATACTCAATCCCAAGCAACATCTCTCTAACGCACCAACTTGTATTCAAAGCATGCAAACTAAATCATCTTGCACATATTCATGTCCTTCTAATCACTTACAACATTCAATAAGTCTACTAGCTTCAACTTACTAGTGTATGTGTGTGCACAAGAACAAAGCATATCACTTCTCAATCAAAAGCGTCAACAACACAAAATTCCTATCAAGCATGGGTGCACATGCAAACTATTATGGACTCACATGATATATGAACATAAAAACAGAATGTCCTATATGAAACAAACGTAGATATCACGACATAAATGCATAATTTACTAATACTAATATGCAAAGCATGAAATCCTACATGAACAAATAATACAACAACATCTACTAATCCCTCAAATCACCCCCAAACTTGAAAGATTCAATGTCCGCATTGAATGGAAGTAAATACAAGGGATAGTAGAAAACATACCTTGGGTTGCCTCCCAAGAAGCGCTTCTTTAACGTCAATAGCTTGACGTTACTTCCAATCCTCCACTAAGGATGATAATAATTCGCCTGCTCCTCTCTTCGCAATACTTCATCATCATCTCGACGGCACACTTTCTGCTCCTTCTCCTCGCTTGACCTATTCAGGTAACAACCATGTCCTCTTCCAATGCCTTCATCTGTTGACCCAAAATCTGACAATTTGTAGAACAACACACCTTCGCGGGCTTCACTTGAATATAATGGAGGAGGGTATATGTAAATTGCTGAAACCTTTGGTTCCTCAACGAGAACTTCCTCCATTGGCTCTAATGCGCTACCTCCATCTTTAAATTCTGAGACAAGTAGAAGACCTGCATCTTTCTCATGATCATCAACCTCTTGGTTCGCACATACCAATTCTTGAAATTTCTGTAGCCCAACAGTGTCTTCTAGGTTCGCACAAAACAATTCTTGAAATTTGCGTAGCTCATCAGTGTCTGTCTCAAATAGTGCCCTTTCCAAATCATCCACCTCACTAGCTTGATCAAATTCCTCACATGGCTTATGAACACTCTCCTCCTCTTGGAATTTGTCTTCTTCAATTAAGCATGCAGTACCTTGCTCCAAGTCATCATTATTTTCTGGAATTGCTTCTGGTATGAATTGTTGATTCTCTTGTTCCAAGACTCTCAAAACTTGAGCAGCTAATGTCCCCATAGATTTGACAAGCTTCTCATTATTCTCTGCAAGCATCCTAATCTCCTTCCTAATCTCCTTCAAATCATCATCTGATTGATAAGTAGGAGTAGGTTGCTGATGTTGAAACTCTTCACTACCAAAGACATATGACATATCTGGAACATCTTGCTGGTACTGTTGAGGATAGTATTGAAAATATGGTTGTTCCTCATAACTGACATATGGATCAACTCCTCCGTAGTAACAATATTGTGATGGATCATGAACGCCCAAATACTGCTCACATGGCTGAGGCTGTTGAATACCAACTTGGTTGCTCCAGCACTGATACGTCTCATGTGCGCCCGCACATAGCTCACAAACACTAGCCACCTGCTGAACTCCATAGTAAAAATCCATCTTTAACTGACAAGTACCTGAAACACCAACGAACTACAAGAATAGATGAGAAAAAGAAATCTGAGTCAGTGAACTCTAACGACCACTATTGACAAGCACATAAACCAAAAATAAAACACCAATGATCCCCGGCAGCGGCGCCAAAAACTTGTTTGCACTAAATCACGCAAGCGCACGTGGTCACAAGTAATATATAAGGTTAAGTCCAAATTCGTTCCCACAGGGATCAAGTTATGGTTCTATTCAGTAAATATGCCTATGCAACAATGTATGGTTATTATGCACTGCTAAGACAATAACAAATTGGGTTTTAATTAACTAAATCTAACTAAAAAGCAAATTACAAACTAAGATTTAACTAACTAACAAGAATTGAAATTGAATTACTTCTGCAAGAAAAACCATGGAATCCTAACTTCATTAAATACTTCGCTTAGATCTGACGCCTTTAATCACTATATGCAATGGTTATGATATCTGATCGGACAACACGAAACAAGTATACGCTACTTCTCAGTATACGTATACCAAACTAAACATACATCCACAAAAGAGATAGAAGATGAATAGACACCAATTATGCTTAGACCCTATATGTCTATAGAATTTGAAAACATAACGGTTGAAGAACAAGTTATCCATAAAGATCACATAGGGCAATACAAGTATTCTCATCTCGTACCACAACCATATTGATAAACAATTATGAACCTATGCTAGCATGGCAAGTTCTAAATCTCAAGATCCACTTTCACTTCACAAGAGATTAACAAATTAGATGTTAGCTACGCATCTAAATTCAATAAGCACAACCATACGAGGATATCAGATATACATCACACACAGATCTGTAAAGCATCAAGATACTAAAGCTCCATAAATAAATCCGTTAGAATCCCATGACAACGATTAGTTCATAATTGAACCTCTCGTCATCATGGGATCTGATGAAACCATGATAAAAACAAAGTATGAAAATATACAAATAAACCTAAGTAATTGATATGTAATTGTGTCTCTAATGATAATGATCTTCCTAATACAATTTACAAGGGTTGGATGTGTTTATATAGGCTCTAGACATCTTGCCCAGCAAGAAAATACTAAAACAGAATTATAATAGAATTTCTGCAAGATACGTTTCCTAAACTGATTCTGTTTTCTTAAGGAAATTCGTAGCTGACTTGTCTTCTATTTTCCAGAGCCGTTCCAGACGTAATTGGGCTTCTGGACCACCTTAGAATGATAGAGAATCTCGTTATCTTCGCGTGGACTGCTTACGGGCCCCAAACGGAGTTGTAGAACTCAAGATATGGCCAAAATAGTAAAAACTGTATTTTTCAGGGGCAACTTGCGCCCAGCAGTCTGTTCTTCGCGCAGATTGCTCCTACCTGGCGCAATTTGCTCCTGGGAATCCTATCCTAAGTTGTAGAAAATCTCCCGGGCTTCGCGTGGGCAGTAAGATCACTGAAAAATGACTTCTAGAACTCCAGATATGTCCAAAACAGTGTAGACTGCGCAACCGTCTCAGAAATCCGAATTTTAATCAATTAATTCCCCAAAAATTATAGAAGCATCCACCTTAGTCAACATTCTCGTAAATCTGCACAACTAAGCAAAACACATCAAAACTACCAGAAACTTGAGCCCAAGACAATCAATTTAAGCCAATTTAGAATGCTCCAAGTGGATATAACATCCACTTATCAATATGAAACCATAGTTTTCTTTAAAACCATAGTTTTCTACAAATGTCTACATCCATCGAATCCAAACCATAGTTTTTAAGGTACACAGTCATCGAATCGGACCAAAGGTCATCATACATCAATGTCCATCAAATCCGGACCATTTTTCTTGCAGCAAATTACACTAAATTTCCTAGGATTAATAGGCCCCCCGGTAAAGACTAGAACATCTCCAACTTCTAGCCCAAGCTTGATCATGAATTCTTATTCATCGACCGGACTCCTTAACTTGTATGTGCTACATCACTAGCTTCTTTAAGCTCATACTTAATTTCCAAGACATCACCATGATGCCACTTCTCCGTCACTGATTTGAACTTTATTGGTAGGTCCTACACATTAATCACAGGTTAAACAATTGCAAAATCATAGATCTTTTTTTGCTAAATAATAAAATCATAAAAATTTTAATATAAAACAAACAAAAACTTACAATTCCATAGCAATAAGTCAGGAGATGTGTTGATCGAATTTCTATTTTGAATTCATTAATAGAACTTCCACACAAAGGATCTACAAATTTTATAAAATTAATTAGTGGCGAATATGTAAAAAGGGGAAGAGAGGGAATATCTAAGAACATGACTATTAATTTATACCCGTACTAGGTATAACGACCTAAAATTTTTCGCGAATTATAAAATGCTTATTTAATTGTTAAATGTGGAAATTACGTGATTTATATGAAGAGTATATTTTTGTAAAGTCAAGAGATATGTGAAATCATGTTTATGTGATTATATGATGCTTGGTATGTGTCGTACATGTTCGTGGAATTTTAATTATATTTTTGGAGCATTAAAACTATTTTTAAAGTGCATTTTTAATCTTTCGAAAATCATATAAAATCATCGGAGTTGATTTAAATTGTGAAATCTTTTGCATTATCATATTTGATATGTGATTTAGTTTTTAAAATTAGTGTGAGTATTTAATTGTGAGTTTTGATATTTTAAACGAATTTAAAAAGCTTTATTTCTTTTTAAGAGTTTTTATTTCGAAAATTCATATAAAATTCATTTTTGAGTATAAAATTATTTTAAAACTATGGGAAGTCTTATAATTTCATAAACTTTATTTTAGAATTTTTAAAATTATTTTCCCCTAATTTTTCTATTTTATTTCAATTTAAAATAAGTTAAAAACAGATTTTTCAAAAAGGATTTTTCAGAATTGTTAAAAGACAGAAGTGCCCCTGGAGGCATTATACCTCCACCGCCCACTTCACTTTCTCCCCACTCTCTCATTTATCGTCTCTCTGCTCTCTGTTAGAACTCTCTCGAGTCTCTCTCTCGGTACTAACATCTCTCTTCTCTTTCTCATCGGATTTTAACCTATTTCATGATCCAAGACCTGATTTATTCTTATTTTTCAGCCCACTAGTCCGTACCATTCTTGCATGTTGTTTTTAAGATGAAAAAGTTGAAACCCATTTCGGGTTTTGCTTTAATTCGACTTATTTACAACGATTTATACATATTAGCGATGCCCATGATGAATAGTAACTGTTTTAGTACTTAATTCATGTTGGTGTTGTGTTGTTTGTGTTCGCGTGTATATGTATGTATATGCTGTGTGTATATTCGAATTTTTATGAAGAAGATTTCTGAGTTCTTGTGGTCTGATGAAGAATATTTCGATTATAAATTACTAGTGATAGAGATTTTGTGTTGGAAGCTCTAATTTGAGTGCCACCAAGATTTTTGCCCATCGGCAATGATCTTTATTGAGCCGGTGAATCGACTATGATGAAATTGAGTCGAATTATTATTAAAGTATTGTTTCGTAAATTTACATAATTCTTTTCTGATTTTTTTTTTAAAGTTGCACATAGATTCGAGAATTTGACTGATATTTGCTTCGATTTAATTTTCGAATTATGTGTTAAATTCAAGGGTTTGGTTCGTTAAATTATCTGTTATTTTTCTCGAAGACTTGATACATGATTATATATATGTTTATTCTGATTTATTTGAATAAATATGGCCGCATGTATAATTATTCGGATTATTATGAATTGTGAGTTGTTAATGATTTGATAAGTATGATTCAATGATTATTCGAGTTGATGCATGACTATGTAATAGTAATATGAAACTATAATTCTTGATTTATGCTTGTTAAATGATTTTATATGTTAATCTTGAATTAGAATAATTGCATGTGTAAATCTTTAGCACTGTGTATGTTAAATTCAAATTTTCATGCTAAGTATAAATTCTATGATTTTAGTGATTATATAAGTATGAGTTAGTGATTCGTAACTAAGAAATGGTTGAGTTGTTAGTTATCAATGTCTTTGTATGGTATCGAATTTGTTAGTAATGGTAAGTAGTATGATTGTGAAATATATTTAATCCATTGGGAAGTATAGGTGGATTTGTAATCCATCGGATTGATTTGGTTGTGATTTTGAGTCGGATACTTTCCGACGGGATAGTCCTATAGAGGAAGTGTTGCCCAATTTTCGTTAAAATTTAAGTTGTAAAGTCTATAATATAAATGTGAGTTGATTGCAAGTTAAACAGATATTGTATGTTAAGTGCCTAAGTGACTTATATGACTACATGTTATAAATGCTATGTGGTTATGTGTTAGTTGATTATAGTGAACTATATGATAAGTATGTGATATGTATGTTAAGTGGTGATATATAATAGGACACGTTTGGGTAGAATAGAGTTAGGCAATTAAAGTTATAAGTGTACTAAAGTAGAACTTTACCTGTATATAGGTACCAGTAGGAGGCCGGTAAGAGCCAGTACGTGTGTAATTGTAATCTTAGAAGTGAGATATCTATTGGAGTTGACAAGCGTATTGGTATCAAGATTAATGAATTATGGAGGAAAGACGGATATAGTCTATTATTGATCAACGTACAAAGAAGTAGAGACTGGCATATAGAAAGTAATGAATCGATGTTTTGGAATCAAGATTTCGTATATTGAGGCAAGTATTCTATTCCTCACTTATTGTTCAAGTGAAGCTGTTAGATATAATTGATGTGATTTAATGTCAGTGTTTAAGTGTTACAGGTAAAAAGAGTTTAACTTGTTATTGAAAGCAGTCGTAGCAGAGTTTGAGTATACGCTGATAGCTGGAAGCGCAAACGCTGATAGAAGAAAGAGTAAACACTGCTAGCTGAACACAAGGAAGCGCAAACACTGCTGGCTAGGAGAGCAACAGAGTTTGCTAAAGTCTGTCTACTGGAAGCGTCTACAAGTCAACAGAGTTTGAAGATTAATTCAAGATTAATATGGAAGCAATATCTTTGAAGATTGGATAGCTGTCAAAGAGATTGAGTTGACTTAGAAGACGTGTAGCAATCGTAATTGATATCAATTGTATAGCTTAATTATAGGAGAATCAATTAACGATTGTATGTAGCTGTATATCTTATAAATACAGTTAGGTTAACCCTAGAAGGGTATCCATCGTGAACGAATATCATTCATTGTAACCTAAGCAGCTCTCTGTGATATTTACATCACTGAGAGAGGAATTATTAATTCCAAACAGTTTTAAGTACTGAAACGTGTGTTCTTGTTATTTACTTATACAGTACTTGATTATATATATTGTGTGTTCGACCTAACAAGTGGTATCAGAGCCAATCTGTTACTTTATTACAGTTTAAGATCCAAAACACAATAGTAATCAATGGCAGAGATTCCTCCTCTATCAGGTTCTGAGAAAGTACCTACTACTGTTAGTAGGTATGAAACGATTAGGGTTCCAATACTCAAGCCATCAGAATATGCAATCTGAAAGGTAAAGATGACCATGTTTCTGGAAGCCACAGATCCAGAATATCTTGATAGAATTTATGAACGTCCTCATAAACCTACAAAGTTAACTGTTGCTGCTGCTGGTGAGGAATCAAAGGTGGTTCCTAAGGAAAAGAAAGATCTAACTGCTGAGGATCTTTCATCTATTGCTAAGGATGCCAAAGTAAGGCACTTACTTCACAGTGCTCTTGACAATGTTATGTCTAACAAAGTGATTAATTGCACAACTGCAAAGGAAATTTGGGATGCACTTGAGGTTAGATGTCAAGGAACTGCTGCAATTAAGAAGAATAGAAGGAACATACTCACACAGGAGTATGAGCATTTTGAGGCAAAGTCTGAAGAAACCATGATAGAAACATTTGACAGATTCTGTAAACTGCTCAATGATCTATCATTAGTTAACAAAGAATATGATCTAGAAGACTCGAATCTCAAGTTTCTTCTCTCTCTTCCTGAAAAGTGGGATGTGAAAGCAACCACTATAAGAGACAACTATGATCTTGCTGATACTGAGATTGATGAAATCTATGGACTGCTCAAGACTCATGAATTGGAAATGGAGCAAAGAAATAGAAGATCAAGCAGGAAGTCAAAGTCTGTTGCTCTGAAAGTTGAAGAAAAATCTTCAAAGAAAGAAGCATCAAGGAAGAAGGCAAAAGGAAAAGCCTTGGTCATCCATTCAGAAAGTGAGTCATCAAACACTGATGTTGACTCAAACACAGATGGATCATCTGATTCTGAAGATGATGAAGAGATGATGCAAATGGCTGCATTGATGGTAAAGACCTTCAAGAAGATGGGATTCAAGAACTTCAAGAAGGGAAAGAGATTCTCCAAGGATTACTCAAAGTCTGATAAGAAAAATTTCAGAAAATCTGAGGGAAAGGACTTCAAATCTGGTAAGAAAGATAAGTCTGAGATTCAATGCTACAAGTGTAAGGAGATGGGTCACTATGCTCCTGAGTGCAAAAAGGGTAAAACTGAAAAGGCACTCTACACCAAAGGCAGAGACTGGGCAGACACCTCAGATTCAGATGAGGAGGTGAACTATGCACTCATGGCCTCTACTCAGAATGAAGATTCTGAACTAAAGGTACCTCCAACTACCTATGCTTATAATACTGATAATATAACTGAATTGAGAATTTATCTTAAAGCATTACATATCAGTTATAGGGATCAGACTTTAGAAAATGAGAGAATCAAGAATGAGTGTTCTCAACTCAAAGAAAGAAATAAACTTGTTGAAGAACAACTTGAAAACATGAATAAAATTCAGAAAGAGAGAGATGATGCTGTGTTTATAGAACAGGAGTTGCTAGGTAAGTATAAGCAACTAGAATCTAAATTGAAGGATGCAAAGCACATTATTAAAACTTGGACACATTCTGGAAAAGACACTCAAGAGGTTTTTCAATCAGACAAAGTAGGTCTAGGTTATTCTGAGGATGATGTGCTTAGGTTTCAGAATACAGTCAAGATTAGACCACCTCTTTCTTCTAAGAAATTTGGAACATTTGTTCATGGTACTGTTAAAACTGAACATGGAGCTGTTGAAAATGAGCCAGTAAAAACCTGTGTAAAACAGGTTAATATTAGTTCAATGACAGATAAACAACTCAAGCATAAGCTAAAAGAAATAAAATCTGTCAACAAACAGAGAATGCCTAGGAAAAACAGAAATGGAAAAGTAGGCATAACATCAGGAATAAAGCCAATGCTTGCTACATTTGCACCTAGAAAAACTTGTCATAATTGTGGTAGCACTAATCATCTTGCTAGTTTTTGCAGGAAGAACAAAGACATTAATTTTTTACCCTCCAAATCTGGAGTGAAAAAGGATAATGTCAAACCAAGACCACAAACACTGTGCAAACATTGTGGAAGTACTTGGCACTCAATTTATACTTGCAAGAATTATCATGCTATTTATCATAATTATTATGAACTGAAACCTAATTTGAAATGGGTTAAAGTTGATTCTGCAAGTACTAAGAATGAAAATGTTAGTTTAAGCTCTGATAATGACAAATCCGCTGCAAAAACTAACAGATTCAATAAAGCAAAAGGATCCAAGCAAGTCTGGATCCTTAAAACTAACAATCAGTGATTATTTGTGATTGCAGGGCACCAGGGAAAGTACCCTAGTCGTGGACAGTGGATGTTCAGGACACATGACTGGAAATAAAGCCCTGCTATCAGAGTATGAGGAGAAGGCTGGCCCAAAAGTTTCCTATGGAGATGGCAACATAGGACATACTCTGGGATATGGCAATATTAATCTTGGAAGTGTCATCATCACAAATGTAGCTCTGGTTCCAGGACTCAAGCATGATCTGCTATCTGTGAGTCAAATCTGTGACAGAGGATATCATGTAGATTTTTAGCCTGAATACTGTCAAGTGATCAGTAAATCTACAGGGAAAGTTGCTCTAGTTGGAAACAGACACAATAACATCTATGAAATAAAATTGTCAACAAACTCTGATGGCAAAGCAGTGTGTCTGTCAACAAGAATGTCCAGTGAAGAGAGTTGGAAATGGCATAAGAAACTCTCTCATTTAAATCTGAACAACATCAATGAGCTAATAAAGAATGATCTTGTAAGAGGACTACCAAAGTCTTTGTTGAATGCAGAAGGCCTGTGTGATTCTTGTCAAAAAGCCAAACAGAGAAAAGTCTCTTTCAAAAGCAAATCTGAGTCTTCAATTGTTGATCCTTATCATCTTCTACATGTTGATCTTTTTGGACCAGTGAATGTTATGACTCTAATTGGAAAGAAGAAATATGCTCTAGTCATTGTTGATGAATACACCAGATACACATGGGTGTATTTTCTAGCAAAGAAGGATGAAACTGCATTAACACTGGCAGAACATATAATGCAACTGGACAAAGGGTCAGAGAATCAAGTGAAGATTATCAGAAGTGACAATGGAACTGAATTCAGGAATTCAACAATGGAAGAATTTTGCAAGAGTAAAGGAATCAAACAAGAGTTTTCTGCACCTGGCACTCCACAACAGAATGGTGTAGTTGAGAGGAAAAACAGAACATTGATAGAAGCTGCCAGAACCATGCTAGATAAAGCAAAGTTGCCAACATATTTCTGGGCAGAAGCAGTTCAAACTGCCTGTTTTACTCAAAATGCCACACTCGTCAACAAGCATGGAAAAACACCATATGAGATGGTGAGAAAGAAGAAGCCAAACCTGAAATATTTTCATATTTTTGGATGCAAATGCTTTCTGTTGAAGACTCATCCTGAACAGTTGACCAAATTTGATTTGAAGACAGATGAAGGAATTTTTGTTGGCTATCCACTGTCAACTAAAGCATTCAGAGTTTATAATCTGAGAACTAGAGTGATCATGGAATCTATTCATGTGTCTTTTGATGACAAGAAAATAACTGGACTTGAAGATGTATATGAACATGATCAACTGCAATTCGAAAATGAAGATTTAATCTCTGATGAATTAAACTCTGATGAGTCTGATCTGACAAACTCTGAACCTCTACTGGTAAATACTGAAGAGACCTTTCAGCCAGAAACAAGGGAAGAACCAGTTGAGGGGGAGCATGGAGAATCACATCAAAGTGGTTACTCAAATTCTGATAGTGACTCAGTTGATAATTCTGAATCAAACTCTGATGACTCAAACTCTGGTAGTCCAAAATCTGATAGTTCAAATTCTGAGCAGTCACATTCAGGGGGAGCATCAGAGAATGAAGAAAGGCATCAAGAAAATCAGGAGAGCATGGATCAAGGGGTAGGATCACATGATGATAGAAGCAATCTGCCTTCTGCAAGAAAATGGACTAAGTCACACACACCTGATTTGATTATTGGTGATCCAGATGCAAGAGTAAGGACAAGAAGTGCAACAACAAATGAATGTCTGTTTAATGCATTCTTGTCACAAACTGAGCCAAAGAAGGTTGAAGAAGCTATTAAAGATGCTGACTGGATAACAGCAATGCAAGAAGAGCTAAATGAATTTGAGAGAAATGAAGTGTGGACCCTTGTACCAAGGCCCAAGAACAGATCCATTGTTGGTACTAAATGGGTTTTTAGAAACAAAACTGATAGTGAAGGGGTTGTTACAACAAACAAAGCAAGACTTGTGGCAAAAGGCTATTCACAGCAAGAGGGGATAGATTATGATGAGACTTTTGCACCAGTTGCCAGATTGGAGGCAATTAGGATGTTTCTTGCTTATGCTTCTCACAAAAAATTCAAGGTTTTTCAAATGGATGTGAAAAGTGCTTTTCTGAATGGAAAACTTGAAGAAGAAGTATTTGTTGAACAACCACCTGGTTTTGTAGATCCAAAATATCCTGACCATGTCTACAGGCTAGACAAGGCACTTTATGGACTTAACAGGCACCAAGAGCATGGTATGAAACTCTGGCTCAGTTTCTTTTAGAAAGTGGATTCAACAGAGGTACAATTGATAAAACTCTGTTTTATTTCAAATCTGGAAGTGACTTGCTTTTAGTTCAGATATATGTTGATGATATCATTTTTGGATCTACTAATGATAAACTCTGTAAGAAGTTTGCCAAGCTCATGCAGTCCAGATATCAAATGAGTATGATGGGAGAGCTAAGTTATTTTCTAGGATTACAGGTGAAGCAAACAGATGATGGAATCTTTATCAATCAAGAAAAATATACCAGAAATCTTCTCAAGAAATTTGGCATGCTTGACTGCTCATCTGCAACAACTCCCATGGCAACTGCAACTAAATTGGACAAAGATACAGTGTCATCAGTAGATATGACAAGCTACAGAGGAATGATTGGCTCTCTACTCTATTTAACAGCTAGTAGACCTGATATCATGTATGCCACATGTCTGTGTGCAAGGTTTCAGGCAGATCCAAGAGAACCACATTTAACAGCTATGAAGAGGATTTTCAAGTATATCAAGGGCACTGTAACTTTAGGGCTGTGGTACCCAAGAGAATCAGATTTCAACCTACTTGGCTACTCTGATGCAGACTTTGCAGGCTGTAAGATTGACAGAAAAAGCACAAGTGGAAGTTGTCAATTTCTTGGTGACAGACTTGTGTCTTGGTACAGCAAGAAACAGAAATCAATATCCACATCTACAGCTGAAGCAGAGTATATTGTTGCTGGTAGTTGTTATGCACAGATTCTATGGATGAAGAATCAACTGCTGGATTATGGATTGAGGTATAGCAAAATACCTATTTTCTGTGATAACCAAAGTGCTATTGCAATGACAGGTAATCCAGTACAACACTCAATGACCAAGCACATCAGCATAAGGTATCACTTTATCAGAGAGCATGTAGAGGAAGGCAACATTGAGCTTCACTTTGTGCCTACAGATCAAAAACTTGCAGATGTCTTCACCAAGCCTTTGAGTGAAACAGCATTTACAAGGCTGGTCAATGAACTAGAAATGGTCTCTGGTTTTGACTAAACATGTTGCTCTACTTGAGAACGACCGTGCTCCTGAAGCGTTTCACCTTATGCAAAATTTTCTTCGTGTCTCTGAAATCGGGCAAGCGTTGATTGAACCTGCCATTCTATCTGCATCTCAGATTGTCACTTTCTGGCAAAACTCAAGGTATATAGATGGAGGAGAGAATGGAACTCCGTCTATCATCTTCACTCATGATGAACAAGAGTTTGTGATAACTCCACAAACTGTTCGAGAGATCATGGACTTCGACACACACACATCGTATGCTATTGTTTCTGAACAGAATCTGAGGGACATGTTAACAGAAATTGGTTTCATGGATTCTTTGGCAAAGCTTGGTAGTGTCAAACGACCAAATCTTAGAAAGGAATGGAATTTTTTCTTCGATTGTATCACCAGGACATTCCAGAAGAAAGTCACCAACTGGGATGCCATTCCAATGGATAGTCTGCAAATTGGGTACTCTCTACTCTATGGCAGTAATTTTGATTATGGTCGTTATGTGTTAGTGAATTTTAGGTGATAAATTGTCAGAGTCTAGTACAGTCTATTTTGCTAGATTTTGTCAACGTTTGTTCAATGCATGTGTACCTGGTTTAGAAATAGATGCAGCTGATGTGATTCAACCTTTTCGAGTCAATAAGAGAATATTCTCTGATATGACAAATAAAGATGCTGGTAAAGATGTACCTGAACTTGTCTTCCCACTTGCCTTGCAAAACTTTCTAAATCAACCACAAGATTCCCAATCACCATCACAAGAACCACAACAGCCACAACAACCAGAAACACAAAATATGCCTGAACCTTTAGCCACTGACCACACTGAAACCATACACCCTCATCCTGTACCATCACCTGAGCCAACACCAACAAACACTGTACCTACTACATCTACATACACACAACCTGAACAAACAAACAAACCCTGAGCCTGTCACTACTACTCAACCTCAACCAACATCTAAGTCAAAAAGGAAGAAGCATACTGCCCTCAACACAAAACATTCCAAGGCTAAACAGACATCTCCTAGAGCTGTTTATTCCAGAAGAATTACTAAAAGGGCAAATAGGCCTTCATCACCACCAGTTGAGGAAAGTTCTAGTGAAGAAGAAGAAATGATTGAAGTGCCTCAAGCAAAGAGGAGGAGGCTGATTCTTACAGATTCTGATGATGAGCAAGTTGTTGAGGCTCAAGAGAAAATTTCTCAGAATATTCCTACTGGTGAGACAGAGGTTATCATAGAACCTACTATAGAAGAATCAGGTTTCAAGATTGCTGAACCAGAACTTGCTAAGGTTCAAACTAATGAAGATGTTAGAGATGCATTGCCTACAATGGAAGAGTTTGGTGAAACTCCATTTTCTTTTGACAATGAAGCATCTACTCCAACACCCATGGTGGTTACAAACTCTGTTGATACTGCTGTTGCAGATGGGCCTACTGTTGTCCTGGAAGACACTGAGGTTGCATCACACACAGAATTAAACTCTGATGCACATCATGTTTCTGATCATGGTGAGGAGATTGATCAACCAGAAAAAGTTATTTCTTCAGCGCATATTCAAGATGATAAAGGAAAACAGGTTGTTCAAGAACCAGTTGCTGCTCAAGATGCGGACATTGCTTCAGTTGCACCTACTGATGTTTCAGTCACTGATTCTTTTGAAGAAAGGAGTACAGAAACTCATCAAAAACAATTTCAAGCTGATGGTCAGAAAACAGGAGAAAAACCAGATTTTGCTGGACCTTCTACTAATGAAATTGATGATAATTACTTGACAAAGCAAACTGAAGATTGGTACAAGTCAGATTGTATTTTTCCTCCTGGTAGAGCAGCTACCTTTCTCAAGGCAAATTTCTCAAAGATTTCAAATCCTGATATTTTCACCTGTCTGCAAGGAACAGTAATTCAGATCAAGTCCCTGAATCACAGATTTGATGAAAATCAGAAGGCAATTGTTGATCTTAGAACAGAGGTTGCTACTCATGAGGAGAAATCACAACGAAATACTTCTAAGATTTTTCAACAATTTTCCAAAGCTCAAGAGAATCTTAATGACAGATTGAGCAAAGTTGAACAGAATCAGCTTTTGCTGACTGAGAAGGTGGATTCTATTGCAAACTCTCTTGAGTTAATCACCTCTATTTTGATTCCAGATGGTGATGATGTCAAAAAGGGGGAGAGACTTGCTAAAACTAAGTGTAAGCAAACTCAAACTCTGTTAAAGAAGGATCATCTGGATGAAGAAGGTGCAAATGCTGATAAGGGATTAAGAAGTGCAAATCCACGACATGGACATGGAAGGTCTACAAGGTCAAATCAAAATGTGGTGGCAGATACAAATCTTCAGAGTACTTCTACTTCAAGGCAAAAGGATTTGTCATTCACTGACAATCCACAAACAGATGAAGAGTTAGCTGCTAAGATCTTTCGTGAAGAAAATGCTGAGGCTACACTTGAGGACATACAAGCTGAAGAAAAGCTGTTGCAAAAAGAACATTTAAAAGCACTAAAGTCCAAGAAAGGAAAGAAGACTGTCAGAGCTTCAAAGCCTGCAATGAAAGGGATTGAAATCAAAGAGAAATTATCTGGTATTCAAGAAGAAGAAGAAGAAGGAAAGTTGGTAAGAAAGTCTTCTCTTGATGCCAAGTTAAAGCTAAAAGGGGTAATGGGTGAAGAGAGCAAAGGTGAAATGACAGTTACAACCTCTGTTGCCACATAAGTTGTACAGATTCAAAGCAAACCTTTACCTGGGTTTTCAAGGCCAAAGATTCCAGTTCAAGCACAAACAGGAGTGACTGGTGGGTATCAACATAATGTTGCTTGTTCAGGAAAGCCACCAGGCAGGAATACTTCTGGCTTAGGTTCAAGAAGAGATTTTAGAGTTAGTAACAGTCCAAGAGATCCCTCTACACTTGTTTCTCTTGGTTCTGGTATTACTCAAGAAAATCTAGACAAGTTGGAATCAGTTCAACTAGTTCATCAAAGGAGCTTAGATATTCACTTTCTGTTATACTTTATGACAGATGGAACAGTGTATAGAGTGAATGAAGAAGCAATCAAGCTAAAGTTATTTGAAGAACTTCAGTATGTTCTGCATATATTCAGAGTCAGAAACCGACAAACACAGATTATTGCTAATTCTATAAGGGGATATATGCAGAGAGCCAAAGTTATTACAGGATCGAAGACTACTGAAGAGTATGTTCCTAAATACAGAGATTGGAATGGAAATCTTGTAGAGATGAAGAAAGGAACTGCTAAATTAAAGACTGATCTGGGGATTACAGTTCCTGATTTTAATTCTCAATCAGAAGAAGTCAAATTCATTAGACTGGGTAATCAGATGAGGAGAAATAAAATCTATGATCTAAGAGCTGCTTTCTTTCAAACTGATGAGAATGATCCAGAATTAAGAGAGATCAAGGAAGCTATGCAGAGAGAACTTGAAAATGCTGAGAGAAGATTGTTGATTGACTATCTCAGAACAACTCCAGATCTTGAGGAGGTTAGGTAGACAGAATTTGTAAGTAATTTAAATTTTCTGTAGATTTTGTTAAGTCAAGATTAAACTCTGATTATATGTTAAACACTGTGTTTTTATTTGATTGTTTTGACATCATCAATTACTGTGAACTTGTACATTTTTCTAATGAACAAGTTGGGGAGATTGTTAGATATAATTGATGTGATTTAATGTCAGTGTTTAAGTGTTAAAGGTAAAAAGAGTTTAACTTGTTATTGAAAGCAGTCGTAGCAGAGTTTGAGTATACGCTGATAGCTGGAAGCGCAAACGCTGACAGAAGAAAACGTAAACACTGCTAGCTGAACACAAGGAAGCGCAAACACTGCTGGCTAGGAGAGCAACAGAGTTTGCTAAAGTCTGTCTACTGGAAGCGTCTACAAGTCAACAGAGTTTGAAGATTAATTCAAGATTAATATGGAAGCAATATCTTTGAAGATTGGATAGCTGTCAAAGAGATTGAGTTGACTTAGAAGACGTGTAGCAATCGTAATTGATATCAATTGTATAGCTTAATTATAGGAGAATCAATTAACGATTGTATGTAGCTGTATATCTTATAAATACAGTTAGATTAACCCTAGAAGGGTATCAATCGTGAACGAATATCATTCATTGTAACCTAAGCAGCTCTCTGTGATATTTACATCACTGAGAGATGAATTATTAATTCCAAACAGTTTTAAGTACTGAAACGTGTGTTCTTGTTATTTACTTATACAGTACTTGATTATATATATTTTGTGTTCGACCTAACAGAAGCATATCTGCTCCTACTCATACGTTTCATTCAAATCATTGTGCAAGTAATTCTGTCTCTTCTTGAAAGTTCATAATCCTGAAACTGTTATACCATGTTTACCTATCCTGTTTTCATATGCCTATGCCATATCTTTGCATGTCCCCTGATATCTATTGTTAAATTCTTTGTATAACTGCAAGCTACCCTAAATCAAACTAATTCTTTTTAACTACTTCTTGACCATATATGCCATACTGCTTTCCAGAGTCAAACTTAATTGACTAACGGATAAACCACTGTGATAGTTAACCTATGTCCGTAACCCGGATACCCTGTGCTTATTTTAAAATACTTATCAAACATCATTTTGACCTAAACATTGTTTTACAAACCTGATTTCTTTACTAATGATTTAAACCTTATCACTTGATAAAATGTTCATAAATAAATTTATTACCCTGCTTTGAGATTTTAAAAGAAAACTTGATTGTCACCCTTATTATTTCTGAATTCCATAACCTAACCATGTTTTCTCAACTTCTACCTTACCGATCATTATTTTAAAGAACCAAGCTTTACTGAAGCCCTATTCTAAAGAACCAGGTTTTGACATATCATGTCTTAAAGAATCATATACTATTGAAATTGGCTTTCAATGAACCTTACCTGTACAAAACTTTGTTTTAAGAAACTATATAATATTAAAGCCTGCTTTAAACTCGAAATCAAATGAACCTTATTTTAGAAAAGTGAGACCTATCTAGCCTTACTCTGTTTAACAATGATTTCATCTATGCAAGACTTTTATCTTCATAAAATGATTTATTACCCTGCTATAATGTTTTAAAAGAAAAACTTGATTACCATCATTATTGTTCTTGAATCCTATAATTTGATCAGTTATCTTGAACTAGTTAAGATTCATATATCTTTGACCTTTGACTTCAATTGTTCCCCTGTACCCTGATCAAAGCCTTGATTTCATTTAAGTCTATATCTTTCTGATTCAGACTTGTACCCTATTCTTTGATGTCAGAATACAGAGTCAAACCCTTTGACTTTTATCATTGCAAATCAAAATGAATTGTTTTCTTAAAATGCTTTGAAGCTACTTAGACTGGGCTGATCTGTTATCAGTGAGTCGAAGGTACTTCAAGGTAAAAGTGATAGGTCCCGAAGGAGGGTAAAATAAGCTAGAAGGGGGGGGTTGAATAACTTATGACCCTTTTTAAAAATTAGAGTTTGGCGTTTTTAAATTTCTTTCTCTTTTAAAATTAATTACTTAGAAACAAGTAATATAAAGTGCGGAAAGTAAAAGAGAAATATAACACGATCGATATATCCTGGTTCGCGATGCTCGCAATCCCCTAACGGATTCCAACACCCCTACTCCAGTCCCCGAGCTCCTCCCGAACTCGAGATTTTTCCACTATAAGAATCACACTCCTAATAGTAGGCGGAGAAGCCTTTACAAAACACTAAGTATTTATCTTAGAGCCTAACTACCCGTTACCTCTTCAAAATACTATAGCTACCCCTTACAAGATTGTCTTGGACCGTAACTCCCCGTTACCACCTCAAATGCTATGTAAGTATAACACTTACGAGTTTATCTCGGAACGTAACTCCCCATTACTTCCTTACAACTACGTAAGACCTTACGAGTTTATCTTGAAGCGTAGCTTCTCCACTACCTTCTCAAAACCATGTAATAAAACCACTTACAAGTTTATCTTGAAACGTAACTCCAAGTTACTTTCTCAAAACTATGTAAGCAAAACCTTTGCGTAGACTTTAGTATCTACACCCTTTAACGGTCTTGGGACTTAGGTCTTAGGTCTTAGGTCTTAGATCTTGGATATTTTCTCCTCTTCACGGTGCAAAGATACCTAACTCCCCGTCGGCGTATCTAAGACTTGGGTCTTAGAGTGAGAATCACCTCACTTCACTTCACCTCACGTCAAAGGATATAATACAAGCACTACGACTTGAAAATCCTTTTAAATTTGACGATTAAAACTGAACTAGTATCCAAACTAGATCAAGTGGGAGGATATATAAATATTAACGAGTTAGAGTACATTAATACAAATATAAATCAAGTATATTAATTTATAAATACTCGGTGTGGCCGAATATAAATAAAATTAAATATACAATTTACTTGTGTAAACCAACACAAATGAATACGAGAAAGAGCGATTTAAAAATATTACGTAGAATATTAAACAAGCTACTAACTCAAGGTATACAAATGTTAAACACTTGTATTGAAATATTATAAGATCAAGATCAACAATGAAATGGTCGAAAATAATATTTCTTAGCCAAAAGGCCTTGATTTATCGAAGCTAGAGCGAGTTGCTAATATTCGAAAGAATATAGAACAAGCTACCTAAGATCGATAAATATTAGTGTTATCACAACAACAGTTTGTATATATGGCTTTGTATATATCTGAATATATATATATATATATATATATATATATATATATATATATATATATATATATATATATATATATATATAGCTCGACAAAGCGAGGGACGCTATTACTCGTTAATGCTAGTGCGGAAAGTAAAATGCGTGAAAATAAAACACACACAAACAATCAATTAAGCACACCACACACAAGCATATAAACACAACTCACACGTGCGGAAATGTAGCTCACTTGTCTATAGGACAAAAATGAGGGCCGCTATTCTGTGTTAAACTAGTGCGAGAAATGTAAACACGTGATATAATAATTCGGCCGAATAAATTCAACAAAATAGCCGAATATAATGAACTTTGGTTTCGGTTAAGAAACTAGTTCAAAATTTAACAGATTGCAGAATTTCGATCAAGATTTAGCTTCAGTTGATCTGCATTTCATTTAGCTTCCTGATTTATTTATCAGCTTAAATCCTTGATACACTTCTTGCCTTACGTTATTTGTTATCATCATCTCTAAGCATGTATGTCTCAACAGTGTATATATGTATGTATGTATGTATGTATAAGTATGCATATTAATTTTGTAACATTTAATAATATGTAGTAAATATATTGATGTATGTATGTATAAGTATGGATATTAATTTTGTAGCATTTAATAATACTAGCTTATAACCCGTGCGATGCACAGATTTCTTTTATAATATAATAAATTAATTTTATAATTATATTTTTATAAAATTATTTTTTTCAATAATTTATTTTCATTTTAATTTAACTAATTTTATATTAAATTAATTAATGATATGCATGGTTTAAACTAATTTTATAAAATTTTAAAATAAATATGTCATTGACGGAATTCAAATCTTGAAATTTTAGTAAATTAATTTAATCATATAATATATCTACTCATTAAATCTAACGATTCTGAATTTTAACTAAAAATCTAACGGTCATTATTCGTTGTATACAGATTCTATTATATTTTTTTAGTGATTAGAAGATGTGGTGAGATATTTTTGGGAATATATTAATTATTGAAAGATTATGTTTTAAATTTAAAGTTAACGTGTTTTAATTATAAAAAATATTACTAATTGAAATATACGATATTTTAGATGTTTATAAAATGTAATATCATTAATTAAAATTAAACATCTTTGTTAGGTCCCGCAAGAGGGCTATTTTAAGCTAGAAGGGGGGGTTGAATAGCTTAATATTCAATTTAAAAATTATTATGGCGTTTTAAAATAATTATCTCTTTTAAAAACTTTACCGAGTCATTATGCAGTTTATAAGTGCAGAAATTAAAGACAAGGAAAGAAAATACCACACAAGAGATTTTATCCTGGTTCGCGATGGCGCAACCCCTAATGGATTCGCTCACCCCTACTCCAGTCCCCGAGCTCCTCTCCGGACTCGAAATTTTCCTTTAAAAATAACTCACTCCTTTAGTAGGCGGAGAAGCCTTTACAACCCTAAAAATATTGGTCTTGGTACGTATCTCCAAGATACTACCTCACAATAAATATAAAAACCCACAAGACTCGTCTTGGGCCGTAACTCCCCGTTACACTCTCAAAGTCGTTGTGAAAAACCTACACAACTTATCTTATATAGCAACTTCTCGCTACTTCTTCAAAGTTGATGTAGAACCCTTGGTGTAGTCTTTGAATTCCTCGCTTTTGCCGATCTTGGATCTTAGATGAAAGGTCTTGGGTCTTTCCTCTTCTTCACGGTGCAAAGGCCACTAACTCCCCGCTAGTGCCTAGGACTTGGGTCTTAGAATGAGAATCACCTCACTTCAACTTCACCTCACTGCAAAACTTAGAAAACAATATCTACGAAACAAACCGTAATATAAAAAGAGGTTTGGACTAATATGTCCTAGGGTGACTATAATATTCTTACACGGATATTAATTAGGATAAGTTCAATAAGCTTTATTTGCTTATGACTTAATGTGTATTCTTTTATTCGATATGACTTGTAGATCGAATAATACTTTTAATACAATACTCCGTATAGTGAGATTTAAATATATCTCGGAGTTTGTAAATATTTAAGTCCTTTAAGCTCGAAGGCTTATAAGGCTTATAATCGTATATTTTGGTTCGTCTTTTTGTAAAGATCGAAATATACACGAAATTACTACTTTATTGAAAATACGTCTATTTTCGAAGTAATGTATAAATCAAGTCCTTGTAAATGCCTTATAGCTTAAGGATCTCTGATAAACAACTTCTCGTTCGATATAGTCTAGATTAGACTATTCGTATATATTTAAACGAGAGTGTTATAATATTACTTTAACAATTTGCACTTTTAATATTAATTTGGCCAAGTAAACACCACACACAAATATAACACACACGTGCAGAAAAGTAGCTCGCTTTATCTATAGGATAAACCGAGGGCCGCTTTATGCGTTAAATTAGTGCGAAAAGTAAAATCACTCACAAGTGTGAGGATGGAAAAAAATGCGGAAAGCAAAATCACTCACAAGTGTGAGGAGGAGAATAAAAAGTGCGGAAAATAAAATCACTCACAAGTGTGAGGACGAGAATAAAAAGTGCGGAAAATAAAATCACTCACAAGTGTGAGGACGAGAATAAAAGGTGTGGAAAATATATAAATAGAAGCTTAACAACTTATTTCCCTCGGAACACTAGAGGTGATAGAAGGGAAACAAATCACGCTTTAGCACAATTATATATATCACAATAATAAAATATTAATGACCAAAGTAAGTGTGTTAAAGTTTTAATTAAGTGGCTTAAAGATTCTTTTCCCTCGGAACAGTAAGGTGATGGAAGGGAATCAAATCAAGCTCGATATAAAAATTTGACGGTCGTCAAATATTACCTCCTTTTGAGGTTTTGTAATATTTTGAATCGTTGTTCGAATATTAATCCTTGTACGGATTTTTATGGTCTTGTTTCGAGATCCGATATAAGAGTTTAATAAAGAAGATGAGATGAAGGTATAGAGCTCTTATATGTATATAAAAATGGTCGGTTAAGACTCGAATAATGAAGCTAAAAATTACCACTTTTGGAGATCGCCGGAAAAAGTTCGCCGGAAAAATTCGCCGAAGGTTCGACCGGATTTTGGATTATGATCGAACTTGGGCAGCTCTTCGGGAGGCCGGATAGTAGTGGTAGAGGAGCTTGCTAGGTGGGAGAGAGCTTGGTTGAAGGAACTAAGCTTTTTGGAACAAAAACCTTGGATATATTTAAGTATATACAAGAAAGAGAAGGTTTTTGAGATGAAGTGGGTGTAGAGAGTGTTTGGATATATTGAGAGAGCTTCCACTTCTAAATTCCCAGCACTTATTTGACTCTTTAGCTTATTGAAAATGGTTGGGGGAAGGGGTTTATTTATAGGAGGAGTTGGGTGGAAGGAAGGGTGAGGATTTAAAGTAAAAGGAGTGGTTGAGATGAAAAGCACTTGGATTGATGAGGTGGAAAGTGGTTTTGTGTTTGTTGGGGCTGGTTTTGTGTTTCTTCCAAGTGGGTTTGGTAAAAAGAAACCAGCTATGTTTGGGCTCTAATTAATTGTATCATACTCGTATCAATTAACGATTAAATACGTAACATGTTTCGTTAATTAAATATCCGATAAATACGAAAATACCCAATAAATAATCCTAAAATTATGGAGCACTTAGGAATATTATAAAATGGAATTCTGGAAGTGTAAAACATAATGTAATGTAATATGTAATAGAGGACATATATAACTCAACTAGGATAAAAGATAAATAATATTAACTCTATACAGGGATCGTGAAATTTGAAGAACAGGCACCGACAAGGATCAAGTCGCTGAAAGAAGTTCATTAACATGATCAAGCCTCAGTGACAGAATAAGATGTACAGATGATTCAGTTGAAGGGCCAAAAGATTCCATGTATTCAAATTAATTGAAGATACTGCTGCAGGCTAATTAATTTGAATGTAACGAAGGTGTGAAGATCAAGATCAGTGCTAGTCACTGGTGAACCAGACCAGTGCACTAAGTGTCAGCACATACGAGAAGGATCAACACATTAATTCACAGAAAAAATTGTCAAAGCCTATTAACGATCAAGGACAGACATAATATCTCAAGCAGCATATTTGAAACAGAAGAGAGAAGCCCAAAAGAAGCAGCCAAAAATAGTATTACTATGCAAAGTTACTATGCATGATTACTATGCAAGATTACTATGCACGGTTACTATGCGCGGTTACTATGCAAGCTTACTATGCGTGTTTACTATGCAGGTTACTGTGTAAATAGTGGTTACTATGCAAATAGTATTTACTATGCAAATAGTGGTTACTATGCAGGTGGGCCCACGTGAATAGTACTGTTCAAATAGTAGCTGGTGGGGCCCACATGAAATGAAAATTTTCAGCAGACGCATTTTGGTTGGTGGAATAGTGGTTACTATGCAGGTGGGGCCCACGTGAATAGTGCAGCATAGTGATTTTCTAAATTCTATAAATAGGCATGTTGTATTTCATTTCAAAACACACCTTCCATCACAACTATCTCTTCTCTCTCTTATATCATCTCTGTGTAAGCTGCTAGACAGTCCATCTAGTAGGAAAGTCGGCTTAGCCCACTTTCAGGAAGTGTCGGGTAGAAGGTGCTCGTGCCTAAACTATTCTAGGAGTGTTTGATTTTGTAGCTGATCCGTAAGATTAGATTGTGTAACAAACCTCCGGGTTTTATCTATTAAAAGATATTTCCCAAACAATTGTGTTATTTCGATTCAGCTTTCTTTATTTCATATTCACAACAAAAATCGAAATATTCTTAAATAACGTATTCAACCCCCCCTCCCCTTCTACGTTATTCCGGACCTAACAATTGGCATCAGAGCGTGTTGATCGATATACAGATCAGATCCGGTGTTTTAGACCAAAAACAAACAAGTTATTTTTGTTCAAATTTTTTTGGAATATACGGTACTGTTCACAGATACGTCACTGTTCACAAATACGGTACTGTTCACAGATACGTCACTGTTCACAAATACGGTACTGTTCACAAATACAGTACTGTTCACAAATATGGTACTGTTCACAAATACGATACTGTTCATTTTGAGACACTCTGTTACTGTACAACAGTTAATATCCAAAAAGCTATACAATCATGATAAAGAAAACACAAACTCCAACAACAAGCAGATATGAATCAATCAGAGTTCCAATACTCAGGGCATCAGAATATCCCATATGGAAGGTAAAGAAGGAAATGCTTCTGGAGGCTACAGATCCAGAGTACTTAGACATAATCCATGATGGTCCACATAAGCCTACCAAACTTTCTGTTGCAGTTGATGAGGAGGAACAGAAAACGATTCCAAAGGAGAAGAAAGACTACACTCCTGAAGATATCTCCTCTATTAGCAAGGATGCCAAAGTAAGGCATTTATTACATAGCACTCTTGACAATGTTATGTCTAACAGGGTCATTGGATGCAAAACTGCTAAGGAGATTTGGGATGCTTTGGAAGTCAGATGTCAAGGAACCAAAGCCATCAAGAAGAACAGGAGAACAATACTCACACAGGAGTACGAGCACTTTGACACGAAGTCTGATGAATCATTAACAGATCTATATGAAAGATTTCTGAAATTGCTGAATGATCTGTCACTGGTAGATAAGGAGTATGATCTTGAAGACTCTAATCTGAAATTCTTGTTGGCTCTTCCTGAGAAATGGGACTTAAAGGCCACTACCATCAGAGACAATCATGATCTGGAAGACATGTCTCTTGATGAAATCTATGGAATGCTCAAAACTCATGAGCTTGAGATGGAACAAAGAAGCAAGAGGCATGGAGGCAAGTCCAAGATAATTGCTCTTAAAGCTGAGGAAAAAGCTTCTAAAGAAGTTACTGTGAAAAAGAGTCAATCCAAGGGAAAGGCTCTTATTACAAAGTCTGATACTGAGTCATCAAACTCTGATGATGACTCAAACTCTGACAATCTCACAGACTCTGATGATGATGGTAATGATGCTGAGATGATACAACTTGCAGCCCTGATGGTAAAGAACTTTAAGAAGATGGCTTACAAGAACTTCAGGAAGGGAAAGAAGTTCACACGAAGAGATTCAAATCTTGAAAAGAAGAATTTCAGAAAAGCTGAGGGAAAGGAAAGCAGGTCTGGGAAAGTGGACAAGTCCAAGATCACATGCTATAATTGTGGTGAGAAAGGACATTTTGCACCTGAGTGTAAGAAAGCCAAAGCTGATAAAGGTCAAGCTTACATCACAAAGAAGAAGGATTGGGCTGACACTTTAGACTCTGAAGATGAGGTAAACTATGCCTTGATGGTAAATGCTGATAGTATCTCTGAAGCTACTGAGACCAAGGTACCTCACACTACTCTAGCTTTTGATACTACTGATATATCTGAGTTAAGACTCTTTCTTAAAAACTTGCATGTTAGCTACAGAAATCAGACTTTAGAAAATGAAAGAATAAAATTTGAAAGTCTAGATCTTAGAAAGAGAAATGACTATCTAGAATTAGAATTAGTCCAGTTGTTAAAAATTCAGAAAGAGAGAGATGATGCTATTATTGTTAAAACTGAATTATTGAAAAGGCATGCTTTTCTTGAATCTGAACTTGCTAAAGAAAGAAACACTATTAAAACTTGGACTAACTCTGGTAAAAAGACTCAGATTATCATAGAGAATGATTGTTGGACAGAAGGTCTAGGTTACACTGATAAAAAGAAAACTGCCAACCTAGAAGCTGAGACCTCTAAACCTGTATTTACTAAAAAGGCTGCAAAACCCAAACTTAATCATATGAGGTTTGTACCAAAATCTGACAAACCAAAACAGGATGAAGTCAAATCAGTAAATATTCGTTTAATGTCTCAGAAACAGCTTAAACACAAGCTGAAGGAGTTAAAAAGAGTGAACAAGGTAAAAGAACCTAGGAAAAATAGAAATGGAAAGGTAGGCATCAGTAAAAGCAATAACTATATGCCTATTCCCAATGCTCCTAGGAAGAAATGTCATAACTGTGGAAATCCTAACCATCTTGCTGCTTTTTGCAGGAAGAATATAAACTCTATACCTCATAAGTCAGGAGTTAAGAGTGGTTCAGTTAGGTTTAAGCCACAGAATCCTTGTTTTCACTGTGGCAGTATTTGACATTCTATTTATACATGCAAAGAGTATCATAGTTTGTATTATGATTATTATGAACTTAAACCCTCTTTGAATAAATTCAAGATTGATTCTACATGTATAAATTCTGATAAAAAGAATATTAGCACAAACTCTGATAAGACTTATGCTGCAAAAGCTAACAAACTTAATAAGGCCAAAGGATCCAAGAAAGTCTGGACAGTGGATGCTCAGGACACATGACTGGAAATAAAGCCCTGCTATCAGAATTTGTGGAGAAAGCTGGCCCAAGTGTTTCTTATGGAGATGGCAACATAGGAAGGACTCTGGGATATGGCAATATCAAACTTGGGAATGTCATCATTGAAACTGTAGCTCTAGTCTCAGGACTCAAACATAATCTACTAAGTGTGAGTAAAATTTGTGACAAAGGTTATCATGTGGATTTCTTTGAAGAACATGGTGAAGTTGTAAGCAAATCTACAGGAAAAGTTGTTCTGAAGGGATGCAGGCATGGTAACATTTATGAAGCCAAGCTTTCAACAAACTCTGATGGCTCTGCAATCTGTCTACTGAGTAGAGCATTAGTTGAAGAAAGCTGGGATTGGCACAAGAGACTTTCTCATCTGAATTTCAACAGCATTAATGAGCTAGTGAAGAAAGATCTTGTGAGAGGATTTTCCAAATCAGTTTTTACTCCAGATGGCCTATGTGACTCATGTCAAAAGGCAAAACAAAGGAAAACTTCATTCAAAAGTAAGACTGAATCCTCAATTCTTGAGCCATATCACTTATTGCATGTTGATTTATTTGGTCCAGTAAATATAATGTCTATTGGAAAGAAAATATATGCTTTGGTTATTGTTGATGAATACACCAGATATACATGGGTGTATTTCATGCACAAGAAAGAAGAAACTGCATCAATCTTAATAGAGCATGTCAGACAACTGGACAAAGGATCTAAGCATACAATGAAAATCATAAGGAGTGATAATGGCATTGAGTTCAAGAATGTAGCCATGGAAGAGTTTTGTAAAGAAAATGGAATAAAGCAAGAATTCTCTGCACCTGGAACTCCACAACAAAATGGAGTAGTAGAGAGAAAGAACAGGACTCTCATAGAAGCTGCAAGGACCATGCTTGATGAAGCAAAGCTGCCAACTTACTTCTGGGCTGAAGCTGTGCAAGCTGCTTGTTTCACACAGAATGCTACACTCATAAACAAGCATGGTAAAACACCATATCATATGGTAAAAAATAAGAAGCCGAACTTGAAGTACTTTCATGTGTTTGGATGTAAATGTTTTGTTCTGAAGACTCATCCAGAACAGCTTTCCAAATTTGATTTAAAAGCTGATGAAGGAATCTTTGTCGGATACCCACTATCCACAAAAGCATTCAGAGTCTACAATCTGAGAACAAAAGTGGTCATGGAATCTATCCATGTGTCTTTTGATGATAAAAAGATAACAGCACTTGAAGATTTTGATGAACATGACCAGCTGAGATTTGAGAATGAAGAAATAAATGCTGATCTACAAAATTCTGATACTCTTTCAGACTCTATTGTTCAATCTATACCAGTAGATCAGACAGCAGCACATGTTGAGGGGGAGCAAGTGAACGATGAAAATGAACCCCAATCAAGTGAAGAAACATCAAAGAATGCATCTACTGATTCATTAAACTCTGATTCATCAAACTCTGAAAGAAACAGCTCAGGGGGAGCAAACAATGATTTTGGATCTACTAGTCACCACACTCAAAACAATTATGAATTTGGAGAATCATCAAGATCAAATCTGCCGAGACAAAGGGTATGGAGTAGAGCGCATCCCTTTGAACAGATCATTGGTGAACCGGACACGGGTGTACAGACTAGAAGAGCAATACAGAATGAATGCAATTTCGCAGGATTTTTATCTCAAATTGAACCTAAAAAGGTTGATGAAGCTCTTGATGATCCAGATTGGGTAACTGCAATGCAGGAAGAACTCAATCAGTTCGAAAGGTAGAAAGTATGGAAGCTGGTGCCAAGACCAAAAGATAAATCTGTAATTGGCACTAGATGGGTGTTTAGAAATAAACTGGATGAAAATGGTATTGTTACGAGGAACAAGGCTCGATTGGTAGCAAAGGGTTACTCTCAAGAAGAGGGAATTGATTATGATGAAACCTATGCTCCAGTTGCAAGGCTTGAAGCAATCAGGATGTTCTTAGCATTTGCTGCACACTCCAACTTTAAGGTTTTTCAGATGGATGTGAAGAGTGCATTTTTGAACGGAGATCTAGAAGAAGATATCTATGTTGAACAACCCCCTGGGTTCGAAGACAAGGAATTTGAAGGTTTTGTGTACTTTCTCTTCAAAGCTCTCTATGGTCTCAAGCAAGCCCCTCGAACATGGTATGATACTCTCTCCAAGTTCTTACTTGAAAATGGTTTTACAAGAGGTATCATCGACAAAACTCTCTTTCATAAAAAGCATAAAAATGATATAATTCTGGTGCAAGTATATGTGGATGATATAATATTTGGCTCTACTAAAGATTTGCTATGCAAGAGATTTGCTAAGCTAATGCAGAGTAGGTACGAGATGAGCATGATGGGTGAGTTGTCCTTCTTCCTTGGACTTCAAGTTGTTCAGAAGCCTGATGGTATTTTCATCTGCCAATCAAAATACATAAAAGATCTTCTGAAGAAGTATGGGATGGAAAAAGCAGCTACTGCCAAGACCCCGATGCCAACTGCAGTCAAGCTTGATGAAGACAAATCTGGTAAGCCAGTTGACATCACGAAGTATCGAGGTATGATCGACTCTCTCTTGTACTTAACTGCTAGTAGACCAGATATTATGTTCGCAACTTGTCTATGTGCTAGATTCCAGGCTAACCCTAAAGAGTCACATCTTATAGCTGTTAAACGTATTTTCAGATACCTTAAGGGAACTCCCAATCTTGGGATTTGGTACCCTAAAGGAACAGGTTTTGACCTAATTGGCTATACAGATTCTGACTTCGCAGGTTGTAAGATTGATCGGAAAAGTACTTCTGGAAGCTGTCAGTTTCTAGGAAGAAGGTTGGTATCTTGGTACAGCAAGAAGCAACACTCAGTATCTACCTCGACAGCCGAAGCAGAATACATTGCGGCAGGTAGTTGTTGTGCTCAGATCCTGTGGATGAGGAATCAACTTCAGGACTATGGACTCATGTTGGACAAAATTCAAATTCTATGCGACAACACGAGTGCCATTGCCATTGCCAACAATCCAGGTCAACACACCAGGACTAAGCACATTGATATCAAGTATCATTTCTTACGAGAGCATGTCATGAATGGAACTGTGGTATAATATTTTGTTCCCACAGATCAACAAATTGCAGACATCTTTACTAAACCACTGGATGAATCCACTTTCTCCAGGTTAGTTGGTGAACTTGGGATGTTAAATCTGTCTAATTAATTTTGGATAATCAATAACTGCAATTTGTTATAAATTCACAGGTATTTTAAATGTCCATATTTTTAGGACTTGTGAATTTACTTTGCATCCAGTCATCATCTTATAGTTATATCTATATTAATTGCCATGCTTATAAATGCTATATTTTATGGTAATTATTTAGTAAATAATTGTGTTAATTGTAGCATAATTAAATAAATATTTTATTCACATATATCAATTAATGATAGTTTGTTAATTTTATGTCTATTTAATTGTGAGGTTATCTGATTATTGTGGATTAATTCTTGATTTATTGTGTGATTATTTTTTAAATCCATAATAATCAGAAGTATTAAATATGTGTATGTGTATAGGCTGATAGGTTTCGGCGATAAGATGTTTTTTTTGGCCGACAGGTTTCGATGATAAGATGTTTTTTCGGCTAATTAGGTAGTTAGGTGAGAAATTATTGGGCGGTGTTATTTTTCAAACATAACCTGTCACTATTACACCTAAACCACTATTACTTGAAACCTTATAAATGATGAGTTTTTGTTTGTGTTTAACATCATCATTTTTCAGATATACAGAGCATATACACACAATTGCTGAATATTCCGAGCTTTGAACGGAAATATCTCTCAATCTAGCTGGTGGTTTTTAGATCGGATTTCATATTCTTGCTTTATACATCATCCTTTATAAAAACTAACCCTTGTTTTTAAATTTCCTCAAAGTTCTGAAAATGGCATTGCAGAGAAGCTTTTTAATTGCTAAAGTTAATCATATTTCCATTCAGCAAATCGAAACCATTCAGGATGAGCAATTTCGGGCTTGGACACAATTTTTGAATGAACATTCATTAATTCGCTATGCTTTAATTACACAAGTGCAGCTTAACCATGATGCATTGCGTGAACTATATTGTAGTGCAGTTAACACTTCTGGACAGGACGGGTGTGCATTCACATATCGACTATTTGGTAGGTCGATTAGGGTCACTGAACGAGATGTTAATCGAATTCTTCATTTTCCTATGGAAAATCTCGTTTCTGATCCTACACCTGAACAGATTGAAATGTTCTTTCGTTTTTTTATAAGGTACCAAGATGGCAATTTCAATACTGGTAATCTATCTAGAACGTTTCTAACCCAGTATTGGAATTTTTTCTTTCACACTTTTAACCATGTTTTTTCCTCAGATAGAACAAATCAAGATCAAATACCTGAATTTATTCAAATAATAGGGTATGCGGTCGCCAATAATTTGAGGATTAATTTTGAAAAAATAGTGCTTGGTCAAATCTTTTTAAAAATGAAACGCTTGGGAACAAGAGATGTTCAGACTCAAGATGTCAAATGTCTATATCCAAGGTTTCTACAGTTAATATTAAATGATTTTTTGAATGATGAAGACAGGGTACGCTTGGAAAATGGTCAAAAGGTATAATGTTCTTCCATGAAGACGAATGTAATTAATTACATAAGCAAAAAGAAATATACGGATGTGCCTACAGTCCTAACTGAATATCTAAAGACTGTCCCACTTCCGTTGTTACCACGACCAGTGAGAGCAGGTATACGACAAGGTAATATTTCAATCCCTACTATTTCAACCTCTGTATTCCCTATTGTGTCACAGGAAATACAGTTTCTACAGCCCCCAGTGGCCATCTTACCCGACCAAGAGCAGGAAATCCCACCGACTCTAACACAGGTCGAAGAGCCCATTCTACAAATGCAAACACAAACACAACAAACTCCTACACCTCAATTATCACTTAAACGACCAGCCATCAACACTTTTGAGGGAGATAGTGCCTCAGCAGCACCACATAAGGAGTTAGTTACATCAGCCGCTCTACCTCATTCTAAACGGAGTAAACCCAATGAACCTGAGGTAACGGCAACTGTTAGTGAAACAATTTTTTCTTATCAAATGAGTGAAAATGTAAATAAGGTTGAATTGACGGGAGCAACTGGTGAATCTTCCATTTTACGGAAAGATCCATTAGTAGGAGATTCCTTTCATGAACCAAGTGTCTTCACAGACATACGAGGGAAACTTGGGTTTTGTGCCATTTAATCGATTCAAGTTTAACCTCCCAGAGGGAAAATCTCTGGATCTCTTTCGAGATTTACCACTTTTTACCAGTGTTCGGCAACTCGCTTCACGCGAGGACGGAAGCTCACGAACTTTCATTGCACCATCCGTGACCTCTGAAAAAGGGGCTAGGATGATTTCATTTGCAGGTACACATTTCGGTGGAAGCTCTAGAGGAAAGTTGAGGGAAACACCAACAGAACATGTAAGTGTAACCCAAACCACTAAACCGAGTGAATATAGAGTGTTGAGTGAAACACCTGCAGAACGTACAAGTGAGCAACCTACTCAACCACATGCACCTGTAACCAGAAAGGAATATAGCAGACTCCTTACACGGGTCCAAATAATGGAGAAAGAGCTGTCAAATATCTGTAAGTCCATTGCAGAAATCAAAAATTTGCAACTTATTCAACATGATGCATTCCAGGTTCAATTAAGTTCCATGGCATCCCAGTTTAGTCATGCAATCAACTCCTTGGTAAAGCCATCTTCGTCTAATTTACCAACTCCACATCCTACTAATCTGGAGGATAACCCAACTGAGGGGGAGAAGGTGGATGATCAAGAAAAATCTACTAGGCGTAAGGGCAAGGAAAAGGTTGTTGACACGGAATTAACTTTATTTTGGGAAAGGAAAAGCTAATGGAAGTATTAGTGCTATGTGGAAAGAAAGCAAAGGCAAACTTGAAGATATGTTCAGTCTAGAGGAACAATTGTCTTACACTTGGAAATCTGGAAAATGTATATGATCCAGAATGTACTTTAATATTATTTATCTTTGTGTTTCATTTTTTATCAATTGAGTTATCCTCTAGGAATTTGCTTGTCAAACCCTAATGTAATGTAATATGTAATAGAGGACATATATAACTCAACTAGGATAAAAGATAAATAATATTAACTCTATACAGGGATCGTGAAATTGGAAGAACAGGCACCGACAAGGATCAAGTCGCTGAAAGAAGTTCATTAACATGATCATGCCTCAGTGACAGAATAAGATGTACAGATGATTCAGTTGAAGGGCCAAAAGATTCCAAGTATTCAAATTAATTGAAGAAACTGCTGCAAGCTAATTAATTTGAATGTAACGAAGGTGTGAAGATCAAGATCAGTGCTAGTCACTTGTGAACCAGACCAGTGCACTAAGTGTCAGCACATACGAGAAGGATCAACACATTAATTCACAGAAAGAATTGCCAAAGCCTATTAACGATCAAGGACAGACATAATATCTCAAGCAGCATATTTGAAACAGAAGAGAGAAGCCCAAAAGAAGCAGCCAAAAATAGTAATACTATGCAAAGTTACTATGCACGATTACTATGCAAGGTTACTATGCAAGATTACTATGCATGGTTACTATGCGCGGTTACAATGCAAGATTACTATGCGTGGTTACTATGCAGGTTACTGTGTAAATAGTGGTTACTATGCAAGTGGGGCCCACGTGAATAGTACTATTCAAATAGTGGCTGGTGGGGCCCACATGAAATGAAAATTTTCAACGCGTTTCGGTTGGTGGAATAGTGGTTACTATGCAGGTGGGGCCCACGTGAATAGTGCAGCATAGTGATTTTCTAAAATCTATAAATAGGCATGTTGTATTTCATTTCAAAACACACCTTCCCTCACAACTATCTCTTCTCTCTTATATCATCTCTGTGTAAGTTGCTAGACAGTCCATCTAGTAGGAAAGTCGGCTTAGCCCACTTTCAGGAAGTGTCGGGTAGAAGGTCCTCGTGCCTAAACTATCCTAGGAGTGTTTGATTTTGTAGCTGATCCGTAAGATTAGATTGTGTAACAAACCTCCGGGTTTTATCTATTAAAAGATATTTCCCAAACAATTGTGTTATTTCGATTCAGCTTTCTTGATTTCATATCCACATCAAAAATCAAAATATTCTTAAATAACGTATTCAACCCCCCCCCCTTCTACGTTATTCCGGACCTAAAAGGAAGTTTTGGTCAAAATGGTCAACATTGACTTGGTCAAACGTGGTCAAATGTGGACCCACTGCCTCGATTTTCGTGCCCGGACCAAAATTCTCAGAAAATTACGAAAATTTTACCATGCATAGAAAATAGTATTTAGGTGACTCATCTCAAGTTTCAAGTCATTCTAGCAAGTGAAAGTATTTTATTTGGATTTAATACGATTAAATCAGCTTTCAGTTTCGAATAAAATACGATTGGTCTTTTCTTGAAATAGATACATCTTTTGACCAATGTTTTGACTTGAATAAATACTTAGAATATATTTCCTAATATATAAAATATATTGAGAGTGTAGGAAATATTTTTGAGTATTTAAAATAATTTTCTCCAGAAATGAAATAAATTTAAGAAGTGAGAGAAAAATTACTTTAAATATTTCTGGCACGAGATAAGAATGAGTATTAATATTCTACCACTGACTATTAATATTCTTGAGGATAAAAATATTTTGAGTGCGAAGGCGGAATATTTTTGAATAAAAAATGACCGTTTTTAAATATAGCACGAGTTCTCTAAAGAATATTAATCCTCGAATATTCTTTGTTCGAGCATGTCGCCTTATCAATTTTGCAACGGAGATCTAAAATAAATATCAAACCTTGATATTTTTTGTTTGATCTTATTGCCTTGGTGTAGAGATATATTCCATAAAATTATAATTTAATTTTTCGCAATATTGGAATATCTCTTATAAAAAAATAGATATTTTGCTAGAATTGACTTTTGACTTTTGACAAAATCAATTAAATTAATGAACTAGTGGAGATAACTAAGTGTAATTAAATTTTATGTTTAAATTGTACAAATACCAAAATAAATAATATATCGAAGATATCCTTTCAATCTTCCCCTTTTTGGTATTTGCCAAACAAAACATAAAATTTAAAAATTTAACCGTGTGTGCTTCCTCCTCGTGTATGCATGAATTTAAAAAAAATTAGACTCAATTCGAAGCACGCGATCTAATTCCACTAATTGATTCCTTGCAAAACAACTTATGAGATGAGATAATCTGTTAGGCATAATTCATATAAGAAATTTTGAAAATTTTAAATTAGGGATCTAATTTTCTCTTCCCCTTTTTGTTTGGTATATAACCAAAAATTTCGAATTTCCTCTTTCCCTTTTTGAATAATTCGATTAAGACCAATTGAATTGGTGTGATACCGAATGATTTTTCTTCGGGGTCTAATTTTCTCTTTTATTTAATGTAAGCTTTTGTATTTTTGATATATTTATCAAAAATTTGTGCTTCCCCTCAAAATATAATTCATTTATTAATCAAAATAATTTTCATCTTCCTTATCTCTTCCTATAATTTGGTGTATCACCAAATTGTTAATCTTCTCTTCCCCTTGTGGCTTCCCCTTGGAAATTCTGTTCGAGCTCAAAAATTGGTATGTTTACCAATTTCTCCCTTATTTTTCCTTTAATGTCTTCTTTCTTCTTTATTTCTGTAGTTTCTTGCGTTTATCAGAAACTTTAGTTTTGTAATTCTTAGATTACAAAGCTTTTTGTGCTAAACAAGTAGAACTTATGTAAGTTCTTTCTTTTTCTGTTTTAGTTGTTCATTTACTTTTAGAAATTCCTTTTCATTTGTAAAGGAATCGTAAAACTGTTTTTCTTTTGGGACGGTACCCAGAAATATATGCAGTATATGATTATTTTTCGAATCATTTTTACGTTGATCTAAGTTGCTCGTTCTTTGGCAATCTTGATTCATACGTAAGTACTTTTAAGCATTGGCATAATGACAGTGTTTTGCGCCAAATGATATCTAATCTACAACATCTGAAATAAACGTTAGGTACATATCTTTAAGAAGAATTCAGGCCTAACTCAATACACTCTTTATCAGAAGTCGTTCAGATCTACAAGTAAATGAACTTTCTCAATCGTAATCTGAACAATCATACTAGATTACTAGATACATAAACTTTCATGTAGACTGTTGAAGGCTGATCTTTGAATAGTCAGTACTTCATACAGAATCTGTAAATCAAGAGAAATAAACTCGAGAATCCAGGTGAAAAGTATGCAATACATGAATTATGTCGAAATGTAATCTGAATGCTTTTTCTTGAGATACATATATATATATATATATATATATATATATATATATATATATATATATATATATATATATATATATATATATATATATATATATATATATAGGGTGTGGCTCAAAAGAGAACTCTTTTTTTGAAGAAAACTAAGGTACTAATCCTAACCATTGGATGTATTATAATCAATGGCCCCGCCAGGGGCACCCACACACTAATCAAATACACCCTCACCCACACAATCCCACCTAATCCCCTCCGTTTTTAATTTGATTTTTCCCGTCAATCGGTGATATTTTTTTAAAATTTAATTTCACCACATTTTTCTCCATCTCTCAACGATCAATTTGAATACCATATGTGCTATATTTTAATTTAGTTTTCTAAGTTCTCCTTTTAAAGGGGTTTTCTTACTGTACAAGATAAATTCTACTAGATAATCAAAACAGTCAATCATAACTCAATTCTTTCTATTCAGAACACAATTTTGTACTAGAGCACAAAATTTACATGTAAGCTGTTATCACCGTAGTACAATGCAATAGGTTACCAAAGAGAACGCGTATGACTCATAAAACATATCTCTACTATAGTTCTGTTATAAGCAGTTCACAATACTAGAAATTGTTTGGATCTTTAGAAAAATCATAATACAGCTAATCACACAAGTTGATAAATAACCAAAATGTGATAGCTCCAGTTCTTTTCATAACTTTCTCATAAAATCAAGATAACATAAGCATAACTGTGAGTATTGTAGTATAGCAAGAATCTAGGAAAGTTTAGAACAATAACTCAAGTTAAACAATGCAGTACTAACAAGTTATATTTTAGACAGTTCACAATACTATAATAGCAGAGATATATGACATACTGCTTGCGAATTTTGGAACACTGCAGGTATTCTAAGAGTTTTATATTAGTGATGAACTTGTTCATATATCATAGCAGAAACTCTGGGAATAAAACTAGTATTTCAATTTTAACTATCTCCTGTTTTGTTTACAAGCAGTTTATAGTACTACATTAAATAAGATCTGTAAAGATAAGTACTATACTACCCCAATGAAGAATCAAATGAAATCACAGAGTAGTCCATTAACTTAACTATCACTGATAAGATTTTAAAGATCACAGTTGATAAGTATACCAGGCCAAATAACTGAGACATTACATTATTGCAGGCACTAAATTAGATTAGCAAACATAATTCAATTATTTTCTATATTTCTTATCTATACTGAGCTAATTCATGTGTAGTGTATGGCATGTCAGATTTTCAGATATAGTCAAAATAAGGATAGATATATATAATAAGTGCAGAGAGATAAATTGAGTTCAATGCAATCTTATATACATTCACATTGTTATTGAGTCGACGACTAGTCGGCGACTAGTCGGGAAGTCGCTAAAAGAATTAAGTCGAAGAGCGACTAATAGAAAAAGTCGTCCACGGGTTTTACCCGACCCGACCCGGTACCGACCCGACCCAAAACAATAAAATTAGGGGTTTTTAACAAGACTTACGTGACCTAGAGTTTCATAAGTCATAACAATAAAAAGAAAAGGCTGGGCTGCTCATCTCCACAACAGATTGATCATCTCCCATTCAACTCAGTTGGCGGCGGCGGCACAACTCCGGTAAGCTATTCTCCTTTTCTTCTCTTCTTCATCTCTTTCTCTTCTCTATCTTCTCTCTTTTTTTCTCTTCTCTTTGTTTGCAACTACAGCTCGTGTTCGTGTGTATATACACACACGTTGTGTGTATATATACGTGGGCAAGTGGGCAACTGTTTACCAAATTGTAACATTTTTATTCATACTTTAACATTTTTTTTTACTTTTTTGTATATCTTTTATTTTTAAAAATTACCTTCTGATTTTATTTAAAAACTTTTAATAATTATTTTTGTATCCAGTTTTATTTTATTAAAAATATTTTAATAGATATTTTTTAAAATTTTAATTATTTTTTATTCAAATTTAATATTTTTTTATATTACTTTTTTTTTATTTTCAATCATTTATAAACACTCCTGGAGTCTTTCTCATTCATATTTCAATTTCCAAACATCAGTTTTACAAATGTACAGGAATCTAAATTTTGCAAAAATTTAGACAGTAGCTTTTTGCTCTGTTTTTGCTATTGCTCTGTTTTATCCTGTAGCTTTTTTTTGTCAGCTCTGTTTGTTTCCTGGACAGTCCTGGACAAGTGCATAATCTTCCGTTCTTTTTTCCTGCAGTCCACACCATCATTTAATCTCTACCTGCAATAACTCTATTGATGATGATCATCATCATGATGATGGATGGGGGGAAGATGAAGACAAAACTCCTATTGATGATGAGGATGTGGAAGATGACTACGGTTTACCTCCCGATCCATCTTTGAAGAAGACTCAAGGAGAAGATGAAGACTTTGAGATGGATGATTATGTTTGATTAGTTTATTCACTCGTTTATTGTGTTTTTGTTTGCTTAGGGATGCTTGACTTTTGGTATTTGAACTTATTGTTTATTACCTTTTATTTGAAATATGAAATTGATGTGTTTTTATCTATATTATATAATATTTACTAAATATATATATATGTATATCACGACTTGCCGACTTATTTCGACTAGTCGAGCGACTTGTCGACTAGTCGATTCCAAGGTATCTGGGTGCCGAGACTCGACTTGGCGCCGCAATAACCTTGTACATTCAAAAGGAGTTCAAATTAATCAGTGTGGTTCACTTTAAAGAACTAGTTGCATTGGCATTATTACAACTTAAAAGCATAATACCAGAAGCAAAGCACACAAACTTATATATATATATATATATATATATAGACAGTTAGCACATATGAAGACAATTTTGAATACATTCATGTTTTAACAGCTCACAAGCATTTGAAAAAGTGATGATGCAATTTGGTGATACTACAGTGCACACATTTAATGAGTTGCAGGGCATGCATAGACAAACTATAAGCATATGAAATAGTATGCAGCTGTAAAAGAACCTTGTTGATACATATGTCATACAGTTTCTACATTTGTCCCTTATTACATGATATTTTAAGACCAAATCTGGATGCATGCTTGAGTAATATAGGTGACAGACTCATGTAAATGCATGTATCAGTATGTATAACTCATGATCCTACTAAGTACATGGTATAGTGTTTTTATTTAATGAGATGCTTGACATATAGTGGACAGGAGTGTATATGTGTCAGTGTGTGTGTGTGGTGTCAGACATGTGTGTGTGTGACTATGTAATACTCACAGAATATTCTAAGTTCGTCATACAAAATGGATAACAGTAGTTTTTCATGAAGTGAATGAGGAATACATGACACATATGACTGTTTTTGAGTATACACATAAGGGGACAGGTAACAAAAGGCTATTTCCTAAAGACAAATTTGTATCCCTTGAAGTCCACTGTGGTCATTTCACATTTAATGCCAAGATGCCCCTTTTTATACTAATAAGAATATATTGAAGACTCCAAGTACTATTTATCACAAATGATTAATTTATGGAGACTTTAGGCAATATATATATAAGTAAGTGCACTGGCATATAGCACACATCACATTTTGACCAAGTCAATCAAGATAAACAAGCATGCGCTACATAGAGGACACGGACAACATTTCAGTATTTCACAGACACAATATGATCAATTAACTAGATATATGCAAAGTATGAATCCTATTGATCTAAGTGGCCGTTTATCACCCCAGTGACCAGATACTGAGGTTCTCAAGAGGATCCCCAGCCAAGTCTTTGGGTGAGGGCAAGTGTGTGAGTGTAATCATGATTGTATATAGTTATAAATGATAATAGTATCCTTAACAAAGTCTAACCAGTGCATACCATTTCAACTGAACAACCAAGCTATAATCAGATAACACACCAGGATAGTCAAGGTCATTTGTCAAATATTGAAGATCATATAACAGCAAGGGATAATATCATGTCCATCTTGAATCTTAAACACTTAAAGCATTCAGTAGACCAATCCAAGTAGTATTAGCATAAACCAATTAACACAGATAACAAGAACACTTGTTTTGACTAAGTCAATTCAGTATTTTCAGTTTAGACAGTGTTATTAGTCATACATTCAACATTATTTAGGCAAAACCGTAACCAACAAAAGCCAATGTGAAAAAGAATCCTTAAAGCACATCATTCGATTTTCTTTCAGCATATCCATATAGCCAGGTCAATTCATTTACCAATCAACTAAGCAGTTCAATTATCTAACAAAATCACAAACCCAAATTCATCAATTTATACAAATCGAATATTCCAGGCATACTGAATTATCAAGTTATCCATTCATCTATATCATCTAAACAGTGTATTAATAATTCGAACTCATATCTTGAATTTTCAGGCTGGTAAACATCACATACGCACATATTTGACCAAGTCGACTTAACATTGATAAAGTCTGGACTTCCACTTTGTTGACAACCAATATCATTTTAAGTCACAGAACACATAGATAATATCACATAAGCATAGATAGAGACAGTGTTATTAAACATATCACAGATACTTACCAACACTGTTTCATTTATTCAAAACACACAAGTTGACTAAGTCAAATAGTATAGACATACTTCTCATGTGTACAGTTACATATTCAAATCAATCTTATTAGATACAGGTTGCAAATCAACATTCTCGCATATTCAAACATATTGATAATCATATTATGACCAGAAATTTATCATAGGCACTTTGAGTCTTAAATTATATAGGGTTAGCAGAGATTTAGCATAGACAGAAACCATTCTGCAGGAACATGTTAACATTTTTCAATGTTTTCACAATACTCATTAACTTAACACAAATAATACAATTACTTAATTAATGGGTTAAATCTCAAAATGCTTACTGAAATGGAGGGCTAGTATCAAATTGCTCACTCTAGTTATCGGCATCTCATGTAAATCATTATAGTTGCAAGTAATGACATCAATGTTGTGTTCGAAAAATAAAAGTAAATTTTTGTTGATTCTACACATTTTTTTTTGAATGTTACAGCAACCAAATGAAAAGTTATTAAATTCTAGTATTTTAGATAATATATTTAGAATTTAAAAAGTTTGTTTACTATTTATTTTTAATTAAAACAAGGAAATGGCTATAAAATTAAAAATAAATATTAAATGATTTTAAAAAAATCTAAATATATTATCTGAATTAGTAGAATTTAACAATTTTTCATTTGGTTGCGGTAGCATTTAAGAAAAATGTGTAGAATTAACAAAAGATTATTTTTAGTTTTTGAACACAACGTTTCTATCATTACTTGTAACTATAATGGTATACATGAGATGCCGATAACTACAATGAGCAATTTGATACTAACCCTTCACTTCAGTGAGCATTTTGATATTTAACCCCTTAATTAATCATGTTAATAGAATTTGCCAGAACAGTAGACAAGACAAAATTCAGAGTGACTTATACATACAGGATTCCAAGAGAACTGAATTATCAAGTATATTTGTTTATAATTCGAACAAATTACTATATCACATATGGACCAGTAAACAAGAAAATACTTGACTAAGTCAATCCCACGTATGTACAATAATAACAGATATCTATGACATACTACATCTCTTATTAATCATAATTATCTCTAACTCAACATATATTCATCTTTACCAGCGTAGTTCATACAACAAGATAAAGATAAATTGAGCACTTTGACTTATCCTATCGCAATCATCATAATTATATCAATTTCTTGCACATTTGAAAGTCTAGATGTACTAACATCCAATTTGACATGTAATTCAACAATGCGCGAACTCATACAGAGAGCTATATCAATATATTCGAAAGCTTAAGCAAGATAAGAACACGAAATCACATAGATTTTCACAGAGAACACACAAATTCTTCAGTTTAATCAAAATAATACCTTTGCCCGAGGCCTTGTAGTCTTCTCGGGTACTTACCAATCCAAACATCGAGATCTATTTAGGCGATAACGATTTGTATATCAAAGTCCTTTTTATGTACCCAACCCATTTGAATTCACTGTCGATTTGACATATCTGATAATCAATTCGATGTTTTAGAAGATGTGTAGTGTAAAACTAGAAGTATAATCGATACTTCATCGGAGAAAGACGATGAAATCGTCGGAAAAATGAAGAACCGAGAGGTTTCGAGAGAGAGTGAGATACACACGCGGCTGCTACACACACAATGAATAGTATATATTATTTAGTATATATAATTTATAAAATTAATGGCCAAGATTAATCCCTCCTTAAGATCGAACGGATGACATTAACTAGTGGGTCAAAATAACCAAAATAATAATAAAATAGTATATTTTATTTTCTGAAAATAGTTTTGAAAACTAATAATAATACTAGCATAAAAGCCCGTGCAAGGCACGTGCACTGAACTAATTTCTCGTAATTAAAAATATGATAAACTATAAGATTTCAATTTAGAGAAAATGCCCAAACTACACCATTTGGTGTGGAAAGTACCCGAAATACCGATTTCCAATCGAGCCTGCCATTTTTAACCACGCAGTGCGCATATTGTACATGCGTGGCCCGGGATACGCAGTGGAAAGTGCCCGAAATACCGATTTCCAATCGAGCCTGCCCTTTTTGACCACGGAGTGTGCATACTGTACATGCGTGGCATGGGATACACATTTCAGAAATGCGTATCCCAAGTCACGCATGTACAGTATGCGTAATGACGTCATATGACGTCATTATCTCATAAACGTCTCCGCGTTCAAGCGGCCTCAAAATCGCCATTTCGTTCGCTCAACTTCGTTCACCACCCTCCGGTTGCCTCCACCACATCTGAGGACATACAAATGATGCCCAAACTGGCCTCATCATTTTCCTCTACTTTGTGTTTGTTTTCCGGCCCCGCAGGAGTGTGCACAAACCAACCGGAAACTACATAGCAAAAAAAGCTTCGTTTTAGGCTTTTTAAATCCGGCAAACCAAATGGAAATCGAATGGTATAGGAATGTAGAGGGGGAGAAGACGTTCATTTTGGTGTTTGGTACGTGAATTAAAGATGCCTGGAATGGTGTGAACAAAGTCCCCGAAAATCTGATAGAAAAACGACTTCGACGTCGTTCGAGAGAGGAGATGAACAGTGGCCAATACGCATGTTCAATATGCGTATCTATAGTCACAGATTTTGAATTTTACAAAATATACACATAGCTTCATTGCGTGTAACACCTATTCGCATTTCAGAAATGCGTGTTCCCTATTCGCCAGCTCAGAATGCGTGGCTCGTGGGTAAAAAGGGCGAACGATTCTGAATATAGGCATTTTGGACAAATGAAAATAAAATATGGGTAGTTTGGTATCTCACCCTTCAAGTTATCTAATATTTGTATAATTATTTTATAATTTTCCATACTAATTTTTTATATTACATTTTGAATTAGTTTTTAACTCAATTTTAAAATTGTCTAAATAGGGCTTAATGATCCTATAGTTAATTGTTGATAATTACCTAAAGTTAAAACATATTATAATACTATTCGAAGGCTAGTATGGGGTGGATTTCATTATTATAAAAATGCCATCCATTTTTTATACTCAAAATGCTGATAACTTAAGATAATTACCTACGGTTAACTATATGAACATTTTTCTCTTCTAAATATCTATACTATTATATTAAAGCCGAAACATTGAAAGTTTTGAAAGTTTTGGTTTTCTGTTTAGTTATCCTAGTTATTAAAATAAAAAATTAAATTAAAAAAACAACTCAAAAGCTAATTACTAGTTAACGTAATTATATTAAGATTAAAATTCTTTCATCCACATTGAACTTCTACTTTGACTCTTTTTTCTATACTATTATATTAAAGCCGAAACATTGAAAGTTTTGAAAGTTTTAGTTTTCGATTTGGTTATCCTAATTATTAAAATAAATAATTAAATTAGAAAAACAACTCAAAAAGGTAATTACTAATGTTAACGTAATTATATTCCGATTAAAATTTATTCATCCACATTGAACTTCTACTTGGACTCTTTTTTCTGCTCAAGCAACTCAATTACCCATTTTTTCTAAAATTTTTACTTCTAATTAAAACACTTTAACATTTAATTTAAAACTAATATTACAATAATTAATATATATCCAAAATATCACACCATATATTTCCGTAATTATTTTAGTAGCAATTTTTGTAATTAAAACACGCTACTTTTTAATTTAAAATTAATCTTGCAATCACTAATATACACCCAAAAATATCTCACCATATATTCAAATCATTATTTTTAGTAATAAATTAGAATAGTTAGATCTAATAATAAGATATATTATATGATTAAATTAATTTACTAAAAATTCAAAATCGAACCAGTAGAATTTTACAAAATAAATTTTAAACCATGCATATCATTATATAAATTTATATTAAATTAAAATTATAAAATTATTAAAACTAATGATTATATAAAAACATAATTATAATGTTAAACAAATTTTATAACCTATCAAAAGAAACCATGCTTCGCACGGGTTATAAGCTAGTTTCAATTAATGTTAAATATGATAAAATGACCTCAATGACCAACACATATATAAGAAATTTACAATCAATTTTTTTGATTTTATCTTATATTGATTTAAGTACTCAACCATTATATTTTATATTTTGATCAATTTGTCAAATTATATAAATATCCATATGTACCATACTTCATTGTCGAGTTATAGTCTAATTGATCATTGTAAATAATTGTTCTAGATTTGTAATAATTTTGATTTAAAATTTTATATATTTTTTGATTTTATTGAATGTTAATTAATTATTTTACTTTTTTATATATAATACAGATCATATTTTTAGAGTTCTCATCTTTTTAACATAATTTCATTTTTTGTGTATATTTAAATATATATGTTTTTAGACCAATCAAATATTTTATTTGTTGAAAGTCTAAATAGTTGGTCGATCAAACCCCATAATATAACTCACATATTTAAATTTTTATATACCTAAAGCTAATGTGATGCAATTATTAATTATGTATGATTTGATAATTAAAATTTATATATTTCTTAAAATCAAACTTTATTTTTTACTTCAAGAATTTAATATCTACATGGATTGGAGACGCAAATAAATAATTTTTTTTGTACTCAATCGATTAGAATATTTTTTGTAAGTTTATCTATTCAATATTTTAGAAATATATAAATCAATATTTTATTTACTCAAAAATAAAAGTAAAAGAAGAATGGACAAGAATAGAAGATGCGGCTTATCTTATAGGATTTTTGAACAAAACTCAAAATTAAGTGTAGCAAAGTTGGTTATTGGCATAAGTTTAATAGAAGAGGGTCAGTGGTTCGAATCCCAATACAAACATAATTTCACTTCTTTTTACATAATTATTAAAAGAAGGCATTTTTGTAATTTTAAAAAATATAGGGGTAAAATCGTAATTTCACGACCATTAAATTGGCAACTTTTGCCCTTGTGTCAGCTTATAATATATAGTAATAGATATATTGATGTATAATAATATGCTATGAATACCAGAAAATATACTAATATTTTGATTATTTGTTTCGAGATAAATATCATTTACTCCCTCTGTCCCATGTAATAGTTTACGTTTGCGGACCAGTTTCCGACACGGATTTTAAGGTGCATTTTAAGGATAGTTCTATAATTTATTTTTGATATTTTCTTTTTTTTGTATAAAAATAGAACAATCCTATTTTTATACAAAAAAAAAAAAGAAAATATCAAAAATAAGTTATAGAACTATCCTTAAAATGCACCTTAAAATGCGTGTCAGATATGCAATTTTTTATGTAAAAAAATGGATGGGACAGAGGGAGTATTTAGTATCTCAAAAATATTTCCGAAAATAATTTCGATAAATATTTGCTCAAATCGTTTTATCTTTATCCGTAGAAAAATTAAGTTCTCGATAAAACCCGATCGATAAAGTTTCATATGTTATCATTATCGATGAATCTGAGTTTTAGAGATTTAATTATCCGGAAAGATATCTTTTTGGTGAGATGACTATAAATAATGATAAATATTCTCACAAAAATACATAAATATTTGTAACATTTATATATCAATATAAACCATTATTTCGGAATTTCCAACATTCCTAAATCCAAACGGAGTTTAGTGAATCTTTCGGAATTCAATGGTTTCGTGAATATGTCTGCGAGATTGTACTCAGTTTCGATATGAGTCATTTTTATATCGCCTTTATTGACATGCTCACGTAGAAAGTGATGTCTCACATCTATATGCTTGGATCTTGCAAGTAATACGAGATTTTTTGCTAAGATCAATAGCACTCGTGTGATCGCATAACACTATATTGAATATCGGGACGACTTGCGGTGATATAAAGCAAGTTACCAATCATGTCTTGATATTTCTTAGTGTCAACGGGTGTTCCGTTGGGATCTTCTGTTAATTTATCAGAAGTCGACATAGGAGTAGACATGGGTTTTGAATTTTCCATTTCAAATTTCTTTAGCATCTTTTTACAATATTTCAAGACTAATTTACACTTTGCATCCCCTTGGTTTGGGGTTATTGCACTTCGCACCCAGTAGTATTAGTATATGCACTTTGCATCCCTTAACTTTCAAACTCTCTGCAGTTTGCATTTTTTTTATATTTGCACCGTTAAGTCTAACTGTTGCCGTTAGTGAGAGGGGTAAATTAGACTTTTCACAAATGAAATATTCAAAAATATTTAAAAATATTCGAAATTTTTTTAAAAAAAAATTCGAAAATATTTGAAAATATTCAAAAACTTTTATAAAAAAATTGAAAACTTTTATAAAAAAATCGAAAATTTTGAAAAAAAATTTCCGAAATATTCGAAAATATTGGAAATTTTTTATAAAATTTTTGAAAATATTCAAAAAAATTTATAAAAAATTCGAACATATGTGTTTACATATTCTTTAATTTTGTCATTTTATTTTTTGAATGATGTGTTCTTATATTTTATGCTCCATTAATTTGAAATTAGTTTTAGACTTTAGGGTTTATTTCATTTCTTTTTTATATACCTTTGTTGATCAAAAATTTGAAAATTTTTATAAAAAATTTCAAATATTTTCGAATTTTCTATAAAAAAATTCGAATATTTTCGAATATTTCTGAAAATATTTTCGTATATTTTTAAATTTTTTATAAAATTTTTGAATATTTTCGAAATTTTTATAAAAAATTTCCAATATTTTCGAATATTCTGAATTTTTTTTCAAAATTTTTGATATTTTTTATAAAAGTTTTCGAATTTTTTAAAAAAAATTTCGAATATTTTCAAATATTTTCGAAATTTTTTTAAAAAAAATTTCGAATATTTCTAAATTTTTTTGAATATTTCATTTGTGAAAAGTCTAATTTACCCCTCTCACTAACGGCAACAGTTAGACTTAACGGTGCAAATATAAAAAAAGTGCAAACTGCAGAGAGTTGGAAAGTTAAGGGATGCAAAGTGCATATACTAATACTACTGGGTGCGAAGTGCAATAACCCCAAACCAAGGGGATGCAAAGTGTAAATTAGTCATATTTCAATTGTGAAATATGTATGCCTTCATCAGATTGCTTAATTTGCAATTCTAAAAAGAAATTTAATTCACCCATCATACTCATTTCGAATTCTTTGCTCATATTGTCAGAGAATTCTTTACATAGTGCATCATTGGTTGAACCAAAGATGATGTCATCTACTTATATTTGTACAAGTAAGATATCATCTTTTTCTTGTCTTGTAAATAAGGTTTTATCGACAGTTCCCATTTTTAAAATTGTTTTCTAATAGGAACTTGCTCAACCTTTTATACCAAGCTCTTGGAGCTTGTTTCAAATTATCCACTATCAAGGTACCATATGTCTTGTTTAGCGACAAGACAAACTTACAAAATAGATCAATTAAATTTATAGGTACCCTTTTGTCTTGAGGGTCCTGAGGTTAGTCCATCATAAATAATATTTGAGTTTGCATGATAAAATCTAGGCATAGAATAATCATTGTTAGGCATGTAGATATTTCTAGGTGCATGATGTCTAACATGATGTTGTGAATATCTATCATTATCATAAAATCTAGAGTTAACACGATGCATATTATTTCTAGCATTTGCAAAGTAGGGAGCATTACGAATAGGAGCATGTTGATTTCTAGATGCATACCTACTAGCATTGTTATAATACATTGTGTTTCTATTTTGAGACATAATAGGTTGTTGAAACCTTTGTTGCTTTTGACCATTATAAACAACTTTGTTAAATGGTAATTGTTTTTCAACCTTCTTGTATGGTTTTGATCCTTTACGAATCCATACATGCTTCCCCTTAAATTCACCACTCTTGAATTTGCAATATAGGACCGAATGTCCATCTTTGTTGCAATAAGTACATTTTAAACATTGTGGTTTAGGAGGAGCTATAATAGGTTGCACTCTTGGTTGAACATCTCTTTTAGGAGGAGCGTTCTTATCATATCCTATACCTTCACGGTTATAGGAGACTTTTGAGTGTACCATTTTATCTAATATCTCATTGCCTTTAGTAAATCTTTGAACAACAGTTTCAAGATTTTCTTTTTCTTCTTTTAAGGCATCAATCTTGTTATTAAAGAATCTTTCTTGATCCATAACTTGAGATATGAGCTTGAAATTTTCTTCTTTTAATCTTTGAGTTTCTTGTTGTAATTCTTTTTCTTTTAACTCAAAGATTTTTGATAGCTCATTCTCTTTTTCAAGATTGTTTTCTTGAGATTTAGATGTTGCACTATTTTGAACTATAGATTCGTTTAGAATCATTAGGTTCAATAGATCAACATGAAGTTTATTCATGTTGACGTTGAGTTGTAACTTCTCATTTTCCAACTCTTCTACTTGAAGTACTAAAGCTACATTTTCTACTTCAAGGTTGAAAGCGTTGTCTTTGAAGTTGTTTACTTCAACTTTCAAGAGATGATTTTGATCATTTAAAAATGTCATTTCATTCTCATTTTGAGTTTGTATATCCATCATCCGAGTGAACTCTTTAATTTGATTATGATACATTTCTTCGAATTTCATTTTCTCGGACCACAATAGATGGAATCTCTTATCAACATCTTTATATTTATTGTTGATATGTACTACAAGCTCAATTAAATCATACTTACTCATATCAACTAGATTTAAATTAAATTCATCTAATTGCAATTTATTTGAGATGTAGTTGAGATTAGAACTTACCTCTTGAAGAGAAGTGGAGGTTCCCGTTGAAGTAGCTTCATCCTCGATAGCCATTAAGCACAAGTTGACAACTTCTTCACTAGCTTCCGGAGTTTCTTCATCTTTACTCAAATCCCAACCGTTTTCCGCCACGAGAATTCTTCCTTTAGCAAGTTTAGGATATTCTCTTTTGAAGTGACCCGGTTGCTTACATTCGAAACACACTTCTTGTGTTTCCTCTGGATTTTGTTCCTTATATTTTGGAGGAGTGTAAGGAGGATTATTATTGTTGTTGGCATTATTATAGGCATTTGTATTTTGAGTGCCTTTGCCTTTATTGTAGCTCATTGTTGGAAAATTACTCTTATAGTTAGGACTATAATTTTGTGAGTAATTAGGCCTTCCGTTAGAGTTAAAAACTCTTTGTTGATTGTTTGATTTTAGAAAGCATTTTCCGTATCTTTGAGCTTTGCTTTGTAGCACATGACGAAGTTGTCTCGTTAGTAAAGCAATTTCGCTTTCATCGAGATTTTGGAGTTCTTCGTTTAACTCCTCGTCGTTTTCATTTTCATCAATTAATATAGCTTTTAAAGCCATATTTTTCTTTTTGTCTTCCAATATAGGAATGACTTTATGCGGAATATTGTCTTCTTCGTATGCACGAAGATTCCCGAATAAGCTATCGATGTCATAATCATTTAGATTATGCATTTCTTTTATAGTAGTAACTTTAACCTTCCAACTAGGAGGTAAAGATTTAAGAAACTCTTCAGTTCTTCTCATTTTGAGTATAACTCTTTCCGAGTTGAGATAATTCATCGATTATGCGAGTAAATCTAGTTTCCATATCGATGATGTTTTCACCAAATTGGAGTTTAAAGTTCTCGTATTCTTGTATTAGAGTATCCATTCGAGAATCTTTTATATCAATGGTTCCTTCGTCGGTAACCACTAATTTGTTCCACATTTCTTATGCACACTTGCAATTGTTTACCCTTTTATATTCTTTTTCAGCAAGTGCACTTGTGAGAACCATTTCCGCTTTAATGGCAATATTCATCATATTTTCTTCAACGAGAGTATATTCACTAACCTTCTTTTCGACGATGACATCGTCAACCATTTTGGTAGGAATGATAACTTCGTCTTCTATGGCCATCCAAACTTTGACTCCTTGAGATCTAGCATAAATGCGAAACCTCGTTTTCCACGTTGCAAAGTTGGTGCCATCAAATAGAGGAGGGCGAGAGCAAGATAGGCCTTCACCGCAACCGATGGTATTTAGATACGCCATGTAAGATCACTTTTTGTTGTGCCTGTAAATATGCAAATCACTCAAAAAACACGTTAAAAAGCACCTCTCTGATACCAATTGTTAGGCCCCGCAAGAGGGCTATTTTAAGCTAGAAGGGGGGATTGAATAGCTTAATATCTAATTTAAAAATTATTATGGCGTTTTAAAATAATTTTCCCTTTTTAAAACTTTACCGAGTCGTTATGCAGTTTATAAGTGCAGAAATTAAAGACAAGGAAAGAAAATACCACACAGGAGATTTTATCCTGGTTCGCGATGGCGCAACCCCTAATGGATTCGCTCACCCCTACTCCAGTCCCCGAGCTCCTCTCCGGACTCGAGATTTTCCCTTAAAAATAACTCGCTCCTTTAGCAGGCGGAGAAGCCTTTACAACCCTATAAATATTGGTCTTGGTACGTATCTCCAAGATACTACCTCACAATAAATATAAAAACCCAAAAGACTCGTCTTGGCCCGTAACTCCCCGTTACACCCTCAAAGTCGTTGTGAAAAACCTACACAACTTATCTTAGACAGCAACTCCCCGCTACTTCTTCAAAGTTGATGTAGAACCCTTGGTGTAGTCTTTGAATTCCTCGCTTTTGCCGATCTTGGATCTTAGATGAAAGGTCTTGGGTCTTTCCTCTTCTTCACGGTGCAAAGGCCACTAACTCCCCGTTAGTGCCTAGGACTTGGGTCTTAGAACGAGAATCACCTCACTTCAACTTCACCTCACTGCAAAACTTAGAAAACAATATCTACGAAACAAACCATAATATAAAAAGAGGTTTGGACTAATATGTCCTAGGGTGACTATAATATTCTTACACGAATATTAATTAGGATAAGTTCAATAAGCTTTATTTGCTTATGACTTTATGTGTATTCTTTTATTCGATATGACTTGTAGATCGAAGAATACTTTTAATACAATACTCCATATAGTGAGATTTAAATATATCTCGGAGTTTGTAAATATTTAAGTCCTTTAAGCTCGAAGGATTATAAGGCTTATAATCGTATATTTTGGTTCGTCTTTTTTTGTAAAGATCGAAATATACAAGAAATTACTTCTTTATTGAAAATACGTCTATTTTCGAAGTAATGTATAAATCAAGTCCTTGTAAATGCTTTATAGCTTAAAGATCTTTGATAAACAACTTCTCGTTCGATATAGTCTAGATTAGACTATTCGTATATATTTAAACGAGAGTGTTATAATATTACTTTAACAATTTGCACTTTTAATATTAATTTGGCCAATTAAACACCACACACAAATATAACACACACGTGTAGAAAAATAGCTCTCTTTGTCTATAGGATAAATCGAGGGCCGATATTATGCTTTAAATTAGTGTGAAAAGTAAAATCACTCACAAGTGTGAGGACGGAAAAAAATGCGGAAAGTAAAATCACTCACAAGTGTGAGGACGAGAATAAAAGTGCGGAAAATAAAATCACTCACAAGTGTGAGGACGAGAATAAAAAGTGCGGAAAATAAAATCACTCACAAGTGTGAGGACGAGAATAAAAAGTGCGGAAAATATATAAATAGAAGCTTAACAACTTATTTCCCTCGGAACACTAGAGGTGATAGAAGGGAAACAAATCACGCTTTAGCACAATTATATATATCACAAAAATAAAATATTAATGGCCAAAGTAAGTGCGTTAAAGTTTTAATTAAGTGGCTTATAGATTCTTTTCCCTCGGAACACTAAGGTGATAGAAGAAATCAAATCAAGCTGGATATAAAAATTTGACCAATAAATAATCTGATAAATACGAAAATACCCAATAAATAATCCTAAAATTATGGAGCACTTAGGAATATTATAAAATGAAATTCTGGAAGTGTTGGTCAAAAATTGTCAACGTTGACTTGGTCAAACGTGGTCAAACGTGGACCCACTACCTCGATTTTCGTGCCCGGACCAAAAGTCTCAGAAACTTACAAAAATTTTATCATGCATAGTGTTGAGTATTGAATACCGTAAAAGAAAACAGAGGGGGGTGAATGGATTCTTGAACTTTTCTTGTTCGAGTCTATGTAGCAAATAAGTATTTGTGTGTGCAAGAGTGAAGGTGCGGATAAAGAACAACACAAGACATAATATTACTTTAATCTAATGTATTATTAGATAAAGGTTGCTACAATCTGTGAATACAAATGATAGTATTTTCAGCTTCGTTTTTCTCAGAGAGATATAGCTTATAGTGTGTGAAAAACTTGACTCACAAAGTTAGTTACTAAGGAAGTGAGGCTGTATCCTTATAGAACATGGATACAACCTACTTACTACAAATAAGGTAGCTAAAACAAATTACTTTCTAGTCTGTCTATCCTTTTTGAGTAACTGTCCAAACGGCTTCAGATTTGACTTTGCAAAGCCTGTTCAGATCCACTTCTTTAGCCCCTTGTCTCTTCTATATCTCTCCAAGCTTCCTTGTAGGCTTTCCAGAGCACGTTACAGATTGTGGTCCATAAAGTGCATTGGCTTGTTGCAGGTTTCAGACTTGTACAATTTCTTCAGTATTTTGTCTCCAAGAATGTATTCAAGAAGTGACTAAGTAGGTGATTCGAGAACTAGAATTGACTTGATCGATAACTCTGAGTTCTCGAACACTGTTATATTGACATATCGAATCACTTCTAGAATAGCTCTTTTCTTCAGGATTCCTTGAGTTATCAAATAGAACACTTGACTTGTCGAATCCTTGAGATATCGAATAGCTTTCTGAGTCCTTGAGATATCGAATGGAACTTTGACTTGTTGACTCCTTGAGAACTCGAATACTACTTTGACTTGTTGACTTCCTGAGTTCTCGAATAGAGTACATAGACATATCGAATCTCTGAGATATCGAATGAGATATCGAACAGTGTATTCAGAGATATCGAATATTGTCTTGAGATATCGAATCCCTGACTTCTCGAATGCTGGACTTCTCGAATAGACAAATATACTTCTCAAATTGGTACTTAGGCAAATTGTTCATTTCTTCAAATCCCAACTGTGATTATTTGACAGTCTTTATCTTCTTGCTTGAGGCATGAACCTTGGAACTTCTTTCAAGCATTATTCTTGACTATATATGTACAGTTACACAACTAGGATTTGATGCCTACTATAAGTACAAAACAAATAGAAACTCTACAACTAGAGGTTCCCTCAGTTAAGAGGTCATGTAAGTAATGCAAAGCATTACAAACAATTAGGCTTGTTATTAGATGTATACAGGCATGCCTCTGTGACTAACAATCTCCCCCAAATTGTGAGTGAGACTCTTAGTCACAATTTCATGTCTGATAACAAGCCTAACATACAAAAAGATAAAACTTTAAAAGTACAGGTATGTAGATTGATTGAGCACATGAATGAAATTACAAGATAAATGATCTTACAGTATGATGAAATACTAGCCATTCTCATTTGATTCCATCTCCATTGCCTTGGCTTGTAGATCATCATATGCTTTCTGTTTTCTTTCTTTCTCCTTTCTTACATTCTCATCCATGACTCTTATGATTTCTGCCATAGCATCCAGTTCCTCAAGCAGAATAGAGTTTTTGAAATCTTCAAGTACTGGCTTTAGAATGTTGGCAGGATAGTGACTGAGTAGATTCATTATGATATTGACATTGTCTCCATTTCTCCTCCTATACTTCACCATATAGGGATCAAACTGAACTCTGCACAGCCCCTTGGCCCTTAGTTTATCTACTTCAATCTCCAGTCTATCAAGTTCCTTCTCCCTTTCTAGCCATCTCTCAAGGCATCCCTTCCTTATCTCTTCATTATGATCTCTTTTCATCTTTACAAAAGCAGCTAGCTCCAGTTTCTAAACCCTTTCCACTTTGTCATTAGCATTCAACAGTGCAATCATCCTTTCTATGTCATCCAACTTGCCATACTTTTGACACTGCCCTTGTCTGAATTTCTCCTCTCTTCCATCAGTATATTTGACTTCTAGGCAATCATCAATAATGGCAACATGATAGATTCTGTGAGCTCTTAGGAATTGCAGTTGGTCTATATCAAAGTCTTCATCAAGTGGTTGGAGTTTCAATCCTGGATAAATTATCAGAGTCCTTGATTTGGATAGCCTTGGTTTCCTTGCAGCTTGTTTGAATTTGATCCTTTTTACATGGTTGCTTGGCTGAAATCTTTGACCTTTGTTGGTAGACCATAGTAGTATTCCATTAGCAGTTTGCTTTCTGAAACATACACATGGTTTCTTGGCTTGAATCTTCTTCTCTTCTTGAGGTGGCAAAACGGTTGCAGAAGCCATTGAATCAGATTTTGGTAGGTCATTACTAACAGTATTCACCCTAGACTCAGAGTCTTGTGTTGTGGTGAGGTTACTGCTAGCAATGCCTAAGGCTTGCTGTTTTCCAATCTTCCTCTCATAGACTTTGCTTTGGTCATCTACATATTTCTTGCCATCATTCTTCTTCTTCTCAACTTTATCACCCTTATCACTCATGTGATGTCTTCTCCTTCCATCACTCTTGTCATCATCTTTATCTCCATCCTTATTTCTCCTTGCATGGCTTGGCCAATTCTGGAATTACACCAGTTGAAATGAATTCTCTAAGGATATGCAATACCTCAACCTCCTCAGCTGACCTTATCCCCTTCTTCTTTTGCATTTGATCAACTATGGCAATGATCAGTCTGTGGTTCTTAGGGGTGAGATCATTGGGAATAACCAATTGATCCACATCTTGAATTTTGGTACCAGACTGATAGAGAATGGTTCTTGGTTTGGTGCATACTTCAGGGAGTCTGGCTTGTTGACCATTTCTTAGTTCAATATACAAACTCTGGTTGATCTCCCTTTTTTGCTCAATTAGTTCCAAGATGGCATCAATCTCAGTGAATTTCAGTGCTGTCAAGGTATCAATAGATATGTGCCATATCTTGCCTTTTGTCACCATCATGATTTTCTTGAGATAGATCTGACTAAGCTTTCTTGGAATAACTGTTAGATATTGGATTTGATCTTTCAGGCTTCTTCTGTATAGCAGGGTATCTCCTCCAACCTTTGCTTTTGAGGCTTGTAGAAACTTCAAGAATGTAGCATCATGATAAACCTCTGAGTTTGCTACTTCTATCAGCTTGGCCTCTGTAACCACATTCACTCCCACTGGATCAGCTTCATGTTTAGAAGGTTGGACTAGATCACTTGACATGGATCCTGCCACCATTGTAGTGGTGACATTTTGCTTTTGGCCACTTGGAGTAGTGATGTGCACAGGTGGTAAAGTGACCACTGGCAGTGTTGGAGGCTCATCCTGTTTAGCTTTGCCTTTGCCTGGCACATGAGGTAGTGTTGATTTTGAAGTTCTTTGAGCAACACCCTCATTGATTATGATTCCTTTTTCTTTAGGCTTCTCCCCCTTTGGATTTGAGTTCCTTGTCCTCTTCTCCCCCTTAGGCTTGTTGTCAGGCACAGAGGCTTTAGAAATGACCTTTGGAGTAGAAGAGTTGAGGTTGACTGATTCAACAGGTAGAGGGAGGCCCATATGCTTCATCATTGCAGTCAGCATCTGTTGTTGATGTAGAAGAACATCAGCTGTAGTGGTGCCTTGAGTGGTTAACTGCTCAGAGAGTGTAGTAACTGAGTCTGCAAGAGTGGCATTTTCTTGTTTGAGAGACACCACTTCCCTTTCTAGAGTGTCCACCTTTGTGAAGAGCTCAGAGGCCTTAAAACTAGAGAGTGATTATTCTTGGAGTCTCTTCACCTCAAACTTGGACATCTCATGAAGTGGAACCTCACTGACCAGCTTGTCTCCATACTGGTTGGCAAAGAGTGTCCTCATCATGGCATTGGCATCTGTGGATTGAGTTGAGAGGGTGTCAAATTTGTGGCCCAATTTGGTGATAGCATCCTTGAGTATAGCCAGACCATTGTCCATCTTAGTGCAAGTAGATTTGCATTCCAGAATGTCTTTGATGACTGACTCCAATTGGGGAAATTTGGAGATGAATTCTCTTTTGACTTCATTGACTTGGTGGATTGTGGCTGCAACTACTTCATTCACTTCTAATTGCAGGCCTTTTCCAAGATAGTGTGCAGCCTTCAAGATCCCCTTATAGATGTCATTGAAAGCCTCATACACATCACTGGGGGTTAGAGATTTGGCATTGGACCCCAGTGAAGTGATGTATTCTTCTCTTAGATGTTGGAGGCCTTCTGAGAGAGGTACAGAGAATTTGCCTTGCAGCCAAGCATCCACATTTCCATCTCTTTCAGCTTCATATGCTATTTTCTGTTGTTGATGTACTACATCTGCTTTATGACATAGCAAGATGGCTTCATAGTCAGAGTTGGATAGGTTTGAGGTGACCAGGTTTTGGGCAATCTTTACGAACTCAGGGACCTGATCCACAACCAAGCTTTGAAGTGCTTCAACCGTCAATTGTGGTGGAACAGACCCTGATCCTGAAGCACTGTCATGTTGCACAGGCTTCAGCCATTGTGACAAGAAGTCAGAGCTAGAGCTAGGCAAGCTAGACTCCTCAGTTACAGATGCAACTTCTGCAACCGGATGGATTGACTCTCCTACTGGTGTCTCCACAGAAGTGGGATGAGTTACACCAGTAGTTGACACAGGCACAGAGTCTCTAGTGAAAACTAGTGGAACCTCTGTGTTTGTGATGGTGTCATTAGGATATGCCTCAGCATGCATTCCCTCACCATCTAAATGTGGGTCCTGGGTGGTGAGCAAAGTGTCATGCACTAAGTCACTTGAAATTATTGGCTCATCAAGAGAAAAGAATTCTTGATGATCAATGCCTTGCTCCTCAATTGTTTAAGTTGCAGGCTGCAAAGAAATAATTGTGAAAGATTCTGGAAGAGAAGTGTCTTGTAAAGTAGATTTTGGCAACTCCCCCTGAGAGATAGAGGGAGTTTCAATTTGGATGTACTCTCCACTCAGTGTTGTGCCAGCCTTATCACTCCCATGTGCTGACTCTGTACAAATAGGTGCATTGGGGAGGATGCTTGATTCTATATATGCACCCTGTTGAGAGGATACATCTAGTGAGCTATTTGCCCATGATTTTACAACTTCAGCCATTTGTGTGACTGAAGAGGTGGTCTTAGTTTTCTTCTTCTTCTTTGGCCTTAGTAAGGGTGACTCCGGTTCCTCACTTTCTAGACCTAGTTCAACAGCCAATGCTGCTTCAGATAGAATGTTTAAGGGTGCAGACATGACTTCCTTTCTCTTCTTTTTACTAACATCACCCTTTTGAGAGGATGATGCAGTTGGTTCACTGTGTGGTAGAGTGTTTGGTTGAGTGGGTTGGTTAGCAAGCCTTGGGTTAACATCTTGTACTACTTGCTTAGGCTGTGCTAACTGTGACTTTGAGTCAAATGTTGGCATGTTGTGGGGGTAAGTCCTAAATAGACTCTCCATATAGGGAGTTATTTTAAGTCTTACATCCACATCATTCTTAGTCTCCAAATTACCAAAAATAAGTTTGGTCATGGACCTAGGGTAGCCTATTCTACTTTTATCTACACCAGGCAATTCAATCAATTTCGCATTTTTGAAGTTAAGTACTGATTGAATGAAGCGAGGGAAGAAAATTTCAGTACCTCTCTTGGCTGTGTTCTTGCCAAGTCTCCCATATAGCTCCTGTAGAATTATGAGACTAACATCTATCTTTCTCCCATAAGCCAAGGCATAGCCTATTTGCTGTGCAGGTGCACTAATCTGATCGAAGCTTGATTTCCTGGCTGTGAAGACTTGAAGAATGGTAGCAAACACATAGCTCCACTCTTTCCTCAGATGCTTTCTGTTCAACTTCCCAAGATTGATCACTTCTGAGTAGTTGATAAACTCAAAGAATTCCTCCAACTCTGCATTTTTGGCTAGTGAGTCATATGCCTCTTGTTGTAATTCCAGTGCTTGATTCATGTCTGCTGTAGTAATAGTAATATCCTGGCCTTGAATCTTGCAGTAGACTACGTAGGAGGTTATAGCATTCTCGAGAGCAATGACTTCCACTGTGGCAGTTCTCCAAAACTGTTCTAGGAGGTCCAGATACAGAGTTGGGTTGGCTGATAGTGCACTCTTAATGTATGACTCTGACATCCAGCGAACAAAACACTTGAAGTTTGCATTAGGTGCTTCCACATCATTAGTTATAGCGATGAAATTGGTTTGAGTGGGTATGGTGAGTTAGGTGTTTGCCATTTGTATATAGAAGAGAAGAGAATGAGGGTTGAAGAAGAAATTAAGCTTTTGCAGTTAGGGTTTTCAGAGGTTTTGGGAATTTAGATGCTTGAGAAATCGAATGAAATGAATCGAATAGATGTAAAATTGTATAAGTATGAAGTACTTGAATTGTCGATTAGATGTATGTTTTGTATCGACAAGTCAGGCATTCGAGAAGTAGAAAACAACTATTCGATAAGTCAAGAAAGGCTTAATCGATAGCTCAAGCAGATTGTAACTCACAGCTGGCAGTTATCTAACTTAGAAATAATTCTAAATTAAATAAAATGTGTTTTTATGAGTGAATTAAAATTTCAAACAAAAATCCAAAACCGGTTGAAATTCAGCGAGAATTCAGCCTTTTCAAATGATTCGAGAACTCAATATAGTGTTCAAGAACTCAGCCATAAGAGAACTCAATTACAATATTCGAAAAGTCAAGAATACATCCATTCGATAACTCTAAAAGACTCAATTCGAGAACTCGAGAGTGCTCTAATGAGACTTGTTAGAGATGTCGAATAGTGAACCATTCGAGAAGTCTGACTAATCGAAATATACTCATCACTCACAAAGAAAATTTAATTTTCACTATCTTTTAAAATTTACCAGCCATATTCATTGAAGAATATTCTAGCAAATTAAACAGTGATTTTCTCAAAATTTCGTAGAAATTTCAAGTTAACAAAAATATGATTTTCTAACATATGCAACAGATTTGAAATATGTATAAATCATATTTCAGCCAACACTTACTCCAAAAATATTGAGAATTTAGATAAAGTAAGTGTTTACTGCTGCAACAAACTAGATGCTATATTCAATTAGCCAGAGTCTGAAGAATTCAGCATTCCAATCTCACTAACCAACCTTGTGAAGGTGGCTTCATCTAATGGCTTAGTGAATATATCAGCTAGCTGTTTATCTGTAGAGACATAATGCAACTCAATGGTTCCATTAGTTGCATGTTCTCTAATGAAATGATATCTGATGTTAATGTGCTTTGTCCTAGAATGATTGACAGGATTGGCAACTAAAGAGATTGCACTTGTGTTGTCACACATGATTGGAATTCTTTCCAACACAAGTCCATAATCTCTAAGTTGATTTCTAATCCAAAGCACTTGAGCATAGCAACTTCCAGCAGCTATGTATTCAGCCTCAGCTGTAGAAGTTGACACGGATTGTTATTTCTTACTATACCAAGAGACTAACCTTTGTCCAAGAAACTGGCAGCTACCTGAGGTGCTTTTCCTATCCACTCTGCATCCAGCATAATCAGCATCAGAATAGCCAACCAAATTGAACCCTGTGTCCTTAGGATACCATAGACCCAAGTTTGGAGTGCCCTTCAGATATTTAAAGATCCTTTTTATAGCAACCAAATGTGATTCTTTTGGATTTGATTGAAACCTTGCACACAGGCATGTTGCAAACATGATGTCTGGCCTACTTGCAGTGAGGTAGAGTAGAGAACCAACCATGCCTCTGTAGACTGAGATATCTACTTTCTTGCCTTTAGCATCTTCATCCAGTTTAGTGGCAGTGGCCATGGGTGTCTTGGCAGGTGAACAATCTTCCAAGTCAAATTTCTTCAATAAATCCTTGATGTACTTGGTTTGACTGATAAAGATACCATCCTTCCTTTGATTGACTTGCAACCCTAGGAAGAATGTCAACTCTCCCATCATACTCATCTCATATTTGCTCTGCATGAGTTTAGAGAATTTCTCACACAGCTTCTCATTTGTAGAACCAAAAATGATATCATCCACATAAATCTGAACTAGGATAATATCATCACCATGCTTCTTGTAAAATAGTGTCATGTCCAATGTGCCTCTAATGAATTAATTTTCAAGTAGAAATTGTGATAAAGTATCATACCATGCTCTTGGAGCCTGCTTAAGTCCATACAATGCCTTAAGCAATCTGTAGACAAATTCTGGGAAATGTGGATCCTCAAAGCCAGGTGGTTGTTGCACATAAACCTCTTCTTCCAACTCTCCATTCAGAAATGCACTCTTGACATCCATTTGATAAAATTTAAAGTTTGAATGGGCAGCAAATGCCAAGAATATTCTAATGGCTTCCAATCTAGCAACAGGGGCAAATGTCTCATCATAATCAATGCCTTCCTGTTGAGAGTATCCTTTTGCAACCAGCTTTGCTTTGTTTCTTACTATTACACCATCTTCGTCCATCTTATTCTTCAGAACCCATTTTGTTCCAACAATGGTTCTATTCTTTGGTGCAGGCACAAGTTCCCATACTTTGTTCCTTTCAAATTGATTCAGCTCCTCTTGCATAGCAATAATCCAATTTGGATCCAATAGTTGATAAGTGGATTTATATCCACTTGGATCGTTCCATATCGGCTTAAATTGATTATCTTGCACTCAAGTTTGTGGTAGTTTTGATGTGTTTTGCTTAGTTGTGCAGATTAACGAGAAAGTTGATTAAGGTTGATGCTTCTATCGTTTTTGGAGAATAAATTGATTAAAATTCGGATTTTTGAGAAGGGTTGCGCAGTCTACACTGTTTTGGACATATCTGGAGTTCTATAAGTCCGTTTTCAGCGATCTTACTACCCACGCGAAGCTTGGGAGATTTTCTACAACATGGAACAGGTGTTGCACGTGAAAATTGCGCGTGGTGTGGGCAGGCTGCGTGACAAAGAGACTGATGGGCGCAGGTTGCACGCGGGCGGTGCTGAAAAATTACAGTTTTTACTATTTTGGTCATATCTTGAGTTCTACAACTCCGTTTGAGGCCCGTAATCAGTCCACGCGAAGATAAAGGAATTCTCTTTCATTCTAAAGTGGTCCAGAGGTCCAATTACAACTGGAACGGCCCAGAAATATTGAAGAAAAGTCAGCTACGAATTTTCCTTAAAAACCGAATCAGTTTAGGAAACGTATTATGTGCCGAACTGCAGAAATTCAACTTTGACAAGGAAATTGCTATAATTCCTACTCCTAATAAGTATGGTAATTGCTTTGGGCGGCTAGAACATTCCAGAATCAGATCTACACATGGAATTTGCAATTCTATTCTCATTCAAGAACGGAAATTGCCAATCTTCTATTCCAACTCTAAAAAGGCAATTTCTTGCTGGGCAAGAATTATAGAGCCGATATAAACACATCCTACCATTGTAATTTAGGAGTAGAACCATTACATATCAATTACTTAGGATTATTTGTATGTTTTTCATACTTTGTTTCATTATCATGGTTTCACTTGATCCCATGATGACGAGAGGTTCAATTATGAACTAATCGTTGCCATGGGATTCTAACGGATTTATTTATGGAGCTTTAGTATCTTGCTGCTTTACAGATCTGTATGTGATGTATATCTGATATCCTCGTATGGTATGCTTAATTGTTAGATGCGTAGCTAACATCTAATTTGTTAATCTCTTGTGAAGTGAAAGTGGATCTTGAGATTTAGAACTTGCCATGCTAGCATAGGTTCATGATTGTTTATCAACATGATTCGTAGTATGAGATGAGAATACTTATATTGCCCTATGTGATCATTATGGATAACTTGTTCTTCAACCGTTATGTTTTCAAATTCTATAGACATATAGGGTCTAAGCATAATTGGTGTCTATTCATCTTCTATCTCTTTTGTGGATGTATGTTTACTTTGGTATACGTATACTGAGAGGTAGCGTGTACTTGTTTCGTGTTGTCTGATCAGATATCATAACAATTGCATATAGTGATTAAAGGCGTCAGATCTAAGCAAAGTATTTAATGAAGTTAGGATTCCATGCTTTCTCTTGCAGAAGTAATTAGATTTAAATTCTCGTTAGTTAGTTAATTCTTAGTTTGTTAATTTGTTTCTTAGTTAATTTTTAGTTAATCAAACTCCAAATTGTTATTTGTCTTAGCAGTGAATAATAATCATACATTGTTGCATAGGTACATCTACTGAATTAAAACCATAACCAGATCTCTGTGGGAACGAACTTGACTTATTCATATATTACTTGTGACCACGTACGCTTGCGTGATTTTGTGTTGACAAGTTTTTGGCGCCGCTGCCGGGGATCATCGGTGTTTTATTTTTAGTTTATGTGCTTGTCAATAGTGGTCGTTAGAGTTCACTGACTCAGATTTTTTTTTTCTTATCTATCTTGTTTAGTTCGGTGTGTTCAGGTACTTGAGTGTTTGAAGATGGCATGCGATGAGTTACCATGGTGGGCATATTCGAGGACATCCATGCCTCAGCAATGTGAGCGGTGTTTGGGTGTTCATGATCCCTCACAATATTGTTACTACGAAGGAGTCGATCCATATGTCAGTTATGAGGAACAACCATATTTTCAATACCATCCTCAACAGTACCAGCAAGATGTTCCAGATATGTCATATGTCTTTGGTAGTGAAGAGTTTCAACATCAGCAACCTATTCCTACTTTTCAGTCAGATGAGGTTGATGATTTGAAGGAGATTAGGATGCTTGTAGAGAATCATGAGAAGTTTATCAAATCTATGGGGACACTTGTTGCTCAAGTTTTGAGTGCCTTGGAACAAGAGAATCAACAATTCATGCTAGAGGCAACACCAGAGAATAACGGTGACTTGGAGCAAGGTACTTCATGCTTAATTGAGGAAGACAAATTCCAAGGTGAGGTGAGCATTCGCAAGCCATGTGAGGAATTTGATCATGTTAGGATGGTGGATGATTTGGAAAGGGCACTATTTGGGACAGACACTATTGAGCTGCGCAAATTTCAAGAATTGGTATGTGCGTTCCAAGAGGCTGATGAACATGGGAAATATGAAGGTCTTCTACTTGTCTTAGAGTTTAAAGATGGAGGTAGCGCATTAGAGCCAATGGAGGAAGTTCTCTTTGAGGAACCAAAGGCTTCAGCAACTTACATTTACCCTCCTCCATTATATTCAAGCGAAGCCCGCGAATGTGTATTATTCTACAAATTGACAGATTTTGGGTCAACAGATGAAGGCATTGGAATAGGACATAGTTGTTACACGAATAGGCCAAGCGAGGAGAAAGGACAGAAAGTGTGCCGTCGTGATGACGATGAAGTCTCGCGAAGAGAGGATCAGGCAAACTATTATCATCCATAATGGAGGCTTGGAAGTAACGTCAAGCTATTGACGTTAAAGAAGCGCTTCGTGGGAGGCAACCCACGCTTTTCGGCTTTTTTATTTAGGTATGTTTTCTACTATCCCTCGTATTTACTTCCATTCAATGTAGACATTGAATATTTTAAGTTTGGGGGTGAGGTTTGAGGGATTAGTAGTTGTTGTATTATGTGTTCATGTAGGATTTTATGCTTTGCATATTAGTAGTAGTAAATTATGCATTTATGTTCGTGTTATCTACGTTTGTTTCATGTAGGACATTCTGTTTTTATGTTCGTATTTCATGTGAGTTCATAGTAGTTTGCATTTGCACCCATGCTTGATAGGAATTTTGTGTTGTTGAAGCTTTTGATTGAGAAGTGATATGCTTTGTTCTTGTGCACACACATACACTAGTAAGTTGAAGATAGTAGACTTATTGAATGTTGTAAGTAATCAGAAGGACATGAATATGTGCAAGATGATTTAGTTTGCATGCTTTGAATACAAGTCGGTGCATTAAAGAGATTTTTTGCTTGGGATTGAGTATGTTTTTCCACCAAGTGAGTTTTTGAGACTTATTGCATATTTGTTGCAATTTATTCGTTTGCTTGAGTGTCCACGGATTGTTTGCATTGTTAGCAGTTGTTTGAGGTCTTTCTTGAAATGCATGACATTATTTGACGATTAAAATGATAAAGGCAATTAGGAATAACAACATATTTTCTCATATTATCACACCATATTTACATGATCAATTAGTTAACCCGTTGAGCTTAATCCTATTTTTTTTTTGGTGACATACCACATTACTTGCCTAGACCTTTTTCTTGTATTGGCCTTACATTAATTTGAACCCACATTGTCAAAGGCTAGTAGAGTGCTTAAGGGAGTAATAAGGTGTGCAAGGAAGGGTTATTGTTGGTCTTACTTTTGAGGGAAATATTGAAAATTGGGTTTGTTTATTTGGTAGTCGGCATATGTAATAAATTCATGGGATCATTGTTATTGTTTATATTATTGTTTTATCTAGCTCTCGGAAAAAAAAAGAAAGAAGAAAAAAAGAAAAAAAAAGAGAAAAAAAAAAGAAAGAAAAAAATATATATATTATGAGAGCATGTTTGTGTTTGTTGTGATCCTATATCAGTCGACTAGTCGAGTGTTTGTTTTAGTAAAAATTACGTGGGGGGAAATAGGGTGATGTGTATGATTTATTATGGTTCCTACTAGCTTTTGACACTTCACCTGTTTTGGCTTATTTGACATACCTTGTCCCTAGCCCCGTTACAACTTAAATAAAGACCTTTTGATTATCGTCATTGATGTATGTTGTGTTAAGAGTTAGATTGATACCAAATGTCAAGCATGTTTATGATTTTGATGGAATTGAGTGATACACTTACCCTTGTTCTTGAGTGAATATTCTTTTGTGAGTGGATTGTGAGTGTTTGCCTGTTTTTGCGTATGAGATCCCGAGTTTTGTCTCAAAGATGTACTCTTGTAGGCTTAACATGTTTACTAACTTATTCTTACACTTGACATGGACTTGTGAGAACTTATGCATGTTCATTGAGTAGACTATGTGAATACTTGCACTTTCGACACCAAGACATTGCGTATTTACTTTGATCCTTAAGTTGATATGGCATGAGAGGATTTGAAGGTATGGTAGGATATTAGTACTAGATTAATTGCATTTTCATATTAGTTGCATTCATGCATTGCATTGCATTGGATTTTGTGGGTACATTCGCTATAGGCCCTCACGAGACCTTACTCGTCCACTAGGGCTGCCTAGGGGTTTAAAGGGCTTGTTGCATATGCCAAATGCAACCGTGATCACCTACGGAAGTGGTACTAGTTAGGTAGAGTTAGTTGTTTATGCTTGAGGACAAACATCGGTTTAAGTTTGGGGGTGTGATAAGTGGATTTATATCCACTTGGATCGTTTCATATCGGCTTAAATTGATTGTCTTGCACTCAAGTTTGTGGTAGTTTTGATGTGTTTTGCTTAGTTGTGCAGATTTACGAGAAAGTTGATTAAGGTTGATGCTTCTATCGTTTTTGGAGAATAAATTGATTAAAATTCGGATTTTTGAGAAGGGTTGCGCAGTCTACACTGTTTTGGACATATCTGGAGTTCTATAAGTCCGTTTTCAGCGATCTTACTGCCCACGCGAAGCTTGGGAGATTTTCTACAACATGGAACAGGTGTTGCACGTGCAAGTTGCGTGTGGTGGGGGCAGGCTGTGTGACAAACAGACTGATGGGCGCAGGTTGCACGCGGGCGGTGCTGAAAAATTACAGTTTTTACTATTTTGGTCATATCTTGAGTTCTACAACTCCGTTTGAGGCCCGTAAGCAGTCCACGCGAAGATAAAGGAATTCTATTTCATTCTAAAGTGGTCCAGAGGTCCAATTACAACTGGAACGGCCCAGAAATATTGAAGAAAAGTCAGCTACGAATTTTCCTTAAAAACCGAATCAGTTTAGGAAACGTATTATGTGCCGAACTGCAGAAATTCAACTTTGACAAGGAAATTGCTATAATTCCTACTTCTAATAAGTATGGTAATTGCTTTGGGCGGCTAGAACATTCCAGAATCAGATCTACACATGGAATTTGCAATTCTATTCTCATTCAAGAACGGAAATTGCCAATCTTCTATTCCAACTCTAAAAAGGCAATTTCTTGATGGGCAAGAATTATAGAGCCGATATAAACACATCCTACCATTGTAATTTAGGAGTAGAACCATTACATATCAATTACTTAGGATTATTTGTATTTTTTTCATACTTTGTTTCATTATCATGGTTTCACTTGATCCCATGATGACGAGAGGTTCAATTATGAACTAATCATTGCCATGGGATTCTAACGGATTTATTTATGGAGCTTTAGTATCTTGCTGCTTTACAGATCTGTGTGTGACGTATATCTGATATCCTCGTATGGTTATGCTTAATTGTTAGATGCGTAGCTAACATCTAATTTGTTAATCTCTTGTGAAGTGAAAGTGGATCTTGAGATTTAGAACTTGCCATGCTAGCATAGGTTCATGATTGTTTATCAACATGATTCGTAGTATGAGATGAGAATACTTATATTGCCCTATGTGATCATTATGGATAACTTGTTCTTCAACCGTTATGTTTTCAAATTCTATAGACATATAGGGTCTAAGCATAATTGGTGTCTATTCATCTTCTATCTCTTTTGTGGATGTATGTTTACTTTGGTATACGTATACTGAGAGGTAGCGTGTACTTGTTTCGTGTTGTCTGATCAGATATCATAACAATTGCATATAGTGATTAAATGCGTCAGATCTAAGCAAAGTATTTAATGAAGTTAGGATTCCATGCTTTCTCTTGCAGAAGTAATTAGATTTAAATTCTCGTTAGTTAGTTAATTCTTAGTTTGTTAATTTGTTTCTTAGTTAATTTTTAGTTAATCAAACTCCAAATTGTTATTTGTCTTAGCAGTGAATAATAATCATACATTGTTGCATAGGTACATCTACTGAATTAAAACCATAACCAGATCTCTGTGGGAACGAACTTGACTTATTCATATATTACTTGTGACCACGTACGCTTGTGTGATTTTTTGTTAACAACAGTGCATCATCAAGTTTCTTAGGCTCAACCTGTGATAGAAAACAGCCATAGAGGCACTCATTCTGAGTTGCTCTCCTAGTCCTTACTCCTGCATTGGGGTTTCCAATGATTTGCTCTGCAGTGTGTGATCTATCTCATTTCCTTGAGTGCTCATCCTGATTTCTTATTCTTGATGTTGCTTAATCATCCAGATCATGATCATTCTCATTTACTCCCCCTGTGAGGTTGCCACTACTCACAGGTGTGTCTTGGATGCTTGTTTCTCCACTGTTGATTGGCATAAATTCTTCTCTTGTATCATCATTCACTTAAGTTTGTTGAACTTGAGTTTCAACTTCAGTTTCAATCTCTTCATCGGAATCATCTAGATTATCAAACTTTAATGGATCTTTATCTTCATCATTGGCTTCTTCTAGTCCAGGTAGTTTGCTATCATCAAATGGCACATCTGTGCTTTCCATAATTTTCTTTTGACTGATGACATAAACTTTGTATGAAATTCTTTCCATAGAGTAGCCAAGAAAAATTCCTTCAATTGCCTTTGCATCAAATTTTCCAACATATTCAGAGTTATCCTTCAATACAAAGCATTTGCTTCCAAAAGTATGGACATACTCTAGAGTAGGCTTCTTTCCAGTCATCAAATTGTAAGGTGTCTTTCCAGTGTTTTTGTTGATGAGGGTTCTGTTCTTGATATAGCATGCAGTGCTGACAACCTCAGCCCAAAAACATGTAGGCATCTTTGCATCAAGCAACATTGTTCTAGCAGCCTCAATTAGAGTTCTTGTAAGAATCCAAAATTTCGGTAGAATTAAAACTTTTCCTATTATGATGAAGTGCATCAATGAATAGTGATTTTGAGGATTAAGAAAATTTTTCATGCCACCTATGTACGAGACGTAGTGTGGATATTCCGAAGTTACACTAGTAATCTACGGAGTAAATAAGTGTATGTAAATACGATCGGAATTCAGAAATTCCAAATTCTATTTTTGTGTAATATTTGACCGAGCAGTGAATTATATATCAGTAATATCAAGAAATGAGATATTTAATTTGAGGAATTGAGGAGTTAATATTTTGGAATTTTATTATAAGTGATTTGAGAATTTGGAACGAAAACCACTGAGGAAGTGAAACAAACGTTCTAGAAACCGTTGAAACCTTACAACGAGATTAAGCGATCAAGCGAGCGAATCATGAATTGAGAATAGTAAATATTAGAAGTCCAAGGAAGGATATATTATGAGAGGAAAATGGAATTGAGAATAAAATCCTAGAGTTAAAGGAAATGAGAACAATTGAGAAACCGCGAGAATTTTTTTCTGAGATAAAGAGAAAATACAAAGAAAATTGGACACAACGATTGTTTGAGGTATTGGGCCACACTATTACAATGAAGTGCAACATATAAGTTGTAACATATTGATTTAGTAAATATACAAGAAGGGAAGCCCCTTGGTGCAAATAAGAAAAGGAATGAAGGACTTGGAAACAATATGTATAAAGCAAGGGACTTGCTTGCAATTATGGATGGATAAAGGTAATCCAAATGAACCAATGAGGAGATGACACCACATGGAAAGAAGATAAGATGCATCCAAGTGAAAATATCAAGCATTATTGATCACTTTATCACTTTAAACAAAACAAAACAAACACCAAATACTCCATTCTGTCCAGCAGGAAAGGAGCTCACTAAAACGGGCCTAGAGACTTCATTACTCAATGCAATTTTTTGTTCTTTATATGGTTAGAAAGCTGTGAAGACGCTCTACAACTTTCATTCAGGAGCCTCGACCAGGAAACGAGTGCAAGGGCTTCGTTTTGGCTTCCAGTCAGGAAACTCACTTCCATGTTCTTGATTTCTTTGGTGAGATTGAAGATGGTGAGCATAGAGTAAGGCTTCCCCAAGGTTAACCAAGCTTGTTTGAGATTGTAAGAACATCAAGAAGGTATAAAAACCCTAACCCCTCTTGGCCATGTAGTAATTGTGATGTTTAATGTTAGATACATGGTTATTAGTGTGAATCTTGGACATATAAGTTATGGATGATTTAGACCTTGAGTTTAAGTGTTGTGGTTGTGATTTTTAGGCTTGTGGTTAGTGTACGTATCTCCATGTATGTTATAAAGTATGATCTTGGTGATTTAGATATTGGTTGTGATGTGGATGTAAGATTCTTGGTTGGTTTAGTGATATAAGCATGCTGAGTTTTTCCCAGGAACTTGTACTATTTTGTAGGAGGGTTTTGAGACCCCAAATCTTGTCCCCTGAAGTCCTAATGTATATTTTTGGAAAGTTATTTGAATGTAGTTTCCAGAAATATAAGGTTCATGACTAGGTGAGGTATAAATTTTGAGTTATGGCCTGAGAAGTGAAATGTGTTTCTGGATTCCGGACTGCACTAAGTGGTCCCCTTGTGAACCTTTTTTGAACCCCTAAAAATTTATGTAGGATCATGGAAAAATTAGAGAAGCTAGTAAATGCAGTGGGGAAGGCTACCCAAAAAGAATTGGATTAAAATATGTATTTTTCAATTTTATAAAAATGTTGAAGTAAAATCCGCGCAAGTGAAAAACCACTTAGGAGATTAGTTTAAAGTAGTTTTAAGAGTATTCACTTGAGTTTCGAGTTTGAGGAATAGATTTGAGTCGAATGGGTAAAGAATGTGATAATGTGATGACATGGTCATATAGGAGGGTTAGTGGGTCAAATGGTGGAGTCGCTAAGATGGTCTTGTATTCTTTAAAACCTTATGATTAAGTGGTGTTGCTAAGATACTAACGAGCGAATATTGGATATTTATAGATTGTCGCTCCACTCCACGAGCCCAACCACACCAACCTTCCCAAGGCAAGTTTTCCAACCCTAAGCATTTATTTTCAAGATATTATGTTCCTGATTCTACCTATGCAAGTTTACTTTTCAAAACTTATATATAAGGATTTTTTTTTCACTGTTGTGTTTGTGAAACTCTTAAGTTTTGATGATAACAAACTTATTAATAGATATAAAACAGCATGCTTTCTATATGTATACTAACTTGGTTTTGCATAATATAGATAGTTTACTGCAGAATATAGGTCGTATGCAGTGCTTATGTTCAGAATCAAACAGCATGCCAAGAGCGTGGTCATTCAGCAAGCCAGTTTCAGTAACAGGAAGCCAGTTTCACAAACAGCATGCTGATTTCAGTCTGGGCAGGTTTACCGAATATAAAGAAATCAAGGAACATCAAGTGGGAACATTGTTAGGAATATTTGTAAGGGCCCTCTGATTATTTTAACCCACCAGATCATAATTCAACTCATTGGGGAACAATATATTATCTACTTTGATTATAAGAAAAGAAGCATGACACTTTTGACTTTTTATTCCAATCACATGCTCTTGTCTCTCTCTTGAATATCAAATATTCTTCTCCTTGCACGCTCAACATCTCTTCTTCTTCATCAGTTGAATTTCCAGCCCCTCCCACGTTCTTGAGAATCAAAACAAATCTAATCTCATATTCAACCTTTTGATTTTCCTCCCGTTGGAGCCATTTCAAGCCTTCATTCAAATACTCTTGTTTACCTATAAAAGAGATGTTAATGTTCAGTTCTTATTATCAATACACGAGTAGAAAACAAGAAGATATATTCAAACACAAAGCCTTCATTGCAAAATCTTACAAACCTCTCAAACCCTACATATACGCATATATATATTTTCAGAGGGTTCATAGGTTAAATTGTATTATTCAAATCTGTATTGTTCAAAGTTGTAATTGTTTTGTTGCTGTACAAACGTTGGCTTATTGTGTTAGGGTGAGTCTAGCTAGACTAGAGAAGTAAGCTTGGGAAGTGTTACTTAGAAAGTTAGTTCAGCAAAGGAACAGCAAGCCATTTGTAAGCAGCAAGGGTTAAGGGAGATACATTGTTGTATCTTGTAATTGGATTATAGTTGATCAATAATATATTCTCTTACCAAGTTCGGTAAGGGACCAGGACGTAGACCATAGGGGATTAGGGGTCGAACCTGGCTAAAAGATTGTGTGTCTCTTGTACTTACTGTTTATATTCTTTCTGCATTGCATTTTAGTTACAAACAGCAAGCTGTTTTCGGTTATTTTCAAAACAGGTCATAAATAAGCATTGTTAGCCATAAACACCTATTCACCCCCCCTCTAGGTGTTGTTTTCAATTGGTATCAGAGCGAGGTATACTAATATTTCTGTCACAGGAAGGTATCGATCATGGGTGAACAATATCTCGAAGCTAAATCAGATTATAGAGCTCCTCTCCTCACTGGATCAGAAAATTACAACTGGTGGAAATGTAGAATGGAAACGTTCTTGTCCAAGAGACCCCTGGTATTAAGAGTGGTGCAAAAAGGAGACTTCGAATTTCTGGATGATAAGAACAATCCAAAAGATGTTGATGATCTTACTCCCGATGAGATTATCAAATGTGGTTACAATGGAGAAGCTAGAAATTCTATAATGAATGCATTAGACCAAGCTGAGTATGATAAAGTTTCTTCTCTAAAGACAGCAAAGGAAATGTGGGATGCTTTGGAAACCTACCATGAAGGTTCAACAACTTTGAGAAAGGTGAAGATTAGCAAACTAATGAATGACTTTGGAAACTTCAAGCTCAAGGATGATAAAACTATCAAGGAAGGTCAAGCAAGATTCTAGGTTACTATAAACTCTTTAAAGAGACTTGGAAAGGATATTCCACAGGATGAAATTAACATGAAAGTGTTAAGTGCTGTACCATTTATTTATGAGGCTAAGGTCACGGCTTTGGAATCATCCTCAACAATCGATACCATGGATCATCTAGCTGTTTTTGCTGAGCTAGAACAGTTTGAAAGTAAAATAAATAAAAGTCAGGTTGAAGGTGCTAGGGTTCCTCTAGCCAAAATGAAGAATTTAGCCACTGCATCCAGCAAGCTGACAGATTCTGATGAAGAATCTGATGAAGAAATGGCACTCATCTCACAGAAGATCAAGAGGCTGATTGAAAAGAAAAATAGAATGAAAAGGGAAAGAGGTGATTTCTCCAAAAAGAAAGCCAAGGAGCAAACTTGTTTCGAATATGGCAAGCCAGGCCATTTTAAGAAGGACTGTTTTAAGCTAAAGTCTAAACAGCAAGCTACTTTCAAGGACAAGAGAAAAGCAAAGGCTCTACTGACTTGGAGTGATGATGATTCAGACTCCAGTGATGACTCAAGTGAAGACATGGTGAATTTGGCTCTTGTAGGTCTAAATGATGAAGAAAGCTCACTAGGATCCATAAAAGAAGATTTTATGGATAGTGATTATTCGGATTCAGAAGATGATACAAGTGAGGTAAATTCAATCTATTCTGATTTAAATTCCCCTCATATTATGCTGGAAAAACTAACCATGCAGGTACCAAACCATGTATCCATGATTGAGTTTATGGAACTGAAAAATAAGAACAGCAAGCTGGAAAAGAAGAACAATCAGTTGAAGAAAATTATTTCTGATTTAATGGCTGAGAAGGATCCAGAAACAAATCATGATGATCTTATCACTGACTTAAAAGAGAAACTTAGTCAAATCGAAGGAGTTAACAAAGTAATTCTACGAAGGAATGAAGCACTCATGAAAGAACTCAGAAATCTGAAGTCAGAGATTGAGGCTAGAAATGAATGTATAAAATCACTCAAGCACAAGGAATCAAGTCAAGCCGAATCTTCAAAAACTGCTGAGAAACGAAAACAGCAAGCTGAACTCATCAAACAGCAAGTTGAATTGATCTCTCTTCTGGAAAAAGAGGTCAAAGATCTCGAGAAAGGGATGGAAACTTTTGTTCAAGGAGAAGACACCTTAAAAACAATGATGAAGAAGGCAAAAGTCCCTTTGATCAGAGAAGGAGTTGGCATGGACATACACAAGAAGCTTGGTGTACTCAAATATGATGGTAAAAATGGCATACCCTATGATTATGCTATGCCTTGGAAAATATGCAACAAGTGTGGTGGAAAAGGCCATCTGGAAATACATTGTGTGGTTCAAATCAATGATAAAGGGAAAACAGCTTACCAGAATGGGCCAGTCAGAAGACAAACAGCACGCCAGAATGCTCCTGACAGAAGACAAACAGCATACAAAAAGTCACCAAAAGTGATCCGAATGTGGATCAAGAAAGCTGATCTAAATGTTTTATATATCCTTGCTACTAACCAACTTGGACCCAAACCTATATGGGTTCCAAAACATTAAATTGGTATTTGTTTGTTTTGTAGATATGTCTTGCCGCCAAAATAAAGTCGAAACAATGGATTTTGGATAGCGGTTACACTAGACATATGTGTGGAGACAAGTCTCAGTTCATAAGTCTCAATATGAAGAAAGGTGGAAGAGTTACAATTGGTAATAGTAAGACTCTTCGAATTCTAGGTATTGGTTCCATTGGTAATAGTAATATTTCGATTAATAATGTTCAATATGTCAAAGGTCTTTCATATAACTTACTTAGTGTCACTCAATTATTTGATGATGGACATTTTGTTAAGTTTGGCATAGATAAAACTGTTATTACTATTGGTGCTAACAAAATCCCCCTAGTTGCTAGAAGGGAAGGAAATATATATGTATTAGATTTCGAAATGCAAGAAACAGCATGCTGTTTGGCAGCAATCGACAATGATCCATGTATATGGCATAGGAGGTTGGGACATGCACACATGGACTTGCTTAATAAACTATCAAGCAAGAATCTGGTCAGAGGACTACCAAAACTGAAATATTCTAAGGTTGAAGTATGTTCAGCATGCCAATTGGGTAAACAAATTCGAAGCACTCACAAAGCTAAGAAAATGGTATCTACCTCTAAACCCTTAGATCTTCTGCACTTAGATTTATTTGGTCCAAAATCTTATAAAAGTATTGGAGGTAAGCAATATGGTTTTGTAATTGTAGATGATTATTCTAGATTTACTTGGGTATTGTTTCTTAGTACTAAAAATTGTGCTTTTGATGAATTTGAGAAACTGATTAAATTACTTGAGAACAAGCATGATACAAGACTTGTAGGTATAAGAAGTGATAGAGGAGGTGAATTTGTCAATGACAAATTTATTACATATTGTGAACAAAGAGGAATCTCCCATGAATTTTCTGCTCCAAGGACTCCACAACAAAATGGAGTGGTGGAAAGAAAGAATAGGTCACTTCAAGAAACAGCAAGGACTCTACTACAAGAAAGCAAGCTACCGAGAAGCTTTTGGGCCGAAGATGTGAATACAGCATGCTATTTGTTGAATCGAATTATAATTAGGCCAATGTTGGACAAAACTCCATATCAATTGTTGAGAAACAAGAAGCCAAATATCAGTTACTTCAAGATTTTTGGTTCTAAGTGTTTTGTTCTCAAGACAATTGGTAAAGATGGTAAATTCGATGCTAAATCCTATGAAGCCATATTTCTTGGTTATTCTTTAACAAGTAGAGCTTATAGAGTTTATAATATTAATAAGCATAGTGTTGAAGAATCTATTGATGTTACTTTTCAAGAACCTAACAATGATCTACCAAGAGATGAGGAAGAATTTGCAGGTGAAAGAGATAGTATGCAACCTCAAGTCTCTGTCAACCAACAAGCTGGAAGTGAAAATCAGCAAGCTGGAAGTGCAAATCAGCAAGCTGGAAGTGAAAAACAGCAAGATGGAAGTTCAAATCAGAAAACGGATTTTCAAGATATTATGTTCCTGATTCTACCTATGCAAGTTTACTTTTCAAAACTTATATATAAGGATTTTTTTTTCACTGTTGTGTTTGTAGTTCCAAACGTATTATATGCGTATGCTTTATGAGATTATGTTGAAGTTTGAGATATATGCATATGTGTTTGTACACCCTCGAACTTAGAATGAAAATGTTTCTTCGGACAACGACTCTAGCAATAGAGGTCGTAGCGGTCCAAATATACTACTAACCGGGGAGCGGTATATTATTGTATCGTTATTAAATTACGAAAACCCGAAAGGTCATTCGGGAAGTATCGTATACTTACGTATTTATTATTTTTACGTTGTTAAAAATACTCAAAAATATCTATCTTGGATTAAAAGCTTATTTTAATTAAATAATTATTTTATTAATTGTTTATATTAAATCTCAAAATATTATTTATTAATTATCGTTCATTATTTTAAAGACAAAACTAATCCAAGATACCTTTAGCGTTTTCAAACTCGAACTCTTTCGAACCCAAAACATTTTCGAAAACCCCCGGTTAGGTTTTGCTTCTTGTACGTTTTTCAAGAATTATCGGTCAACTGAGGTCGAACTTCAACTACTCGAATTTTCTATCAAAATGATTTTTGAAAAGAAAAGAAAAAGGGGACTCTGGCAGGTGTGGGAATCGTTGACGAACGATTCCCGGGATGTGTAAGCGGCCGTGAGCCAGGCGGTCCATCAATTATTATTCCGGCCCAGGTGTTGCCGAAGGATGATTACGGATGTAGTTTTCATCGAGGGTGATTACGGATGTAGTTTTCACCCAAGGGTAGTTACGGATGTAGTTTCTATCCTTCTACTAGTAGAGAAGACCCGCGGATTGTTGGACTTGGTTGTGGCGACTGATTATCGTCAATCCTTGTCAGGTTTTTATGTTTTCTTCCAGTCCCATCCTCCACTTTGGAAAAATACTCAAACACTGGTTCTTAGGCCTAAGTGCCAAGTTGCCGATAGTGTGGTTTTTGATAAGAAAAATATTGACAACGTGCAGTATCTAGAACTGCAAGATTTTCTATAAAGATTGGCACGTGTTAGTGCACTCTTGCAATTATTTCAAAGAATGAAATGTTTTTGAATGAGAAACCTTCTAAGCTAATGGAAGGAAAGAGGTTTTGCAATAATGTATTCCCTGTACAGTATGTTAACCATAGAGTTTTTGCCGAAAATGATATACTAATATGTATATATTTTCAAACCTGAGATATATTGAAATGGGAACCTTATAAAGGATTCATATGTTATTCTTAAAGCTCCTTAGCGAGTATAAATGTTTTATTCAAACTCGGTGTTTTGAAATCTGAGATATATACCCATACAGTTGGGAACGTTTTCGAAATAAACCACATTATTATTTTTCAAAATGGCGAACTTGCTGAGCATTATGTAGCTCATTCTTGCTTTATAAAAACTTTTCAGAAAGAGAAGAATTTGGTCAGTTGACTCCGTACCAGCAGAAGAGGAGTAGAAGATTTATCCCGAGATGACTTAGTTCCGGATAAATACTACAGAGTAAGTCTGATAGGTTTTCAACTGTAATAGTAAGACTCGTCTTCAAGTGTAGTTGTATAAGTGGAAGTGCGTAAGATTTTGGATTGTACAGATGAATTGTAATATTCAGTGTTACTTTTGATTATCGTTTCTGAGGCTCTAATTTGTATGTGAGTAAGATTGAGGTCTGGATAGAGGTATTGTTGAGTTGTAAAGTTAATACAGGTATGATATGGTTGGATGGTGACGTGAAGACCTGAATCTCTGACCTCGGATTTGGGGGCGTCACAGTTCTATTCTTTCTCTCAACAACTCCATTTTGTTGTGGAGTCCTTGGAGCTGAGAATTACTGAGAAATACCATTCTCTTTGCAGAATGCTTCAAGTATGGCATTTCTGAACTCTGTTCCATTATCACTTCTCAGTGCAATCACACTTGCATTGTTGGCCTTTGTTTCCTTGTCAACTTTCTTTATGTGCTCAATGATTACTTGTGGAGCCTCATCTTTTGTTGCCAGAAATTCCACCCATGTATACCTTGTAAAGTCATCAACCATCACCAAGGCATACTTCTTTCTTCCTAGTGACATAATATTGACAGGCCCAAACAAATCCATATGAATGAGTTGTAGGGGCTTGGTTATTGATGTCACTGTCTTTGACTTGTGGCATGATCTTTTCATTTTTCATTTTTGACAAGCTTCACACACTCCTTCTTGACAGAATTCAAGTGTGGGCATGCCTCTCACTAACTCTCTTTTGACTAGAGAATTAATGGCTTTGAAGTTCAGGTGTGATAGTTTCTTGTGCCACAGCCAACAATCTTCATTTGATGCTTTTGAGTAAAAGCAACAAATTTTGTCCTTGTTTGCAGAATCCATATTGGCTACAAACAGGCTTCCTTTTCTTACTCAAGATAGAGCAAAATCACCAGTCTTTTTGTGGGTGATCAAACATTCATCTTTGTCAAAATCCACCTTGAATCCTCTATCAGTAAACTGACCAACACTTAGCAGATTATGCTTGAGTCCCTTGACTAGTGCTACATCTTCAATGATGACATTACCAACTTTTAACTTGCCATATCCCAATGTGTTACCAATGCTGTCATCTCCAAAAGCAACCATTGGGACAGCCTTTTCCTTATACTGTGATAGCAGGGCCATATCACCAGTCATATGATTTGAGCATCCACTGTCCAAAATCCAAATGACCTTCTTTTCATTTTCTTTGCCCTGCAAACACAAAGGTATTACTTTTCCTTCGGTACCCAAACAAGTTTGGGTCCATGTGACTTAGAGACAGTTTTATCATAAACAACATGCTTATCAACTTTCTTGGTATTAGTCTTCTTGTCACTTTTAGAGGTCTTAGAATCTGAGGTTTCAGACTTAGGTGACATAGGTACCTTCCTAGCTTTAGGAGGATTTGAAGACTTTGACCTTGTGTTGTGTGTGTGAGAATTGTGACTGATACAACCATCAATGAATTGCCTTCTTAAATTTAAACAACTAGTCATAACATTCATATTGCATGGCATACAGTAAAATTTATCACAAAAAGGTGCATCTCTATGTCTTAGAGACACAGAACAATCATAGAAAGGTTTAGGCACACTACCAACAGGTTTCTTGCATGCATGAGTTAAATGATTGGTACTGAAACAGTTCTGACAAGTTTTCCTAGGGGCATTAGGCACATAATCATAGTTGTTATCTTTGTTAATCCCTAGCTTGCCATTTCTGTTCTGTTTTTTCTTAGTCACTTTCTTCTCTGATTCACTCTTCCCAGCTGAAACAAACTTAACAAATTTCTTAGGTCTTGATCTATCAACTACTGACTCCTTGGCTTTTGACTTGACACTCTCACTCTTGGAGGATGCTTGTTGTTCACTGGATTGTGCCTCATCCTCATCATTCAACATTTGCTTGATGAGTAAGGCATCCTCATCAATTTCAAATGTTGATTCTTTAAAAATTGGATTTTCAGCCTTTTTCAAAATGTGAGGCACTTCCTCATGAACAACTGTGTCATCTTCAATGACAGCATGGACTTTTCTCTGTTTGAGAGAGTCATAGTCAAGTCCAATAGCTGCCTTGGGTTTAGCTTGAATTTTCTCACAGTAGGATTGCACTAGACCTGATGATTTCTTAAATGTTTTCAGTTTGAATTCATTTTCAGCTAATTCATCCCTAAGAGCCTTTTCAACTTGACTAGCACATAGAACCTTATTCTATCGATATTCAACTTCTTTCTTAAGGTTTTCTACTTGCATAGCAGTTAGCTCAAGTTCCTCATTCTTTCTAGTTAACATTTCATTTCAAGTAGACAATTTAGCAATCTCCTCATTAGCAGCAGTCATACTAGTATGAATATTAAACATCTCAACAGATAGTTGTTCAATCATGCATTTATACTCAGAAACAGACATATCTATAGTAGTAAGAGATGGTACCTGAGAATCCGATGGAGATGTGCCATCCTTGGAGTTGGCCATCAAGGCATAGTTGCAAAATTCTTGTACCTCTTCATCACTATCAGACTCATCCCAACACTTCCCTTCAGCAATGTAGGCCTTACCTTGTGTCTACTTTTTCAGAAGGGCCTCATACTTAGCTTCGAGCTCAAGAAACTCTCTATCCTTCTTTTTAGGCTTCTTGCATTCACTGGCAAAATGCCCTAGGTCATTGCATCTATAACACCTTACAGATGACCTATCCACATGGCTGGTTTTGAACTTGTTCTTGTTTGGTTTCACAGGTGCCTTGCTCTTGTTGAATGAATGGTTTTGGGTTTTGGGTTTGAAGGGTTGATTCCTTTTGAATCTGATGTTTGGAAATTTTCTGGCCATGAAAGCATATGAAGTGTTTTCCATCCCATCTAGTTCTTCAAGAGTGTAAAACTCTTCTTCCTCCTTCTCCTCAATAGGCTCACTTACTTCAACTTCAGTTTCTTCATCATCATCATCTACTATCTCCTCTATCCTTAGCTGGCTTGTAGATGCTTCTAGGTCTTGAATAGATTTGTTGACAATCAAGGCACATGATGTGTTTATCATTCTGCCTTGGTTGGCCTGAATAGCCCTTTTCTGAAGCAACTCAAGCTCATGAGTTTTTAAAACTCCATAGAGCACATCATAAGTGATTTTGTTCAAATCTCTCTCTCTTAGAGAAATGACCCTTTGCTCTAGATGATTTGGTGAATATAGCAGAAACTTCATGTTTAACTCCTTGGTGCTGTAAACCTTGCCATTCATCTGCAACTCAGTGACTAGCTTGTGAAATCTTTCAAACATCTCAGTAATGCTTTCCTTGGGATGTGCCATGAAAGCTTCATACTGTGTGACCAGTATCTGTTTCTTGTTTTCCTTGACCTCATCAGTTCCTTCACATAACACCTCAATGTGATCCCACATTTCTTTGGCAGATGTGCATGATGCAATGTTTGCAAACATTGACATGTCCATAGAATCAATAATTAACAACATGAGGTGACTGTCAAGAGCAACCTTCTCCCTTTCTGATTCTGTCCATTTGGAAGGATCCTTGGCCTCATAGGATCTTGGAACAGTTGTGGTTTCAACAATCTTTTCAGATATCTTTTGTTGTGGAACAAAAGGACCATTCTTGAGAATCTCAGGATACAAAGGATGAGAGGCTTTGATGAACAACATCATTTTTATCTTCCAGAGGTTGTAATTTTTTTGTCAAACTTAGGAACTTTCACCGTTCCTGTAGTCTTTGGTGTATTCGAACTCATGATCGTTTTTATGTTTTTGAATAAACAGCCCGCTCTGATACCACTTGTTGAGTATTGAATACCGTAAAAGAATACAGAGGGGGGTGAATGGATTCTTGAACTTTTCTTGTTCGAGTCTATGTAGCAAATAAGTATTTGTGTGTGCAAGAGTGAAGGTATGGATAAAGAACAACACAAGACACAATATCACTTTAATCTAATGTATTATTAGATAAAGGTTGCTACAATCTGCGAATACAAATGATAGTATTCTCAGCTTCATTTTTCTCAGAGAGATATAGCTTACAGTGTATGAAAAACTTGACTCACAAAGTTAGTTACTAAGGAAGTGAGGCTGTATCCTTATAGAACATGGATACAACCTACTTACTACAAATAAGGTAGCTAAAACAAATTACTTTCTAGTTTGTCTATCCTTTTTGAGTAAGTGTCCAAACGACTACAGATTTGACTTTGCAAAGCCTGTTCAGATCCACTTCTTTAGCCCCTTGTCTCTTCTATATCTCTCCAAGCTTCCTTGTAGGCTTTCCAGAGCACGTTACAGATTGTGGTCCATAAAGTGCATTGGCTTGTTGCAGGTTTCAGACTTGTATAATTTATTCAGTAGTTTGTCTCCAAGAATGTATTCGAGAAGTGACTAAGTAGGTGATTCGAGAACTAGAATTGACTTGATCGATAACTCTGAGTTCTCGAACACTGTTATGTTGACATATCGAATCGCTTCTCGAATAGCTCTTTTCTTCAGGATTCCTTGAGTTGTCGAATAGAACACTTGACTTGTCGAATCCTTGAGATATCGAATAGCTTTCTGAGTCCTTGAGATATCGAATGGAACTTTGACTTGTTGACTCCTTGAGAACTCGAATACTACTTTGACTTGTTGACTTCCTGAGTTCTCGAATAGAGTACATAGACATATCGAATCTCTGAGATATTGAACAGTGTATTCAGAGATATCGAATATTGTCTTGAGATATCGAATCCCTGACTTCTCGAATGTTGGACTTCTCGAATAGACAAATATACTTCTCGAATTGGTACTTAGGCAAATTCTTCATTTCTTCAAATCCCAACTGCGATTATTTGACAGTCTTTATCTTCTTGCTTGAGGCATGAACCTTGGAACTTCTTTCAAGCATTATTCTTGACTATATAAGTACAGTTACACAACTAGGATTTGATGTCTACTATAAGTACAAAACAAATGGAAACTCTACAACTAGAGGTTCCCTCAGTTAAGAGGTCATGTAAGTAATGCAAAGCATTACAAATAATTAGGCTTGTTATTAGATGTATACAGGCATGCCTCTGTGACTAACACATAGAAAATAGTATTTAAGTGACTCATCTCAAGTTTCAAGTCATTCTAGCAAGTGAAAATATTTTATTTGGATTTAATACGATTAAATCAGCTTTCGGTTCCGAGTAAAATATGATTGGTCTTTTCTTGAAATAGATACATATTTTGACCAATGTTTTGACTTGAATAAATACTTAGAATATATTTCCTAATATATAAAATATATTGAGAGTGTAGGAAATATTTTTGAGTATTTAAAATAATTTTCTCCGAAAATGAAATAAATTTAAGAAGTGGGAGAAAAATTACTTTAAATATTTCTGGCACGAGATAAGAATGAGTATTAATATTCTACCACTGAATATTAATATTCTTGAGGATAAAAATATTTTGAGTGCGAAGGTTTTTGAATAAAAACTCATCGTTTTTAAATATAGCACGAGTTCTCTAAAAAATATTAATCCTCGAATATTCTTTGTTCGAGCCTGTCGCCTTATCAATTTTGCAACGGAGATCTAAAATAAATATCAAGCCTTGATATTTTTTGTTTGATCTTATTGCCTTGGTGTAGAGATATATTTCATAAAATTCTAATTTAATTTTTCGCAATAATGGAATATCTCTTATAAAAAATAGATATTTTGCTAGAATTGACTTTTGACTTTTGATAGAATCAATTAAATTAATGACCTAGTGGAGAGGATAACTAAGTGTAATTAAATTTTATGTTTAAATTGTACAAATACCAAAATAAATAATATATCGAAGATATCATTTCAATCTTTTAATTGAAAAGGCAATTGGTTAATTATCATTAATTATATTATTTTAAAGTTTATTTTAATAATTAGGATAATCGTGCCGAAAACCGAACCGACAAACTTTCAATTCCTGTGCGATGCACAGGTTTTCTTTCTTATGTTATAAATTTTATTTAATATTACAATTATGTTTTTATATCATCATTATTTTTAATATAATTTCAATTTAATATAATTTAATATACTCATGTTTATGGATTATAATAATGTTTCCTTATTATAAACAAAGTATACGAATTTTTAATATATTTATTAAAAATTGGAAAATGTGGTGTGATATTTTCGGATATATATTAATAATTGTAATATTAGTTTTAAATAAAAAAATATAACATGTTTTAATTAGAAAGGAAATATTAATGGTCGAAAGATATAGTACGATTGATATTTTTAGGTGTTTATAAAAGTTAATATCTTTAACTAAAAGTAAATGGGAAAAAGACAATCAGATAATTATCATTAATTATATTATGTTATTATTTATTTTAATAAGTAGGATAACCTAACCGAAAACCAAACTGACAAACTTTCAATATTTCGGCTTTAATATAATAGTTTAGATGTATTAAATATATTGATGTTAAAAGACCAAAATAAACCTGAAAAGATCTAGTAGAAAGGAGGATAAAATGGTCCAAAAAAATTAAATTGCTCGGGGAAACCCACGTTGATGCATTAGATATAGAACAGATTATTTATGTTAGCTAAGTTAATTAAAATAGTATTCATTACATTTTGAAAATTTATGAAAAATGAAATATATATTATTTAGACATTTATTTTTTAGTGTTCTCTATAATACCCTTGTACTATTGGTCTTTATCGTTGGTACCACTCACATTTTGTCTCTTATTTATGGTATCCTTGTACATTTAACGTTTATCTAACGTTTTGCTAACGGATGGGTACCATTAATCTAAAACCTGAAGTTTGAAGTTCAAGATAGAAGTCAAAAAAGTGATGGCACCATCAGTAAAATTCAATATTACAGTGGTACCATTGAGAATATCCATCTTTTTCGAAAGAATCATTATTTGCTTATTCTTAAAAATATTATTACTATCCTTATATAATTATAATTAATGTGTTTTAAATTTACTTAAAAGTAACATAAATGCGGAACAATTATATCATTTGTCTTTATTATTATAATCTCGTTTAGCATATAATATCTATTGTATTTTTATTTTTAAATAAAATTTAAAAAAACTTATTAAAATATAAATTTATGTGCATGCATATAAGGTTTAGGCATAAAAAATATATAATTAAAGTTTAAATATACAAATTGATCATATTTATGAACTTCGATTACACAAAGTACACAAGATATTATAGGTACACAAATTACAAATTATTCATATTTTCGGTACAAAAAATCCATTTAATTCTTTAATTATAATTAAAAATTGTGAAATTGTGTTACTATTACTACTTGACAATAATATTTTTCTCCTTCTATTATGTACATGATCCCTTTAATAGATTATAAAATATATTCAACTGGAAAAAAGATTTAAAAATTATGAACTCAGCGATTTAACCATCTTTTAAAGGTATAAATACATTGTTTGATGATAAAAAATACCCATTCACATTTTGTAATTAATTAATCAAATACTGTCAGGCTCACTTATATATATAAATTATACATAAATATTAAATATTTTTTATAAATATATGTATAATATAAAAATAATAAATAATAAAGATTCTATTAGGCTCGCGAACCTTATGCTTACGAGCCAAGTAATTTAAAACTCGAATTTGATTCGATAAAATATTTGAATAATTCGAACTCGACTCGATTATTACCAAACTAAATTCAAATATTTTACGAACCAAAATCGAATAGATCATGAACAATTTAACTAGTTTCCGCCGCTAGTTTCAATTAAATAGCTCCCTTGGCCGGGCTAAGAGCAACTACAATGTGTGTCCATTTCAAGCATTGGGACACTAAAAACGGACTTGGGCTGCACTTTTATCATTGGAGCAACTTGGCCAGTTTTTGCCAGGTCAGAAATAACAGGGCAAATGCCCACCCTCCTGGCCATGGCCAGCTCGTTTATTGATGCAGCTTTAAAACTTTCTATATGTCTTTGCTTAATTATTTATTGCTTTCTTTGTTTTTGTTTTTGTTTTTTATTACTTTCTTTCTCTGTTAGTTGATTTGTATATTCACTTGGCCATATGATTGCATTGTCCTGTTTTTGCAAGTTGCTACCCAAGTCCATTTCTTTCTTACGTGGCATTAAAAAGGACCCACATGTAAGTGGACTTGGCCTCACGCATTAAAGTAGCTAATGAGGCTAGGAGTTGCAGAGCTCTTAGCAACATTGTTAACAAACAAAGTTAACAATTAATTTGTTCTCCCCTCAGCCCATCAAAGCCTTTAATCAATAGCAGCAGTTAACTCCTCAGCGTAGGACACTAAGTAAGTAAACTACCTTATAAGATTGAGAATACCCTTTTCCTAAAAAAAAAGATTGAGAATACCCTGCAATAAGACTTGTTTGGCGTCCCGGGCTAGACCTCCTCGCACATGGATTGGAAGAATCCACTGTTAGGCCAAATGCCCTCTTTGTTGAAGGAATTGAATCAGAAGCCATGGTTCTTGTTACAGAATCTGCAGCTATTGAATCAGAAAAAGTAGCAATAGCATTCTCAGGAGCAGGAGGAGAAGAAGATGCCATAGAATGTTAGTACAAAGATGGTGGAAGAATCCCCTGTTGACGGAATAAGAGTTGTTATAGAATGCGCCTTACCTTCAGACTTTACTATTGATTAAGGGCTTTGATGGGCAAATGCCAATAGTACAGATATCCACGAACACATAATAGGAGATGGAGCTCATTTTCACGTGAAGAAGAATAGGCTCAGGCTAAGGGCGAGAGAAAGATTGAATTAACCTTAACAACTTGTGAAAGCAGTTTAACTAATGGCCGAAGTCAAGTCCTTCTTCGCGCACAGCCAGACCTTCTGCTCGATTGTTTGTTGCGGGAAGAAGGCTGGAATCTGCCTTTCCGTAGCCCTAGGATAGAATGTGATATCTTTCTCTCCACTCCCCCTCCCTTCCGTCCTGTCAGATAATATCCCTGACTTTGACATAGAAGGGAATCTCAAACATGTACACAAGAGCAGAGCGAAGTACGAGGGTCGATGCAATTTAAGCGTGAGCTCAAGTAGAGGAGTTTCACGAAAGTACTCCTACACAACCAATAGCAGAAATCCCACTAACTAGTCAATTTTCATACACGGGGAATACTGTTATGGGCACTAGGCTGGAAGGAAGGCAAGATGAATCTATCAAGCAAGTCAATACTCTATCTATACCAATTGATTATGAACTTCAGTCTCAGTAAATACATATGTTATATTTTACCATTCAACATTTTGATCCTAGTCTTGACTTGGTTCACGACCTATCTTTAGTAAAAGGAATGTGCAGCTCACGTACCTGTAGGCTTAAAGAGTATAGCAGTTGTAGCTGTTCTGTGTGGAGCACGATCGACATAAGGACTTCTGTTTACGGAACGTAGCTAAAGGTGCTGTCTTAAATAGAATAGTTATCTTTCAGAAAGAAGAAGAGCAACAAACCTTTTTAGTACTACCAGACTCGAGGCGAAGAGGGATTTACCATAAATAATAAATAGGAGGGTTGAAGCACTTGCTTTGTCCTTAGCCCGGAACTCGTTCCTAGCGTAGACTGAACTTCTTCTTTCTTAGCGCCTCCTTGTTTAGTATTGAATCACTCTCCCCCTTCTGCCCTTGGGAATGTCAAATGCAGTGTGTTAACGAGTAGGGTTCATAGCTTTTGGTTGGATGATTGACAAGAAGGGAGACGGTTTTTGGGATAGATCAGGTTGGACCTTCGGATTGCCAAGAGTAGCTAGCTGGCCCCGAGCTTCTGTTCCATTCCCTTAATGATTCTTGTTATGCGCAAAGAACTGAACTGTCTGAAAGTAGAGTGAAGCCAGCGCTTAGGGGCTGAGGGGAGAACAAATTCATTAATTCCTCGTTTAGTTTTAATTAAAAAGTATTCCTCTTACAAATTTTTTTTATGTTTTTTCGAAATGTAAGGACCAGAAGTAATAATGATCCACATAAAAGAGCTGCATAGCAGTTACTCTAACATTACAAGTGGTAATCAGTGTTGTAAAAAGCGAGAATCGGACTTAATCGGTGGAGGCACTGTCCAGGGATTAATCGGATAATCGGAGATTAATCGGAATGATTAATCGGATCATTAATTGGAGTTAATTTAATATTATTTTTAAATATAATTATTATTAATATATGTAATTATTTTATTATTTTGATTATACATGAATAATTATCATATATTTATAAAAATATATTTAAAAAATATAGCATTATTAGAGTAAATATAAATTTTAAGATCTATTTTTTAAATTGGGGTCAATATGAGAGAAAAAATTGATAAAATAAATGATTTAACCGTTTAAAATATTAATTTCATATATGAGAATAAGATTTTTCTTAAAATTTATTCAATTATATTTTTTTTGAATTTCAATTTTTTTTTAATTTTTCTACAAATTTTTCAATTTTTAACCCATGAGTCCGAATTTTGACCAATTAATCCGATTTTTGACCGATTAATCCCGATTTTGACCGACTTTTGAGCGATTTTCGAAAAATTAATTTTTTAACTAATTTTTATAAAATCTTACAATGGCCTACCAAATAGCAATTAATCCCGATTAATTTCTGACTTTTTAGAACAGAGGTGGTAATAATACACGAATCGGCTATAACCATTTCATCAAACCCAGTCCACTAGAACTTTCTACACACCGACCTATACACACACATATACAAACAGTAAAAAACTCAGTACAATACTCGGACTCCCCTCAAATATTCAATTGAAACTCAAACTCACACGCTTCACACATTTATCGAAATTTTAGCGCATTTTAGCGCCCAATTTCACACACACAAAACACACAGTTCATCAATTTCGAGATGTCGACGGAGGAAGGAAGCTTGAAGAGGAAGAGATCGTCGGAGCCGACAGAGCCGAGATCACTAGCTTCGAAGAGGAAGAGGAACGACGACGATGATTTTGGTCTTGAGTTCTCTGAGTAAGTTCGATACATTTTTGCCTTTAGTTTGAAATTATGTGTATGTGTTTTTTATGAGATCTGAACGAATTTGATGATCTAATGTGTGTGTGTGTTTGAAAATGGTAGGGATATAAAAGCAATGATGAAGGCGGAGTTGCTGCAGGTCAATGAGAATATGCAGAAGATTTACGGTCAGAAGAATAAGGAAAAAGCTATCTCCAGGTCTCTCTCTCTCTCTCTCTCTCTCTCTCTCTCTCTCGTGTGTGTGTGTGTGTGTTTGTTCACAAATTAAGTTGATTACTGATTCTCTCTGCAATATCGAGTTTGATTTCATTAATCTGTGTATTTTCTCTCTCGATTGATGTGTTTTTAGAATTGTTTAGATATTATTATTTCGAATTGTTCGATTTGGCCTCGTGTTTCCATTGATTAATTCTCGATATGAAATATTTTGTAGCCATTGCAATCTTCCTACAATGCATACGGTTTTATATCTATCAACTCAGCTACTAGTGATACTGTTAGCTTGTTTCTCGGTAGGCACATTTCCAGTGACTAGATTTATTTTTTGGTCTGGTTTCTTATAGCTTCATTCTCAATGTTGTTGGGTGTATCACCACAAGCTGTTATGTGTATCTGTGATTATGTGTTCATTTGACTGAAGTGATAATGATGACAGAGGAATTAGATTACACCTATGTTATTTACAGAACTCGTCAATTCATCTTGCTTATTAGGTTGCTGCAGGGCTTTTGATTCCATATATCCATTGGGTACTTGCTATAAGATGCTATTATTATCATGTGACCAAATTATTATTGCAAGAATGTATGATTAATTTGTTGTGGCTTTTGAAGCAGGTGGCTTATGTTTAGACTTGCTTGCTTCAATTTATCTGATGAACTGTTTACTGACTGTTGATATTGTCTTGCTGACAGTGTGTATTCGGATATCGAAGCTAGTATTGATAAATTGAAGTCAAAAATAGAAAAGAAAAGGTGAGAAAGAATTAAAGATCCTGTACACATAAATTCAAAGTGTCTTTTCACATTTTATATCCTAACAACTTCCTCTCTTATGTCAGGCAAAGCTTCGACAAGGCGCTTTCAACGAGCAAAGAAGAGGTTTGCAAATGGTGATGGTAGTTTTGATAACTAATTGCTGCTGTGGTTAAATATGCTGCTGATTTCCTTTGCAGTTTGAAAACTTACTGAATAGTGTGGCTGCCAAGTTTGATGCCCTTTGGGAGGCACATGTCAATGCTCTACAAGGTACATCTTAATAGTTTGGTATCTAGGTTAGGCAAATCCACAACCTAAAAAAGAATGAATGATGAGTTATTTGTAAATGCAAATCATGACAGCCTGCAATGTCAATCAATTAGTAACTTGCCAGTAGTCTTATAAATAAGCACATTCATTATCATCTAGATGATCAAGGATGCGATGCATGTTGATATCATTCAGTTGTTCACTAATAGAAGCGGATCATAATAAATATGCATACCATTAATGGATATACTTGTGTTGTGTGCCAAATACATGTTAGTGACAATTTTTTCATATTTTAGATGCCCCTTACTAGATCACATGATGCCAATTTTTTAGCATGATACAGTTAACAGTGTAGAATCAATCACTTTAGTACTCTGATTGAAACAAGTATTGGTCACTAGGTACTATGCCACTATTCTAATATGGGATCTTATTAACCTTTTTTTGCCAAGTTTCTATTTAACTTTTATATATGTGTATTGCAGCTACCATTTCCAACTATGAAAAAGAGAAGGAAAAGCTATTACGTCAGCATGAAGAGCAGAGTGAGAAGCTGGGCACACCTGACTTTATGTTAACAACTACAATCACTTAATTTTATAATTTGGATTTCAGGAGAGCAGGAAAATATTTGGATAGCAGAACAACAGAAAGAGTGCGACAACATAATTGTTGAACTAGAAGAATCGCTGAAGAAAGAGGTAATCAATCTTGCACATTTTGTTTGTCCCCCCCACCCCACGCACACAGACACACACATTTCCCAGTAACAAAATCAATGAAGTATACAATCTTCTCTGCTTTGCAGGATGGCAAACTATTCCGCCTTTTGAGAAACACTGTAGATTCCATTTTGAAACCTGAATCAGATGATGACTTCCAAGAAGATGATGACTGAAACCTTGAAGGAAAGGCCAGAAACATGTTAATACAAGCGTTTCTTATCAAGTATATCAGACCCTCCCAATTTAAATGATCGATTTATGTTTGTAACTCAATAGCAGAATTGTTGGCATTTCCATTGTGATGTAAACAGCAAACCTTTGAACGAAGCAATTGCAAAATATTTTCAGTTACACAAGGAACTTAATGGTTCTCATTAACTTGTGTGCAATTGTGAATGTTGCACTAAGCATAAAATCTTTTTTTTGCACGTACCTTTAGAAGAAACAAGTAGCATTAAAAATTTATAACTATCCCCCTCTCTAAATGTCAAATCTATCCGGTTTAATTGGTACTTTTTCAGGAGTTTGTTCACTTTGTGCCCTACATTTTCAAATTGAAGTCCATATAATCGGTTCTTGTGCATCTACAAGTCAATGTTTCCATGTTTCTGTCAAACATTAAAGAACTGTAAAAGACCTTTTCCTTAACTTTCATATTTTATAACAATCTAAAGCTGCTGATCTGAGATACTAATACTATAAGTTACTGCGTTGCCTTTGTCCAAAGGGGACAAATTTAATCCACTCGATCCATTACAATACCCACTTCTAATATAGATGTATGTTAATTATTTGATTTTAAGCAAGGGCTGAATTTCTTTCATACGTAGTACTTTTTAATGGAATTAGACAGAAGCAGTTACCTGAACGCTAGAATATACTCCCTTGGAGCATCTCCAACCCAAACAAACCTGTTAGCTAAATCCTAGTTGGCACTTCATATAGCTAACTCATATACATTATTAGAGCATCTCCAAGGGTATTATGTAAAATGGTTGGCTATTATCATTAGTTATAATGATTAGAGCTGGCAATTCGTTTCGTGTTGTGTACTTCGTGTCGTGTACCAAGAGACCAAAAACGAAAACGAAACGAAAAAAATTCGTGTACTCAAATTCTAAAACGAACACGAAATGAAATATTTCGTGTAAACACGAAACGAAATGAAAAGTACACGAAATATTTCCGTTTACACGAAAATGAAACGAAAAACGTGTACTTTCGTGTACTTTCCGTGTACTTTTCGTGTACTTTTCGTGTATTTTCTATTTATTTTGTAAAAAGGTTAAATATCTAATATTTATTTATTTCGTGTATTTTCGTTTCGTGTCGTGTACCCAATGGTAACCCCAAAACCGACACTAAATTCATCCGTGTAATTTCGTGTTCGTGTACTTTCGTGTTCGTGTACCGCAAAGGTCAACCCAAACCCGTAATTTTCGTGTCGTTTTCGTGTCGTGTACGAAATTGCCGGCTCTAATGATAATGTAAATTTTTTGCTAAGGGTGAACATGTGTGCTTCAAGGGAATTATCTATAATCATGATCATGTAAATACATAAGGGCTTCATTGGTTCAACAAATATAGATCACCAAATATCATTATCTATAATTTTTTGCTAAGGGATTAATGGTTAGAGTGCTCAAACTTTTACATATTATCTAAATAGTGCCACTAGATACCAACTAGATAATTTAGCTAAGGGATTTACACCCTTGGAGATGCTCTTAGAGCATCTCCAATGGCAATATGTATGATGGTTGGCTAAAAAATTTTAAATTGGGAAACAATTAAAATTTTACATAAGGATGGTAAGTAAAACTCCCAAATGGACATAGCTATAATGAAATTATGTATATTTTTGATAAGGGGTTAAGTTGGTTCAACAAATATAGCCAACCAAGTATGCTTATCTATAATTTTTGTTAAGGGTAATTATGCATTTGGAGTATATTTTTTTTACATAATCTCTATTTCATGCCACCTAATATTGCTAAGGGTTTTTCTCCATTGGAGATGCTCTTACATTCCTTTAACCACAATCTGTTAGCAATAAAAATTTTAGATAACCTCACTTGGTCTTTTATATTTGTTGATCCACTACCATTATCTATAAATGGTCACATCATCTCCCTCCAACTTTATATTAATATTTTACACTTTTTTCATATCCAACTCATCTCCCTCCAATAATTATAATAGTAAAATATCAATCAATATATATATATTATATATATAAAGGAGGATACGCGGGTGCTTAGTGGCGCTCTAAGATCATCTCAATATATTTTTTTAATTTTTTTTAGAGTTTTACAATTTACAATATTCATGATTAATTTTTTTGACATATTAGAAATAGAAAAGGTATTAGAATATATGGAGGAGAGGAGTTCCATAAAGGGTAGAAGTTCAAATTTATAAATAAGACGTATAAAAATTAGTTAACCGAAAAAAAGGATAAGAACTACTAAAGGAATAAAATTAATAATTCTTATAGAAATAGTTGTCCTACGCGGCTACACATGCATTCGATATATAGGACCATGAATATACGTGTATTTTTTTATATTCAAGTAAATTTCATCCCTTTTCTGGCCATTTTTTTCTTTTTTTTAACCGGGAACTACCCCACACACTTGTATGTGGGATTTCAAATCCGGGGAGATATATCACTGAGCCCTACCACCCAGTACTCCCACGTAAATCCGAAGTTTTCGCTACGAGTTAGGTTCGAACCCCTGACCTTGGCTAGAAAAGGGATGTCCACTCAGCCAAAGCTTTGTAGACCTTTTCTGGCCATGTTTATGTCTTCTTAACTTCATAAACCCAACCCAGAGCATGTATACTTTTTTTGTTAACCTCCAGTACATGTATTATTTGTAGACATGCTTATTAAATCAATCTTCAATTTTTCATGCCAGCTATCATTAATTCGTTTTTGATCAAAATCATCTTTATATGGTTAATATAATATAATGAATGTGATTTTAATTCTTTTGGGTACTTTAACATTAACCCGTTAACTTTGGCTTTTTTCATGATTGATTAGATTTATATATGCATGTATAAAATTTGTCTTAGTGTTAGTACTAATGCAATTTTTACTCTATTTTTTTGTTTTTCGATTTTGCAGATATTACGAAATCTTTTTACAAACATGAAAAGTGCACTCAAGTATATTGTTTGTTTACTTTTATTCTTCGTCGTTTTTATTTTCATCATATATAACCATATATAACCTCTGATTTTGGAGGCAACATAAAAAAATAGGATAATCGCTAATCGCAATCTATTTTCGATCAAAATAAAATCTCATACTTGCTTTTAAAATCTTAAACTACTTCAGGCACATATTTACAATGTGCCAACACGGGAAACATGGGCAAATCGGGTATGTATCTCTTTGCTAACAAAGTTTGAGAAACAATTTCCTATTCCAAATCGAGAAAAGACAAATTGATAATAAAAGAAAATTGCACTTTAAAAGAGCCTAGACATGATCAGCTCTTGGGAATTTTATCACATTCAAATGCGTGTGTTTTGGTTAGATGATAAACTTTCTTGAATGAAAGGATCACCTTCTTACGAATATTGTATTCGATGCAATTCATTTATGGAATAGATTCCCTTTGACAAAAAAAGCACTTAATTCGTACTCCCTCGGTCCCATTGATTTGTTAACGTTTTAATATGATGTTTTTGACATGCATTTTAAGGCACATTTTAAATGTAATTCCATAACATATTTTTAAAATTTTCTTTTTTTTTGTATAAAAATATAATGTATATATTTTTATAAAAAAAAGAAAATTTTAAAAATAAGTTATAGAAATATCCTTAAAATACACCTTAAAATGTGTGCGAGAAAGTGTAAAAAGAAAGGTAAAGAATTGATTGGGACGGAGTGAGTATATAAATTTCTAGAAATGTAAATGTTAGTTAGCCAATTGTCTTAGTATATCAAATCTATAATATATATTATAGTAAGCAAAAGGGGATATAATTTGTAGTTGGTTACCCCTTTTTTGGTTATCCCCATTTTTGGTTATCCCTCACTTATCACCGTTAGATCAGCAACTCAAATAGATCATGACCGTTAGATATAACAATACTAAAAGTTATATGTAGAGGTTCAAGGTTCGATTCCCGCTAATAACATATTAATTTATATTTAATACTAAAAAAATTTATATATAAAGATGTAAGGTTCGAATCAATAACATATTTAAATTAATATTTATAATATTGTATTATATTATAAATAAATTATAAAAAATTAAAAGTAACCCGTGCTTTGCACGGGCTATAAGCTAGTATATATAAATTTTTAATAAACTAACGAAAGTGGTCAAAATTTCCTACGTAATATAGTGATCATCCATTAAGTTTATTGTTTTCTTTCCATCAAAGTTTTAATTGTTAAAAATTGATTTGAAATGCGTATTTATTTAATCTCCCGGAATAATGAATTGTACGAGGATTTTAGAGACGTCAACTATTTAATGAGGATAATCTGGGAGGTTAGGTAACATATTTAAAATTGTTTCAATTATTTTATTTTTGAATTTTATAATTTTAAATATTAAAAAATAAAAAATATTTTTTAACATAACAGAAATAGAAAAAGTGTTTGATTTTGTAGAAGATAAAAGTTCGAATTTATAGAAAAGACGTATAATTAAAATTCTATTATAAGTAGAATACAACGGCAAGTTCTATTGAAAGTAGAATATGTGTTTATAAGATATATAATTAAAAGTTATATAGGAAGTAGAATATGTATTCGAATTTATAAAGTAGAAGATTTTGAATTTGTAAAAAAATTATAATTAAAAGTTATATTAGAAGTAGTATAGATGTTTAAATATATGGAGGGGAAACATAGATCCTCGAATTTATAGAGAAAAAGAGTTCGAATTTATAAGGATAGGGAATACATATAATTAAAAGTTCTATTGGAAGTAGAAAAAGTGTTTGTAAGGCATATAATTAAAAGTTATATTAGAAGTAGAATAAGTGTTCGAATTTATAGAGGAAAGTGTTTGAAGTTATGGGGAAGACATATAATTAGAAGTTTTATTGGAAGGAGAATAGGTATTTATAAGTCATATATAAAAGTTTTATTGGAAGTAGAATAGGATCGAGTTTGAATTTATAGAGCATAAGAGTTCGAATTTTTAGAAAAAATATAAAATTGAAAGTTCTATTCTAGAATAGTTGTTTGAATGTATAAATGAGACATATAATTAAATGTTCTATTAGAATTAGAATACAGTACGGTGGTGATGTGACGCCCCCGATCCCGGAAAATCCCAACTGGGCCCGGTCCCGGGTCCGTCAGATCCAAATCTTTCATATTCACAACGCTCACTATAATTGAGCTTAATTTAATAATATATTTACAATTTTCTTCCGTTTATATACCTCTAAAATTCTTGACACAAACTTCATTCCATGTCATAATATCAACTTCACAGAAATCTATACATCGTCACCTGAAGTACTTATTCTCGAATCCATCATATTCTTAACACGTCTCAACCATTCTTCTCAGAAATTTCTTCCTGTAATATTTAGGAAATAAAAGGATGAGCTACACAGCTCAGTAAGCATATACTGTACAGTTCAATATTGAGATTTATTTAAAAGCACAGTTCTTCAATTCAGCAAACATACGAGATTTTCGTCCATAATTCATCAAAATCATCACATAAGGATTAAAAACGAGTATTCAAACATGATAGGTTCAAAAGTTCTACTAGTGGGGATCCCGGCCAACTAAACAATTGGTTTAGCTCTACTTCCAATAAGGAAGCATCACCAATTCACAATATCAATGTAAGAATACTCAATTTTCATCCGAGATTCATCAGTCAAAAATCAAATCATCGATCAAAATTCAAAATATCAATCACAGTTAGAAATACCAATAGTGAACCAGTACAGTATACACTTACCTTTGCGTCGCTTCTAATCTTTTGTTGTGCTTAGCTCTTAATACAATAACTCGTATCCTAAAATAATTGAACCTCCTAAATATACGCAAATCCTTTATATATATTATAGGTCAACAAGGCTTTTCAAGCCTATTTAGTAATTTACTAATTTGCCCTTCCATTATGTTAATATTAAAAAAAATGTTTGCCATGAGAATTGAACACATGACCTTTATGCAAAAATGATTTTCACATCTCCAACCACTACACCAAAGAAATTTTTAAAACATTTTTTTAACTCATTAAATACATACTCCAAGTACTCATTTGTTATAATGTTCAATATTTCTATTAATTCATATGTTTTTATAGTCAAACCCGAGTCGAATTGTTCATATTCAAACTTTTTTTGAAATAGGTTTGATTCGAACTTTCGAGTTACTCGATCTCGGCTAATAAAATTTTCAAATTCAGTTTGATAGTATTCGAATTAAACTCGAGATTTAGCTATTTAAGTACTTTACCAAGCAAAGTTCAAGTTTTAAATTACTCGATTCTTGAATTCAAGCCTATTTAGTAATTTACTAATTTGCCTTTCCATCATATTAATATTAAAAAAAATGTTTGCCATGAGAATTGAACCCATGACCTTTATGCAAAGAATGAATTATTTTCACATCTCCAACCGCTACACCAAAGAAATTTCTAGAACCTTTTTTTAACTCATTAAATACATACTCCAAGAACTCATTTGTTATAATGTTCAATATTTCTATTAATTCATATATTTTTATAGTCAAACCCGAGCCGAATTGTTCATATTCAAACTTTTTTTGAAATAGGTTTGATTCGAACTTTCGAGTTACTCGATCTCAGCTAATAAAATTTTCGAATTCATTTTGATAGTATTCGAATTAAACTCGAGATTTAGCTATTTAAGTACTTTATCGAGCAAAGTTCAAGTTTTAAATTAATCAATTCTTGAAGTTCGCACGACTAATCAGACTTTTAATATTTAATTTTTTTAAATATTATAAATATATTTCAATATAAATATTCAATGTATTATAAAATTCATACATTTTATCAAGTTAAACCCGAGTCGAACGCGAATTGAACCGTTTATATTCAAATTTTTTCAAAATAGGTTTAATCGATTCGAGATTTCAAGCTTTATGAGTCAAGGATGTTAAAATTAAAGGACCAATTGGACTTGAGCTCGAGTTCAAGCTTGACGAAACTTTTTAGCCGAGTTTGGGCTCGAGTGTGACAATGCTCGACTCGACTCGATTACACCCCACTCTCGGTGCTATTGGGCAAAATATTTTGATAGACTAGAAAAAAATAATTTAAGAAAAACAAAACATAATTTATTACAGATGAGATTTGAACTTCATATTAATTATTAGATAAATATATAGATAAAACACATGGTTAGGTTAAAAATATTTATTAAAAAGAAATTATAGATACTCTTTTAAAAATAATAGATTTATAACATGAACACCACCACTTACACCACCAAAATCACCAATATCAAAACAAAATCACTAGGGATTCAACTAAAGTTACCAAAACTTAAACGTAAATCACTAAAAAATTTAAACGCAAATTATAAGAATATTCCAGATTTAGAATTGTGTAAATATTCGAAGTTGTTGGTAATGATGTTGACAGTAGTAAAGTGAGTAAAAATGCCATCGATCAACGTTACAAACTTATATCTATTGAGAGAGGGTGAATGAATTAGTGGAGGTGTGGCCAGGAATGTGACTGGAATTAGTGACAAACATATTCATCAGTTACTTTCAGAGGGATGGTCGATTTGGAGTGGATGTTGATGAAGGTTGAGATGTAAATTAGATTTAAATGTGTGGTTATGATTAGTTTTTGATTCTCATATCTATAAATGATATTATTTAACACTTGTCTATATATAAACATGTGAGTCTAGTGACTCATGATTAGATTTTAAATTACGTATTGTTTAATCATTCCAAGATATGTTTTTAAATTGTTAAATGTGATTGTATTGTTATTATCATATTTGAAATTCAGGTAAGAAATTTGAGTTATTACTTGTGTCCAAAAAAAAATATCACACTAATTATGTGTAGTGTTTCAAAAATTAAAAATCATCTATTTTAAAAAATCAAAACAACAACATTTTATGAATTTAAATGATGCCGTGCTTTCATGCTAGTATGATTAATAAGCGCATATCTATATTTTATTTTTGATTAATAAATTTAAATAATTGTAAATGCATAAATAATTAATTAAAAAATTAGAAATCAATAAAAGTAAACTTACCGAATTGACGATCTCTCCGACCTCTGTCACTGCTCTCGGTGAGAAGCAAATGAAGGTGAGGCAATTATGAAGTCCTTTCCTATTTATAGGCATAGGGAACCGACTTTTAAAAAATATGTATACTATACTATACTATTATACGCGAAATAAGGTATATTTGGTTTGGTACTCTTTTTTTGTTACTCTTTTTTGGTACTATTTTTTTGGTCACTCTTTTGATTTGGTTAAATCTAAAATTATTAATAAAATTCAAAAAAAAAACACACACGCACACAACAAAGCCCACGAGAGTCCTTTCTACAGCAAACAAGTCGTCAAGACGTCAAGTAGTTTGTCTGTTACAGTGCACAATTTTTGTAATCAACATTAAAATTAATTTTGTCACCAAAAAAATTAAAAAACAATTAATTATTAGAAATTTTGGAGTTTTGAAAGATATAATGGTCTGTTTTATATTAAAAAAAAGACTATCAGTTATATCAAAAACCAATAATCATATTTTATTATCTTTTATAATTTATATTATTACTAATTAATTAGCAAATATTAAAATTATAAACAATCAAATAAAATATTAAGATGAAAATATTTAAAATGTTAAAAAAACTACTTTTATATAATATTTTTATATATCTATACTATAATATTATAAGCGAAATAGGGTATATTTGGTTTGGTACTCTTTTTCAGTAATAATTAAAATACGTAATTAGAATAACATTTATTTTCATGAAATTTATAAAATTCAAAAAATATTTTAATAATAAAAACATATATACAACTTAAAATTTTAATGAAATATAATTAAACAGTTTACAAGCAACCGTGGATCGCACGGGTTATAGGCTAGTAATATATAAAACTTGCTTACTGCTTTCCTATGCTAATTTATAAGCATGACACGTAAGGCGGTGTCTTGAGCCACCAATTTTATCTCTTATTTTGGTTTGTCTATTGTTGAACATGGTTGGTCCATTATACTTATGCCCTCACTTGTTGGTCCTTAGCCCATTTTATTAATTGATCCACTGTAATTCCTCTTTAACTTACTAGCCCAATTTGACCTTCTATTTTCTCTTCATTTTCACCTTACTATTTAAATTTAATATATTTACGTAACCCAACATTGTTAAAAACTACTTTTAATCAAGTTCAAGTTTTCCTTTTCTTCTCTTTTTTTAACTTTGCCGTTTCTCTACTCCAAATTAGCTCCTAAGGGCCAAGATTTCTTAGCCTATTAGTTCACTAGACCTTCCCATAAATATTTCTAAAGACAAAGTTCATTGGGCCCGTTACAAAGCCATGTTCCCTTCCTCAATTATCTTCTTATATATTTAGAAGCCCACACTAGAAGCTATTAAGCCCAATGCCAAAGTCTGTTACTTGATCATAAATTATCTAAACTTTCATTAGTACTACTTGTAATCTAATCAACTTCTATTATTTATTATCTACTCCCTCCGTCCCAATTTACATGTCCCTTTTCTAAAATACACACATATTAAGAGATAGTTAGTTAGATAAAATTTTCCAACCAATACCCTTAATTAATACATTGAAAAAAGAGAATAGTGTTAAGTTTGAAAAAAAGTCAAATTTAGATACAATAAATGTAAGGATAGTTTTGGAAAATTACTCTTAAATTTGCATTGAAAGTAGAAAAGGGACATGTAAAATGGGACAAATTCATTTTAGAAAAGGGACATGTATTTTGGGAAGAGGGAGTAATTTATTCCTCAATTATATCTCACCTCGCCTCCCTTAACATTCATTAATAATCTACACTCTTAATAATTTATGTACTAATTAATGGAATTCACTCTCCTCCACCTAGGGGTGCCCATAAACCGATCAAACCGATTAAACCGACCCAACCTGCCCCTACTTTTAGCTGACCCAACCCGATATTATTTAAACCGAACATTGAATGGGTTAAATATTAAAAAAAGCCGAATTAAATGGGTTGCGTTAGGATTTTGATAATTTTAACCCAATCCAACCCGACATATATTATGCACTAATGAGCCGTACTACTACTAATTTACTACTTGACTTAAAGTTAATATTTTTTGGATATATTATTACATGTTCCACACTAAAATTATGAATTAAAGATATTTAATACAATGATGATCTACTTATGTGTAACGTAATTTAGTTTTATAGATTGTAGTATAATTTGCACATGTGGTGATCAATTGTATAATTACATACTAAATTAAGTTGTACATGACTTTAATTCTTGGACTTCGAGTTGTTTTATCACTAACCTACAAATATGTGTTGCACTAACTTCTACTTTATATTTAACCCTCAACCCGATCAAGCCGAACCAACCCAACCCGACTTTAGTAAGATTTACGAAGGGTTTGAATTTTATAAACCCGAACTAATTGGGTTGGGTTACTAAATTACTTGTAACCCGCCCAACCCGACCCGCGGGCACCCCTACCTCGACCTAGGAAATGTTATTTTCGTGACTATCTCATGCACAAAACTTTGACCTATTTTAATTAGGAGCCCAATCTCCATTTTACTAACAAAGACCAGATCTTTTTTTTTCTCAACCCAATGAACCGAAATAGTCCATTCTCTTATCTAACTAGCTCACTGATTTCATCAAAAATTAAAGACAATTTAGTGTCACAATTATTCTCTCTCTCTCTCTAAATTCACACATCTAATTTCTACTATCTCATCAATTTTCAAACCCGCTTTACAATTTAAATTAAAATATTCTAAAAATCCATTTTTTTCATATTTTTACTCGAAAACAAAATAATAAGATCACATTTAATCCTATAACTTTTTTTTTAAAATAAATATATTTTAACCTATGAAAAATATTAATATGTTTAATCTGGGACGGGATGTTATAGGTGACATCTTTTACTATCTTCTACAATTATATATTTTTTGTATAAGTTAATTATACTCGCATTAGGAAAATGTATTTATAAATCCAATATCATTCTCAGAACAAATATTATTCATATTTAAAAAGAAAAGAATTGATATGTTTTAACATAAAAAAGAACATTCTCATGCAGGAACCTAAATAAATATAGGAGTATCTATAATATAAAGGGAATATATGATGTATTTTCATTTTTTAAAACTTCATAAATTTTAGAAAGTTTAGAGAAAGTAAAATTGGATTTTACTCTATTTATAGGTTTTGATTTTAAGGAAAAAAGTTGTTGTATAAGATAAGTATCATCAATAATATGTAATGAAGTTGGAATTTCGATTCCAAACGAGAGCGGCTCGAAATGTGTTTAACGGGAATATGGCTCACAAAAAAAAGATTGTATTAGCTATTAAAATTTGATTTGGTTGTTATAAATTTTATTTTATTTTTAGGATTCGATTTTTATGGATAAACATTGTTATAGAAGTAATGAATGTAAAAGTTAGGGTTTTGGACATAACGAGAGAGCGGATCAATAGTTATAACCATGTTTAATGAGAAAGCGGTTCATTAGAGAAGACTCTGTTGAATATTAAAATTTAATATTGATGATATAATAGAAGATAAATGTTTACACTAAATCACGCAAGCGTACGTGGTCACAAGTAATATATAGGTTAAGTCCAAATTCGTTCCCACAGGGATCAAGTTATGGTTCTATTCAGTAAATATGCCTATGCAACAATGTATGGTTTTAATTCACTGCTAAGACAATTAACAAATATGGTTTTTAACTATCTAAATTAACTAAAAAGCAAATTAACAAAACTACAAATTAACTAACAAGAAAGAATTGAAATCTAATTACTTCTGTAAGAAAAACCATGGAATCCTAACTTCATTAAATACTTTGCTTAGATCTGACGCCTTTAATCACTATATGCAATGGTTATGATATCTGATCGGACAACACGAAACAAGTACACGCTACCTGTCAGTATACGTATACCAAACTAAACATACATCCACAAAAGAGATAGAAGATGAATAGACACCAATTATGCTTAGACCCTATATGTCTATAGAATTTGAAAACATAACGGTTGAAGAACAAGTTATCCACATTGATCACACAGGGCAGTATAAGTATTTTAATCTCACACCACGAATCATATTGATAAACAATTATGAACCTATGCTAGCATGACAAGTTCTAAATCTCAAGATCCACTTTCACTTCACAAGAGATTAACAAATTAGATGTTCATGACGCATCTATCAATTAAGCATAACCATATGAAGATATCAGATATACATCACACACAGATCTTTAAAGCAATCAAGATACTAAAGCTCCATAAATAAATCCGTTAGAATCCCATGACAACGATTAGCTCATAATTGAACCTCTCGTCATCATGGGATCTGATGAAACCATGATAAAAACAAAGTATGAAAAAATACAAATAAATCTAAGTAATTGATATGTAATGGTTCTACTCATAATGATGATAATGATAAATTACAAGGGTTGGATGTGTTTATATAGGCTCTAGACATCTTGCCCAACAAGAAAATACCAAATCAGAATTATAATAGAAGTACGTTTCCTAAACTGATTCTGATTTAAAGGGAAATTCGTAGCTGTCTTTTCTTCTGATTTTCTGGAACGTTCCAGCTGCAATTGGGCCTCTGGACCACTTTAGAATGGTAGAAAATCTCGTTATCTTCGCGTGGACAGTAAGATCGCCCAAAACTGACTTCTAGAACTCAAGATATGACCCAAACAGTGAATCTCACGCGTGCAGCCCAATAAATCCGAATTTTAATAAATTAAATCTCCAAAAACGACAAAAATATCCACCATAATCAACATCCTTGTAAATCTGCACAACTAAACAAAACACATCAAAACTACAAGAAACTTGAGCCCAAGACAATCAATTTAAGCCGATTTAGAATGCTCCAAGTGGATATAAATCCACTTATCACACCCCCAAACTTAAACCGATGCTTGTCCTCAAGCATAAACAATTACAACTAACTAACTAACTAGTACCACTTCCGTAGGTGATCACGGTTGCATTTGGCATATGCAACAAGCCCTTTAAATCCCTAGGCAGCCCTAGTGGACGAGTAAGGTCTCGTGAGGGTCTATAGCGAATGTACCCACAAAATCCAATGCAATGCAATGCATGAATGCAACTAAATGAAAATGCAAATAATCTAGTACTAATATCCTACCATACCTTCAATTCCTCTCATGCCATATCAACTTAAGAATCAAAGTAAAAACGCAATGTCTTGGTGTCGAAAGTGCAAGTATTCACATAGTCTACTCAATGAACATGCATAAGTTCTCACAAGCCCATGTCAAATGTAAGAATAAGTTAGTAAACATGCTAAGCCTACAAGAGTACATCTTTGAGACAAAACTCGGGATCTTATACGCAAAAACAAGCAAACACTCACAATCCACGCACAAAAGAATATTCACTCAAGAACAAGGGTAAGTGTATCACTCAATTCCAACAAAATCATAAGCATGCTTGACATTTGGTATCAATCTAACTCTTAACACAACATACATCAATGACGATAATCAAAAGGTCTTTGATTGGGTTGTAACGGGGCTAGGGACAAGGTATGTCAAATAAGCCAAATCAGGTGAAGTGTCAAAAGCTAGTAAGTACCATAATAAATCATACACAACACCCTAATTCCCCCCACATAATTTATTCTTTTTCTTCCAAAAAAACTCTCGACTAGTCGACTAAAGTAGGATCACAACAATACAAACATGCTCTCATAATATATATTTTTTCTTCTTTTTTTTCTTTCATATATATTTTTTTCTCTTTTTTTTTTCCTTTTTTTTTCTTTTTTTTCTTTTTTTCGAGAGCTAAATATAACACAAACAATAATATACACAATAACAATGATCCCACAATTTTATTACACATGCCGACTATCAAGTAAACAACCAAACCCAATTTTCAATATTTCCCCCAAAAGTAAGACCAACAATAAACCCCTCCTTGCACACCTTATTACTCCCTTAAGCACTTTACTAGCCTTTGACAATATGAGTTCAAATTAATGTAAGGCCAATACAAGAAAAAGGTCTAGGCAAGTAATGTGGTATGTCACCGAAAAAATAGGATTAAGCTCAACGGGTTAATTAATTGATCATGTAAACATGGTATGGTAATATGGGAAAATATGTGGTTATTCCTAATGCCTTTATCATTTTAATCGTCAAATAATGTCATGCGTTTCAAGAAAGACCTCAAACAACTGCTAGCAATGCAAACAATCCGTGGACACTCATGCAAACGAATAAATTGCAACAATGCAATATGGCTCAAAATCTCACTTGGTGGAAAAACATACTCAATCCCAAGCAAAAAAATCTCTCTAATGCACCGACTTGTATTCAAAGCATGCAAACTAAATCATCTTGCACATATTCATGTCCTTCTAACCACTTACAACATTCAATAAGTCTACTAGCTTCAACTTACTAGTGTATGTGTGTGCACAAGAACAAATCATATCACTTCTCAATCAAAAGCGTCAACAACACAAAATTCCTATCAAGCATGAGTGCAAATGCAAACTACTATGAACTCACATGACATACTAACAAAAAAAAAACAGAATGTCCTATATGAAACAAACGTAGATAACACTAACATAAATGCATAATCTACTACTACTAATATGCAAAGCATGAAATTCTACATGAACACATAATACAACAACTACTAATCCCCCAAACCACCCCCAAACTTAAAATATTCAATGTCCGCATTGAATGGAAAGTAATACAAGGGATAGTAGAAAACATACCTACAAGGCGCCTTACATATCCTCCCCCATCGCAACTCAACATGCTTGTTCGGCAAAAATCCCCTTTTTGTAGCAATTAGCATCACCTCTCCCAAGCTTAGGAGCCATAAGAATAAATACCCAACTCATAAAATTCACCAAAATCCATAAAAAATTCGAACTCACAAATACCCCAAATAATCAAGAACACACAACCCTAATAATGCAAGAACACAATTCGTAATATCAAAATAAAAGGAAGAAATATACCCCAAATACGAACCGGAGAGGTGAAACTTGCAATTAAAAATCCCCCAAACTTGAATCTTGAAGCCTTGAAATTTATTGTATGAAATATAATTTGAATGGGGCAGGATTTGTGTGTCTATAGATGTATATAAAGATGGGTATATAAAAAATTTTGGTTAGGATTTGAGATGAGATGGAATTGGAAGGGTGTAGAATTAATATTAGAATAGAGTTAGGAATTTAAGTTGAGAGATATAATAATAAAAAATGAAGTTGGGGATGAATTTGTGTTTAAAACAAAATTTTCGGGCAAAATCTAGCTAAACAGAGAAGCAGCCGTGATAATTTTTATTTTTTTAAAAATATGTGATACACATGGACAAGTACTAACCTGGGGAAAAAAAATCACTCCTGGACAGAATGTTTTGATCGACCTGGCGTAGAAGTGGCGACAAGTCGCGTGTCATCCTCTGTTGACATTTTTTTTAATATACAAAACCAACGCAACATAACTCTTGTACTAAACTCCTGGTCAGAAACATTGACACGCCACCTCCTGGAATTGGCGCCATGTCGCGTAGAATTTTCTGTTTTTTTTTTTTGCACAACATTCTAATTTTTTTTTTCCTACACTAATGCGTGGGTTGCCTCCCACCAAGCGCTTCTTTAACGTCAATAGCTTGACGTTACTTACAAGCCTCCATTAAGGATGATAATAGTTTGCCTGGTCATCTCTTCGTGAGACTTCATCGTCATCACGGCGACACATTTTCTGCCACTTCTCCTCGCTTGGCCGATTCGCATAACAAATATGTCCAATTCCAATGCCTTCATCTGTTGACCCAAAATCTGACAATTTGTAGAACAACACACACTCGCGGGCTTTGCTTGAATATAATGGAGGAGGGTAAATGTAAGTTGCTGAAGCCTTTGGTTCCTCAAAGAGAACTTCCTCCATTGGCTTTAATGCGCTACCTCCATCTTTACATTCTGAGACAAGTAGAAGATCTGCATCTTTCCCATGTTCATCAGCCTCTTGGTTCGCACATACCAATTCTTGAAATTTGTGCAGCTCATCAGTATCTGTCCCAAATAGTGCCCTTTCCAAATCATCCACCATCCTAACATGATCAAATTCCTCACATGGCTTGTGAACACTAACCTCCTCTTGGAATTTGTCTTCCTCAATTAAGCATGTAGTACCTTGCTCCAAGTCACCGTTATTTTCTGGAATTGCCTCTGGTATGAATTGCTGATTCTCTTGTTCCAAGGCACTCAAAACTTGAGCAACAAGTGTCCCCATAGATTTGATAGACTTCTCATGATTCTCTACAAGCATCATAATCTCCTTCCTAATCTCCTTCAAATCATCAACCTCATCTGACTGAAAAGTAGGAATAGGTTGCTGATGTTGAAACTCTTCACTACCAAAGACATATGACATATCTGGAACATCTTGCTGGTACTGTTGAGGATGATATTGAAAATATGGTTGCTCCTCATAAGTGACATATGGATCAATTCCTCCGTAGTAACAATACTGTGAGGGATCATGAACGCCCAAACACCGCTCACATTGCTGAGGCTGTTGAATACCACCTTGGTTGCTCCAGCACCGATACGTCTCATGTGCGCCCGCACATAGCTCACAAACACTAGCCACATGCTGAACTCCATAGTAAGTTAGAAAATCCATCTTCAACGAGTACCTGAAACACCAACGAACTATACAAGAATAGATGAGAAAAAGAAATCCGAGTCAGTGAACTCTAACGACCACTATTGACAAGCACATAAACCAAAAATAAAACACCGATGATCCCCGGCAGCGGCGCCAAAAACTTGTTTACACTAAATCACGCAAGCGTACGTGGTCACAAGTAATATAAAAGGTTAAGTCCAAATTCGTTCCCACAGGGATCAAGTTATGGTTCTATTCAGTAAATATGCCTATGCAACAATGTATGGTTTTAATTCACTGCTAAGACAATTAACAAATATGGTTTTTAACTATCTAAATTAACTAAAAAGCAAATTAACAAAACTACAAATTAACTAACTAGCAAGAATTGAAATCTAATTACTTCTGCAAGAAAAACCATGGAATCCTAACTTCATTAAATACTTTGCTTAGATCTGACGCCTTTAATCACTATATGCAATGGTTATGATATCTGATCGGACAACACGAAACAAGTACACGCTACCTGTCAGTATACGTATACCAAACTAAACATACATCCACAAAAGAGATAGAAGATGAATAGACACCAATTATGCTTAGACCCTATATGTCTATAGAATTTGAAAACATAACGGTTGAAGAACAAGTTATCCACATTGATCACACAGGGCAGTATAAGTATTTTAATCTCACACCACGAATCATATTGATAAACAATTATGAACCTATGCTAGCATGACAAGTTCTAAATCTCAAGATCCACTTTCACTTCACAAGAGATTAACAAATTAGATGTTCATGACGCATCTATCAATTAAGCATAACCATACGAGGATATCAGATATACATCACACACGGATCTTTAAAGCAATCAAGATACTAAAGCTCCATAAATAAATCCGTTAGAATCCCATGACAACGATTAGCTCATAATTGAACCTCTCGTCATCATGGGATCTGATGAAACCATGATAAAAACAAAGTATGAAAAAATACAAATAAATCTAAGTAATTGATATGTAATGTTTCTACTCCTAATGATGATAATGATAAATTACAAGGGTTGGATGTGTTTATATAGCTCTAGACATCTTGCCCAACAAGAAAATACCAAATCAGAATTATAATAGAAGTACGTTTCCTAAACTGATTCTGATTTAAAGGGAAATTCGTAGCTGTCTTTTCTTCTGATTTTCTGGAACGTTCCAGCTGCAATTGGGCCTCTGGACCACTTTAGAATGGTAGAAAATCCCGTTATCTTCGCGTGGACAGTAAGATCGCCCAAAACTGACTTCTAGAACTCAAGATATGACCCAAACAGTGAATCTCACGCGTGCAGCCCAATAAATCCGAATTTTAATAAATTAAATCTCCAAAAACGACAAAAACATCCACCATAATCAACATCCTTGTAAATCTGCACAACTAAACAAAACACATCAAAACTACAAGAAACTTGAGCCAAAGACAATCAATTTAAGCCGATTTAGAATGCTCCAAGTGGATATAAATCCACTTATCAATAAATAAATTTGGAATTTTTTAGAATTTTTGGATTTTAAATATTAATAACTAAAAAACCATCCTTTAACGTATTAGAAGCATTATACGTGTTCAAATTTACTGAGAATTAGAGTTTGAATTTATAGGGAAGACATGTAATTAAAAGTTCTATCGAAAGTAGAATAGGTGTTTGTAAGAGATATAATTAAGAGTTTTATTGTAACTAAAATAGGAGTTCTAATTTATTTAGAGAAGAAGAGTTTGAATTTATAGAAAATACATATAATTAAAAAATTTATCGGAGGTAGAAAAGATGTTTGAATATATAAAGAATACATATAATAAAATGTTTTATTGAAAGTACTAGAATACGAGGACGGTGGAGACGTCTTATACGATTTTTTAAAACTTTATATTTTTTTCCCCTAGAAATCCTTTATTTTTAAATTTTTTATACAAGTTTATTATAATTGCATTAGAAAAATATATCCAAAAATTCAATATTATTCCCGTAACGAAAAGTCTTCCTATTTAAAAATAATTAATGTATTAACATAACAGAAAGACATTCCTATGCGAAAGTTGAAAATAAATACTGGAATATCTACAATATAAAGAAAATATAAGATGTATTTTCATCTTTTAAAACTCCATGAATTTTTAAAAGTTTAATGAATGTAAAAATTGAAAATTACTCTCTTTTAAGGTTTTAATTTGTAAGAAAAAAAAGTTTTTCTTCATCAATAATATGTAATGAATTTAGGATTTCGTTCCAAATAAGATCGAAACGTATTTAACGGGAATACAGCTCACCAGAAAAGTTTGTATTAGCTATTAGAATTTAATACCGAAGTCATAATTTTTTTAGGATTCGATTTTTATGGATAAAAATTATTATATGTCTTTATGATATATGTTAAAGTTGGAACTTCAATTTTAACGAGAGAGCGGCTCAACTGAAAGAATCGTGTTTAACAAGAAATCGTTTCATTAGAGAAGATTATGTAATTATTAAAATTTTAATATTGATAATATGATGTAAGTATATAACGTAAGTATGTATTGAATTTTTGTTTAAAAAGATTTTAATGCCGCCGCGAAGCGCGACTTTATCGACTAGTTTTTTTTTTTAAAATATAGCTAATAAATATAGCTAACAGCATTGGAGCAAAATCACTTTTTCATCATCTATAATATAGCTAATTATTATTATATATTATTTTAGTTAACCAATTTACCTAATAGGTTTGGATATGTTTTTAGCATGTCATGTTACGCTCCCTTAGAGTGTCATGTAATCATGTTTGATACTCCATCTGTCTCAAAAAACATTTCCTGTTTACTATTTTGGATCATTCAAAATATTTTTCCTGTTTCTATTTTAAGCCTTATAAAAATAATATTCAATACCAACTACTCCACCCACTACTCTTTAAAAACAATATTCAATACACACTACTCCACCCACTACTCTTTAAAAACAATATTCAATACCACTACTCCACCTACTACTCTTAAAAATAATATTCAATACCCACTACTCCACCTACTACTCTTAAAAAAAATATTCAATATCCACTCCTCCACCCACTATTCAATACCTTTTTTTTTTAAATCCGTGTTTTGAAGGAAACAAGAAAAGCTTTCTGATACAGAGAGAATAACATTATCACACTTTCACACTCTTACCAATGGATAAGAAATAACCGGGATGTGGTTAGGGTACCTGTCACGGCACTTCTGAAATGCATGCCTATAGGCATGCTTTTTGTCAAAAGGCATGCTCAAATGGCGTGCCATTTGGGATCATATATAATAAAAATTAAACCTTGATTAAATATAACAAAAATTAAACCTTGATTAAATATAACAAAAATTACACATTTCATTGGATACAAAAGAGCACTTGTAGCATGTAGAACAAAATTACACCAGGAACTACTTTTGCAAGATTCTAAAGTACGAAAAAAGCTTATCTAATGTTTTCACTAAAAAGTGCTTCAACACTCCAATTTTCATCTTCTGGAACATGATCAACATGTCCCGCATTGACTTGCATATTATAACTCTCAAAAGCCTCAAAATCAAAGAAGTCTTCCATTATTCCGATAAATGAAGTTAGATCTTCAGCCTGGACATCATCAATTTCTTCATTGAGGAGATCTTCTCCACAATCATCACATTCTTCTACTATATCAAAGTCAACCATTGATAGCCCATCCGTCATATCGGAATCAGGTTTGTAAAGCTTGCTTTTAATCTGAACTTGAGTCGCCAAATCACACTTTATTTGTGCAATCATATTTAAACTGCCCACTTCTAAACGATTACGAGGTTTTGTTTTAATTAAACCAAGTGTATAGAAAAGACGTTCACATGGACCACTATGAGGAACAATTGAAAATACCTTCTTTGCAAATGTTCGAAGCATAGGTGAAGCACCACAAAAATAGTTCCAGAACACACGAGGAGATATATATAACTGTGTAAGGCAAGACAGTAAGATTTAAGAGGTAAGGTGCAAAGGTATGAGAAAATGAGAATTTAAGTGAAGTATTCAACACTCGTGAGAATTGAGATTTGAGAAGTGAATTATTAATATATTATGACATATATATATAATTAATTATAAAATAATTATAAAAAATCAGTAAAAAAGCATGCCAAAACAGGAAAAGGCATGCCTATAGGCGTGCCGTCATGGCGTGCCCAGTCCGGCATGCCGGTGCCTCTGTGCCATGCACCCTAGATGTGGTATCTTACATTTTATGTAGAAAAGTTAGTGTACTTTGATATTGATTCTTAGAGCTTGTTTGGCAATCACTTAAAGCTCAGCTGGAGCTTTAAGTGATTTTTTACTTTAAGCTGAAAAATGTCTGTTTGTGTAATAAGTTAGAAAATGACTTAAAGTTTAAAAAATAGCTTAAAAGCAAGAAGTTGGTAGGAATTACTTTTTTGAATGACTTATTTTATTTTGATGATTTTATTTGATTAAAGTTAATATCATCATTCAAATTAATTATTTATCAAATTTATTTTCATTTTAACATTTTAAATAATTCATAAGTTACCCATAATAAAAAATTACCTAAATAAATTTTAACTTAAAATTTTTACTTTTCACTTATCACTTTAAGCAACTTTAAGCTATAAATAATAATTTTAAGTTTAGGCAAACGGGCTCTTAATCATCTATCACCAGGATCATTTGAGAAGGATTCTTGGAGGTCAGCCTTCACTATTTCAATGGTCAAGGTCAACTTCCTTGGCAAGGACTTTATCTCCCCGAGTCCTGGAAAGTCAAATTGATGCTAAGAAGGTAGTACTCCGTAACTTGTTTTGTCCATTGCTAATAAGAGTAAATCTTGGCATACACACTAATTCACTACACAAACTCACTACCACTAATTTAGAGATGAATTGTGGACAATATAGAAGTTTGCACATCAGATTAAAATTGCTGTCATATACTAGTTCTGAAATTTTTATTGTGTAGAAGGAATCAAACGTTTGAATTTAATGTTTGACTATGACTTTTAATATGTTATGAACTCTGTTCTAAAAAGCGGGCTAAGCGGCCGCCTAGGCGGAAAAAGCGGGCTAACCGACTCGATTTTCTACTAATCGGACTTTTAAGCGTTTTTTGTAATTAAGCGGGGATTAAGCGGGGATTAAGCGGAATTAAGCGGGTTTGACCGGAATTAGGCGGGTTGACCAAATTTTGAACCTGAAAAAAACATATATTTTAAATATTTTTATTTATTTATTTATTTATTTATTCTTTAATTATTTTTCAAATTTCATATTATAAATGAATAGATGTATTAAAATTTAAACTTGTATAATTCATAACCTCTAAATATATAATTAAATAATTAAAAAATATATATGTATATATTCACAATCCGCTTAACGTCCCGCTTAGAAATCCGCCTAGGCGCCCGCCTAACCCGCCTAGGCGCTAGAAGGTCCTCCCACCGCTTAGAACCGCTTTCCGCTTTTTACAACACTGGTTATGAATCTCCTCCCAGATTATACTGTCACCAGGCTACACAACTGTGAATCTGTGAACAAAGCATGTGCGCTAGAAAAATATTACTCCTGCACTTACTTGTGTTACTTGTAATCGAACCATGCTTTTCCATGGACTTCATAACACAAAACAGACCTTTTAAAGATGGTGACTTTCTTATCTCCGAAGGGGAAATCTTTGAACTTGGATTCTTTTCCCCGGGTAGCTCTAAAAACCGTTATGTTGGTGTTTGGTATTACAAAATTCCAGAAAAAACCATTGTTTGGGTGGCCAACAGAGATGTTCCAATAAACAACACTTCTGGTGTTCTATCTATCGATAAAACAGGTCAGCTTGTTCTTTCTTCCAGCGGAACTCCACAAGATCCAATTTGGTCAAGTACCATTTTGGCATCCGGAGATGGCAACTTCTCAGCTAAGCTACTGGATACAGGGAACTTGGTTCTGTTTAAGGATGACTATAGTGAAAAGAATGTTATATGGAAAGGATTTGACAATCCGACAGATACACATCTTCCTGGAATGAAGATTGGGTGGAACAAAAAGACTGGAGAAAATAAGTTCATCACTTCTTGGAAGTCACCTGAAGATCCAGGAACAGGTCAATATTCCTTTAAATTTGATGTTAATGAATCAAACCCCCAACTATTCATTTACAATGGTTTGTGTTAGGAATAATTCATGAGTTGTGATGTTGAGAATAGAATTTTATTTATACTTCATGTATATCCTAATCTTATAAAGGATTTAGCACTGTATGTAGGATATATTTGTAAGACAGTTATCTGTAGAATTTAGTCAGGAGTGAACAGTGTATCGGAGACTACATGTCAGGACCAGAGATCAAATCTTGATGAGCGTCTAATACTGATGGATGATCAGATACTGATGCAGTGTACAGATCCTGATATCAGTCATGCTACTGATGATGTCATTATGGATGCTACAGAAACTGGCAAGTGCTATAAAATAGGATCTTTGTTTGAAGAACAAGCAAGAAGATTTCGTGAAGGAAAGAGTTTTCTATTGATGGAAACTATCAACTGGAAGGAAGAACATTGTCATGAATAGATTATATCTTTCTGTTATTAGTTGATAGGTAGCATTATAAATACTCTCTCAATATCATTGTAAAGAGCGTTGAAGTGAGTCGATGTGTGCATAGCTCTGTATTAGGTTTGTATTCGAGAGTTCGAAACAAACAGAGAGAAAGAGAGTTTTATTTTGTCAGCAGCTGCTAAAGGTATTGTACACCTTTGGTAGAGTTTGTATTTGATCTTATTAATACAAACAGAGTTTGATTCATTCGTTTATTCTTGTTCATCTAACCAAGCAAAAATCAGACACGATTATATAACTTGTATTCAACCCCCCTTCTACAAGTTATTCGAGTTAACAATTGGTATCAGAGCAGGTTGATTTCGAATAATCATAAAGATCTGCAATCATGTCTGGTTACAAGGATGGCAATACTAAGATTCCTATGCTCAAGAGAAACGAATATACTCTATGGGAAGTAAAGATATTGCATCATCTGGAAGCAACAGATCCTGATTATCTTGCCAGAATCAGAGATGGACCTTTTGTTCCAATAAGGTGGTTGGACAAACAACTGTTGATGGTGAAGTTGTTCCAGAGCATACAGCAGAGAAGCCTAAGTCTGAATGGTCAGATAAGGACAAGGAGAACGTTCTTAAAGATGCTAAAGTGAGAAACATATTATTCAATAGTCTTGATTCTGTTCTCACTAACTATGTTCTCTCTTGTAAAACTGCTAAGGATATATGGGACAATCTTAAGGTTCACTGTGAAGGAACTAAGCCTGTCAGGAAGAATATGAGGACACTACTTATACAACAGTATGAGTACTTTGAATCCAAGTCTGGTGAGTCACTTACTGATACCTTTGATAGGTTTACAAAACTCATCAATGAGATGGCCATGCATGGTAAATATTATGACTTGGAGGATATGAATACTAAGTTCATGAAAGCCTTGCCTGATTTCTACAATGAGAAGATATCTGCAATTGAGGAAGCTAATGATCTGGATGAGATATCATTAGAGGCAGTATATGGAAAACTGAGGGCTTATGAACTTGACAAGCAGCAAAAGAAGAGCAGGGGTGAAGGAAAGATGAAAACTATTGCACTCACTGCTCAATCTGAATTAAAGAAGCTTCCAGAGGAACAACATGATGAGCCTGCTGTAAAGAACTCAAGAAAGAAGAAAAGTAAAGAAAGTTCTGAGTCAAAGACTACTGATATAGACTCTGACAACAGTGATTCTGAATCAGAGATGCAGGAACTCTTTGCTATGTTTGCTAAAGCTTTCAAGAAAAGAAGATTCAACAGGAGAAGATTTAGCAAAGGACCTTTTCAAAAGAAAGTGGAGAAGAAAAGTGACAAAAGCAAAAGTACAATTGTCAAGCTTGATAAGGCGAAGATCAAGTGCTTTAACTGCAACGAGCTTGGACACTTTGCTAGTGAGTGTAAGAAGCCTAGGAATTCAGGAAAGGGCAATGCACTTATGATCACACAGAAGGATTGGGCTGATTCCAGTGATTCTGAAGATGAATTGGATTATGACAACATTGCATTGATGGTAAATGTTTCAGACAAACCTGGATCTCCAATGAAAACTTCTCCATCTTCTGTTAAGGTATCATTTCACTCTCTTGATTCATTTGATAGCTTAAATTCTGATGAAATTAGATCTATCCATGCTGAGTTTAAGAATCTTATGACTAATTTTAGAATTCTTACTAGTGAAAGAGATGAGCTTAAGGTTAAGAATGATAAGTTAGTTGATAGAAATAATTTTCTTGAATCTGAGTTAATTCAAATGGAAGAATACAAGTTAAGTTCTGATAAAGCTAAGCATGATTACAGTGTTATTCTTGAGGATTATGACTATGTCAGAAAAAAACTAGAGGAAGAGAGAGAGGTGATTAAAACCATTAACAATTCTGGTAAAAAGACTTAAGAAATCTTTGAAAGTGGAATTCGTGGCAAAGTTAATGGTTTAGGGTTTGATAAAGCTAGACAAGACAACAAAGCAGAAGCTAGCACATCTAAATCTGAAGGTAAGAAAATTGTTTCTGAACCTAATCATGTTAAATTTGTTGATTCAAAAGGTACCCCTGTTGTGCACAAAAGAATTAACAATAATAATTTAGATAAGAAAGTGTTAGAGAAACCTAATAATGTCAACATAGGGTTTCTGTCTAAGTCTCAGTTGAAACAGAGACTAGATGATCTTTCAGAGTCTATGTTAGTCACAGAGGCATGCCTGTATACATCTAATAACAAGCCTAATTGTTTGTAATGCTTTGCATTACTTACATGACCTCGTAACTGAGGGAACCTCTAGTTGTAGAGTTTCTATTTGTATTGTACTTGTAGTAGGCATCAAATCCTAGTTGTGTAACTGTACTTATAGAGTCTAGAATAATGCTTGAAAGAAGTTCCAAGGTTCATGCCTCAAGCAAGAAGTTAAAGACTGTCAAATAATCACAGTTGGGATTTGAAGAAAAGAAGAATTTGCCTAAGTACCAATTCGAGAAGTATATTTGTCTATTCGAGAAGTCCAGCATTCGAGAAGTCAGAGATTCGATATCTCTGTTTATACTGTTCGATATCTCATTCGATATGTCTATGTACTCTATTCGAGAACTCAGGAAGTCAACAAGTCAAAGTGGTATTCAAGTTCTCAAGGAGTCAACAAGTCAAAGTTCCATTTGATATCTCAAGGACTCAGAAAGCTATTCGATATCTCGAGGATTCGATAAGTCAAATGTTCTATTCGATAACTCAAGGAATCCTGATGGAAAAGGGCTATTCGAGAAGTGGTTCGATATGTCAATATAACAGTGTTCGAGAACTCAGAGTTATCGATCAAGTCAATTCCAGTTCTCGAATCACTTACTTAGTCACTTCTCGAATACATTCTTGGAGACAAAATACTGAAGAAATTGTACAAGTCAGAAACCTGCAACAAGCCAATGCACTTTATGGACCACAATCTGTAACGTGCTCTGGAAAGCCTACAAGGAAGCTTGGAGAGATATAGAAGAGACAAGGAGCTAAAGAAGTGGATCTAAACAGGCTTTGCAAAGTCAAATCTGTAACCGTTTCGACACTTACTCAAAAAGGATAGACAGACTAGAAAGTAATTTGTTTAGCTACCTTATTTGCAATAAGTAGGCTGTATCCATGTTCTATAAGGACACAACCTCACTTCATAACTTAGAAACTTTGTGAGTCAAGTTTTTCATACACGAAGCTGTATCTCTCTGAGAAAAACGAAGCTGAGAATACTATCATTTGTATTCACAGATTGTAGCAACCTTTATCTAATAATACATTAGATTAAAGTGATATTGTGTTTTGTGTTATTCTTTATCCGCACCTTCAATCCTGCACACACAAACACTCTTGCTACATAGACTCGGAAAAGAAAAGTTCGAGAATCCATTCACCCCCCCTCTGTATTCTCTTATCGTATTCAATACTCAACAAGTGGTATCAGAGCGGGCTGTTTATTCAAAAACAGAAAAACGATCATGAGTTCGAATACACCAAAGACTACAGGAACGGTGAAGGTCCCTAAGTTTGACAAAGAGAATTTCAACCTTTGGAAGATAAAGATGATGTTGTTCATCAAAGCCTCTCATTCTTTGTATCCTGAGATTCTCAAGAATGGTCCTTTTGTTCCACAACAAGAGATACCAGAGAAGACTGTTGGAACCACAACTATCCCAAGATCTTATGAGGCCAAGGATCCATCAAAATGGACAGAATCAGAAAGGGAGAAGGTTGCTCTTGACAGCCACCTTATGTTGCTTATCATTGATTCCATGGACATGTCAATGTTTGCAAACATTGCATCATGTACATCTGCCAAAGAAATGTGGGATCACATTGAGGTGTTGTGTGAAGGAACTGATGAGGTTAAGGAAAACAAGAAACAGATACTGGTCACACAGTATGAAGCTTTCATGGCACAGCCCAAGGAAAGCATTACTGAGATGTTTGAGAGATTTCACAAGCTAGTTACAGAGTTGCAGATGAATTGCAAGGTTTACAGTACCAAGGAGTTAAACATGAAGTTTCTGCTATCCTCACCAAACCATCTAGAGCAAAGGGTCATTTCTCTAAGGGAAAGAGATTTGAACAAAGTTACATATGATGTGCTCTATGGAGTTTTAAAAACTCATGAGCTTGAGTTGCTTCAGAAAAGGGCTATCCAAGCCAATCAAGGCAGAATGGTAAACACATCATGTGCCTTGATTGTCAACAAATCTATTCAAGACCTAGAAGCATCTACAAGTCAGTTAAGGATAGAGGAGGTAGTAGAAGAGGAAGAAACTGAACCTGAGGTAAGTGAACCTGTTGAGGAGAAGGAGGAAGAAGAGTTTTACACTCTTGAAGAACTAGATGGGATGGAAAACACTTCATATGCTTTCATGGCCAGAAAATTTCCAAACATCAGATTCAAAAGGAATCAACCCTTCAAACCTAAAACCCAAAACCATTCATTCAACAAAATCAAGGCAATTGTGAAACCAAACAAGAATAAGTTTAAAACCAGCCATGTGGATAGGTCATCTGTAAGGTGCTATAGATGCAATGACCTAGGGCATTTTGCCAGTGAGTGCAAAAAGCCTAAAAAGAAGGATAGAGACTATCTTGAGCTTGAAGCTAAGTATGAGGCCCTTCTGAAAAAGCAGACACAAGTTAAGGCCTACATAGCTGAAGGGAAGTGCTGGGATGATTCTGACAGTGATGGAGAGGAGCAAGAATTCTGCAATTATGCCTTGATGGCCAATTCCAAGGATGACCCATCTCCATCTGATTCTCAGGGCAAAGAAAGTGAAAAGAAGGTCATGTGGATTTTGGACAGTGGATGCTCAAATCATATGACTAGTGATATGGCCCTGCTATCACAGTATGAGGAAAAGGCTGGCCCAATGGTTGCTTTTGGAGATGACAACATGGGTAACACATTGGGATATGGCAAGTTGAAAGTTGGTAATGTCATCATTGAAGATGTAGCACTAGTCAAGGGGCTCAAGCATAATCTGCTAAGTGTTGGTCAGTTTACTGATAGGGGATTCAAGGTGGATTTTGACAAAGATGAATGTTTGATCACCCACAAGAAGACTGGTGATTTTGCTCTATCTGGAGTAAGGAAGGGAAGCCTATTTGTAGCCAATATGGATTCTGCAAACAAGGACAAAATTTGTTGCTTTTACTCAAAAGCATCAAATGAAGATTGTTGGCTGTGGCACAAGAAATTATCACACCTGAACTTCAAAGCCATTAACTCTCTAGTCAAAAGAGAGTTAGTGAGAGGCATGCCCACACTTGAATTCTGTCAAGAAGGAGTGTGTGAGGCTTGTCAAAAAGGAAAGATGAAAAGATCAAGCCACAAGACAAAGACAGTGACATCTATAACCAAGCCCCTACAACTCATTCATATGGATTTGTTTGGGCCTGTCAATATTATGTCTCTAGGAAGAAAGAAGTATGCCTTGGTGATGGTTGATGATTTTTCAAGGTATACATGGGTGGAATTTCTAGCATCAAAAGATGAGGCTACACAAGTAATCATTGAGCATATAAAGAAAGTTGACAAGGAAGCAAAGGCCAACAATGCAAGTGTGATTGCACTGAGAAGTGATAATGGAACAGAGTTCAGAAATGTCAAACTTGAAGCATTCTGTAAAGAGAATGGCATTTCTCAGCAATTCTCAGCTCCAAGAACTCCACAACAAAATGGAGTTGTTGAGAGGAAGAATAGAACTCTAATTGAGGCTGCTAGAACAATGTTACTTGATGCAAAAATGCCTACATGTTTTTGGGCTGAGGCTGTGAGCACTGCATGCTATATCCAGAACAGAACCCTCATCAACAAAAACACTGGAAAGACACCTTATAACTTGATGACTGGAAAGAAGCCTACTCTAAAGTATGTTCATACTTTTGGAAGCAAATGCTTTGTATTGAAGGATAATTCTGAATATGTTGGAAAATTTGATGCAAAAGCGTTTGAAGGAATTTTTCTTGGCTACTCTATGGAAAGAATTGCATACAAGGTTTATGTCATCAGTCAAAAGAAAGTTATGGAAAGCAAAGATGTGACATTTGATGACAGCAAACTACCTGGACTAGAAGAAGCCAATGATGAAGATAAAGATCCATTGAAGTTTGATAATCTAGATGACTCTGATGAAGAGACTGAAACTGAAGTTGAAACTCGAGTTCAACAAACTCAAGTGAATGATGGTACAAGAGAAGAATTTGTGCCAATCAATAGTGAAGGAACAAGCATCCAAGACACACCTGTGAGTAGTGGCAACTTCACAGGGGGAGGAAATGAGAATGACCATGATGTGGATGATGAAGCAACATCAAGAATGAGAAATCAGGCTGAGCACTCAAGGAAATGGGATAGATCACACACTGCAGAGCAAATCATTGGAGATCCTAATGCAGGAGTAAGGACTAGGAGAGCAACTCAGAATGAGTGCCTCTATGGCTGTTTTCTATCACAAGTTGAGCCTAAGAAACTTGATGATGCTCTGTTGGATCCAGATTCGATTATTGCCATGCAAGAGGAGCTGAATCAATTTGAAAGGAACAAAGTATGGGAACTTGTGCCTACACCAAAGAACAGAACCGTTGTTGGAACAAAATGGGTTCTAAAGAATAAGATGGATGAAGATGGTGTAATTATAAGGAACAAAGCAAGGTTGGTTGCAAAGGGATACTCTCAACATGAAGGCATTGATTATGATGAGACATTTGCTCCTGTTGCTAGATTGGAAGCCATCAGATATTCTTGGCATTTACTGCTCATTCAAACTTTAAAGTATATCAAATGGATGTCAAGAGTGCATTTCTGAATGGAGAGTTGGAAGAGGAAGTTTATGTGCAACAACCACCTGGTTTTGAGGATCCACACTTCCCAGAATTTGTCTACAGATTGCTTAAGGCATTGTATGGACTTAAGCAGGCTCCAAGAGCATGGTATGATACTTTATCACAATTTCTTCTTGAGAATCAATTCACTGGAGGCACACTGGACAAGACATTGTTTTACAAGAAGCATGGTGATGATCTTATCTTAGTTCAGATCTATGTGGATGATATCATTTTTGGTTCTACAAATGAGAAGTTGTGTGAGAAATTTTCTAAACTCATGCTGAGCAGGTATGAGATGAGTATGATGGGAGAGTTGACATTCTTTCTTGGGTTGCAAGTCAGTCAAAGGAATGATGGTATCTTTATCAGTCAGACCAAGTATATCAAGGATTTATTGAAGAAGTTTGACTTGGAAGATTGCTCACCTGCAAAGACACCCATGGCCATTGCCACTAAATTGGATGAAGATGCTAAAGGCAAGAAGGTAGACATCTCAGTCTACAGAGGCATGGTTGGTTCTCTGCTCTATCTCACTGCAAGTAGGCCAGACATCATGTTTGCTACATGCTTGTGTGCAAGGTTTCAATCAAATCCAAAAGAATCACATTTGATTGCTATAAAAAGGATCTTTAGATATCTGAAGGGCACTCCAAACTTGGGACTATGGTATCCTAAGGACACAGGGTTCAATCTGGTTGGTTATTCTGATGCTGATTATGCTGGATGCAGAGTGGATAGGAAAAGCACCTTAGGTAGCTGCCAGTTTCTTGGACAAAGGTTAGTCTCTTGGTATAGCAAGAAACAACAATCTGTGTCAACTTCTACAGCTGAGGCTGAATACATAGCTGCTGGAAGTTGCTGTGCTCAAGTGCTTCGGATTAGAAATCAACTTAGAGATTATGGACTTGTGTTGGAAAGAATTCCAATCATGTGTGACAACACAAGTGCAATCTCTATAGTTGCCAATCATGTCAATCATTCTAGAACAAAGCACATTGACATCAGATATCATTTCATTAGAGAACATGCAACTAATGGAACCATTGAGTTGCATTATGTCTCTACAGATAAACAACTAGCTGAAATATTCACTAAGCCACTAGATGAAGCCACCTTCACAAGGTTGGTTAGTGAGATTGGAATGCTGAATTCTTCAGATTCTGGCTAAGTGAATATATCATCTAGATTGTTGCAGCAGTAAACACTTACTTTATCTAAATTTTCAATATTTTTGGAGTAAGTGTTGGCTGAAATATGATTTATAAATATTTCAAATCTGTTGCATATGTTGGAAAATCATATTTTTGCTAACTTGAAATTTCTATGAAATTTTGAGAAAATCACTATTTAATTTGCTAAGAATATTCCTCAATGAATATGGCTGGTCAATTTTAAAAGATAGTGAAAATCATTTTTTTTTATGAGTAATGGGTATAGTTCGATAAGTCAAACTTCTCGAATGATTCACTATTCGACATCTCTAACAAGTCTCATTAGAGTACTCTTGAGTTCTCGATCTCGAATAGAGATTTCCTTGACTTCTCGAATATAGTGTTTCAGTTCTCGATTGATTGAGTTCTCGAATACTATATTTGAGTTCTCGAATCATTTGAAAAGGCTGAATTCTCGCTGAATTTTAACCGATTTTGGACTTTTGTCTAAAAGTTTAATTCACTCATAAAAACACATTTTATTTAATTTAGAAATATTTCTGAGTTAGATAACTGCCAGCTGTGAGTTACTATCTGCTTGAGTTATCGATTAAGCCTTTCTTGACTTCTCGAATAGTTGTTTTCTACTTCTCGAATGCCTGACTTGTCGATACAAAACAAACTTCTAATCGACAATTCAAGTACTTCATACTTATACAATTCTACACCTATTCGATTCATTTCATTCGATTTCTCAAGCATCTACACTCTCTAAACCTCTGGAACCCTAACTACCAAAAGCCAAATTTCTTCTTCAACCTTCAATTCCTTTCTTCTTCTCCATACAAATGGCAACAGTAAAGTTCAACACCAATTTCATTGCTCTAACTAGTGATGTGGAAGCACCCAACGCCAATTTCAAGTGCTTTGTGAAATGGATGGCTGAGTCATACATCAAGGATGCACTCTCTGCCAACCCAACTCTATATCTGGATATCCTGGAATAGTTTTGGGGCACTGCTATTGTGGAGGTTGTAGCCCTGGAAAACGTAATCACTTCATATATCATCTACTGCAAGATTCAGAATCAGGAAATCACTATCACTACTGCAGACATGAATCAAGCACTGGGCCTACAACAAGAGTCATTTGACAGACTGGCCACGAATGCAGAGTTAGAGGAATTCTTTGAGTTCATCAACTACTCAGATGGGATCAATCTTGGCAAGCTGAACAGAAAGAATCTGAGAAAGGAGTGGAGCTATGTGTTTGCAACTCTTCTTCAAGTTTTCACTGCCAGGAAATCAAGCTTTGATCAAATCAGTGCACCTGTGCAGCAAATTGGCTATGCATTGGCCTATGGAAAGAAGATAGATGTTGGCCAAATCATCCTACAAGAACTATATGGGAGACTTGGTAAGAACACAACCAAGAGAGGTACTGATATTTTCTTCCCTCGCTTTATTCAATCTGTACTTAACTTTAAAAATGCTCAATTGATTGAATTGCCTGGGATAGATAAAAATAAAATAGGCTATCCTAAATCCATGACCAAACTCATTTTTGGTAATTTGGAGACTAGGAATGATGTGGATGTAAGACTTAACATAACTCCCTATATGGAGAGTTTGTTTAGAACTTACCCCCACAACATGCCAACATTTGATGCAAAATCTCAATTAGCCAAGCCCAAGCAAGTAGAACAAAATGCTAACCCAGGGCTAGCTAACCAACCCTCTCAACCAAACACTCCACCAATTACTGAACCAACTGCATCATCCTCTCAAAACGGTGATGTTAGTAAAAAGAAGAGAAAGGAAGTAATGTCTGCACCCTTGAATATCTTATCTGAAGCAGCATTAGCTGTTGAACTAGGTCTAGAAAGTGAGGAACCAGAGTCACCCTTACTAAGACCAAAGAAGAAGAAGAAAACTAAGACCACCTCTTCAGTCACACAAATGGCTGAAGTTGTAAAATCAGGGGCACACAGCTCACTAGATGTATCCTCTCAACAGGGTGCATCTATAGAATCAAGCATCCTCCCCAATGAACCTTCTTGTATTGAGTCAGCACATGGGAGTGATAAGGATGGCACTACACTGAGTGGAGAGCACATCACACTTGAAACTCCCTCTATCTCTCAGGGGGAGTTGCCAAAATCTACTCTACAACACACTTCTCTTCCAGAATCTTCATCTCAAATTTCTTTGCAGCCTGCAACTCAAGCAATTGAGGAGCAAGGCATTGATCATCAAGAATTCTTTTCTCTTGATGAGCCAATAGACTCAAGTGACTTAGTGCATGACACTTTGCTCACCACCCAGGACCCACATTTAGATGGTGAGGGAATGCATGCTGGGGCATATCCTAATGACACCATCACAAACATAGAGGTTCCACTAGTTTTCACTAGAGACTCTGTGCCTATGTCAACTGCTGGTGTAACTCATCCCACTTCTGTGGAGACACCAGTAGTAGAGTCAATCCATCCGGTTACAGAAGTTGCATCTGTAACTGAGGAGTCTAGTTTACCTAGCTCTAGCTCTGACTTTATGTCACAATGGCTGAAGCCTGTGCACCATGACAGTGCTTCAGGATCAGGGTCTGTTCCACAACAATTGACGGTTGAAGCACTTCAAAGCTTAATTGTGGATCAGATTCCTGAGTTCACAAAGATTGCCCAGCACCTCCTCACTACCAATCTGCCAAATCCTGACTATGAAGCTATTCTCTTGTGCCATAAAGAGGATGTGGAGCAACAACAGACCAAAATTGTGGATGAGTCTGAGAGAGAAGGAAATATAGATGCCTGGCTTCAAGGAAAGTATGACATTCATCTCTCAGAAGGCCTACAGTACCTCAGAGAAGAGTACATCACTTCACTAGGGTCCAATGCCAATTCTCTCACCCCTAGTGCTGTGTATGAAGTAGTCAATGACAGTTACAAGGGAATTCTCAAGGCTGCACACTACCTTGGCAAGGGTCTAAAGACAGAAGTCACAGAAGTGTGTACAGCCACAACCAATGAGGTGCATGCATGAGCTAAAAAGGGCTTTTGATTCCAAATTCACTCAACTGGAAACTGTGGTCAAGGAAATTCTAGCCTGCAAGTCTAGCTTATCAAAATGGACAATGGCTTGGCCTTTCTCAAGGATGCTGTCATAGGGCTGGGGCATAAGTTTCAATCTCTGTCTAATCAAACCACAGACTCAAATGCCATGCTGAGAACACTATTCAAGAATCAATATGGGGATAAGCTGGTAACTCCTGTTCATGACATAACCAAGTATGAAGTCCAGAGACTAAAGGATCAATCACTCTCTGGTTTCAGGGCACATGAGCTATTCACTAAAGTGGATACTCTTGAAAAGGAGGTGGATACTCTCACTAAGTCCAATGCTCATCTTACAGACAAGGTTGCACTTCTCAATGATCAGTTGGACACTCAAGCAACCACCACAGCTGATGTTCTTCTGCATCAACAATCTATGTTGGCTGCTATGATGAAGCATATGGGTCTTCCCCTCCCTGAAGAATCTTCCACCCCAAAGGTCACTTCTAAAGCCTCTGTGCCTGACAACAAGCCTAAGGGGGAGAAGAGGACAAGGAATTCAAATACTAAGGGGGAGAAACCCAAGGAAAAAGGGATAAAGTTCAGAGAGGGTGATCACCAAAGAGCAAATAAATCTCCAACTCATGTGCCAGGCAAAGGAAAAACAAAGGTTGATGAGCCTCCTACCTCCCTGCCAGTTGTTACTCTACCAACAGTGCATGTCATTACTCCTGGTGGCCAAAAGCAGTCTATCACAACCACAATGGTTGCAGGGAGTATGCCAACTGATAAACCTCCATCCTCCATATCTGAAAGTGCCAAGCCTATAGAAGTCAAAGTAATTACTGAGGCCAAGCTACAAGAAGTGGCTAACTCAAATGTTTATCATGATAAAGCCTTCTTGGAGTTTCTGAAAGCCACAAGGGAACAGGCTGGTGACACTCAGTTCTATCTGAGGGAGTTGAAGGAGCAGATTGACTACATCACTGACTCACTGTCATCCCCAAGAAAGTCAATAATCTATGGTTCAAGGAGATAGTGATGATATCAAAATCAAAGATATGGCATCTAACATACAAGACTCTACAAGCCCTAAAACACTCAGAGATAGATGCCATACTTGAGCTTATTGAGAAGAGAAATGAGAACAACAAAAGTCTGTTTGATGATTTGAGGAATGGCCAACCTTCAAGGCTGCCAGAAGTGATCAAGAAGCCATGGACAATCATCTATCAGTCTGGCACCAAAATTGAAGACATCAAGCAATTGGTCATTCCCCATGATCTCACTTCTCGAAATCACAGACTGGTCATTGATATCATTGATCAACTATAGAAAAAGGTTGGAACCAGAAATGCTGAAGAAATTGAAGCACTGCACATTCTCAGATCTTTAATAGCAACTGGTGAAACTCCAGAGAGGGCTCAACCTAGGAGAAATAAGGATGATGATTCTGAAGACAAAAGTGATGGGAGGAAGAGACATTACAAGAGAGATAAGGGTGATGAAGATCAAAAGAAGAAGAAGGATGACAAGAATAAGAAAGATGATGATGAGCAAGGAAGAGTCTATGAGAGGAAAATTGGAAAACAGCAAGCCATGAACATTACTAATGATACTCCTACCACAACACAAGGCTCAATGTCTAGGGTGGATGTCACTAGTAATGATTCATCAAAATCTACATCTCTGGCCTCTGCAAGTGTTTTACTACCTCAAGAAGAGAAAGGGATTCAAGTCAAGAAACCATATGTATGTTTCAAAAAGCAAACTGCTAATGGAACACTACTATGGTCAGCCAACAAAGGTCAAAAGTTTCTGCCAAACAATCAAGTGAAAAAGTTTAAACTCAAGCATGTTGCTAGGAGAGTAAAGCCATCCAGGTCAAGGGCCCTAACAATATATCCAGGCTTAAAACTCCAACCATTAGATGAAGACTTTGATGAAGACCAATTGCAATATCTAAGAGCTCAAAGAATCTACTATGCTGCCATTATGCCTTGAGATTAAATATACTAATGGAAGGGAGAAGAAATTCAAACAAGGACAGTGTCAAAATTGGGGCAAGCTATATGAAATAGAAAGAATTATTGCATTATTGGATTCTGAAGACAAAGTGGAGAAAATATGGAAGCTGGAGTTGATTAATTTTGTAAAAATGAAGAGAGATTATGCTGAGAAGATAAGAAAGGGGTGCTTTGAGAAATGGCTTGAAAGGGAGAAGGAGATTGATAGGCTGGAAGTTGAAGCAGATAAACTAAGGGCCAAGGGATTGTGTAGAGTTCAGTTTGATCCCTATGTGGTGAAGTACAGGAGGAGAAATGGAGACAATGTCAATATCAGAATGAATCTACTCAGTCACTATCCTGCCAACATTCTGAAACCAGTACTTGAAGATTTCAAAGACTCCATCATGCTTGAAGAATTGGATGCTCTGCCAGAGATCATAAAGGCCATGGATGATAATGCAAGAAAGGAGAAAGAAAGAAAATAAAAAGCATATGATGATCTACAAGCCAAAGAAATGGAGATGGAATCAAATGAGAATGGCTAGTATTCATCATACTATAAGATTATTCATCTTGTAACTTCATTCATGTGCTCAATCAATCTACATACCTGTACTTTTAAAGTTTTATCTTTATGTATGTTAGGCTTGTTATCAGACATGAAATTGTGACTAAGGGTCTCACTCACAATTTGGGGGAGATTGTTAGTCACAGAGGCATGCCTGTATACATCTAATAACAAGCATAATTGTTTGTAATGCTTTTCATTACTTACATGACCTCGTAACTGAGGGAACCTCTAGTTGTAGAGTTTCTATTTGTATTGTACTTGTAGTAGGCATCAAATCCTAGTTGTGTAACTGTACTTATAGAGTCTAGAATAATGCTTGAAAGAAGTTCCAAGGTTCATGCCTCAAGCAAGGAGTTAAAGACTGTCAAATAATCACAGTTGGGATTTGAAGAAAAGAAGAATTTGCCTAAGTACCAATTCGAGAAGTATATTTGTCTATTCGAGAAGTCCGCATTCGAGAAGTCGGGGATTCGATATCTCAAGAAACTATCGATATCTCTGTTTATACTGTTCGATATCTCAGAGATTCGATATGTCTATGTACTCTATTCGAGAACTCAGGAAGTCAACAAGTCAAAGTGGTATTCGAGTTCTCAAGGAGTCAACAAGTCAAAGTTCCATTCAATATCTCAAGGACTCAGAAAGCTATTCGATATCTCGAGGATTCGATAAGTCAAATGTTCTATTCGATAACTCAAGGAATCCTGATGGAAAAGGGCTATTCGAGAAGTGGTTCGATATGTCAATATAACAGTGTTCGAGAACTCAGAGTTATCGATCAAGTCAATTCCAGTTCTCGAATCACTTACTTAGTCACTTCTCGAATACATTCTTGGAGACAAAATACTGAAGAAATTGTACAAGTCAGAAACCTGCAACAAGCCAATGCACTTTATGGACCACAATCTGTAACGTGCTCTGGAAAGCCTACCAGGAAGCTTGGAGAGATATAGAAGAGACAAGGAGCTAAAGAAGTGGATCTAAACAGGCTTTGCAAAGTCAAATCTGTAACCGTTTGGACACTTACTCAAAAAGGATAGACAGACTAGAAAGTAATTTGTTTAGCTACCTTATTTGCAGTAAGTAGGCTGTATCCATGTTCTATAAGGACACAGCCTCACTTCATAACTTAGAAACTTTGTGAGTCAAGTTTTTCATACACGAAGCTGTATCTCTCTGAGAAAAATGAAGTTGAGAATACTATCATTTGTATTCACAGATTGTAGCAACCTTTATCTAATAATACATTAGATTAAAGTGATATTGTGTTTTGTGTTATTTTTTATCCGCACCTTCAATCCTGCACACACAAACACTCTTGCTACATAGACTCGGAAAAGAAAAGTTCGAGAATCCATTCACCCCCCCTCTGTATTCTCTTATCGTATTTAATACTCAACAGTCTAGCAAGATCAAAAGAAATAGGAATGGAAAAGAAGGTATTAATAAAGAGAATAATTACAAGAATGTACCTGATGAACCTAGAAAAAAAATGCTATAAGTGTGGAAATCATAATCATTTGGCCCTAGACTGCAATCAAAAACCTTCTTGGAAAACTGAGTCCAGATTCCCCAAGACTCAGAGAATTCAATACAAACCACAGAAAGCTTGTTATCGTTGTGGTAGTTTACTTCATTCCATTTATATGTGTAGAGAATATCATGAACTGTATTATGACTATTATTCTCTGAAATCTGAAACTCATAGTCACAAACAATTTGTGAAATCAGAGTCTAAGGTTGACTCTGCAACAGGTAAAGTAAAAGCAAAATCTTCAAAGCATGTTGTTTCTAAATCTAGTAAGAAAGGATCCAATCAAAGTTGGGTCCTAAAAAATTCTAACTAGTTACTTTTTTTGTTTGCAGGGCACATGAAAGATGCATTCAATTATCTTGGACAGTGGATGCTCTGGACATATGACTGGAAAGAAGTCCCTGCTTACAAAGTTTGAGAGGAAAGCTGGCCCAGTAATATCTTTTGGAGATGGCAACAAAGGAGAAACTCTGGGATATGGCTCAATTGTTTTGGGGAATGTCATCATAGAAAATGTAGCACTGGTTGAAGGCTTGAAACATACTCTTTTAAGCATAAGTCAACTGGGTGATAAAGGTTATCGATCAATCTTTGACAAAGAAGGATGCAAAATCTTGAATATGCAGAATGGAGACATTTTTCTAACTGGTCAAAGACATGGTAACTTATATGAAGCCAGCTTATGTGATACATCTAAAGGAATTGTTAGATGTCTCTACAGTAAAGCAACAAATGATGAAAGCTGGAATTGGCACAAGAAGCTCTCACATCTCAACTTCAAGAAGCTTAATCAACTTGTTAAGCATAATCTGGTGAGAGGCCTACCTTAGGCAAATTTTGTGCAAGATGGACTTTGTGATGCCTGTCAGCTTGGAAAACAGAGAAGAACCACTTTCAAGAGCAAGACTGAAAATTCAATTACTGAACCATTTCACATGCTACATCTTGATCTGTTTGGTCCAGTAAACATTATGTCTATCAGCAAGAAGAGATATGCTCTAGTGATAGTGGATGATTTCACAAGGTTCACATGAGTGTTCTTTCTACACAAGAAGGATGAAGCTCCTCAGCAAATCATTGAACTTGTCAAGAATATTCAGAATAGCTCTAAGTACAAAGTTAAAGTACTTAGGAGTGACAATGGTACAGAATTCAAGAATTCTACCATGGAGGGGTTTTGTGTAGACAATGGAATCACTCAACAGTTTTCTGCACCTGGTACACCTCAGCAGAATGGTGTAGTGGAAAGAAAGAACAAAACTCTCATAGAGGCAGCAAGAACCATGCTTGCAGATGCAAAACTTCCAACCTATTTTTGGGCAGAAGCTATTAACACTGCATGTTTCACTCAAAATTGTACCTTGGTAAATAGTCATGGAAAGACTCCCTATGAGATGATCAAAGGAAAGAAACCAAGTGTGAAATACTTTCACATCTTTGGATGCAAATGCTATGTTCTAAAAGTTCATCCTGAACAACTTGGAAAATTTGAAGCCAAATCAGATGAAGCAATCTTTCTAGGATATTCAGCATCAAAGGCCTTCAAAGTTTATAATCTCAGAAATCACAATGTTATGGAATCAATTCATGTTGCATTTGATAATAAGAAATTTGGAATTCTGCAAACTGATGAAAGTCATGACAAATTGGAATTTGAAAATCTGAAGAATTCTGAGATACTCTCCAGTGATGATGAAGGTTCTCCAGAAGAAATCTATATTGCTTCTCAAAGGAATGCTACTGTTGAGGGGGAGCAAATGAATCAAGGAGGACATAGTGATCATCAGGATCAGACTAGCTATTCAGAGTCTACTCCATCAGGAACTGATATTTCAGAGTCTACTGAGGAAAGATCAGTAACAAGCAGCAGAATGGAATTTACTGATTCTACTGATCAAAGGGGAGTTTTTGAAGGCAGAGAAAGTTCTTCTACAAGAGATACCACTAACTTAGGGGGAGAGTCTAGCAGAGACAATCTACCAACTGTTAGAAAATGGACAAAGAATCATTCTGAAGATTTGATAATTGGTGATCCAAACAGTGGTGTTCGAACTAGAAGATCAATTCAAAATGAATGCTTGTACAGTTGCTTTCTCTCAAAGAATGAGCCTAAGAAGGTTGAATTAAGAAGCCTTACAAGATCCTGATTGGGTAATTGCAATGCAGGAAGAGTTAAATGAGTTTGAGAGAAATAAAGTCTGAAAACTGGTACCAAGACCTAAAGATAGATCTATTGTTGGTGCAAAATGGGTTTTCAGAAACAAGCTAGATGAATCTGGTATGATTGTAAAAAACAAAGCTAGACTGGTGGCCAAGGGTTATTCTCAAGAAGAAGGCATTGATTATGATGAAACCTTTGCACCTGTAGCAAGATTGAAAGCAATCAGGATGTTTCTTGCATTTGCAGCTCATTCCAAATTCAAGGTATACCAGATGGATGTAAAGATTGCTTTTCTTAATGGCAAGCTTGATGAGGAAGTATATGTGGAGCAGCCACCTGGATTTGTTGATCCAAAGTTTCCAAATCATGTCTACAAACTTGAAAAGACACTCTATGGACTAAAGCAGGCACCAAGAGCATGATATGAGACTTTGTCTAAATTTCTTCTTGAAAATGGCTTCACAAGAGGTACAATTGACAAAACTCTATTCTTTAGAAAGATAAAAGGTGAATTGCTTTTAGTTCAAGTTTATGTTGATGATATTATTTTTGGTTCTACTAATGAAAAGTTGTGTGCTAAGTTTAGCAAGCTTATGCAGTCTAAGTATCAGATGAGCATGATGGGTGAACTAAATTATTTCTTAGGCTTGCAGGTCAAACAGACTGAGACTGATATTTTCATTAATCAGTCAAAATATATCAAAGATCTTTTAAGAAGGTTTGATTTTCAAGATTGTGCAGTTGCAAAAACACCCATGGCAACAGCCACTAAACTATACTCTGATCCTAAGGGAAAGAGTGTGGATAATACTAGTTATAGAGGCATGATAGGCTCATTGTTATATTTAACTGCAAGTAGACCAGATATAATGTTTTCTACCTGTTTATGTGCTAGATTCCAAAGTGATCCTAAGGAATCTCATTTAATTGCTGTGAAGAGAATTTTTAGATATCTCAAAGGAACTCCAAATCTTGGTTTGTGGTATCCTAGAGAATCTGACTTCTTACTAATTGGCTATTCAGACTCTGATTATGTAGGGTGTAAAATAGACAGGAAAAGCACTACAGGTACATGTCAATTCTTGGGAAACAGATTGATTTCTTGGGCAAGCAAGAAGCAACAATCAGTTTCAACCTCAACTGCAGAAGCTGAATACATAGCAGCAGGTAGTTGTTGTGCACAGCTCCTTTGGATAAGAAATCAGTTGATGGATTATGGTATGACACTTAGTAATATTCCTATGTTTTGTGATAATACTAGTGCTATTAAAATTGCAGAAAATCCAGTTGAACATTCAAGGACTAAGCACATTGATGTCAGGTATCATTTTATTAGAGAACATATTGAGAATGGTACTGTGAAACTTCATTTTGTTCCTACTGACAAACAAATTGCAGATATTCTAACTAAACCACTTGATGAGTCTACATTCATTAGATTGGTTAGTGAGTTAGGAATGTTAAATTTCTAGATCTGTAACATCTGTAAAAGTAGCAAGGTATGTTGTTTTCAGCTTATAGACTTGATATTTTTGTCAGGATCTATATTTTATTGTTAAATGTTTAAGCTGTAACATTGTACTTTGATAAATTTCAGTATTATAGACTTGTTAATAAACATCAGGATCAGGATTGCTATCAGTATGCTGACGTCATCAGTATTGTGTCAGTATCAGGATTTTGAGTTCTGTTTCAGATCCTGAAGATTAATTTATGCAGTAATCTAATTCTGAGTTTTGTTAAGTCTAGACTAGCGAGTTTTAATTCATTCATACTGATAGTTTATACATCATTCAAATCAGTTAATAAACAACAAAGACAAGTAGATAATAAGAAATTGTATTTTCATTAATTGAGAGCAATACATACATGGAAATGAAATACAACATCTTTTTGTCTAACTTCTACTGATAACACTAATCTTGTCTAAAGTTGTTGCTGTTCTAAGTCTTCAGAGATCTACTTCAGGACAAGGAGCATATCAAGAGTCACTTTGATGATTACTCCTGGATTCCTTGTCTGGGCGACTTGAATGAGAGTAGCTGACTTTAGTGAATAGCATCTCCATCAAGATCAACCTCAGACTCTCGGCCAAATTCTTCATCCTCAAGTTTTGAGGAGGTTAGAGGGTGATTGTATCCAACAGATGGATGTTTTAAGAGAAGGTTCTGGACATTATGTGGATTTACTCCAACCATGTATAAATTTATGAGAAAAGTCATATTTTCAAAGAGACGAACTATGAACCTTTGGTAATGAAAAATTTGTTCATCGTCTGTGAGGAATCGGAAGATAGGGTTGAAGATCATTTTGTTTTGTGGAAGCTCTGTGTTTACAGAGAAGTTTTGTGTAGCTTTTGGAGTTAAGAAAGGCAAAAGACATCAAGCGTTATAAAGGGAAGAGTGAGAAGCTGAACAGTCATTGTGAAATATTCAATGTATCTGCGTAAATATCTATGCGTATGACTGACTCTCTCATATTTCCAAGATATTTTAACAATCTAACAAAATATTTTTGTTTAGATTATTGATGTTCTTTTCAGGATAAATTTTTTAAATTGACACGTGGAACTCCATTTAATTCTGCAATCAGGATGATAGTGATCAGGAAAGCGAAAGTGATTTCATCAGGATTGATGATTATTTTTATTATTTTCAATCACATTGAGAAGTGTGATTATCTTGGTGAAAAAGATCACAGTAGAAAATGAAGCTGATCAGTATTGATTTTATTTTGATTTTACCCTGATTTATTTAATTGAAATCAATTTTGGATTTTATTTTCCAAAAATCGTGGGTAAATTGCATTTTTCAGGGACTGACACCTGTCAACCTACGTGTCAACATGGGTTAGTGGGTTTGAAGAATTTTTGAATGTATCTTTATTTTGAGACTCTGATTGTTTATTGCTAACTTCTAATTCGTATTTTCAAAGGCAAAAACATTCATTTTAGTGCTCAAAATCTCTAATCAATTTCAAAATTTCTCAAGTTCTTTTCAGATAAAAAGTGGCAGCTCAAAGAAGTCTATCTAAATCAGTAGCTTTCAAGTTTGGTGACTTTGATTTTATGACTAACAATCATGTTGTAGCAATCACCAGCAAGAAAGGAGTATCAGCTGATTTTCATCCTGTAATGGATTTTATGGCTATTGGATCTTTGAGTTATGCATTGACAGCATCTCCAGAAATTAATCAAGCTGCTGTTTCACAAGCTTGGGAGAATGCTGAGGTAATTGATTCTACTCAGAGTCAATCAGGTAAGATTGTTCTACACTTAGGACAAGACTCATTTGATATTACTGAATCAGTTGTTAATTCAGTACTTCACTTACCTGTTAGTATGAACTTTGAGAATGTACCATCTGATGATAATGTTAGAACTATGTTATTTGAGTTAGGTTATTCTGGACCTTTAGATAACATGAGTCAGTTAAATAGATCTTTTCTTAGGAAGGAATGGTCTTTCTTCTTTGATCAAATTGCTAAATGTTTTACTGGTAAATGTAGTTCTTTTCAGCAAATTACTTCTATTACTTCACATATTGCTTATAGTTTGCTTTATGACAGAGTAATTAACATTGGTCACATTATCTTAAGTCAGATGTGTATTAAACTTGGGTCAAGAGATCAAAACAGGAAAATGGTTTATTATCATAGATTTATGCAAATGTTTATTAACCATTTTATTCCTGATGTTGAAGCTAGATTTGGTAGGGAACATTGTGTTTCTTCTTATGTACAGCAAAAGAGAATTTTCTCTGACATTACAAAGAAGGACAATGAAAAGAATCTTGATGAAATACCTGCAATTCATTATCCACATCATGTTCAGGTAATTCTTCAAACTCATCTTCCTACTCTCTACAATTCTTCTTTCTTTTGTGGTGAAATGGCTCAGGAATCTCAATTGGAGGAGAACCCCCTATGTCTACCTAAGTAGCCCAAAACATTATAGTCTCTGAAACAATTCAAGAACTAAAGTTTGATCCACAGCTTATTGTTTCAAAGAAACCAACCTCTGGTCTTTCTCAAAAGACATCAGTTGTAAGGAAGAGAAGATTTGTTGTTTCAAGTAGTAGTAGTAGTTCTAGTGAAGATGATGATAATTTAACTCTTGCTGAGAGAGAAGAATTGAAGGCTGCAATTCAACTTTCTAAGCTAGGACAAAGAGATGAAGCACCTAGTCACAGCCAGGCTGCAGTCTCTCAAAAGGCTGTAGTACTTAAAAAGGGAAAACAGTTATTGGATATTGTCTCTCAAAAGACTATGTCTATTGAAAAAGGATCTCATCCCAAGATCACTTCTGTGTCTACACCTCTTGAGTCTTCTCAGGATAAATCTTTTTCTCACTATACCAGGAGAACAAGGAGAAAGATTCAATTGTCACCTACACACACAGAGTCTAGTCCAACTAATATCATGCAGGTCTCTACAAATGAAGCTACAATCAAGTCAGCAAATGAGAATAGAGATCTTGATATTGATTCTTCATGGGAAACTACATTATCATACAGACTGGCTATGGGAGTTATTTCTATTAAAGTAAAGCTGTCAAGGCCTGTTCTAGATTTTCTAATTGAAAGAGTACCAAAACTTTCATTTCCAGAAGAGTATGGACTTCTACATCAAAGACTTGACTTAATGAAGATGTCTTTCTATGTATCTATCAGAAGACAATTAGTCAAGAAATTTGGACTCTCAAATCATGTTGCACTTCAATCACTTCATGCATATTTATTTGACAAGGATGTCATTATTGAAGATGCTTCAGCTCAAGGTGAACAACATGAGGAAGTAGCTAGAGAAAAGTAGTCAACAGAAGATATTATTGCACCAGTTGTGAATAGTAGGATAGATCAGATCACAGTCACTGCAACACAAGAACCATCTAGTCAGAGGTTGAATGACTCAGCAGCTGTGATGGCTGATGCTGAAAGGTCTTCTGTGATGACTAAAATTGCAAGTGAGAAACCCTATGATATGGGAGGAATAACTTTGACTGATTTTCCTGAAGATCAAACAAATATTTTCAGTCAGAGTCTATCTACCTTGAGGGTGAGTCTCAGCAAACAACACTTAAGGATGGTAACATACTAACTATGGTGTCTAATGAAGTATTACTGAAGACATCAGAGTCTAGTAGAGAACCTGAAAGTGGTATACTGGAGCCTGTAGTCTCTGGAAGGAAAGAAGATGATTGTCAGGATTCAGAGACTATAGCAGCTCACTCCTTGGAGAAAACCTCAAGCCCCTTGCCAAATGAGGAACCCTCTCTCCATGTGAGTTCAGGTATAAAAACTTCTTCTACACTCTATTTTTCTATAGGTCATGAGAGCACTTATCCAAATTTGAGTGATACACTTGAAAAGATGGATATTGATCCACAATTTGAGAGGCTGGCTCCTGACCAGGCAAAAGGTGAGGTAGAAAGAGTGTTGACTTTAGATAGTAAAAGTGAGAATGAGGGTATGGATGATCAACTCCATAGTGAGGGAGAGAAAATTAGGAAACCATCGTTTGATTTCTGGGATCAGGTTTCTCCTGAATCTTGGTCTGACAATCTCGGTATGGATGCTGGTACTTATTCATTTATCAAGATGTATGAGAAGAATGACTTAGCAAAGCACAATGCAAAGCTAGAAGTTAAAGCTCAGAAGCAAAAAGAGAGGCTTGCAGGAATTATCAACAGAAGAGGTGAAAAGCTAAGACAAACTTCTACATCACTTGTACCAGATGAACTTCCTAATGATCCAAGTATTCCTTTGTTTGTACTTCCAATATCAGCTAGAATTGAGACATCAACAGTATCTGATCAATCTAAGGAGGAGTCTGGATTTGAAGATGTTAGTACACAGAATACTGGTGAAGGAGAAGGTGATCATATTTCAGCTCCAGATCAGAAAGATGAAGATGTTGATACTTCTAATCAAGTTTTATTACTTGAATATCATACAACACAGGCAACTTCTTCTACAAGACTTGAAGATACAGTTCTTTTTAAATCTGATTCTGAAAATAATAGAAGCACTACCAACATTGAAGTTGATTCTAATGTTTTGAAAGATATTCAGAATTCTCAAATTGTTATTCAATCAAGACTTCAATCACTTGAAGATAACCAAGTCACAATTATGGAAAATCAAGTAGTTCTGATGAATCTCATTTGTTCTGTTTCTGAATCTCTTGGAATTAATGTTGCTGATGTCAAAAAGGGGGAGATAAAGACGATTCAAAGACAACAACAACACCAGACTGGGAGAGATAAAGAGTATCAGACAAAGGGAAATAAAAAGAAGAACTAGGAGTGACAGAGGTGAATCTAAGCATGGAAGTGGTAAAGGAACAGAAGCATTAATAGTTAAAATTCTTTCTTCTAAGTACTGGATACTTTGTCTACATCTGAAGAAGGAGGTACTTAACTTCATGATTTTTGAATTCATAAATTCTATTCTGGTTGTACTGTTATATGTTTTGACATCCACAACTTAGATTTATGCTTCAGATCTTAAAGCATAAATAGAGGGAGATTGTTAGGAATAATTCATGAGTTGTGATGTTGAGAATAGAATTTTATTTATACTTCTTGTATATCCTGATCTTATAAAGGATTTAGCTCTGTATGTAGGATATATTTGTAAGACAATTATCTATAGAATTTAGTAAGGAGTGAACAGTGTATCGGAGACTACATGTCAGGACCAGAGATCAAATCCTGATGAGCGTCTGATACTGATGGATGATCAGATACTGATGCAGTGTACAGATCCTGATATCAGTCATGTTACTGATGATGTCATTATGGATGCTACAGAAACTGGCAAGTGCTATAAAACGGGATATTTGTTTGAAGAATAAGCAAGAAGATTTCGTGAAGGAAAGAGTTTTCTATTGATGGAAACTATCAACTGGAAGGCAGAACATTGTCATGAATAGATTATATCTTTCTGTTATTAGTTGATAGGTAGCATTATAAATACTCTCTCAATATCATTGTAAAGAGCGTTGAAGTGAGTCAATGTGTGCATAGCTCTGTATTAGGTTTGTATTCGAGAGTTCGAAACAAACAGAGAGAAAGAGAGTTTTATTTTGTCAGCAACTGCTAAAGGTATTTGTACACCTTCGGTAGAGTTTGTATTTGATCTTATTAATACAAACAGAGTTTGATTCATTCGTTTATTCTTGTTCATTTAACCAAGCAAAAATCAGACACGATTATATAACTTGTATTCAACCCCCCCTTCTACAAGTTATCCGAGTTAACAGTTTGGAACGATTGATGCGAGTTGGACCCTGGAATGACATTACATTTAGTGGTTATCCGGAATTCACAGAAAGTGGTGCTGATTAATACTCCAGAATATACTATATTGACAACGAAGAAGAGGTGTCATGGTACTATACTATGAATAATCCCGAAAATATTACAAGATTTGCAGTGAATGAGACAAGAGGTATTGCATGCAGAAAGATTAAACTGGGATCCAGTTACGCAAAAATGGTATATGTAACACCCCCAGATCCAGTGTAGCATCCCAAAATCCGGGGTACAGATATGGGGCCACTAACCATAAACAATATAATATATCTCTGAATAAAAACAACATTTAATAATAAAACCCCTTAACCAAGATCACATACAGGTTATGGTATGAAACAACTATCGAATATCATATTACAACCCAGTCTCAGAATAAAAGAATATTATACAATTTTTATGAATATACAAAAATCACTATCAAACTAGATATCCCACCTCAACAAATCCATGACTCGAACGTCTCCTCTCGCGGCCTATAGAGCAATACCCACTGACCTCTAGTCCTTCTGAATATCTCTAATAACTGGAGAAAAATAAACAGAAGCAAGAGTGAGCCAACAATGCTCAGCAAGTGTAAATAGTGATGACAATTTCAATACAACGACAATTTTGATAAGCAACAGAGTTCCATCTCATTTTATGAAGGAATCAGTTATATCAACTTTTTAGATTGCCACGAGGGCCAACAATTCACCATTCATAAGGTGCATCAAAACTAGAACTGGACAGAATTCTGATATCAAAATGTTATTCAAACAGACTTTCAAGAAGTCAAGAACTGAACATCTCATTTTCAAAGTATAGATTAGAATTGGAATTTTTATTTATTTAAAAAAAACATCATTAAGGTTAGGCTGCTGATCAGTCACGCACTAACCCCGGACAAACGCACACAGCAATGTCCTTTAATGGATCCACGACACACATTGGCCTTAATAATTTCTGACCACGAATCTGGTCCGACCCTCACGGTCCACATTTTAAAAACATTCGACCTTCACGGTCCACATTTTAAAAACATTCGACCTTCACGGTCCACATTTTAAAAACATTCCAATTCTAAATCTTCCACACTAGGTGTCGGAACAATCGACCACCTTTACCAACCAATAACTGGAATACTCACGTTCCAGAATAACGACTCATAATCCAAGAGTCACTGAAAGATTTAAGATCAACAAGTGTCGACAAGTTCAACACGATAAAGGGGGTGAAAAATATAGATAACAACAATCTCAAACGGTATCGATAAGTTCGATACAACTATTTAGGGTTATAACCGATTAATCAAGATATTCTATAAACACCGACAAGTTTGATGATGAATGGGGTGGAGAGTATAAAGAATGTTAATTCGAATAAGTATCGACAAGATAGATATTAGTAATTGAGGTCTTAATATCATTAGCTTGATAAAAGGGAAAATCAACTTGGGCAACAATACAAGATATAAATTGCAACAAGATTATCAATAATTGCAATTCTAAGTTAGAGCAGGGACATGGTCAAGCACTACGCATTTAATAAAATTTTATAACCCACTGTAAGGTTTGAATCAACATGAGCGAGTAAAACAGATTAAACGTCTATCGGTGAAAATAATTACAGGATGTTCAATTTCAACTTAGTTTGAATAAAACATTTTCAAGAAGGGGTTCACTGGAAAATTATGTTAAAAATCAGGAATTTCATTAACAGGTATTTATGGGAATTTAAAACAGGGATTCTCTCGATTCAGAAGATCCCTTAACATTTTTCGAGGAACTAAAAGATATAGTATTCCTCTGGGGAGCCAATAAAATTCCATGTAGAAGATGATATGCGGAAAAGGACTATTAGTAAAATCCTTTGTAAAATTTGGAATTTGAATCGAGGGTGGGAAAATAAACGTTTTTAAGCTAATTGAGGAAATACTTCATTTTCTAAATATACTTGACCACATCATATTATATAACAAAGGAATTGAATTGCATCACTTGAATGATAAGTGAGTAGCAAGAACACTTGCCTCAATATATCACTTCCCGTATCCAACATCTCGACTCGTTATTCAACTTTGTGTCCGTCTCTACTTCTCTATACACTGTCCCCTAGTCGTACATCCGTCTATTCCGGTAACAATTTCCTTCTCAAAATTCCATCTATATGTGCACTGCTCTTGGCCGGGCCGCCTACTCGTACCTATATAAAGGTAACGCGCCACTTTAATATAAACCAATCAAAACCTTACTTATCATTCTAATCTACCCATATGTTTCATATCGCACTTTACATCTTAACATACATAACACATATTAGCTATACTCGTAAAATAGTTTAGAACAACCATTATTTTGCAAAACCAATCAACATAAACTCCTCAGTATATACACTGTATATATACTCGCATTCCACTTTAACAATCAACTTACCAACAAATCTCAAGTTACCAAATGTGCATTATAACTTTATATTCGGAACTACCAGTACTTGAAATTAGCACCGTTAATAACTAATTACAACAATATATATTACCTTAAATAAACCCCACAAACCAAGTTTACCATACGCAATTATCCCAAACATTTTGTACTTCACTGCGACAACATTCATTCATTCCTGAACCAACTTACATAACTCCTCCACACCATTATACCCCAACCACACATGAGCACCGCTATCCTCACATGTAAACCCACACTGACACCAATAAACAGCCACAACATTCACGCCCCCACACAACCTCTACTCTCTTCATCCTCCTTCTTCGACTTAACCCCATCAACTTACAACTAAAATCTATGTATAATCATACCACCAATATATATATACATAACCACATACTCCACCAGGCGAGGCACCTACGTACTACCCTTTCTCTACTCCTTCACTATTACAACATCATTAAACACACTCATGAACTTCTAACTCTCCTTCATTCAACTCCAAACATACTTACAATTTACAAACATAAAATCAATAGTAATCTACTCCATCCTCAAACACCATCTCCACATCAACAATTGATATCACATTCACTTCCAACCAAACTCGAACCCCCCAATTTAACAAACCCAACAACGAAAAACAGAATCTTTAATTTGTTGCAAATACAGAACCCCAACCCCTACATTCCGAACACCACAATTTCCTCACCACCAAACTCAACTAACGCGCGCACACACACACACACAGGTATGCACATCAGTTCATTTCCCTTCTTCGTCAACCTACATCACTGCCTCGATCTCTCCCTTGTCCTGCCTATAACAATAAAACTACAAGTGAACCCAGCTGAAGTCGATTGATTTACCACGGGAAGACCATCCACTCACACCTGCTGTCACGCTGCTAAACACAACGTCCCAAATCCAAACACACATACTTACACAATTCAACCCACTTTACGACTAAATTTTAACGCCACCAGCAACATACCAGCTTAACAATCATCACAACACACTTATTAACTTCGAGGCCAAACTCCGACAAGAAAATACACACATACAGCTACACGCAGCTCACATACACAACCACTCGAATTTACACAGCAACCACACCCCCTCGATTTCTACACACTCCTCTACATACACGCACACACAGTCACGGTCCTCACACAAGACGCACACACTGCACAGACTTTAATCACAACTCCCACACACTTCCCACCAACATACACATACAATCGAACTCAGCAGTAATATACACACACAACACCCAGCTGTAAAACCACAAGAACATCTCAAACAGCCCCAATTTGACACACCCATTTCGGCCATACACCCACACTGTTAACAATACACACGCATCACCACTTACCCACACATACTTGACTACATACACCAGCGATTACCACTTTGTAAGGGACTTAGGAGCTCGGAAAGAAGAGCTTAACAAGCTCAGTACCGAAAGTAATGGCGGAAAGAGCTCCAACCGAGTGATAAAACAGGCAAGAGATCGAGAGAGAGATATACGGCCGGGGGAAGAGGTAATCAGAGGGGAAGAGTCAACTGTGATATAGAGTGAAGAGAGGGAGAAAGATTAAGAGAGATATTATGAGATTGAGAGAGAACAAAAGAGATGAATCAAGAAGATTCGAGAGAAATGGGGAAGACAAGAGAGGCTGCTGCTATTAACAAAAGACAGGGGTAGTATAGTTTTTTTTTAACATGCTGAAAATTATTTTAAACAAGTTTAACTGCTTCTAAAAATCGTAATAAAATGGAAAATTTGTAAAACATTAAATCTTAAATATTTAATATGTAGAGTACAAAATTAAGAATGCCCACATATTTTTAAAATATTTTTAGGATAAAAAATGAATTAAATATGAATTTTACAAGTTTTGATTCTTTAAATACCATAAAACTCTTAAAATCATTTTAAAATACATTAACACCCAAAATAATTCACCCCATAATTTTAAAAACTCAATAATATCATAAAGATAATATCACGAGAGATTTCGTGATTTTTTAACAACTCCCCTGATTTTATAAAAATCTCAGAAGATCAATAATGCATTATTTAAATAGATTTAAATCATAAGGATGTAAATAAAAATTCACGAGCTTACACGACACACATATATCATCATATAAACATGTAAGCACGATATCACATATATTGACCTTCTCAAAAATATTTGCATCATATAATTCACATTTAATATTAAATAAGAAATTTTTAAATACGAAATTTTCTATGTCGTTATATCCTTTCCCCCTTAAAAGGATTCTGTCCTCAGAATCGATCCTAAGAAGACAAGTAACAGTACTTCTCAAACATTCAATTTCAATTTCCCAGGTTGTACCTTCAACTCTAGGACTCCTCATAATAACTCATACATCGATAGGCTTATCCTGTAAGCCTTCAAACTCCATAATAAACTTAAACCTTACCCTTACAAATTTTGTTAATCCAAAATGTTTACTACTCTTAGACGAATGCCTGATATACAGAAAATCGGGCATGACCTTTTCGTATAATGGACTATGCCCTGCGCAATCACTTCAAATACCAACTCAATCATCCACATACAATTCATCTCCATTCATTCACCATCTTAATTTAATCTTATACAGGGCTAACATAAAGTCTGCCTTGACTTGTAGTAAATAGGCAATTGAACAATCCATAATATCTTGATTCAATCTGTTAACCAAACCTCATGTCATCCATTCTCGATCGTGTCCTTAAAATCGAATACTACAATCAAATACATATGTCGTTAGATACACGTCAACATAATTGGATTAACAACTCAATTCTTACTCTTATAAAAACATTTTGGTTTGTTAAATCTTTTGAAATAAAATATCTCCGAAAACATTTTATCCTTGAAATTTACAGTTCCGAAAACTAACACGCTCCATAACCTTGACTTCGACATAATCCACCACAAAAATAAAATCTTGAAATAACTGGTTTGTAACATCATTATCCCGGGGTCACAGCCCCCTCGATACCGATCATAAATAACTTTCAATTCAATACTTCCCCACAAACTCTAACTTTAACAACATGAAAATTCAACTTAAGATACGTCAAATCAAGCGTACGTCTTCAACAGATAGCTCACGATCCTCGAAATCATCTAAACTTCGCTATCCCGCGTCCTCTGAAATCAACTCCCAAATCATAGCTCTGCATACTCAACAAGGTCTCGAATTTGACTCTGCGCTCTATAACTGTAATGTTTAACGCTACTCGAATTAACTACAAGATCATGACATTCATCCATCGCTTGCATGTTCACCACTTGTCCTCCTGACTATTCCATTCTTTTCCGTCAATTCATTCACATTCTGATTCGTCACCTCAGCTCGGTACCTCTTAATTCCATAATAACTCATGCTGAAATAACGCAATATGAATCACCTTCGTTGTAGACTAAGCGTTCAAACTTCCACGTCTGACTTCTCAACTCTTAAAAACTTTCTTTACACTACACTGTCCATTCAAAACCTTTTTGTTCTCTCTTTGGTAAAAGTGATTACTACTGCAGGCATCTGGGTAACAGCCTTCGATAATCTTCAATAGTCCTTGGTCAACTTTATAAAACCTTCCCACTTCATTGCTGCTTTATATTCACAAATTTCATTTTGATCCTTTTCATTTCTAACCACATGTCTTGAAATTTGGTTCCTTCTCATCCAAAATTCACATAAAAAAAAAATTCTTGTGCAAAATCTTCTTTCCTTTCATGAACAATACGGGTGCATCATTCTGATACATTGAGTATTACTATTCATTTTCTTGCGAAAATCCTTTAATCAATTTGTTAGCTCCAACATTTCCGTTCATGTCATTCAATATTGAACTCCTTGAAATTAATTCTATTCCTGGAAAATGAATAACAAACTAATTGTTCATCCTTACCTGGTGACAATCCGGGTAATCCATCAAATTATACATTCAAAAATTTTAATAATTAAAATCTGCTTTGATTTAACTGTTCTCTTTCTGATATTTCTTTCTGTGCAAAACAACTCCATAATCTTGGTATAACAATCTTTTGGTCTGCATGCTCGTTAAGACGTCTTTATCTGCTTTCAGCCTCGAAACATCGCTTCTACATTTCTTAAAAATCAAAGTCTCACCTTCTTGTCGTCACCATTTGCTCGTACTTCGTTGTTAGGAAATCAATCCATTCCTGAATCACACTTAACTCTTTTTACTGTCATCACAATCAAATTCTTGCTAACTTCATTTATAATCATGTTGAATTTCTAGCTTCCTAGTAATTATAGAAAACAGTTTGTTACTCTCATCATAGGTTCCACTGAGACTGATATGATACAGTCTCTGGCAAAGAGTCCTATCTTTCCAAGCTCATGGCACATAACTTTAACTTCTTACCCTGTCACTTGTTACCACAATATTCTTTATGATTACAGTCACAACTCTCTGTATTTATCTTAACAAAATCTCCATAGGTTTTTTTCCCTCGAAATCTTATCTTCTGACCATGGGGTCTCGTTAATCTCTGTTAATTCTCATCCTGTAGGCAACTAGTGTGCCCTCGCTCTTCTAACTTCAAATCCTCATAATTCCACATTCTTCTCTTAACTGAATCACCTATCTTCTGTTAAAACACTTCTGAAACTTTCCAAGCTCTCTGTCTTACTTTCATATTCAAATTTCATTTTCTTCTGATAGTTCTCACAAACTCATTTATCCTGCTTCTTTCTGCTTTATTCAGTTTATTCTTCTATGGTTCTAAAATCTTATCCTTAACAACGGGTTTCAAAACATTCCAAAATCTTATGATAATCCATCTACTATCCTCAAAATTAAACAGGTGTCCAAAACAATCTTTCATCAATAATAAACCTCACGTGCCAACCATCTTCATCATCATTCTCTTTTTAATCTTTAATAAATTCTCAATCTTGTGCCTTGAAACATGCTCCTTTCTTGACTCAATTTTCATTAATCTCGAATATTGTACATGTGTTCTCAATCCAATAATTAATCAAACATGATACTAAATCTCTATTTTAACATCAACTTCTCAATCTTGCTTAATCAATTCTTCGCCACGTAATCGTAGTTTCAACAACTAAGAATGTCGTCGCGTCTATTATCGCGGCTCTTCATCACTGGTAATCTAAAATCATCAAGGTTTTTTTTTCCGACAAGGAAATCAATAGAATGAATAGGTCTCAATATGAATGTACAATGAATTTTGTTTGACAAAACTTTTTATGAAGGGATTTAACCGAGAGATCAATATGATCATTGAACTATTTTCAGGTTGTATTTGTCACTTTGGTCAACCGACCTAGTACAAAAAGATGGCCAGTCTTTAGTACTTTCATGACAAACATAAACAGTGGCGTCCCACCAGACTTTTATCACATAGATAAAATGTCCCTGAATCCCCTACATACATAGGTTGTTCATCCCAATTCGGATAAAAAGATTAAATATTCAGGAAAAATGAAAAGATTTCAAGAGTCTCAAAATTTTCAAGTATGGAGTTGGATCAAGTGTCCTTCCAAAATAGGGATATTTTGAAAGAATAGGACTAAATTCAAGTGAATCTGGTATACAAAATTTGTCATCAATTGAAGTATTGTCGATTAAACAAATGTTCAAGAAATTCATAATTATTCATAATCTCACTCTTGTCGGCTAAGCACTAATATACCTAGCTGCCAAAACTGGCCTGACAATAAGGAGTTGAATAACTACGAAGATCTCCATTCATTCTCGATTTTAACCGTCACTGCGCAACAAATGCTTCAGCGACAATATAAACCGTGAATTCGTTTACAACAATTCAGAACAAGATCAAGAATCAATTCAACTGCCCAAATGGGGAATCAATTAAGAATTCAACCGAGATCAACGGCTAGTAGCGTGCCGCTATGCCCTCACTCCTAACTCATGCCAACAATCGCTTCCCACATCTTATTTCTAGTCTTCTCGTATTCTCTCTATAACGTTTACATCAGAACTACAGTCGTAGATACATTCTAGTAGGTACGCGAAAGTCTCGAGATAATATCCTCCAAACTGATAACTCCAACTGCTACTTAGCTCATGTGGCTCTGGATTATCTGTCTCGCTCGTCCACTAGTCTTCAAACGAATCAAACTCCTACTCGTGCGATATGTCGAAGGACTGTACAACGTCGCAATACTCGTATAAATATCCTAAGGCGAACCTTATCCTAAATCGTTCTATCTAAAGTCTATCGCACACACGTGTACCCACCCATCCTAACTGTTTCAGTGACCATAACCTGTAGCTCTGATACCAACTTGTAGCATCCCAAAATCCGGGGTACAGATATGGGGCCACTAACCATAAACAATATAATATATCTCTGAATAAAAACAACATTTAATAATAAAACCCCTTAACCAAGATCACATACAGGTTATGGTATGAAACAACTATCGAATATCATATTACAACCCAGTCTCAGAATAAAAGAATATTATACAATTTTTATGAATATACAAAAATCACTATCAAACTAGATATCCCACCTCAACAAATCCATGACTCGAACGTCTCCTCTCGCGGCCTATAGAGCAATACCCACTGACCTCTAGTCCTTCTGAATATCTCTAATAACTGGAGAAAAATAAACAGAAGCAAGAGTGAGCCAACAATGCTCAGCAAGTGTAAATAGTGATGACAATTTCAATACAACGACAATTTTGATAAGCAACAGAGTTCCATCTCATTTTATGAAGGAATCAGTTATATCAACTTTTTAGATTGCCACGAGGGCCAACAATTCACCATTCATAAGGTGCATCAAAACTAGAACTGGACAGAATTCTGATATCAAAATGTTATTCAAACAGACTTTCAAGAAGTGAAGAACTGAACATCTCATTTTCAAAGTATAGATTAGAATTGGAATTTTTATTTATTTAAAAAACACATCATTAAGGTTAGGCTGCTGATCAGTCACGCACTAACCCCGGACAAACGCACACAACAATGTCCTTTAATGGATCTACGGCACACATTGGCCTTAATAATTTCTGACCACGAATCTGGTCCGACCCTCACGGTCAACATTTTAAAAACATTCGACCTTCACGGTCCACATTTTAAAAACATTCGACCTTCACGGTCCACATTTTAAAAACATTCCAATTCTAAATCGTCCACACTAGGTGTCGGAACAATCGACCACCTTTACCAACCAATAACTGGAATACTCACGTTCCAGAATAACGACTCATAATCCAAGAGTCACTGAAAGATTTAAGATCAAAAAGTGTCGACAAGTTCAACACGATAAAGGGGGTGAAAAATATAGATAACAACAATCTCAAACGGTATCGATAAGTTCGATACAACTATTTAGGGTGATAACCGATTAATCAAGATCTTCAATAAACACCGACAAGTTCGATGATGAATGGGGTGGAGAGTATAAAGAATGTTAATTCGAATAAGTATCGACAAGATAGATATTAGTAATTGAGGTCTTAATATCATTAGCTTGATAAAAGGGAAAATCAACTTGGGCAACAATACAAGATATAAATTGCAACAAGATTATCAATAATTGCAATTCTAAGTTAGAGCAGGGACATGGTCAAGCACTACGCATTTAATAAAATTTTATAACCCACTGTAAGGTTTGAATCAACATGAGCGAGTAAAACAGATTAAACGTCTATCGGTGAAAATAATTACAGGATGTTCAATTTCAACTTAGTTTGAATAAAACATTTTCAAGAAGGGGTTCACTGGAAAATTATGTTAAAAATCAGGAATTTCATTAACAGGTATTTATGGGAATTTAAAACTGGGATTCTCTCGATTCAGAAGATCCCTTAACATTTTTCGAGGAACTAAAAGATAGAGTATTCCTCTGGGGAGCCAATAAAATTCCATGTAGAAGATGATATGCGGAAAAGGACTATTAGTAAAATCCTTTGTAAAATTTGGAATTTGAATCGAGGGTGGGAAAATAAACGTTTTTAAGCTAATTGAGGAAATACTTCATTTTCTAAATATACTTGACCACATCATATTATATAACAAAGGAATTGAATTGCATCACTTGAATGATAAGTGAGTAGCAAGAACACTTGCCTCAATATATCACTTCCCGTATCCAACATCTCGACTCGTTATTCAACTTTGTGTCCGTCTCTACTTCTCTATACACTGTCCCCTAGTCGTACATCCGTCTATTCCAGTAACAATTTCCTTCTCAAAATTCCATCTATATGTGCACTGCTCTTGGCCGGGCCGCCTACTCGTACCTATATAAAGGTAACGCGCCACTTTAATATAAACCAATCAAAACCTTACTTATCATTCTAATCTACCCATATGTTTCATATCGCACTTTACATCTTAACATACATAACACATATTAGCTATACTCGTAAAATAGTTTAGAACAACCATTATTTTGCAAAACCAATCAACATAAACTCCTCAGTATATACACTGTATATATACTCGCATTCCACTTTAACAATCAACTTACCAACAAATCTCAAGTTACCAAATGTGCATTATAACTTTACATTCGGAACTACCAGTACTTGAAATTAGCACCGTTAATAACTAATTACAACAATATATATTACCTTAAATAAACCCCACAAACCAAGTTTACCATACGCAATTATCCCAAACATTTTGTACTTCACTGCGACAACATTCATTCATTCCTGAACCAACTTACATAAGTCCTCCACACCATTATACCCCAACCACACACGAGCACCGCTATCCTCACATGAAAACCCACATTGACACCAATAAACAGCCACAACATTCACGCCCCCACACAACCTCTACTCTCTTCACCCTCCTTCTTCGACTTAACCCCATCAACTTACAACTAAAATCTATGTATAATCATACCACCAATATATATATACATAACCACATACTCCACCAGGCGAGGCACCTACGTACTACCCTTTCTCTACTCCTTCACTATTACAACATCATTAAACACACTCATGAACTTCTAACTCTCCTTCATTCAACTCCAAACATACTTACAATTTACAAACATTAAATCAATAGTAATCTACTCCATCCTCAAACACCATCTCCACATCAACAATTGATATCACATTCACTTCCAACCAAACTCGAACCTCCCAATTTAACAAACCCAACAATGAAAAACAGAGTCTTTAATTTGTTACAAATACAGAACCCCAACCCCTACATTCCGAACACCACAATTTCCTCACCACCAAACTCAACTAACACGCACACACACACACACACACACAGGTATGCACATCAGTTCATTTCCCTTCTTCGTCAACCTACATCACTGCCTCGATCTCTTCCTTGTCTTGCCTATAACAATAAAACTACAAGTGAACCCAGCTGAAGTCGATTGATTTACCACGGGAAGACCATCCACTCACACCTGCTGTCACGTTGCTAAACACAATGTCCCAAATCCACACACACATACTTACACAATTCAACCCACTTCACGACTAAATTTTAACGCCACCAGCAACATACCAGCTTAACAATCATCACAACACACTTATTAACTTCGAGGCCAAACTCCGACAAGGAAATACACACATACAGCTACACGCAGCTCACATACACAACCACTCGAATTTACACAGCAACCACACCCCCTCGATTTCTACACACTCCTCTACACACACGCACACACAGTCACGGTCCTCACACAAGACGCACACACTGCACAGACTTTAATCACAACTCCCACACACTTCCCACCAACATACACATACAATCGAACTCAGCAGTAATATACACACACAACACCCAGCTGTAAAACCACAAGAACATCTCAAATAGCCCCAATTTGACACACCCATTTCGGCCATACACCCACACTGTTAACAATACACACGCATCACCACTTACCCACACACACTTGACTACATACACCAGTGATTACCACTTTGTAAGGGACTTAGGAGCTCGGAAAGAAGAGCTTAACAAGCTCAGTACCGAAAGTAATGGCGGAAAGAGCTCCAACCGAGTGATAAAACAGGCAAGAGATCGAGAGAGAGATATACGGCCGGGGGAAGAGGTAATCAAAGGGGAAGAGTCAACTGTGATATAGAGTGAAGAGAGGGAGAAAGATTAAGAGAGATATTATGAGATTGAGAGAGAACAAAAGAGATGAATCAAGAAGATTCGAGAGAAATGGGGAAGACAAGAGAGGCTGCTGCTATTAACAAAAGACAGGGGTAGTATAGTTTTTTTTTTAACATGCTGAAAATTATTTTAAACAAGTTAAACCGCTTCTAAAAATCGTAATAAAATGGAAAATTTGTAAAACATTAAATCTTAAATATTTAATATGTAGAGTACAAAATTAAGAATGCCCACATATTTTTAAAATATTTTTAGGATAAAAAATGAATTAAATATGAATTTTACAAGTTTTGATTCTTTAAATACCATAATACTCTTAAAATCATTTTAAAATACATTAACACCCAAAATAATTCACCCCATAATTTTAAAAACTCAATAATATCATAAAGATAATATCACGAGAGATTTCGTGATTTTTTAACAACTCCGCTGATTTTATAAAAATCTCAGAAGATCAATAATGCATTATTTAAATAGATTTAAATCATAAGGATGTAAATAAAAATCCACGAGCTTACACGACACACATATATCATCATATAAACATGTAAACACGATATCACATATATTGACCATCTCAAAAATATTTGCATCATATAATTCACATTTAATATTAAATAATAAATTTTTAAATACGAAATTTTCTAGGTCGTTATATCCAGGGTCAGGGATTTGGTCGTTACGGTCTCGATATCCATCCATAAAACCAACATAATTTAAATTACAACCTTGTGACCCAAAACAACAGCATAAAACACACCCGTTATAGTCCCAGAGATGAAATCAGAGTAACCATCAATATTATTAATCATAAGTTTGAGTTCTTACAACCCAAAGAATTACAATTTTACCATTACATACTCTTTGCCATCCATTGGTATGAGCCATATTATAAATACATTTGATGTACAAGTGCTAACAACTAGCCTACCAGAAGCTGCATCCTCAGAAATGGTAGCTATGACCTCAGCGGTTAATCCTCTTACGGCTAACACCTGCTCGCACCAAGTGCACCTTGTGCGGCCATCTGATCTAACTGTTGTTGTGATATAAATAATAAAGCAAGGGTGAGCAATAGCCCACCAACAAAAATATAACTGAACAGTAATATATATGACAGTTCAAAGATATATTTTGAAACCATATGCCATGCATAAACGAAAATAGTGCCAAATCAATATAAAGGATGAATTTACAGGGAACTCAAAATTTATAAGTTTTGTGGAAATATTTGCTTTATCAAGATAACAAGATAGCATCATTTTCATCAGAGAGGAACTTGCAGAAAAAATTGCAATTCCAGTTTTCAACATGTTTCAACACTGCCAACATAGATCGGGTTGCAGAAGATTTCAAATTTTAAAAGATGAACTAATACGGGAGCATTGCCGCGCCAGATGCCCTGACGTTTACGATGATCAGTCGTATGTCATGCATCTCATCAGTCGTTCTCTACATGTAGAAGGTAGCTCCGACGGATTTACTTGTCTACCGACCTCTGGAACTCCTAAGCCAACGGTTGGGCTATTGCTGGACCGGCGCCACTCGGCCACTTACGCGTCTCCTAGTTCATGTAACATCCATCACTGTGAAATGTAATGTTCGTTCCCCTTTTCTCCAGGTATGATACCTGTTGATAAGACTCCACAAGGTAGTCGCATCTAATGTGGAAAGGAAAATTTACCAATATTTCCCAAGCTATTGCTTGTTAATGGATACCAACTTGTTCCAACATTCTACCCCTCGAATGATGAGAGGGTACACACAATTCCATGAATAATAGCAACCAAGTTGCGAGTGAAACGAATTATTTATGACCGGGCAGTCACAAGATAAATAACATTCCTCAAGTAAGGTTCCCTTATAATAGAATCGAAGGAGGAATGGAATTACTGAGAACCTTCCTCGATAATATAATAATAAAAATAAGACTCTGAAATAATTTATATAATGTTCGAGGGTCGATGATACTATGTGAATGAAATCAATCATCTTTGAAACGAGTTAGAAGAATTAAATAAATATTCCAAGAATATTTATTAAGTCACAGATATTGAAAAAGGGTTGCTCGGAATAATCTTTGAATAGATATTCAGAATAATATTCATTGAACAAATAATGAATATTCAAATTAATTAATAATAATATTTGTTGATGAAATAATCATCAAATGGATATTTGAAATAATATTCATTGAATCAATAATGAATATTATACTTAAGAATGATACTTATTGATGAAATAATGATCGACTGAATAATTGAGACAATATTCATTGAACAACAAATGAATATTCACTTAATAATACTTATAGAAGAAATGATTATCGAATGAATATTTGAAATTATGTTCAACAATTGAATCGACTTTAAACGAATGTCGAAGATAATATTCATCGACTCAAGGGAATATTGAAAATAATATTTGTCGAATAACTAGAGCTCGAATCAATGCTCAACTAATATTTATGAAATAAATAGAGATTGAATGAATATTCGAAATAATATTCATTTAAATAAATAAGGCTTGAATGAATATTAAAATAATGTTCATTAAATAAATAAACTCGAATGAATATTCAAAATAATATCTATTGAGTAATTAAGAATGAATATTCTTTAAGTAAATAACTTAAATGAGGGTTCGAAATAATATTCGAATATTAAATCGACCTTAGATGAATATTAAAGATAGTATTCATCGAATAAATAAATATCGGCTGAATATTCCGAATAATATTTATCACATAATCTCCAAGGAATATTCCGAATAATATTTACCGGATAATAAATGGAATATATTTATTTAAATATTTCCCCTGAAGATAATATCAATATATCAAGAAATAACGACTCCCGGTCTATAATCAAAGAATTAGATTCAACTGCCCTTCGCTTAAGGGTCTTAGTAATTTCAGGCTTATAACTGATATAATAACTATCTAGCTTATAAGCCAACAATAATTCAGGGAACAAGTATATCAATATGACTTTGAAAGTAGGCATGCATGCTATGGCATATGTACTGTAACAGAAAACATATATATATTTACAATAACAACCTTAAAGAAGGATTTGAACTTGCCTGGAAATCGGGTGCGGGTAGGGGTAGTGGTAGCGTGTCCCGGGTCAGCCTGATGATCTATATATAGCCAAGGCATTCGGGATTAATTACTTAACACTTTACAAAGGTTAAATATAATCTTTACTTAAGTCGAAGCACGCTTTCGAATCATCTCGTTATACACCTCTTAGTGTAACTCTTTTATCACCGTTGCGGTTCGACATATATTCGTTATTATGACATGTCCTTGTACCCACACTTGATACATACTTAAGCCATGTAAGTCTAAGATCGATTAATTACAAATCGAGATTGTACTACGAGTTTTATCGCCCGTTTTCTAAGTTATTAACCAAAGCCATAACCAAGCATGCTTTTTAGGGGTTCGTTCGCGTTTAACCTTGATTCGAACATTTTTATAAAATCGGAAAACGATCTATTCGACATGTGGTTCTCTCCCACACCTTCCTTTTTACCTCTATTATTTAATTATCAAGATTTGCCACTGATTTCGTAGTGTTAAGGGAATCCAATTTCAGTTACGAACTTCCGTGTACGGTTTCGAACCATTTTTACGAATTTAATCATAACTCCTAAACCGTAAGTCCATTTCATACGAACTTTATATCAAAATGAAGCTTATAACATAATCTATCTTAACATGGCATATTACTAAGCTATGCAGTGAGTTAAGCCTACTGTGATTCATGGTTTTCAAGGTTTAACGAAAATCGGGCATTACGACGGCTATAAATCGAACGTTTCCAAAATCGTTTCATCACAACCAAGCCACACCGGGCATCAATACAACTTATACACATGTTATTCATCCTAACCAGTCCAAGAATATTATGCTTCACCACCATATGCATCGTATTACTTAAATCAACTTAAACCACTAACTAATCATGCTTATAACATCATCTTAGTCATCACTAATCTAACAACCACTAAGAACATCCATAAAACTTAAGGTAGATCAAGGGTTCTTAAGAATTATACCTTCCTTGGAGAGTGTGCTAGCCTTTCTAAGCTTGATCTAGTCCTTGTATAGCCTTAACAACCTTAATCTAACAAGAATCATCAAGAATATAATTAGAGTTTTCAAAACTGCTATAACTCAGTTGAAAGAACATGAAAAACGAAGCCCTTACCGACCTTTTCTGAACGAGGCTTCTAAAGGAGAGTTGTATATCATCTTTACAGATTTCCAACCATATAAATAATACAAAATTCCATTGAGAAACGAAGGAGATATGGCCATTTGAAAATTGTCACAGAAACTGTCATGAATCTGGACAGTTTGTTTCTTCAACTTGGGGAGGTGATTTCACTAGGCTAAACTCATTAGATAGCCATGAGATTTTGAGCGAATGTTCTCCATGATATGAGGGAGCTGTGGTTAAAGTTTGGTGATTTTTACAGCTCTAGATATTGAGATATGAATTTTTCTTTCAAGGTGGTTCTTGCAGGGCAGTTTGAGAGAAAATGGAGAGAATGGTGTTTCGCTTGGCTTCTCTTGCACTCATCTAGCATAAAGTGATTTCTCTTGGATAATATCTCATAAAGTGGCTGTGCTCCCTCCTTGGTTCTTGGGAAAGGTGTGTTCAAGAAGCTTGGTTGATATTTGTTATGTCTTTGAATTGATTTAAGTGATTTACCCACTTAAATCCTAAATTGTTTTGATTTAATCTTTGATTAAATCATTCCATACAACTGATATAATTCTCTTCATGATCGTGTAGGATATTTAATCTTTTTATAAACTTAATCCAAAATCCATAATTCGTTTGGTTTATCTTTTAATCTCGTTGAAAAGTTTCAGCGGATTCTAGAACGCTCGTTTCACTATCTCTGTGGTTTTCGTTCCAAATCCCCAAATGAAATATAATAAAATTCTAAAATATTAAATCCTTAAATCCTCAAATTTAATATCTCATTTCTTGAATATAATAATATATAATTCAGTGCCCGGTCAAATATTACACCAAAATAGAAATTGGAATTTCTGAATTCTGATCGTCTTTACATACACTTATTTTCTCCGTGAATCACTAATATGACTTCGAAATATCCAAACCATGTCTCGTACATAGGGTGGCGTGTAAAATTTCTTGGTTCCCAAAATCACTATTCATCCATGAAAAACACTATTCACGTATGGAAGCACTATTCACTGATGCACTTAATCCAAATAAGAAAAGTTTTAATTCTACCAAAAATTTGGGTTCTTACAGTCTCCCCTCCTTAAAAGCATTCCGTCCCGGAATCAGTCCGAGAACAAATGGGGGTACTTTATTGAATCAGCCATCCGATCGTCAGCATATAATCAAGCATCATCGTGCTGCTGCTCGTACGCCTCAAGGTCTGTCGCCTTACTAGTTGGTACGAAAACGAGCTAAGTTACTATCATGATACTTAATAGTTCCCATAAGGGTTTTATATGTCAACACTACATTATGTAGTCCGACTATGAACTTGGCAAGAGTTCTTATTATCTTAGTGAATTTATTGTTTTAACGTCGCGTCATCTCTGGGATTTATAACGCTCTCTCTTATACCATTTCTGTAACACCCCCAGATCCAGGGTCAGGGATCTTACGGTCTCGATATCCATCCATAAAACCAACATAATTTAAATTACAACCTTGTGACCCAAAACAACAGCATAAAACACACCCTTTATAGTCCCAGAGATGAAATCAGAGTAACCATCAATATTATTAATCATAAGTTTGAGTTCTTACAACCCAAAGAATTACAATTTTACCATTACATACTCTTTGCCATCCATTGGTATGAGCCATATTATAAATACATTTGATGTACAAGTGCTAACAACTAGCCTACCAGAAGCTGCATCCTCAGCAATGGTAGCTATGACCTCAGCGGTTAATCCTCTTACGGCTAACACCTGCTCGCACCAAGTGCACCTTGTGCGGCCATCTGATCTAACTGTTGTTGTGATATAAATAATAAAGCAAGGGTGAGCAATAGCCTACCAACAAAAATATAACTGAACAGTAATATATATGACAGTTCAAAGATATATTTTGAAACCATATGCAATGCATAAACGAAAATAGTGCCAAATCAATATAAAGGATGAAGTTACAGGGAACTCAAAATTTATAAGTTCTGTGGAAATATTTGCTTTATCAAGATAACAAGATAGCATCATTTTCATCAGAGAGGAACTTGCAGAAAAAATTGCAATTCCAGTTTTCAACATGTTTCAACACTGCCAACATAGATCGGGTTGCAGAAGATTTCAAATTTTAAAAGATGAACTAATACGGGAGCATTGCCGCGCCAGATGCCCTGACGTTTACGATGATCAGTCGTATGTCATGCATCTCATCAGTCGTTCTCTACATGTAGAAGGTAGCTCCGACGGATTTACTTGTCTACCGACCTCTGGAACTCCTAAGCCAACGGTTGGGCTATTGCTGGACCGGCGCCACTCGGCCACTTACGCGTCTCCTAGTTCATGTAACATCCATCACTGTGAAATGTAATGTTCGTTCCCCTTTTCTCCAGGTATGATACCTGTTGATAAGACTCCACAAGGTAGTCGTATCTAATGTGGAAAGGAAAATTTACCAATATTTCCCAAGCTGTTGCTTGTTAATGGATACCAACTTGTTCCAACATTCTACCCCTCGAATGATGAGAGGGTACACACAATTCCATGAATAATAGCAACCAAGTTGCGAGTGAAACGAATTATTTATGACCGGGCAGTCACAAGATAAATAACATTCCTCAAGTAAGGTTCCCTTATAATAGAATCGAAGGAGGAATGGAATTACTGAGAACCTTCCTCGATAATATAATAATAAAAATAAGACTCTGAAATAATTTATATAATGTTCGAGGGTCGATGATACTATGTGAATGAAATCAATCATCTTTGAAACGAGTTAGAAGAATTAAATAAATATTCCAAGAATATTTATTAAGTCACAGATATTGAAAAAGGGTTGCTCGGAATAATCTTTGAATAGATATTCAGAATAATATTCATTGAACAAATAATGAATATTCAAATTAATTAATAATAATATTTGTTGATGAAATAATCATCAAATGGATATTTGAAATAATATTCATTGAATCAATAATGAATATTATACTTAAGAATGATACTTATTGATGAAATAATGATCGACTGAATAATTGAGACAATATTCATTGAACAACAAATGAATATTCACTTAATAATACTTATAGAAGAAATGATTATCGAATGAATATTTGAAATTATGTTCAACAATTGAATCGACTTTAAACGAATGTCGAAAATAATATTCATCGTCTCAAGGGAATATTGAAAATAATATTTGTCGAATAACTGGAGTTCGAATCAATGCTCAACTAATATTTATGAAATAAATAGAGACTGAATGAATATTCGAAATAATATTCATTTAAATAAATAAGGCTTGAATGAATATTAAAATAATGTTCATTAAATAAATAAACTCGAATGAATATTCAAAATAATATCTATTGAGTAATTAAGAATGAATATTCTTTAAGTAAATAACTTAAATGAGGGTTCGAAATAATATTCGAATATTAAATCGACCTTAGATGAATATTAAAGATAGTATTCATCGAATAAATAAATATCGGCTGAATATTCCGAATAATATTTATCACATAATCTCCAAGGAATATTCCGAATAATATTTACCGGATAATAAATGGAATATATTTATTTAAATATTTTCCCCTGAAGATAATATCAATATATCAAGAAATAACGACTCCCGGTCTATAATCAAAGAATTAGATTCAACTGCCCTTCGCTTAAGGGTCAGCCTGATGATCTATATATAGCCAAGGCATTCGGGATTAATTACTTAACACTTTACAAAGGTTAAATATAATCTTTACTTAAGTCGAAGCACGCTTTCGAATCATCTCGTTATACACCTCTTAGTGTAACTCTTTTATCACCGTTGCGGTTCGACATATATTCGTTATTATGACATGTCCTTGTACCCACACTTGATACATACTTAAGCCATGTAAGTCTAAGATCGATTAATTACGAATCGAGATTGTACTACGAGTTTTATCGCCCGTTTTCTAAGTTATTAACCAAAGCCATAACCAAGCATACTTTTTAGGGGTTCGTTCGCGTTTAACCTTGATTCGAACATTTTTATAAAATCGGAAAACGATCTATTCGACATGTGGTTCTCTCCCACACCTTCCTTTTTACCTCTATTATTTAATTATCAAGATTTGCCACTGATTTCGTAGTGTTAAGGGAATCCAATTTCAGTTACGAACTTCCGTGTACGGTTTCGAACCATTTTTACGAATTTAATCATAACTCCTAAACCGTAAGTCCATTTCATACGAACTTTATATCAAAATGAAGATTATAACATAATCTATCTTAACATGGCAGATTACTAAGCTATGCAGTGAGTTAAGCCTACTGTGATTCATGGTTTTCAAGGTTTAACGAAAATCGAGCATTACGACGGCTATAAATCGAACGTTTCCAAAATCGTTTTATCACAACCAAGCCACACCGGGCATCAATACAACTTATACACGGGTTATTCATCCTAACCAGTCCAAGAATATTATGCTTCACCACCATATGCATCGTATTACTTAAATCAACTTAAACCACTAACTAATCATGCAAAATTCCATCGAGAAACGAAGGAGATATGGCCATTTGAAAATCGTCACAGAAACTGTCATGAATCTGGACAGTTTGTTTCTTCAACTTGGGGAGGTGATTTCACTAGGCTACACTCATTACATGGCCATGAGATTTTGAGTGAATGTTCTCCATGATATGAGGGAACTGTTCACGTATGGAAGCACTATTCACTGATGCACTTAATCCAAATAAGAAAAGTTTTAATTCTACCAAAAATTTGGGTTCTTACAGTATACATTTTGGACTGGACCAGAAGATCTAACAATTAAGATTCTTTTCAAACTAATACAGTAAACATGAAGAATCAATTACAGAGAGTAGAAAGCTTACAAACTTCATAAAAGAAGAAACAAGTACATTAGCTCCATTTGTTCACCACTAGTTACTATGTAAACTACTATATTCATACTACATACTGTATCGAGAGATATTGAGAGAGAGAGTCAGAGAGAAAAAATGAGTAAGTAAACAAGTACAGCTTTGTTGTATATTTATGTGAGAGTTGAATTGTGATGATCTGTCATTCTGTTATGTAACTAACTTCTGGAAATGTTAGTCTGTAGCTCAGCTGCACTGTTGTTCACGTGTTTCTCTTGATCAATGCTTACTTCATCTGATGTCATCATCTTATCCTCCTCCCTCAAACTAGGCTGACAAATTGTCATTCCTAGTTTGGACAACAATTCATTGAACTTTGATGATGGTAATACCTTGGTTAAAACATCTGCTATTTGAGATTCAGTTGGTAAATAGGCAATCTACAATAATCCCTCCATTACCTTATCTCTAGTAAAATGTATGTCTATTTCTATGTGCTTAGTCCTCTCATGATGTACTGGATTCTTTGGTATGTGAATTGCACTCTGATTGTCACAATGCAAAGTTACATGCTTAAGCTTTTTAACTCCCAATTCTTCTAGTAATCTGACTATCCAAGTCACTTCTCCAGCTGCTGCAGACATTGACCTATATTCTGCTTCAGAAGAGCTCTTAGAAACAGTAGTTTGCTTCTTTGATTTCCAGCTGATTGGTGAATTTCCAAGAAGTAAAATATAACCAGAAATAGATCTTCTTGTGTCTAAACAAGCTCCCTAATCAGAGTCTGAATATGCCTGTAGAGTAAGTTGCTCATTTGCTTTTAATAGAATTCCTTGACCAAGAGTTGAAGCTACATACTTCAGAACATGTAACAAAGCTTTTTGATGAGGTTCTCTTGGTTGCTGAAGAAATTGACTTAAATGTTGTACAGTAAAAGCCAAGTCAGGTCTAGTATGAGTTAGGAAATTCAGTTTTCCTACCAGACATCTGTAAAGACTAGGATCACTAAAGATTTCTCCTTCATCTGAACTCAACTTAAGATTTAAGGGCAAAGGAGTAACTACTGTTTTGCTAGCATCAATTCCTGCATCACTTAACAATTCTCTAGAAAATTTCTTTTGTGTTAAAGTGATTCCATGAGGTAAATACCCAACTTCTATTCCCAAGAAATAACTCAGTCTCCCTAAATCCTTTATACTAAACACATCATCCAAATGTTTCTTCAATCTAAGAATGGTATGAATGTCATCTCCAGTTAGTATGATATCATCTACATAGACAGCAAGTATAGTAACCATACCATTATTATGCTTGATAAACAGTGAGTAATCATTCTTAGATTGTTGAAATTCCATATGCTGCAATTCCCCCACTAACTTGGCAAACCACTGTCTAGAAGCCTGCTTTAAACCATAGAGTGATTTGACAAGTTTGCAGACCTTATTATCTGGATTAGGGAGACCATCAGGAACAAGCATGTATACCTCTTCACATAAATCCCCATGTAGAAATGCATTATTAACATCTAATTGATGAATAATCCAATTCTTATGAGCAGTTAATGCAATTAAGCATCTGACAGTAGCCATCTTGACAACAGGAGAGAAAGTTTCCAAGTAATCAATCCTCCACTTCTGATTATACCCCTTAGCCACTAATCTTGCCTTAAACCTCTCCACACTACCATATGCTTTATATTTATCCTTATAAACCCATTTGTAACTAATTGGTTTCTTTCCAGGTGGTAGATCAACAAGAATCCATGTATGATTATTATGTAATGCTTGCAACTCTTTGTTCATAGCTGCAACCCACCTGGGATCTTTTGAAGCTTCTGCATAAGTTGTAGGTTCTACTAGAGATTCTGTTTTAGCAATGAAAGCATGAAGTGGTGCAGAAAGATGTTGAAAAGCAACTAGATTACACCAGTGAGGAGAAGAAATGGATGTATGACAAACAAAATCATCAAGATGAGAAGGAACTTTAGTAGTTCTGGTACTTCTTCTAAGAACTAGATCAATAGAGGTATTTTCAGAGGTAGAATTAGACTGGTCACTGAAACTTTCATTATTAGACTGATCACTGGAATTGCCATCAGTAGAATCAGTAGAATGAAGTGAAGAAGTTGGTGTGTGAAGTGGTACTGATGTATGTGATTGAGAAAAATGAAATACATCAGGTATAGTAGAGTGAGAAAAAGATGTAAAATCAGTAGCAATAGGAAGGAAAAATGCAGGTGGTGGAGTAGTTTTATTAATATGAAAGGGAAAGTGTTGTTCATGAAAAATCACATCTCTAGAAATAGAAATATGCATGGTGTCCATGTTCAACACTTTATACCCTTTAGTACCAACTGGATATCCCAAAAAGACATGAGGTAAAGCTCTAGGATCAAACTTACTTCTTTGTTGTGTAGATGTAGACACAAAACAAAGGCAACCAAATACCCTTAAGTGATCCAATACAGGTGGTTTTTCAAAAAATTTCTGATAAGGACTAAGATTATGAAGAACCTGTAATGGCATTCTGTTGATTAAATGAACTGCACAAAGGACACACTCTCCCTAAAATTGTGGTGGCACTTTAAATTGAAAGAATAAAGCTCTTGCTGTTTCAAGAAGATGCATGTGTTTCCTTTCCACAACTCCATTTTATTGTGGAGTGTAAACACAGGTCTTTTGATGAAATATACCCTTCTGTAAGAAAAACTTCTGCAATTCCATTCCACAGAATTCTAATGCATTATCTGTTCTGACATTCTGAACCTCTGCAGCAAATTGTTTTTCAATAAAGACAATAAAATCTTGAAGAATCTTGACAGCATCAGACTTTAATTCCATAAGAAAAACCCAAGTCATTCTTGTAAAATCATCCACTATTGTAAGAAAATATTTACAATGATTGTAGGTCATATCTTTATATGGCCCCCAAGTGTCTACATGAATAAGCTGAAATTTCTTCAATGATTTAGTAACACTGTGTGCAAAGACATTTCTGGTTTGCCTTGCTAATGGACAAATTTGACAAACACTATCTATATTACACTGTTCTTTCTCAAACAAATCAGGTACATGAGTAAGCATATTAGTTGGTAGATGACCCATCCTTAAATGCCACAATCTAGCTTTATTGATACTGCTTTGATTCTGAGAAGTACTAGTACTGACTTGCATAGCTTGTTGCTGATTATTCTTGTTTAGTGATGCTGAATCCAAGTAGTATAAACCTCCTTTATAGTTACCAAGAAGCTGTGGAGTCATTGAGGAACTCTGAAGATAGCAATTATCATTAGTAAAAATAGCATTGCATTGCATATCCTTGCATATCTTGGGTATGGATATCAAATTAAATTTGAAATCAGGCACATATAAGACATCTTTCAAAGTAATCTCTAAGTTAATTTCTACTGTTCCACTGTACTGAATATTTACTTGATTACCATTTAGTATGGTGATATGATTCTCTGTTCCTTGTATGAGATTATAGTAGGTAAACAAAGATAAATCATGACACATGTGATCAGCTGCTCCACTGTCTACTATCCAGTTAGATCCTGAAGAAGATACAAAACAGAATTTACCTACAACATGTGCAGACCTATTACCAGTTTCTTGGACTTGAATCTGATCATCTGCCTTGTCCTTTCCCAACAACTACAACAGCTGTTTATATTGAGCTGGTGTAAATGTCATATTTTCAGAAGCATTTGATACACTATCATCATCCAACTGAACTGCTGCAGCTTGCCTTTTATCATTTCTGAGATTTGGATTATCATTTCTGAAATTTGGATAACCATGAATCTTGTAGCATATCTGTATAGTATGTCCAGACATTTTACAATGCTCACAGAACAAATTAGATCTAGACTTTGAATCACTAGAACCAAAACTTCGACTTTGTGACTGAAAATATTGAGGTCTGAATTTGGTATCCTGATAGCTCCTCCTGTTAGCACTAAAAGCCATAGTTTCTTCTTGCACAACTTGTGTTCCTTGATACAATTTCTTATGATTTTCTTCTTGAACCAATAGCCTATACGCTTGAGCAATAGAAGGTAATGGACTCATGACAAGTATGCTTCCTCTAATCACTTCAAAACCTTCATTCAATTTCATCAAAAAATCTACCAGTCTCCTATCTTCTTGTGATTTAGTTAACTTCTGAGTGATTTCACATGTACAGTTAGCACAAGAACATATTGGAATCTGATCAACTGCATCCAATTGATCCCACAACATCTTGATCTTTGTATAGTAACCAGAAACACTGTCTTGGCCTTGTTTCAATTCATAAAGAGATTGTTGTATAGAGAACAACATAGTACCTGAAGCTTGACCATATCTCTCTTCCAGATTCTCCCAAATTTCTTTAGCTGACTTGAAATACAATACAGATCTTGCTATATTCTGATCTAACACTCCTAAGAGCCATGAAATCATCATTGAATTACATCTTTCCCAAGCCTTAAAACTAACATCAGTAATTGCTGGTTTTGCCAAAGTTCCATCAACAAAACCTGTTTTATTCTTAGCAGAAAGACTTATCAACATCGATCTTTTCCAATCTGAGTATCCATTTCCATCAAACTTCAAAGAGACTAATTTCATGCCAGGATTATCAGATGGATGTAGAAAGTATGGAGAAGTAGGATCTTGTGATGGATCAACAGTTTGTGTAGCCATCAGGAATCAATAGATCAAGATGAAATGTATAGATTCTTAACAAATTTCACCAATCGAGGAAAAAATAACAAGATTTTTAAGGAAAATCAATAAGTGTTTGAGAGATCGAAGATCAATCTGTAACGAACTTCTTCAAGAAAATAGAGAATCAGAAATATCTCGAATTTGAGATTTCAACGAAGAATCAAAGAACAACAACTCAAAAGAAATGATCAAGAATATCAAAAATTCTCTTAAAACTCAACTTTAATGGCGGAAACAAACATTCATCAAGAAAAATTCACAGATTTGTAACTTGGCTCTCTGATACCATCTAACAATTATGATTCTTATCAAACTAATACAGTAAACATGAAGAATCCATTACAGAGAGTAGAAAGCTTACAAACTTCATAAAAGAAGAAACAAGTACATTAGCTCCATTTGTTCACCACTAGTTACTGTGTAAACTACTACATTCATACTACATACTGTATCGAGAGAGATTGAGAAAGAGACTCAGAGAGAAAAAATGAGTAAGTAAAAAAGTACAGCTTTGTTGTATATTTATGTGAGAGTTGAATCGTGATGAGCTGTCATTCTGTTATGTAACTAACTTCTGGAAATGTTAGTCTGTAGCTCAGCTGCACTGTTGTTCATGTGTTTTTCTTGATCACTGCTTACTTCATCTGATGTCATCATCTTATCAGAAGACCCGTGTGACTTTTATAGGCATTGTAGTGCATTTAGTAATTGCAACCCGGCCAGTGTAGGCCAGCGAGGTTGTGAGTGTCTTCCAGGATACAAGTCTAAAGGGGACTCTCTGACTGATACATCACAGTGTCTGACAAAATCTGAGGCCCTCGTGTGTAGAAATGGTGAAGGGTTCTTAGAGGTTCCCGGAATTAAAATTCCTGACACCAGCAATGCACATTTGGAGGCGGATTTTGGAATTAAAGCTTGCAACAAGTTTTGTTTAAGTAACTACTCGTGTACAGGGTACACGATTGCTAATATGAGTAACGGTGTCGGATGTTTTACATGGTACGGAGACTTGGTAGATATCCGACAATTCTCGGATGGAGGCAGATTCTTTATTTAAGGGTAGATCATGCCGAGTTAGGTATGTCATTTATCGGATGTTTTATCTAGGTTTAAATCTCGCCTACCATTCTTATTAAATATTGCTTATTATTTATTGACCTTTTCTCTTAATTATAGTCATAGTTATGATTCACAGCTTAAGTTGTCATGGTTTGCATATTTTACCACCAACTGCAAGCTCACGTTATTTTCCAGAAAAACTAATAATATGAAAGCTAGTTGACGTTGATATGGAAGAAATTTGATAATCCATAGCATCCAATTTTTGAGCTAACATATCACATTGAAAGCATAATACAGTTAAAGAATTGATCGGTTGATTTCAAAACTAACTACTAGAAGCCAAATACTCAGATAACCAAAAGATACTAAACTTGGAGCTAAATTATACTTATCTGATGAGAACAATTATTATGCACATGTTCTACACTTCTACACCTATTCTGCAATTTGTAGAAGTGAACAAAATTTATTACGCACAGGTCTTACATGTTCTATACTTCTATGTTATATTATTGGGAAAATTAAATAATAGGTACCTGAACTATTCGTGTTTTATTATGTAGGTTCCTCAACAAAAGATTTCGTATTTCGGGTCCTTGAACTATTTCTTTTTCTGATTTAAGTCCCTCTGTCCAAAAGATTCTAACGGACGTTAGAATCTTGATGACGTGTCAGATATGTGGAAAACAAATTTTTGGTTTAAGTCCCTAAACCTTTTCATTTTCTAATTTAGGTCCTTAGAAATTAAAATTTTAAATTTCAGGAACAAAATAAGTGAATATTTTTAAATTTTAAACATAAAAATTTATACTTTAAACAAAAAAATTGAATATAAAATTTTAAACATAAAAATTGAATATATGAAATTGAACATAAAAACTAAACATAAAATTTTATATTTTAAACATAAAAATTGAAAATAATAATTTAAATTTTAAACATAAAAATTGGACATATAATTGAATCATGAATAAGGATATACGCTTTATAAGTATGTTAGCCATTAGTGTTTTAAACGATAATCATGTGTATTTTTAAAATAAATGGTAATCATGTTTAAAATTTGAAATTTGAAAATTTTATGTTTAAGGACTTAAACCAAAAAATGGAAAAAGTTTAGGGATTTAAACCAAAAATTTGTATGTCACGTCAATGACACGTCATTAAGATTCTAACGTCCGTTAGAATCTTGATAACGGGTGGACTTGAATCAGAAAAAATAATAATTTAGGGACCCAAAATACGGAATTTTTTATTCAGGGACCTAGACAATAAAACACGGATAGTTCAGGGACATATTATTTAATTTTCCCTTATATTATTCAGTAAAAAGAGTTGTATGAGACTTTAGTTTCATTTCAACTAAAATTTTAATTGGGCAAAAGTTCACTTTCCCTACTGTACTATTGTAAAATTTCCGTTTAGCCTACTGTACTATCGAATGCATCATTGCACTTTCCATTTTTTCTCTTTTTCCCATCGCCGTCAGTCAAGAATTGGTTCCGTCAGTTTGACTGTTAAAATGCTGACTGTGATGCACTGTAGCCTGCCACGTGGATGCCACATCAGCACAACCATAATTTTTTTATAAAAATTATTAAAACTTTAAAAAATTATAAAAACTTTAAAAAAAAATCATAAAAAATTCAAAAAAAATCGTAATAAATTCATTAAAATTTTAAAAAAATGTTAAAAATTAAAAAAACTTTAAAAATTTATAAAAACTCTAAAAAATCATACAAATTCAAAAAAATCGTAATAAATTCATAAAAAATTATAATTTTTTATATAATCTTAATTTTAATTAAAAAAAATTCGAAGCCCACCAGTTCAACAATCTTAATTTTAATTTTAGTAATATTTGTTCTCATATTTAATTTTCCAAAAAAAACAAAAATATTAGTTTCATAAAATTTTTAGTAATTAATTTTCTGTAAACCAAACCAAATCAAACATACCCAGTGTATCCCGCTCAGAGCAGGGTCTGGGGAGGGTAGGATGTACGCAGACCATGCCCCCGCTTATTAGGGCGGGGAGGCTGTTTCCGTGAAGACCCACGGCTGCGTGCACGACAAATACGGTGTATTATAAATACACAGTAATCCTAATGGTACGAGAAAAATATCACATCAATACCTGAGCCCATGGCATTCTCCACACGGGACCTACCTGCCTGCTTGAAATTACATTATTCAGATCCTGAATGCGATCAGCTAAAGTTTTGAACTGGCTCCGTGCATAAAAACCACAAGCAAACAACAACATGCCACACCGACTACAACAAAAACGACAAAAGATAACGAAAAAGCCAAATTACTAATCTAAAGATAATCGCGACAACCCAACTCTGAGTCTCTCTACGACGGAGCCGCTCCCAAGAAGAGAATCCACCACTCTGATACGATGCCTCCAAGAGCACCTGTCTGTGGTCATGGTCTCATTCAAGTTTAAGGCCTTCAGATCCAACCTAAGTTGCTCCTCCCACGACCTCCTCGGTCTGCCCCTCCTCCTCACCCCAACCACCGACATCCTTTCGACCCTCCTCACTGGGGCTTCGGTCAGCCTTCTACGGATGTGGCCAAACCACCTCAACCTCCCTTCCCTGACTTTCGCAGCAAGCGGTGCCACTTCAAGCTCGCTCCTAAACACCCCATTTGGGATTCTATCTAACATCGTGCACCCACACGACCACCGTAACATCCTCATTTCGGCCGCTTCCAACTTGTTTTCGAGGGCCTTCTTCACCGGCCAACACTCAGAGCCATACAACATCGCAAACCGGATTGCTGCTCTATAGAATTTCCCTTTCAACTTTAAAGGCACGTCTCGTTTGTTTAATTCGAAGCATTTCCTCTGTTTTTGTTTCTTGTTCGAACAACTCCCCTGTTTATTTTTCTTTTTCTTCCTTTTTACTCGAAACACAATCGACCAAAAGTACTTCTTTTTATCATTCTTCATCTTCAACCCATTGGTGTGTGTGTGTGTGTGGGATTACCGTGTGTGTGGGCTGCGTCTAATTGGGGGTTTGCTGTCGTGATGGTTCAAATGGGTCGATGAAGGGGGTGGTGTGGTTCAACAGCGTGCACGTGGGTGTGTATACAGAGGTGTGCGTGCGTGTGTGATTGTGGCGGGTGTAGAGCCGCGTGTGATTGATTAAGATCAATCCATTTGAATTGTTTCTGGGATGTTGTTTGATTGATTAACGGAATTGAAGTGTTTCGGTGGTGCTTGATATAATTGCGATTTGAGTTGAGTTTGATGTGTTTTCTGTCTGGTTTTGATGAGTTTGGATTCCGAGTTCTTGTGTTTTTCCGAGTTGTTTGCTGAATTCGAATTCGTCGATGAGTTGTGAATCACTGAGTTAATCGTATTGTTCGTTTTAAAACTGGGTTTGATTTTTGTTTGGATTGAGTTGTTAATGCAGAGTTTGTAGTCGATTGTTTGTATTTCTTCACCTTTGTTTTCGATCCCAATGGCGCTCCCGTCTACGAAGCCACATTCATACCTGAAGACACCTCTGTTTTCGACCACGCTGGCCCCAATGATGTCTTCGTCGCCCTCCAAATGACACATGACGCTGTCCAACCTCACCTCTTCAACAATCTTGTCATTGATACTATGCGAAACAAAAGGTGTCGTCACACTGACATTCTTGCCATTAAGCACATGTTCGATTGCGATGGTCGTGCCTGTGTTGTGATGCCACTCAATGAAGTCCAATCTCTCCGTTATATAATTGCTTCTACTCCTATTTTTCGACAAGGCTTTCCAGAAGATTGTATTGCAGTTGCTCTCCGTGAGACTATTTACTGCATAAGTACGGTGCTCACAAAAAATTTACCATTGGTGAAATTTTCTTTCATCTTGATGATCATTGTATTAAATTGGCATATGGAGGGTCGAGTTTTGATCGAAATGTTGAGATGGAAGCCACATTGGCATCAACATCTGGGCAATTGCCAATTTGGTCTGGTCACCAATGGGGTGCAGCGCCTGAAGTTTATGACTCTGGTCATGATCCAAAGACGTATATCCACAAGAGTGACATTTAATTTCTGCACTGGAGTTGGCTTATGGTGGGTTAGAGTTCGTTAAGCGTGAGGATTTGTTGCGCTTCATTAGTTGGATTAGGACTGAAAAACGATTGCCAAACAAAGGTGAAGAAATAGATTTTTTAAATTTTTTATAATTTTTAATAATTTTTTAAATTTTTTATAATTTTAAATTTTTTTATGAAATTATTACGATTTTTTTTGAATTTTTTATGATTTTTTTTAAAGTTTTTATGATTTTTAAAGTTTTTAATAACTAGTCGATAAAGCCGCGCTTCGCGGCGGCGTTACAATATTTTTAAAAAAATTCAATATATTTACGTTATATTATAATACTAACATTAAATTTAATAATTAAATAATCTTCTCTAATGAATCGATTTCTTGTTAAAGACGATTCTTTCAATTGAGTCTCTTTCTCGTTAAAACCGAAAACCCAACTTTAACATATATTCCAACTTTAACATATATTATAAAGACTTATATAATAATTTTTATCTACAAAATCGAACCGTAAAAATAAAAAAAAATATGACATCAGTATCAAATTCTAATAGCTAATACAATCTTTTCTAGTGAGCCGTTTTCCCGTTAAATACATTTCGAGCCGCTCTTATTTGGAACCGAAATTCTAACTTCATTATATAAAGAGAGTAAATTCCAATTTTTATATTATTTAAACTTTCTAATATTTTGGAGTTTTAAAAGATGAAAATACATCTTATATTTTTTGTATATTATAAATATTCCTGTATTTATTTACAACTTCCGCATGGGAATGTCTTTCTATTATGTTAACATATCAAAAAAAATACGAAGACTTTTCATGACGGGAATAATATTAAATTTATGGATATATTTTTCTAATGCAAGTATAATTAACTTGTATAAAAAAGTTAAAATAAAGGATTTCTAGGAAGAAAAGATACATAGTTTTAAAAAATTGTATAAAACGTCTCCACCGTCCTCGTATTCTACTTCCAATAAAATATTTTATTTTATGTATTCCTTATATATTCAAACATCTTTTATACGGTCTTCTCTAATGAAGCGCTTTCTCATTAAACACGGTTATTACTATTGATTCGCTCTCTCGTTAAGACCAAAAATCTAAATTTTACATATATCATTTGTATGACAATGTTTAACCATAAAAGTCAAATCCTAAAAATAAAATGAAACTTATAACATCAATATGATATTTTAATAGCTAATACAATCTTTTATAGTGACCCATCTTCCCGTTAAAAACGTTTCGAGCCACTTTCGTTTGAGATCGGAATTTCAACTTCATTACATATTACTGATGATACTTATCTTACACAACAACTTTTTTCCTTAAAATCAAAACCTAAGAAATAGAGTGAATTCCAAATTATACTTTCTCTAGACTTTATAAAATTTATGGACTTTTAGAAAATGAAAACGCATCTTATTTTTTTATATTAAAGATACTTCTGTATTTATTTAGGATTCCTGCATGAGAATGTTCTTTTATTATTTTAACACATCATTTTTTTTAATACGATGACTTTTTTTATGACAATAGTATTGGATTTATGAATATATTTTCCTAATAGAAGTATAATTAACTACTTCCTCCGTCCCGCCGGTTTGTTAACATTTCAAAATAGGGTATTTTACACGCATTTTAAGGTGGATTTTAAGGGTAGTTTCATAATTTATTTTTGAAATTTTCTTTATTTTTTTGTATAAAAGTAGAACAATCCTATTTTTATACAAAAAAGAAAATTTTAAAAATAAGTTATGGAACTCTCCTTAAAATTCACGTTAAAATGAGTGCCATAAAATGACAAAAAAAGTGTTAATAATTGGGTGGGACAGAGGGAGTAATATAAAAAAGTATAATTTAAGAAGATCGTACTTTCTATAAAATATTTAATTATATGTCTACTCTATATATTCAAACACCTATTTTACTTCTAATACAACATTTATTTATATGTTTATTTCTATAAAATTGAACTCTTATTCTACTTCTAATAGAACTTTTAATCATATGACTTATAAATACTAATTCTACTCCCAATAAAACTTCTAATCATATAATTTAAGAAGATCATACTTTCTTTAAAATATTTAATTATATGTTTGCTCTATATATTCAAACACATGTTCTACTTCTAATAGAACTTTTATTTATATGTTTTTTTTCTATAAATTCGAACTCTTATTCTCTAGAAATTCGAACTCCTATTCTACTTCAAATAGAACCTTTATTCATATGCCTTATAAAAACTTATTCTACTTCCAATAGAACTTATAATCATATGTCTTTCCTATAAATTTGAACTCTTCTTCTCTATAAATTCGAACACCTATTCTACTTCTAATATGTTAAATGATATTTTTATATTTATTAATGTTTAAAATTCAAAAAATTTAGAAAATTAGAAAAATAGATTGAGATGATCTTAGAGCGCCACCTAAACTTCCACGTATCCTCCTTTATATATATATATATATATATATATATAGGCTAGCGTTCAAATAGAAACCAACTTTAGAATAGAAACTAGAAACCTACATTAAATAAATTGTATTTCATTTATTTTAATGGCCCCGCTAGGGGCACCTTCACAAAAAACTTATAAAATTCTTTGCTCTATTCAACAAAAATATAAAAAAAAAAGTTACTGTTCACGTGCCACGTCATCATGTGAACAGTAACTTTTTTTTTTTAATTTTTTAATTTTTTTGTTGAATGGAGCCAATAATTTTAAACGTTTTTTTGTATTGGGATACCCCTAATTTGGTCATTAGATTAGCTTGAAATATTTAATTTAGGTTTAGTTTCTAGTTTCTATTCTAAGTTAGTTTTTATTAGAACAAGACCCTATATATATTGATTTTTTGAAAAAAAAATTATGATTGTGCTGATGTGGCGTCCATGTGGCAGGCTGACAATGCATCACAGTCAGCATTTAAACAGTCAAACTTGCGGAGCCAATTCTTGATTGACGGCGATGGGGAAAAGAGAAAAAATGGAAAATGCAATGATGCATTCGATAGTACATTAGGCTAAACGAAAATTTTACAATAGTACAGTAGGGAAAGTGACCTTTTTGTCCTGCTTATTTTATATTCATTTTCTTGGGTGATTTAAGGGTTTTATGTGTTGCTTTTGATTTTAGCAATGAATTGAAAAGTTGAGTGTATATATATGTGCATATACTGTAGTGTCTTGCTTAAATGGGAATTATGCTCAAGATGACAACCGGAGAACCAAAAGTTCTGTGCTTTTTTCTATGCTGCTATGTACTCTTCTGGACTTTGTGTTTAAGTGTAGAATATTTGGTTTCGTAATTCTTCGGTTCTGACCCTTTATGTGTATGGAATTGTTCACTATTTATGATTTTAGTATTCTGTTTGTTGTTAGGGGTTATTTGGTCAGCGAATATTGGCTTCAATTTTTAGTAAATTGGACATTTCTTGGACTAAATTTGAATTCTGTTATTGAATGGCTTTATTGAAATTATTGACTTTGATGCAATTATAGTGGTGAAACTGATGCCAAAGTTAAGAGTAATGTTGTAGGGAATGTGGAGAAGAAGAAAAAGAAGAAGAGGAAAAGGTCGGTGGAAGAAGAAGATGATGATAATGACAAAAAATGAAGAAGAATTCAGTGAGGGGAGAAGATGTTGAGAATTCTTTTGTTGATGACTGTATGGTTGCTACTATAGAGAAGGTCAAGAGGAAGGAGAACGGGGAAATAACAGATAAGGATCGACGTTCTCGTAAGGCACAAGATATTGAAGCCACGAATGTCTCAAAAAAGAAGGAGAAGACCAAGTCAGTAGATAATGATCCCAACAATCCAAAATCCAAAGAAAACAAGAAAGTTAGGTTTTCTGATGATGTAGAGGTTCTAAATGAAGAGAATGAAAAAGGGTGCCTAGTCCAAGGCAAGAGATTCACACCAGAAGAAGATGAGATTTTGAGAGCAGCTGTTAAAAAATATATAGAGTCACATTGCTTAGGTGAAAATGGTCTGGAAATGGTTTTGAACCGTAGATCTCACCGACAAGTAAGGAACTGTTGGTCTGAAATAAGGGTAGCGTTACCACATAGGCCTAGTGTTCGAGGAAGGCGAGAGGCGTCAATGGACTGAAGAAGAACAAAAAATGCTCCTGGAACATTATAAAAAACATGGTAACAATTGTAAGATGCTGGCTAAAGAATTTAAGAGACATAGATTTCACGTGAAGGATACATGGCGTAGAATAAGAATGAAAGGAAATAGGGGACCCAAGAAGAATACCAGACATTGTTTGATTACGTGAATATTGATTTGCGAGCTAAGGTTAATGAAGAGAAGAAATCAAAGCATGGCATGTTACGAGATAATATATGTTGGGGTGCAATCAGTGACAGAGTGTCAACTAGAGGCGACGCAGTTTGCTGTATGAAATGGTACAATCAGTTAACATCTTCTATGGTTGCTGAGGGTACATGGGCTGATGCTGATGATTACCGTCTGCTTGATGCACTTTTCAAGTTAGACGCATGCTGCATAGAAGATGTGGATTGGGATGATTTAATTGATCAAAGGTCTGGTGATGTGTGTAGGAAGCGGTGGGACCAAATGGTGCTTCACATAGGCGTTCATAAGGTCAAGTCTTTTGCTTAGCAAGTTGAAGTTCTGTCAAAGCGATACTGTCCGGAACTACTCGAAGCACGGGAGGTTTGGGACAACAAACCTTTGGTCCCATAAAATAGATTCAAGGAAAACCTTCGAAGGCTATAAGCTAGCACATACCATAGTTCTATCTAGGGTATGCATCGTAAAAATATTTAGCGATGTTTATGTTTACGTATTGTTATGGAGAATCCTTTAAGACAAATTTCTGCAGAGAGTTGCTGTCTTCTGGTGATCAGGAATTTGGCTCTAGAACTCTTTTCTGGTTTTAACACAACAGGTGGTTAACTCCTTTCCGTAATATAACTTTTCTTTCCTGTACATCTGCATATTAGATGAATTTTGTGCTCATGTACACATCTGAGACCTTGATTCCCCTTTGGAAAATACTGTGAGACCATTAATGCTGCATCTCCTGAATTTCCCGTTCATTAATGCTTGTTGCAGATTTTCTTGGAGGCAGTAATTTGTTTTTATTTCTGGTTGCTAACTTCATTATCAAGTATATACATTTGGTGCCTGCCTTTTATTTCTTCAAACCAATTATTTGATATAGTTTCCGAAGTTTGTTACCTTCATTTTGTGCTATTGTCTTCACCATTTTTAGATGCCATGTCCTTGTTTAAATAGAGCTTATGTAATGCTTGACTAGTACAAATATCACGCATTTATCTTTTGTGGACAGCGGGTAAGGTATAAAGTGTGTAATGCAGAAAAAAGTTGCCAATTAATGGAAGATCAGAAACCTGGACAGCTTGACCACTGCTCACTAAAACCATAACTCCCTGTAGAAAATTTATTTTCCCGAACCGTTTTTTGCATTAAAAACTAGATTCCGAGGTGTTAATTTATTGTCCAGAAAATTCTGTAGGAAAGCAGTTTATTCCACGAAGTCAGGCCTTGTGCAGTTTCCAGATTTTTTGCTTTCTTGTTGCGTCTTCTTGCTTGCTACCATTCTTGCATGAATTAACATTATGTGTATGGGTCAAGTAGGCTCCACTCTGAGTTTCTTGTTAGGCCTCCTTCTACATAGACAGACTTACATGAGGTTGGCCTTTTGTTGTCAAAATTGATGCCCTCATAAACACATGATCACTTAGCATAATCAAACAATGAACCATCATATGTCCCACGAATAAGAGGCTGTGTCCAGGTGCTTGGCAGTGTCACACTCCTTTGATAATCTTTTCTCTATAATTCGTGGCCTTAATGTAGAAAACACCTGTACATTTAACGGATTGTTGAAAATCTGGACAGGCAGACACCTCCTCACTAAATCAGCCGTAACTTGCTGTAAAAATTCCTTTTCACAAACCGTATGTTGCGTAAAAAACTAGACTTCAAGATCTCTCTAATGGCATATGATTCATAGCCCCGAACTGAACTTCCTAGATGAAAGCAGTTTATTCTGGGAAGTTAGGCATTCTGCAGTATCCGATTTCAGTTTATATATATACATATTGTCGCTTCCTTTGCTGCCTCCAGGCCCACGTGCATTCCCAGGACTTCAGCTTAGCATAAATGTTCAGGTGTGGCTTTAACACACTCACCATATGAGAAAATATTCATTGACATTCTTTGCTGATTTTTTTTGTGCTGGACGTTTTCCTTTGTTAGTGACTTAGTAGAATCAATGTTTATCCTTTACGCAAAATATTGATACTACCGCTGCTTGTACAGAGACCCCAGCTTTGTTTTTCTTTCTTGCTTTCATTCAGGCCGCCAAGTTTAAATTTCTGTATTTTTAAGTCGTTCTAACCCGATTCTTGTATACCTCCTTTTCTGCTTTTATGCAGTGTCTTCCTTTCTTCTGTTCTAATTACACCCCAAATTGTGTCGCAATGATGATTACCAATTTTCCGCTTCAGATTATGAGAAGTTCTGGAAGGTATTTGCTCAAGTCCAGTTTTTCTTCAAATTCTTTTTGCTCATCCATGCAAACTTTTGTATCATTGCTTTGAGTTCAATGATTCACCAGAATTGCGGCTGTCATCCTTTAATTTTACTCCTTTTTCCGACCACTGCATTATTTTTTAATAAGCAGCTGCTGAAATTTTCTAATATTTTGTTCACTGCTTTCACTATTCTGCAATTTTTTTAAAAAAAAATCGGACACCTCCTAATTGTACCATTCCTGGCTTCTTGCTCATTGTCATTGCTTTGCCCTTTCTCTGTTGGCCTTTCAGTTGCTTCAAAAGTAATTCTATAACTCACTTAGCTGATAGTCGCAACTCCATCTGAGTTGTGACATATCAGAATTCATGCATCGAGTTTAATATTTGATATAAATCCTGCTGTTGGCCGATATAGAGTTGACACACGAATGTTCTTCTTTGCTAGTTAGGTACTAAACAAATAGCAGGTTTCCACCCGTTGATTCTCATTGTCCTTTGAACATTCATGTGTCAACTCTATACCGGCAAATAGCCATTAAGAGATCGGGCTAATATATTGTATCAACAACCCTCATATGTTGATTCTTCCATGCTGGTGTAGACATGGGTAAGCTAGATATATGCACTCCATTAGAAACATTTTTACGGGCTTCTGTATGAGCTTTGAATTTCCGATGTTAGTGCCAAGATGTGGTGGTAGCAAATTTCAGTTATTCTCTTTTACAGAGCATCGTCTCTTGATTTTCCTACATTAACCAGAAGTTTAACTTAGCTGCGCTTCTGTCCTACAAAGCTTGATAAGTAAGTGATTACTTCATGTTTTTTAATAGAGGAAGCTAGTCAGTATGGTTTTGATTGTCCTTATATGGACCCTGCACTTCTAAGATTCAATGTACATAACTCATTTGCACGGCTCTGATTACCTATAGGAGACCAGGGGGGGCCTTGAGAGTTCATACTTAATTTCACATGCTTTGCTATCAATTCTCTCGTGTTAGAGAAAACAGCATCACGATCAGATTTGAATTAAGATCCCCCTCAAAATAAACTCTATAACTTACCCCTCGATCCCATATTATTTCGTTCAAGTTAAAAGAGTGCTGTTTTTTTTTTTTGCCAAATTTAAAACGGATTTCATTAATACTTTGAAAGAGACTCAATCGGGATTCGGGACAAACCCCCCAACTGATCATGCAACCAGGTTGAAAAATAAATAAACGAGCTAAATAATTAGCCGCACTTTCTGGAGAAAATGTTCAATTAAGCTCAAGAAGTATATTATACCACAGTCATTATCGGATATCTGGATATTGTAATTAGATGGCAAGCTAGTCTTGAAGAGTCGCGTACGGGAGATTTCCCATATGCAAGGATAGATACATTGACTTCTTACTTAGGACGACCACATCACCACACCTTTTTTATCCAACAGCTTTTGGCTTCATCAAGAGGCAGAAGTCAAGAGATGTGGCTGATTTCGCTTTCCTTTCCCATTTAGTTTCCTGAAAATTATAGACTCCACCTTGTTGTAGAACCATGCATCTCCCATACGAGATACGAAGTAAAGCCTACAAGCAGGGACGGAACCAGAAAAAAAAATTGGAGGGGCTACAAGAATATGTTAACCGCTTTCTTAAGAATACAAGACTAAAGAACATAAAGAGTATTCGAATAATTTAGAAAACTCGAAACAAAATCACTGATATCTCTAACAATATTTATTGTAGATTAAAGCTTTCTCATAATCCCCACAAAGAAGAATCTCTGTGAACTTAAACTACTTCCATAATACTTGGAACTAAAATACTTCTACTGAACTCAGTCTTACAACTACTCAAGCAAGTGACTTGAGCAAGTAAAAAAGTACTTAGATAATTTAGTATGGAACTATCATCTAATATATGCTGCTTGCAAAGTCTACATAACATTAGAACTAATAAAGAAACCGAAAAGTTTCATTCTAATTAGCAAGGACTTCCCAGATCAACTCAGGATCAAACGACGGCATATGTGCAAGAGAGCAACCTTCCAATTCTAATTCTCCGGGAACAGCTGAACACGCGCCAAGCACAGAGTATGGGGAGTTCACATCCATCCATAATCCCTCTTCAGAAACACTTGATGAAACCATTTCATTGCTTGAAGTACTGTTATTGATCATCGAAGACGAAGAATTGGAGTCAATCTTTAGTGATTTCTCACTCTCGCTGACTTTAACAGAGCTGTCACCATTTTTCTTGCCATTATTTTTCGCTTTTTCTCGTCTCACTTTCTGGCAAATTGCTGTGATCTTGGCATCCACAGCATTTCTTAAAGAATTCAGTCTTGAACCATCTCCAAATCCCAATTTGCTTGGATCACGAAGATTAGGGAAGTTTAAGCGCGCATATTCGCCTCGGAGCTTATAGGCAGCACGATCATAAGCATATGCTGCAGCTTCAGGTGTCTCATAAGTACCCAACCAAACTCTCATCCTGTTTTGAGGTAGTCTGATCTCAGCTACCCATTTTCCCCAATGCCTCTGTCTCACTCCTCTGTACAGCTTTTTCTTGGGGGGAACCATGTAGCTGTTTCTGTAAAGAGAATTATAAAGTGGATTGGAAAGATCAGGCAATGAAACTGGATTTTTTGCAGGGTTTTCTTCACAGAACTTATGGAGCAAATCTCTCTGTGTGAGATAAACAGAAGAGCCTATTTGCTCGAAAGCCGGGCTTGTTGATGTTGAGCAGTTAGAGAAGATTGAATCTAACGTGTTTGTATTACTTGATAATATGAGATTAGACAGTGAAACTCCTATGTTATTGCCCTGAAAATGTGTAGAATGAATGCTGTTTTCTTGAATTCTGTCCATCTTTTTTTCCAGAAAAAAACAGAGGAAACAGGATACTTAAAAAATTGTCCCTTATCCTCTGAACTTGAGGCTTTTGCAGAAAACAATAGTTCCTGATTGAGAAGCTAAGATTGCTTTTAGTATAGCTTAACAAGATATTTAGAAGAGGAAAATCTGTTGTGGTTTGGAAAGTTGAAAGAAGAAAAGGTGTTAGATGTAAAAAACAAGTCTCTGAAAGATGTTTGATGTGTCTTGAGTTTGGCATCTCTGTTGTCGTCTATTTATAGTGCTGGGGCATGATTTTACTTTGCCATCATAACTCCTACCTGTTGAAAAAGTAAGTTTTTAATCTTTAGTTAGTTGAGTAAAAACTGCATCTTATAGGCTATAGACTATAGTACATAAATATCAACATGGTATTCACTTTTCACATTGAAATTTGCACATTGAAATTTGCCTCAGAAGATAAATTTATACATCATGTATTTATAGATTTACCTTTATTATTCCATGGACATATTAAGAATGAGTAAATTACATAGTGGTGGCTGTATTTTACACCAATTTTCAAAATAGTGGTCAAATTTTCAGATTCTCAAAAGAGTGGACAACTTTTCTTTCCGATTTTCAAAAGAGTGGCTGCCGTCAACTTCCGTTAAATTTTCACCGTTAACTAATACATTTAAATAGTAAATTACAGAATGGTGGCCATACTTTACAATGATTTTCAAAATAATTAACGGTGAAAATCATTAAATAGCCAATATTTTGAAAATCATTGTAAAGTATGGCCACCATTCTGTAACTTATTTTTTAAATATATTAGTTAACGGTGAAAATTTAACGGAAGTTGACGGCAGCCACTCTTTTGAAAATCGAAAAGAAAAGTTGGCTACTCTTTTGAGAATCTGAAAATTTGGCCACTATTTTGAAAATTGGTGTAAAATACAGCCACCACTATGTAATTTACTCACATATTAATCATATTTATTTACGTTGAAATATTAAAATTTTGCAAAAAAATATTATACCAAACTCGAGACTATGTCAATGCTTTGCATGGTAGATAATAATTATATCATGCAAAGAGTTATATCAATTTTTCTAAAAATCATCGATTTAGTCGATTAATTCCCGATTAATCCTCTATAAGGTGTCCAAGTCGATTTAATTTTTAAAATCTCCGATTAATCTTTAAGAATATTTCTTGATCGAAATATTTATAGTAAATTATTAGAATTAAAGTAATATATTAATCAAATATAAATTATTTTATACTTTATGATATGATAAATACATATCATTTAATTAATAACTAATATAATTAGAATAATATATTAAATAGAATTAAAATATTAAAAAATAGTCAATTTTTATTCTGAATAATCCCGATTTAACGATTAATTTTGTAGGATCCATCTTAAATTCACATACAACAATTGGTTATTGATAGCTGGAAACCATATAAATCGACTTTCTGATGAAAACTCGATAGAATTCTGCAGGGCATGATTGATGTTAAGCTTTTGCTAAATGAAGCTAAAGAAATAAAAATGGCAAAGCATGGTTCTAGAAAAACAAGGTTTGCCATTCTGAATTAGAAGTGTGATATGTTTAAGAAAAGGAAACTGTTAGAATACTTTAATTACTTCTTCATATTTACGCATCTAAAAACAGAAGCTTTACTGTGGACGGAAAATTATAATTATTTGAGTTCACATTATTTTGTTTCCACTCCATGTGGGTCCCCATTACGAAAGATATACTCCCTCCGTCCCATTTTTATTGTCCATCCATCAAAATCCACCTTTTATTCAATCATATCAATTAAACTCATAGTTACCAAATAATTGTATTGTTTTTTTATAAAAGTTAACATAATTAACACATAATATATCTTATTAATTAAATGTGGACAATTATTTTGGGACAAAGAAAATAGGAAACAGTGGACAATAAAAGTGGGACGGAGGGAGTAAGAAACACAAGTCTACTTTTTATACTCCATCCGTCCTGTTTTTATTGTCCATTATTGTCCATTATTTGTTGTTCCAAAAAAATTGTTCATATTCATATTTAACCAAAAAAATTGTCCATATTCATATTTATGATAAAATGATACTCTTATTTAGAGTAAGTGGCAATAAAAATAAAAATAGTTCAAAAGAAAAGAAAGTCTTGAAAATTAAATAGTAATTTAGGAAATTATAGTTTGACTGAATAGAAAGTGGATTTTGATTGATGGACAAGAAAAACGGGACGGAGGGAGTATTTATTGTTCAAATGGTACCTCTACTCTACATATGAAGAGTGACTGCTGATCAAGTCTAACAGAAAGTGTTGAATTGTGTTTGCTGCGTGGATAATCCGTGGTTTGTTACAGATTTTTGTTTTGTTCTCAAAATTTCATTTGACTGATTATAAAATTAAAATTAAAAATTATATCATATATATAATTAGAGCAAAATAATTAGTTTTTTTCTAATAAAAAAATATTCAAACAGGATATAAAATTGAATTGTGACATATAGTGTACTTTTAGGGAGAAAAAAAGGAAAAAATGAATTTAAAAAAATTAATAAATATAAACTTATAATAACTAAAACAATAAAATTATAATGTCATAATACTGAAAATAAAGATAGAGCCTTTACTGGCTTGTTATCGGTCGTCCGTTTTGACGAATAATTTATCGGTCGTCCGTTTGACGAATATAATCGGTCGTCCGTTTGACGAATTTTATATCTTATATTTTATACACTATTTTTCTAATATACAGTTGTATTATATTTTACTTGGCTGGTTTTTAATTTTATTATATCTTATTTATAACTTTTGTTTTCGAAAAGTATTATAATTTATTCAATTTTAGTTTTCTTATTTTCATCTTAATGTAATATTATTGTCGATTAATTTAATTTATTTTTTCTTAATTTATTAAATAGAGGTCTAACCAATGGGATCCCCTTTGGTTTGATCATTTTTATACCTATTTTATTAATTTTATTAATATCTTATCTCCGATAATAGAATTTATTATTAAATATTAAATTTTTTTGTTTATTCTCAAATTTATGTATTTGTTTTAACTTAGTTTTCTTGATTTGTATCAGGTTTCGTTGAACTTTCAGATTTATTTGGATGAGTGAAAGATGGAAAAGGAGATAGTTGAAGTCGGGAATGAGATTGCTATAGAAGAAGAATCAAGAAGAGTCTAGTCTTTTGTTTAGTTAGACATGATGTAAAATGATGTTTTGTCGATCGTTGTAGTGTGGGCACTCTTTTTCCCCCTTGAGTTTTTTTCCCATAGGGTTTTGCTCTTGTGGGGTTTTAACGAGGCCTACTTTTGTCGTGAGTCTTCTTATTTGATATGAATGTTTTATTGTCTAAACGTCCGGAGGAATCTCTTTCTCATGTCAGTCATAATCTAGATTACGACCCATGGATTGGTTAAGCATACCTTTCGGTTAGATAATAAGCTTTCGTGGATGAAAGAATGTCTCTTTTTTCCAATCCTGTTTTGGATTGTGTAATCTCTATCATTGATAAATGAAAATTCTTTTTCATTTTGCAAAAAAAAATAAAAAATAAATAAATAAAGATAGAAATTTTGAAAAGTAATTAAATTTGAAGACAACATTTTAAGAAAAAACGAATATAATAAAATAATTTAAAAAACTTTCCGTGCATCGATATAAACTAATCTATACTATCTATACTATTATATAAAAGCCGAAACATTAAAAGTTTTGGTACCAATTTTTTAGTACCTGTTTTTTGGTACCTGTTTTTTGGTATTTCGTGAATTTACTTATTTACCCTTCATTATAAAGAAAAAAAAGTACACCTAAAATATATAATAACATAATATAATTAATGATAATTAGTCGAGATATTACCTTTTATAAACACCTACAAACATCAATCGTATCATATCTTTCTATTATTAATATTTCCTTTCGAATTAAAATACGTTACCTTTTTAATTTTAAAAAAATCTTACCATTATTAATATATACCCAAAAATATCACACCATAATTTTCAAGAAAAATATAACACCTAAAATAAATAATAACATAATTATAATAACATAATATAATTAATGGTAATTAGTCGATTGCCTCTTTCACATTTACTTTTAGTTGAAGATATTACCTTTTATAAACACCTAAAAAGATCAGTCTACCATATCTTTCAATCATTAATATTTCCTTTCTAATTAAAACACATTAGCTTTTTAATTTACAAAAAATCTTATAATTATTAATATATACCCGAAAATATCACACCATAATCTTTAATTATTTATAAAATATATTAAAAATCATATATGTTGTTTATAATAAGGTAACATTAGTATAATCCGTAAACATGAGTATATTAAATTATATCAAATTGAAATTGAAAAGTTATTCAAAATAATGATTATATAAAAACATAATTATAATATAAAATAAAATTTATAACATTAAAAGCCGAAACATTAAAAGTTTTGGTACCTGTTATCTGTTTTTTGGTATTTCGTGAATTTAATTATTTACCCTTCATTATAAAGAAAAATAAGTACACCTAAAATATATAATAACATAATATAATTAATGGTAACTAGTCGAGATATTAACTTTTATAAACACTTACAAACATAAATATTATAATATCTTTCCATTATTAATATTTTCTTTCGAATTAAAACACGTTACCTTTTTAATTTAAAACAAATCTTACAATCATTAATATATACCCGAAAATATCACACCATAATTTTCAAGAAAAATATAACACCTAACATAAATAATAACATAATTATAACAACATAATATAATTAATTGTAATTAATCGATTGCCTTTTTCACATTTACGTTGAAGATATTATCTTTTATAAACACCTAAAAAGATCAATCGTATCATATCTTTCAATCATTAATATTTCCTTTCTAATTAAAATACGTTATCTTTTTAATTTAGAACAAATCTTACAATCATTAATATATACCCGAAAATATTACACCATAATTTTTAATTATTAATAAAATATATTAAAAATCATATACGTTGTTTATAATAAGGAAACATTAGTACAATCCGTAAACATGAGTATATTAAATTATATCAAATTAAAATTGAAAAATGTATTCAAAATATTGATTATATAAAAACATAATTATAATATTAAATAAAATTTATAACATAATACAAAAAATCCGTGCATTGCAATACTAATAATTGACCGATTATCTTTTCAACTAAAACGTATCATCTTTCTATTTTTTCTAATTAAATTTCCTTTTTTCTAGAAATATCACGGGCAACATTAATTTCTCATTTTCTAAAAAACACTAGGAGCAATTTTAATTAGTAAAATAACATAATTAAATTATAATTAGTATAAACTAATCAATTACATTTTTCACCTAAAGCACGTCACCTTTTTAATTTTCACGTTATCTTTTCTATTTTCTCTAACTAAAATCTCTCATTTTTCAATTATATTAAGGGTAGTTCTATTTAATAACATAAAATAATAATATGATATTACTAATAATGAATCGATTAACTTTTTCAGCTAAAACGCATTATTTTTTCTATATTTTCTAATTAAAATCACTCTTTTTCTATAAATATCACGGACAACATTAATTTCTCTTTTTCTAAAAACATTACGAGCAATTTTATTTAGTAAAATAACATAATTAACATATAATTATTATAAATTAATCAGTTATCTTTTTTTACCTAAAATATGTTATGTTTTTAATTTTCTCTAACCAATTCCTCTATTTTCCAATTATATCACGAACATTCTATTTAATAAAATAAAAAAATAATTTTATAATTGTAATAATTAACCGATTACTTTTTTCAACTAAAATCCATCATCTTTTCTAAATTTTTAACTAAAATCCCTCATTTTCTAGAAATATCATGGATAACATTTATATATTTATCATCAAATAATCTCATTTAAAAATTTAAAGCTCCAAAAATCATGTTTTAAAATAATAAAAAATCAAATTAATGAAAAACTTTCATATAATATTAAAAAAAATCCTTGCATCGTACGGATTTTAATAGGCTAGTATATTATAAATGTGGTTAGGAACAAAATGCAGCTCTTGTACTGCTAAGGGGTAATTTGTTAACCCCAGAACCAAACCGAATAGAATGGTTCATGTGTTAAGATTGTTTGGAGCGGATGTTTTTGTGCTGGATGAGTGAGGATGTGCTGGACGAGTGAGAAAAATCTTCTGGACGACTGAGCTTCAAGAAAGTAGGTGGATTGGTTCAGATTTTTGTTGAAAAATAAATTGACAATCAATTATAATTAACATCACCCATTCACCCATGAACAAAATTATAATTAACATCACCTCCTTATGCAATTAAAACTCAAAACCTATAAATATATTTACTTGGATTGATATTGTTAAATTGATGTTGATTGTTATTTGAATTATTATAATTTTACATTAATTGGAATAACTAAAGTGTCAAAGGGTTTATTTTTTATCGTCAGATCTCTGAGTTCGATTTTCCAAAGTATATATAGCCCCTGCAAAGTATGATAATTCAATCATATATTTATTTCATTTATTAAATTAAAATTATTATATTTATCATTTGAAAATATTACCATTCAGAAATATGAATTATTTATTTATCAAACGATATTACTCATCCAGCATTACAATTATCTTTCATCCAGAAATAGTAATCATTCAGAAATTATGGTTCAGATTTAACAAATGGCCCCTGAAGTTATGTATAAGTAATTAAACATTCACACTACAACCCACATGATGACCTATAAACAAACTCCATGGAATGTTTGTGCAACAAACCACACCACACGATCGAAATGGAGCTTAATTTCAAAAGCTAAACCGATGTGAAAACTGTGGTTTCAAATATATATCCATACATTTTTCTATCTCTATCTTAACTTTGGTAGAGATATATGCCATTGGAAATTGAACAAGTGTTTCACTAATTTGTACAGAACATTGCAAGACAAAATCAGAGGGCATCCAATTCGAGAGACTTTCATATGGAAATGACTGAAAATTTTACGTCTCTTCTAGTACAATTCAAGTTACTTTGAAAGTTTATGTACATAGCAATGGCGTGTTAAACTCAAATTTCACAATTTGAAAACTTGTCGTGTTTCGTGTTTCACACCAAGTCACACTCACAATAATACAAATTAATTAGCAAAGTATCTTATCAGAAACCTAGCCAAAAAGCACAACAATACAAAAAAGGACAATGATGTAGTCGGGGCGTTCATCCGTAAGCGAGTCGATACGAGTCGAACACTATTACATTCGGAATGTAAGTTCGATTTCGAATTCAAGTCGCCGAAGCATCAATAAGTAGGTGAGTAAAGTTGTGTAATGAAGACCAATTTTTACGATCCGTAATCAAACTCAAAAGGTGAATGTCATAATCAATAATAGTACTCGTAAGGTGAAGGCATTAAATTCATAAAGTTGATCTCAGAAAAGGTTATAAAGACGTAGCTCGTGATGGACCCGACCCATGACTCCATTATTATCACCTTCTTCATCTTCATCATACACCAAAAGGCAAGCCAATGAGTCATCCCATGTGAAGTTAAACCTAACTTTTCACCTTTAGTTAGCTAAGTCAAAATCTTCAATATTTTGTGTATCTTTATTTAGGAAAATGTTAACTACAACCTTTAGGGTTATGGTTAAGGTGTTATGTGCTAGTTTTTAATTGGCACAAGATTGTGTCACACTTGCAAAAAAGTATGTGCCCCCATGCATTCACATAAATCATCCAATAAAAATCCACCACATCGCAAAAATTAATCCTTAAACATAGCCCTAAGGGCTGTTGTTAACCGGGCCCCTTTATTTATGTACACACCTTGCCCCATGTTTCATTTTCTGTTTTCTGACTTTTTTACCCTTAAGCAGCTCACAACAATTGACAAGTTTGTACTCTGTAGGGATTAGGGAATATAATGAAAACTTGACAGGCTTGGGAGATGTTGTGTGAGCCATTAGCTTCATTTTCAAACACGACTTTGTGAAACTTTTTTTTTTTTGTATAAAAATTATATGTCTCTCTCAATTGTCATTGCTCTCAATGTTTTTTTTTTAATTTTGTTTTCTTGCTCTTACTTTACTCATCAAACGGGACTATATAAAATATTTGCGGAACCAGAATTTCAAACAATCTGAAACTAAAACATCTTTAAACATAAAATATTTATAAAATAGTTGAGTCTGAACTAAATTCGAGACTCCGCCACTTGAAGCATATTGGATGATGGATGAGGCTTATAAACTACAGTATGCTTGCTTGTGGTATTGGAAAATTTTATTCATTAATTAAGATTATTTATTTATCGAGATAAAAAATACACTATTTCTATTATATTGGGATCGAAAAAAATTATTCATTTAATGAGATTATACTACCTCCGTCCCATATTAATTGACACGGTCAATATTTCACCAATATTAAGAAAATCAGTTTGACTTGCTAGGTGGCGACATTTGATTGGTTAGTTGTAAAAGTGAGTGTATAAAAAATGAGTAAAGTGAGAAAGTAGTGGGTGTAATATTGTTTATTTAATATAAAAGGAGTATAAAATAGAGAAGTAGTGGGTGTAATAGTGAAAAGTAGTGTTCAAAAATAGTAATAATAGTAGGTTCATTCTTTTTGGGACGTCCCAAAAAGGAAAGGGGGTCAATCTTTTTGGGACGGAGGGAGTACTGTATATCATGAACACTTGCTGGCAAGAGGGGCAAGAATGTAAACTCAAGAAAATCTAAATAATTGAGACGTGAAAAGAGTGATTAAGCTAAAAGAGTGGGGGCATTTAGGGGATTATACTTTTTGCTCAAAAAGTTATGTTTTGGAAGTATTCGGACTAGGTCGCGTGGCAACACCGACTATAAGGGGTCCCCCTTTCCTTGAACCCACCACGTAACCCTATCCCAACTCTAACAATTTCCAGACAGCCTGTCCTGTTTTCTCGTGAATTCTTTCAACTTCTCCAAGCTCATACGACGTCGTTTATAGTTGAACGTTTTAAACGTCATTAAGTGGGAAATGTGATGTCAGCGTTGCGTTGGATGAAAAATGGTGTCTCGTCACCGACGATGACATTTTAGTCGACTGAAGGATGATAGAAAATGCACCGGCCGTAGAAGAAGAAATGAGGACTTTTTTGGTGTTTCTAACCGGCCAACAAGTAACCACTTTAGTGTAGCACCGCCGGAAGGACTCGTTCTTCATTGTTTCTTTGAACAATTCTTAAGTAGGAACGAACCACATAATCAATGAAACAAAAATTATCAGAACCATAATTATTAATTAGTACATCGTATCATTTTCGCTATTTGATTTGTACTATTTAAGCGTATTTGAAAACATAATAAAAAAAAAATATGATGATGCGGGTGGCTGTAATTATAAGTGGATAATACTTACGTCTAAGACTTAAAAATTAAAAAGATCCGATATTTTTGAGTTGTGTATGTACAAATTCATAGAATATAAGGTATCGCGGGGACTACTTTACGACGACGGACGACCGCCCGTAGGGGATTTACTGCACAAGGCCCCTGCAGAGGAAAAGCTTTATCCCAGCGAATAGAAGATGCTCAGCTCCACATAATACATATGAATTAAGGATTTTTAAACTGAATTTGACTAGAGTCTCGTTAACTTGAGGAGCCTCTGTAAGAACGATATCTCCAACGTCCATAAATTTGGTAAATTCATTGTTTTGTTTGTAATTTATCGTTTGTTAAATCATCACCTGCATGCATATCTTTAATTCAGTACTTAAGAATGTGAATTGTTTTTAGGCACTCGCCCTAAATTTTTCTGATTTGGCCCTTATTAGTGGAGTGTTAATTTGAGCTTGCACAAGTACCAAATATTACATCTCAATCATTCTCGAAAATTTTATGACAAAAGTAACGAACCTTACACCAAGCCTTGTATGTCTTGCATAGTTGAATATCTTGTTTTAGTGAATGAAGTTGGAAGTTTCATGAGTACCATTTTGCTAAATGACAAGTGTATAGTGAATCATCCGTGAATAATTCATATCTTAAATCATTACAAGAAAATAAGGCTAAAGGTAACCAAATAAAAATGACTGCGGCTTAATATGATCATCGACAGTCATATTTAAGGTCAACCTTGATAAATCATCGGTCAGACTCAAATATGACCAGCAGCGGTCATATTTAAAGGCGGTCAAATTTAATCGATCAAAATTAGTATTTCGGGCCTACAAAATAAGGGAGGGAAACTTCCTGCTCTTGGCACAAAATTTGCTCGGTATAACTTTGACCAAATTCGATCAAATTTATAAATATGACCGCGACAAGTCACATATATAAATATGACCAAAATATAAATCTGACCACCCGTGATCGAATCTATAAATATGATCGTCCGTGATCAAATTTATAAATTTGACTAAAGCAATCATTCCGGTCAGATTTATAAATATGACCACTTTCTGTGGAATTTGTAAATGTGACCGTTGGCAGTCAATTTTCTTTAGATTAAAAAATTTTAAAAAATTGAAATAAATACTAAAACAATTTAAAAAATTCTGAAAAAAATAATGGAGTACCACAACTACAAAATTTAAACAATACGTTATATTGCTCAAGTACCATCTTGAAAAACATGGTTTAGGATTTAGATTTAGGGGTTAGGCCATTAATATCTAGGGTTACTAATTTTATGTGATTCAAATTACAATTTGAACGATCCAACCGTACGGATATAAATTTTATAAGTTTCAAAGAGTTTGCACAAAAAATCACTCGATTATATGCATCGCATCTTGATTATTATAATGAAAAAAAATTCTATCAACTTCTTCAATTGAACGCTGTTGGTCACTTTTAATATTTTTGACTGTTGTCGATTACATTTATACATAAATGTGACCGCAAACCCTAGCCGGTGGAATTTATAAATTTGACCACTTTTTGTGAAATTGTAAATGTGATCGTTGGCAGTCAATTTTCTTTAGATTAAATTTTTTTTAAAAATTGAAATATATACTAAAACTGATGTAGGATTATTGTTACAGATGCAAAGTATTCATGGTTCATGAAATTATCTGAGAGAAATTAAAATTTCATATTATTTCCTGCCTTGTTAAATGATTTATAACCTCGCACTGCCAGCATCAATCTCTATCAAATGAGTAGACACCAGGCATTTCTTTGATTTATACACACTTTGACAGAACAATTCCGCCTTATCTGCATCATCTCAACTGTACATAGTCATGTAACTTTCACATAGGCCGATTTTTATATACTATGTTTTTTCAACCTGGATTTTTTTTTTTTTTTTTGCCATAGTGAGTCTATTATTTTAGTATCTGATCTGATACATGTGATAGAAAAGAATCGAACCTTGGTGGTTCGACAAGGCATATTCCTCATTTAGCACATGAGCTACAGTGCTACACCATCACCCCTAACCTGGATTTTAAGTTTAAGCCAATTCATATGTAGTTATTCCACTTATATGGATTACAAAGGGTTGACCAATCTCTACACTTCAACGGATCAGAGATCCGATCCGATATAATCCAATCTGAAATTAACGGGATCTTTTAAAAAATATCCGATTCGATAAAATTTCGAATCGATAAGGATCCAATTCGATAACAAGTGGGTATGTATTTAACTTCGTTAATGCATGATCCAATCAGAATGTATTTATATATAAAATATTTTTTATATATATACTATATTATATATGTATATTATTAATTATATATAATATTTAATATAAAAAATTTATCTACATATCTATACTATATTATATATAATATATGTTATATTCATTATATATATATATAGAATTTTGCTCAGGTGAGAACCCCATTTTTGGTGAGATATGAGATCTAATCCTAGTCACTCATTTAAATACATTATATTTATTTTTCACCATTCATTTTAGATTTTAATATTTTAATATTTTATATTTGGGATTTCACCATCTTCTTTCTAATTCCACCACCGGCAACCACCACCGGCAAACATAAAATCACCACCGCCAAACCAGAAATCATCACCGAAAACACAAAAATCACCACCGCCAAACCAGAAATCACCACCAGAAACACAAAAATCACCACTCCGACCAACTGTAAATAGAAAATCACCACCGAAAAATGAAAAATCACCACCACAAACCACCCTTCGCCTCCGTCACCTCCGACCACCACCAATAAATCACCAAGAACAACCGAAAATCACCACAAAAGCGACACAAAATCAGCAAGAATCACCATTGTTAAACACAAAATCACCTCCGGCCACATCCAACCACCATAGCCTCACCACCTCCGACCACAAATTTCAACAAAAATCAGAAAATCACTGGATCATTATTAACTAAAACTCGAAAATCCACAAAATAACTCGAAAATCGTAATAAACAAATTACCAAAATGTTCAACAAAACAGTGTCTACATATCTTATCGACTTAATCGGTGCCGGATCTGTGTTTTTTCAGCTCGCCGGAATTCAAACTCGCCGAATTTAAATAGACACAAAGGTGTGTGTATGTGTCTGTTGTTTATGTATGTGTGTTTGGGAGTTGGCGGCGGCGATGGTGATGATATGGTGGGGGTGGGATGGGGGCAGAGGGAGTGTGAGTCATGGGTGGAAATGGGTGAACTGGAGGTGGAGATTGGAGACGGGTCGGAGAGGAGGGGGAGAGGGGCGATTTGTGTGGCGTGTGTTTTGTGTGTGTGCAATGTGTTTTGTGTGTGTATGCGTGTGTGGTTTGTGTTTGTGTGTGTGGTTAATGTATGGCTAGGATTTAAAATTGTTTAAAAATTGTGGGGCTGTGATTAGATCTCAGTTCTCATAATAATAAGGGTCTCACCTGAGCAAAATCCTATATATATATATATATATATATATATATATATATATATATATATGTTATACTACATATTATACTATATTTTTTAAATTTGGATGTCATTTTTGTAAATTTATATATTTTTTCCTTTATTTTTTAATTAAATAGGTCGGATTTCCGATCCAAAAATCCAAAACCCAAACAAATCAGGTATGGATCGAAATCCGAAAAATTTTAAGATTTCACAAAACGGCAGAAATACACCTGCAACAGAACAAAAACTAATTAGTACAGCTCATTACCTTTCAAAGTGTTTGGGCTTCTTTTTTTTTTTTTGCCAAGAAAGAAAGGTTTTATTAATTCTTCAAATCATTCAATAATACATGCTGCAATTCGGAATGGACATCTCCAATCCTTCATCAACGGTCAGCTATAGAACAACTATATCTCCCTGGGACACTCTCTTTGATGATCGCTTCAAAACGAATAAGCACATTACGGGCTTTTAAACTAGCTAACAGTACTCGACATTCTTCTACTACCCTCCTCAGATACGACAAGCTTGCAGTCAAGGATCGAATAGCCTGTACTACTTGCAGACAATCAGTTTCCACTTCAACCTCCGAACGCCGCATCTCCTTTATCCAACTAAGAGCCTCTCTAATACCAATAGCCTCTGCAATTTCGGAAGCCACTTTACCATGCAAACATTTCGATCTTGCCTCAATAAGTTGCCACTACAACAAAATCTGCTTATTGTGACAGATTTTTAAGCCTAAATTCGTCACAAATAGTCTGCTTGTGACGAATTTTGTTTGACACTTACAAACATGTCTAAAGTTTCAAATTTTGTCACAAGCCCAACATTTTGTCACAATTTTAGTAATTTGTCACAAGTATAATATTGGGTCCACAAATTGATTATTTTAGTATATATATATATATATATATATATATATATATATATATATATATATATTTGTGACGAACATTCCGTCATAATGAAATTTATTATTATTATATTCAACTAATAAATTAACAAATAGAATGCAAAATGCTTGTGACAAACTAGTCGTCAAAAATAAATAACCCCCCATTATTTTTTGAAATACGCAATCTATCATCTTTTCTGGGCCACTAAATTAACAAGATATTTTTACCATCCAAAAATACAATTATACTGTTCAAAGCTCAACTGTAGGAGGGATATGAATCAATAAAAATCACAATACAAATTAATTAGCAAAATCAAAAATAGCAATTAATTTAACATTGATACCATGGAGCAAATTCTTTCCCACAGATTACCACATAACAAATGGGCAATTGTTGTTTACCCCCTTATTCTAAATTCTCGTGTGATGGTTCATAAATATATCACACATACTCCAAAATGTACTTGGGGCTTTTCTAAAACTACCCTTTACATAGAGCTAATATAACATCTTTAAATCCTACGTTCATTTTATTGCTAAACAACATTCTCGCGATTTTTTGCTTCAGCATGTTCTTTTGCCTTCAAATCCTTCAATGTCTTCCTCCAGCCAAAGTAGCTGCCAAACTCAGTGTGGATGTACTTCTCAGAGCACCAGAACCAAATATGTTTGGTTTTGTTAAAATAAATCAAAGGACCAAGATGGATTGAAGAAACTAAAAAAGAACACGGAAGTAATTATTGTATAAACATAAAGTAAGAACAAGATGAGTAAGATGAGTGTAAAGTGTTTATAATTTTTGAGGTGGTTGTGCTATTTGTTGTTTTTGTTAAACATATATAGATGGCTCAGATGTGACTTCACTTTATCAAATCTACGGCCGTAAATACTTTAAAAAAGCATATTGCTCAAACAAGCACAATCTGTGTGATGTGATTTCCTCCACCGGACGCTTGCCACGTAATTGTGTCGAGCAACCACTTTTCTTTAGACTTCCCATTCTTTGTTTCTTAGTAATTTATTTTCGTTGTCCATCTTTTTTCATTTAATTTTATAAATCAAATTCTTTATTTCATTTAAATTCATCTTATTTTGTTTTTTTTTAACTCCATTCCAGTGGTGTGTTAAATTGAGCACCATTTATTTAATGTAATGGTATGACATTCGTATATTATTTATTGATCCCTTTTTATTATTAATGAAGTTAAAAAAATTAATATAAAATATAAAAATCGTGCATTTTATATTTTATATATACATAAATAATAATATGATACATGACACAAAAATAAAAAAAATTATATATAGTCATTATTAAAGAGAGAACTCTTATATATAAGAGTCCTAGATAGAATTCATAATATAATCTTATAAATAATTCTAAAATTATATTACATAAAAATGTTATACTATTATCTATGAAAGTTAAAAAGGTAAGCATTGAGATTTATACTTAATAATTAATTAAAATAATGCCTACTATATTGATTTGGTTGGAGATCTTAGTAGATCACTACTATATTACTAGTACTCGTAACTAGTGTTTTATCCCGAATTGTTGTTTCTATTTTTTAAAATGTTTTCTCGAAGATCCAATCGTACGGATGTTAAGATGTATCTAATTTATTGATGTTCCTAAATTTTAAAAAAAAATGAAATTAATTTGGTTTGAGTTCTTAGTAAGAAACTACTAAATCGACTGGTACTCGTAACTAGTGATTTATCATAGATTGTTGTTTCTATTTTTTTAAAATGATTTCTCGACGATCCAACTATACCGATGTTAAGATATATCTAATTTAATGATATTCCCAAATTTTCAAAAAATAAAAAATTAATTTGGTTGGAGATCTTAGTAGATCACTACTATATTGACTAGTACTCGTAACTAGTGCTTTGTCCCGAATTGTTGTTTCTATTTTTTAAATTTTTTTCTCGAAGATCCAACCGTACGGATGTTAAGATGTATCTAATTTATTGATGTTCCTAAATTTTAAAAAAAATATAAAATTAATTTGGTTTGAGATCTTAGTAAGAAACTGCTAAATCGACTGGTACTCGTAACTAGTGATTTATCATAGATTGTTTTTTCTATTTTTTAAAATGATTTCTCGACGATCCAACTGTGCCGATGTTAAGATATATCTAATTTAATGATATTCCCAAATTTTCAAAAAATAAAAAATTAATTTGGTTGGAGATCTTAGTAGATCACTACTATATTGACTAGTACTCGTAACTAGTGTTTTGTCCCGAATTGTTATTTCTATTTTTATAAAATTCTCTCTCGACGATCCATACGTACGGATGTTAAGATATATCTAATTTATTGATGTTCTCAAATTTTCAGAAAATAAAAAATTAATTTGGTTTGAGATCATAGTAAGAAACTACTAAATCAACTAGTACTTTGTCCCGAATTGTTGTTTCTATTTTTTTAAAATGCTCTCTCGACGATCCAACCGTACCGATGTTAATATATATCTAATTTAATGATGTTCCGAAATTTCCAAAAAATAAAAATTAATTTAATTGGAGATCTTAATAAATCACTACTATATTGACTAGTAATATTGTAATAGTGACAGAAGTTTATGTTTGTCACTAATTATTGTTGAAACTAGTGACGAATTGTTGTGTTCCAAGTAATACTGTCACAAGTAACCATTCGAGCGCCAACAAATAATTATAGAATATTATAGTTGTGACAAATATTTTAGTAGCTCTGTGAATATATATATAATCTGTCACAAATTTGCTTCCAAAACGACGTCGGGTTGCCTCGTGGAAAATTTTAATAATTTTATAATCTTCAAGCGCCAAGAAATAATACTAAAATATTGTAGTTGTGACCATTATGTTTATTTGTCACAAGTACTTGTTACGGATGTATCTATTCGTCGTAACCTATGCTCTAAACCATATCCGTCACAAGGTATTGTCACAAAAGCCCCTCCGTCACAAGTTTTTCGTCACTATAGGCAAATTTTCTTGTAGTCATGTGCCCAGTATGATTCATAGCCACAAACGCATAGCTATAACTAGTCGAGCTTTCGAATATAGCAGCGTCAGTATTAACCTTGACTCTGTTATGTAGTGATAATTTCCAATGTTCATGATCATCATTTTGAGTCATATAAGATGTCAAAAGATTTATCTTGAACACTCTTCCATTGGTCAAGGACAGATTTTGCTGACTTTACTACTTCACTCACCTGCAAGCTGTGCTGATTCCAAACTAGGTCATTGCGGTTCTTCCACAACATCCAAAAGACAATAAAAATTAAATGTACCTCGCTGCTCCTGAACTGTTGCAGCACCTTTTTGAACCACCCTGAAAACAACTGAAACTCACCAGAAACGCTAGGAAGCCTTGTATACTTCCAACACTCCTTTGCAAAAGAACAAGTTACCAAGATCAATACATTCCGGAATATAAAAGTAAGGCAGCCCAAGCATACTTGTGGCTTAAAAATATACGTCCGACTTTAATAAAATTATGGTTAAAAAACTTACTCATCCTATTCCATAATTAAATTTGTTAACTTTATGAGCTACAAATTATAAAAGAAAGGGAAAATTGGATCAAATTTATAATATTAAAATCTTTATGATTGAGTTTTTTTTTAATTTTTTTTTAATTCTCTGCAAATCACATACCTAAAGATTCCGAAATATTTAGAAATTATACACTTAAAACGGTATTTTTAATTTAAAACAGTTAAAAAGATTATGCATGTGTACTACTAATTGTTTATATAAAAAAATTATAGAGTATCATGCTACGGTAACAAACTAACAATCCGCGTGTGCACTAAAGAAGATTCGAGTGCTATATAAAAGTATGGCTTATTTCTTGTCCTGGTTCGATTCTCGTAGGCATATAAGACTAAATTTTCAAAAAACAATATCCACCATTATACAGATTATTTTAAAAATAATAATATAATTTATAAATATTTTATTACTATCTCATTTTGTTTCATCGGCAGGGGCGAACCTAAAGGTTAGCGGAGCCAGCTCCCGCTGGGAGGATTTTGAGAGATTTTAACAGAAATTTTTTTTCCCGCTGGGTAGATATCAAAAAATACTGCTGGTTTGTAGCAATATAATATACAATGTATAGGTTTTTAGTTAATATTGTGTTAGCTCAGCTGGTTTGTTGGTTGTTTTTCAAGTGGGCAGACCCGTGTTCGATTCCCAAAGACAACAATTGTCTTAATTTTTTGATAACTTCTTTCTCTATATCTATATATTACTACTACATATGGACTAATTCCAAATAAATTGCTCTAGCCCACTTGGTTTAGGTACAGAATTTTGTTACAGATGGCCAAGGTTCAATTCCTGTAGGCTACATTTTTACCCTTTCAAAAAAATTTCGCGCTTCGCGCTACACTTTTACCTTTTCAAAAAATTTTCGCGCTTCGCGCGGGAGCCTTGCGAAAATTCCGCTGGGAAACAATTTTTGGCTAGATTCGCCACTGTTCATCTGTCTCTGGAATTGATCCTCCGCCTATTTTCGTGTATGAGACTATGAGGTGCAAATGTTCAGGACAATAGTGACTATTTCACATTACATATTGTATTTTATTCATAGTATTTGTAGTGATTTGACGTAACATATACTAATATATTTTAACACATTTCGGGACGAGAACTCTAATCACTTGAATTATTCTTTTTCTTTTTTTAAGTGAAAGTAAAATTACGTATATTATTTGAATTGAAAAAGAAATTTAACCATGAGCACGATATTATCTATTATATTATTAATAATAGCATAACAGGGTTTGTGAGACAATTTATTCAACGTGAAATTACTAATTTACCTTTTCTATATTTTATTAATGATAAATAATTGTTTCTGGCAAGAATTGACCTCTAACTTCTAATTGAGAATCTTTACCACTATAATATAATAGACATCAGTTTTGGAGATATATATTATAAAACTATTTATTAATATATGAAATTACTAAATTACCCTTCCGATATTATATTAATGATAAAAAAATTATTTCTAATGAAAATTAAAGCTTTGAACTCACACTTATAAGTGATATTCCTTATCACTATGCTATATATTAATTTTGATTATCTTATAAAAATTTCAGAATATTTCGAACAATATATAATTATGTAACATTTTTTTATCAAATTACTTGAATTTAGAAGATAGATACTATAATTTTGTGTATTAATTTATGTCTTACTCATATCTCTTAATCCGGGTCAAAATTCACAAATCGGTTATGATAATCAGGTAGTCACTACTGATATAAATTCTTATATTTTCATAGCTTAGTCATATGAACATTCGTTCAAATATATTAGCATATTGAAATTTACTTATTTTTAATTTTATATACATCAATAATCATGAATAGATAATTTCTTAGATATGTTTTGCATACTAAACATTTACATGTTGTAAGAACCATTTAATTACAAAACAATATAAATACATATTAACATAATTTTACTAGTAAAGCCCGTGCGGTAAATTGCATGCACATTAATCACAAATATAAATTAACATATTTAATTATAGTATAACAGAAAATGTATCGATTGATTATCTCTTTCTTATGACAATATGGGTTTGGGAAGTTCTTCTGCTTATTCTCTCCATTTTTTAAATTTAGGTTCAATCCATTTGGTGATGTATGGTTATAATGTAGATATTTTGCTTTATATTAATCCTTATTAGCCGTGTTTTATGATGATTTGGTCCTATATAAATAATGTTAGTTATTATTGTTGGACAATCTGTGAAAATAGTACAAATAATAGCAAACGTGTGTGTGAATAACAGAATAATAAACAGAATAAAAGAGGAGACAAGAACGTAAAAACCCGAGTCCAGTGCGTGACTGTCTCCTTAAAGCGTATTTTGCCATCACCGTATGTGCGAGCGAAACGCCTCCCAGGATAAAACGGATTGCAGCGAAGCCAAACAGCGTCACTCTCAGCGAGCTTGAAAACCGATCAAGAATATCACCGAAGGGAAGAAGAGACTGTTTGAGAAGAGGATATATTTTTCGAATGAATGATCCTAAGGCTCTACAAGAGTTTATATAGGATGTTAATTAATGAAGGTAAGGCGGTGGCAAAAAATTCGTTAAAAACTAGTCCGGGTTTATTCGGCCCAATTTTCTGCTGCATTCGTGTCCGCAGGTCGCACACGCGGAAAGCCCGAAGGCTTGCGAAGCCACGAATTTTCCCTCGAAATCCCATGATTTGCACCCCCCTGCGCGCACGTAGGAGATGGAGCAACACTCAACCAACACAAGTGAACACTCCACTTGTGTTATACTATATAAAGCAAAAGACACCCTTTTTCCTTATCAATGTGGGACTTCAAGTTCTACAACAAAATTTCCACTCTTAAGGGACCAACTTTGAGTAATCATAACTCATCCATCCCTTAGTCGTTTTGAATGTTTAAATATGCGTTGGAAAGCCCTCGCGGAGGAGAACACTCTCCAAGCACCACTTGTTGCAAACACGCACACAAGGCACACTCAAATCGGAGCTCAAAATGACTCGACAATGTGGGTCTAAAAACCCACATTTTCTAACAATTATTTAACTTGGATGGATGCTAAGTGGGTTTTTTTTATGTTTGTAGGAGATTCTCATGGAGCAAGGTGTTGGGAATTGGTAAGGTACTTCAATCGAAAACTAGATTATTTGTCTTAGCTAATGGTTATAGCCTAATAACTGAATTGTATGACCGATTATTTGTGTAATATTTAGTCATGTATGTATGTAAGCATGGATAATATTGTGATTGTATCTAATTTTTTTTTATTTTTTGGTTTTGATTAATGCATAATGAATAGTCATTAAAGTTGATAGATTACAAACCTCCTCCCACTAGAGACATACTCAACATACAATTTGATGGAAGGATACAAATGTCGTAAATTAGCTATAAATGTTGTTCTGAAAAATAATCATTTAATCTTGTCGAAATTGTGTTTGTCCCTTTCTTTCCTCTTCAACCCCATCCCCCACTTACTTATCTCCTGCCCTCCGACCTCGCCGCCTGCCCTCCAACCTTCGCCTCTGCTTTGTTTTTTAATTCAATAAAATCGAGTGTTGTTTCTCGAAGATTCCGGTTCCTCTTGTTTTCGTGGTTTCGCTCCGGATCTAAGGATTGCTTGTTTAAGTTGATCTATATTTAATTCGGATCTAAGGTTTCTAAGCCTTTTTCGATTGTAAGATCGATTTTGTTTTGTTGTCTCACCTTTGTGTGAGTTTGATTTTGTCTCACCGCTTGTTTGTGTGAGTTTGCTTTTGTCTCACCGTTTGTGTGAGTTTTGGTGCTGGATTATATTATCTTGGAGGCTTGTACGGATAATATGGATAAACACTTTGATGAAGTGTTAGTGTGTTACACACATAGGTCTGCGAATATTGTAGCTCATTGCTTAGCGAGGGCGACATATTCTATGTCAGGTCTTTCGGAGTGGAATGTTTCTGCTCGAGATTGTATCATCTGTAACCTTGAGATATTTTAATGCAAGTCCGATTTTATCAAAAAAAAAAAATTATATATGCGATAAAATTATTTTTGACAGTCTCAAATCTAGAATAAGCATGTGTCTCGCATGGATTATGGAGCTAATTATTTTTAATGGCTGAAAATAGAACAGATTGAAACATCAGCCCAAAGGCTTACAAGATTTCTCGGATAAGACCCCACAAAAACGCATACTAATTTCCAGAGAAATGCTAACTAATCAGCCCACATTCTACACATATCCAATCCAGACTACTAAGATTAGAAAACACAAGGCTATCTAGACCCAATTACTACTGGACTTGAAAACAAGATATCTTAACCAGGCAATTCATCGGAAGTTCAGAGATTTGTTTTATCTTTAACGAAATTTGATGGAATTCAAATATTAGTATAATTTATAATGAGAAAACTGGGTCTGAGGAGGGATCTTCCCTGAGGTTATAAGAAATATTGTTTATAAAGTAAGGGGTCCCGCGGGGACAGTTTTGTAAATCTAAATTTTTACTAATAATTTACATAAATGCCCTTAAATTTTATATTGATTTGTTCTATTCTGAGATTCTAACCTGAGGTCATCCTCGATTTATAATTTGGTTTCAAATATTGGTTTTATAAACTCAAAGGGGACGGGCCCTTATTCAAATTAACAGTAACTCCGAAATTTAAAGTAAAATTGGAAAATGTACTGCTACAAAAAAAATAATTGGAGTGAAATTTGTAATTCAGTACGTGTCATATTTTTATTGGACAGCAGGGAAAGAAGGCACGTGCTAGGGCCTCTTTCCGGCGGTGGAGGGTTAACGCGACCACCACGTGCACTCACATGACTAAATTTAAGACTTCGTGTGTATTGTTGTTTTCAGCTTCAATATCTCACCCTTAAAACCAATTTACAATTTTGCAAGTACCCGTGAAATCATAAATTGCACGATAATATGTTATACAAATCTAGAGAAAAGTTTTATGGAGTATAGTTTAATTGGAGTACGTTGGAGTACACATACGTTGTGCACTCAAAATATTTTAAAATTTATTATTTTGCAAATCTTATTACATGAACATCATTATTTCATCGAGAATCTTGAAAATTTTGTATGTTTTGCTAACAAAATATTGCAAAATAAATTGTTCTGCAAAACACATTTGGGTTGCAAAACATATATGTTCTGATTGCAGAACATAAAGGATTTTCAAGATGAACATATTGCAAAATATACATGATTTTCAAAATTATCAATGAAATTATGATATTCATATAACAAGGTTTGCAAAACAATAAATTTTACAATATTTTGAGTGCAGAACGTATATGTACTCCAACGTACTCCAATTAAACTGTACTCCATAGAACTTGACCCTACAAATCTATACTATTTATCTATCTATACTATATTATAATAAGCAAAAAGAGCTATAATTTGTAGTTAGTTACACTTTTTGGTTATTCCCATTTTTGGTTATCCCTAATTTATCACCGTTAGATCAGCAACTCAAATAGATCATGACCGTTAGATATAACAATACTAAAAGTTGTTATATGCAGAGACTCAAGGTTCGATTCCCAACAATAACATATTAATTTATATTTAATACTAAAAATTATTATATATAATGTAAGGTTCGAATCAATAACATATTTAAATTAATATTTATAATATTATATTATATTATATTATAAATAAATTAAAAAAAATTAAAAATAACTCGTGCTTTGTACGGGTTACAAGCTAGTAAAAATTAATTACAATATCGACTGATGATAGTAGAAGCCATACTGAAGTAAAGTTATAGTCCCATGAATTTGTAGGATCACGAACCAATTTAGGGTAAACTAAATAATATAAAAGGTTAGGGAAAAATATAGGGATATTTATAAAATTATCTAACTTTTTGAAATTATTTACAAAAATACAGTTTTTTTGTTGTAAAGATTACAAAACTGGCATCGCAGGTGGAAAAGGTTGCAAATGAGCTTAAAACGCAGGCAAAAAAAGATTGCAAAGATTGCCCGAAAAAACAAAAAGGGTTGCAAAGATTGCAAGTCTGTATTTTTTATAAAATATGTTGCAACTTGGATAGTTTTTGAAAAAAAACCCAAAAAAAGATTTTTATGTAGAAATCACATCAAGTTCTAGCACCACAAATTATAAGATATAGCACAAGACACTAATCAAAGTAAATAATAAATCGAAAAATACAAATAAGAAGGATTTTGTTGGATAAGTGAAAAAGATTTTCTTGTATATATTAATACGTTTGTATATTTTTTGTATATAATATATTATAATCATTAAAACCTAGTTAAATTCACTTCTAATTACATATTTGATTAATCATTGGCCTAATTCAAGAATTAACCTAAAAATACTTTTGGGTCGAAAAAAATCCATTTCAAGTCGACTCACCACGGAGTGCTTAATCCATGATGCAACTGAAGGAATTTATGACCGTAGCGGAAGTGTAAATCACATTTACTTGCATAAAAACCTAATTAATCATGTATATAGATATAAAAATTGTATGAACACAAGAAAAATACCTTGATAGCTTTCTTGGGATTGTTATGAATGTATCTTTGATTTCCAGCAATCACCCCTCAAGTGTGGAGTGCTCTAATGGTATCCACCAAGATCAAATATCATATAGTAGATAAATAACAATTGAGAAATTATTAAAATGATTTGGAATGATTTTGATGAACTTCAAAAGCTCTCAATAATCCTCTCAAATCCCCTGGGATGTTTTGTGTTTGATGTTGTTGTATTGTGTTGTGTGTATCCAACTCTTGGATTGTTTGATATTTAAAGAAATAAAGTCTTTACTTTATCTAATTAAATAATCATTTAATAATTAAAACCTTTTTAATTATTAATCCCATTCTGAAAATAATTCTCTCATAAAATTTAATTTCTCAAACTAAATTTTGTAATTAATAATTATTAAGAACTTTTCTTAATTTATTTATAATCTATTAAATCTCATTTAATAAATTATAAATAATTGCTAATTAATTATTTATTCAATAAATAAATAATTCATAGCCATTATTAATTATTCTCATCATCTATAAATATTTAACCTTTTTATGGTGTGACCCTTTAGGTTCAATATTAAGCCGGTAGTAGAAATAAATAATAATAAACTATTTATTATTACTTATACGAATTACTAATTAATTCGTTAAATATAATTACATAAGTAATTAATATTTATTCTACATCGTGAGTGATACTTTTGAATATATCGCGACTATCCGGATAATATGAATTCATTGCTTAGAATATATAAAACCTATTCAGCAAATGGTTACTGTACAATCAATTCCTTCTACCCGACAATATCCCGATTAAATACAAGGCATGGATCGCGTGTCAAGCCTATTTAATTTAATCATATAATTTCTTATACATTATGTCTAGTTCATTTGAATTAGAAACTCTTTCTAACTTCAATTACTCTGGCCAGAGATTCCAGAACTAACATAGTAAGAACATCATAGGATATTCACTTTCTTTTACTGAAAGGGGTAGATTCTTTATCGATCGTTAACTATCTTCATATACAAATTCCTATACCCGGAATAGAACTAATGATTGTCCCTTGAGGACTTAGAACTAAACCAAAACATAGTTCATTGTATATAAGATTACTTTAACGGTCTCAAGTCTAAGGACACTTGTACCACCATCAACTTATGAACAACTATTAACACGTGAGTAAACTCCATTAGTCGTTCATTTGATCAAGTCATGTTCAGTGAACTTATTCTCCAATAAGCACCTACATACTAGCTATAGTGTCACTACACGAATGTCTATGAGAACAGACATCCTTCCGAGGAAGCAAGCATAGTATGTACCGATCTTTACGGATTGACTAACTCCCAATTAGTTATCCTACGATCGGGAACTATTTAAGTTTAGTGTTATCATCTTCTAGATCTCATTATTATAATCTCATTATAATTCTAGAAGCTTTACTCTAAACTATGGAACTTCTTATTTAAACACTTTAAATAGATAAAGCCCGTAATAAAAACAACAAGTCTTTTATTAATATAAATAAAATCAAATAAGATTACATGAAAGTATTTCCTAACTCATCATACATGATTGGGTTTAGGACAAAATACTATCAAACTCCCACTTGTACTAAAGCCAATCACTCTGGTATCTTATACCCATCTTATCTCTATGTCGATCAAAGTGAGCCTGAGACAATGCCTTAGTAAATGGGTCCGCTATGTTGTTATGTGTGTCAATTCTTACGATGTTGACATCCCCTCTTTCTATGATCTCTCGAATCAGATGAAAGCGCCGCAACACGTGTTTGGAATTCTTATGGGATCTTGGTTCTTTAGCTTGAGCTATCGCAGCGTTGTTATCACAATACAACACTATAGGATCCTCAATGCTAGGAACTACTCCCAAATCAGAAACAAATTTCCTCATCCAGACAGCTTCCTTTGCAGCTTCACATGCAGCTATATATTCCGCTTCCGCTGTTGAGTCAGCCGTTGTAGGCTGTTTGGAACTCTTCCAACTAATCGCTCCCCCATTTAGAGTAAATACATACCCTGACTGGGATCTGCTACCATCGCCTTCTGATTGAAAACTAGAGTCAGTATAACCCTCAATTTTCAATTCAGATCCACCAAAAACAAGAAAAACATCTTTAGTCCTTCTCAAGTACTTCAATATATTCTTCACTGCTTTCCAGTGTTCTTCACCTGGGTTAGACTGATATCTGCTCGTCACACTAAGTGAATGAGCAACATCAGCTCTAGTACATAACATCGCATACATGATGGATCCTATTGCCGAGGCATAAGGAATCCTACTCATGCGCACCCTTTCCTCATATGTCTTTGGAGACATCTTCTCGGAAAGAGTAATCCCATGACTAATAGGAATGAGACCTCTTTTCGAGTTCTCCATGCTAAACCGTTTTAGCACTTTATCGATGTATGTACCTTGGGATAGGCCAATCGTTCGATTAGATCTATCTCTATAGATCTTCATCCCTAAAATATAGGATGCCTCTCCCAAGTCCTTCATAGTGAAGTTCTTTGATAGCCAGACCTTGACTGATTGTAACATCGGTATATCATTTCCTATTATAAGTATGTCATCCACATACAATATAAGAAATGTTACCGCGCTCCCACTAACCTTCTTGTAAATACATGGTTCATCTAAGTTTTTGATAAAATCAAACTCTTTGATTATCTCATCAAAACGGATGTTCCATCTTCGAGAAGCTTGCTTCAAACCATATATGGTTCGCAGCAGTCTACATATTAGATTTTCGTTTCCACTGGAAACAAAACCCTCTGGCTGTGTCATATACACTTCCTCTTCAAGTTTCCCATTGAGGAAGGCCGTCTTTACGTCCATTTGCCAGATCTCGTAATCATAGTAGGCTGCAATCGCAAGCAAAATCCTAATGGATTTGAGCAAGGCTACAGGCGAAAAGGTTTCATCAAAGTCAATCCCTTGTCTTTGTTTGAATCCTTTTGCCACAAGCCTGGCCTTATAGGTCTCCACCTGGCCATCTGCTCCTAACTTTCGTTTGTATATCCATTTGCACCCAATGGGTTTAAATCCTTCAGGTGCCTCAACCAAAGTCCACACTTGGTTTATATACATCGAGTCCATTTCGGATTTCATGGCATCCTGCCATTTCTCTGAGTCATTACAACTCACAGCCTCTTCATAAGTCATAGGGTCCTCATCATCAACAAATGACAAATCATCATCATTTTCAATGACAAGCCCGTAATATCTTTCGATTGGGCGGGACACTCTCTCTGACTTACGTAAAGGTTGTTCTACAGAAGGTTGTTCTTTCTGAACAGGTACTTCTTCTCTAATCGTTGTATTTTGTGTTTCTTGAACTTCATCAAGTTCAATATTTCTCCCACTATTTCTATCAAGGAGGAACTGTTCCTCTAAGAAGTGTGCGTGTCTAGAAACAAATATCCTTTGATCAGAAGGATCATGGAAATAATATCCATGACCTTCTTTAGGATATCCCACAAAACTGCATTTCACGGATCTAGGTTCCAACTTATCATGTTCAACTTTCTTGACATAAGCTGGACACCCCCAAACCTTAACATGTTTAAGACCTGGTTTCTTCCTACTCCACATCTCATGTGGGGTCGTGAGAACCGATTTAGAAGGCACCTTATTCAGTAAATACGCTGACGTCTCTGAAGCATAACCCCATAGTGATACTGGAAGATCAGTAAAGCTCATCATGGACCTTACCATATATAATAGAGTACGATTCCTTCTCTCAGATACTCCATTTAATTGTGGAGTATAGGGAGGGGTCCATTGAGAAACTATACCATTTTCTTTAAGATAACCTAAAAACTCTCCGCTTAAGTACTCACCTCCTCGATCTGATCGAAGAACTTTTATACTACGTGCGGTTTGTTTTTCTACTTCATTTCTATATTCCTTGAACTTTTCAAAAGCTTCGGATTTGTATTTCATAAGATATACATATCCTAACCTGGATCGATCATCCGTAAAAGTAATGAAGTATGAAAATCCTCCTCTAGCACTTGTTGACATTGGTCCACACACATCTGTGTGTACCAAGTCTAACAACCCCTCAGCTCTCTCTCCATGTCCAGTAAATGGAGATTTAGTCATTTTACCCATGGGACAAGACTCGCATGTAGGATATGATTCAAAATCAAAATGTTCTAGTAACTTATCCTCATGTAATGTGCGAAGTCTGTTCTCACTAATATGACCTAGTCTGCAGTGCCATAAATAAGTTGGATTTTTATTATCTCTTTTTCTTTTATTATTTGGTTGTTCAATTTGAAACAAATTATGTTCTAAGTCACATATATACAAACCATTATGTAATGTACCGTATCCATAAATAATATTGTTTCTCTTAATTAAACATTTATTATTCTCAACAATAAATGTAAAACCATCCGAATCAAGTACAGGAATAGAAACAATATTTCTTACAATTGATGGTACATAATAACATTTATTTAACACAATAGTTTTGCCCGTAGGCATATGCAAAGGAAATGATCCTACAGCTGCAGCAGCAACTCTTGCTCCATTGCCCATCAATAGAATCACTTCATCTTCCCCCAGAGATCTACTTTGCTTTAGTCCCTGCAACGAATTGCATATATGAGACCCACAAGCAGTATCCAATACCCAAGTAGAAATCTGACTTAAAGACATATTTAGTTCAATCATGAACATACCTGAATCAGAAGCGGTAATCTCATTGCCCTTCTTATTCTTTAACTCTGCAAGGTAAACCTTGCAGTTCCTCTTCCAGTGTCCCACCTTGTTACAGTGGAAGCAAACTCCTTTGCTTTTCGGGTCAGCCTTTGGTGGAACAGGCTTATTCTCACCCTTTTTCTTATTCTTCGGCTTCCAGTTCCTCTTCCTCTTAGTAGAGGTACTGGCACCGATCATAAGAACAGAACCCCTTTTTGAGGGAAAATTCGCCTCAGCAGTTTTCAGCATGTTGTGGAGCTCAGCTAAGCTGACATCCAGCTTGTTCATGTGAAAGTTCATAACGAACTGCGAGAACGAATTCGGGAGTGACTGCAAGACTAAATCTTGGCTTAACTCCCCATCCATGACAAAACCTAACTGCCCTAGATGCTCAATCAGATTGATCATCTTAAGCACATGGTCATTCACAGACGACCCTTCAGCCATTCTACATTGGAATAGCTCTTTCGATATATCATATCGAGCGGTTCTCCCTTGTACATTATAAAGCTCCTGTAGATGTATCAGAATGGTAGGAGCATCCATTTTCTCATGTTGCTTCTGTAACTCAGGTGTCATGGATGCTAGCATGACACATTGAGCAACATTAGCAGCATCTAACCAGTCATTATACACTTCTCGTTCATGGAAAAGTGCATCATCAGAAGGAGGTACAGGTAAAGGCGAGTCAAGCACATAATCCTTCTTCTCAGCCCTGAGAACGATTCTCAGGTTTCGAAGCCAATCAGCATAATTGGGATCAGTCAATTTGTTTCCATCAAGTATGCTACGGAGTGATAGAGTAGAAGACATGATCTATAAATCTGAAATTTGTGAATACATAACAACATTAGTAGATATCCAATTTTATTATAACACCTTATGAATCGGGTCTTTATTCATAGGTGGCTCCCACAGTTTTATTAAAATTATACAACCCTCAAATGTATAACTTAAGCATTCTCAATGCATGTGAGAATAGGGATCCTACTTTCCATTATATAACCTCGGCTGTAGCACGAAACGCTATGTAATGTTCCATAGGCAGATAACTCTTTATCAATTACATCTCATGTTATTCCCTAATTCCATTTAGCCTCTTGAATCATTGAATCACGGCTGTAGCACGTCTAAATTCAATATTCTAAGTCAAGTGAGACCCAACATCTCGTTAAATTAATAAGATCTCAATAGCCCACGGCTGTAGCACGTAACGACAATTGGATTCTAATTAATTATACGCATCTCATGTAATAGACAAGTAATTCCTATTTTTGAAAACGAAGCCCTCGGCTGTAGCACGAAACGACAAAGCTCAAAACTAAGAATTACTTTCTACCATGTTGGAAGGCTATGACCGACACAAGCCCGTTGTGACATTGGCCATTTTATTACTTGATATTAAATAACGAGGGATTTTATATTGTTTAGGTTACGAAACGTTTTCGTTAAAACCTAAAGACAAACATGCAATTATATACGATATATAAAACTAAATATATCATCACATGGCATTTCTATGCACACATATATTTAGGCAAACATGTTATATCATGTTAAACATTGTTAAACATTTATATGAAACAATATTAGTATTTTAAAGCATTTTAACACAATTAAAACGGGCTTTAAAACACTTCCGGAAGCTATAACCATTTTAAAATTAATTTTTAAAATTTATTTGACCACTCCATTAGATCCGTCTCGAAAAAACGAATCCAACGATATATTGTACGCCTCAAACGGAGTTACGGATCAACGGGAAAAATCAAAATACGAATCAGGGCCATTTCTGTCATCAACAGACGCTGTAACGCATTACTAGAATGCGTTACAAGATAAAAATATCATATTTCCTTGTAACGCAGTTAACAGACGCGTTACCCACTGATGACGTCATGCTGACGTCAGCATCCGACCCGACCCATGACCCGACCCGAGATCCGACCCGACCCGAACCCGACACGACCCGACCCGGCGCGTGGCTTACACGCGCGGCGCGTGAGCCGCCAGCGCGTGATTCCCACGCGCGGATCTCATTCGCGGACAGTAAGCAATAATTCAGTCGGCTGGAATTTTGTTTAAAAAATATATATATATACATATATATCCATCCAGCCCACCTCCCACCAGCCCACTTAAACAATCCAAAATATCCTTTTGGGCCCCCAACTTTAATAACCCATCTAGATATTTTATAAATAATATATATATTTATAAAACAGATTATTATTTATTAATTTCTAAACTCTTTAAAAATCAATAATAAATAATCTATCCATGGGAAAATTATGAAATTTTTTCTGGGACTTCTACAGCACTTGTAGAAAATATATCAGTGATCAAAATTATTTTAAAAATAATTTATTAATTAATTCATAATTAATTTGATTATAGCCTCCTAGAACTTCAAAAATTCATAACTAATTCATACAAGCTTGAAAAATTCCGAAATTTTTTCTGGGATCTATATACATGCAACCTATGCTCTGATACCATTGAAGGAATTTATGACCGTAGCGGAAGTGTAAATCACATTTACTTGCATAAAAACCTAATTAATCATGTATAGAGATATAAAAATTGTATGAACACAAGAAAAATACCTTGATAGCTTTCCTGGGATTGTTATGAATGTATCTTTGATTTCCAGCAATCACCCCTCAAGTGTGGAGTGCTCTAATGGTATCCACCAAGATCAAATATCATATAGTAGATAAATAACAATTGAGAAATTATTAAAATGATTTGGAATGATTTTGATGAACTTCAAAAGCTCTCAATAATCCTCTCAAATCCCCTGGGATGTTTTGTGTTTGATGTTGTTGTATTGTGTTGTGTGTATCCAACTCTTGGATTGTTTGATATTTAAAGAAATAAAGTCTTTACTTTATCTAATTAAATAATCATTTAATAATTAAAACCTTTTTAATTATTAATCCCATTCTGAAAATAATTCTCTCATAAAATTTAATTTCTCAAACTAAATTTTGTAATTAATAATTATTAAGAACTTTTCTTAATTTATTTATAATCTATTAAATCTCATTTAATAAATTATAAATAATTGCTAATTAATTATTTATTCAATAAATAAATAATTCATAGCCATTATTAATTATTCTCATCATCTATAAATATTTAACCTTTTTATGGTGTGACCCTTTAGGTTCAATATTAAGCCGGTAGTAGAAATAAATAATAATAAACTATTTATTATTACTTATACGAATTACTAATTAATTCGTTAAATATAATTACATAAGTAATTAATATTTATTCTACATCGTGAGTGATACTTTTGAATATATCGCGACTATCCGGATAATATGAATTCATTGCTTAGAATATATAAAACCTATTCAGCAAATGGTTACTGTACAATCAATTCCTTCTACCCGACAATATCCCGATTAAATACAAGGCATGGATCGCGTGTCAAGCCTATTTAATTTAATCATATAATTTCTTATACATTATGTCTAGTTCATTTGAATTAGAAACTCTTTCTAACTTCAATTACTCTGGCCAGAGATTCCAGAACTAACATAGTAAGAACATCATAGGATATTCACTTTCTTTTACTGAAAGGGGTAGATTCTTTATCGATCGTTAACTATCTTCATATACAAATTCCTATACCCGGAATAGAACTAATGATTGTCCCTTGAGGACTTAGAACTAAACCAAAACATAGTTCATTGTATATAAGATTACTTTAACGGTCTCAAGTCTAAGGACACTTGTACCACCATCAACTTATGAACAACTATTAACACGTGAGTAAACTCCATTAGTCGTTCATTTGATCAAGTCATGTTCAGTGAACTTATTCTCCAATAAGCACCTACATACTAGCTATAGTGTCACTACACGAATGTCTATGAGAACAGACATCCTTCCGAGGAAGCAAGCATAGTATGTACCGATCTTTACGGATTGACTAACTCCCAATTAGTTATCCTACGATCGGGAACTATTTAAGTTTAGTGTTATCATCTTCTAGATCTCATTATTATAATCTCATTATAATTCTAGAAGCTTTACTCTAAACTATGGAACTTCTTATTTAAACACTTTAAATAGATAAAGCCCGTAATAAAAACAACAAGTCTTTTATTAATATAAATAAAATCAAATAAGATTACATGAAAGTATTTCCTAACTCATCATACATGATTGGGTTTAGGACAAAATACTATCAGCAACAATCCATGCCCCTACGTTCAAGATTTAGATACATGAATAAGGAATACGTTCACCAAAATTCGGGACGATCCGACCGTTGTAACTCGGGTAAACTCGAAAACAAAATAATTAAGGCAATCAAAAATATTTTTACAAATTTTTCACATTAGCACAGAAAGTTATCCCAACCTTTCAATCTCACAAAAATTCTGCATCACATGACATTGTGGGTGTTTTGGGGTATCTTAAGAAGAATAACTTATAACTTATAAGCATAAATGTCATATAAGTGATAAGTAGAGCAGAACTTATAAGTCACTAAAGTGTTTGGTAAATCAGTAGAGTGTTTGGTAAATCAAAACTTATAAGTTAACTTTTGTTTATTATTTTCAAAATATTTGTTTTTTAATATATATCAATGGATGTCAATGGATAGATCTCGATGAGTAGAGTAATTTGATATATACATATCAATTTTCTAATGAACGGATCAAAAGATATATGATTTTGAAGATTTGAAGGATATTATATATTGCGTGTATCGAGAAATAAATTATAAGCATAAATTGAATGTTAGGATTCCTAACATTCAACTTATCAACATATAAGTCATAATAAGTTGAGCTAAAACTTAAATAAACAAACACCCTACACACCAACCCTACACACCTATTAGCTAAAATTGATGACATGACATAAATTTTAGATAATATGTATATTTTTTCTTCTCCAACCAAGCTTTCTGTTAGTTAAATTTTTAGATAATCATCATGACATCCTCTATATTTGGAGGACATCTATAATATATAGATAATATCTATAATTCATTATCTCCAATTATATCATGACACATCATCAATATTATTTACTTATATATATATATATATATATATATATATATATATATATATATATATATATATTATTAAAATAGTAATAAAATACTATTTTTAAAATATAGCTATTCATTATAGCTAATACCATTGGAGTAAAATATCTTACAGTTTAACAAATTTTTAGATAATCATTATATAGCTAATGATTTTAGCTATTACCATTGGAGATGCTCTAAGTTCTTATAACCTTATAAATCATAAGTTAACAGTAATATGATAAAACAAACATGCCCATTGTAACACATATTTTCTCGTAAATATTTAATGATCAAATGAAAAAAAATAACATAATACATTTGAGCAACCAAAATATTGATTCTTGAAATCCAAAACAAAAATCGTTACTTTAAACGATGAGCTCTAAATCATAGTATCAAATAACTATTTCATTTAATACTTTAAAACATTAGAGAAACTTTAAGCACGATTTTATACTTTTCAGCAGGTGATTTGGATAAAATGAATATAAAATGTATAATTGACCTACAAAAAACACATTAACGTAACAGCAATTTAGTTTTTAAAATCATTGACGTATCTATTTAGCTGCTGTTCACTTGTTCCTATCATTTCTTAAGATCTTTTGTGATCGGCTTTTGTCCGATGCCTCTTACTTTAGTAATCACTAAAAAAAAAAAAGAATTAACTAAAACCTTGTTAGAAAATGGAGTTTTAGGGCATAATTATTTTATGTTCTTGATGTTAATTCCGGACTTTAACGATTGGAAATTGTTCCTTGATATGGGAACTTAAATTTTCATATATGGGTTTAAGTAATTTTCTTAGTGAAACCCATAGAGAAATGGAGTTGAAGTTAGTAGCTTGAATAAGCTTGAAATGAGAATGTGTATTTATCCCATATTGAAATAAATAAGGGGGGTTGTTGGCTTTATATAGAATCACACACATGGGTAGTGTACAACTACTAAGGTGTATGATGGTGCATGGTGTTACTGTGTGCTCCACGCGCGCGCGCACACACACGCGCGCGCCGCCGCCGCCCGCCCCGCCCCGTCACGTCTCGACTCGGATCGGCTCGGTCGAAGGGCGATTTGGGCGAATGTCTCGGCGTCTCGCGTACGCGAGGCGACCTGGGCGAGGAATTTTATTGCATGTATTAGTGATTTATTTTAATATTATAAACATGCTGTCAAGAGTTGGACTGTTAAGTCCTGTAAACAAAGTTGCTGTCAGGAACTGTCAAGGAAGTATCGGGAACAAGGTTGCTGTCAAGGAAGTAAACTTGCTGTCAACTGTTGACAGTAACTTCTGCGTGGTTTTGACAGTAAAGTCTGAGTGTTTATTCTATTAATTGGAAGTCATAATGTGGATAAATATATAACGTAACTGTTACGATTTATTTAATATAAAATCAGCTGTTACAGCCGTTTTGATTATATTAAATCAACCGTTTCATTCTAATTAATTAGAATGGGAGTTACAATATTAATTGGGTGATATCAGTTACGTTTGGCCTCTCCTATAAATAGAGACCTAAGCTACTGATTGTATATATACTGTCCATACATTCTCTGTTCTCTCTATACACTCTGTTCTTCCTTTATATTCTGTACTCCACCAGTAGGTTTTTCTGGCGACTGAGGTGCTAGTCGAAGTCGAGTTTTCTGGTGACTGTGACCATCTAACTCGGAGCTGTTTTATCCTGGAAGAATATTGCCAAGTCCTGACACAGTGTAAGTGGGGGCAATTATCTCTTCAAGAACAGTCAGTACTTCGTGCAAGTCCTGACGACTCAGCTGTGTTACATATTTGTTTGATATACTGCTTTAGCTATGGCTACTGGTATGTCTTCTGTTCTTCCTTCGTTTTTACAGTTATTGATATGCATGCTTTTTACCTTCGTGTTTTGTTTCGTTAATTGTTTGCTTGGCCTTGGCTTGTTAAATACGATATATAACTGCCTCTATGTTGCTGTATTAGTCAATATTTCCAACATTCTTGAAGAGATAATTCGTTATATAGTATTTAGCATAATGGTTAACGAGAGTGAGATTCCTGCTAGTGGTAGTTCGGTTGCATTTGCTGGGGTCATTGATTGGACCACTTACAGTTTTCCACAACCCGTTGAATTGACTGGCTTGCCTGACAAATTCAATGGGGGCGTTGGCTTTTCTCGTTGGCAGAAAAGGATGAAGTTGTGGTTGACTGTAAAGGGTTTGTGGCCTGTTGTGGAATATGAGAAGCCGGTTGTGGATCAAGAGAAGGCTGAATCAGTTAAGAGTTATGCGAAGTGGGCTGAGAAGGATGGGGTTGCTAGGGCAGCAATTCTGGCTGCTCTAACCAACACATTGTTTGATGTGTACTCTTCTGATGCCTACACCGCAAAACTCTTATGGGAGAAGCTGGACCAGACACATAATACTGACTCACAAGGTCTTGAAAAGTATTCTGTGGCTAGGTTCCTTGATTTCAAGCTGGTGGACAATAAGTCCATGACTGAGCAAGTGCATGAGTTCGAGATGATAGTGCATGCTTTGAAGGAGTCTGGAATGGACCTCCCCGAAAAGTTTAAGGTGATGAGTGTGATTGAAAAGCTCCCAAAGTCTTGGGAAGAGTTCTCTCTCTCCCTGAAAAGACAGAAATGAGAGATCACATGGACCAACCTTATGCTGGACATCTCGGTGCAAGAACAACACAAGTCCAAACAGGGACATGTGATGCCATCTGAGCATGGAAGTTCGAAGGTAAATGTAGCAACTGTAGGACAGAAAAGGAAGGCTGTCTCTAAGAAGGGTAATAGTAATAAACCTAAGAGTGACAAGGATAAGGCCAAGAAACCAAAGGCAAACAAACCATGTTGGTCTTGTGGGCAGGTTGGGCACTGGAGTAAGGACTGCCCTACAAAGAAAGCGAAGAAAGCCGAGGCTGGAGCTCAAGCGAATGCTGTGCTTGGAACCTCAAGTGGGCCTGTAGCGAACATGGTTGTTGGTGAGGCTTTGGCTTCTGAAACCAACGTGGACCGGTATGTTAGCTACAACCCTGTACTATTTTCCACTTATCTGTCAAATGAATGGTTGATTGATACTGGAGCTAATGTGCATATTTGTGCTGACATTAGTTTATTTGTATCTTATCAACAGAGTCATAGCTTGACAGTGACTATGGGGAATGCAAGTGCTGCTCAAGTACATGGAGTAGGAAACGTGGACCTGAAGTTTCCTTCAGGACGTATTCTATCCCTGACGAGAGTGCATCATGTTCCCGACATGCGTAGAAATATAATAAGTGGTAGTTGTTTAGTAGCTAATGGCTTTGAAGTTTCTCTCAAATGTAATAAAGTAGTTCTTATTCATACTGGTACATTTTTTGGCAAGGGTTACTTGTCGAATGGTTTATTTGTGATAAATGCTGAACCCGTTTTGGGTGGGTTGATTAATAATATTACTCCTTCTGTTAATTGTATTGAATCTTCTGATTTATGGCATGCTAGACTTGGTCACTTAAATTTTGGTGCTCTTAAAAATATGATGAACTTAGAGTTGATTCCAAAACACACTATAGAAAAGAATTCTAAATGTCAAGTATGTGTGTCTGCTAAACAAATAAGGAAACCTTTTCATAATATTGTTAGGGATTCAGACTTGTTAGATTTAGTACACACTGATATTTGTGAATTTGGTGGTGTGTTGACTAAGGACCATTTTAGATACTTCATTACCTTTATAGATGATAGTAGTAGATACTGTTATGTTTATTTACTTAGACATAAGGATGAAGCACTTAGTAAATTCATTATATATAAAACTGAAGTAGAAAAACAAACTAGTAAGGTACTTAAACGGTTGAGATCTGATAGAGGTGGTGAGTATACGAGTAACGCTTTTAATGAATTTTGTGCAAACAATGGTATAGTTCATGAAGTTACCCCACCATACACACCTGAGTCTAATGGGGTTGCTGAGCGAAAGAACAGAACATTTAAAGATATGATTAATAGTATGATTATTATTTCTGGGTTGCCTAAATACATGTGGGGAGAAGCTCTGAATACGGCTTGCCATATTCTGAATAGAGTTCCTCTGAAACACATGGATAAGACACCCTATGAGTTATGGAAGAGCAAGAAGACTAGTCTTAAGTATCTTCGTGTGTGGGGGTGCCTTGCTAAGGTACTTGTCCCTGAACACAAGAGAAAGAAACTAGGTCCGAAGACTGTTGATTGTATCTTTCTAGGCTATCTTGAGACCACTACAGCTATGAGATTTTTAGTATTAAAATCTGACATAGATGGTATAGTGGCAAACACGATAGTTGAGTTTCGTGATGCTACATTCTTTGAGGATGTTTACCCTATAAAGACTGGTATGCCTCAAGATACTTCTAATGAAGATCCTACTCACACATCAAGTTCTATTCCTGATCATGTGGAAAAGATGACAAATGTGGGGGCGGAACCTAGTAGTAGCTCTACTCCTAAGGAGGTAGAGGAACCACGAAGGAGTAAGCGTGCAAAGGTAGTCAAGGATTTTGGAAGTGATTATATCACTTACAATGTCGAGGACGAACCTTTAACTTTCCGACAAGCTATGGATTCTTCAGAGTCTAGGCACTGGAAGGGCGCTGTAAAGAGTGAAATTGACTCTATTGTTTCTAACGGAACATGAGAGTTAGTTGATCTCCCTCCTGGGTGTTCTACTATCGGGTGCAGATGGATTTTTAAGAGAAAGTTGAACACTGACGGCTCAATAGATAAGTACAAAGCTAGACTGGTAGCTAAGGGTTTTAAGCAAAAAGAGGGCATTGATTACTTTGACACATACTCTCCAGTAGCTAGAATGACAACAATTCGAATGCTAGTAGCATTGGCTTCCGTACATGGTCTTATCATCCATCAAATGGATGTAAAGACAGCTTTTCTTCATGGTGAACTTGAAGAAGAGATTTATATGGATCAGCCTGAGGGATTTGTTGCATCTGGTAACGAAAGGAAAGTATGTAAGTTGATCAAATCCATCTATGGCTTGAAACAAGCTCCTAGGGATTGGCATAAAAAGTTTGATGAAACTATAGTGCCGTTCAGTTATGATATTAATGATAGTGATAAGTGTGTCTACACCAAAGTTAAAGGTAGTGAGTGTGTCATCTTGTGCCTATATGTAGATGACATATTATTGTTTGGAACCAATATTGAGATTATTAACGAGACAAAAGCTTTCTTGAAAAGGCATTTTGAAATGAAGGATATGGGTGAGGCTAGTGTGATTCTTGGTCTCAAGCTGACTCAGTCAGCTGAGGGAATAACTTTATCGCAGTCTCATTATATAGAGAAATCTATACTTGAGAAATATGGTTATTCACAGTGTAGAATCGCTAGTACACCCTATGATCCTAAAGTTGCCCTTGTCAAGAATACTTCAGGAGTACCTGTGTCTCAGTTAAGGTATTCTCAGATTATAGGGAGTTTACAGTATCTTGCTAACTGTACTAGACCAGATATTTCATATTCTGTGTCTAAGTTGGCTAGATATACAAGCTGTCCAAACAGAACTCATTGGGATGCTCTTGATAGAGTACTAAGATATCTGAAAGGCACAATGTACCTAAGTTTACACTATAGGAGATTCCCTGGTGTACTTGAGGGGTACAGTGATGCAAGTTGGATAGCTAAGAAGTCTGGTTCCAATGGAGTGACTGGATACGTGTTCACTTTAGCAGGTGGAGCAATATCATGGAAGTCGACCAAACAGACTATAGTAACTCGGTCTAATTTTGAGGCTGAGTTGTGTGCACTTGATGCCACGGGGACGGAGGCTGGATGGTTACACGGACTTATGTCCGCAATACCTGTAGTAAGTAGACCTCTTCCTGCGTTTGCTATTCATTGTGATAGTAAAACAACTATCGACAAGATTAGCAGTAAAAAGTATAATGCTAAAACAAAGAGACACATCCAAGTTAGACTAAAGTCTATAAGGGGTTTAGTGTCTGATAGGATTATAGCTGTAGAGTTCATAGGAACTCAGAATAATATAGCTGATCCTTTAACTAAAGGACTGGAACCTGCAGTGGTCCTTAAGTCGAGGTTGGGGATGGGGCTGTCAACCCATCAAAGTTCATCATCAGTGGGAACCCAATACACATGAGAGGAGATCCCTTGAAGTGTATTCAATGTGGTAATAACAAGCTGTAAGGATGAATTGGTAGTACCTTTGCTACATAGATGATACTGTTTGTATCTGAGTCTATCCCCTGTAAACCTAGAAGGTACTGACACTGCTAGTAAGCAAGAGTTATTATAACTCTGAATGGGGTCAAGTCATTTGACGAGATGGTAGCAGTACATCTCTGGAGATGCCCAGCTAAGCGAATGTAATTGTGTGGTCGCAATTAGAGGAAAGGGTTATTCCTTGAAGCATTCGATGAACAGGATCGAGACAAGACCATTAATGTCTCAAAGCCGTAGATTGGCACCATAGCCTTTGACTTGTCGTCGTCTATGGAACATGATTACATCAAACGGATTAAGATTCAAGGTGAAACATTCCATCTGAATCCGGTAGTCATCGAAGTAGGGGACTTAGGAGGGTTCAAACCCGGAAGGGTACCAACTCTGAAAACAAGTCATGATGGAAAACCTGGAGCATTTCTGTATGGATTTGTGGGGGATTGTTAGAAAATGGAGTTTTAGGGCATAATTATTTTATGTTCTTGATGTTAATTCCGGACTTTAACGATTGGAAATTGTTCCTTGATATGGGAACTTAAATTTTCATATATTGGTCTAAGTAATTTTCTTAGTGAAACCCATAGAGAAATGGAGTTGAAGTTAGTAGCTTGAATAAACTTGAAATGAGAATGTGTATTTATCCCACATTGAAATAAATAAGGGGGGTTGTTGGCTTTATATAGAATCACACACATGGGTAGTGTACAACTACTAAGGTGTATGATGGTGCATGGTGTTACTGTGTGCTCCACGCGCGCGCACACACACACACACGCGCGCCGCCGCCCGCCCCGTCACGTCTCGACTCGACTCGGGTCGGCTCGGTCGAAGGGCGATTTGGGCGAATGTCTCGGCGTCTCGCGTACGCGAGGCGACCTGGGCGAGGAATTTTATTGCATGTATTAGTGATTTATTTTAATATTATAAACATGCTGTCAAGAGTTGGACTGTTAAGTCCTGTAAACTCTCGAGAGCAAACTTGCTGTCATGAAACAAAGTTGCTGTCAGGAAAGTAAAACTTGCTGTCAGGAACAAGGTTACTGTCGGGAACAAGGTTGCTGTCAAGGAAGTAAACTTGCTGTCAACTGTTGACAGTTACTTTAAAGGTACTGTCGGGACTTGTTGACAGTAACTTCTGCGTGGTTTTGACAGTAAAGTCTAAGTGTTTATTCTATTAATTGGAAGTCATAATGTGGATAAATATATAACGTAACTGTTACGATTTATTTAATATAAAATCAGCTGTTACAGCCGTTTTGATTATATTAAATCAACCGTTTCATTCTAATTAATTAGAATGGGAGTTACAATATTAATTGGGTGATATCAGTTACGTTTGGCCTCTCCTATAAATAGAGACCTAAGCTACTGATTGTATATATACTGTCCACACCATACATTCTCTGTTCTCTCTATACACTCTGTTCTCCCTTTATATTCTGTACTCCACCAGTAGGTTTTTCTGGCGACTGAGGTGCTAGTCGAAGTCGAGTTTTCAGGTGACTGTGACCATCTAACTCGGAGCTGTTTTATTCTGGAAGAATATTGCCAAGTCCTGACACAGTGTAAGTGGGGGCAATTATCTCTTCAAGAACAGTCAGTACTTCGTGCAAGTCCTGACGACTCAGCCGTGTTACATAATTGTTTGATATACTGCTTTAGCTATGGCTACTGGTATGTCTTCTGTTCTTCCTTCGTTTTTACAGTTATTGATATGCATGCTTTTTACCTTCGTGTTTTGTTTCGTTAATTGTTTGCTTGGCTTTGGCTTGTTAAATACGATATATAACTGCCTCTATGTTGCTGTATTAGTCAATATTTCCAACAAACCTAACTTTAATTATCTATTTAATTATTGTTAATTTGGTCACTACACTAATTCGAATAAACTTGTTGCAAAATCTTCGTGAGACATTGGAGAAAAGATAATGGAACACTGAAGAAGAAGCTTGTCATTATATATAAGTACGAACTAATTAATCATGGATGACCTCATGACCATATATTTTGGTTGTCACGTAGCTGAATATAATCAAAATTACTAATTTAATGCGTATAAACACAATTGCTTAGATATGCAATCTCAATTTGTATATTGTTTGGTTGCTAGATAGTGAATAAATTTTAAATATTACTTATCGATATCGTACATGGAGGTCTTAATCTAAGTAATTATAGGAATGACTAATTTAATCAACAATCCATGTATTTCAACTTTAATCTTAATGACAAACTAGGAGCATCTCTCATGGACATGGTTATCTAAAATTTGAGATCAGTTATCATAAATAAAAAATGTGCAAAAATTTTTGCATTACAAATACAATGATAGATTATCCTTTGTTAAAATTGTAATCAAAGCCTATTATATTGATTATATTTGTTGAATTGTAGTAAAATTCCATATCTTTTATTGTCATATTAAAATAATATATTTTATTTATAAAATTTTGAAATAAAAGTAAAATGTCATTTTTAATATATAATCAATTATTATTGTCAAATCTACTAAAATATATCACCTTATATTTTATAAATTCGATAAATTTTATATAATTGTTATTTTATAATACTAGTCTAAAACCCGTGCGATGCACGGATTTTTTTAATATTATATAAAAAAATGTCATTAATTTAAATTAATTTGATAATAATTATATAAATGTTATCCGTGATATTTCTAGAAAATGAGAGATTTTAGTTTGAAAATATAGAAACGATAATAGGTTTTAGTTGAAAAGGGTAATCGATTAATTATTAGTAATTATAAAAATATTACTTCATTTTATAAAATAAAATGCCCGTGATATGATTAGAAAAATAGAGGATTTAGTTAGAGAAAATTAAAAAATAATATGTTTAAGGTGAAAAAGGTAATTGATTAGTTTATAATAATTATAATTTAATTACGTTATTTTACTAAATACAATTGCTCGTAATGTTTTTCGAATGGGAGAATTTAATATTGTCCGTGATATTTTTATTAAAAGAGAGATTTTAGTTAGAAAATATAGAAAAGATGATATGTTTTAACTGAAAAAAAAGTAATCGGTTAATTAATAATATTATAATGTTATTAGTTTATTTTTTAAAATAGAACCACTCGTGATATAATTGGAAAAAGAGAGATTTTAGTTAGAGAAAATAGAAAGGTAACGTGAAGATGACATGATTTAAGTGAAAAAGGTAATTGATTAGTTTATAGTAATTATAATTTAATTATGTTATTTTACTAAATAAAATTGCTCATAGTTTTTAGAAAATGAGAAATTAATGTTGCATGTTATATTTCCAGAAAAAAAGGGAATTTAATCAGAAAAAATAGAAAAGATGATATATTTTAGTTGAAAAGGTAGTCGATTAATTATTAGGATTATAATATTTTTATTTTATTTTTATTTAATAGAAATGTCCATGATATAATTGAAAAAAAGGAGGTTTTAGTAAGAGAAAAGAAAAAAGGTAACGTGTTTTGGCTTAAAAAGGTAATCATCCATGATATAATTGTAAAAGAAAGATTTTAGTTAGAGATAGAGAAAAGTTAACGTGTTTTGACTGAAAAAGGTAATTAATTAGTTAATAGTAATTATAATATAATTATGTTATTTTATTAAATAAAATTGCTCGTAGTGTTTTTAAAAATGAGAAACTTTAGTTAGATAAAATGTAAAAGATATCTAATTTACCTGAAAAAGGAAATTATTTAATTATTGAAAAATAGAAAAGGTAATATTTTAACCTGAAAAAGGAAATTAATTCATAAAGGAGAAATTTTAGTTAGATAAAATATAAAAGATATTGTATTTTATCCGAAAAAAGAAATTATTTAGTTCTTGAAAAATAGAAAAGATAATATGTTTAACCTGAAAAAGGAAATTGATTAGTTAGTAGATATGTAATTGAGTAAGGGTAAATAAGTAAAATCAATAGGTACCGTACCGACCGACCGACCGACCAACTAAACTTTTAATGTTTCGGCTTTTATATAATAGTATAGCTTAATTTGGCCAATTATTTTAATCAACATCGTTCCACATGCTCTAAACATCTACTAATACACATATATTTAAGTTTAGATTAAAAACCAAAGTTCTTTCATCAATCAATTCAGAAAAGAAGGAAAAAGAACAATATTCTCAAGATCAGGTGGAAAGGAGATTAGTGTTGAGTATTGAATACAGTAAAATAATACAGAGGGGGTGAATGGATTCTTGAACTTTTCTTTGACTCGAGTCTATGTAGCAGATAAGTGTTTGTGTGTGCAAAGGTGTAGGTGCGGATAAAGAACAACACAAGACACAATATCACTTTAATCTAATGTATTATTAGATAAAGGTTACTACAATCTGTGGATACAAATGATAGTATTCTCAGCTTCGTTTTTCTCAGAGAGATATAGCTTACAATGTATATGAAAAACTTGACTCACAAAGTTGTTAGTTAATGACTAAGGAAGTGAGGCTGTATCCTTATAGAACATGGATACTACCTACTTACTACAAATAAGGTAGCTAAACAAATTACTTTCTAGTCTGTCTATCCTTTTTGAGTAAGTGTCCAAACGGTTACCGATTTGACTTTGCAAAACCTGTTCAGATCCACTTCTTTAGCTCTTTGTCTCTTCTATATCTCTCCAAGCTTCCTTGTAGGCTTTCCAGAGCACGTTACAGATTGTGGTCCATAAAGTGCATTGGCTTGTTGCAGGTTTCAGACTTGTACAATTTCTTCAGTATTTTGTCTCTAAGAATGTATTCGAGAAGTGACTAAGTAAGTGATTCGAGAACTAGAATTGACTTGATCGATAACTCTGAGTTCTCGAACACTGTTATATTGACATATCGAACCACTTCTCGAATAGCTCTTTTCTCTGGGAATCCTTGAGTTCTCGAATAGAACATTGTGACTTGTCGAATCCCTGAGATCTCGAATAGCTTTCTGAGTTTTTGAGATATCGAATGGAACTTTGACTTGTTGATTCTTTGAGAACTCGAATACCACTTTGACTTGTTGACTTCTCGAGTTCTCGAATAGAGTAGTAGACATATCGAATATCTGAGATATCGAATGAGATATCGAACAGTGTATTCAGAGATATCGAATAGTGTCTTGAGATATCAAATTCCTGACTTCTCGAATGCTGGACTTCTCGAATAGACAAATATACTTCTCGAATTGGTACTTAGGCAAATTCTTCATTTCTTCAAATCCAAACTGTGATTATTTGACAGTCTTCATCTTCATGCTTGAGGCATGAACCTTGGAACTTCTTTCAAGCATTTATCCTTGACTATATAAGTACAGTTACACAACTAGGATTTGGTGCCTATTACAAGTACAGAACAAATAGAAACTCTACAACTAGAGGTTTCCTCAGTTAAGAGGTCATGTAAGTAATGCAAGCATTACAGACAATTAGGCTTGTTATTTGATGTAAACTGGCATGCCTCTGTGACTAACAATCTCCACCAAATTGTGAGTAAGACCCTTAGTCACAATTTCATGTCTGATAACAAGCCTAACATGCATAAAGATAACACTTTAAAAGTACAGGTATGCAGATTGATTGAAGAAAACACACAGAAATATTCTTACAAGTTATGAGGAACTACTACCCATATCCTTTTGGATTCATCTCTTGAGCTTTGGCTTGCAGATTCTCATTTTTCATCTTCTCTTCAGCTTCTTTAGCTTTCTTCTTTGCATTTTCTTCTATGGCAAGAATAATGTCTTCCATTGCAGTGAGTTCTTCAATTAGAGGGGAGCCTGATGAATCCTTAAGTACTTCATTCAGCTATTTCTCATAATAGGAACTGATGTAGTCCATTCTAATCTTTACATTTCTACCATATTTCTTGTACTCAATGATGTAAGGATTAAACTTGACTCTACACAGACCCATAGCTCTTAATTCATCAGCCTTAGCTTCCATTGCAGCAAACTCCTCCTCCCTTTTCTTTAGTAGCTCTTCACTGTTCTTTCTCATTTCTGCCTGGTGATCTCTCTTCATTTTGACAAAGTCAGTTAACTTCAGCTTCCATACCCTTTCCACTCTGTCTTCAGAATTCAACATTGCAATTATCCTTTCTATGTCATATAGCCTGCCCCAGTCCTAGCATGTTCCTTGTCTGAATTTCTTCTGTCTTCCATCAGTATATTTTATTTCAAGAAAATCATCAACAATGGCAACATGATAGATTCTTTGACCCCATAGGAACTGCAGTTGGTCTTCATCATAGTTTTCATCCAGAGGTGGTAGGTTTAATCCTGGAATAATTGTCAGTGCCTTTGACTTGGATAACTTCACCCTTCTTGCAGCATGCTTGAACTTAGTCCTTTTTACTTGATTGCTAGGCAGAAATTTTTGACCTTTGTTGGTAGACCATAGTAGTATTCCATTAGCAGTTTGCTTTCTGAAACATACACATGGTTTCTTAACTTGAATCTTCTTCTCTTCTTGAGGTGGCAAAACAGTTGCAGAAGCCATTGAATCAGATTTTGGTAGGTCATTACTAACAGTATTCATCCTAGACTCAGAGTCTTGAGTTGTGGTGAGGTTACTGCTAGCAATGCCTAAGGCTTGCTGTTTTCCAATTTTCCTCTCATAGACTTTGCCTTGGTCATCATCATATTCTTGTCATCTTTCTTCTTCTTCTTGTTTTCATCACCCTTATTACTCCTGTGATGTCTTCTCATTCCTTCACTTTTATCTTTATCCTTGTCTTGATCACCATCCTTGCTTGGGTTGAACTTGGCAGACTCAGGTACAATGTCAGTTGCAATGTATGATCTGAGATAAGATATAGCTTCCAATTCTTCTGCTGTTCTTACACCCTTCTTCTTGTTCAGCTTCTCAATGATGGCAATAATGAGAGGTTTGTTCTGAGGGACTAGATGCTTAGGAATGATCAGCTGCTTGATATCATCAATTCTGGTTGCAGCTTGATAGATGATGGTTCTAGGATTTGTGAATACTTCAGGTAGCCTTGAGGGTTGATCATTCCTTAAGTCATCAAAGAGACTCTTGTTATTTTCATTCCCTTTTTCAATCAGTCCAAGGAACACATCCACTTCTGAGTGCTTTAGGCTTTGTAGAGTGTTGAAAGTCAAATGCCATATTTTTGACTTAGATACCATCATTATCTTCTTGAACCATAAGTTGTTGAATTTCCTAGGAATAACAGTGAGGTAGTCAATCTGCTCCTTCAACTCTCTCAGATAGAACTGAGTATCACCAGCCTGTTCCCTTGTGGCTTTCAGAAACTCCAAGAAGGCTGTATCATGATAGACATTTGAATTAGCAACTTCTTGTAGCTTGGCCTCAGTAATGACTTCAGCTTCTACAGGCTTGGCACTTTCAGATTTGGATGATGGAGGTTCATCAACTAGCATGCTCCCTGCAACCACTGTGGTTGTGATAGATTGCTTATGACCACTAGGAGTAATGACATGCACAGTTGGTAGAGTGACAACTGGCAGTGAGGTAGGAGGCTCATCAACTTTGGATTTTCCTTTTCCTGGCACATTAGGTATGGATTTTGAAGCCCTTTTGTGACCACCCTCCTTTATCTGTATGCCTATCTCCTTAGGTTTCTCCCCCTTTGGATTTGAATTCTTCATCCTTTTCTCCCCCTTAGGCTTGTTGTCAGGCACAGAGGCTTTAGAAGTGACCTTTGGGTTTGAAGACTCTTCAGGTAGAGGGAGACCCATATGCTTCTTCATGGCAGCCAACATAGATTGTTGATGCAGAAGAACATTAGCTGTGGTGGTTGCTTGAGTGTCCAACTGATCATTGAGAAGTGCAACCTTGTCTGTAAGATGAGCATTAGACTTAGTGAGAGTAGCTACCTCCTTTTCAAGTGCATCTACCTTGCTGAACAATTCAGCAGATTTGAAGCCAGACAGGGATTGTTCTTTAAGTCTCTGCACTTCAAACCTAGTCATGTCATGCACTAGAACTTCAGTTACCAGCCTGTCTCCATATAAATTCTTGAACATTGTCTTCAGTATGGCATTAGAGTCTGTGGTTTGATCAGATAGAGATTGAAATTTATGCCCCAGACTTGTGACAGTATCCTTTAGCAGTGCTAGCCCATGATCCATCTTGGTGCAGGTGGTGTTACAGTATTTGAGGTCTTTAAACACACTGTCCAACTGAGGGAATTTGGCATCAAAGGTCCTCTTGATTTCTTCCACTTTAATGGCTGTCTTATCACACACTCTGCTGACCTCAATTTTGACTCCTTTTCCAAGATAGTGGGCAGCCTTGAGGAATCCCTTGTGTGAATCATTCATGGCCTCATACACTTCACCAGGGGTCAGAGATTTGGCATTGGAACCTAGTGAAGTGATGTATTCCTCCATGAGATATTGAAGTGCTTCATCAAGAGTAATATCATATTTTCCTTGCAACCAGGCATCTATATTGCCATCTCTCTCAGCATCATCAACTATCTTTGTCTTCTGCATCTCCACATCATCCCAATGGCATAGCAGAATGGCTTCATAGTCTGGATTAGGGATGTTGGAGGTGACCAAGTTCTGAGCAATCTTGACAAACTCAGGAATCTGATCCACAACTAAGCTTTGAAGTGCTTCAACCGTCAATTGTGGTGGAACAGACCCTGATCCTGAAGCACTGTCATGTTGCACAGGCTTCAGCCATTGTGACAAAATGTCAGAGCTAGAGCTAGGCAAGCTAGACTCCTCAGTTACAGATGCAACTTCTGTAACCGGATGGATTGAATCTATTACTGGTGTCTCCACAGAAGTGGGATGAGTTACACCAGCAGTTGACACAGACACAGAGTCTCTAGTAAAAACTAGTGGAACCTCTGTGTTTGTGATGGTGTCATTAGGAGATGCCCTAGCATGCATTCCCTCACCATCTAAATGTGGGTCCTGGGTGGTGAGCAAGGTGTCATGCACCAAGTCACTTGAATTCATTGGCTCATCAAAAGAAAAGAATTCTTGATGATCAATGCCTTGCTCCTTAATTGCTTGAGTTGCAGGCTGCAAAGAAATTTGAGTGGTAGATTCTGGAAGAGAAGTGTCTTTTAGATTAGAGTTTGGCAACTCCCCCGGAGAGATAGAGGGAGTTTCAATTGTGATGTGCTCTCCACTCAGTGTTGTGCCAGCCTTATCACTCCCATGTGCTGACTCTGTACAAATAGGTGCATTGGGGAGGATGCTTGATTCTATAGATGCACCCTGTTGAGAGGATACATCTAGGGAACTGTGTGCCCTTGATTTTACAACTTCAGCCATTTGTGTGACTGAAGAGGTGGTTTTAGTTTTCTTCTTCTTTGGCCTTTTGATATGTCAAATTATACCTAATCGCAAGCGCACGGTGTCTATTTCTAGTACAGATGGCAAGCGGGTCGAATCCACAAGGAGACAAGTTCTACTAATTCCTTTTCAGTTATCGCTAATTGTTTCAGAGACAAACGATTATTGGAGAATATTAATTAACTAATTAAACAAGATTAACACTAATTAAACAGATGATAAACAAATTATTTAAAACATAAGGCAATCAGGTCCACCATGCTTACACAATTGGTTCTTACGCTAAAGCAATCAATGTGATCCTATAACTAGAGTATGTTAATCTCTTCCAAGCATTAACACTCTCGAAACATTCAACACAATTAACCACTTTTAGTAATTCAATCAATCAGGTAATTAGAGTCAAGTTAATCTCTTTCAAGCATTAACGCTCTCAGAAATCCGATGATGTTTCCACAATCACCCTCAATTCTGCTAATTGTATGTAAGCCTCTAGTAGTAAAATCTCTCGATCCATACCCCTATTTGCATATAATTAATCCATGATATCGGCCGATTACACAAATTAACGATTAAAACATATCAATCAGAATTTACCATAACCAATCAAATCACTGTGAAAATCATGCCAATATTAGTGCAAACATGGCTTCCCTTTAAGCCCTAGAAATAACTACTCGCTAATAATTAAACAAGTAAAACAACTAGTAAAACAAGAAAACATAATTAAACTAATAAGAACAAAGAAAAGATTAAGAGAACAAAACCTTCAAACTTCAATGTTGTCACCCAAAAGAAGAGTCATGGTGTTTCTCTACATCTCCCACTAATAATACTAATCTACTCTAAACTATATTGTCTGATCTAATATTACATCCCCCATAATGTGTCCCAAGATGTGTTTATATAGCCTCTTGAAGTCTTGCCCAGCAAGAAAATACCAAAACAGAATTATAATAGAATTTCTGCAAAATACGTTTCCTAAACTGAGTCTGTTTTTAAGGAAAATTTGTGGCTGACTTTTCTTCAGATATTCTGGAACGTTTCAATCTTAATTGGACCTCTAGACCACTTTAGAATGATAGAGAATCTCGTTAGCTTCGCGTGGACAGTAAGATCGTCAAATTCTGACTTCTGGAACTCAAGATACGGCCCAAACAGTGTTAGACAGCCCGTGTAGCCCAATAGTACGAATTTTCTCCTATTTTATCTCCAAAATAGCTCTTTTTGCTCCAAATCCTTCCAAGTCATGAATTCTTTATTTCCTACAATAAAACAATCAAATCTATTAAATAAAAATCCAAATCAATGCAAAACACAATAAATATGAGAATAAAATCATCTAATATATATATATAAATATATTCTATCAAACATCCCCACACTAAGCATTTGCACGTCCTCGGGCAAATAAGTGAAATAAAAACTAAGTCCTAACAAACATCACTTTCGTAGATGACACGATTGCATTGAGCATATGCAACAAGCCGTTAAACCCCTAGGCAGCCCTAGTAGGACGAGTGTTGTCTCGTGAGGATTTATAGTGAATATACCCACAAAATTCATCTAACCATGCAAAAGATCAATGCTAACACAACACCACACACACAAGTCCTCTCATGCCACATCAACTTAAGAATCAAAGTAAACATACGATGTCTTGGTGTCGAAAGTGCAAGTATTCACGTAGTCTACTCAACTAACATGCAGAAGGTCATAAAAATTCATGTCAAGTGTAAAAATCGTTGGTAATCATACTAAGACCACAAGAAACACATCTTTAAGTCTAAACCCGGGATCTCCTATGCCAAAACAAGTAATAACTCACCTTTCACTCAAAAACGAATATTCACTCAAGAACAAGGTTAAGTGTATCACTCAATTCCAACAAAATCATAAACACAACTTGACACTCGCAATCAATCTCACTCTCAACACAACATACATCACTGATGACAATCAAAAGGTCTTTATTCGGGTTGTAGCGTGGGCTAGGGACTAGGTATGTCAAGTAAGGCTAAAACAGGTTAATTGTCAAAAGCTAGTACCCAACAATAATCATTATTCAATTCCATTTCTATTAAAACAAATACTTCCCCACACTTGGATTTTTCAATAACCCTTACATAATAACTTGACTAGTCGAATGAACAAGGATCATACAAACATAAGAATGCTCTCAAATTTATTTTTTTTTCTTTTTTTTTGTTTTTTTTTTCTGTGAGAGCTAAGGAATAAGCACAATGATCCATAGATATTATTATGAATTTCGACTAACAAGCATCAACCAAAATCAATATTCCCCAATGGTATGATCATCAATAACCCCCTCTTTTATGAACACCTTATTACTCCCTTAAGCACGATACTAGCCTTTGACAATTTAGGTTCAAATTCAATGTAAGCACAATAGAATAAAAAGGATAATGGCAAGTAATGTGGTGTGTCACAAAAAGAATAGGATTAAGCTCAACGGGTTAACTAATTGATCATGTTTAAAAGGTGTGGAAATATGGGAAATACGAGGTCAAACCTAAGTGCCTTTATCATCTCATCATCAAGTAATGTCATGCATTTCAAGAAAGATCTCAAGTAAGTGCTAGCAATGTAAACAACATGTGGACACTCAAGCAAACGAAAAATCATGCAAAAGATATGCATATAGGCTCAAAACTCACTTGGTGTGACAAAACATAATCAATCCCAAGTAACAAGACTCTCTAACGCACCTACTTGTACTCAAAGCATGCAAACCAAGTCATCTTGCACATATTCATGTCATTCTAATCACTTACAACATCCAATTAAGTCTACCAGCTTCAACTTGCTAGTGTAAGTGTGTGCACAAGAACAAAGCACGTCACTTCTCATACAAAAGCGTCAAGAACACAAGAATTCTACGCATGCATGGGTGTATCAAGCAAAATACAACAACTAATCAAATTGCATGGCTAGAATTATTTTTGGTATTTTTAATTTTTTAATTTTTTTTTAAATTCTCTTAACATTGAGAACCCTTCCCCACACTTAAGCGGTTCATTGTCCCCAATGAACTAATGAGCAAGATACAAAACTACAACTAAAAATAAAATAAAACTACACTAAAAAGAAAAGAAAGAAAACTCCCTTGGAATCAAGGTGTCGGGTGTGAAAACCACCCCTCATTCGCTTAGGAGCCACCCACTCACCACCAACAACAACCAAGAAATATCCTACCAAAAATACCCAATTAACAAAACTAATACAAAACCCCCAATTGACAAGAACACAAATTCGTAATAAAAAGAAAATAGAGAAGAGATATCCCAACTACGAATCAAAGAGGTGAACTTGCAATTAATTCCTCTTTAGAATTGAATTTTTAGAGATTCAAAGAAGTAGAAGAGGAATTGGATTTGTATGAAAAGGTGGGTATAAATATAAGATGATGGATAGATGAAATTTAAAAATTTAAAGTGTAGGAGAGATTTAAGATGGTATGGAATTGATGTAGGATAGATATAGGTATTAGGGATATAGGATTTGAGAGTTGGAATAAAATTTGGGGTTGAATTTGTGCTGAAAAACAACAAAAATCGGAAAAATTCTGGGCAGAAAGGGGTGTCACGCAGGCGCAACCTGCGTTACAGGTGCGCAAGGCGCGGGAAGGGCAGTAACGCAGGCGCAGCCTGCGTTACAGGGTGAGCAGACTGCGGTAAGATCAGAAACGCAGGGGCAGCCTGCGTTACAGAGCTCAAAAATTCGAATTTTTTTTAAGAAAGAGATGAAGGAATAATGAACACAACAAGGCTTAGAATGAACAAATAACTAAGCAATTCTACTATATATGAAAGAGAAGGAAAGAAGTACTCCCCTATACAAAAGCATGAAGTGCACCGATCCTCCAATGAAATCTTGGGTTGCCTCCCAAGCAGCGCTTTTTTAGAGTCATTAGCTTGACCTCCTCAAAAATACTCCGATGAAAACGGAATATCCAATTTCTCTATCATAAACTCGTTACCACAAAAAGTATCAAGAGTGTTAGTGGTTGTCTTTATCCTGCAGAAAGTCTCAAAACAAGCATCAGTAAAATAAAATATGTCATTAATAAGCAATAGAGAATTAAGTGCTTGTGCAGTTTTGTAAAACTTTGTGATAAAACAACGATAAAATTCAACACCACAAAAATATTGAACTCCCTTGACATAAGGTGGAGGTTCTGGTGGTGGCTTTTCTTCACTCCTCACTTTCACTGGAGTCATTCGGACATCTTGGCTTATCACATCATTGGCTAATAAGACACTTCCATCTTCTCCCTCTTCTCGAGCTTGAAACGTATGAGCCACTTTGTTTGGATCCTCAACCAGAATTTGAGAAATATCATCTTGGACAATATTTGTTATCACATCAACCTTTAAATAAGTGTTCTTGAGCAAAGAAGCCTTGTAAGTAGAGGCTAGATCGAGAGCAAATTTATCAATACATGGTAGCTGAGGCACATGTTGTGGAAGAGAAACAACAACCATCTCTGTATTGCTTTCCTTTGTAGCCTCATCATGAGTCACATTGTTCTCGGTAGCAGCAACATCATTGATCTCGTCATCGGTGGCATGCTCCTTCTCTTTATCAATGGCCTCATCATCAACATACATGGAGAAACTATCATATTCCTGATCGCTTGTGAGATTGATAGCAATCAGGTCCTCTTCGGATCGGATAGATGATGATGGTAAATAGTCAAGCTGTCCTGTAGTAGAAGAGTTAGCCAACTGTGCAATTTTAGATTCAATCGCCAAACTTTGAGTTTCTAATTCTTCAAAACTCTTTAGCAGTTTATTCAAGATATCCCACATCTCATTTGTCTGATCAGCTTGCACATCTACGCTGGATTGAGAAACATGTAGATCTTCTTGTAGAGGAGGATATTGATATTCTTGTTGTGGCGGCTGCTCATATGACTGATAATATTGTTGCTCAAACTGTTGCTGACTATGATATGAAAAATTTTGAGCACCATTGTCATGGTAGTAGAAATCTGGTTGATGCACGCATTCTTGATCAAAAGTGTTTGAATACTGATTGTACCCATATCCTTCTTCAAAAGAATTCAATTGTCCCAACTGAGCACTCTGAGAATTATAGACATTGTAAGAGCATTCAAAACCAAAGTGACCCTGCACACCGCAAATTTGACAGAAGTTGTAAGTTTTAGGGGCCACTTGTGACATCTCATTGATACTCATTGGACGCATAGTGGGCTCTGTAGTCTTCGACATGGCAATCTGTCGAGTATGTGCCTCTACTAGGGAAGATAAGAGTGCAAAAGTATCAACTTCACCCATTGCAAACCTGTAGACACTCAACAAAGCCAAGAAAACGCAGTAAAATTTGCCTCAATTGGAACAAAAGTTCAAATGAGACAATGGAAACAATCTAAACAACTAAATTAAAATCAATAGAAACGTTGTCTCCCCGGCAGCGGCGCCAAAAACTTGATGTGTCAAATTATACCTAAACGCAAGCGCACGGTGTCTATTTCTAGTACAGATGGCAAGCGGGTCAAATCCACAAGGAGACAGGTTCTACTAATTCCTTTTCAGTTATCGCTAATTGTTTCAGAGACAAACGATTATTGGAGAATATTAATTAACTAATTAAACAAGATTAACACTAATTAAATAGATGATAAACAAATTATTTAAAACCTAAGGCAATCAGGTCCACCATGCTTACACAATTGGCTCTTAAGCTAAAGCAATCAATGTGATCCTATAACTAGAGTATGTTAATCTCTTCCAAGCATTAACACTCTCGAAACATTCAACACAATTAACCACTTTTAGTAATTCAATCAATCAGGTAATTAGAGTCAAGTTAATCTCTTTCAAGCATTAACGCTCTCAGAAATCCGATGATGTTTCCACAATCACCCTCAATTCTGCTAATTGTATGTAAGCCTCTAGTAGTAAAATCTCTCGATCCATACCCCTATTTGCATATAATTAATCCATGATATCGGCCGATTACACAAATTAACGATTAAAACATATCAATCAGAATTAACCATAACCAATCAAATCACTGTGAAAATCATGCCAATATTAGTGCAAACATGGCTTCCCTTTAAGCCCTAGAAATAACTACTCGCTAATAATTAAACAAGTAAAACAACTAGTAAAACAAGAAAACATAATTAAACTAATAAGAACAAAGAAAAGATTAAGAGAACAAAACCTTCAAACTTCAATGTTGTCACCCAAAAGAAGAGTCATGGTGTTTCTCTACATCTCCCACTAATAATACTAATCTACTCTAAACTATATTGTCTGATCTAATATTACATCCCCCATAATGTGTCCCAAGATGTGTTTATATAGCCTCTTGAAGTCTTGCCCAGCAAGAAAATACCAAAACAGAATTATAATAGAATTTCTGCAAAATACGTTTCCTAAACTGAGTCTGTTTTTAAGGAAAATTCGTGGCTGACTTTTCTTCAGATATTCTGGAACGTTGCAATCGTAATTAGACCTCTGGACCACTTTAGAATGATAGAGAATCTCGTTAGCTTCGCGTGGACAGTAAGATCGTCAAATTCTGACTTCTGGAACTCATGATACGGTCCAAACAGTGTTAGACAGCCCGTGTAGCCCAATAATACGAATTTTCTCCTATTTTATCTCCAAAATAGCTCTTTTTGCTCCAAATCCTTCCAAGTCATGAATTCTTTATTTCCTACAATAAAACAATAAAATCTATTAAATAAAAATCCAAATCAATGCAAAACACAATAAATATGAGAATAAAATCATCTAATATATATATATAAATATATTCTATCACCTTTGTAAGGGTGACTCAGGTTCCTCACCACCTAGACCTAATTCCACAGCCAATGCTGCTTCAGATAGTAAGTTCAAAGGTGCAGACATTACCTCCTTTCTCTTCTTTTTACTAACATCACCCTTTTGAGAGGATGATGCAGTTGTCTTACTGTGTGGTAGAGTGTTTGGTTGAGAGGGTTGGTTAGCAAGCCCTGGGTTAGCATTTTGTTCTACTTGCTTGGGCTGTGCTAACTGTGACTTTGAGTCAAATGTTGGCATGTTGTGGGGGTAAGTTCTAAACAAACTCTCCATATGGGGAGTTATGTTAAGTCTTACATCCACATCATTCCTAGTCTCCAAATTACCAAAAATGAGTTTCACTACAAGAAAAACGCCTATCAGTGACCAAATATATCAGCGACCGCGTTTCCGGTCGCTGAAAATATTTATCAGTGACCGCTATTCGTGACCGATTACATTTTGGTCGCTAAAGATTTTCTGCGACCGAAACCGGTAGCCGATCCGTCGCCAAATTGCGTTTCCCGCCCACACAAATGCCGCCCAAAATTGGCGCTCACTTTTTAGCTACCAAATAATATTTGCGACCGGATTCCGTCGCAGATAGTGACACGTAAGCAAAACATTAGCTACCGAATTCGGTAGCTAATCCGTAGCCGTTAAAAAATTTTGCTCCAAATTTTTGGCGCAAAAAAATTGTGTTGAATTTTAGCGAGGGAGTCTTATCAGCGACCAAATGCGGTAGCAAAAAATGCCACATCATCTTTTGCTACCAAATCTGTCGCAAAATTCGGTCGCTGTTAATTTTTTATTTTTTTTTTAAATTTCAATGGTTTTTTAATTATTAATTATAATTTTACTAAAAAAATAATTAATGTTGCTTTTTAGATTTTTAGTTATACTGAAAGTAATAATTTCCAAGAGCTTTATTGTTATAAAAATAGGAAAAATACATGTGGTTACAATAAAAGTCCTAAAATATTATGAATAAATAAGAAAAATATTGGTGGGTACAAGGAAATTTTTAAAATATTAGGAATAAATAAGAAAAATATCTGTTGGTACAAGAAAATTCCTAAAACATTTGGAATAAATAAAAAAAATATCCGTGGGTACAAGAAAATTCCTAAAATATTAGGAATAAATAAGAAAAATACCTTTTCAATACAAGAAAATTCCTAAAATATTTGGAATAAATAAAAAAAATCACTACAAGTATACAAATTAAAATGCCAAATCAAACAATTTCATTAAAAACAGCTTATTCAATTTGCTAGTCAAAACAGCTACTCAATATAATCCGTTAGTCAAAATAACTAACTTAATTCGCTAACCGCTAATAGCTTTCGAAGCAGTGTCTAAATCTTTGTTAATCGAAATTGTTTTGGAGATAATATTGACCTCGAAAATCATGAGTTTGAGTAACCAAACTGAATCCCACATGCTATACTACACAAAACCAACCTCAGATTCATTGTTGGGTAAATTCTGCAAAAATATGTTCTTGATGTTCTTGAGTTGTTCGTGAGGATCAAAGCACTTTTGAAGGTGTTATTGAACTCCAATTTTGATGTTCTAGTAACCAAAATGAATCCCACATGATGCTCTACACAAATCCATGCTCTGTTTCATTGTTGAATAACTTTTACAATTTTTGATTAATATTCGATTAACGGACCAATACAAATTTTCTAATAAGTGACTTAAATGGGTCACTTTTGCAAAAAGTGACCTACTTGATACATTTGGCTCGAATCAGTGACTATTTTGATGATTTGTTATGAATATTTGTTATATACACGTTACATTTGGTTATAAACCGTATTTTTGCAAATATTTAGAGAGGATAGTAGAATCCAAAATATTTTTAAATAAAAAGAATTTCTTCTTGTGATATTCATTTTTCGGGTGAGTACCAAAAACGAAAAAAACGATTTTCACCATAATTGAATAAAAAAAGAGTTTTTAATTCCCCAAATTTTATATATTTAAAAGTACCAAATAAAAAAATTTTCTAAAAATTCTTCCATTTTTCGAAAATCAATGATATATTAAAAAAAATGCTAGGGGTACCGAAATAGGTAACAAAATAGTTCCAAATGATACATGACACGTTCTTATTAGTGTTATTCATATTAACACACGCGAGATCCATTATATTTATGTAAATATATATAACCAATCAAAATATGACAACTCATTTTTTTTAAATTTTTTTAAAACCTCTAAAATTACTTATATATTAAATCCCCGATTAATTCTTATAAAATAATTGATCAATTTAATTTTAAATGAGTCGTTATAAATTATTATATTTTTATTCTACTTGGTACCTGTATAATTAGAGGAAAAAAAAAAGATAAAGTAAATATCTAATTACCCCAATTACCACGAAGAAGAAGCAGGGCACGAACTCACGAAGAAGAATTAAGCAGGGCAGTTCAATCGGTATTCTCTACGTACGAAGCATCTCTACGATTTCAAACCTCTACGATTATACTGGTAATCATCTCTTTAATCATCATCATCATCTACGATTTTACAAGTTATGGTACGTAATCCTCTTTGCATATATGTGTGTAATCATCTCTTTAATAGTGTCTTTAACCTAGGTAATCCAAATATGTGTGTGAATTACATATGTAATATGTTGTGTATTTGTGTAATTTGATTATGACTAGTATTTGATTACATATTTGTGTAATTTGATTATATATATACATATGTATATGTTTGTATTTGTGTATTTGCATATGTAATTTGATTTGTGTAATTTGTTGTTATGTATCTGATAGTTTATGACTAGTATTGGTAACGAACCTGTATAAAATGGGAGGAGTAATTTAATTGCCGATGAAAGCTAGTGGCAGCAGCACACACATATAAATATAGTCCAAAAGTAAGAGTTAAAATAGATTGGTATCTATCATATAAAAATGAAGATTGATTCTTATGAGTGTAGGGGTTGACAAACAAATAAAGTGTTTCTCCATAATTACTCCCCCAACTGGATGGAAAAGGAACAACTAAAGTTGGCTTATTATTTTTAAACATATTCTTCAGATGCTATTAGTGCTAAGTCAACTGCCTTTGAGATTACCAATATTCAACAATGTTTGTATCCTCTCAAAATAAATTGTTTACTCAGTATACACAAATCATAGAGAAAATAAATTGTTTGTTCAATTAATATCATATTAGTTCAGTACGCTTGTTTAGGCTCTAGTTCAGTAGCTGTTTATTTGTTTATGGAATGACCCTGTATTGCTGGTTATAGATTTGTTGTTACATATATTCAAATACCTGTGGATCCAATTTTTCATTTAACTACTTGCTGAAATTTCAAGTATCTTAGGATAGTTCTGGTACTTATGTGCAAGACAATGTATGCATATTCTCGGTATAGTAGCAAATACAGTTCTGGACAAGAAAATATGTTTTTTAGCAAATACAGAATGGTCCTAAAAGCTACTTGTATTGAGAATAATAAATTAACGAACTACTTGACAGAAATAATAAATCTGCTCCCCTCTATAATTACTACTGTATTAAATAATATAATTTTAATCTAATTGTAATACTTAATGTATTTAACTTACTAAAAGTAAAATAGAAGCATAAATATAGGATGTGTTCAGTGATTTTTAAATAAGAGTAGATACAACTATAGGATTATATATAGTAAAATAAATCGAAAAAGGAGACATTGGATATGTTTATTTACCTGTACAAATACCTTTGCGTTTATTTGTGAAATTAGGTACCGCGGTAACATGAATTTCTTAGTGGACCGTAGTTGGATGGCACGACGAAAGTCAAGTACTGAGATAGGTGCTACTGCTGAATTTAGAGATGGTTGTCAAGCGTTCTTGGATTATGCGTATAGCCACCCAGAATGTGTGAGATGTGTGAGATGTGTGAATGGTAGGAAATTACAACTATAAGCTGTTGTAACAACAGTGTTAGCTTTACTGAGTAACTAGTACAAGTTTAGCTTTACACAGTTAGGGAACGTCTCTAATGCTAGTTCAACAGCATTGACCTTGTGCACTTATCTTAAATGCTCAACAAAATTTGATCAAGAATCCTTAGAAGTAATGTCTTTGATTAAAACATAGAACTACAGCTGCCAACCCTAAACAAATGACTACCAGGATTACTACCCACCAGGCTTTGTGTGGGATTCCTAACAATAGCTCATCACAAACTGCCAAAATGAAAATACCCAAGTATAAGAGATTTTCATACCAGAGAAGCAACATTATGTGCATCGTAAGCAAAAATTATTGATTCAGTATATAGTGAATCTTAATCTCTAAATAGAGGACTGCAAAAATGTCTAAGATGAAATTGGTGAAAACTGATTTTAATAGAAAACTATGCATAGAATTAATACAGGGGAATATCAAGTTCCTCAAGATGCAGCTTTTGCAGGATATGTATATGAATCTTTGAGAGTAAATGATTTGCCTTAGTGGTGCAGCTTAAATCAAAACCAAGAGTGCTTCAGAATCTTTAAGTTCTTTGAACATATTTTTGTTTACATGTAAAGTTTGCTTGAACATGTGTATCATCTAGTAAAGTAGTTAAATCTCATCTGCAATGTCGATTATTCACAAAAGAGTCATAAGGAACGATTATTCACGAGGGAGAGTAGTTATCTGCAAACTATCATGGCATTCTCAAATGAGCTTCATTATGGCCAGTTCATGGTGACCCAAGAGTGTAATAACACTAACCATCATGTTATTTTTGTAATGCATGATTTTTATATAATCAGTTTTTTAATTGTTTAATTATGCAGAAACGTTATAGGTGGGCGGATGAGGATGGTCCTGCGATATCTACTCTTTTCTGGCAGAAGTGTGCTGATCGCACAAAAGATAATCTTGCAAGAGAACGCCAGAAAGCCATTGACAATGCTGGCATCGACCATCATCCAGCTAGTGGAGTTTTATACATGCACGAGTACAGCCCTTGGTGGTGCAGCGGCGATGTATGGGGTCAGATGTGTGACCAGTGGAGAGAAGAAAAGTGGGTGAAGAAGCGCGCTATAGCCGCCGGTAACCGATCCGCTGGAGCACCTGATGGAAAGGCCAAAGGTACCTACAAGGGTGGCAGTATATCTCAACTGCAACATATCACTAATAAGGTACATATGAATAATTTTGATGTTATTTCTATGATCATGAATCTGTTGCACCTTCTCGTTCAATCCTGAATCCTATAATCCTATAGTTTCTTTTGAATTTAAAGACTTGAACAGTAAACAAGATACTATAGCTTCTAATTTCAGATGTTTATGACTTGTCTAATACTTTTTGGTTTTGTTCGGTTTGATGTAAATCTGAATTGTTTGTTGATTGTAAGTCTTGGAGATTACCCGTGTTGCCTGTAATATAAGGATTGTTTGACTCAAGATTGTACTCAAAGTTGTTTTTTTTTTAATTTTCAGAAGTTGGTTTTGATGCAAATTGAATGTTTAGTCCTTTAAGCTCTCTCTGCATTATTTGCCACGTACTTGATGCAAATTGCTTTCTGTTTTATATTAACTAGACAAATACCCGAACCAATTCCTGGTGCAAAACTCTCTGTATATTCCTTTAAATAGTCATTTATGTTCTCAACTATATCAGCACCCCTGTTCCAGTGATTCTTGCCTCGGAAAAGTCCGAGGCAGTTTATAAGAATTTATAAGTACTATAAATATTGTTAAATCTGCTACTAGTTGATATATCTATCTGTATGCCATTGATATGTAATATATTCATAAAAAATTACTGTGGTATTTGTGGTGACAAGTTGTCTCCATGAATCCTGGTTATGAAGATATGAAGTGGAGAGAGAGAGAGAGAGTGGCTAGAGAGTCATTGGTTTGGTTGGCCATCAGATTGGATTAGGACATAGGCAAACCTTATTGCAACTTGCAAGTAGAGATACAGTTTCGTAATTTTCCGAATTTGACAGAAAAAAGTTATAAATTTTCATCGAGGAGGTTGGTGTGAATGTCCACTTTATTATAACCAATTAAAATAATACAGTTGATGTTTGAGAAATACCTAGCATTTTTCCATATGTTTTCTTGCTCTGTCAAAAAAAGCACTCTATCAAACAAGTTAACAATAGATTAAAAGATTTTTCCACAATTCTTGCACATCCGTGCATATCTACAAGTGATTGTTTATTTATGAATCAGCTACTTGGTTTCTAATTTAAATTATATTATGAATATGTGTTATAATTACAAATCTATATAATTCAAAATATGTAATGAACGTAAAAAAAAATGGAGATTGCTTCTTGATAACAACCAAAATAAAATTATAAATGCAAGTATTCTAATAGTAAAAAGTGTATAACAGTTAGTAGAAGCCTAATGTTTCTGACTTCAGACTCAGTATGCAAGTGTAACTATGCCCTAAAGATTGCTGAAACTAATGATGTTTACCTGGAACTAATGATGTAATGTTTTTTTTATAGGAGTCTGAGTCTGAGGGCACTCCTATCGACTGGTTGGAGGTGTATGTGTCCACTCGTGATGGTATCCCCGAAGCGCAGAAAATAGCGGTACAACTTTGACATTTTTTTATTAAGTTCAACATCATTCTCTAGGATTTTACTTAATTATACTTTAAGCAACAATATCTTTAAGCAACTTGGTTGGAGGTGTATGTGTCCACTCGTGAGATTATTTTGATAGGATGATTATCGACGTTTACTTGATGAGCGCTATCCTGAGGGCACCGAGCGTCCACACATTGACCAGGAGTTGTGGGAGAGAGCTTCTGTTGTGAAGAAGAATTATGTAAAATCTCAGGGGCAACGACGGCGACCATCGTTCAGTGGGTCATTTAATGGCTCAGGCAGCTCTCAGTCGTCACAGTCGTCGAGTCAACCACCTAGTCATAGTCCGGCTGACTATGTAAGAGCTATATGTCAAGATCGTGAGCTTCTTCGTACACTTGCTGGGCATCTTGTGGCTTTGGGTCCTGACGAGTTAGCTCGTGCCGTGGCAGAGGCGGCAGCATCTTCGCAGCGAGGTGATGGGAGCCAGGTATATTAAACTAATTCGAAAACCATTTACTCTTGGGCATTTTAAGGTGATCTTTTACAGCCTACGGTTCTGTTCTTTAACAACAGCGAAGAATCATAGAAGATATCTGGTCAATTGATTTGACTTGGTCAATTGTGTGCTAATAAGTTTACTGTTGTGACTATTCAAGCTATACGTTAGTTAAGATATCTGGCCTTTGTTTTGTTTACTGATATGGCTAGTTAATTGATAATGATTAATTGACTTATTATTTATAGATAAAAGTGATTATAATCAATGAAGTATAATATTTATATAGATAAAATCATAGATATCAGTTAGGCAATGATGTCTGTTGTCAACATTGTTTAAGAGTAGAAAGTGTCAATACTAATTTAACTTATTCAAATTATGTGTCTGTGGTAGTCTGTGTCATGCCAATTCCAGCTGCGAACTTGTGATATATATTACTTGATTCATATTATGAAAGAGGCAACCATGACAAGAAGCTGTAAGTTATGAATTGTGTTTGTCTTAGTTTGACTTGGTTAACTATTTAATATATGGACTTCATGATCTGGTTGTTACTTGTATGATTGTTGATACTATCTAAAAGACAATCTATATTTACAATAGATGACTGACTTAATTTATGACTTTGTATCACTTGACACTTCTGTGATGTTTCTGCTTTGAAGATTTTATGATACTAACATAAGAAGTGTAATCTGTTATAAGAGGATGTTAACACTGTAAAAATATGTATGGTGTCAGTTCTGCTTGACTAGGTCAACTATGTGTTTTGGAAATTTCCTTGAATAGTGCTGAAATTTATAATTAAGTTCCTGTTTGAGAGTATAAAACAAGTTGACTGTATTAGTCCTGTGCTTACAATATAATTATTCCTATCTATTTAAAATCCTTGTCTACTCTATAAAATCAGAGTTGTACTCTAGGAAATGTGTAGTGATTGAATTCTGCTGAAAATGAAATTATCCATGACTGATTATCTATAATCTGATTGACAACACTGTTCTTAGTCAATTATATGATTTTGTGGTGAGGTACTGATGTGGAAAGTCTATATGACAAAATGCTTGATTAAGTAGTTGAAAGAATATTGCTATGCAATTTGAATCTATATGTAACTGTATACATGAGGATTATGTCTATTTTATTTGACTTAGTCAACCATATGTGTTTAAAAATTGTATAAGCTGAACGGTGACTTCACTCTGCTGAAACTTATCTTGGTCAAACTCTTGAATCTTGTCTGACTAAATGATGTTAGCTGTATGTTCAGTAACTCTGTCTAAATGAGAATTTGGACTTACACTAAATAACTTGATTTAAAAAGTTGTGATCATATATCATTGGATTCTTCTATGATACTTCTGTCTTAAAGATTGTATTGGTAAAAGAATAGGTTATATTGGTAGTCCGTGATTAGTAGTTCTATGGAAGAGACATGCCATTTGAGTCTAATTCTATGAGAGTTCATGACCATATGCTGGTAATATTATTGTTTTTTATCATAAGCATATATTTAAATTGAGAGGCTGTCGGGTTGTTCTGTTCTCATAGTTTTAAAGATACTTTAGTGTCATGTATAGGTAACCTGTTTTATTGTCTTATTAATTATAGGGATCACATCATGGACATCATGACCGGGATGGCGAATCTGGAGGACCTTAGTTTATTTTCGTAGCACTTGTGTTTTTATTGTAATGTCGTACTTGAACGATGCTCGAACATATGGATGTGGTTGTTAAGGAAAAAATGTTGGATATTTTTGATGATGTGAAATTTTTAATTTATTCGATTTGAGTACTTGGATTTTTTTTTTTTGAAGCCATTTGAGTACTTGGATTTTGTTGGTTAGCCAAATATTTATATTTATTACATTTGTGTTGAAATTGACAAAAACAGGAATATTTATATTTATTACAATTTGTTTGGAAATTGGCAAAACAGGTGTATCTGCGACACTATAAATAATGTATCTGCGACCGCAAGCGGTAGCTGATGTTCGGCAAATGTTGGCTACCGTAAGCCGTAGTTGTATTTGGTAGCTGAAATTAGCGACAGAAATCGGTAGCTGATGTTAGTCGCTAACAATAGCGACAGACATCTGTAGCTGAAAGTGGTCGCTAATAACAGCGACAAATATTGGTAGCAGAAAGTGGTCGCTAAAAATAGCGATAGAAATCGGTAGCTGATGTTAGTCGCTAACAATAGCGACAAACATCTGTAGCTGAAAGTGGTCGCTACCAACAGCGACAAATATTGGTAGCAGAAAGTGATCGCTAAAAATAGCGACAAAAAGCGGTAGCTAAAGTTAGTCGCGAATATTAGCGACTGAATACCGTAGCAGACTCGGTCGCTGACACGTGTACTGGTGGCAGAGCAAAGCTGACTAGGATTAGCGACCGTCTCGTCGCTAATGGCGGTCGCTGAACCTGCGGTCGCTATTATGCGTCGCAAAACTGACTATCAGCTACCAGTTTTTGTGCGACTAATCTCAGCTACGGTATTCGGTCGCTGATGTTCATTAGCTACGGCATTCGGTCGCTGAAATGCGGTCGCAGATAGGCGCTTTTCTTGTAGTGTTTGGTCATTGATTTAGGATAGCCTATTCTATTTCTATCTATCCCAGGCAGTTCAATCAATTGAGCATTTTTAAAATTAAGAACAGATTGAATAAAGCGAGGGAAGAAAATGTCAGTACCTCTCTTGGTTGTGTTCTTACCAAGTCTCCCATACAGCTCTTGTAGGATGATTTGACCAACGTCTATCTTCTTTCCATAGGCCAGTGCATAGCCAATTTGTTGCGCAGGTGCACTGATTTGATCAAAGCTTGATTTCCTTGCAGTGAAGACTTGAAGAAGAGTTGCAAACACATAGCTCCACTCCTTTCTCAGATTCTTCCTGTTTAATTTTCCAAGATTGATCCCATCTGAGTAGTTGATGAACTCAAAGAATTCTTCTAACTCTGCATTCGTGGCCAGTGCTTGATTCATGTCTGCAGTGGTGATAGTGATTTCTTGGTCCTGAATCTTGCAGTAGATTATGTATGAAGTTATTGCGCTTTCCAGGGCTACAACTTCCACAATAGCAGTTCCCCAAAACTGTTCCAGAATGTCTAGATACAGTGTTGGGTTGGCAGAGAGTGCATCCTTGATGTATGATTCAGCCATCCACTTTACAAAGCACTTGAAGTTCGCATTGGGTGCTTCAACATCACTAGTTAGGGCGATAAAATTGGTGTTGAACTTCACTGTTGCCATTGATACAGAGAGAAGAGAAGAAAAAGTAAAGGTTGAAGAAGAAATTTATCTTTTGGCAGTTAGGGTTTTCAGAGGTTTTGGGAGTTTAGATGCTTGAGAAATCGAATGAAATGAATCGAATGGATGTAAAATTGTATAAGTATGAAGTACTGGAATTGTCGATTAGATGTATGTTTTGTATCGACAAGTCAGGCATTCAAGAAGTAGAACACAACTATTCGATAACTCAAGAAAAGGCTTATTCGAGAACTCAAGCAGGTTGAAACTCACAACTGGCAGTTATCTAACTTAGAAATAAATCTAAATTAGGTAAAATATGTTTTTATGAGTAATTCTGAATTTTGAATAAAAATCCAAAATCGGTTAAAATTCAGCGAGAAATCAGCCTTTTCAAATGATTCGAGAACTCAAACATGCTATTCGAGAACTCTATCAATAGAGAACTTAAATACCTTATTCGAGAACTCACTCATGTCTCTGTTCGAGTTCTCTAAAAGACACTAATCGAGAACTCAGGAGTGTCCTGAAGAGGCTTGTTAGAGAAGTCGACCACTAACACTGAAATGAACCATTCGAGAAGTCTGACTTATCGAACTATTCCTTTTACTCATAGAAACTCAATTTTCACTATCTTTTAAAATTTACCAACCATATTCATTCAAGAATATTCTAGCAAATTAAACAGTGATTTTCTCGAAATTTCATAGAAATTTCAAGTTAACAAGAAAATATGATTTTCCAAATATGCAACAGATTTGAAATATTTCTAAATCATATTTCAGCCAACACTTACTCCAAAAATATTGAGAATTTAGATAAAGTAAGTATTTACTGCTGCAACAATCTAGATGTTGTATTCACTTAGCCAGAATCTGAAGAATTCAGCATTCCAATCTCACTAACCAACCTTGTGAAGGTGGCTTCATCTAATGGCTTAGTGAATATATCAGCTAGTTGTTTATCTGTAGAAACATAATGCAACTCAATGGTTCCATTAGTTGCATGTTCTCTAATGAAATGATATCTGATGTCAATGTGCTTTGTCCTAGAATGATTGACAGGATTGGCAACTATAGAGATTGCACTTGTGTTGTCACACATAATTGGAATTCTTTCCAACACAAGTCCATAATCTCTAAGTTGATTTCTAATCCAAAGCACTTGAGCACAGCAACTTCCAGCAACTATGTATTCAGCCTCAGCTGTAGAAGTTGACATAGATTGTTGTTTCTTGCTATACCAAGAGACTAACCTTTGTCCAAGAAACTGACAGCTACCTGAGGTGCTTTTCCTATCCACTCTGCATCCAGCATAATAAGCATCAGAATAACCAACCAGATTGAACCCTGTGTCCTTAGGATACCATAAACCCAAGTTTGGAGTGCCCTTCATATATCTAAAGCTCCTTTTTATAGCAATCAAATGTGATTCTTTTGGATTTGACTGAAACCTTGCACACAAGCATGTAGCAAACATGATGTCTGGCCTACTTGTAGTGAGGTAGAGTAGAGAACCAACCATGCCTCTGTAGACTGAGATATTTACTTTCTTGCCTTTAGCATCTTCATCCAATTTAGTGGCAGTGGCCATGGGTGTCTTTGCAGGTGAGCAGTCTTCTAAGTCAAACTTCTTCAATAAATCCTTGATGTACTTGGTCTGACTGATAAAGATACCATCCTTCCTTTGACTGACCTGCAACCCTAGAAAGAATGTCAACTCTCCCATCATACTCATCTCATATCTGCTCTTCGTGAGTTTAGAGAATTTCTCACACAACTTCTCATTTGTAGAGCCAAAAATGATATCATCCACATAAATCTGAACTATGATAATATCATAACCATGCTTCTTGTAAAACAGTGTCTTGTCCAAGGTGCCTCTAGTGAATTGATTTTCAAGAAGAAATTGTGATAAAGTATCATACCATGCCCTTGGAGCCTGCTTAAGTCCATACCGTGCCTTAAGCAGTCTATAAACAAATTCTGGGAAGTGTGGATCCTCAAAGCCAGGTGGTTGTTGCACATAAACTTCTTCTTCCAACTCTCCATTCAGAAATGCATTCTTGACATCCATTTGATACACTTTTGATAAGTGGAGTTTATATCCACTTGGAGCGTTCCATATCGGCTTAAATTGATTGTCTTGGACTCAAGTTTGTGATGGTTTTGATGTGTTTTGTTTAGTTGTGCAGATTTACGAGAATGTTGATTAAGGTTGATGCTTCTATCGTTTTTGGAGAATAAATTGATTAAAATTCGGATTTCTGAGACGGTTGCGCAGTCTACACTGTTTTGGACATATCTGGAGTTCTAGAAGTCCGTTTTCAGCGATCTTACTGCCCACGCGAAGCTTGGGAGATTTTCTATAATATGGGACAGGTGTTGCACGAGCAGGTTGCGCGTGGTGGGCGCAGGTTGCGCGACAAACAGACTGATGGGCGCAGGTTGCACGCGCACGGTGCTGAAAAATTACAGTTTTTATTATTTTGGCCATATCTTGAGTTTTAGAAGTCCGTTTGAGGCCCGTAAGCAGTCCACGCGAAGATAACGGAATTCTCTATCATTCTAAAGTGGTCTAGAGGTCCAAATACAACTGGAACGGTCCAGAAATACTGAATAAAAGTCAGCTACGAATTTTCCTTAAAAACAGAATCAGTTTAGGAAACGTATTTTGCAGAAATTCTATTATAATTCTGTTTTGGTATTTTCTTGCTGGGCAAGACTTCTAGAGCCTATATAAACACATCCAACCTTTGTAATTTGTATCGTTATCATTAGGAGGAGAACCATTACATATCAATTACTTAGGTTTATTTGTATTTTTTCACACTTTGTTTTTATCATGGTTTCATCAGATCCCATGATGACGAGAGGTTCAATTATGAGCTAATTGTTGTCATGGGATTCTAACGGATTTATTTATGGAGCTTTAGTATCTTGATTGCTTTAAAGATCTGTGTGTGATGTATATCTGATATCCTCGTATGGTTATGCTTAATTGATAGATGCGTCATGAACATCTAATTTGTTAATCTCTTGTGAAGTGAAAGTGGATCTTGAGATTTAGAACTTGCCATGCTAGCATAGGTTCATAATTGTTTATCAATATGATTCGTGGTGTGAGATGAAAATACTTATACTGCCCTGTGTGATCTTAATGGATAACTTGCTCTTCAACCGTTATGTTTTCAAATTCTATAGACATATAGGGTCTAAGCATAATTGGTGTCTATTCATCTTCTATCTCTTTTGTGGATGTATGTTTAGTTTGGTATACGTATGCTGAGAAGTAGCGTATACTTGTTTCGTGTTATCCGACCAGATATCATAACCATTGCAATAGTGATTAAAGGCGTCAGATCTAAGCAAAGTATTTAATGAAGTTAGGATTCCATGGTTTATCTTGTAGAAGTAATTCGATTCCAATTCTCATTAGTTAGTTAATTCTTAGTTTGTTAATTTGCTTTTTAGTTAGATTTAGTTAATTAAAACCCAATTTGTTATTTGTCTTAGCAGTGAATTAAAACCATACATTGTTGCATAGGTACAATACTGAATTAAAAACCAGATCTCTGTGGGAACGAACTTGACTTATATCTATATTACTTGTGACCACGTACGCTTGCGTGATTTAGTGCAAACAAGTTTTTGGCACCGCTGCCGGGGATCATCGGTGTTTTATTTTTGGTTTATGTGCTTGTCAATAGTGGTCGTTAGAGTTCACTGACTCGGATTTCTTTTTCTCATCTATTCTTGTATAGTTCGTTGGTGTTTCAGGTACTTGTCAGAGAGCGTTGACGTTGAAGATGGATTTTCAAACTTACTATGGAGTTCAGCAGGTGGCTAGTGTTTGTGAGCTATGTGCGGGCGCACATGAGACGTATCAGTGCTGGAGCAACCAAGGTGGTATTCAACAGCCTCAGCCATGTAAGCGGTGTTTGGGCGTTCATGATCCCTCACAATATTGTTACTACAAAGGAGTTGATCCATATGTCACTTATGAGGAACAACCATATTTTCAATACCACCCTCAACAGTACCAGCAAGATGTTCCAGATATGTCATATGTCTTTGGTAGTGAAGAGTTTCAACATCAGCAACCTATTTCTACTTTTCAGTCAGATGAGGTTGATGATTTGAAGGAGATTAGGAAGGAGATTAGGATGCTTGTAGAGAATCATGAGAAGTCTATCAAATCTATGGGGACACTAGTTGCTCAAGTTTTGAGTGCCTTGAAACAAGAGAAACAACAATTCATACCAGAGGCAACACCAGAGAATAATGGTGACTTGGAGCAAGGTACGACATGCTTAATTGAGGAAGACAAATTCCAAGGTGAGGTGAGCATTCGCAAGCCATGTGAGGAATTTGATCATGTTAGGATGGTGGATGATTTGGAAAGGGCACTATTTGGGACAGACACTGATGAGCTGCATAAATTTCAAAAATTTGTATGTGCGTACCAAGAGACTGATGACCATGGGAAAGATGCAGGTCTTCTATTTGTCTCAGAGTTTAAAGATGGAGGTAGCGCATTAGACCCAATGGAGGAAGTTCTCTTTGAGTAACCAAAGGCTTCAGCAACTTACATTTACCCTCCTCCATTATATTCAAGCGAAGTCCGTGAATGTGTGCTGTTCTACAAATTGACAGATTTTGGGTCAACGGATGAAGGCATTGGAATAGGACAGAGTTGTTACACGAATAGGCCAAGCGAGGAGAAGTGGCAGAAAGTGTGTCGCCGTGATGACGATGAAGTCTCGCGAAGAGATGACCAGGCCAACTATTATCATCCTTAATGGAAGCTTGGAAGTAACGTCAAGCTATTGACGTTAAAGAAGCGCTTCGTGGGAGGCAACCCACGCTTTTCGGCATTTTTATTTAGGTATGTTTCCTGCTATCCCTTGTATTACCTTCAATTCAATGGGGTCATTGAATATTTTAAGTTTGGGGGATTAGTAGTTGTTGTATTATTGTGTTCATGTAGGATATTATGTTTTGCATCTTAGTAGTAGTAAATTATGCATTTATGTTCGTGTTATCTACGTTTGTTTCATATAGGACATTCTGTTTTTATGTTCGTATATCATGTGAGTTCATAATAGATGCATTTGCACCCATGCTTGATAGGAATTTTGTGTTTTTGACTCTTTTGATTGAGAAGTGATATGCTTTGTTCTTGTGCACACACATACACTAGTAAGTTGAAGCTAGTAGACTTATTGAATGTTGTGAGTAATTAGAAGGACATGAATATGTGCAAGATGATTTAGTTTGCATGCTTTGAATACAAGTAGGTGCGTTAGAGAGATTTTTTGCTTGGGATTGAGTATGTTTTGCCACCAAGTGAGTTTTTGAGCCTTATTGCATATTTGTTGCAATTTATTCGTTTGCTTGAGTGTCCACGGATTGTTTGCATTGCTAGCAGTTGTTTGAGATCTTTCTTGAAACGCATGACATTATTTGACGATTAAAATGATAAAGGCATTAGGAATAACCGCATATTTTCCCATATTACCATACCATGTTTACATGATCAATTAGTTAACCCGTTGAGCTTAATCCTATTTTTTCGGTGACATACCACATTACTTGCCTAGACCTTTTTCTTGTATTGGCCTTATATTAATTTGAACCCATATTGTCAAAGGCTAGTAGAGTGCTTAAGGGAGTAATAAGGTGTGCAAAAGAGGGGTATTGTTGGTCTTACTTTTGGGGGAAATATTGAAGTTGGGTTTGATTGTTTACTTGATAGTCGGAATATGTAATAAATTCATGGGATCATTGTTATTGTTTATATTATTGTTTTATCTAGCTCTCGGAAAAAAAAGAAAAAAAAAGAAGAAAAAGAAAAAAAAATATTATGAGAGCATGTTTGTGTTTGTTGTGATCCTATTTAAGTCGACTAGTCGAGTGTTTTGTTGGAAGAAAAATAGGAAAATTATGTGGGGGGAAATATGGTGTTGTGTATGATTAATTATGGTACTTACTAGCTTTTGACACTTCACCTGATTTGGGTTATTTGACATACCTTGTCCCTAGCCCCATTACAACCCAAATAAAGACCTTTTGATTATCGTCATTGATGTATGTTGTGTTAAGAGTTAGATTGATACCAAATGTCAAACATGCTTATGATTTTGTTGGAATTGAGTGATACACTTACCCTTGTTCTTGAGAGAGTATTCTTTTGTGAGTGGATTGTGAGTGTTTACTTGTTTTTGCATATGAGATCCCGAGTTTTGTCTCAAAGATGTACTCTTGTAGGCTTAGCATGTTTACTAACTTATTCTTACATTTGACATGGACTTGTGAGAACTTATGCATGTTCATTGAGTAGACTATGTGAATACTTGCACTTTCGACACCAAGACATTGCGTATTTACTTTGATTCTTAAGTTGATATGGCATGAGAGGATTTGAAGGTATGGTAGGATATTAGTACTAGATTATTTGCATTTTCATTTAGTTGCATTCATGCATTGCATTGCATTGGATTTTGTGGGTACATTCGCTATAGGCCCTCACGAGACCTTACTCGTTCACTAGGGCTGCCTAGGGGTTTAAAGGGCTTGTTGCATATGCCAAATGCAACCGTGATCACCTACGGAAGTGGTACTAGTTAGTTAGTTAGTTGTAATTGTTTATGCTTGAGGACAAGCATCGGTTTAAGTTTGGGGGTGTGATAAGTGGAGTTTATATCCGCTTGGAGCGTTCCATATCGGCTTAAATTGATTGTCTTGGACTCAAGTTTGTGATGGTTTTGATGTGTTTTGTTTAGTTGTGCAGATTTACGAGAATGTTGATTAAGGTTGATGCTTCTATCATTTTTGGAGAATAAATTGATTAAAATTTGGATTTCTGAGACGGTTGCGCAGTCTACACTGTTTTGGACATATCTGGAGTTCTAGAAGTCCGTTTTCAGCGATCTTACTGCCCACGCGAAGCTTGGGAGATTTTCTATAATATGGGATAGGTGTTGCATGAGCAGGTTGCGCGTGGTGGGCGTAGGTTGCGTGACAAACAGACTGATGGGCGCAGGTTGCACGCGCGCGGTGCTGAAAAATTACAGTTTTTATTATTTTGGCCATATCTTGAGTTTTAGAAGTCCGTTTGAGGTCCGTAAGCAGTCCACACGAAGATAACGGAATTATCTATCATTCTAAAGTGGTCCAGAGGTCCAAATACAACTGGAACGGTCCAGAAATACTGAAGAAAAGTCAGCTACGAATTTTTCTTAAAAACAGAATCAGTTTAGGAAACGTATTTTGCAGAAATTCTATTATAATTCTGTTTTGGTATTTTCTTGCTGGGCAAGACTTCTAGAGCCTATATAAACACATCCAACCTTTGTAATTTGTATCATTATCATTAGGAGGAGAACCATTACATATCAATTACTTAGGTTTATTTGTATTTTTTCACACTTTGTTTTTATCATGGTTTCATCAGATCCCATGATGACGAGAGGTTCAATTATGAGCTAATTGTTGTCATGGGATTCTAACGGATTTATTTATGGAGCTTTAGTATCTTGATTGCTTTAAAGATCTGTGTGTGATATATATCTGATATCCTCGTATGGTTATGCTTAATTGATAGATGCGTCATGAACATCTAATTTGTTAATCTCTTGTGAAGTGAAAGTGGATCTTGAGATTTAGAACTTGTCATGCTAGCATAGGTTCATAATTGTTTATCAATATGATTCGTGGTGTGAGATGAAAATACTTATACTGCCCTGTGTGATCTTAATGGATAACTTGCTCTTCAACCGTTATGTTTTCAAATTCTATAGACATATAGGGTCTAAGCATAATTGGTGTCTATTCATCTTCTATCTCTTTTGTGGATGTATGTTTAGTTTGGTATACGTATGCTGAGAAGTAGCGTATACTTGTTTCGTGTTATCCGATCAGATATCATAACCATTGCATATAGTGATTAAAGGCGTCAGATCTAAGCAAAGTATTTAATGAAGTTAGGATTCCATGGTTTATCTTGCAGAAGTAATTCGATTCCAATTCTCGTTAGTTAGTTAATTCTTAGTTTGTTAATTTGCTTTTTAGTTAGATTTAGTTAATTAAAACCCAATTTGTTATTTGTCTTAGCAGTGAATTAAAACCATACATTGTTGCATAGGTACAATACTGAATTAAAAACCAGATCTCTGTGGGAACGAACTTGACTTATATCTATATTACTTGTGACCACGTACGCTTGCGTGATTTAGTGCAAACAACTTTAAAGTTTGAATGAGCAGCAAATGCCAAAAATATTCTGATGGCTTCCAATCTAGCAACAGGGGCAAATGTCTCATCATAATCAATGCCTTCCTGTTGAGAGTATCCTTTTGCAACCAACCTTGCTTTGTTTCTTACTATTACACCATCTTCATCCATCTTATTCTTCAGAACTCATTTTGTTCCAACAATGGTTCTATTCTTTGGTGCAGGCAGTAGTTCCCATACTTTGTTCCTTTCAAATTTATTCAGCTCCTCTTGCATGGCAATAATCCAATCTGGATCCAACAGTGCATCATCAAGTTTCTTAGGCTCAACCTGAGATAGAAAACAGCCATAGAGGCACTCATTCTGAGTAGCTCTCCTAATCCTTACTCCTGCATTAGGATCTCCAATGATTTGCTCTACAATGTGTGATCTATCCCATTTCCTTGAGTGCTCAGCCTGATTTCTCATTCTTGATGTTGCTTCATCATCCAAATCATGATCATTCTCATTTCCTCCCCCTGTGAGATTGCTACTACTCACATGTGTGCCTTCGATGCTTGTTTCTCCACTGTTGATTGGCACAAATTCTTCTCTTGTGTCATCATTAACTTGAGTTTGTTGAACTTGAGTTTCAACTTCAGTTTCAATCTCTTCATCAGAATCATCTAGATTATCAAACCTTAATGGATCTTTATCTTCATCATTGGCTTCTTCTAGTCCAGGTAGTTTGCTGTCATCAAATGTCACATTTGTGCTTTCCATAATTTTCTTTTGACTGATGACATAAACTTTGTATGCAATTCTTTCCATAGAGTATCCAAGAAAAATTCCTTCAAATGCTTTTGCATCAAACTTTCCAACATATTCAGAATAATCCTTCAATACAAAGCATTTGCTTCTAAAAGTATGAACATACTTTAGAGTAGGTTTCTTTCCAGTCATCAAGTTGTAAGGTGTCTTTCCAGTGTTTTTGTTAATGAGGGTTCTGTTCTGGATATAGCATGCCGTGCTTACAGCCTCAGCCCAAAAACATGTAGGCATCTTTGCATCAAGTAACATTGTTCTAGCAGCCTCAATTAGAGTTCTATTCTTCCTCTCAACAACTCCATTTTGTTGTGGAGTCCTTGGAGCTGAGAATTGCTGAGAAATACCATTCTCTTTGCAGAATGCTTCAAGTATGGCATTTCTGAACTCTGTTCCATTATCACTTCTCAGTGCAATCACACTTGCATTGTTGTCCTTTGCTTCCTTGTCAACTTTCTTTATGTGCTCAATGATTACTTGTGGAGCCTCATCTTTTGATGCCAGAAATTCCACCCATGTATACCTTGTAAAGTCATCAACCATCACCAAGGCATACTTATTTCTTCCTAGTGACATAATATTAACAGGCCCAAACAAATCCATATGAATGAGTTGCAGGGGCTTGGTTATTGATGTCACTGTCTTTGACTTGTGGCTTGATCTTTTCATCTTTCCTTTTTGACAAGCCTCGCACACTCTTTCTTGATGGAATTCAAGTATGGGCATGCCTCTCACTAACTCTCTTTTGACTAGAGAATTAATGGCTTTGAAGTTCAGGTGTGATAGTTTCTTGTGCCACAGCCAACAATCTTCATTTGATGCTTTTGAGTAAAAGCAATAAATTTTGTCCTTGTTTGCATTCTACAAACAGGCTTCCTTTTCTTACTCCAGATAGAGCTAAATCACCAGTCTTCTTGTGGGTGATCAAACATTCATCTTTGTCAAAATCCACCTTGAATCCTCTATTAGTAAACTGACCAACACTTAGCAGATTATGCTTGAGTCCCTTGACTAGTGCTACATCTTCAATGATGACATTACCAACTTTTAACTTGCCATATCCCAATGTGTTACCCATGCTATCATCTCCAAAAGCAACCATTGGGCCAACCTTCTCCTCATACTGTGATAGCAGGGCCATATCACCAGTCATATGATTTGAGCATCCACTGTCCAAAATCCACATGACCTTCTTTTCACTTTCTTTGGCCTGCAAACACAAAGGTATTACTTCTCCTTTGGTACCCAAACAAGTTTGGGTCCATGTGACTTAGAAACAGTTTTATCATAAACAACATGCTTGTCAACTTTCTTGGTGTTAGTCTTCTTGTCACTGTTAGAAGTCTTAGAACCTGAGGTTTCAGACTTAGGTGACAGAGGTACCTTCCTAGCTTTAGGAGGACTCGAAGACTTTGACCTGGTGTAATGTGTGTGAGAATTGTGACTGATGCAACCATCAATGAATTGCCTTCTCAAATTGAAACAACTAGTCATAACATTCATATTGCATGGCATACAGTCAAATTTATCACAAAATGGAGCATCTCTATGTCTTAGAGGCACAGAGCAATCATAGAAAGGTTTGGGCACGCTACCAACAGGTTTCTTGCATGCATGAGTTAAATGATTAGTACTGAAACAGTTCTTACAAGTTTTCCTAGGGGCATTAGGCACATAAGCATAGTTGTTATCTTTATCAATCCCTAACTTGCCATTTCTGTTCTATTTCTTCTTAGTCACTTTCTTCTCTGATTCACTCTTCCCAGCTGGAACAAACTTAACAAACTTCTTAGGTCTTGACCTATCACCTACTAGCTCCTTGGCTTTTGACTTGACACTCTCACTCTTGGAAGATGCTTGTTGTTCATTGGATTGTGCCTCATCCTCATCATTCAACATTTGCTTGATGAGTAAGGCATCCTCATCAATTTTAAATGTTGATTCCTTAAAAATTGGATTTTCAGTCTTTTTCAAAATGTGAGGCACTTCTTCTTGGACAACTGTGTCATCTTCAATGACAACATAGCCTTTTCTCTGTTTAAGAGTGTCATTATCAAGTCCAATAGCAGCCTTGGGTTTTGCTTGAATTTTCTCACAATAGGATTGCACTAGACCAGATGATTTCTTAAATGTTTTCAGTTTGAATTCATTTTCAGCTAATTCATCCCTAGGAGCCTTTTCCACTTGACTAGCACATAGAACCTTATTCTGCAGATATTCTACTTCTTTCTTAAGGTTTTCTACTTGCATAGTAGTTAGCTCAAGTTCCTCATTCTTTTTGGTTAACATTTCATTTCTAGTAGACAGTTTAGCAATTTTTCATTAGAGTGCTTAAGGGAGTAATAAGGTGTGCAAGGAGGGGTTTATTGTTGGTCTTACTTTTGGGGGAAATATTGAAATTGGGTTGTCTACTTGATAGTCGACATATGTAATAAATTCATGGGATCATTGTTATTTTTTATATTATTGTTTTATCTAGCTCTCGAAAAAAAAAGTTAAAAAAAAGAAGAAAAAAATATTATGAGAGCATGTTTGTGTTTGTTGTGATCCTATTTCAGTCGACTAGTCGAGTGTTTGTTTTGAGTAAAAATTATGTGGGGGGAAAATAGGGTGTTGTGTATGATGTATTATAGTACTTACTAGTTTTTGACACTTCATCTGTTTTTGGCTTATTTGACATACCTTGTTCCTAGCCCCGTTACAACCCAAATAAAGACCTTTTGATTATCGTCATTGATGTATGTTGTGTTAAGAGTTAGATTGATACCAAATGTCAAGCATGCTTATGATTTTGTTGGAATTGAGTGATACACTTACCCTTGTTCTTGAGTGAATATTCTTTGTGAGTGGATTGTGAGTGTTTGCTTGTTCTTGCGTATGAGATCCCGAGTGTTGTCTCAAAGATGTACTCTTGTAGGCTTAGCATGTTTACTAACTTATTCTTACACTTGACATGGGCTTGTGAGAACTTATGCATGTTCATTGAGTAGACTATGTGAATACTTGCACTTTCGACACCAAGACATTGCGTATTTACTTTGATTCTTAAGTTGATATGGCATGAGAGGATTTGAAGGTATGGTAGATTAGATTAATTGCATTTTTCATATTATTTGCATTCATGCATTGCATTGCATTAGGTTAAATGGATTTTGTGGGTACATTCGCTATAGGCCCTCACGAGACCTTACTCGTCCACTAGGGCTGCCTAGGGGTTTAAAGGGCTTGTTGCATATGCCAAATGCAACCGTGATCACCTACGGAAGTGGTACTAGTTAGTTAGATAGTGTAATTGTTTATGCTTGAGGACAAGCATCGGTTTAAGTTTGGGGGTGTGATAAGTGGATTTTATATCCACTTGGAGCATTCTAAATCGGCTTAAATTGATTATCTTGGACTCAAGTTTCTTGTAGTTTTGATGTGTTTTGCTTAGTTGTGCAGATTTACGAGAATATTGATTAAGGTTGATGCTTCTATCGTTTTTGGAGATTAAATTGATTAAAATTCGGATTTTCTGGGAAGGCTACGCAGCTTACACTGTTTTGGCCATATCTGGAGTTCTATAACTCCGTTTTCAGCGATCTTACTGCCCACGCGAAGCTTGGGAGATTTTCTACAAATTGGGACAGATAGCAGGTGCAGAGAACGTGGAGAATAAATTCACGCACGTGTTCTTTATGAAGCATTGCTGGGAAATTACTGTTTTGCCCTTTTCAAGTTCTAATTATATTTTGGGCAGTTTTTAGCACCTTAATTAAATTCTAATTGTAATAGAAGGTAAATTCTTGCTGGGCAAGAAAGCTAGAGCCTATAAAAACACATCTAAGCATTGTAATTTGGATGATAGTTTAATTATTGTAACCAGCTTAGATCTGCAAGGGAGAAAAGGAGAGAAGGATTCAACGCTCGTGACAAGCAACGGATCTAGATCTACTTCATCTTTTGTGTTACTTTGGATTATAGATTTGTTTTCTCAACTTTTGTTTTATTAATATTATTGCTTCTTTTATTCATATCTTGTTTATTATCATGTTTTCATCAAACCCCATGACGATGAACGGTTCAGTTATGGGCTAATCGTTGTCATGGGATTCTAACGGAGTTATTTATGTAGCTTAGTAGTTTGATTGCTTTAAAGATTACGTGTGGTGAATTCTTGATATCCTCGTATGGTTAATCTTAATGCTTTTAGATGCGTAGCTAACATCTAAATTGAATTGTTAATCTCTTGTGAAGCGAGAGTGGATCTTGAGATTTAGAACTTGCCATGCTAGCATAGGATAGGTTGATGTTTTAGCATCATGATTTGTGGCATGAATAGAGATATTATGCTGCCCTATGTGATCTATGTGGATAACTTGTGCTTAAACCTCTATGTTTTCAAATTCTATAGAGATATAGGGTCTAAACATAATTGGTGTCTACCCATCTTCTATCTCTTTTGTGGATGCATGCGTAGTTTGGTACTAGTATACCGAGAGGTAACTTTTACTTATTTCGTGTTGTCCGATCAGATATCAAATCCCACATGTGCATTGATTAAAGGCATCAACTCTAAGTGAAGTAGATAATGAAGTTAGAGTCCCATGTTTTTATTCTCATAAGTAATTCGATTTATATTCTTATTAGTTAATTTAATTCTTAGTTTTATAATTTGCATCTTAGTTTAATTTAGTTAATCAAACCCCAAATTTGTTACTTTTCTTAGCAGTGAATTAAAATCATACATTGTTGCATAGGCATATTTACTGAATAGAACCATAACCAGATCTCTGTGGAACGAACTTGAATTGTATTACTTGTGACCACGTATACTTGCGTGATTTTGTGTTAACACATAGTTGCAAAATTCTTGTTCCTCTCCATCACTATCAGAATCATCCCAACACTTCCCTTCAGCAATGTAGGCCTTACCTTGTGTCTGCTTTTTCAGAAGGGCCTCATACTTAGCTTCGAGCTCAAGAAACTCTCTATCCTTCTTTTTAGGCTTTATGCATTCACTGGCAAAATGCCCTAGGTCATTGCATCTATAACACCTTACAGATGACCTATCCACATGGCTGGTTTTGAACTTATTCTTGTTTGGTTTCACAGGTGCCTTTATCTTGTTAAATGAATGGTTTTGGGTTTTAGGTTTGAAGGGTTGGTTCCTCTTGAATCTGATGTTTGGGAATTTTCTGGCCATGAAAGCATATGAAGTATTTTCCATCCCATCTAGTTCTTCAAGAGTATAGAACTCATCTTCCTCCTTCTCCTCAACAGGTTCACTTACCTCAGCTTCAGTTTCCTCATCATCTACTATCTTCTCTATCCTTAGCTGGCTTGTAGATGCTTCTAGGTCTTGAATTGATTTGTTGATAATCAAGGCACATGATGTGTTTATCATTCTGCCTTGGTTGCCTTGGATAGCCCTTTTCTGAAGCAACTCAAGCTCATGAGTCTTTAGAACTCCATAGAGCACATCATAAGTGATTTTGTTCAAATCTCTTTCCCTTAGAGAGATGACCCTTTGCTCTAGATGGTTTGGTGAAGATAGTAGAAAATTCATGTTTAACTCCTTGGTGCTGTAAACCTTGCCATTCATCTGCAACTCAGTAACTAGCTTGTGAAATCTCTCAAACATCTCAGTAATGCTTTATTTGGGTTGTGCCATGAAAGCCTCATACTGTGTGACCAGTATATGTTTCTTGTTTTCCCTCACCTCATCAGTTCCTTCACATAACACCTCAATATGATCCCACATCTCTTTGGCAGATGTGCATGATGCAATGTTTGCAAACATTGACATATCCATGGAATCAATAATTAGTAACATGAGGTGACTGTCAAGAGCAACCTTCTCCTTTTCTGATTCTGTCCATTTGGATGGTTCCTTGGCCTCATAAGATCTTGGAACAGTTGTGGTTCCAACAGTCTTTTCAGGTATTTCTTGTTGTGGGACAAAGGGACCATTCTTGAGAATCTCAGGATACAAAGGATGAGAGGCTTTGATGAACAACATCATCTTTATCTTCCAGAGGTTGTAATTTTCCTTGTCAAACTTAGGAACTTTCACCGTTCCTATAGTCTTTGGTGTATTCGAACTCATGATCGTTTTTCTGTTTTTGAATAAATAGCCCGCTCTGATACCACTTGTTGAGTATTGAATACAGTAAAAGAATATAGAGGGGGGGTGAATGGATTCTTGAACTTTTCTTTGGCTCGAGTCTATGTAGCAGATAAGTGTTTGTGTGTGCAAAGGTGTAGGTGCGGATAAAGAACAACACAAGACACAATATCACTTTAATCTAATGTATTATTAGATAAAGGTTGCTACAATCTGTGGATACAAATGATAGTATTCTCAACTTCGTTTTTCTCAGAAAGATATAGCTTACAATGTATATGAAAAACTTGACTCACAAAGTTGTTAGTTAATGACTAAGGAAGTGAGGCTGTATCCTTATAGAACATGGATACTACCTACTTACTACAAATAAGGTAGCTAAACAAATTACTTTCTAGTCTGTCTATCCTTTTTGAGTAAGTGTCCAAACGGTTACCGATTTGACTTTACAAAGCCTATTCAGATCCACTTCTTTAGCCCTTTGTCTCTTCTATATCTCTCCAAGCTTCCTCGTAGACTTTCCATAGCACGTTACAGATTGTGGTCCATAAAGTGCATTGTCTTGTTGCAGGTTTCAGACTTGTACAATTTCTTCAGTATTTTGTCTCCAAGAATGTATTCGAGAAGTGACTAAGTAAGTGATTCGAGAACTAGAATTGACTTGATCGATAACTCTGACTTCTCGAACACTGTTATATTGACATATCGAACCACTTCTCGAATAGCTCTTTTCTATGGGAATCCTTGAGTTCTCGAATAGAACATTGTGACTTGTCGAATCCCTGAGATCTCGAATAGCTTTCTGAGTCTTTGAGATATCGAATGGAACTTTGACTTGTTGACTCTTTGAGAACTCGAATACCACTTTGACTTGTTGACTTCTCGAGTTCTCGAATAGAGTAGTAGACATATCGAATCTCTGAGATATCGAACAGTGTATTCAGAGATATCGAATAGTGTCTTGAGATATCGAATCCCTGACTTCTCGAATGCCGGACTTCTCGAATAGACAAATATACTCTCGAATTGGTACTTAGGCAAATTCTTCATTTCTTCAAATCCCAACTGTGATTATTTGACAGTCTTCATCTTCATGCTTGAGGCGTGAACCTTGGAACTTCTTTCAAGCATTAATTATTTTTGACTATATAAGTACAGTTACACAACTAGGATTTGGTGCCTATTACAAGTACAGAACAAATGGAAACTCTACAACTAGAGGTTTCCTAAGTTAAGAGGTCCTGTAAGTAATGCAAAGCATCACAGACAATTAGGCTTATTATTTGATATAAACACGCATGCCTCTGTGACTAACAATTGGCATTCAAATCCCTGTGATATTAAAAAGGTATTCTTCAATCATTACAAGGAATTCTTTAGCTCCAAGAGTTCGCAGATAACTTTTAAAGTGGGAAGTATTATTCAATCAAAATTGAATAAGGAGGAAAGAGAATATTTAGAAGATTCTTTTAGATTGGAGGAGATTGAAGTAGCCCTTAATTCTTCAGCAAATGAGAAATCTCCAGGGCCAGATGGAATAAATTTTAGATGTATCAAAATCTTATGGCCAGGTTTGAAGTTCAAGATTCTGGATTGTTTAAATAATTTTGCGGAAAATCTTCAGTTGCCAATTGGTTTGAACTCTTCTTTTATAGCATTAATCCCAAAGATTCTTGATCCAGGAGAAGTCCAAGATTTTAGGCCAATAAGTCTTATAAACAGTAATTCTAAACTGTTTACTAAGTGCCTTACGGATAGACTTAGCCCCTTGATGGCTAAATTAGTCAGTGGTTCTCAATCGGGATTCATGAAGGGTAGGCAAGCAAGTGAAAGTATTTTGCTGGTCAAGGAAGTTTATCATGCCATGAGAAGGGCAAAAGATAGTGATTTTATTCTTAAGCTTGAATTTGAAAAAGCTTTTGATACAATAAACTGGGAATTTTTATGGGATATTATGGAGAAAATGGGCTTTGGAAGTAAGTTGATTGGTTGGATAAAAGCTTTCTTTGAGAAGATTCGAGTATCTGTTCTTATTAATGGGTCTCCAACGCAAGAATTTTCTCCTAAACGAGGTTTAAGACAAGGAGACCCTCTTTCACCTCTTCTTTTTAACCTGGCAGTGGAAGCATTAAGCTACATGTTATCTAAAGTAGTTAACATTGACATCTTCAAGGGAATCTCTTTTCCGGGTAGTGAAGATCAGTTGTCACATCAACAATTTGCTGATGATACAATAGTTTTTGTCAAAAATGATCCTGATTCGATCAAAGGAGTTAAAAGGGTACTTTAGTGCTTTCAACTACTCTCTGGTTTGAAAGTTAATTTCAAAAAAAGCAGATTGTTTTCCTGTAATAGAAATGATTCAAATGTAGACTGGTCTGCATCGCTGCTTGGGTGCTCTGTAGGAAAATGGCCTATGAGGTATTTAGGGATCCCCATAGGTATATCAAGCAGGAGGAAAATCTATTGGGAACCATTAATCAGTAAGTTCAGAGATAAATTAGCCTTTTGGAAAGTAGAGTCCCTAAATCAGGCAGGTAGGTCAGTCCTCATCAAATCAGTTTTAGATAGCCTACCTGTCTATTGGTTTAACACTTCAGTAATTCCAAAAGGTATTTGCAATCAAATTGAGTCAATAAGGCAAAACTTCTTTTGGGGCTCTAAAATGAAAGACCTGTCAGTATTAAAAAAGAAAATGCATCTTATAGCTTGGGCTAAGGTATGTAAACCCAAAGCTGAAGGAGGAATAGGTTTATCCTCTATTGCTCATAGGAATTCGGCACTTTTAGGAAAATGGGTACAAAAATGGTATTCTGAAAGAGATAAGGATTGGAACAAGTGGTCGAGAAAGAAGTATAACTGCTCAGTTGGTGAAAGTATAGAAGAACTAACTGCTAAGAGTGGAATTTCAGATTTTTGGTTGGATATGGGTAATGTGATCTTCAAAACTACTCTCGGAACATTCTTGAAAAGAGAAAATTTTGAGTGGAAGATTAATAATGGAAATTCAGTCCTCTTCTGGGAAGATCTCTGGAATCAAAAAGGTATTCTCAAAAATATCTTTCCTCGGTTATATATTTTGTCAAATTTCAAAGGAATCACTGTTGAAATGTTTGTACAATAATGGGAATGTTATGATCATGATGGCTCAGCATTTTGGTCTCGAAATTTGAGAAATTGGGAATTGGAGTTAGTTGAAGAATTAGATAGGGAATTGCAGAAATTATCATTAAATCCCAGGGATGATAGAATTCACTGGATACCTGGTAATGGACAGTATTCAGTGAAGCAGGGTATTTCATTAACTTCTTCAACAATTCCAGAAAAGAATGTCGTACTTGAAGATATTTGGAAGACTCATATTCCAGCAAAAGTTCAGATTTTTATGTGGAAACTTTTTCTGAATATTCTACCTACGAGGGACTTCCTTGCTAGTAGAATAACAAGCCTTCAAGAAGAGAAAAACTGTTCAATCTACAAAAAAATTTCTGAATCATCGGAGCATATCTTCTGGAAATGTGATATAGCAAAAAGAATATGGAAAAATGTCTAGAATGGTGGGGTTTTCTGCACAAGCCTACGCCTTCAAATCTAAAGGATTCTTGGTCAATGATATACTAGCACAAAGATGAAACCATTCGAAGGGTTTGGAAACTAACAATAATGGCAACATTATGGACTTTATGGCTAAGCAGAAATGAAAGAATCTTTAATGGAGCTGTCACAAATGAGGCTTCCATTATGATTCTTTTGCAAAAACGTTCACAAGAATGGAACTTAGCTTCCAACTACATCTCAAGTGATAATGTAGGATGGTGGGATTTTAATCCAGTGGGAGTTATAACATGGACGATAGATGATTTGAAGAAGAAGCTACTATCATGCGAGTGTGATTTCATTTGTTTTATAGATAGTGCATGGAGTATGGATAAAAATGGCTTTTATTCTTCAGGAGTGGGGGGTGTAGCTAAGAATGCAACTGGAAAAATGCAAATGGTATTCTCTGGCCCTCATATTGCCGATAGTGCTTTCATGGCAGAAACAAAGGCGCTGGAAACTCTACTATGGATCATTGCTAAACATGGTAAGAAGAATTTAAGATTTATGGTTTATTTGGATAATGCTGATCTTGTTTCGGAATTAAAGGAGTTTGTAGCATATAGAAAAATAAGGCTGAATCTGGAAGAGAATGTCAAACAAGACTTATTGTCTCTAAAAATTAGTTTTGAAAAGGTAGACAGAGCTCTCAACAAAGAAGCTGATTTTTTGGCCAAGAAAGGAAAAATCAGTCGTGAATTTTATTCTTATTGGGCCTAATTGCTAAAAAAACCTTTTAAGTACTATACTTAGAGGGTTTTAGTGGCAATTTGTTTTGTTTTTATAGAGGAGGCAGGCCTTTTTAGCTCAAGCGGTATAATGAAACGATAACCTTAGGTAATGAATCGCCTACAGCCTAGGAAACTGTGCAGTTGCATTGGTAATAAAAAAATTTGAGGAAGGCACAAGTTAAGTCTCTTTATATACAGGTGTTACATGTCTACATTCACTCATTGCTAGTACATTAAAGTAGACTCTAGTATCTTTAGAGAAAGGGAAAAAAGAAAATCAAAAAATGGTCGATTTACATCCAAGATGGGAGTTGCCAAGGCGTGGTTGGGTAAAAATCAACGTCCATGGTTACTTATCGGAACAGAGGCTGCCAAATGGAAATATTAGTGGCATTGGAGTAGTGGCTCGAGATCAAAAAGGTAATATTCTCAGCATGCTAGTAGGTTCTTTGGGCAAAGAAAGGAGAAGAAATAATGAGTTTCATGCGTTCATGGAAGGTTTGAAAATGGCTTTTATCAATGACTATCCAAGAGTGACTCTGGAGACTGATCATGTCAATGCTTATTGGCAATGGAAAGACTCATTAGAAGCGGGGTGTCATCCTGAAGATGAATTTATTGTAAGGCAACTAAATACAAGGAGGAGGGATAAGAACTATCACTTGGAGATTCGTTTGGCAGATAATACCGACAACGAAATGGCGTCTTATTTAGCTCAGCATGGGGCTAATAGTTGGAAGCAAATTGTCTTGATCAAACGCCCTTTTGGTAGAATCATTGAAATATGGAATCATGATATGGGTCTTGATACTCCAAATGAGCAAAACAGATGGGTTCTTGAGGAAGATGTAGCTGTGGGTGCTATGGAAGAAGAGGTGCTGAATCCGGAAATGGAAATGGCATTGATAGTCGCTCAGGAAGATGAATAGGTTTTGCATGCAAGCAATGTTTTTGTGGGAATGGAAGCTTGGTGATTCTGCAATTCAGTCTACAGATGGGCCAGCAAACAGGCATGGTGTTGGGCTTTTGTTATGGCAAGTCAGTTAGTTAATATGGGTTTTGGAATTTTGTGAAGTTTAATTATGTTCCGTTATTATCATATCTAGTCTATTATGTTTATTTTGGGCCTGTATACTGAGATTGTTCAGTTACAGTGATATCTTTAAGTCTGTTCCGGATATTAGCTTTATAGCCCAATGAAATTTTCCCGCATTTCAAAAAAAAGATTAAAAACCAAACCAAACATACCCAGTATATCCCGCTTAGAGCAGGGTCTGGAGGGTGATGTGTACGCAGACCTTGCCCCTACTTTTAACGGTAGGGAGTCTGTTTCCGTGAAGACCCCCGGCTAAGTGCACATAAGCTAATAGTGAGTGATATTCACCAGGGTTGTCTAAGATTGGTTATACCTGAGCCCATGGCTTTGAACACATGGGACTTACCTACCAGGGGATTGACTACTCCGCTCTGCAAAACACTCCTGGCCAAGCTCCCTGCAACTGCAAAACCAGAAAACAGCAGACAATAAAAATGAAACATGAGAGCGAAAAGCCAAACTTTTAAGATAAAGCTAACCGAGATAACCCAACTCTGAGGTTCTCCACAACTGAACCGCTCCCTAAAAGAGAATCCACCACTCTGATCTGGCGTCTCCAAGAACACCTATCAACGGTCATGGTCTCATTTAAGTTTAAGGCCTTCAAGTCCATCCTAAGCTGCTCTTCCCACGACCTCCTCGGTCTGCCTCTCCTCCTCACCCCAACAACCGAAAGTCTCTTGACCCTCCTCACCGGGGCTTCAGCCAGTCTCCTACGGACGTGGTCGAACCATCTCAACCTCCCTTCCCTAACTTTCGTAGCCAAAGGCGCCACCTCTAGCTCGCTCCTAAAGACCACATTCGGGATTCTCTCCAACATTGTGCGTCCACAAGACCACCGCAACATCCTCATTTCAGCCGCTTCCAACTTGCTCTCGAGGGCCTTCTTCGCCGCCCAACACTCCGAACCATATAACATCGCAGGGCGGATTGCCGCTCTATAGAATTTCCCTTTCAGCTTTAACAGGACTTTCTTGTCAAACATCACCCCTAAAGCTGCCCTCCACCTTAGCCACCCATCCTTGATACGATGCGAGACATCGTCTCCAATATCACCTTCCTTCTGGATGATCGAACCCAAATACTTGAACTTATCCGTACGGGGGACGATCTGATCTTCAATCCTAACATCCACCCCTTCCTCATTTGGCCTCACCACTGAGGTTGCACCATAGATACTCGGTTTTAGACCGGCTCAAACGCAAGCCTTGAGGCTCTAAAGTAGATCTCCATAACTCCAACTTCTCGTTCACCTCCCCCCTCGACTTCGCCACTATCACGATATCGTCAGCGAAGAGCATGCACCAAGGGACGACATCTTGAATTCCTCGTGATATGACATCTAGGATAAGGGCGAAAAGAAGAGGATTAAGGGCCGACCCCTGGTGTAGCCCAATCTCAACAAGGAAATAACGGGAGTCACCAACTGGGATCCGGATGCAAGAACTAGCTTGGGAGTACATGTCTCGAATCGCCCTAAAGTACGACGACGACACTCTCCTCTCCTCAAGGCTCTTCCAAATAGCTTCGCGAGGGATGCTATCATACGCCTTCTCAAGATCAATGGACACCATATTGAGGTCTTTGCGACGATCCCTGAACTTCTCCATAAGGCATCTGACTAGATGAATGGCCTCGGTCGTCGATCTCCCAGGCATAAAACCAAATTGATTCTCTGAGATTTCAACTTCTCTTCTAATCCGACATTCAACCACTCTTTCCCAAAGTTTCATAGTATGACTGAGTAATTTAATACCCCGATAGTTACTACAATTATGAGCATCACCTTTGTTCTTGAAAAAAGGGACCACAATACTACGCCTCCATTCAGCTGGCATCTTAGCCCCCAAGAGGAGAACATTGAACAGATCTGCTATCCATTGCACGTCAACCTCACCAAGACAAATCCACACCTCAATAGGGATCTGATCCGGACCAACCGCCTTCCCTCTAGCCATCTTTTGAAGGGCACCCTTGACTTCATCCTTGGTGATACGTTCACCGGAGCTGAAAGAACGCACAGACAGAAGAGAGACCTCTTCCTCCACACCGGCACCAGTCCTCCTAGCCTCATTGAAAAGATTATGAAAATACGAACTCCACCTCTCCTTAATAGAATCTTCATTCACTAACACTTGGCCTGAATCATCCTTAACAAACTTAATAGAACCCAGGTCGTGCCGCCCTCTCTCCCTAGCTTTAGCTAGTTTAAATATATCGTTCGCTCCTTCCTTGGTATCTAGGCGCTTGTACAGCTCCTCAAAGGCTTCACTTTTGGCTTTCGCCACAGCCTGCTTTGCCTCTCGTCTCGCCACCTTGTACGCTTCCATCTTCAGAATCCTCTCCGCCCATGCACAACTCGATAAAAGCTCTTTAAAGAGCGCAACTTTAGCCTTTACTTTCTTTTGAACCTCCTCGTTCCACCACCACGACTCCTTAAGACCACTGAACTTTCCTGAGGAAACCCCCACCACCTTCTCGCCCGCACACGTAATAGCCTTCGCCATGTTGGTCCACCTAAAGTTAGCATCTCCACCACGCGCAAAACAACCTTTGTAGAGCAGAGACTCCCTGAATTCGGCCGCCTTCTCGCCATTCAAATCTTTCCAAAGAATTCTTGGTCTAGACTCTCTCGTCCTCCGAACAACTCGGCCCCCCAAGGATAGATCCATGGCCAACAGACGGTGCTGCGAGGCACACGCCTCACTCCGGAACACCTTGCAATCCACGCACGCCCTAACATCCCGCCTGCGCATAAGAAGGTAATCTATTTGAGTGTTGTGCCCCCCACTACTGAAGGTGATCGATGAGGTGCTCAGCCCTCTTCTGAAAAACTGAATTCACAATTACCAACTCCTGGGCAGTAGCAAACTCCAGCAACGTGGACCCACCGACATTCCTGACCCCGAAGCCGAAACCCCCATGTGCGCTGAGATAACCTTCTGCCCTCTCACCAATGTGACCATTGAAATCGCCACCCAACACTAAAAGTTGGTCGTCAGGAATACTTCCGATCAACTCATCTAAACAGACCCAGAAAGCCTCCTTCTCCGAGTCGCCCAAACCGACTTGAGGTGCATACGTACACACCACATTCACCACCTTCTCCCCAACCACAACTCTGACGGACATGATCCTGTCGTTACACCTCTTCACTTCCAAGACGTTGTCTTTTAGATCCTTCGCCAAAAGAACACCCACTCCGTTCCTCGAGTTGGCAAGACCTGAGTACCACAATTTATACCCGTTCGCTTCTCTTGACTGAGCCCCCTTCCACCTAGTCTCTTGAATACATGCCACATCCACTCTTCGCTTCTTCAGCACGTCCACTAACTGCAAAAATTTGCCCGTTAAGGTACCTAAATTCAAACTGTCAATACGCAAATTACGAGACATCATCAAAACAAACGAGCAAAAACACACAATTCCCACCTAAATGAAGGTAAAATTAATATCACAATTTATATGATAGACAGCAATAATTAATTACGGTATGGGACTCAGCAATAATAAAATGAAACAGAAAATGCAGAGCTAACAAGGTTCGATTAGCAAACAGAATGAGTTTAAAAAAACAAGAAGAAGCAGGTGGTGGGTCTCTTGATATTCTACACGAACTGAAGTACAACAACGAAATCGAAGAAAAACCAGGGCTTGTGTTTGGTTTAGACAGAAAGAAAGAAGAAGGGAAGGAAAGGGGTTTGTGTTCGTGGAGAAGAAGTGAGAAATTAAAATTAAAAAAATGAAAGTGAAAGAACTGGGTTTGTGAATCCTTTTTCGGTTTTAAAATAGTTTAGGGGAAGGAATAATTACAGTATGAATATGTAAAGGAGATGAGAGAAAAAGCTATGCTGAGACTTAATTTAATGTTCCGGCGTATGCCGGTCATTGGGTACGATCTGGGACAAAGAAAGCCGTTAACGACTAGTTTTTCTTTTTGGGAAATATTGAAAAGAGAAAAGGAGGAAGGAGAGTTTAAGTTTAGATTCTGGAATGTTAAATAAATCCAACGTAGAACTTACATCCCAGTGAAATAATAAAGATAATGTAGGAAAATGTACAAGGCCATAATGTTAAATATGATATTATTTTGCTCTTTAATTAAAACATCTCCAACCATTAAAAATTATTAGGTAAAAGTGTAAATTATATGCCATATATAAAGAATTTTAGAAAATATGTAAAATAATTTTACCTCTACTTTTATCTAAAATTATAACCAATCCATTCGTATTGGTTATAGTTGTCGAACCACTAGAAACCTGTAAAAAAAACTCCACATAATCTACTACCATATTAAAATAATATATTTTATTTTTAACAACTTAAAATAACAATAATATATTTATTTTCATTGGAGATGTTCTTACAAACGTCATCGCATATTATTTTCATTATTTCATACGCTCTTAAAAATTATAGAACGGTTTAAAACTTGAACATCACTAATCACCAACCTTTATCGCGTTTGTCGTTAGTTAAAAAGAACTTTACCGTTTAAATACCACTCATTGTTAATTACAGTATGTTACTGGTTGTGACGACTGACAAGTACCCGTGACCGTGAGAAATGAGGATAATGAAATACAGTAATAATTAGACATTTTTTTCTTAGGGCATCTCTCATGTACCATATTTCTTACCTATAATTGACATAGATAGATAAATATAAGAATTGTAGTTGAAAATGGCTATTTCAATGCTACTTTCCATTCTTCATAAGTTTTTGGGGAGAGAAAAAGCGCTTGGGCTTTCATTTTAGTATTGACTTATGGCTTATATGGTCATAAGCACTTATGGGGGTGTTTGTTAAAATAAGTTTTAGCTCAACTTGTAACTTATAAACTCATAAGTTGAATATTTTTTTTTTTTTTACAACAAGTTGAATGTTAAGAATCCTTAACTTTCAACTTATAACTTACTCTCGATCTACGCAATATATAATATCATTCAAATCTTCAAAATCATATATCTCTCGATCCATTCATTAGAAAATTGATATGTATATATCAAATTTCCCTATTCATCGAGATCTATCCATTGATATCCATTGTTATATATAAAAAACAAATATTTTGAAAATTATAAAAAAAAGTTAACTTATAAGTTCTGATTTACCCAAACAGTCTACTGATTATAAGTTCTGATTTACCAAACATTCTACTGACTTATAATCTCTGCTCTACTTATCACTTATATGATATAAGTGCTTATAACTTTATAAGTCATAAGCTACTTATTTTAAGATATCCCAAACATACACAAAGTTGAATCCCATGTTGGGAAGTAAAAAGTGAAGCCTTTGTATGTTCTAGTTAATTGACCTGTTTGGCCAGACTTAAAATAAGTTTTGTGGACTAATTTTTGGGTAAAAATTTCATATTTTGATAATTTATTTTTATACAAGTATTGTTTGAGATTCTATAAGTTCCAAAAAAAAGTTAACCTTTTTAAGGATAAAGTTAAAAATATAACTTTATCTTAAAATAAGTTGACTTATTCTAAAAAAAGAGTTCCCCCAAACACCCCTAATATCTTGTTTCCCCCTTTTCCTTCTAATCCCCCTCTTCCGCCTATTTTCCCTACAGTCCTTATTCTTCTTCATCATTAAATATTATTTTTGAAAATTTAGGAAATCAATATAGACAATATTATTGGAGTAAAATAGAATATTTTTTTATGAACAAGAAAATTTATTAACATTCAAACATTGGAACTCGGTCGGGATAAATCTCCAAATGTCAATTACAACTTCATTGTGAAACGAGTTAAACAAATAACCGTTCTGTTTTCATATCGCTTAACACATAGAATATCTAAATTCTTTAATCAAAAAAGTATTAAAATGACACCTCGAGCAATCCAACCTACATCAACTATGAAACTAGTAGTATCGCAATTGACCTTCACATAAGCACCATCTGTAACTCAATGTTCAGAACTATCAGTTACATCAACTGATATTGGAGCAACAAATCACTACACCATATATGGTCTTTACCAACATTCGAAAACGATGTTGCCACGAAAAATTTTGCCTTAGATGTCTAAAATCAATTAAAATAGATATATGCCAACATCATAGCCTGATGTTGCCCTTCATGTTGTCTTAGATGCAATTTTTCTCTCAATGCCAACACTTATATGGGTGTTGCCTTAGGCATCCGAAAAAGCTCAAACACTACACCATATTTCTCTTTATTTTATTAAATGTAAAAGGTAATTTTAAAAAAATTCAAAAATTCTTTAAAAAAAATATGATTGTAATAGCCGGCACAATCACTTGTGAAAATTAGGACGGCCAAAATAGTGTGCTATCTAAAATCAATGAGTCGTTATTTTTAAATATTAACATATTTATTTTATAATTTTCTTTCAAAATTTTATTTACTTGTTAAATTTAAAATGGCATGTTTTATATATATAAAAAGAAAGTACATAAACATATTTGTAATAATATTAATTAGGAAAATTCAGAAAAATTTATTATTATTTTTAAAAATTAATTATAATATTTATTTATTAAATTTGAAATGCATAATTCTAACAATAAAAATAAAAATATTAATAATACTATAGAATGAAACACATACCCGTGAAATGTTAGAGCGGCAAAAGACACCGCCCAACAATTTCATTTTTGGCTCCCACACAAAATAATACCGCCCTAACAAAAACTCTCTTTCACTGTAAAATGTCTCTCTTTCTCTCACTTCTTAAATTGTACGTATCCCCAACTCTCAATCTCTCTACTTCTTCAAATTAGGGATTTTAGTTATTCTAAAATCCCCAACTCACTACTTCAATTTCTCAATTGATTTGAGACTGCGATTGAAGCTTTGGTCTTCAAATTAGGGATTGTTCAAATTAGGGGTTTGTATTACTATGTTCAATTGATTCTATTTTTTCACTTAAACGTCAACTAATCGATCTCTCGCTTCGATTTCAGGGCTTCTTCAGTTTGGGATTTGCGTTTTAGGGCTTGGGAGCTTTCAATTAAGTGGATTTAGGCTTTTCTTTGGTTTGAACTTTGAGTTGTAGGTATGTATATTTTGAGTGGATGAATGTAAGTGTATTTGGATATATTGGGTTTGTATATATATGTGTGTATATTTTGTTAATTTTTTCAGTGAATGTGGTTTGAGAATTTTTATTTGTTACTTGTTTTGATATGCAAGTGTTTATTAATACTCCTTTGTTAGTATTTATTTTTAGTACTCCTTTGTTTTTGAAACAATTTTTAGTACTCTTTTATTTTTTTATTAGTAATTTATCAATGGTTAAAGAAGATTAAAGTTGTGTTATTTTTATAGTCTGAGAGCTGAAAGTAATTTATCAATGATTAAAGAAGATTAAAGCTTATTTTGGTGTGTCTGCAAGGAGTTGTCAAGAAGGTTGTTGGACTTGGTGGTTGGCATTGGCTGGTAATAATCCCGTCTTCTATTTTTTTGCCTTTACTTATTCACTATGTTGTTTTTCCTATATTTTATTCTTAATTACTTTAATTCATACTTTCAAATGCTTGAAGATTCTATCTTGCTGCTTCATATATGGTCCTCTTGATAATCATCTATACTAGTACTTAACTATCTTGAGGCCCATTAGTTCTAGCATGTAACCATTGGCGTACTTTAGTAAGGTGGTCATATAATTGTCTAGGTAGTTGTTTAGCTGTCTGGCACAAAACTCTGATCCGTCGTAGCTACTTTAATGTTATAAAGAAGGATGCATTATATAAAATCTTCATGATATCTTTCATTGTCAATGAATTTGACACCAGCCAATGATCATTTTGCTGTACCCTAGATTGTATTTTTCTAGTTTTCTGCTGGCTAATGGGGTTTATTCTTATTCTATCAAGTTGTTGCTTAGAAGTGGCCGCAATTCTGAGGAAGCTATGATGATCCTGGTTATAGAGGCATAAAAGAATCATCCAACATTGATAATAAAATATCCTGACGTATTCTTGTTAAATTTTAAGTCAGCCAAGTAGTATCCAATGACATGTCCTTGGCATAGAGATGCATTATTAGTTTTATTGCCTATATTGATTGAATGTCACAATTCTGTTGTAAAACTAGTTGAGAAACTTTTGTACAGGGGATTAGCTTGCTTAATGATCAGTTGTTATTCCTATGTTGGTGCAGTTGGCAATAGTTGTGTTGGGATTTATGGGTGATAGTATAGAGACAACTTAACTATATTTCCCTGTACTTAGTTTTTACTAAGTTGAACATACTGTCACAGCCATAGTATGTCTTCGTATTCGAATAATTGATGTCATGTAATAAATGAATGATTTGGGAGAAGTTCATATGTTTGTTCAAGCCTCAAGGAATACATCCAGAAGACAACAAGAATAAAAGTTACTGTCATGTCCCTGACAGTAAGGTTACAAGAAGACAAATGTTGCAAAGTCACGACAAAGCTACATCTGACAGCAACATTGGCTGAAGCAAGAGACAGTAACATTCTCACACTTGACAGCAAGTCTGGAGTTCCGATAGCAACATTGGCGGGAGCTCGTACTGTCAACCACTGAATATTCCTTTGACAGTAGACTCTGCAGTTAAGGTTACTGTCACCTTGAATTATTTGAATTGGGTATTTTCTCAGTCAAAGCCCGTGACAGGTTACATGTTCAAGAAACAAATTTGCTGCAACACACTATCGTTTGTAGCAGACCCGCAAGACTACGACAGAAGCTTAAGAGATTCACAAGACAAGGCTGGTCAATTCGAGGAGTATGTAATATCCACATCTACTAGAATTGTATTAGCTAGAAATAAAAAGAATCTAGGTTGCTTTACTTATAAGGTTTATCCTGTCTGTATAGCAATTTGGGAAAGTCACATGGGTATGCAACTTGTAATGAGCTGCCACTTGAAAATGACAGCAGCTCAACACCTCATGCGATAGGGACAACAGAGTATCTTAGTCTACTTAGATACATCTTAGATTCTTTTCTATTCATGTACGCACACGAAGCAATTTGTATCTCTTGTGATATCGAAGCTAGAGAAACACTCTCTCCAGGTTGTAGCAACACTTCACACAAAATAAATAAAACATTTATTTCGTGAGAAATCTTGTTTCACTTATTGCTTGCATACATCTACTGATAATCTATAATCTTTATTTTCGTTGTTGATTTAAAGATTCGATTTTATCAGTATTGCATTCAACCCCCCCTTCTGCAATACTCCGGGACCAAAAACTGGTATCAGAGCGTAAAGATTGATACACAAATCTGAAGATCATGATGAGTGTTCAGATGTCAAGTGGAATCAAGATTCCAGTCTTTGATAAAGAGAACAACAATTTCTGGAAAAGAAAGATCTTGTTATTTATCAAAGCTGCCCATCCACTGTATTTGGGAATCCTTGACAACGGCCCCTTCATACCTCAGAAAGAAGTAGCTGCTGCTACTGAGAATGATGAACTCATTCCAGCCCACTGGGATGCAAAGAAGCCTTCAGAGTACACTGAGTCCGAAAAGGAGAAAGTATTCTTGGATGACTATTTACAACTCATCTTGCTCGATTCACTTACATTAGACAAAGCCATGTGTGGTAATGTCATGGGATGTAGATCTGCAAAAGAGATGTGGAGCAAGATAGAGCTGCTGTGTGAAGGAAGTGAAGAAGTTCGCGAGAACCAAAGACAAATTCTTGTATCACAATATGAAGCCTTTATGGCTAAACCAGGCGAAGAACTCAGACACATGTTTGAGAGGTTCAGTAAGTTGATAGCTGAGTTACAAATTCATGGGAAGTTCTATGATAGAAAGGAGATTAATATCAAATTTCTGCTCACTCTCCCTGAGCATCTTGAGCACAAAGTCACAGCCATAAGAGAGGGAAGAAACTTGAGTGATGTCTCTCTTGAAACTCTCTATAGTGTGCTCAAATCATACGAACTCGAGCTTTTTCAAAAGAGAGCTATTCAAACTTGAACCAAAGGAAAGTTACCAAACATGTCAGGAGCCCTCATAGCTCATGAACCACAAGTAGCTTGTCCAAGTGAACCATCACAAAGTTCACAACCAACACAGATGCCATCTTTGAAGATTAAGGAGGTGTTGGATGACGAGGAGAAGGTGGTTGTGTAGCTGAAAGATGTTGAAGATGAAGACTTCTACACAGTAGAAGAGATTGAAAGCATGGATAATCCAACCATGGCTTATATGGCTAAGAGATTGAAGAATATCAAGTTCAGAAGGGACAAGTCATACAAGCCACAGGGTCAATCATCTAAATTCAACAAGGGAAGTTTTTTAAGGCCACTGGTGGAGCCACAAGAGGAGGATACAAGACAGGGTTAGTGGATAGGTCGAAGTTCAGATGTTACAACTGCAATGAGCTAGGTCATTTTGCTACTAAATGCAGAAGACCAAGACAGAATCAAGGAAAAGGATCTGGAAATCAGTTTAAGAGGAATCAAGGGAAAGCCTATGTGGCTGAAGGAAAATGCTGAGATGATTCAAAAGATGAAGAAGAAGAGGAGTTTGTGAACTTAGCCCTCATGGCTAAATCTGATGAAGAAGCTTCAAGTTCATCAAATCAGGTACCATCTCTAGTCCTACTTGATATGTCTAAAACTAAGTATAAGCATACCATTGAGGATTTAAGTGCTGAGATGTTTAACATTCATGCTAGTTTATCTGCTGCTCACGAAGAAATTGCTAAGTTAACTTAACAGAATGAAACTCTCAAATCTGAAAATGAAATATTGTTGCTAAGAACCAGTCCCCTAGATTCATTAGCTCAAGAGAATGCTAGATTGAAGAATGATATTGTCTGTGCTAAGGAAATAGAAGAATTTCTCAGGAGTCAAATTGCAGAAAACGAGTTTAAACTCAAAGCTTTTAGAAACTCTTCTAAGTTAGTCCAGGAATATCATGATAATCACACTGAGAATCAAAAGGTAGGTATAGGTTTCGAGTATGGTAGAAGGCGTGGAAAGGCAATTGCTCTTGATGATAGTGATACTGTCAAACCTCAAATTCTCAAAAGAGTTTGCAATCTGATTTTCAAAAATCTTCAAGCCGATTTTGATGAAACCTCCTTGGTCATCAAACAAGAGCTACTTGATGAAGATGAGTGCATTGATAGCACACTGAGCAAAGGAAAAGATACTGTCAAGTCCCCCATGATAGAAACTCTACCAAGCAATCAGACAGAATGTTCTAAAGTAGCTGAGAGCAAGGATGAGACAGAAACTTCAAAAGATACTGTCAAGAGAGAACCCAAGACAGCAACTTTCAAACCTGTTGTCACGATAGAGGCAAAGAAAGGTACTGTTAAGGGTGGCTCGATAGCAACTTCAGAACATACTGTCAAAGCAAATGCCTACAAGCCTAAGAATAGGAATGGTAAGTTAGGGATTGATAAGAAGAATGGATATAGTCATGTTAAGGATGCCCCTAGGAAGCTTTGCAATAATTGTGGATCATCTGATCATTTAACATTTGTTTGTAAGAAATCCAAAAAGGATAAGGTTAATGTGTCCAATGTTAGTGGTAACTTAGATAGAACCCCCATTATGCAAAGAAGTTTGGATGTCTGTAATAACATTGATTGTATTCCATGCAAAATTGTTGTTATGAGTACTTGTTTCAATCTGCCTATTCTATCTACTGAAAGATGCTCCTATCTAGAAACTGCTGAGACTTCTGTGCCTTCCTATGTTGGTAAAAAGGCAGCTTCCACTAAGAGAAAGACTAAGTCTAACTCTAGAACCAAGTGGACAGCAAAAGAAATTAAACAGGAGGATTCTAGTGTTGATTTAAATGTGAAGCAGAATGATATGAACAATGATGCTGTAACTGCAGGACCCAACAGAGTTTGGGTACCAGATGCAAATTAAAATCATCTATTTTGCAGGGCAAGAAAAAGAAGCAGGTCATGTGGATCATCGATAGTGGATGCTCCAGGCACATGACTGGTGATATAGCCTTGCTATCAAATTTTGTGGAGAAAGCCGGCCCAATCATAACTTTTGGAGATAACAGCAAAGGTTACACTGTAGGATATGGCTGTTTGGAAATTGGAAATGTTGTCATTGAAGATATTGCTCTTGTTGATGGATTGAAGCACAACCTACTCAGTGTCAGCCAGTTCAGTGACAGGGGATTCAAGGTTGATTTTGATATGATGGTTTGTGATATCTATCACAAGAAAGATCGAAGCCTCTCTTTGAAAGGAGTCAGGAAAGGAAGCTTGTTTGTTGCAGACTTAAATTCTGTCAATAAAGTCAAGGCTTACTGTTTTTACAGTAAAGCATCAGTTGGTGAAAGCATGCTTTGGCACAAGAAGCTCTCACACCTCAATTTCAAGAATATGAATATTCTGATGAAGAAGGATTTGGTGAGAGGACTACCTCAACAGGAATTCTGTCAAGAAGGACTATGTGAGGATTGTCAAATGGGCAAACTGAAAAGATCTGTGCACAAATCAAAGCAAGTGAATACCAACACTGAGCCACTCAAATTAATTCACATGGATTTGTTTGGCCCAGTAAATGTTCAATCTCTTGCAAGAAAGAGATATGCCCTGGTAATGGTGGATGACTACTCAAGGTACACTTGGGTGAAGTTTTTAGATACGAAGGACGAAGCTGCTCAAGAAATCATTGATCACATAAGAGTTCTTGAAAGAACCCCCAATGCTCAAGTTCAATATCTGAGAAGTGACAATGGTACTGAGTTCAGAAATGCCACACTAGGAAACTTCTGCAAAGGAGAAGGCATTGTCCAACAATTCTCCACTGCTAGGACACCACAACAAAATGGAGTTATAGAAAGGAAGAACAGAACTCTCATCAAAGCTGCAAGAACTATGTTGAATGATTCTAAACTACCAACATACTTCTGGGCAGAAGCTATTAATACAGCTTACTACACACAGAACAGAACCTTGATCAACAAGACTCATGGAAACACTCCTTAATATCTGTTAACAGGAAAGAAACCTACTGTCAAGTACTTTCATGTATTTGGAAGTAAGTGTTTCATGATGATTGACAACCATGAAAGAAAAGGAAAGTTCGATGCTAAAGCTTATGAACGTATTTTCATGGGATATGGATTGGAAAGGACTGCCTACAGAGTCTATGTCATTGATCACAAAGTCATTGAAGAAAGTGTGAATGTCACATTTGATGAAACCAAATTCCCAGGACTGCAAGAGGATGGTCAAATGGAGCCTCTTGGATTTGAAAATCAAGGGTATTTGGAAGAAGAAGAAATTGTTACTGACGAACCTACTGGTACTCAGGATATTGAGTTTGAAAGAATTGCTGTCAACACCAATGATGCCACTCAAACTCCAGCTCAATCTCTAACTATATCAGCAAATCATCAGAATGAGAATGATTCTGGAGATGTTGAAGAACATGAAGGAGAAAACATCAATGGTGGAGAGTCAGCCCCTCAAAGAGGAAATGATGAAGCAGATCAAGAAAGAAGATTGCCCAGAACCACTAAGTAGAACAGAGATCACACTAGCAATCTAATCATTGGTGATCCCACTACTGGTATAAGGACGAGGAGAAATATTTCTGCTGACAGCATGTTTTCATGTTTCCTATCTCAAACTTAGCCAAAGTCAATCGATGAAGCATTGTTGGATTCAGATTGGGTGATAGCCATGCAAGAAGAGCTAAACCGATTTGAGAGAAACAATGTATGGAAGCTGGTTCCTAGACCCAAAGGGAAGTCAGTAGTTGACACAAAGTGGGTTTTCAAAAACAAGTTGGATGAAAGTGGAAATGTGACAAGAAACAAGGCAAGGCTAGTAGCTAAAGGTTACTGTCAATAGGAAGGGATCGATTATGATGAAACATTTGCACCTGTTTCCAAACTTGAAGCTATTCGGATATTTTAGCCTATGCTGCACACTGTAACTTCAAAGTGTTCCAAATGGATGTCAAGAGTGCCTTTCTTAATGGAGAATTAGAAGAGGAAGTGTATGTTGAACAGCCACCTGGATTTGAGGATGCTGAATTGTATGACTTTGTCTACAAGTTGTTCAAAGCACTTTATGGATTGAAGCAAGCCTCTCGAGCTTGGTATGAAACTCTATCTACTTTTCTCATTGAGAATCAATTTACAAGAGGTGTAGTGGACAAGACACTGTTCTACAAGCACCATGGCAAGGACATCATTCTGGTTCAGATTTATATTGATGACATAATCTTTGGTTCTACAAATGAGAAGCTGTGTGAAAAGTTTTCATCTCTTATGAAGAGCAAGTATGAGATGAGCATAATGGGAGAACTGTCATTTTTTCTAGGTCTATAAATTCATCAAAAGGATGATGGTATCTTCATAAGCCAATCGAAATATGTCAAGGAACTTCTCAAAAAGTTCAACATGGAAGATGCATCACCTTCCAAGACACCTATCTCTACAGCAACCAAACTGGATTTGAATCCTAAAGAAAAGAAAGTGGATTCTAGTACCTACAGAGGCATGGTGGGATCGTTGCTATATCTAACTGCTAGCAGACCGGACTTATGTTTGTTACATGTCTCTGTGCAAGGTTTCAAGCTGATCCAAAAGAATCACACTTAGTAGCAATCAAGAGAATCTTTAGATATCTCAAAGGTACTCCAAACCTAGGCCTTTGGTATCCTAAAGATACTGGATTTGACTTGGTTGGTTATTCAGATTCAGACTATGCTGGATGCAAGATTGACAGGAAAAGTACAACAGGAAGCTGTCAATTTCTTGGTGGAAGATTAGTGTCATGGTTTAGCAAGAAGCAGCATTCTATATCTACCTCAACTGCAGAAGCTGAATATATCGCAGCTGGAAGTTGCCGTGCTCAAATTCTTTGGATGAAAAATTAGCTAATGGATTATGGTTTAGAGTTGTCCAATATTCCTATTTATTGTGATAACACTAGTGCCATAGCTATCTCAGACAATCCAGTTCAACACTCCAGGACAAAGCACATTGATATCAGACATCATTTCCTAAGAGAGCATGTTGAAAGAGGAACTGTGAAGCTGATTTATATTCCAACAGAAAAGCAACTTGCAGATATTTTTACGAAGCCACTAGATGAAGCAACCTTCAACAGGTTGGTAAGTTTTTGAATTTTGAATGCTAAATCTGGTATGTTAACTTACTAGTTTTTACATTTTCAATGTGGTTAAAATTGCAGCTCGTGACCTTAACTTTCAATGTTACTGTCATGAGAAGTTACTGTCCTATGTGCTACATGTTTACTTGACAGCATGTTTGCTATGACTATGCTAAATTCAAATCACATGCCTGTTTAAATTTTGTAATGAGTAGTCACGTGACATTAACTTATTTCATACGCCTGCTTAGTGATAAGTATTCGTGTCATTTGAAATGACCCCGGGTATTTGTCAGTCTTTTTAATTTAAAAGTAAATTACTTCATTAAAAAGAGGAAGTTGGGAGCTGTAGAGTCACTTATTGTGTTATAAATAAGACCAAGGCTAAACCCTTTGTTCTCACTTAACACACTAAGAACTCTAGAGTCAACATGAGCAAGAGGAAAGCAGAAGAAATGTCATCGTCAACGGCGCCAGAAGCAAGCGGAGAAGTGAAGCCAGAGCCTCCCAGTCTCAAGAAGGAGATGGAGATAGCCGCTACTAATGAGCGGCTTGATCTTTGGGTAGATAAGTTTTATACTTATCTCGAAGAAGAGGGGATCTCCGATCAAAAGAAGATGGAGAAGATCGCGGAAAGGCTGCTGCTAAAAGCTTTTCCCAACTTAAAATAATTTTCAGTTTTTAAAGAACTGCTTGCATTATTTTAAGTTTTTAATTAATGAAAGGACCGTTTTATCTTCTTAGTATTCTTGCATGTCATTCATTATCATCTTCTCATCATTTTCTATCTGCGAATGTTGTCTGTTTGACTGTTTGTGTGTATGGATGTTTGTGGATATATGTTAAAACCAACAAATATGTGCCTAAATCGATTAAAAATGCTATTTGGTAATTTTCGCTAAAGCAATAGGCAAAGTCGATTAAAATTCATGACATAAATTATTTCCGCTTAAGTTGCTGTCAATAAGTGAAGATGCTGTCACGATGTGCCTTGACAGCAAGTTTCTTAGACGACACAATGGAAAAAGTCTCTGTCATGAAATTTAAAGGAAATTGTATAAATTGCTTAATGATGACAGTATGTTCTTGCAACGATATTACTATCAAGCAAAACCTGTTGTCATCCTCTTAAAATTACTAATGAATTTGTTACAGCGCACATGTTACTTTCAAGATTAGTGGACCGAATTAATTAGGATTTTACCTCCACGATTTACAGCCACTAAAAAGTAACTACACACGACACCACGTGACTGATTAATGGGCTAAGACAACGCTACTTTCCCTTTCTCAGTAAGACATTTGCTATTTTCATGTAAGCAACTGTCAAACACACAAACACATAACTTTCAACAGAATCTCTCTCTCTCAAAAGTCAAAATCTCTCTCCGAAGCTCAAAGCAAGAAATGGCACCCAAACAATCCTCTTCTCAAACTAACTTTGCTGGTATTCTCACTGCTGGAGATGCTGGTGAAGGATTTAAAGGACTCGTATCCTTTATCAACAAGTCATATCTGGGTCATGCTATAACATCTACACCATCCTTAAACCTAGAAAGACTTGAAGAATTCTGGAACAATGTCTACGTTCCATGAGGTGCAGGGAAGGACACCATACAATGCAAGATTAAAGGAGTTACCTCATCCTCACAATCAAAGGCATCAACGAAGCTTTGGGAACTGGACTGCAAGCTAAAGAATCATACAAGGAACTTGCAAGTGATGAAAACCTAAAGAAGTTTTTCTTGAAAATTGGGTATTCTGGTCCTGTTCTTGAAGAGGGTACATCAAAATGGTACTCGACTGGTGAAATGGACAGAAAGCATTTGAGGAAAGAATGGAGCATGATTTTTGATGTCATGGTGAAGGTTTTCTCAACCAAAACCTCTGGATGGAATTGAATTCCCTCCTATATCAAGAAGCTTACTCACTCTCTTATCCATGGATACAAAGTGGAAGTAGGAAAGTTGCTTATGAGTCAACTCAAGTCAGCTCTGAGCAGGAAGGTACATGTTTATCCTCACTTTCTTACTATGTGTTTGAATTCACTATGTGGTATTAATGATAATGCATCTCTCACTATAGAATGTAATGTTTTGAAAAGAAATACACACACATCACTCAATTCATAAAATTCAAATGCACTTATTCCACTCTGTTTCACCAAGCACATGGCTGATCAAGAGCCTCATCTTGATGTAGCACTACCCTCTGGGTATGTTATCTTCTCCCTTGAGAATGAAGCTGAATTAGATCCAAATTCAGCTAACCCACATTCTACTTCATACATTCCTATCATATCCTCTAGACAACCAAAGACCCCAAAAACAACTTTGCAAGAATCCAAGAAAAGACCCTTGGAAACTGGTGTTGGTAGTAGTTCTGAGAATGTTGAGGGAGAAACTGCACTTGATGCAGCAAATAAGGATGTTATTGAATGTGAACCCACAGTGGTTCCTCTTGAGCCTAAGAAGAAGAGAGCTAAGAGGACCAAAGCCACTGTCAGCCACCCCACAGTCTCACAAAACACTGTGGAGGATAAAAGGGAATCAAACACATCCCTAAGTGCTTCTTCTCAACAAGAAGTATCTATTGAAGCTGGCCTGTCTCCCAAGGAATCCTGTAAAGAGTCAGCACAATCTCATGTACTCACTCATGAGGAGCCTACACTTGCAGAAATGCACACAGAGATAGGGCACAGTAAGGGTCATGAAACTTCTATTCTTGATGTTCCACAAGTTACCCCTGTGGAATAGCCAAAAATCTCTTCTAAACCATCATCTTCTTTCTTCTCTAATCCATCAATTGTTTCTTCTCAACAACCTAGAGAAGGGGACAGTCCAATCCCTTCAGGTTTTGATCATCCATCTCAAGTCATGGATGAGCCCCCATCAAGTGGTCCACAAGAACCCATTTCTCAAAGTGAAATGGACACCACTCACTCAAACACTGAGCAAGATCAAGATGGTACTCTGCCAGAAAATGAAACAGCCAACATCTTGGTCGAACTCTAAAGAGCAACTGACCTTCAGGAAGTTGCTGTCACAGCCTCAGCTGCTGTCAAAGACACCACAAAAGTTGTTGTCAACCCACCTGTGGACAGTAACATTTTGGGTAAAGATGCTATCACCTCTACACGGCTTGATCATGATGTTGTCATTGTTGAAGATGCTTCAGATGATGATCAACTAACTATCTCTGCTTTAAAGGTACAATCTAAACTTTATACTTCTTCAACGAAAATGCATGGAAGTACTGCTCATACTCATGCATCTAGATGAGTGAGGGAGTGAAAAGAAAAAGAGAGATAAAAGAAAAAAGAGGTGAGCATAAAAATGAGAGGCAGCCAAACGAGCTGGCAAAAGGTGAGGGACTTGAGCATGTCCAGAGTGAACTTGAGGGAACCCCACACACAAAGGCACTAGGCCTTGAGAGTCATTCTGTGAGGAGTGATGAGATCACTCAGAAAAACAATGAGTGTATGAGAAACCCCATAGCCTCCTTGCCCCAGTTTCTTCCTTTATATCCAAAAAGGTTGAGAACTGGTGGTCCTTCTAAACAGGCTGAATCAAGGTTAAAATCCCTTGAGGGCAGATGTGCATCCATGGAAGCTAAACTTGATGCTCTGTCCAACATGGTAGCTACTGGTTTTGCTGATATTCAACAAACTCTTCTTTCATTCTCTGCCATCCTTAGTGCTGCCAACTCAACTAAGGGGGAGAAAAGGGTAGATTAGAATGAAGGTAAGGGAGAGAAAGTGGTAGATCAGAACGAAGCAATCCTGGTAGAGAAGGAGAAACAAGGTGGAGCTACAAGTGAGGGGGAGTCAACAAGTGAGGGGGAGCAAGTTTTGGAAGAAAAAGATGGAGATGAAAGTGAGGGGGAGCAAGAGAAAGAAGAAAGAAACTTTGGTGAAAAACTAAAGGCAGCAGGAGATGGTGAATTGATTGAAGGAGAAATTGATGGTGAGACAGTATTGTTGTCCAAGGAAGTGTTGGGGCAATTAAAGGGGACTCAAAAGTCTAAAAGAACAGTATTGCCTCCACTGAAAATCAATGAGCCAAATCCTGAGGAAGTCGAAGCTCCATTCCAGAAGTTGCAGAAGGAATGGAGAGAAAAAGAAATTCAAAATGCTCTGGGCAAAGGCAAAATTCCTGAGTATATGAACATATCTACTGGAACTACTTGGTCAGATGGAAGTGAATACGCCCTTGAAGATGCAGAATTGATGATGGTTGATCACATGGAGAGTACTTTGAACAATAAAGATGAAGAGTTCAGTAAGTTGGGGGATGAATCAATTAGTGAAGCAGGGGGAGCTTTTACAAAATTGGCATCAACACTGAAAAGCAAAGTAATAAGTATCTCTTTGAGAATCAACTTGGAAAGAAGGTGGGCTGTTCAGGTTTATCTGAAGAACCGTTTGACCATATTCATCACAATGCAACTTTTACAAAGTATGCATGCTAGAGTACTCCAATTCCTTGTAACCCTGGTAGTCAGAAATTCAACAACCTTCAATGATAGTCTGATAGCATAAATTAAAAGGATGGTTAAAGATAAACTCCCTGAGGTGATTCAAAATCCTTATGGTGTGTGTTTCAGAAGGATCACAAAGACAGGAGCAAGAAGGTCGGATTTCTTACCATTGGATAGAGTCTCAGGACTAAGCGCTGAAACAATCATGACATTGCTGAAGAAACTTCTCAAATCCAGTATCACAAGTGAAAAGGTTAAAGCTGTCAAAGATATTCATAGGCTGTTAGCAAAAAGAGATGAGGAAATTAGCTCAATCATATAGAAGCTGATCTCTGATGCTAATGCCAAGATGGGAGGAATCTGCAACTATGATGATACTTTGGATGATGATGAGGATGAAATTGGAGGAAGTGGTTAACCTGGAAAATTCAGGAGTTCTAGGAGAGAAGCATCTGAGAATGTTGCTACACAAACTCAAATGGATGCTACCCAAGAAGAGCAAGAAACTCCCAGTACTGAAAAGAAAAATGTTGTCAATGATGAAGGGGAGTTAGAAATTTTTGAAGCCTTGGAGGCAAGTATCTTGAGACTGGTAGTTGAATGCTTCAATGATGAACAAGATACTGTCAACAAGGATACTATCAAAATGGCTGAAGACACCCAAGTAAAAAATGCTGTCAAGAGCCAAACAGTCGAAGCTGTCAAAGTTGCTGTCATGAAAGATGTTGTCAAGGGTCAACTTGAAGAAACTGTCAAGGTACGAAAGCTTGTCAAGAATTTCATATCTAATAGAAGAAAGACAAGAGCACAAAGCCTATCGTGCCACCAAGATAAAGGGAAGACAGTTGCAGCAGCAAAGAAAAAGAAGCATGGAGCAGTTTTGACAGAGAAGCCCATTGATAAGAGAAAAGTAAATAGTTTTGAACTATTGAAAAAGTCAATTGATGGGAGCATTACATCTGTCTCAATGGAACTGGACCCAGTCAACAAAAACGTACGCAAGTATGATCTCAAGGACTGTGGAACTAAATGTATAACTGTAGAACCAGACTTCACTATGGAGATAGTTTCACATGTGGTAGGCATGCATGATCTCTCATGCAAAACGGTTAAGGTAAGGAGAAGAATTGATTTCTTCGTTTTGGAAAAGAATGATCACCCTCATGGAAACAGACCAAGATGTTTCCAGTAGTATCTTAGAGCATGTCAAAGAATACTATGCTCAAAGATATGCTGAATTCTATGAGACGTATGGTGACTGGAGAGCACATGATGATGCAGACCTTGAAGTTAGTTCTGATGGGGAACCAATGCCTGATGTGGACCTTACAGCAGCACATCGTCCTTTCACAAGGGCTGGCATGGCTGAATATGAAGCAGAACAAGCTTATCAGGTTGCTAAAGCTAAATCATCCCAATCTGCCAAACCTACCAAACCTGCCACATCTACCAAACAAAGTGCTGAAGACCTAGAAGCTCAACTGAAGGAAAGCTACAAGAAACTCAACAAGCTATTCAGTGAGGAAGCAGGTTATCAGCCCTGTGTACTGGATAATCCTCTGAGAATCAAGGATGACAAGCAAGAAATCTATGTTGATAGTTTTCACAAACTGTGGACCAGTATACTGAAGGATCTCTACTGGAAAGTTGTTGGATCTACTCATAAGCTCGAAATGCTAGTTGCTTGGGAACTAGAGGAGATATTTGATCAGAGGAGAGATGAAGATCCAAAGCTAGACAGAAAAAGAAGAGAATCCTTAAATGCTTTTCCTGGAAGGAGGTTCAAGTTCATCCAAGGAATTCTGAAGTTCAGAACATACACGTATGATTTTGAAACTTGGTTTGATCTAAAAGATGTTAAAGTATTTACTTCTCGAGTGACAAGGGTACATTGAAGACATTGAAGATGATGCCAGATCACCAGAAGAGAAAGCTTTAGTTGAAGACCTCAGAAAAGCAAGAAATGAAGCTCTCAGAAGAGAGGGAAAAATCTGAACAACTGGAGACTGCCAAAATCAAGCTAAGTTAAACTCTGATTTGCTCATTCAATAGGAGCAATTGATTTGCAGTTAATTCATAAGCTTCATGTTCTAGATTTTTCTTTAACATTCATCAGATATGATATTTCATCTATTCTGATCTATGTTAGTTAAGTTGTCAGCACGTTTTGATTGTAAATTTGTTGTTATTGTCTATAAAAACAAATTGGGGGAGATTGTTGGGATTTATGGGTGATAGCATAGAGACAACTTAACTATATTTCCATGTACTTAGTTTTTACTAAGTTGAACATACTGTCACAGCCATAGTATATCTTCGTATTCGAATAATTGTTGTCATGTAATAAATGTATGATTTGGGAGAAGTTCATATGTTTGTTCAAGCCTCAAGGAATACATCCAGAAGATAGCAAGAATAAAAGTTACTATCATGTCCCTTACAGTAAGGTTACAAGAAGACAAATGTTGCAAAGTCACGACAAAGCTACATTTGACAGCAACATTGGCTGAAGCAAGAGACAGTAACATTCTCACACATGACAGCAAGTCTGGAGTTCCGACAGCAACATTGGCGGGAGCTCGTACTGTCAACCACTGAATATTCCTTTGACAGCAGACTCTGCGGTTAAGGTTACTGTCACCTTGAATTATTTGAATTGATTATTTTCTCAGTCAAAGCCTGTGATAGGTTACATGTTCAAGAAACAGATTTGATGCAACACACTATCGTTTGTAGCAGACCTGCAAGACTACGACAGAAGCTTAAGAGATTCACAAGACAAGGCTGGTCAATTCGAGGAGTATGTAATATCCACATCTACTAGAATTGTATTAGCTAGAAATAGAAAGAATCTAGGTTGCTTTACTTATAAGGTTTATCCTGTATGTATATCAATTTGGGAAAGTCACATGGGTGTGCAAATTGTAATGAGCTACCACTTGAAAACGACAGCAGCTCAACACCCCATGCGATAGGGACAACAGAGTATCTTAGTCTACTTAGATACATCTTAGATTCTTTTCTATTCATGTACGCACACGAAGCAATTTGTATCTCTTGAGATATCGAAGCTGGAGAAACACTCTCTCCAGGTTGTAGCAACACTTCACACAAAATAAATAAAACATTTATTTTGTGAGAAATCTTGTTTCACTTATTGCTTGCATACATCTACTGATAATATATAATATTTATTTTCGTTGTTGATTTAAAGATTCGATTTTATCAGTATTGCATTCAACCCCCCCCCCCCTTCTGCAATACTCTGGGACCAACAAGCTGTTTTGTGCAGGTCAAATCAGGTGCATGGAGTTCTTGATTTCTTTGTGTATCATTAATTGTGTATCCCGGGGACCAGATATTTCCTCTATGAAATCCTTGAGAATTGCAAAAGAATGTGATGGAGAAAGTAAATCCATGATTATCCTCTAATGTCAATAATTTTGTTATTATTATATGTGTTTGAGAGATCTATTAATGCCATAAATAGATAAATTAAGATTTTGGAGATGATTTAGGAGTGTCCAAATGATTTTGTACTCTGTATTAATTACAGGGCCACCAACCTGCCTGTCACTTGCATTTCAGGGATCAGCGGTGAAAGGTGCACGTTTGACTTTTATTGCCTCTTATAGTGGACGACAAGGTTATATGCTATGCTTTTTTAATACTTCTACAATCCTGGGATACAAAACAACAAAGACACTTTTATTCTAGGTCTACCATTATTAAGGACTTGTTATCATGTTGGTATCTATTTGTTTAATTTATTTAGGAAAAATGCAATATGTCTAATGTGCGACCTAGTTTCTTATTCTCTTTTCCATTCAAGTTACTTAATCCAGTGGTTGTTGCCCTATCTATTGCTGTTGTGGGACTTTCTTTCTACAGCTATGGTTACAAGATCATGGTTGCACTGTGGGTACCATCTGACAACATCAATAATAGCACATGCTCGTCGTGGGAAGAGACAACTTCATTTTCGTGCCATGGCTGCTGATATTTTAGGTACCAATCTACCATCATTTACATACTATCCCTTGTGCTCTAACTTTAACAACAATTGACATGAGTCATTTCACTAGATATTCTTTTCTTTAAGTAACAGTCTAATGCTAGATATACACATTAATGCCAGATATTTGACATAAACTATTAAAAAAATATGTATGGCACCAGGGAATTAGAATTGTCCCAGCAATGGTGTAAAGCTGCTTCCAAGTGTAAAGCTTTATTGCAGTGCTAGAAGACCTCCCCTGATACCTATGTAACATTTATTACATCAGAATAACGACATAGGTTTCTGAGCAATAAAGCGAACAAGAATCGTGTCTTCTGCATGTTGATCATAATAATGTCTGCAGAGACAAAGAAAATTATTGACCAAGTAGGTTGCTAATATATGGGAAAAACTTTAACATTACACTTGTGCTCTAACTTTAACAACAATTGACAAGAGTCATTTCACTAGATATTCTGTTCTTTAAGTAACAGTCTAATGCCAGGTACAAACTACTGGAATTGAGTATAACCATTAACAGTTTATGTCAAATATCTCATCATTACAAACCATCGTTATCAAGTTTTGACGCATTGTCTAATTTGACCAAAATTAGCAATGACTTCTTTTCCCGCTCAAGATGTAGCAGAAAATCAGATACAATTAACAGAGAAAATCATAAATTTAAGTAAAACAGACTGCTTTGTCTTTTTTTGATAAAAATTTTATCGTTTAGTACCATCAAGGGATTGATAGGTACAGGGCGTTACCTGATAATTGGCGGCGCCATCAGCATCAACATCCTTATTTGCTTTAGTGGCATTAGCAGCCTTATTAGTTTGAGCATTTGCTTTAATTGATTTCAAGGTGTATAAAAGTATCACCGTATCTTCTTAGCATATAGTTTGATACACATTATTTTATTAATTGCTTGTCCGTCTAGTAATTTTCTTAATTTGGTTAATTTCTTTCATCTACAGGTGCTGGAGAAGATGAAATACCCACGGGGAAGTAAAAGGCTAGGCTTGAGAAAGACACTAAAATGGAGTGTAGATTTAATTATATAATGATTTGACTTGTGTATTTAGTAATTTTTGTAACGAAATTAGTGATATATTTTAGTTTTATAAAAGTTGATAAATGTGATTTATTCAAATTATATTTTAGTTTACCTTGACTTGCATTAATTTTTTATTGTATTTTTTATAATTTTAAGAATATCACAAATAAAACAAAATCCAAAAAAATAATTAAAATATAAATTTTTAGAAAATTTATATCAACTGATGTTGCTGTAGCGGGGCAAAGATGTTGGAATAGGCTATATGGCAACATTGCAAAGGTGTTGGTGTTGAGTAGACAGTGTTGCCAAAGACTTTATGCCAACACCGAAAATAGTGTTGCTATTTTGCATGAAATGTTGGCATAAGTGCCTAAGGCAACATCATGTTGATGTTGCCATAGTTTTGACGAAATGTGTTGGCTTAACCTCTAAGCCCACATGCAAATTCCCAACACCTTCAAAATTGACCAAAGTGTTGCCTTAAATCCTATGGTAACATTTTTCAGCATTTTTAACACTTATTTTTGGTGTTGCCATAGACCATATATGGTGTAGTGAATGACCCCAAAATATGAATAATTTTTTGTTGTGAAAGGTTAGCCCTTCCCAAATTCGGTGCGAGCCTTACGAATCTCCCAAAATATCATATAAATCCTTCTCAAAAAAACTATCAAAACCCGTAACAAGACACACATAAACATCAAAACATAACAGAGTAACATTCCAAAAAGTTGGGCATGACTTAAAAAATTGATAATAAGTTACTTAACAAGATCTCACCCAAGAAGGATTAGATCTTGATTTCATTGAAAAACTGGTAAATAAAAAAAGGATGGGAAAACGAAGGGGCTAAATCGATAAAAGAAAATGAAGATTTTGAAGGCGGAGAAGTGGCGACTAAAATCCTAGTTATGAAAATCGATTCTCAAAACAACTTTTTAATCCCCTATATTTTAATTAACTATTATTTTATAATATTTTAGAAATTCAAAATAGGAAATTTCATTGGACTTGCTCATACTATTCAAGTTTGAAATTTGTGATGATCTCAGTTTATTTTGTAGAAGAATTGCATAGAGATCTCTAAATTACGATGGTGTTGCCTATTCCCAAATATTTTGGAGACCAACCAACAACCCTTACATATTAAAAAAAAACATAGTATTAAGCATTTTATATAAAAATAAATTTATTAAAAATGATAACAAAAACAATTTTAACATAATTTTAAAAGATGCCGAAAACTCATGTCACGACATATTAAAACATGTCCCCGAAATTAGAATATACAAACATATATGTGTCATTGTTAATTTTAGGGGTATTTTTAAATTGGGTAAAATAGTTAATTGGTCACTGAAGTTACTAATAACTTGCAAGTAGGTCACGAAATTAAAAATACTTTCAGTCACATCATGAAATTACAATTAACTTGCAATCACATTACTAAACTTAAAAAAAAATTGCATGACCGTTAAATTATGTTGACTTTTAAAGGTTCTCCGTTAAATGACAACACATTTACGGTTTGATCACTGAACTATGTGCTAATTTTCAGTTAGATCACTGACTGAAAAAAAAATATATTCAAAAAATATCTAATGAAATTATTTTTTAAACGATTATGTATTATAAAATTTAAATTGTAATCATTCAAAAAAATTAATATTAAAAAAATACACTTTTGGTATCACTTATTAATATCGAAAAAGATGGATCGGAAACTTGATATTTTTTTAAAAATTTGTTTGTTTTTACTGATTTACTAGCATATAAAATAAATGGATATGTTAAATTCTAAATTTAAATAAATTATAAATTAAATAAATAGAGAAAAAGAGATATCTAAATATTTGTTCAATTGTATCGATTTATAATCATATGGGTTAAAGCGATATATACAAATTACATTTAATTAGAGTGTAATTATTTGGAAATATGTAAACATTCGATTTTTTTTACCTTTTACCATTATTGAAAAAAACTTGCTATCTTTTCGTTCACTTGTATTTATTCATAAGCATATGTATTGAATTGGTATGCATAATTTTAAATTTTATTGAAGAAAAATCATTTTAAAATTTAATCAGTTAAAAATTAAATTTGGCTAAGATATATTTTAAGATAGTTCGTTAATTTCTTTTATAATCATTTTAATTGCTATCTTTCTGGCACGTATTTTAAGATATATTTTAAGAATAGTTCGTTAATTTATTTTTAATTTTTTTTTTTGTATAATAATATTTACATTATAATTTTATATAAAAAAAGAAATTTTTTAAAATAAGTTATGAAACTATCCTTAAAATGCAACTTAAAACTTAAAATGCATACCAAAAATCTCATTCCGAAAGGTAAATAAACTATTGGGATTGATGGAGTATATTTTTTAGAGTAACTGAAGTACTTTTAACATTTCAATGAATAACTTTTGATAAATTTTTTTAAAAAACTAGCTTCTTTGACTTTAAAATGTAAATGTATATCCGGTCTCCCCCGGCAGGGGCGGCTTTAGCCTTAGAGAGGCCTAAAGCAAAATAAAAATTTGAGGCTCTTTTATAAAAAATAAATTAAAATTTTTGTTTTTCTAATATAAATATTATTAATTTTTATGTCAAATTAAAATTTTATTTTATATGTATAATTCTTAATTAAAATTTTCTAATATATTTTAATAAATAATTCTTTTTCTGTTAATAGAATAGCAATTACAATAATTTTATTGATGTTAATTAATGTCTAATATTTTAAAAATAGAATTTGGAGGCCTAATAAAATTTGGAGGCCTAAAGCAATTGCTTTATTGGCCTAATGGAATAGGGATTGCAAAAAAAAACCGATCCGATGGATACCCGATCCAATTCGACCCGATTGGATCTTACCGAACCCGATTTTTTGGATTTGGATTTGATTTTTAAACCCGAAAGAGTTTGGATTTGGATTTGGATTTGGATGTTAGCTATATCCAACCCGATCCAAACCCGAAAACCCGATCCAAACCAAAAACCCGAAAAAAACCCGATATATATATATATATATTATAATATATATTATAATTTATTCCTTAAAAATAAATACTCGTTACTTAGTTACACTAGGTAATTTTGTTCAGGCAAATTTGATACACATGCTGTGCTACTATGAAATTTCTTAGTTCAGGCAATTTTGATACACATGATGTGCTACTGCTAGCCTTCTAGTCTACACTTTGTCTCTGAATATTTATGTGGATATTTATTTGCAATTGTATTTTAATTTTTATGTCTTTAGATATTAATAGTGGTGTAACTTGGACTTATTTATTTGCATGTCTCTGAAATCTAGATATTTATTTGTTATTGTAATTTTACTTTTTATGAAATTTAGCTTAAAAAAATATTACTACTTTTTTACAAAGAATTAAAAATTTCGGGTTTGGATAAAATCCGAACCCGATCCAAACCCGGTGGATCGGGTTTGGATTTTGAATTTCCAAATTCATTTGGATTTAGATCGGGTTTGGATTTGGATTAAGGATTCAGATTTGGATTTGGATTTGGATATCACATATATCCAACCCGTTGACATCCCTATAATCGAAGAGACGCCCCTGCCCCCGGTGCAATCATGTAATCATTCTTTGCTTAATTAATGAGGGGAGACAAAAAATTTCAAGCAGAATTTCACCTAATTATGTTTTTCGTCATAAATTCCAAACAAAAAGTTGCGTAAGCACCAATATTATTTAAAGAATTATGAAAAAATTCAATTTAAGAAAAAGGATTAGTTGGGCTGTGATGGTTACAGGCTGGTCCATGGTCTGATAAAAATAAACGGAGGGTGCCTAATACAGAACATGCGGCCGTAATTGGCTCGGCTCCACTCTGGACTTGATACACAATACACACATGGAGGTCCCTTGATTAGCGCCAATCACTATAATTACATAAAAATACCCTGATTGGCTGATTATGTAATCGCAATTTTAGTAAAATATATCAATATCAATATATTCCTAATGTATGTTAATATTGCATTTTGAAAATTATTGTTTTTATCCTTCATTTTTTTAATCTTCTTTATTTCTGCCTTTTTTTCTCGAAAAATGCTAGAGGTACCAAAATGGGTACAAAAAATTGTTACCAAATGAATGTGATTGGTTATAATTATAATGGGCCCGCCAGGGCCATCCAATTAAAACATTACAATTTGCCAAATCACTCATGCCATGTCATTTGGGAACTTTTTTGGGGACTAAATTTGGGGTCCCTAGCACTACTCTTTTTTCTCATTACACAAGAAAATTACTGCTTTTATTAGACCTGGTAATTCGTTCGTTTCGTATACTTTCGTGTCGTGTACTTTCGTATTTCGTGTACATAATGCCAAATCCAAAACCGACCCGTTAAGGATTCGTTTCGTGTTCGTGTACCTTTATTTCGTGTACGTTTCGTGTCGTGTTTCGTGTAATTTTTGAATAAAAACAAAAATATTTAAATATTAATTTTTTACTAGTCGAGTCTTAAGTCAATATGTCATAAGGAATGAAGTGTGCTTAAATCTTGTGAAACTAAAATTTGAAACTATTTTGTATTTATCTTATGTAAAAATTATATATAAAATATCAATTTAAAATATGTATTCATATAATTTTAATAAAATTGTTTAATTATTTATTTATTTCGTGTATTTTCGTTTCGTGTCGTGTACCCAAGGGTAAACCCAAAATCGACACTAAATTCATCCGTGTAATTTCGTGTTCGTGTACTTTCGTGTTCATGTACCGCAAAGGTCAACCCAAACCCGTAATTTTCGTGTCGTTTTCATGTCGTGTTTTCGTGTCGTGTACGAAATTGCCGGCTCTAGCTTTTTTCCTTTACTTTTTTAACCTTCTTTATTTCTTTGATGTCCCTTTTGTCATTACACAACATTTGGATCGACCCAATTGAATTGACCCAAATCTAAGCCTCTACTATTATCCTTCATTTTTTTTATTAATAATATACTTAATGCTAATTAGCTGATTGTCTTTTTCAATTAAAAGATGTTTACTTATAACTAGCTTATAACCCGTGCGATACACGGATTTTTATTGATATGTAATAAATTTTATTTTATGTTATAATTATATTTTTATATAATCATTAGTTAAATATTTATTTTTAATAATTTAATATAAATTTAATTAATGATATGCATGGTTTAAAACTTATATTATTAAATTTTAAAACAAATATGTCGTTGATAAAATTTGAAACTTGAAATTTTAGTAAATTAATTTAATCATATAATATATTTAATAATTAGATCTAATGATTCTGATTTTTTACTAAAAATTTAATGGTCATTATTCGTAATATGAACTTTTATTATATTTTGTTACTGATTATATGATATGGTGTGATATTTTTTGGCATATATTAATTATTGCTAGATATGAATTGATTGAAAAATATGATATGATTGAGGTTTTTAGGTGTTTATAAAAGGTAATATCTTTAACTAAAAGTAAATGTGAAGAAGGCAATCGACTAATAACCTTTAATTTTATTATGTTATTATTTATTTTGGGTGTTTTATTTTGGTTTGATTTGTCTTGTTCAATAATCTCCCTGTTTGGGTAAGGATTTCTATCCTTTTGTTTTTCTTTGGATTATTTTTTTAGATCTATATCATCGGAGCTTCCGATTTTCTCTCTTCTTCGATTCAAGTAGCACTTGGTGGATTCGAGAGTTAACCGCCTATCTTGTGGTTTCGCTTGACAGATCTAAGATTCTTTGGATTTTCTTTTGCATTTTCAATTTGTTTTTTTCGACTTGTATTCTGCAGTTTGGCTTCTCTCCTTTGTGAGAGTTTTGTTTTTCGCTTCTTGATTGTAAGCGGTGGTTGCGATTTAGTGAAGAAAGTTTGTACGGGATAGCAGTTTTGGTTGATAGCTCAAACGATAGCTCCTTCGGGACAGGATAAAGAGGGTACTAGGAATCCAACGAGGATGCATGAAGTGGGTACTTGTATTTTTATATACATTATCTTTAAAATATTGTTTAACTGTCTCTTCATGAGAACAGGCGATTGCAATTTCCTGTTTGATCGATTCGATCATTGGTGTAGATGCCATATGACTTTTTATTATTGAATTAACACCTTTGTTTTTCAAAAAAAATAGATATCATATATTTATTTCTTTATAATGAAGGGTAATTAAGTAAATTCACGAAATAACAAAAAACATATACCAAAAAATAGGTACAAAAATTTTTAATGTTTCGGGTATTACATAATAGTATAGATTAATTAATTTTAGTTTAATATAATTTTAATATACTCATGTTTATGGATTATACTAATGTTCTTATTATAAACAACGTATGCAGATTTTTAATATATTTTATTAACAATTGAAAAATATGGTGTGATAGGACTACACCTATCAATCTCTCTCAACGACCATCCCTCTCTCCTCTCCCCCTGCCCTCATCTCCCTTTCCCCCTTCGATTATTACAAACCCAGCAGCCTTAAACCAATCACCCAGTACAAAGAAACGAAAAAGAAAAGAAAGGAAACAATCAAAAAATAAAATACTACCTGTGGTGCTCTGTAATTAAGAGCCTCTGTTTGTTCGTATGTATGAATTTGGTAGAGTGTTTTTGACATGACATCTTGTCATAGTTTTTATTGTCGTGGATTGTTCAAATTCGATAACTCGGCAAACATTCAACTCGACGGGTCAACTCATTTTCTCCGGCGAGTTAAGGGTTTTCAGTTCAGTCAAGTAATTTTTCATGCCTTATTGCTTGTTTACAATGGTTTAATGGTAAGTTCCGTGTGAATTGATTTTACGACAAGGTAAATTTTTATAACCGTATATGTTTTTTTAAGCATGTTTGAATTGATTAAGTGAAAATTACTTGAGTTTATACATGTGTTTGGTTAGTGGGATTTTCTATATGATTTATTTGTGTATTTGCTTGTGAAATTGAATATATTTTCATGTTTTGGTAATTCTCTGTCTCGGTTAGTGTCATTGTTGTGTGACTGTCGTTAGTGATACTCTGGAATTACTTGGGTTACTTGCTTAATTTTTTGCTTTTAGTTAATGTTTCAATTACCATGCTTATATGAACAGTTTCTACCACTAAGAACAGATTAGACACAGGCCAACCCATCTTTGTTGCAGGTTCTTTTGTTGTTAATGCTGTGCTTCAGGATATATCTTTTTGATTTTGAAAAAACATGTTATGTATATCCGTGATTTCTTCATTAGTTCTATGCTCCGATATCATTTCAAAGTAAGCAATCATCAAAATTCTACTGGAAGAAAGATTTACTTCTTCTAAATCAAATTTCATTGAGTTTAAATTCTAATGGAATTTTGTTGAGATGTTCTTCATGTTCATTGAGTTGATAGATTTTTGTATTTTATTACTTGTTACATAATTTCGGCCTTGATTAGTTTTTTGGCTTTCTAACCAATTTTTTGATTTAAATGCTTTAAATGTGTTTTAATGTGTTGATTTAGAGTAGATTAAGGGGCTATTAATTGTATCATTTAGATGCATAATTTAAGGGTTCTAATTTATGTAATATTTATTGCTCTTAATTGTATCATTTAGATGCATAATTTAAGGGTTCTAATTTATGTAATATTTATTGCTCTAATTTATGTATCATTTAAGGGTGATTTTTATTATTTTCAGTTACCTTTTATCATTGGTCATGATTGATGACTTGTTGTACCATTTTGGGTGGCCATGATTGATGGTTTTTTTGGGCCTTTAAGAGGTTTCATTGTGCCATTTAGATGGCTTGTTTAGTCCGTTATTAATTTTTAAATTTAATTACACAATTATTCTTGTGTTAGGAATTTTATTGAGTATAAGTTATATAGGCGCATATTTATTATTTATTTAATTAATTAGTTTAAGTTGAAAATTATTGGCCTTCAAAATTTTTCACTTCTGATTTATATTAATGTATATTTTGTTGGAGGGGAAGGATTCTAGTATTTGTATTTACACATTGTTTGTATTTTAAGTTTTAAATGTAAATTTTATGTAAGTTAGTTATAATATTTTATTTGTTTTTTTGGATTATTTAAATTTGTATCTAATCAAAGGGGTCCCCTTTGATTAGATTTTTATTTTTATTTTTATTTATATTTTTAATAATATATATTTTTTCGGATTTATTATTATTATTATTATTATTATTATTATTACTATTATTATTATTATTATTATTATTATTATTATTATTATTATTATTATTATTATTATTACTAATGTGCTTCAGTTTTAATCTATTTTGTCATTTTCAGGTGTGAAGTATACGGTCTTCCTGCTCATTATTTAAAACTTTATTGTCTAAGCGATTATGGAGCAGCTAAGAGACAAGGAAAAAAGGAAACTAGTAAAGCTAGTATGTGGGATTATCTGATGGTAGTGGAGACTCTCATAAGCAACAAGTAGTTCTGTGTGTATTAGCAAGTTGTAAAATGATGTATTTTCTATTTTTTGGAGGGTACTCTTTTTTCCCCCTTGAGCTTTTTTCCCACAGGGTTTTGCTCTTGGAGGGTTTTAACGAGGCCTTCTTTCTGTGGGGGTTCTTCCTTTCAGACTTGAAAGTTTTATTGTCTAAGCGTCCCGAGGTAACATGCGTGCCTTTTGGGTTAGATGGTGAACTTTCTTGAATGAAAAAATCCCCTATGTACGTTTTATTGTATTTCGGTACAATTTATGAACGAGTAAGTTATTTCTGACAAAAAAAAAAAAAAAAATATGGTGTGATATTTTCGGATATATATATTAATGATTGTAAAATTAGTTTTAATTAAAAAGGTAACGTGTTTTAATTCGAAAGAAAATATTGATGAAGATTAGTTTTAAATTAAAAAGGTAACGTGTTTTAATTCGAAAGGAAATATTAATGATTGGAAGATACATTGATGTTTTTAGGTATTTATAAAAAGTAATATTTTCAATTAAAAGTAAATGTGAAAAAAGGCAAGCGACTACTTACCATTAATTATATTATGTTATTATTTATTATAGGTGTTTTAAAAGTATAAATATCATATATTTTTTTTTTTAATAAAGGGTAAATAAGTAAATTCACGAAGTACCAAAAAACTTGTACCAAAACTTTTAATGTTCCGGAATTTATATAATAGTATAGATTAATTAATTTTAATTTAATATAATTTTAATATACTCATGTTTACGGATTATACTAATGTTTCCTTATTATAAACAACGTATGCAGATTTTTTAATATATTTCATTAAAAATTAAAAAATATGGTGTGATATTTTCGGGTATATATTAATGATTGTAAAATTAGTTTTAAATTAAAAGGGTAGCGTGTTTTAATTCGAAAGAAAATATTAATGAAGATTAGTTTTAAATTAAAAAGGTAACCTTTTTTAATTCGAAAGGAAATACTAACGATTGGAAGATACATTGATGTTTTTAGGTGTTTATAAAAGGTAATATTCTCAATTAAAAGTAAATGTGAAAAAAGGCAAGCGACTACTTACCATTAATTATATTATAATATTATTTATTATAGGTGTTTTAAAAGTATAAATATCATATATTTATTTTTCTTAATGAAGATTAGTTTTAAATTAAAAAGGTAACGTGTTTTAATTCGAAAGGAAATATTAATGATTGGAAGATACATTGATGTTTTTAGGTGTTTATAAAAGGTAATGTTCTCAATTAAAAGTAAATGTGAAAAAAGGCAAGCGACTACTTACCATTTATTGTGAAATGAATGTCCTAGAATGTTCTCTTAGTGAGATGAATGTCCTAGAAGGTTCCTTTGGCCTTTCAATTCTTAGACCTTTGGCTTTTCATCTTTGTAGACTCTTGGCCTTTTGATTACTTGTAAGTTACAACTTGTAAGCCTATAAATAGGCCCCATATGTGAACTTGTGAACTCACTTCAAAGTAATAGAATTTCTCTTCTTGATCTCTCTCTAAATATCTATTATATATTATTAGTTACAATATATTCATAACACCATTAATTATATTATATTATTAGTTATTATAGGTGTTTTAAAAGTATAAATATCACATTTTTTTTTAATAAAGGGTAATAAGTAAATTCACAAAGTACAAAAAATAGGTACCAAAACTTTTAATGTTCCGGAATTTATATAATAGTATAGATTTATATGATATTACCTTTTATAAATACCTAAAATATCATATCTTCCAATCAATAATTTTTTTTATCTCTAATCAGCATTTGGAGCAATCCAATTGGATCAACCCAAATCTAAACCTCTACTATTATCCTTAATTTTTTATTAATAATGTAATTAATGATAATTAGCTGATTGTCTTTTTCAATTAAAATATGTTTACTTATAATTGATGATATTACCTTGTATAAATACCTAAAATATCATATCTTCCAATCAATATTTTTTTTCTCTCTAATTAAAACACGTTGACTTTTAATTTAAAACATAATGTTGCAATAATTAATACATACCCAAAAATATGACATCATATCTTCTAACCACAAACAAAATATAATAAAAATTCGTATACAACGAATAATATCCATTACATTTTTAGTTAAAAATTAGAATTGTTAGATCTAATGATTAAATATATTACATGATTAAATTTATTTACTAAATACATACCCAAAAATATGACATCATATCTTCTAAACACTAATAAAATATAATAAAAATTTGTATACAACGAATAATATCCATTAGATTTTTAGTTAAAAATTAGAACGGTTAGATCTAATGATTAAATATATTACATGATTAAATATATTTACTAAAATTTCAAGGTTCGAATTTTTATAAATACCTAAAATATCATATCTTCCAATCAATAATTTTTTTCTCTCTAATTAAAACACGTTGACTTTTAATTTAAAACATAATACTGCAATAATTAATACATACACAAAAATATGACATCATATCTTCTAACCACTAACAAAATATAATAAAAATTCGTATACAACGAATAATATCCGTTAGATTTTTAGTTAAAAATTAGAACTGTTAGATCTAATGATTAAACATATTACTTGATTAAATTTATTTACTAAATGTATTAAATGCATACCCAAAAATATGACATCATATCTTCTAATCACTAACAAAATATAATAAAAATGTGTATACAACGAATAATATCAGTTAGATTTTTAGTTACAAATTAGAATTGTTAAATCTAATGATTAAATTTATTTACTAAAATTTCAAGGTTCAAATTTTTATAAATACCTGAAATATCATATCTTTCAATCAATAATTTCTTCTCTCTAATTAAAACTTGTTGACTTTTAATTTAAAACATAATATTGCAATAATTAATACATACCCAAAAATATGACATCATATCTTCTAATCACTAATAAAATCTATAATCTATACTATTATATAAAAGCCGAAATATTAAAAGTTTTGGTACCTGTTTTTTGTACCTATTTTTTGGTACTTCGTGAATTTACTTATTTACCCTTCAGTATAAAGAAAAATAAATACACCTAAAATAAATAATAACATAATATAATTAATGGTAATTAGTCGAGATATTACCTTTTATAAACACCTAAAAACATCAATCGTATCATAACTTTCCATTATTAATATTTCCTTACCTAAAATAAATAATAGCATAATTATAATTAATGGTAATTATTCGATTAACATAATAAAATTAATGGTAATTAGTCGATTGTCTTTTTCACATTAATATAATAAAATTAATGATAATCAGTCGATTGCCTTTTTTATATTTACTTTTAGTGGAAGATATTACCTTTTATAAACACCTAAAAACATCAATTGTAACGTATCTTTTGATCATTAATATTTTCTTTCGAATTAAAACACGTTACCTTTTTAATTTTTGATATTTACTTTTAGTTGAAGATATTACCTCTTATAAACACCTAAAAACATCAATCCTATCATATCCTTCGATCATTAATATTTTCTTTCGCATTAAAACACGTTACCTTTTTAATTTAAAACAAATCTTACAATCATTAATATATACCCGAAAATATAACTTCAAGTAAAATATAACACCTAAAATAAATAATAACATAATATAATGTTGGGGAATTGGGTGATATTACTTGGATTTTTCTGAAGTCGTGTGAACACTTTCAGATTGAAGTTATTTGTGGTTCACCCAAATAATTCAATCGGATAAAATCAGAAATTCTGCAAGAAGAGAGAATGTATTTTGCTGTGTATTTCAAAATGAACCTGTATCTAAAATGATCAATGCCACACCTATTTATAGATGTCAACAGATGTGTCTTTTGCCAATAGACACACCTCAAGATGTGTCTTTTGCCAAAAGACACATCTCATTTCCAACAGTCATGTCCAATGCCAATAGACACACCTCAAGATGTGTCTTTTCCAATAGACACATCTCATTCTAACAGATGTGTTTGATGCCAATAGACATGTCTCATAAGCAATAATTCTGAAATCATAACGAACTCGAACAGAGCATGCACTCCGCATTCTCCCGACTTGTTCGATGTAACATTACGATTACATTGATCAACTAGCCATTCCAGTTACACTAAAATATCCAACAATCCTCCCCCATTTTAGCGTAATCCATGATTAACTAAACAAAATCACAACAAATGACAAACTTATGCATAAATGAAATATCATGATGATTGAATTTCACATTAGTATATTACACATTCCAAATATTCGAATATCAAGGTATCACTATGGATTGAACCTTTACTATTCATAGTGAATACATGAAGATAATATACACATAAATTTACATTCTCAAATGTTCTTACTTGACACTATCTTTTACTAGCCTAGTGTCCTAATCCTTCATAAGCATATCAAAGCCAAGTCCAAGCTTCTTGAAGCGGCTAAACTTCATGCTCAAATAGGTAGTTCTTTTATTCTCGCACCTGCATATGCAATTTTTCAAAAGAACTATTAAGAAGATAAACTTCAACCTCCTTAACTTGCAGGTCTGAACACATACCTTGGGATAATGCTTTAATGTGTTCCAATCTCTAAATGTTAAGCTTTCCACATTGAATTCAGCACCTAATGTCATATTAGATGGGAATTGGGTATCTCAACATGAGAGGTTATTCGATGGACTTTAATCCCATCCCTACAGCCGACTTGTGCACAAGATCTCTACTCAACCCTTTGGTTAGATGATCGGCTAAATTATGTTGAGTTCTTATAAACTCCACTGATATAACACCATGCGTGATAAGCTCACGAATCATGCTGTGTCTAACACCTAAGTGTCTAGACTTGCCTTTGAACACTTGTCTATAAGCATTAGACAAGGCAGACTCACTATCACATCTGATAGATATGGGTGATATCGGTTTAGGCCACAATGGAATCTCATAAATCAGATTTCTTAGCCATTCAGCTTCTTTAACAGCCGCTAATAATGCCACAAATTCAGATTCCATCGTTGAATCAGTAATGCAACTCTGTTTCTTTGATGCCCAAGAGATAGCACCTCCCCCAAGAAGGAATACCCATCCACTTGTGGAAGAATGATCTCCTTATTGGAAATCCAACTTGCATCTGAATGGCCTTCAATAACCGAAGGAAATCCAGTATATGTCAAACCATAATCCATGGTTCCTTTCAAGTATTTGAACACTCGGCTTAAGGATTGCCAATGATGTGAACTTGGCTTGCTAGTATACCTACTAAGCTTTCCAACAGCATAGGCAATATCTGGCCTAGTGCTTATCATGGCATACATGAGACTACCAATAGCTCTTGAGTATTCAAGTTGAGATACTGCAACACCTGTATTAGGTAGGAGTTTAATACTAGGATCAAGAGGAGTGCTAACAGGAGAACAATCCTTAAAGTTAAATCTTTTCAGAATCTTCTCAATATAATGAGATTGAGAAATTGAAATACCATTGTTCTCACGCTTGATCCTTATACCAAGAATCACCTCAGCCTCCCCCATGTCTTTCATATCAAAATTAGATGACAGGGACTTCTTGGTTTTATCCACTTGATTTTGGTCAGTACCAAAAATCAACATGTCATCCACATATAAACAAATTATAACTCCTTTACCAGAAGCATCAAATTTGCTATATACACACTTGTCTGCTTGGTTAAGAAAATAACTGTTAGACAAGACCACAGTATCAAATTTATCATGCCAATCCTTCGGTGCTGGTGCTTGTTTCAGACCATAAATTGATTTCTTCAATTTACACACCTTGTTCTCACAACCAGGCATAACAAACCCTTCGGGTTGTTTCATATAAATCTCTTCATCTAATTCACCATTCAAGAATGCAGTTTTCACATCCATTTGGTGAATGACAAGATTGTGTATAGCAGCAAGTGCTATTAACAACCTAATAGTGGAGGTTCTAGCAACAGGAGCATAAGTATCAAAATAATCAATCCCTTCTTTTTGTCTAAAACCTTGGATTACCAATCTGGCTTTAAACTTATCGATGGTACCGTCCACCTTCATTTTCCTTTTGAAGATCCATCTGTTTCCCAATGCTTTACAGCCAGGGGGCAGATCACTCAATTCCCAAGTATTATTATTCATGATAGAATCCATTTCATCTTGGATAGCTTCTTTCCAGAATGCAACATCCCTAGATTTCATAGCTTCGCTAAAAGTATTTGGATCCTCCTCAATAACAAAACAACATTGGTATTGATATTCAATTTCATCTCTAGAGCCTTCTAATAGATAAAGATGAAAGTCATCTCCAAAAGACTTTGCTTTTCTAGCTCTAGTGCTTCTCCTTGGTTCAGACGGGTCCATTCACATCTTCAGTAGAAACTGAGTTCCTACTAGAAGAATTCTGAAGCATGTCCCTTGGTCTAGGTATAGATGTAAATCTGTTTTCATCAAATATAGCATCTCTTGACTCGATAATCGAGTTCACAAATACATAGTCATTAGATTCTAACACATAGAATCTATATGCTATAGAATGCTCAGCATAACCAACAAATATGCAATCTATACCTCGTTCACCCAAGTTTCTTCTTTTGGGTTCAGTGAGTCTTACAACTGCTCTACATCCCCAAACTCTCAAAAAACTCAATTTTGGTGACTCTTTATACCAAAGTTCATAAGGGGTAATCTTATTCCTCTTACTAGGAATTCGATTCAATAAATGACAGGTTGTCAACATAGCCTCACCCCAAAATCCCTCACTCAAACCCGAGTAGGATAACAAGGAATTAACCATTTCTTTCAAAGTCCTATTCTTTCTCTCTGCCACACCATTTTGCTGTGGTGTATAAGGAGCCGTGGTTTTATGTATTATACCAGTAGATTGAAAATAAACCGGATCATAATACTCACCTCCTCTATCAGTACGTAGATTTATAATCATGGTACTCTGATGTAGCTCTACTTATTCTTTATAAATTTTAAAGAAGTCAAGAGCTTCATCCTTAGCATGCAATAAATATACATAGCAATATCTAGTAGCATCATCAATAAAAGTAACTACATAATTTTTATTTCCTAATGATGGTGTAGAATGGAAATCACACAAATCACTATGTATTAATTCTAAAACATCAGACACCCTATTGACCTCCTTAAAGGGTTTTCTTGTTATCTTTGTTAACATGCATGTTTTGCATTTTTCATTGTCTAAATCAATAGCAGGTATGAGACTCATTTTTGACATATCCTTTATTCTTTTGTAATGTACATGTCCTAGTCTAGCATGCCATAATTCTGGTTTATTCAAATTATTTCTAGTACTAGTAGAAGCCATGCAAGCAGATTCATCAATAAATGGAGTATTCACATTCAACATAAACATACCATTGCACAAATAGCCAAATCCAACAAAAGAGCCATGTTTTGACAATATATATTTGTCACTTTCATAAACTTGTTTATATCCACAATTGTTCAATACAACACCAGACAAGAGATTCTTACGAATTCCAGGAACATACAACACTTTATTTAACAATATACATTTGCCAGAAGTAAAAACTATCTTGACATTTCCTAGTCCTTTGATCGGTTCAGTTGCAACATTTCCCATCTTTAAGATAGATCCATCTTCGATTGGTTGAAAGTCTATGAACCAACGGAGATCTTTGCATACATGACTCGTTGCTCCTGAATCAATCCACCAAGCAACATTGTCATCCTGCACATAAAATGCCTCAGATATTAGTGATACATAATTCTGACCAGAATTATTATTTTGTACTAAAATCTGACCTTGTTGCTTTTCTGGATCCTTGGATCCACTTGGACAAGCACTTTGTTTTACTTGCTTGCCTTTACCAACCCGACAATCCTTCTTGAAATGTCCAGGTTTGCCACACTTCCAACATGCCATCTTAGGCCTTTTGTTAGAAGAATTGTTGTTGTTTCCTTTAAACTTTCGTTTATCACCCTTGCCGTACTTAGAATTCTTAGAAGATCCACCATCTTCAACCATATTCACAGAAGAGTTACCGACTTGGTTCTTGCCCTTAGGATTATTCTCAATTTCTTGAGTCCTCAAAGCCTCTTCAATTCTGAAGTGACTTCCAAGTTGAACCAGAGTCATATCCTCTTTGTTATGTTTCAAGGAGTGTTTAAAATCCTTCCATGATGGTGGTAGTTTGTCTATAACACCAGAAACTGAGATAGATTCATCCATCTTCAGATTGTGTTGGGCAAACTGACCCAGAATCCTTAACAATTCATTGTATTGTTCCATCACCGGTCTAGAATCGACCATTTTATAATTCGTAAAATTACTGACCAGAAACTTCTTACTAGAAGCGTCTTCTGCCATGTACTTGGATTCAAGAGAATCCCATAATTCTTTCGTTGACTCAATATTTTGATATACATCGAAAAGGGAATCAGACATACCGTTTAAGATGTGACCGCGGCAGATGTAATCAGCGTTTTCCCATTTGCAACGCCTCCTTGTTTGTTCAGCGGTTTCATCCTCAACCACTTCTGGAATGGGGGTACTCAAAACATATACAACCTTCAGCGTCGTCAATAGAAAATGCATCTTCTTTTGCCATCTTCTAAAATCCTGACCCTCAAACTTGTCCAACTTTACAAACTTGCTTGTCATGTCTTTTGCCGATTCTGAGTTCGCCATCTTCAGAAAATAATTAACTTCAATCTTTGTTGCGGAATTGGGTGATAACTTGGATTTTTCTGAAGTCGTGTGAACACTTTCAGATTGAAGTTATTTGTGGTTCACCCAAATAATTCAATCGGATAAAATCAGAAATTCTGCAAGAAGAGAGAATGTATTTTGCTGTGTATTTCAAAATGAACCTGTATCTAAAATGATCAATGCCACACCTATTTATAGATGTCAACAGATGTGTCTTTTGCCAATAGACACACCTCAAGATGTGTCTTTTGCCAAAAGACACATCTCATTTCCAACAGTCATGTCCAATGCCAATAGACACACCTCAAGATGTGTCTTTTCCAATAGACACATCTCATTCTAACAGATGTGTTTGATGCCAATAGACATGTCTCATAAGCAATAATTCTGAAATCATAACGAACTCGAACAGAGCATGCACTCCGCATTCTCCCGACTTGTTCGATGTAACATTACGATTACATTGATCAACTAGCCATTCCAGTTACACTAAAATATCCAACATATAATTAATGGTAATTAGTCGATTGCTTTTTTCACATTAATTTTAGTTGAAGATATTACTTTTTATAAACACCTAAAAAGATCAATTGTTCAATCATTAATATTTTACTTATTTAAAATATATACGATATCGATACTACTAAAACTCCTAAAATTAACAATAACATAATATAATTAATGGTAATTAGTCGATTGTCTTTTTCACTTTTTACTTTTAATTGAAAATATTACCTTTTATAAACACCTAAAAACATTAATCATATCATATCTTCCAATCATATCTAGCAAGAATTATTATATACCCAAAAATATCACGCCATATCTTCTAATCACTAACAAAATATAACAGAAATTCGAATACGAATAATGATCATTAGATTTTTAGTAAAAAATCAGAATCGTTAGATCTAATAACTAAATTATTATATGATTAAATTAATTTACTAAAATTTCAATGTTCGAATTCTATCAACGAAATATTTATTTTAAAATTTTATAATATAAGTTTTAAACCATGCATATCATTATTTAAATTTATATTAATTTATTAAAATTAAAATATAAATATAAATTAAACATTATAAATAATGATTATATAAAAATGTAATTGTAACATAAATAAAATTTATTACATATCAAAAGAAATCCGTGCATCGCACGGGTTATAAGCTAGTATATTATAAAAGCCGAAACATTAAAAGTTTGGTCGGTCGGTCGGTACGGTACCTATTGATTTTACTTATTTACCCTTACTCAAATAAAATCCATCATACTAACTAATTAATTTCTTTTTTCAGGTTAAACATATTATCTTCTCTATTTTTCAATAAATAATTTACTTTTTCAGGTAAATTCAATATCTTTTATATTCTATCTAACAAAAATTTCCATCCTACTAACTAATTAATTTCCCTTTTCAGGTTAAACATACTTTTTTTTTCTATTTTTCAAAAACTAAATAATTTCCTTTTTCGGGTAAAATACGATATTTTTTATATTTTATCTAACTAAAATTTCTCCTTTATTAATCAATTTCCTTTTTCAGGTTAAACATATTACCTTTTCTATTTTTCAATAACTAAATAATTTCCTTCTTAGATAAAATACAATATCTTTTACATTTTATCTAACTAAAATTTCTCCTTTTTTAAAAACTACGATCAATTTTGTATAATAAAATAACATAATTATATTATAATAATATGCAGGACACCAGAAAGGTACCTTTAAAATATTTGCTTGGCCTTTCAATTTTCGATTTTACATGTCATAATAACAAAGGTAGTTGGAAAGATTACCAGTTAATAACATTGACATAGTACAGACCATGTTATTTGTAAATAATCTTGGGACTCAATTTGATAATTATAGACATTATTTTGTTTTCAAGCAAGTTTATGTTCTTTATGGATTTCTTCAACTTAAGGTTCATGGGGTAGACATGCTACGTACCAAAAGGTCTTATGGAATAGCATAATTTTTATCGGATGTCTCCGAAGGGACTATGGAATAGCATACTTAGAAGTTCAGACCCACGTCACAAGCCTCACCCTCTGGGTCAGGCAACAATGCTCTTATTTATGCTCTAAATATCTTCTTTACTCGCGTTCAATTTCCCTTCATATATGATCTCATATTTAGCACTTTCACTTGAGCTCCATATTAAAATATAAATGTTAGAAATGATTGATGAGAACAGTGTTTGGAAGCTAAAGTAACAAAACAGAGTTTAGCTGGAAGCAGTCAGAGTTTAGTTAAACACTGACTGGAAGCGCAACAGAGATTGTTAAACTCTGTAGCGGAAGCATCTGAGAGTCAACAGTGTTTGAAGATTGATACAAGATAAATATGGAAGCAATATCTTTGAAGATTGGATAGCTATCAAAGAGATTGAGTTGACTTAGAAGACGTGTAGCAATCGTGATTGATATCAATTGTATAGCTTAATTATAGGAGAATCAATTACTGATTGTACGAAGCTGTATGTTTTATAAATACAGTTAGGTTAACCCTAAAAGGGTATCGAACATTGAGAAATTCATTGATTGTAACCTAAGCAGCTCTCTGTGATATTTTACATCACTAAGAGAGGAATTGTTAATTCCAAACAATTTTTAAGTGTTAAAACTTGTGTTCTTGTTAATTACTCATACAATACTTGATTACATATTGTGTATTCGACCTAACAATTGGTATCAGAGCCAATCTGTTACTTTATTACAGTTTAAGATCCAAACACAATAGTAATCAATGGCAGAGATACCTCCTCCATCTAGTTCTGAGAAAGCCCCTACTACTGTTAGTAGGTATGAAACGATTAGGGTTCCAATACTTAGGCCATCAGAGTATGCAATTTGGAAGGTGAAGATGACCATGTTTCTGGAGGCTACAGATCCAGAATATCTTGATAGAATTTATGAAGGTCCTCACAAACCTACAAAGTTATCTGCTGCTGCTGCTGGTGAGGAATCAAAAGTGATTCCAAAAGAAAAGAAAGATCTAACTGCTGAGGATCTTTCATCTATTGCAAAGGATGCAAAAGTAAGGCATTTACTTCACAGTGCTTTAGACAATGTTATGTCTAATAAAGTGATTAATTGCACTATTGCAAAGGAAATATGGGATGCACTTGAGGTTAGGTGTCAAGGAACTCCTGCAATCAAGAAAAATAGAAGAAACATACTCACTCAGGAGTATGAGCATTTTGAGGCAAAGTCTGAAGAAACCATGACAGAAACGTTTGACAGATTCTGTAAACTGCTCAATGATTTGTCATTGGTTAACAAAGAGTATGATTTAGAAGACTCAAATCTCAAGTTTCTTCTTTCTCTACCTGAAAAGTGGGATGTGAAAATAACCACTATAAGAGATAACTATGAACTTGCTGAAACAGAGATTGATGAAATATATGGACTGCTCAAAACCTATGAATTGGAATTGGAGCAGAGAAACAAAAGATCAAGTAGAAAGTCAAAATCTGTTGCTCTTAAGGTTGAGGAGAAACCATTAAAAAAGGAAGCATCAAGGAAGAAAGCTAAGGGAAAAGCTTTAGTAATAAAGTCTGAAAGTGAGTCATCAAACTCTGATGATGACTCAAACACTGATGCATTATCTGATTCTGAGGATGATGAAGAAGAGTTGAAGCAAATGGCTGTCTTGATGGTAAAAACTTTTAAGAAGATGGGTTTCAGGAACTTTAAGAAGGGAAACAGATTTTCTAAGAAAGATTTAAACTCTGACAGGAAGAGTTTCAGAAATTCTGATAGAAGGGATACCAAATCAGGAAAGAAAGACAAGTCTGAGATTCAATGCTACAAGTGTAAGGAGATGGGTCACTATGCTCCTGAGTGCAAAAAGGGTAAAACAGAAAAGGCACTCTACACAAAAGGTAGAGATTGGGCAGACACTTCAGATTCTGATGAGGAAGTCAACTATGCTCTCATGGCTACTACTCAGAATGAAGATGATGATCTAAAGGTACCCCCAACTACCTATGCTTATAATAATGATAATATAACTGAATTGAGAATTTATCTTAAAGCATTACATATCAGTTATAGGGATCAGACTTTAGAAAATGAGAGGATAAAGAATGAATGTTCTCAACTCAAAGATAGAAACAAACTTGTTGAGGAACAGCTTGAAAACATGAATAAAGTTCAGAAAGAAAGAGATGATGCTGTGTTTATAGAACAGGAGTTGCTAGGTAAGTATAAGCAACTAGAATCTGAATTGGAGGATACTAAACACATTATTAAAACTTGGACACACTCTGGTAAAGACACTCAAGAAGTGTTTCAGTCAGATACAGTAGGTCTAGGTTACTCTGAAGGAGATGAACTTAGATTTGAAAATTTGGTGAAAGTTAGACCACATCGTTCATCTGAAGGTAATGTTATGGGAACAGGAGGACCTAAGACTGAAGCTGAGAAAAAGGTTGTTAAAGAATCATATGCTAAGACTTTTGTTAAAGAGGTTAACATTGGTTTAATGACAGATAAACAACTCAAGCATAAGCTTAAAGAGATAAAATCTGTCAACAAACAGAGAATGCCTAGGAAAAACAAAAATGGAAAGGTAGGCATAACATCAGGAATTAAGCCAATGCTTGCTACATTAGCTCCTAGAAAAACATGCTTTAATTGTGGTAGCACTAATCATCTTGCTAGTTTCTGCAGTAAGAATAAGAACATTAATTCTTTGCCCTCTAAAACTGCATTAAAGAATGATTATGTGAAAACTAGACCACAGACTTTATGTAAACACTGTGGAAGTACGTGGCATTCAATTTACACTTGCAGAGATTATCATGCTATTTACTATAATTACTATGAACCCAAGCCAAATTTGAAATGGGTTAAAGTAAACTCTGCAAATGTAAACTCTGAAAAAGTTAGCTTAAACACTGATAATGTGAATTCCGCTGCAAAAGCTAACAGAATCAAGAAAGCCAAAGGATCCAAGCAAGTCTGGATCCTTAAAACTAACAATCAGTGATTGTTTGTGATTGCAGGGCACCAGGGTCAGTACCCTAGTCATGGACAGTGGTTGTTCAGGATACATGACTGGAAATAAAGCCATGCTTTCAGAGTATGTGGAGAAGGCTGGCCCAAAAGTTTCCTATGGAGATGGCAACATAGGACATACTCTGGGATATGGCAATATTAATCTTGGGAGTGTCATCATCACAAATGTAGCTCTGGTTCCAGGACTCAAGCATGATCTGCTATCTGTGAGTCAAATCTGTGACAGAGGATATCATGTAGATTTTCAGCCTGAATATTGTCAAGTCATCAGTAAATCTACAGGGAAAGTTGCTCTAGTTGGAAACAGACACAATAACATCTATGAAATAAAATTGTCAACAAACACTGATGGCAAAGCAGTGTGTCTGTCAACAAGAATGTCCAGTGAAGAGAGTTGGAAGTGGCACAAGAAACTCTCTCATTTGAATCTGAACAACATCAATGAGCTAATAAAGAATGATCTTGTAAGAGGTCTACCAAAGTCTTTGTTGAATGTAGAAGGCCTGTGTGATTCTTGTCAAAAGGCCAAACAGAGAAAAGCCTCCTTCAAAAGCAAATCTGAGTCTTCAATTGTTGATCCTTATCATCTCCTACATGTTGATCTTTTTGGACCAGTGAATGTTATATCTCTTGGAAAGAAGAAATATGCTCTAGTCATTGTTGATGAATATACCAGATACACATGGGTATATTTTCTTGCAAAGAAGGATGAAACTGCATTAACACTGACAGAACATATAATACAACTGGACAAAGGGTCAGAGAATCAAGTGAAGATTATCAGAAGTGACAATGGAACTGAATTCAGGAATTCATCAATGGAAGAATTTTGCAAGAGTAAAGGAATCAAACAAGAGTTTTCTGCACCTGGCACTCCACAACAAAATGGTGTAGTGGTGAGGAAGAACAGAACCTTGATAGAAGCTGCAAGAACCATGCTAGATGAAGCAAAGCTGCCAACATATTTCTGGGCAGAAGCAGTTCAAACTGCTTGTTTTACTCAAAATGCAACACTGATCAACAAGCATGGTAAAACTCCATATGAAATGGTGAAAAAGAAGAAGCCAAATCTAAAATATTTTCATATTTTTGGATGCAAGTGCTTTGTATTGAAGACTCATCCTGAGCAGTTGACCAAATTTGATCTAAAGGCAGATGAAGGAATTTTTGTTGGCTATCCACTGTCAACTAAGGCATTCAGAGTTTATAATCTGAGAACCAGAGTGATCATGGAATCAATTCATGTGTCATTTGATGACAAGAAAATAACTGGACTTGAAGATGTCAATGAACATGATCAACTGCACTTTGAAAATGAAGATTTATTCTCTGAAAAAGTAAACTCTGATCAGACTGATCTGTTTAACTCTGTTGAGCTAAACTCTGAACCTCTACTGGTAAATACTGAAGAGACTCTTCAATCAGAAGTAAGGGAAGAACCAGTTGAGGGGGAGCATGAAGAATCACATCAAAGTGATAATTCAAATACTGATAGTGACTCAGTTGATAAGTCTGAATCAAACTCTGTTGATTCAAACTCTGTTGATAATTCTGAGCAGTCACATTCAGGGGGAGCATCAGAAAATGAAGAAAGGCACCAAGAAAATCAGGAGAGCATGGATCAAGGGGGAGGATCACATGATGACAGAAGTAATTTGCCTTCTGCAAGAAAATGGACTAAGTCACATACACCTGATTTGATTATTGGTGATCCAGATGCAAAAGTAAGGACAAGAAGTGCAACAACAAATGAATGTCTGTTTCATGCATTCTTGTCACAATCTGAGCCAAAGAAAGTAGAAGAAGCTCTTAAAGATGCTGACTGGATAACAGCAATGCAAGAAGAGCTAAATGAATTTGAAAGAAATGAAGTGTGGACTCTTGTACCAAGGCCCAAGAACAGATCCATTGTTGGTACTAAATGGGTTTTCAGAAATAAAACTGACAGTGAGGGTGTTATTACAAGGAACAAAGCAAGACTGGTTGCAAAAGGCTATTCACAGCAGGAAGGAATAGACTATGATGAAACATTTGCTCCAGTTGCAAGATTGGAGGCAATCAGAATTTTTCTAGCATATGCCTCTCATAAGAAATTCAAAGTGTTTCAGATGGATGTGAAAAGTGCATTTCTAAATGGAAAACTTGAAGAAGAAGTGTTTGTGGAACAACCACCAGGTTTTGTAGATCCAAAATATCCAGACCATGTCTACAGGTTAGACAAGGCACTCTATGGACTTAAGCAGGCACCAAGGGCATGGTATGAAACTCTTGCTAAATTTCTATTAGAAAGTGGGTTTCACAGAGGTACTATTGACAAAACTCTGTTTTACTTTCAATCTGGTAGTGACTTGCTCTTAGTTCAGATATATGTTGATGACATCATTTTTGGATCTACTAATGATAAACTCTGTAAGAAGTTTGCCAAGCTCATGCAGTCAAGATATCAAATGAGTATGATGGGAGAGCTTAGTTATTTTCTAGGCCTACAGGTGAAGCAAACAGATGATGGAATTTTTATAAATCAAGCAAAATATACCAGAAATCTTCTCAAGAAATTTGGCATGCTTGACTGTTCATCTGCAACAACTCCCATGGCAACTGCAACAAAATTGGACAAAGATGCAGGGTCATCAGTGGATATGACAAGTTACAGAGGAATGATTGGTTCTCTACTCTATTTAACAGCTAGTAGACCTGATATCATGTATGCCACTTGTTTGTGTGCAAGGTTTCAGGCAGATCCAAGGGAACCACATTTAACAGCAGTAAAGAGGATTTTTAAGTATCTCAAGGGCACTATAACTCTAGGGCTGTGGTATCCCAGAGAATCAGACTTTAAGCTTCTTGGCTACTCTGATGCAGACTTTGCAGGATGTAAGATTGACAGAAAAAGCACCAGTGGAAGTTTTCAATTTCTGGGTGACAGACTTGTTTCCTGGTACAGCAAGAAACAGAAGTCAATATCTAAATCTACAGCTGAAGCAGAGTATATTGCTGCTGGTAGCTGCTGTGCACAGATTCTATGGATGAAGAATCAACTGCTGGATTATGGATTGAGGTATACCAAGATACCTATTTACTGTGATAATCAAAGTGCTATTGCAATGACAGGTAATCCAGTACAACACTCCATGACAAAGCACATCAGCATAAGGTATCACTTTATCAGAGAGCATGTAGAGGAAGGAAACATTGAGCTTCACTTTGTGTCTACAGAACAACAACTTGTAGATGTCTTCACCAAGCCATTGAGTGAAGCTACATTTACAAGACTGGTCAATGAACTAGGAATGGTCTCTAGTTTTGACTAGAGATGTTGGTTAGACTCAAGATCTTACTTTTAAAATATATTGCTCATGTTTCTGCAAATTGTTAAGTGCTATGTGAACCTTAGTATTAAACTCTGTTATGCATGCTTATGTTTAAACTTTGTTAAACTCTGTCAGCATGTCTGTCTGCTAAACACTGTTAACATGTTGGATACACTCTGTGAATTCAGAATTGATTATTGTCTGAATGAAAACACCAATGAAGAAAAATGTATGAAGCATGATTCTCAGTAATTAAATCATGATTCTTTCTGAGTCACTGTAATCTAATCAGATTTTGTGCAGTAAATCAACACAGCATGATACTGTTTCATATTTATAGCATCTCTTAGTTTATTCAGTCCTAAACTCTGAGTTTATGAATATTGTGTGCATTGCCTCTCATAAATAATTTCTGATATTGATGAACTCTAAACTCTGATAAGTGACATTCTGTTCCCAAAGGTAATTCATGGTTCTTGATGATTCCTTGTTTGTACTTGTAAAAACTATAAAACTTGAGATGTGTCAGTGATTAGTTTGGTGAGTTCAGATTCATGTCTGCACCCTGTGAGATTTTGAGCCAAATCAGTGATTGATACATTTTCTATCAATCAGTTTTTATTGCTGTGTGATGTTTATCAGGAAGTATGGTTCTCTAGAACTTGTATTAAACCATTTTGAGACTACATGATATGTGTGTGCATGAAAATGATAAAGGTAATAGGATTTACCATTTCTTAAAACACTGTTCAAAATTCTTTTTGAACACTGTTCAAACACTGTTCATAAATTCCACCCTTAGTAAACCCCTTTGAGCCTAATTAACTGCTCATTTTTCTTTAACTCTGTAGTATTAAGAGCAGTTATATTCTTTTGAAAAATCAAATGCAAGCAGGTGAGTGTTTCTCAAGAAAAGAAAAGTTTCCTCAGTATATATGTTAATAAAAAAAATATATAATTAAAAAAAAAGGGCATATATACTGATCATCTCGTACAAAAATGTTCAGCTTGAAATTCACTCATGATTAAAACATCTCTTCTCATCTGTTTGATTTTACTACATTACAACCCTGAATAAAGTCCTTTTGATTTTTGCATATATGTACTCAAAGTAGTGTAGAATTGGTGGACATTCAAGCATATGGTAGTATCTGCTTTTACTGATTGAATGTGAGTGTAAACACTTCACCTAAACACTTGTGTGCTTTGAGAGTTTGTGAGTTTATCAAGTTCATGACTGTTACTCACTGAATGATGCTCTGATTTCTATCTCTTGATCTTTTTGTCTTCAAAGACTGTGTGCTTACTTGAATAATCATGAACATCAAAGGGAATAGAAGTATTCAGATCTCTGTATTACAGTAACTACAGAGTTTAGCATTCATCAAACAATCAGTGTTTACTATGAGAGTTTGTGCATTCAGTGTTTATTGATTTTTGTTATGGATTTTATGAAATATTAGATGCTCTAAAGATTGATTTTGGTAAACTCTGCTTCACACACATTCATATTCACAACTGTGCAATTTTTGAAAGGGTTTTAGTGATAAAGTTGGAAAATTGACAAACACTGTCGAGTTGTGTTAAGTACTCTAAGGTAAAGTTTCATTGAGATAATTTGACTATTTTGGAGTAATTAGGGTAGTTGACAACTGTTAATTAGTGTAAATATGTCATAGTGTCGTGATTATAGGAATGACAGCGGTAATTATTAAGTGATCCATTGGTTGTTTGACACGTGTCCCATTATTGTGTCCCACTCTCACATTACTCTAAAATCAGTTGCGTGCTTACAATACATAAACGATTGAGTTTTTTTTTACTCTAATCGCTTTTGTTCTCTCACTTCACATCGATTCATATTCACCCACTCACAGTTACTTGCATACTCAATCACTTTCAAAACTCTTGTTCACTCTCTTTCACATATTGATAAACACTTATCATACACATCTTTTCTCTGAATATTTTCGTATCATATCTTACTAATGGCAACCAAAGCTTTTGATGCAGCAGGGTTAGTTTTTCTTCCTAGCAATTATGCAGCTCCACTGGAGAATGAAAACGCTCCAGAGGCGTTTCATTTGTTTCAAAATTTCTTGAAAGATTCCGAAATAGGGAAGGCTTTAACCGCACCATCAACACTCTTTGCTTCACAAATTGCTACTTTTTGGACAAACTCTGTGTATGATGATGGAGAAGAGTCTGGCACTCCAACAATTACTTTCACTCATGATGAGTCAGAGTATATCATTACTCCAACTACGGTTAAGGATGCTCTGGATTTTGAGACTCACACTTCTTACAGTGTTGTTGGTCACGACCGCTTGCGGACAATGTTGTAGCAAATTGGTTGTTCAGGAAATTTGAATAACTGGGATCTCTGAGAAGGCCACTTTTGAGAAAGGAATGGAGTTTCTTTTTCGATTGCATTACACGGGCTTTTGGAAAGAAGACAACAAATTGGGATGCACTTCCTCTTGACACTCTCCAAATTGGTCATGCTCTACTGTATGGAGGTAATTTCGATTTTGGTAGACTAGTTCTAGTGAATTTGGGAGAGCGTTTGTCTGAGCCTACATCTGTTTATTTTTCTCGATTTTGTCAAGTGTTATTCAATACTTGTGTGCCTAATCTTACAATTGCTGAAGCTGATGTCATTCAGCCTTTTCAAGTTGCTAAAAGGATGTTTTCTGATTTGACAAATAAAGATGTTACTAAACAGCAAATACCTGACATGTTTATGCCACTAGTCTTACAAAACTATGTCAACCAACCTCAAGATTCTCAATCTACACAATCATCACCACAACCTGAACCACAACAAATGCCTGAACCATTAGACACCATACATTCTCATCCTATACCAACACCTGAGCCAACACCCACTCATCAACCACAACCTGAACACATAAACTCTCCACCAATAAACTCTGAACAGATAAACTCTGAATTCATAAACTCTGAGCCAGTACCTACTGATCAACCCAAATCCAAATCAAAAAGGAAAATACACACTGCACAGAACACTAAACACTCAAAGGCTAAACAGACATTACCTGGATCTGTTTATACCAGAAGAAAGAAACAAAAGGCAAACAGACCTTCACTTTCACCAACTAAGGAGAGCTCTAGTGAAGAAGAAGAGGTGACTGCAGTACCTCAAGTCAAGAGAAGGAGATTAATTCTTTCAGAATCTGATGATGAGCAAGTTCTTGAAGCTCCAGAGGTGGTTTCACAGCAAACACCTACTGTTAAGGTTGCAGTGAATGATATACCTGCAGAGACTGTTATACCTGCAGAGGTTGAAATACCTGCAGAGGTTGAAATACCTGCAGAGGTTGAAATACCTACAGAGGATGCTGTGATTGTAAATGCTATGCCTGCAGATGTTAACATGCCTGCAGAAGAGGATCACAGAGATGGTTTTTCACCAATGAATGATATTCTTAACTCATTTCAACCAATTCTTGATCCTATCTCACCTGTTGTTCACACTGAAGCTCCTGGTGTAGCTGATCTGCCAGCAGTTATTCTTCCTGAAGCTGCAGCATCACACACAGAGCTAATATCTGATGCTTATCAAGTTCCTGACAAAGGTGATGAGGTTGATCAAGCAACTAAGGATATCTCTCAATCTATGCCAGTTGAAGCTACAAATACAAACTCTGTTGCAGAGCCTGTGCAACATGAGGATAATATTGAAAAGATTGCAGAAGTTGTTGCAGAAACTGTGGCTGACAAAGCTCAGCACAGTGGTTCTTTACAAGATGTTCAAGCTGTTGATGCAAGTGTTGAAGATGAAGCTGAAAACAGTGCAAACTCTGATTCTTTTCTGAGTGCACCAGCACAGACTGATAACAAACATACATCTTTTGATCAGCCTTGTCCATCTCATGCAATTGAAGAAGAGCATCTTGCTAAATCTGCTGCTAACTGGTATAAAGAAGACTGTATTTTTCCAAAAGGGAGAGCAGCTAATTTCATTAAGCAGATTGCTAGTCAAATTTCAAATCCAGAGCTTTTATCATGCTTAAAGGCAACTGTGGTACAAGTCAAAACTCTGGATGGAAGTTTTGCTGAAACAAAACAACAAATTGCTTCTTTGAAAACTGAGATACAAACTAGAGAAATGAAAATGGAAAGAGAATCAAAAATCAAAGCTGCACAGCTTTCTAAAGTTCAAGATACTCTATTTGCCAGGTTAGGAAAGGTTGAAGAGAATCAGGCTGTCTTGTTTGATAAAGTTGATTCAATTGCTAACTCTTTGGAGCTTATTACATCTATACTCATTCCTGATGATGTCAAAAAGGGGGAGAGAGTTGCTAAGTCAAAATGCAAAATTTCTCAAACTCTGATCAAAAAGGATGATGCTGGAGATGGAGGAGCAAATGACAAGAGTAAGGCTTTAAACTCTGAGTCACTAACTCTGGGATCTGGAAAATCTCTTAAGTCACAGTCTGTTGGAATAAACACTGAAACTCAAGGTACTTCAAAAACCAAGAGTTTGGAATTAACATCTAATCCAAAGACTGATGAGGAGTTAGCTGTTAAGCTTTTCATGGAAGAAAATGCAGAAGGAGTTACTCTAGAAGATGCTAAAGCTGAAGAAAAGAGTCTGCAAGAAAAACATCTAAAAGCTTTAAAATCTGTTAAGTTGAAGAAGAAAGAGAAAGTTGTTAAAGCTGCAAAGCCTGTTCTTAAAGGCATTGAAATCAAAGAGAAGCTATCTGGCATTCAAGAAGAAGAAGAAGAAGAAGATAAAGAAAAGTTGATAAGAAAGTCTTCTCTTGATGCTAAATTGAAGTTAAAAGGGATAATGAATGAGGAAAACAAAGGCAAAATGATCGTTACAACCTCTGTTGCCACACAAGTTGTACAGACACAAAGTAAACCTTTACCTGGGTTTTCTAGGCCGAAGATTCCAGTTCAGGAACAAACAGGAGTAACTGGTGATTATCAACATAATGTTGCTTGTTCAGGAAAGCCACCAGGGAGAAATACTTCTGGATTAGGTTCAAAAAGAGATTTGAGATTTAGTAACAGTCCAAGAGATCCTTCTGTACTTGTTTCTCTTGGTTCTGGTATTACTCAAGAAAATCTAGATAAGTTGGAATCAGTTCAACTAGTTCATCAAAGGAGCTTAGATATTCACTTGCTGTTATACTTTATGACAGATGGATCAGTGTTTAGAGTGAATGAAGAAGCAATCAAGTTAAAGTTATTTGAAGAACTTCAGTATGTTCTGCATATATTCAGAGTCAGAAATCGTCAAACACAGCTTATTGCTAATTCTATAAGGGGATATATGCAGAAAGCTAAAATTGTTACAGGATCAAAGTCTGCTGAAAAGTATGTTCCTAAGTACAGAGATTGGAATGGCAATCTGATAGAAATGGAGAAGGGGACTACAAAGTTGAAGACAGATCTTGGAATTACAGTTCTGGATTTTAATGTGAAGTCTGAGGAAGTAAAATATATCAGATTGGGAAATGAAATGAGAAGAAACAAAATCTACGATCTCAGAGCTGCTATCTTTCAAACTGATGAGAATGATCCAGATTTAAGAGAGATCAAGGAAGCTATGCAGATTGAACTTGAAAATGCTGAGAGAAGATTGTTGATTGATTATCTCAGAACAACTCCAGATCTTGAGGAAGTTAGGTAGACGAAAGTTGTAAGTTTGTTGAGTAATAGTTTAAACTCTGTTTGTATGTTAAACACTGTAGACTCTGTATTTGTTTTGACATCATCATTTACTGTAAACTTGTGCATTCTTGCTAATGAACAAGTTGGGGGAGATTGTTAGAAATGATTGATGAGAACAGTGTTTGGAAGCTAAAGTAACAAAACAGAGTTTAGCTGGAAGCAGTCAGAGTTTAGTTAAACACTGACTGGAAGCGCAACAGAGATTGTTAAACTCTGTAGCGGAAGCATCTGAGAGTCAACAGTGTTTGAAGATTGATACAAGATAAATATGGAAGCAATATCTTTGAAGATTGGATAGCTATCAAAGAGATTGAGTTGACTTAGAAGACGTGTAGCAATCGTGATTGATATCAATTGTATAGCTTAATTATAGGAGAATCAATTACTGATTGTACGAAGCTGTATGTTTTATAAATACAGTTAGGTTAACCCTAAAAGGGTATCGAACATTGAGAAATTCATTGATTGTAACCTAAGCAGCTCTCTGTGATATTTTACATCACTGAGAGAGGAATTGTTAATTCCAAACAGTTTTTAAGTGTTAAAACTTGTGTTCTTGTTAATTACTCATACAATACTTGATTACATATTGTGTATTCGACCTAACAATAAAAGCACTAACTTTTCTCTTTTTCAGTTTAGTTGGATTTTTGAGAGAGAACAGGTAGTGGAAAATGTGATTGTTATAATTTGTAATCATACATTATTTGAAGATAAAAGTGAATAAGTGAGCTTCTTGCGGAGACCTGTGTTTTTGGTAAATAGTATTATCCTTCATTTTTTTAATCTTCTTTATTTCTTTAATGCCCCTTTTTGTCATTACACAGCATTTGGAGCGACCCAATTTAGATTGGAACAAAAAAATCTATTATGATATTGTACTTATTTTCAGTAATGTTGTAGTACTACGATTGCACCTCCAGCCTTACTCTTCTCCTCCGGCTCCAGCTACATAATTTTAAATATTGAAAACAAAATACAATACAAGAAGAAATTTGCATTTATAAATAAAGATTACAAGCAGAGAGAGATGTTTAGTTATAGATAGACTGCATAGCAACAACATAAGTGATAAAAAAAAGATGTTAGTTACAGATAGACTACATAACATCAACATAAGTGATAAAAAGAAAGATGGTCCACATGATGATCAAGCTAATGAAGTATTGAAGTAATTAACAAGCCTGAACCACATAAGCAACTTCCATTTTATAGGTATTGTTTATCATAACGTGGGTAATGGGTTTATGTATTCCCATTAATTAATTTTATTTTTGGTCACCCCTCTAAGTTGATCACAAAAAAATTAACAACCCATCAAAATAAGTTGTTTAAAAATATATTCAAATTCAAATTATTATATTCGTTTCAATAAGAACATACTTTTAATATAATAAAGCCAATAAAAAAAATTCAACAATTTCAGAAAGCGAGAGCCATGATGAAAGACCTTAATTTGAACATAAACTATAAATCTACTAGAATATTTATTTGATATTTTGGCTTGCTTATTTAATTGTATAATTTAATTATTTTTAATAAAAGAATCTATATTAATAATATATATACACTGTATTTTCATACATGAATTTACTAATACAGTTTAATGGTCACGCTCTGGTGAGAATGAGAACAGTGAGAACACACATATTCACTACATTTCAAGCTATTTTAAAGGGCCCCGCTAGGAGCATCTTCACAAAAAAGTCTTATAATTCTACCCTCTATCCATTCATAAAAAAAAAAATAAAAAAAAATAAAATGAGAACAGTGAGAACACACATATTCGCTACATTTCAAGCTATTTTAAAAACCCCGCTAAGAGCATCTTCACACAAAAATCTTATAATTCTACCCTCTATCCATTCACAAAAAAGATTAACAAAAAAAAAAATTGCTTGAAATGTGGTCTCATTGTTCTCCAACATTTACATATTATATTAACTATGAGGTCTCATAGTTAATATAATATGTTCTTGATATTATATGAGGTTTAATGTTTTGGAGTCATTTAATGTTTTGGAGCCATTGGGGTGAAGGGATTATCATTTCCGCATTTGAATAACGAAGACAATTTATTATTGTTTTCAATTAGAGAACAATATGTAAAAATATTTATTACTTTTATTGCAGATGTTGATGGATTAAATAAATTTTTAACATTGTTAAAATAGAATTGTATGCTACTTTTTTATATAAATTTTAGCATATCATTATTTTATTAAATACTTATATAACTATATATAATATCTTTCTAAGAATTAATTATTTATATAATTGCATACAATATTTTTTTAAGAAATCAATCAAATTAATTTGTTAAATTTTTGGTATTGTCAATTTAAATTAAATAATATGTTTTAAGAAAGGGAAAATGAATTTTTTTGTCACTGAACTATTGACCTTTTTAGAAATCTACCACTCAACTATGAATTCTTCTTTTTTAGTCAGTAAACTTAGGTTCGGATTTTGTTTTACTCACTAAACTTAGGTTCGGATTTGATTATTAGCATTATGTTAGTTTTTTTTACTCACTAACCTTAATACTTAAAAATGATGCATTATAGAGGACAATTTGTTAAACTTTAATACTTGAAAATGATGCATTAAACTTTATCTTGAAAAAAAATTGATTAAATTTAATAAGATAATAAAGTCTGCATTAAACTTTATCTTGAAAATAAATCGATAAATTTTAATAAGATAAAGTCTGCATTAAATTGTATCTTGAAAATAAATCGATAAAGTTATCCTCTATAATGATTTATCTTTACAGTTAAACCTCGATAAATGAATACGCTTGGGACCGAAATTTTTTATTCATTAATCGAGGTAAAAAATACACTATCTCTATTATGTTTGAATCGGAAAAAATTATTCATTTAACAAGGTTATTCGTTTAACGAACATTCATTTATCGATATTTTACTATATCTTAAAAATCATAGTAAGATAAAGTTTAATAAGATATAGGAAGATAAAATTAAATTTGAGAGGGATCGATTCGGTAAGCTCGTTACCGACTCGGCTCGGGTCGTAATGAACTCGAGTTCGGCAAGAAAAAAAGCCCGTTAACGTAATCGAGCTCATGTTCGATTTGGTACAAAAATTAATGTATATATAGATGATATTAAAGATAATACAAGTAAAAAATTAATGTATATATAAATGATATTAAAGATAATACAAGTAAAATATTAATGTATATATAGATGATATTAAAGATAATACAACATCTTTAGATCTGTTGCACGTAAAAAGTATTCATCACATTAAAAATATTAATTAATAATTTTTTGATGGAGTACAAAAATACCATATTTGAATTTTTGATGTAATAAAAAAGATTAAGGATGAGTTTCATATAAATTCAAATTTTAAATTTATTAGAATTATTTTTTATAAAAGTGTAATAAATATTTTTATGATTATAAGGGAATTATTAATTTATGTTAATAATTAACATAATGGTAATAATCAAATCTGAACCTAAGTTTAGTGAGTAAAACAAAACCGAACCTAAGTTTAGTGATTAAAAAAGAAAAATTCGTAGTTGAGTGGTAGATTTCTAAAAAGGTCAATAGTTTAGTGACAAAAAAATTCATTTTCCCTTTAAGAAATCAATCAAATTTGTTAAATTTTTGGTATTATTATTTTAAATTAAATAAGATGCAGTGTACAAAGTACGGGCAAAATGCTAGTATTTATAATGGTTGGTTAAAAAATTTTAAACTAAGAAATTGTTAAATTTTTACAGGGTGATAAGTAATTCGGAAATTTAAAAATTTTAAAGGAAATTGTTAAATTTTAAATTAGGAAAATGTAATTGTTCTTATTAATCTCGTTAAATGTTTTTCGAAATGTGCTTTCACTTATACAGTATGCGAGTATTCTTATTAGAGAAAAAGGATCCTGAGATTGATTTCACGGAACTTTTCCTAAAATTTTTAAAAAATATTTTAAATTTGATTTGGCCTGCAGGACTAATTAAAAAATTCTGATTTTACAAAAATGTTCACACCATATTTACATATAAATATCATGTATCTCAAAGAATTTATATGAGATGTAACTCAGACTCCCCTAACCTCTTATTATTTGGTGTAGCTAGGAACATTTACAAAGGCATTTATATATCGGTGAAATTGCAGTTCATATTTCGGTGAAACATTTAGTAATAATGTTTTTGCTGGAAAGTTATAATTGTACGGATATCTAAATTATTATTCCGTCCGTTTCAAATTAGTAGTCCACTTTCAAGAAAAATTTTGTTTTAAAATAGTTGTCTCATTTCAACTTTCAAAACAATTTTTTACTTAAACTTCCCATATTACCCTTGAGTTTTAATTTCCAAGATTGATTTTATGTAGTTATTTATCCAACCAATACAATAAATATAGGTAAATATGGAATTAGATCATTAATAAATGAGTTTCTTAATATGCGTAATTTTTTGAAAGTGGACTACTAATTTGAAACGGAGGGAGTATACTCCTATAAAACATGGTTGCATGGTCTGGATATGGGTGCTAAATTCTAAGGCCGGTTGTCAATTGCATACGTATGCTATAGTATATCGTATCGCACATCCCGTATCACACATCCGTACCACAGAAAGTTTATGCGGTACGTAGAAAAATGAATCCTCTGTTTTCATACCAAAAACTCTACTATACACATAGCGCAGAAACTTCCTGCGATACTATAAGCTATAACATACGTTTGCTTGCAATAGATGAGACCCAATTCTAAATATGCTTGTGAATTTAACAAACCTGCATTTGAAGTTGTGGTTAAAAAATGGCCACACAACAAATATGTTATAAGTAAAGGATAAGGGGCCTATGCCCTATAATTATATGGACCTTAACAATAAGGGCCTCCTCCTCTCATGTTCCATCAATTTCAAATGTGCACATGCAGATTTTTTGTCACACCAAAGATCTGGCCAACACCCCCACACACTTGTTGTGCATATATACACATACATTAAAATCTAGAAATATAAAAAAATGGTCCGAACAATTTAAAAAAATAGTATATTTCTATGTCAATAAATTAGTACAATTTTCAGATTACGAAAATATCAAGATTTATCGTATACACGTATATTATATAGAAACTGTTCGCTAATGTAAACCCATCAGTTCGTCATAATTTACAATGCGTTCTAGCCTTCTAGGTAAAGGATTTTGTGTAATTAAGTTAGCAACCAGATCATCGACCCACTGATTCTAGGACTTATAAAAATTTTCTGACGTGCAACGCACGGTTCCTTTTTAATATCTACAATTATATTAATTTTATGAAATTTTATAAGTTATTAATCTACATATCAAATTGGTGTTTAAAAATTGATATATATAAGATTTTACATGTTCGATTTAATATTTGTACTCTATCTTGAATTTTAAAATTTGATTTGGACGTTTACAGCCCACATGAAATTAACAAAATAATCTTTAAATTAATGATGGTTTAATATAATTAAATCTACACAGAAACAAAAAAGGGAAGAAATTGATGCTTTTTTAAGTTGAGAATTCTATTTGATTTATGAATTCTATTTATAATTCGTTTTGATTATCAAAATATCCTTACAATTATTTAAAGATAGTTCTACTCACAATCAAATACAATTTTAATAATAAGTGTAAGAGAGATTTTGTCCGAAATTTTGATAATCGGCAGTCTATTCCTCCGTATGACAAAGATCTTAAAATAAATAGATGAAAACCGTTGGACCTAGCATAAAAAATGTTTTATATTTTAATATGTTATAAACTAAAAAGTACTCCGTATATATATTTATATAAGATAAATTTTGTCCAAAATTTTGATAATCGTCTATTCCTCCGGACGACAAAGATCTTAAAATAAATAGATGAAAATCGTTAGATTTAGCATAAAAAATGTTTTATATTTTAATATGTTATAAAATAAAAAGTATATTTATATTGAAATACGAAAATGTATATGTCAATGATTTAAATCATATACAATTAGGTTTTCTACAATTGATAGCATTATCAATGTAGAGCTTCTACGTAGATTAGGATTAATGTAAAAATTTGTAATTATATTTTCTCTTGATATTCTGAGTGTTTCTATTTGAATAATAATTATTAAAGCATCACTAAATTAAAGATAATTTTATGAGGTTCGCATGGATTGTAAAATCATTCAAATCTGATTTCTAGATCTCAAGATAGAGGCCAAATAGTAAATATGAAATTTTTTAATACTAATAAATAAAAAATAAAATTCAATTCTAATACAACTTTTTTTAATTAAATCCTTTTTAGAATATAAATTTCTTTTTTAAAATTCAATTATAATACAACCTTTTTTAATTATATTCTTTTTAGATTATAATTTTCTTTTAAAATTCACTTATAATACAACCTTTTCTAATTATATCATTTTTAGATTATAATTTCCTTTTTATGTGATCTAATCTTGATCGTCTAGTTTCAATCCAACGGAACATATAATTTTGATCCAATGATTAAAATAAATAGATGAAAATCATTGGATTTAGCATAAAAAATGTTTTATATTTTAATATGTTATAAAATAAAAAGTATATTTATATTGAAATACGAAAATGTATATGTCAATGATTTAAATCATATACAATTAGGTTTTCTACAATTGATAGCATTATCAATGTAGAACTTCTACATAGATTAGGATTAATGTAAAAATTTGTAATTATATTTTTTCTTGATATTCTGAGTGTTTCTATTTGAATAATAATTATTAAAGCATCACTAAATTAAAGATAATTTTATGAGTTTCGCATGAATTGTAAAATCATTCAAATCTGATTTCTAGATCTCAAGATAGAGGCCAAATAGTAAATATGAAATTTTTTAATACTAATAAATAAAAAATAAAATTCAATTCTAATACAACTTTTTTTAATGAAATCCTTTTTAGAATATAATTTTCTTTTTTAAAATTCAAATATAATACAACCTTTTTTAATTATATCTTTTTTAGATTATAATTTTCTTTTAAAATTCACTTATAATACAACCTTTTCTAATTATGTCTTTTTTAGATTATAATTTCTTTTTTATGTGATCTAATCTTGATCGTCTAGTTTCAATCCAACGGATCATATAATTTTGATCCAATGATTAATGATGAATTAAATTTGCACTTAATTAATAATAGAATGTAATTAATATTTAATAAAATTTAATTATTACGAAGAAAGGGTATTATAGTAAATTAACAAAGTGAAAATTATAAATAAATATATAAGGATATAATTTATAATCCTTATAAGGATATAATTTATAATCCAACGGATGACTTTTAATCCAATTTTTTAATCCAACGGATCATATGCTTCTGATAGTACAGCGACGACGACCAAAGACGACGACCAAAAATTTGGATAAGATCTCCCTTATGCTTCTATCTATACTATACTATTATAAGCGAAATAGGTTATATTTGGTTTGGTACTCTTTTTTTGGTCACTCTTTTTTGGTACTCTTTTTTTGGTCATTCTTTTGATTTGGTTAAATCTCTATTATTAATAAAATTAAAAAAAAAAAACACACGCACACGGCAAAGCCCACGAGAGTCCTTTCTACAGCAAACAAGTCGTCAAGACGTCAAGTAGTTTGTCTGTTATAGAGCATTAAAATTAATTTTGTCACAAAAAAAATTAAAAAATAATTAATGATTAGAAAAGATCGTTTCGAAATTTTGGAGTTTTGAAAGATATAATGGTCTTTTTATATTAAAAAAAAATATCAGTTATATCAAAAACCAATAATCATATTTTATTATCTTTTATAATTTATATTATTACTAATTAATTAGCAAATATTAAAATTATAAACAATCAAATAAAAATATTAAGATAAAAATATTTAAAATGTTAAAAAAAACTACTTTTATATAATATTTTTATATATCTATACTATACTATTTAAAATACGTAATTAGAATAACATTTATTTTCATGAAATTTATAAAATTCAAAAAATATTTTAATAATAAAAACATATATACAACTTAAAATTTTAATGAAATATAATTAAACAGTTTACAAGCAACCGTGCATCGCACGGGTTATAGGCTAGTATTATATATAAGGTATTAATATGATAGGCTAGAAATAGCTCAGGCCCAATTAGACCCAGCTTCAGGTCCAAAGCCAAGCAATCTAACTTATGAGAATAAGAGCAGCCCAACCCAGGCTAGTGGGCCCCGGACCCGGAGCCATTATTACGTGGCATGGCCCCCTCCCCAGACTAGGGGACCCCAGAGTGGTGGCACCTAGCGCACGTGGCACTCCATCCAACATTAAAGGCCAAGGAACAACATGTGTCAAATCATGTCCACGACAACATTGCCACACTCAAGTCAACGGCCCCCACAAATAGGGACACGTGTCCTACATCCCGGGAGTCGAGCAGCTTGTCTCCCGGATCCAACGGCCAGGAGTAGAGGTAACCTACCCCTAAACCCTAGGCCTAGGGCTATAAATACCCCTAGAAAATAGGGTTTAGGGGTTAGACATTATTACACACCTACACGCATTAATTACTGTTGTGATACTCTACTTGATTATTACCTTCCAAAGCCAACTCTTATTCTCACGCCGGAGGTACCTCGGGGCAAAACTCCCCCCCCCCCGGTGTTGTTTTGCAGATACCCCACCACAGCTACACCACTTCCGAGGCAGGAGTTGGCGAGAAAGTACCCGATCAAGATTTAGAGTTATCATTATATATATTGTATGACACATTCTCAATTACGGAATTAGAATTTCAAAATGAATGGGAGAATATTTTAATATAAGCCGGAATTTGGTAAAAAAAAATTATTAACTTTTAACTAAAAATTAAAGGGATATACGACCTAGTTAAAGTCCCGTTTAGCACCTGTAATTCATGAGGGAGAGTTGAATGTAGGGCTTATTATTCGGTAATATCCGAACTAAATTATCGAAAATCGAAATATGGAATAAGCTGTAGGAAGTATAGACTAGAGATATACCTTAAATCAAGAAATCGAGAATAAAATTACCGAAAAATAGTTCGAGGCACGTGAAAACCACGCTATCCTTAAAACAGATAAGCCCATTCGGTGTGGTACTTGAAGGTGTTGGCTTCCGTCTCCCAGGATACAACGAACAAAGGTGATCTTAAGCACTTAAAGATCCGCCTTCTACGAACCGAACAAATACGCTTTCTATCTCAAAGTAGAATGACCCTAGAACTCTTCAGAATAATAAAATGAAAACTTGTAGGTTTTGTATGCTCAACATAGAAGCAAATGTCTACTTATATAGTAGTAGAAAAATATAACTCCCTCATACAATTAATTTGTAACCCCCAAGTCAATTAATTTGTAGCCTCCACCAAATAATAATTATAGGAGTTACAAAATTAAAAACTATGAGTTACAAATCAATAAAATAAAATGCTATTAATTTTTATTCAAAATAGTTTAACAATCCCCCACATGAATAAAAATTGACATTGCAAAATGACTCTTTGACATGGAGATAGAGCGCATGGTAGAAACCAGCATAGGATCGGTAGGCGTACACCCTTGAACCTTCCCTTGTAAGAACATATTTACATTTCTAGAATTTCAGTAGTCGCGTTGACCTTGAACTGCCATTCTGTATTATAAAATGATGATACATCCCCCACTGGAGTCTTTCCCTATATTTGTTCAGTTCTCACTGTTAAGCCCATTTTGGTCCTGAGCTTTAGCCTGGTTCTGTGAGTTTTTCCCATAATTGGCCCCACAATTCCTTCTTGAAGCGACCCCACTTCACTCACATAGGTGATCTCTTGAACAATACAAAAGTATTATTTGTTCGACATATCGACACATAAGGATCATTAAAAGCATAGCTTAGCCTTATCCAAATTGTAACACTGTTTTTTATCATAGGAATGGACCCGGGAAAAAAAACCCCACAGTGATCTCACTAAGTCTTTACAGTTAGGTTGTCCCATTTAACCAAGATCTTGGGATCTCCGGTCAACAAGGTTGGGTTTCCTTTGTATCAACTTTTATTATGGGCTTTAGTCCCATTCCTTTCGATGATTTCTCAACTAACTCTCTTATTAACCCTTTGGTTAGCGGATCCGCAGTGTTATATTTTTGACCTAATATGATCAATAGTGATAACTCCAGTTGAGAGTAGTTGTCTAACGGAATTGTGTCGCCGACAAATATGCCTCGACATTCCATTACAAACACTTTCACTACACTTGTGTATCTTCACTTTGGCATATGTCACATTTTGGTAATCACTTTACCAACCGTCAACCAAGGCTTCAATTTGTTATTGACATTACCAATTTTTAGCGTCCCAAAAAATAATAACGTCAAATTATCTTATTATCAAGTTTATGCGTCCCTAAACTGACAATACTCATGCACCTAACTACCAAATTTGAGCGTCCTCAAAATGGCAGCTATTATTTATTATGAAGCCATTGCATTTCGCAACAATATCAGGATTTCATATGCCATTTTTCGTGTTTATGTTGTTTCACTCAACATAATCACCAAATCGCAGTCTTTCTACTCTTGCCTTAGCAAAGAAACCCTAAGGTTATCTACCGTAGATTTCCTTCAATTCTCCGTTTAGAAAAAACTGTCTCAATGTTCATTAATGTACTTCGTGTTTCGCAATGTCGACAATTTAAGTAACATCTTGATGAACCATATTCTTATAACTCACGAATATATCATAAAGTAAGTTAGGTCTTCACTTTTGACTATAATCTTTTAATTATCAGTATGACCTTTTACTTTTCTTTTACCCATATATTTATTTTCTAATTTGAAAATTCGTTTGGGCCCAAATGGCATCTATCTCGCAAGAAGATCCAACCATATATTTATTAAACACGATTCTGTCACATAGAATCACTTTTCTCATATAAACACATAATTCTAGTCAATTTCTCTATTGACATCCATTTTCTCATAGGATCATCAGAGAATTCTCATAGTTTCTCTCAAATTTTGAGGTTTACCTTCAAGCAAAATTTCTAAATCTTTTGCCCTTCAGGTTCAACCTCACATTCATCCAATAACTCATAATTTTATTTGGATAAATTTTAATTACAGATCTACAAGGAACTACTAGCTCATCAGAGAAGCATTCCTAGATTTCGTAATTGCATTTTAATGATCTCACAGTTTAGATCTATCTGCATGCTTCAATATATCATTAGACTCAAACGTTGTCTATATATCCATCCCAAATACCTCATATGGTTTTGGATCTCTTTTTACCTTAATAGGTATAGGTATCAAGACATCTTCAAGATACCCCCACATTGCGAATATTTCTAAGAAATTCAAAATGCATTCCAAAACTAATAGGAACCAATTATTTTCTTTCATGGTATCTTGTTTAAGGAATGATTAGTCTCTTCATAACTAATATCCTCATATTTAGTGATAGTCTCAACTGATCACAATCATTTTTGCATTTCCTGTTAGAATGCAACTTATACTTGTAGCTACTCCATTTATCTAATGCGAGTTAGGTACAATCGCACATCACTCAATGTATTCACCACCAAAGTCATTCTTTACCATCTTAATTTTATGTATTAAGTTGGTTTTCAACCTCAAGCTTATAGAGCGAAAATCTCCATTCAACTTCATTCTTACTCTAAAATGAGTACACATAATTAATGCATTACTATAAAGTAGTAACACAACTTAATACCACTTCTCAGTAAAGCAGGTTTCACGTCGTTTATTAAAATCGCTCAAGTTTTAATATCACGTTCAAAGAACTTTCCTGTTCTTGTCACTGAGAAATTCAACTATTGAATTTCTCTTAAACTTCAATTTGGTTCACAAGAGAACCTAATTTTCTGGTTCATCTCTAGTGCAACCATAAGAGGCCCGAGGAAGAACATACACTTCCGAAAAACCCACATTCAATGACCGTTGATCAACTAATATGTTAGGGTTAACAATATTCAAGTTTTTCCAAATTTCAGCATACAGAGCTGACCACAATGCCGTATTAGGTATCACGCGGATCACCATAATAGGCTCGTGTGTCAATATCATAACAGATCGACACCAACACGAGAATTAATAATTTAACTGGAGGAACAATCCCAACCAGAAAAATATAAATCTCATGCTGACCCATAACCTGTACAGTATAGGTACCAGGCCCGTTAGGTTTTTAACGTACTGAATATCCACAAAGGATTTTAGTTCCAATGAACTTTCTCAACAATAACGGCTACACAAGAAATCCGAGTGGTTCCATGCTTGGACTGCACTAACAAGCTGAATATCAGGCTCATCTTCTTTTAGCTTAAGTGCATCCTCGGTCAAGAACCTCACAAAATTCAACCCACTAAATTTTTCCGGTTTGCCGCTTGAGCGGTTACCGGTACAGCCGTATTTGGCACCACAAAGGTCGCCGCATAAGGCACATTCACTGTCTCTGCATCGCACGCCCGTCACAAGACAAATATAGAACAAATATAAAATTTGTACTTTGCAAAATTTCACAAAAAATATATAATTTTTTTTCCCAAAAAAAAAAAAAAAAAAAATGCCATGTACAGTTATCAAACACATCAAAGCTATTTTTTTTTCAAGGGAAAAAAAACCAAAAACCAGTAGCTTGATATTAAAATAGGGATTATATTTTTTTCCGAATTAAATACATCAAGTTTGATACCTCCACAAATAATTCCCAGGGATTGGAGGGGTCACATCGGTCCCACTTAATAACCAACTCCTAGACAGAATTATTTTCTATCAATATCATAACAATACATAATTGCTAATTATTCATTCCCAGAGAGTAAATAAATACTACACGTGCGGCAGAGCTTACAACTCCATATATCACATATTATTCGCTTGAAAAGGAATCTATAATATACACATAAATCATTTCATTCTTTTAAAAGCCGCATCATAAATCATGCAACTATTAATCTAATTTCTGTTCCCTTTTCTTTAAACAAACTAGGAACTTCTCTTTTATTAAACAACCAAGTCAACAAAAGAGAGCTAAAACTAGTATATGAAACTAGCAATCACAGCATCAATGGACACATGAATGTTTTTCACGGATAACTATGCTACATACAAATCATACTAAGCACGCTTAGGTAGAATCGATTTAACCAAATAAATTATAATGGCTAAATATCAAATTCAAGTCCAAGTGAAGTCAAATAAATCTTTGACTTTTAATATTTTAAAATCACCAATAAATGAAATGTAACCACAATATGCTCATTCAATTATAAACTTGAAGCAAGAGCAACTACAATTATTTAAAAATTTGGCCGTAACATTAAGAATCAACTATGTTGGTTTTTTTTTATTACAACCAAAAACCCGTAATAATATATCATCAGTAATAGATAACTTTAAAACAGTTACTATCAAATCTTTATCCATGCGCCGTACAAACTTATAGATGAAAAACATAAGCCCGTGTTTAAAATTACGGTTACAAATTAAGAATTAAAAATCATAAAATGGATTTTAAACTCTAGCAAATCATAATAATTAATGCTAACATTAAGGTGGCCAACCAAACATGTACGTTACAAACAATTAATAAATCACTAATTTTTTTTTTAAAACTGAAATAATAAATAAAGATTCGAGGAGGAAAAAAAAATTAATAATACCTCTTTAAAACATAAACACAATCCAGAGATCAACAGGTATACCAGGTAAAATCCAAGATAAGATATACAAACATGTAAACTGTATTAAGAACTATTTGACATTTAACAAATAAAAGAAAAACACATGAAAACAAGGCAGAGTCACTTGCCCACTTACACGCATGCATGAGATACAGTTTAAAAATACATGACTAAATTAAGTGTTGCACTCTCTTTATAACTTTAATCAAACTAGGTAATAAAGCCGCGCTACACGCGGCATGAAAATATTTTTAAAAACTATACGTATAACATTATTGTTTGTTAAATTTTATTATTTGAAAGTTAATATGATAAATTAAAAATTATGTGAAATGTAATTAAATTTGAATGTTTAAAAATTAAAGAGAAAAGAGTTAGGTGAAAAAAAACATGTTTTAATTAAATTCTTGAATATTAATAATAATAATAATTTTGAAGATATTGACGAACCTATTTTGTCGCATAAAAAATGCTTTTGAAATCCAATATTGACAAACATTTGCAAAGTTTGACATTGAATAAGTAAAAATAACATTTGTGAATCTTTTCTATTGTCGATGACATCATAAAAGACGTGATTGCTTAATTTGTTATTAAATTATTTGTTAGTAAAATTGATTGTACGATGAAAAGAATTAGAATGTAAATGTGATAAGAGGTGTGATTGATTTCACTTGTCGATATATTTGGTTTTATGACGAAAAAAACAGAATTCAAATGCATATTGTAAGTCATGCTTCATGTTTTTTTGGAGTGATCCGACACTCGTATCCCTATATTTAATTAATTTTTCAGAGCATTTTATAAGAACTGTTTTGTTTGTAACATTAAAATTAAATTCATGGACACATCAAAGTGATACTCACATATTCTAATATTCTTTTATTAAATTTTATAATAAATTTGTACATATAATTGTTTTTAAAGCCGATGCTCGTTTTATAACACCCTTACTTAATGCTCAAAAAGTGAGAATTTGTTTAAAATAGCAAAAATCAACTCCTTAAACACCTTTTACTTTTTTTCATACCAAACTACAATATCAACATAATTCCTATAATAAAAATTTGTAAATATTAAATATAACTAATTAACGATTTTAAACACCGTCTCCCATCTCATAACATACATGCATGATTAATTGATTAGTAATAGTATAAGAATGTGTTTAATTAGAATATTAACTTTTCCAACACAAAATAATCAAACAACGAATGGGTAATTTTTTTTATTGATTTAAATGACGAAAAAAAGGGTCCACTTGATTCAATTTAATCGAGTTGGTCACACTCCGTGTATAATTTGTTCTGGTATAAATGTAAATTCTACGATATTACTTTTATTTAAATTGTGGATGTTAATCGAAAAATATATATACTTATGTATCTTATCATGATTCTCACGATCATTGATTACGAATTAATCAAAAAGTTAAAATCGTCTATTAATTATTGCCAAAAAATTTGCAATGATTTTGAATAAGGATTAGAAATGACGATAAAAATTATTTCATTTTTTTGTTTTACCTTAAAATAATGGTATTTTTATATAAATCATTAATATTAAAATAATAATAATAATGTTCTAGTAAAATTGTTAAACTTTTATATTAAATAGGAAATAAAGTGTGTTTAATATTTATTTAATAGGTATAATTAATTATCAATTAAATGCAAGAAAATTATTTTAATAAAAAATAAAAATGTGAAAATTCAAGAAAAATATTTTGAAGCTTCTCAGTGCAAGTCTCTCCAGTTTCCTGATATTATAATAAATTTTTATATAAAAGTACTGTAATAGATAAATTAATTTCTATTATTCTTAAAAATTGATTGGTCTCTTATGAATTTTCTATTAAAAATTAATTTAAAAATAATTTACATGAATTATTAATTGGAAAAATATTTTCATTTTATATATCTAAAATTTTGATAATCTTAAAAACATCACCAACATATAAAAATAAAAATTACAATATGAACGTAATATTTACAATCAAAAGTTACAAATATTGAATACAACTTAATAACGTTTTTTAAAACCGACACCCCTCTCATAATATATGTGTTCAATAGTAGTTTAAGAATTTATTTAATTTGAATATTAATTTATTTTGACACATTATAATGAAACAATGGGCATATAATTTTTTTATCAATTTAATCATCCGATAAAATGGTTGAGTTTGTTCAATTTAATTAGTTTGGTCATAGCTCATGTGTGTATGCGCATGATTTGTTTACAAATTTCAGATATTTGAGAAGTTGGTTAATAATGTTTTTTAAAACCGATAGCCCACTCATAATATACATATTCAATAATAGTATAAGAATTTGTTTAATTACAATAAAAAATTATTTCAACACAATATAACGAAACAATGGGTATATAGCTTTTTTTATCAATTTTATCTTCCCATAAATGACTGGATTTGTTAAATTTAATCGATTTGATCATAACTCATGTATTATTTATTCATGTGCAAAATTGAAAATCTATCTGTACTGTTTGTATACAATTTCATATATTAAATAAATATCTTGTACTTCCATAATTTATTACGATTTTCACAATTATTGATAATAAAAATTCCTTGAGAAGTTAAGGGCGTAGTGATCTTGAATATGGAATAAAAAATAACGCAATACAAACAATTGTTATTCGTCATTTTAACTAAAAATAAACATAACTATATATAATTAATATTTAATATTGAAAAAATAACTATAATGTTCAACTAAAATTTGCTAATTTTTAAACAAATTAAATATAGTAAATTTAATATATGTTTAATATGTGTAATTAATGACTAATTAAAATGTCATTAATAGCTATTTAATGCAAGAAAAGAATTTTAATAAAAAAAAATAAAAAAACGAAAATTAAAGAAAAATACCTTGAACTATTCTGGTGCATTTCTGATCTCCAGGCATTATAATATATATAGATAGGCATCATATACATATATATCATGCTGACAAGGCAATTTGGTAAGACAACCACATATAAAGTCATCACTATTGTACTCCCATCTAATAATCAACTACAAGCAAAATAGTAATAAAGTGCTAAACTCGATCAATCTGCACACGGGAAATACATCAATTCCAACACTAATCTTACAAGGCTGTACAAAATTAAAAGACTTTACTCCATGATAATCGTATCAAGAAAAGCACAAACACTATGACAATTAAAAATCAATCAACACTATACTCCCGAGAAAAACCAAACAAATTAGTTTACCACTAAACTAATACATATGAATTATTTTATTTGTTTTAAGCTTGTAGGAAGTATAGACTAGAGATATACCTTAAATCAAGAAATTGAGAATAAAATTACCGAACAATAGTTCGAGGCACGTGAAAATTATGCTATCCTTAAAACAGATAAGCTCCTTCCGTGTGGTGCTTGAAGGTGTTGGCTTCCGTCTCGCAGGATACAATGAACAAAGGTGATCTTAAGCACTTAAAGATCCGCCTTCTACGAACCGAACAAATACGCTTTCTATCTCAAAGTAGAATGACCCTAGAACTCTTCAGAATAATAAAATGAAAACTTGTAGGTTTTGTATGCTCAACATAGAAGCAAATGTCTACTTATATAGTAGTAGAAAAATATAACTCCCTCATACAATTAATTTGTAACCCCCAAGTCAATTAATTTGTAACCTCCACCAAATAATAATTATAGGAGTTACAAAATTAAAAACTATGAGTTACAAATCAATAAAATAAAATGCTATTAATTTTTATTCAAAATAGTTTAACATAAGCTCCAAACCATATTCGATTAGTAAATTAAAACAATGTCGAATATTTACCGAATTGAAATTTTTATTTTGATTAAAATCGATTACCAAATTAAATGGATCATCGTATTTGTAGCTTTTAATGCCACAATCCTTCCATCCCACATATTATCAGGAGGGACACACATCCAAGTAACTACCTACCTTAGGAAGTTGGAAGTTTTGAGTGGACAGCTCGAAGTGTGGAGCTTTATTTATTGTCGGTTTGAATTTTGGATTCGATTCTTTTTTATCTCAAAATTTATTAGAATATATATTTATTTATAAAATATATAAATTTAGTTATTTAATAAAAAAACATTTTAATTTAATTAATTTAACGTGGGTGGTGCACTATATTTACACATGTAATATTCCAAAAAATAATTTGCAACTCTTTTTTATGTGATTGAGGTCGAGATAATTGCTAACAATTGTTAGTTTACATGTTCTCTCTCGTAAACTAAAGTTATCAGAATTCAGAAGAAGGATTTAATAAAATTTTATCACATTTTTACGTTTTTTCTCAAAAGTATTGGTTTGAGATAATGCTAGCTGTTTATTTAATAACAATGAATAGATTTAATGTCTAGCTATAATATCATGTTAAATACTTAAATCATCTACTCTATTCTTAATTTTTTTTTTTGATGTAGTAGGGGATTTGGTTTGGGGTCCGGATCCTCTGTCCCCTTCCTCCGTGACCCCCTTGTGTCCCCTGCTTTTTTTAGTACAAAAAGAGTGTCCCTGCGGAGCCCATTTTAATAAATAATAAAAATGGGCTCCACAAGAATATTTTTTTGTATTAAAAACAACAGGGGACACAAAGGAGACACGGAGGAAGGGGACAGAGGATCCCTGCTCTTTGGTTTGGTAGTTGAACATTTGTTAATTCACACCTACTATTATAAATTTTTGAGTCACGGAGGAGTTATTGTATATATTTTTTTCAAAATCAAGAGGGGTTATTGTATATTAAAATTCGGGTTGTATAGTATTTAATTCCTTGTTACTTCCTGACCAAAAAAAAAAAAAAATTCCTTAGGTGGCAAAGCAAGTAAAACTGTAATCCACAGCCAGTGATTCTCATTCACCAATATGAAAGCTAATCCATGTTTTCATCCAATCGTAACGAGGAACAATGGAAAGAAGACGTTGTGTTTCACACACTGACGCACATGAACCTGTTTCAAGATAACGATCTATACGCTTTCTCATTTCTTCATACATAACAAGTTATATACTTCCTCCGTCTCTTTTTAAGTTGCTCGTTTTAAATGTCGGGACTGTTCATAACAAGAGACAAATTAGTAATTTACGTCTAATCTATAAGACCAGATATAGTCATGAGTGATCTTGTTGGATTCGTATTTATGAGTATTTTAATACAGTGAAGTTTTTATATTTAAAACTAATATGAAATTCAAGATATTAACGATCAAAAGTGTGCGTTGACAAGTGTGCCCAATCAAAACAGGCAACTTATTTAGAGACGGAGGGAGTATATATTTTACCACGTTCGTGTGAATACGAGTGTATTAGCAATTCTCTGAATTAGTCTAGCGAAAGCTGACCCAAATATCAGATTATCAAAAAAAAAAATGTATTTATCTGATAGCCAATCACTAGCAAACATTTATGTTCAATATATAAATTTTTTAATGCCAAATAGAAAAAAAATGAAATTCTTATTTTCATACCAAAACTTTTACTACCATGTATACATACATATATCGCAAAAAATTTCACGATATATGTTTTCTCAAGTCATATGTTTGTCTCTAACAAGCTCCATGTCGGTATGTCGGATCGTTCGCATAAAGATGTTAAAGACTTTCAGTCGAATGCAGATAAATATGAAGATTTACACACATGCGTATATTTTGTTCTCCGACACAACATTTATATGGTCTACCCATCCTCTTCTGTTGTTATATTACATACATTCCCCCTTTGCGCTTTTCCATGATTCAAGAGTGACAACACTGTTTTTACGTATTGACTGTTAATTTCTACGTATTAAAGATTTACTATATAAATAATTGTAATTTATTGTCATAAACTTGATGTGAGTGATTTCAATTATAAATGAGAAAGATAACCTTGAGAGCATATTTATCAAACTGCAAAATTTTAGTCTATAATCGTAAAATAAAAATAATAGAATTCTTTAAGCTAGTTTCGAGTTTTCGACTAGTTTAAAAGCTAGTTTCGATAAGTTTTTTTAAATTCCGATTCTGCTACTTGTTGCGAACTACTATCATATTAAGTTCTTATTCTTAATAATGTTATACTTTACAAAGACCCCGTCGATGCACCAGTGTATTCTAATTTTGATAAACATTTCTTACGATTCATCATTTTTTCAAATCACGGTTTAGCAAGTCAATTACCGACTTACCGCACAGATACAGAGATAGTCCACATGCTCAAACTTGACGGCGTTTTAATTCAACCTAAGTCAAAATTAGGTTTACAAACATTAAAATATTGTGGATTTATAATAGAATAATCATTTTCTTTAAAACTTGAGTACGTTTTTATTGAGTTCATATATAATTTATGGCCTGTTTGGCAAATTTGCCGCCGAGCTTATAAGTAACTTATTTCGGAAAAAATTTCGTATTTACATACTGTTTTTTAGAAAAAAATGTGTATGGGGAGTTTAACATTCGTTATCTTGCAAAAATAAGTTACTTATTTCAGAAAAAAGTACATATTTCCTAACTTTTTTTCCAAAATAAGTAACTTATTTCTGAAAAATAAGATTTTCCAAACGGGCCCTTAATAAGTTCACTTAAATTACATGAAGCTCTACACTGTCTCCTAGAGTCCTAGGTGGTGTGCTCATTACCGTGAAATGTGAATGCTTTACAAAAGAAAAAAAAAAAAAAAAAAAAAGGCTCCTAGGTGGTGTGCTTATTAACGTGAAATGTGAATGCTTTACAAAAGAAAAAAAAAAAAAAAAAAAAAAGCAGCTAGACCTACCCAAAGAAAAGAAGGAGAAAAAATTAAAGTATTGTGCGTTGTGTGGCCGTGATTATCTCCAACCAAAATCTATTTCAAACCGTACACACTCGCCTCAGTACACCAACCTGCCTTAATTTCTTGATCAATTTTCTTGCATACAATTGAATCAACCGTGTCTCCATTAAAAAACGATGGCCTAGAATTTATGTTCGAAGTTGTACTTTATTTGGAATAACAAGTAAGTTGTACTAGGTATGGTTTAGATATTGCATATATGTTACATGGAATAATTTTGACGATGATCCTAATCTAGTAACGAAAATTTATATATAAAAAATTGCTCGATTTTACAATTATAATCTGTGCTATGACTTATTTACATAAAAAAAATATTACGAACCAAAAGCTCGGAAAACAAATTATTCTGATCAAGCATATATATGCTTGTCGAAAATTCGGTTTAAATTTGATACATGAAATATTTTCCATCGGTTAAAATTTGATACATGAAATATTTTCCGTCTTTAAATAGCCTGTATTTTTGTACTCCCTCTATCTCGTAAAGCATTTCTGCTTTAGTTCAAAATACAAATTTTAAGAAAAACTTTAAACTATGTTCAACAATGATTGGGTAGGAAATTTTAGAGGGAAACTAGAGTAATTAACTCAAACTTTCCCCCATTTTACATAATAAAATTAAAACATAAGCATAAGAGTAGTGATTTGTTTGAACTCAAATTTTCTCTAAAGTAGAGAACGTAGAATATATTAATGGGAAATGCTAACAATAGCACTAAGTGCTATGGTTAAGCATTAAATATTCTCATATTTTTTACATTTATTCTTAGTTATTTAATGATTTTTTTGGTTTTTCAATACTTCTTTAAATCATTATTTAACTTCCCAAGTAATAATAGTGGACCCCCCTGCATTCACATTAATTCCAAATAATAAAAACATCCCAAATTGCTAATAATTATATTGATATTCGTGCAAAATTGATGTATTAAGTGCAAAATTGACATAATTAATGCTTAACCATAGCATTACCCTATACTAGAGTAAACCTTAGCATACATCCTTATTCACTACTAACACACTACTAGTATTAAAATAGAGCCCCTGGCGGGGCCCATTTTAATAAAACAAAAAATAAAAAAATTATTTAGAGTATAATATACTAGTCCTATAATTTAGGTAGTGAGTCAGTAGTGAATAAGGATGTATGCCAATATTTATTCCCCTATACTAATATAGTCAAAAAAAAATAAAATTTGTACGGAGGTAGGAAGCTTCTCGGTACTTGCACACCTACATGCAAATAAGGATTCTAACGGTGGAAGTGTGTGGTGGGGGCACCGGAAGATTAACAACCGACATCCACCCGCTTGTAGATTGGGACTTGAGAGTTTGTGATAGGCTGCCGTGGCCGTTACATTACGGGCATTTACCGGTTAACCCGGAGTCTTGCTCTTTTGACTTTTATCATCATTTCACCTGCAATTTTTAATTACAAAGTTCGAAGTTCGAACCATAACACTTTGTTTCGGATGTAGAATGATAGTAGTAATATTGTGCCCGGTCTACGTTTGGAGAATTGGTAAAATGTTGATCCATACTTAAGTTTTGGTTGAATTGAAGAATTAGTAGAATTCTTGTTATTGATATGTAATATATATATAAATTTTAAAACATAACCGATTCATTATAACCAATTAATTGAAGCACAACATTTTGTAAATTCAACAAATTTTATATAATTCAGCAGTTTAGGATTGAAAAATTATAAAAACAAATTCAATTCGATACATTGCAAGTCTTTTTTTTTTTTTTTTTGTATAAATAAGCTCTCTATTCTTAATATCTCTTTACATTTTTTTTGTAACTCGTACCATTTACATAATTGTGTACATTTTACTCAACTCGCACCACTCGTTGGAGGAATAAGTGTCTACATCCTCCTCACTCTCTCCGTTAGCAATGGCGTTTAGAAAAGTACAAAAAAGTAGATTACAAAATCTTTTGTTCGGCTAAGACCGTTGATTGCGGTTAAGAATAAAGTGTTTTAAAATGGTTGCTCCACATCCTTTTCTCCTTTGGGCTTTTCCACTTTTCTCGTATGCCATTATTTTCTATTATATGGATTGATTTATTTACGTATACGGCCATACATGCAGCCGGAAGTAAGAGTAGACCTGGTAATTCGTTCGTGTCGTGTACTTTCGTGTGTCGTGTACTTTCGTGTTTCGTGTATCTAAATGAAAATCAAACCAAACATATCCAGTATATCCCGCTCAGAACAGGGTCTGGGAAGGGTAAGTTGTACGCAGACCATACCCCCACTTAAGGGCAGGGAGGCTGTTTCCGTGAAGACCCTCGGCTTAGTGCACGACATAAAAAGTGGGTGATATATACAAAGGAATCAGATAATGAATACGTCACTGTCCATATTAATACCTGAGCCCATGGCGTTCTCCACATGGGACATATCTGCGAGGGTTAAATGTTACTTAGAACTTGATGTGATTCACTTCACCCGCTTCCGAGGATAGCTCCGCTCGACCCCTCCTGAATACAATCTCCCTGCCAAAAAAAACTAAACCACAAGCAACATTAAGTTAAGTTCAAAAATTAAAAGTTAAACGGGACGACCCAACTCTAAGACAACGCTAAACGTGACAACCCCACCCTCAGACTCTCAACAACTGAACCACTCCCTAAAAGAGAATCCACAACTCTGATATGGCGCCTCCAAGAGGACCTGTCCGCGGTCAAGCTCTCGTTTAGGTTTAAGTCCTTCAAATCCAACCGAAGTTGCTCTTCCCAAGTTCTCCTCGGTCTACCTCTCCTTCTCACTCCTGCTACCGAGAGACTCTCTACCCTCCTTACCGGCGCTGAAGCCTGCCTCCTGCGAACGTGACCGAACCATCTCAATCTCCCTTCCCGAACTTTCTCAGAAAAAGGCGCAACTTCAAACTCATTCCGAAAAATAGCATTCGGAATTCTATCCAGCATAGTGCGCCCACACGACCAACGCAACATTCTCATTTCAGTCGCTTCCATCTTGCTCTCCAGCGCTTTCTTCCCCGCCCAACATTCGGAGCCATACAACAACGCAGGTCTGATTGCTGCTCTATAGAATTTACCCTTCAATTTTAAAGGGACTTTCCTGTCGCAAAGAACTCCTGACGCTGCTCTCCATCTTAGCCACCCAGCCTTGATACGATTGGTTACATCCCTCTCCACCTCTCCTTCCTTCTGAATGATAGAACCCAAATACTTGAACTCGTCCGTGCGGGGAACAATCTGATCTCCAATCATTACCTCAACCCCTTCCTCGGTGGACTCTCCACTGAAGTTACACCAGAGATACTCGGTCTTAAACCGGCTCACACGCAGGCCTTGGGATTCCAAATTAAATCTCCATAACTCCAACTTAGTATTCACCTCCCCTCTCGACTCCGCCACTAACACAATGTCATCAGCAAAAAGCATGCACCACGGGACTTCATCTTGGATCCCCCGTGATATGACATCTAGTATTAGGGCGAAAATGAGCGGGCTTAGTGCCGACCCCTGGTGCAACCCTATCCCAACCGGGAAGAAGTGGGTATCGCCAACTGGATACCTAACGCAAGTCGAAGCTAGACAGTACATGTCTTGGATCGCCCTAACGAACACAGATGGCACCCTCCTCTCTACCAGACTCCTCCAAATTACATCACGCGGGATGGTATCATAAGCTTTCTCAAGATCAATGAACACCATATGAAGGTCCTTACACCTTTCCCTAAACTTCTCCATAAGGCGACGGACGAGATGAATAGCCTCAGTCGTCGATCTCCCAAGCATGAAGCCAAATTGGTTCTCTGAGATCTCTACCATTCTTTTCACCCTGCCTTCAACCACTCTCTCCCAAAGCTTCATAGAATGACTGAGTAGTTTAATACCCCGATAGTTACTACAACTCTGAGCATCACCTTTGTTCTTGAAAAAAGGCACCACAATACTGCGCCTCCACTCCTCTGGCATCTTAACATCTCTGAGGAGAATGTTGAACAAATCTGCTAGCCATTGAACACCTACCTCCCCCAGGCAAATCCACACCTCTATAGGTATTTGATCCGGACCAACTGCCTTAGCTCTACCCATCTTTCGAAGGGCGCCTTTAACTTCTTCTACACTGATACGCTCACAATCCTCTAAAGTCAGAGTAGAAGAAAGACTAACACCTTGCCCCCCTTCTGAACCACTCCCCCTTGAACCATTGAAAAACCCAAAAAAAAACTCATTCCACCTCTCCTTAATCTCCTCGTCATTCACCAAAACATGACCCAAAGCATCCTTAACAAACCAAACTTGACCCAGATCGCGTCGCCCTCTCTCCCTAGCTTTCGCCAGTTTAAAGATAGCATTAGCTCCTTCCTTAGTGTCCAAGTGCTTGTACATCTTCTCATACGCCTCACTTTTAGCCTTAGCCACTGCCTTCTTTGCCTCTCTTCTCGCCCCCCTGTAAGCTGATGTCTTCAAGATCCTTTCCTCAGCAGAGCTAGCCGAAAAAAGTTCTTTAAAAGACAATTGTTTACTCTTAACTTTCCTTTGTACCTCCTCGTTCCACCACCACGCCTCCTTACGACCCCTGACCTTTCCTGAAGAAACCCCCACCACCCTCACGGCCACTTTCCTAATAGCATTGACCATGCTGATCCACATCTGGTTAGCATCACTCCCCCGGATAAAACCACCTTCGCGGGTCAGAGCCTCCTTGAATTCCTCTGCCTTCTCACCTTTCAAATCCTTCCAAAGAATCCTAGGTCTAGCTTCCCTTGTCCTGTTCACAACACTACCTCCCATGGCAAGATCCATAGCTAGCAGACGGTGTTGTGACGCACAGGCCTCGCCCGGGAACATCTTGCAATCAACGCATGACCTAACATCCCGACTGCGCATAAGTAGTCGATTTGGGTGTTGTTCCCCCCACTACTGAAGGTGATTAGGTGTTCAGCCCTCTTTTGAAAAACAGAGTTTACGATTACCATCTCATGGGCAGTAGCAAACTCCAACAGTGAGGAACCTCCGTCATTCCTAGCCCCGAAGCCGAACCCCCCATGAGCGCGAAGGTAACTATCCGCCCGTTCACCAATGTGACCATTGAAATCCCCACCCATCACTACAAATTGGTCAACAGGAAAGCTTTCGACCAACTCATCTAAACACACCCAGAAAGCTGCTTTCTCCTGCTCGTTCAGACCGACCTGAGGTGCATACGCGCAAATCACGTTCACCACCTTCTCCCCAACTACCACACTAACAGACATAATCCTATCGTTACACCTCTTCACTTCCACGACGTTATCCTTGAGATCCTTCGATAACAGAATACCCACCCCATTTCTCGAGGTCGCCAGGCCTGAATACCATAATTTATACCCGTTCGCTTCCTTGGACTGGGCCCCCTTCCACCTAGTCTCCTGGATACACACCACATCCACCGATCTCTTTCGCAGCACATCCACTAGCTCCAAAAACTTACCCGTCAAGGTACCCACATTCAAACTGCCAACTCGAAGACCACGATGCATCAACCTACCCAAAACACTGAAGCACTACCCACAGATAAAACTACATTACCAAACAAATCTATTAATTATTAAATATTAAGATCTCGAACGAACTAAACGAACTAAATGCATGTGAAATTAAGATCACAAAATATAAGAATATATGAAGGCTAGTGACAACAATAATTTAGAAAATTTAAATGATACCAGACTCCGAATCGTAATATTCCGGGGTGATTTGCAACTTCGGATGAGATTGAAATTCCGGTACGATATACCTGTAAAAACGATAAAACATGCAAATATCTACAACTTTATTGTTAGCTAAAAGAAAATGAAATGATACAAAACCGATACAAAACAAAACAAAACGAGAAAAAACCAAAGATCAAACAAAAAGATAATGGCAAAAGGGGGAGGGGAAAACCGAGATAGACACACGGGGGGTATGGGAAACAGGGGAGAGAGGGAGTTCGAGGGAGGTGGAGGTCACGGTGTGGCTGCTGTGGCAGGGGAAGGAGGGGGGAAGAGGCGGAGGAGGTAAGGACGCGGGTGATGGAGGTGGATCGGAGGGGGCGATAGTGACGGAGACGAGGCAGGTGAACGGAGGGATGAAGGAATAGGGGAAAGGTGGGGCGGAGGAGATTAGAGGTAGAGGGATATATCGGGGATGAGGGCGGAGGTGTTGAGACTGATCGGGGGAGGTGTTATTGGCAATGAATGGAGTCTGGGGTTAAATAAGCGTAGTGGAGGTAGAGATGGATGGTGGAAAAATGGGGGCGGAAGGTGGAATGGAAGAAAAAAGGAGGTATGGATCTGGTGGTTGCTTGACAGGGACGGAGGTGTTAGAGAAGGTGAGACGGGGGTGTTAAATGCGGTGGTGCCGGAAACAAAAAACAAAACAAAACAGAGAAATGAAATAGCCGGAATAAAAACAAGATTACAAGTATCGGTTCAGATGGGAAAAAATTAGTGTTCCGGCGATACACCGGTCAGTTCGATCCAATCTGGCGGAGGAAGCCGATAACGGCTAGTAAAAACCATTCGTTTAGGGGTTCGTGTCATTTCGTGTTTGTGTACTTTCGTTTCGTGTACGTTTCGTGTCGTGTTTCGTGTTATTTTAATTAATAATAAGAATAAAAATAAATATATAAATATATTACAATTTTCGATAATATTTTTACAAATATATATTAAAAATGTATTTTTACATACTATTTATAAATAACATTATAAATTTATGTATAATCATAAATATAAATGTTAAATGTCTAATAAAAATATTAAAATATCTAATATCTAATACCAACAAAATAAGACAATTAATTGAGAGACGAGAGAGATAAGGGAGAGTCAGAGTGAAGAGAGATTGAGATAAGGAAGGAGAGAGATATGGGAGAGACGAGAGATTGAGAGAGATGTTTGAGGGAGAGTCTTGACAATTTGACTTACTTGTATATTATTGTTGAAAAAAATTATATATATATATATATATATATATATATATATATATATATATATATATATATATATATATATATATAGGAGGAGGTTCAAAAGAGAACCCTCCTTAGGAAGAGAACCAGAAGACCCGATCTTTAGCAATTAATTTAAATTTGATCAGATGGCTTAGATAAATCAGGTTTTAATTAAAGAAAAATAGTATCAATTCCTTTTTTAGTCCCAAAGGGTAGGGTGGGAAACGTAAAAACATGCAGACAAATCACATATTACTCCATATATGTTTTTAATCAATCAACATAATTTTAATTTAGTTACCATTTTAAAGAGAAAATTTGCACCCATTAACCATCGATCTTTCCATATCATAATCATGAATCAGATATAGTAACAAAATATAAAATATAATCATATTTTATACACGATTCATGTATTATGTATCATTTACAGATCTTTCATTCATAATTGCGATTCTAGTGAAAGACCATAACATTTTCTACATTAGAATGTGTTGTACGTTTAAAGTGATTCTCCCTTTAATCTGGAAGGTCCTGCATACACCCCAAGACCCGGGATTAAAACACATAACGATCAAGTTATATGCTCTTTCCGCTCAAGTCATGTAATCCAAGTATTTAGCCGATTAAATGGGTGTTTTTTTAGGATGTTACAAATAGAGCTCTAGAGTATTATGGGTGATCTCAGTGTTCTTGCTAGCCTAATAATTGTGTTAGCGAAGATTATGTTAAATGTTTCAATTGATTAAGAAACGAACCTGATGAGTATCTGATGATGAGTATGAGCAAATAAACACAATTATATTGGTTGAAAAATGGCACAATCTATAAAAATATTTTTCACTTTTTATTTTTTTTCCCCAAAGAATATGTTATAGAACATGTAGGAAAAACATTGTGTTTCCTTCAAAATTTCAAAATTTCCGATCATGTTAAATGGTCCAGGTATGTACAATCTGATTTATATTGACTTTCCAAAAAATACATTGAAAACCTATTTATTAGGAATTAATCAATGGTTTATATTACACCCTCTTTCATATAATCAAGTAGAATCTCGAAAAATCTAGCAGAATCTCGAAAATATAATAAAAAAATTGACATATTGATTTGAAACACGTAAAAATCTTGGTTTATTACCTAAGATTTATATATATAATTTAATTTCAAAAGAAATGTATAATTTTTCTTTTAAAAAATTAAATATATAGAAAAATTATGTAATATACCAAGATTCTCCTAGGAATTTTGTTAACTACGCTGAAAAAATTTCTAAAATATAATAAAAAAATTGACATATTAATTTGAAACACGTAAAAGAATTATTACCTAACGTTTCTACATAGAACTTGATAGAATTTTAACATTACTTAATAGAATTTTAAAAATATACTTAACAAAATCGTAAAATATAGAGACACCTAGTAGAATCTGCAGGGTAAGATTTTATAATTATTTTTATAATTTAATAACTTCTTTTTATAATTTTTTAACATGATACGTATTCAAAATATTTTTTTAAAAAAAATTGAAGATGAGTAAATATGTAAACGTACAAATTGTCAAAAATTACAAAATGAAATTGTTTCCAAATAAATACTAAAAGAGTAGAATCTAAGGTGTTATACTAATTGTTTTTATTGAAAAATGATATTACATGATAATTTATCCAACACTATAAATAATTCATGTACATGATAATTTATCCAATACTAAAAATAAATATTTCTTAAAATATAATTTTGTTACAAAAATATTTTATTGATCTATAATAAGTTTTGAATATAGTTATGTACAAGTACAACACTATAAATAATTTATCAAACATTTAAGAAAATTTATAGAATTTTTTTCGAATTAAATTCAATTTTTTATAGCAAGTTTTCTAAAATAATTCTCAAAAGGATCTCGGAAATATAAAAAAAAAATTGACATATTGATTTGAAACACGTAAAAGAATCTTGGTGTATTACCTAAGATTTCTATATATAACTTAATTTTAAAAGAAATGCATAATTTTTCTTTAAAAAAAATAAATATATAGAAAAATTATGTAATATACCAAGATTCTCTGAGGTATTTTGTTAATTACTCAAAAAGAATTTATAAAAGATAATAAAAAAATTGACATATTGATTTGAAACACGTAAATGAATCTTGATATTACATGATAATTTATCCAATGTGTTATACTAATTGTTTTTATTGACATATTATAAATAATTTTTCAAACATTTAAAAAAATCTATAGAATTTTTTTTCGAATTAAAATTCAATTTTTATAGCAATTTTTCTAAAATAATTCTCAAAAGAATCTCGGAAATATAATAAAAAAATTGACATATTGATTTGAAACACATAAAAGAATCTTGGTGTATTCCCTAAGATTTCTATATATAACTTGATAGAATTTCAACATTACTTAATAGAATTTTAAAAAATAATTAACAAAATCGTAAAATATCAAGACACCTAGTAGAATCTGGAGTGTAAGATTTTTTAATCATTTTTATAATTTAATAACTTTTTTTTATAATTTTTTAACATGATACGTAGTCAAAATATTTTTTAAAAAATAATTGAAGATAAGTAAATATGTAAACAAATTGTCAAAATTTACAAATTAAAATTGTTTTCAAATAAGTATCAAATAAGACCTAGTAGAATCTAAGGTATTATACTAATTGTTTTTATTGACATATTGATATTACATGATAATTTATTCAACACTATAAATAATTCAGGCACATGATAATTATCCAATACTATAAATAAATGTTTCTTAAAATATAATTTTTTTATAAAAATATTTTATTGATCTATAATAAGTTTCGAATATAGTTATGTACAAGTACAACACTATAAATAATTTATCAAACATTTAAGAAAATCTATAGAATTTTTTTCGAATTAAATTCAATTTTTTAAAGCAAGTTTTCAAAAATAATTCACAAAAGAATCTCGGAAATATAATAAAAAATTGACATATTGATTTGAAACACGTAAAAGAATCTTGGTGTATTACCTAAGATTTCTATATATAACTTAATTTTAAAAGAAATGCATAATTTTTCTTTTAAAAAAATAATTATATAGAAAAATTATGTAATATACAAAGATTCTCTTAGGTATTTTGTTAATTACTCAAAAAGAATTTATAAAAGATAATAAAAAAAATTGACATATTGATTTGAAACACGTAAATGAATCTTGATATTACATGATAGTTTATCCAATGTGTTATACTAATTGTTTTTATTGACATATTATAAATAATTTATCAAACATTTAAGAAAATCTATAGAATTTTTTTTTCGAATTAAAATTCAATTTTATAGCAATTTTTCTAAAATAATTCTCAAAAGAATCTCGAAAATATAATAAAAAATTGACATATTGATTTGAAACATGTAAAAGAATCTTTGTGTATTACCTAAGATTTCTATATATAACTTAATTTTAAAAGAAATGCATAATTTTTCTTTAAAAAAATTAAATATATAGAAAAATTATGTAATATACCAAGATTCTCTTAGCATTTAATTATGTATATAACCTTAATGTGCATCGACTAAGGTACTTTTTTTGATAAAAAAAGTTATTTATTAATGTGTGGATCTAAAACATTTAATGGAATCTTAAGTGTGAGAAAAATACCAAAAACACTTAATAGATTCCATTAAGGTTCATTAAACTAATAATCACTTATTAGTGAAATTCATTAAAGTGTTTATAATGCACATTTCCTAAAAGTGTTTTGATAAATATTTAGTTGACCAAATTTTAAAAAAAAGTTAAATATTTTATTGAAACACTTAACGGAATCTTCAACATAATTATTTGATAGATCTGTCATAATTAAAAAGCACTTATTGAAACACTTGACTATTTTTAAAAAAAGTATTCATTAATTTATTTTTTTTGGAAAATAGATTTCATTTTTAAAGAATTTAGACTTACAGTGAAATTCATTAAAATATTTTTAATACACATTGGCAATGTGAGATTCCTTAAGTGTTTTGATAAATATTTATTGATCAAATTTTAAAAGAATAAGTATATTTTTATCGAAACACTTAACGAAATTTTCAGTATCCTTGAAAATTTACTTCATTTTTTTTTTATAGTTTTTAGACTTATAGTGAAATCCATTAAACTATTTTTAATGCATATTATCAATGTGTTTTGATAAATATTTATTGACCAAACTCAAGTAGATTTTTACCAAGACACTTAACGGAATCGTAGATTTATATTAACACTAAAATAGATAATAAGAAATTATATATAAATGGGCAACACCTAAGAGAATCTTGTCACACGTGGAATCTTTTATTTATAACTTTTTTTGTGAAAAATTGGAGGAGAAAGTAGAACAATTAATATGTTGTTACAAACCACTTAGTAGAATCAAAGACTAAAAAGATAAAAATTAATTTGAAAAATACATTAAAAGGACAAAAAAAAAAGAATCCAAGAAATAAATAAATACTAGCATTATAAAAAAATAATAACAAATAATTTATCAACGTGCTATGCGTATATAACTTTTTTTGTAATAAACATCGAGAATAAATAAAATAATTAATATGTTCTACAAAACGTTCAATGTATTCAATGGTCAAAAAATTAAAGAATCATAAAAATAAATAAATATTAAAACAAGAATAAAATAACAACTAATATATCAATGTGCAAACTCAGAATCTTACCATACATAAATATTTTGGAAAAGAAGTACGAGAAGGAAATAGAAAAATTAATATGTTGATACCAAACACTTAAAGGAATCTTTGATTGAAAACCAAAACATTGATTTAAAAATTTCCAAACAATATTAATAAACCATTATTCAAGAACACAGAAACATATTTGCCCCCAGAACCTTCATAACCTTGAATACTACCCATATTCATTTCACAACTGATTAAAAATGATGTTGAAGAAATACAACATGCAAAACATATTTATCATTTCAAGAGAATCCAAGCATATTCAGAAATTGTCAAAGCAAAAGGAACAAGCATTGTCATAACAAAATAACAACCATCTTAGGTAGCCAAGGTTAACAACTGAATCCCATATACATAAATAAGCTAATGCAGATAGTGCAGCTAAACATTAGATATCATAAAAACTAATCCAATATTGGCATTTCAGCAGTCTTCTTAGGTAAGATCATTCAAAGGCTTAAGCATTCTCCCTGCAAAATTCCTCTTATTCCTCTGGAGTGAAGTCATTCTTGATGTTGAAAGTCTTCCTGATCTCCTCCGGTGTCTTCTCCTTGATCATGTCAGCCACAGTCTGGAAAGTCAAGACCAAGAGGCTCTTGATAGATATAGTTTGCAGCCTGAGATTCAATGACAAAACCATTAGACAAACAGAAGCCAAACATCTAAAAATTACTACTTTCGTGCACGGTCTAAAACTCTAAATACAAACACAAGACAGAACATCCATACTAGCATCTACAAAATATCAACAAAGTTTAATGAGGCTACTTCACCTTCAAAATATGACACCCCAATAAATCAATTAATACATTAATTAAAGAATACCTTAGCAAGATCACCACCTTACTGGAACACGCTGGAGAACACCTTAGGATATTGCATGATCACCCGTGGAACACATTGGAGAACACACACACACAACTGCATATGTTTAAGGCGATTCATAATGGTTTTTAAATTGGTTTTACGATTCATGAAAACAAAAATAAAGATACACAAGGGACAAACTAACCAGTAAACAACTTAAAGGCCGTAGGCAAAGTTCTCCGAGGGCTAACCCAGAAGATGTCTAATTTTGTTGATTGGTAAAGCCCTGAGTCTATCATGAACTTGTTTCTCCATTTATTTCCGACAAATGTGTTTTTGATGACGATTCCATTATAAACCTGCACGTTTATATACACAAATTCTATTTAGTGTTCGTTAAAACATTAACAAAATATAATAATTAAAAAACCAACACTCTGTACCGTAAGATTCTTAGTGTTGTGTGTATGTTTATCTGCTTCTTTCTTGACGCTTATATGATTTTGTTCTTCTATCTAGGTATAGAAGCTTGATATGTCGTTAATTTGAATAAATGTATACAATAAATCATTACAGATATGTGTAATCAATCATGGATTCCTTTCCATATATGAAAGTATTCAATTAGTCAATCAAATATTGATTGATATATTGTTTCCTTAAGTAAAGCAACAGATCGTATTTATAAATAATCGAACAATGCAAATAATCATGATTCTTAGATGTATTTACAGCAATGCCATTATACACATTATTATTAGATTTATTAAAAATCTAAATATTGAATGGTCAGGATTGAGTCTTCTGGTTCTCTTGCTAAGGAGGTTCTCCCTAGAACCTTACCCTATATATATATATATATATATATATATATATATATATATAGCAAGTGCTCAAATGAGAACTTATTTTTTTGAAGAAAACTAGGGTACTAATCCTAGCCATTAGATGTATTAAGATCAATGGCCCCGCCAGGGGCACCCACACACTAATCAAATACACCCTCACACACAGAATCACACCTAATCCCCTCCATTTTTAATTTGATTTTTCCCGTCAATCGGTGATATTTTTTTAAATCTAATTTCACCACATTTTTCTTCATCTCCCAACGATTAGTTTGCATACCATATATGCTATATTTCGATTTAGTTTTCTAAGTTTTCCATTAAACGAGGTTTTCCCTAGATCCTTAATATATATTTATTTCGTGTACTTCGTGTCGTGTCGTGTACTTGAAGGGTAAATCCAAACTCGACACTAAATCTCGGTTGTGTACTTTCGTATTCGTGTACTTTCGTGTCATATACTAAAAATGTAAACCCAAACACTAAATTTTTGTGTCATTTTTTGTTATTTTTTCGTGTCGTGTTGAAAATTGCACGATCTAAATAAAAGTAAATGCGTTTAGTAATTTTTCGTGTCGTGTTGAAAATTGCCCGATCTAAGTAAAAGTAAATGCGTTTAGTAATTCATTATTGTCGGTGGTGCTTTTTAAGTTATGCCAAAAACAAAATGATTATATTTATTTATATATTTGTGAAGTACTCCCTCCGTCCCTTAATGTTTTTCCTGTTTTGACTGGACACGTTTGCCAACGCACACTTTTGAACGTTTATATCTTGAATTTCGTATTAGTATTAAATATAAAAACTTCACTGTATTAAAGTACTCATAAATACGAATCCAACAAGATCACTCATGACTATATTTGGTCTTATAGATTATACGTAAATTAGTAATTTGTCGCATGTTATGAACAGTCCCGACATATGAAATAAGAGAAACAATACGGGACGGAGGGAGTATAAAAATGCATGGTGGCCACTGCCGAGTAGTTTGTGTCGGGTTGTCGAGTTATTGAATCAAGTTTCAGTTTAAATCTTGATTTGTTGCCACGTGGCCGCATGTATTTCCTATTTGAAATTACGGAATTGACCCTATTACTCTACTAGAAACTTTGAAGTACTATTTGGTTGATAAAAGTTGTTTATTCTGTTAAGCTCTGACTTAACGGTCACGGTGAAGTAAAGTGGATTTTATATCCATTTGACCATTTGAATCGCTTCATTTCGACTTAAATTGATTGATTTGGATTTAAGTATGTGGTGTTTATGATGTGTTTTAAGTGAGTTTGTGCAGGGCTACAAGCTGGAAGTAAGGAATCCTAAACTTAGAAGGATCGGAGAATAAAGAGCTGAATTTGGAGATATTATTTAGAGGAAATTCGGATTTATTGGGTTACACGCGCGAGCTTCACTGTTTTGGCCATATCTTGAGTTCTACAAATCCGTTTTGGACGATCTTACAGCCCACGCTAAGATAACGGAATTCTCTTTCATTCTAAAGTGGTTCAGATGTTCAAATACAACTGGAACGGCCCAGAAATACTGAAGAAAAGTCAGTTACGAATTTTCCTTCAAAACCGAATCAGTTTAGGAAACGTATTATGTGCCGAACTGCAAAAATTCAACTTTGACAAGGAAATTGCTATAATTCCTACTTCTAATAAGTATGGTAATTGCTCTGGGCAGCTAGAACATTCCAGAATCAGATCTACACATGGAATTTGCAATTCTATTCTCATTCAAGAACGGAAATTGCCATACTCCTATTCCAACTCTAAAACGGCAATTGCTTGATGGAGAGGCAAATTTGGGCTATAAATACACATCTTGGGGGACAGGAAAAAAACACATCATTACATATCAATTACTTAGGTTTATTTGTATCTTTTCATACGTTGTTATTTATCATGGTTTCATCAAATCCCATGATGACGAGCAGTTCGATTATGAACTAATCGTTGTCATGGGATTCTAACGGATTTATTTAAGGAGCTTTAGTATCTTGATTGCTTTAAAGATCTATGTGTAATGTATACCTGATATCCTCGTATGGTTATGCTTAATTGTTAGATGCGTAGCTAACATCTAATCTGTTAATCTCTTGTGAAGTGAAAGTGGATCTTGAGATTTAGAACTTGTCATGCTAGCATAGGTTCATAATTGTTTATCAATATGATTCGTAGTGTAAGATAAAAATACTTATATTGCCATGTGTGATCTTTGTGGATAACTTGCTCTTCAACCGTTATGTTTTCAAATTCTATAGACATATAGGGTCTAAGCATAATTGGTGTCTATTCATCTTCTATCTCTTTTGTGGATGTATGGGTAGTTTGGTATACGTATGCTGACAGGTAGCGTGTACTTATTTCGTGTTATCCGATCAGATATCATAACCATTGCATATAGTGATTAAAGGCGTCAGATCTAAGCGAAGTATTTAATGAAGTTAGGATCCCATGTTTATTCTCATACATAGTAAATCGATTTTAATAGCTATAGTTAAATTATTCTTAGTTGTTAATTTGCATCTTAGTTTAATTAAAACCCACAATTTATTAATTGTCTTACCATAACCAGATCTCTGTGGGAACGAACTCAACTTTATTCTATATTACTTGTGACCGCGTACGCTTGCGTGTATTAGTGCAAATAAGTTTTTGGCACCGCTGCCGGGGATCTTCGGTGTTTTATTTTTAATTTATGTGCTTGTTATCAGTGGTAACGAGTTCACTGACTCAGATTATTTTTCTAACCTATCTTGTGTAGTTCGTTGGTGTTTCAGGTACGTGTGTAGCTACAACTATTGCATCTCAGTTGAAGGCATTGAATTTGAAGATGGATTTTCTAACTTACTATGGAGTTCAGCAGGTGGCTAGTGTTTGTGAGCTATGTGCGGGCGCACATGAGGCGAATCAGTGTGCTATCTCTTATGATTCGGCATACTGGAGCAACAATCAAGGTGGCATGCTACAATCACAACAGCCTTATCAGCAGTTTCAAGGTCAACAATATGGAGCACAGCCTTACAATCACCAGAATTTTCAGCAGCAGCAACAGCAAGGGCAGAATTTTCAGCAACAGTATGCCCCGTGGAAATTTCAACCTTCGGGTTTTCAACAACAACAGTCATATGCTGGTTCTGGGCATTCCACTTATGACAAATCTGAATTAGAAGAATTGAGGTTGATGTTTAAAAGCAACAGTGTCTCATTCAAGACCTTGGAAAATCAGATTGAGCAGATTATTAATGCCTTGTTGAGTAGGCCACAAGGAACTCTACCGAGTGATACAGAGGCTAATCCAGGCAAAGGGGATGACAACGAGCAGGTGGAAGCAGTTACCTTGAGATCCGGAAAGGCTACAACTGATCAGGAATCAGCAGCTAAGGAAGATGAAGAGGTTCAGAATGATCAGGTTGAAAAATTTGTAACACCAAATCTGATTTGGAAGCTGAGCAGTTGGATGATGAAGTGGAAAAGAGTAAGAATCCTGTTGAAAAACTTCTCCGGAGTAATCTACAAATATCAATCAGATCTACCCTCCTCCTCCATATCCAAAGAGACTCTTGGAATTTCCGGTAGAGGAGGAAGAGTGTTTTGGCAAGTCGGACCCCTTAGACAATGCTTTACAAGGAAAGTCTGATACTGAAGGTGAGGAATTAGGCTTGGCTGATCTCTGGGATTCTAAGGTGCTGGTTGATGAGGTGGTTTCATGGTCAAATCTTGAGGATAGTGCAATTGAGTCTTTTCTTGAGAAAGATGTTTTGATTGAGGGTAATGAAGATCTTCATGAGTTGTATAAGAATTTCACTTCTGATGAGATGTTGGAGGAATTAAATGCTATTTGTGCTAAGCATGGATGTCAGCTTGAGGATTGTTCTTTTGATCCAAAGTCTGTTGTTAAGACTTCTGTTGGTGAACCACTCACTTTCGTTCCTAATCCGTATATTTTCACTCTTGATCAGTCTTTGGTAGTTATTAATAAAAATCATCATGTTGAAGAAGCTTCCAAACTCGAGCTTAAACCACCAGATCAATTGAGGTATGTATACTTGGGTCAATCATCTGCTTTGCTTATTAGTATTATTGCTAACTTGTCAGGTAGCGAAGAGAACAATGTTACTGACACTTTTGAGGAGCAAAGAAGGCTGAAACTTGTCATCAAGGATGTAGCCCCGAAATAGATAATTAAATGGCCATATTAAGCTACGGTGTAGAAATTTTCAAGAGAAATACTCCATTGCCATGTCTAGCTAAAGACTTTAAACAAAGGCGCTTCGTGGGAGGCAACCTACGTGTTTCGGTAGTTTTAGGTATGTTTCCTACTATCCCTTGTATTTACTTCCATTCAATGGGGACATTGAATATTTTAAGTTTGGGGGTGGTTTGGGGGATAAGTAGTGTATATGTAGTTATGTGTTTGTCATTGTGTTCATGTAGATTGCATATTTTGCATGTTTAGTGGTAATTCATGCATATTTATTCGCGTTATTTATGTTTGTTTCATATAGGACATTATGTTATTTTGTTTTTATATCATGTGAGTCCATTTTAGTTGCATTTGCATAACATGCATATTTTCATGATTCCTTAGGATGGGCTAATTCTGATTGGTAGGTAGATGTCTAATTGAGTGTGATTATTGATGAATAGAGGGCTGATTTATAGTTCCTATGAATTTGACTTGCATGCTTCAGAAACAAAAATTTTTTCACAGTCTCATCGTTTGCTTTTGGGCTAGGTTGAGGTCATGCTTGTTTGGTAGTTTTGAGATTTAATCACTTGTTTATATTTAGAAATTTCGTTATTTCCTTGATGGCGTAGGAGCACTTAAGTCTAAGTTTGGGGGAAAACAGGAATTTCATGCTAGTTGTAAATATTTGTCAATAATGGCTAGGTGTCAAATGGCTAGTAGCCGGCTCATATTTATATGAGTAGTCTAGGGTTGGAATGGAGAATTCTCATTCCAGATTGCATATAGAAAAAAAAATCAGAAAAAAGAAAAGAAAAAAAAAGTCATGTAAATATTGTTAATTGCAGAATTAACCAGGGTGAGCTCTTTAATACTCGAGCAATTAAGTTCGCGGGGACTTTGTGCCTAGTGACCTAAGGCTTTTATAGTCTGGGATCCACTAACCCAATGCTCGCTACATGGGTATTATTGTATAAGCCATTTGGGGTCTCATCCATTGCACGGTTAAATAAGCATGCTTGTATATTATGTGTCGTACTATAGTAATAAAGCATGAATTTCTGTCTAACTTGAATAAGGATGGAGGTGTTTCTAGGTTATGAAGTGTCTACCTTCTATTCTATTTATAAACTTGTGATTGTCTTGACGAAGAATAGGTATGATTTTGATCTAGTTTTTGGAGTATTTATGAGGAGCATCCCACACATGCACATTTCTGTTCATGTATTGTTAGTAAACGGGGATTTAGTCGACCTCTGTTTGGATTTAGTTGCATTATTTGAGATGTTTGCTTGCTAGTTGGTTTTGGTTAGGTCGAGGGGATCTTTGCATTTTTCATATTAGTTACATTCATGCATTGCATTGTTATTGCATTGTTTAGTTAGATGGATTTTGTGGGTACATTCGCTATAGGCCCTCACGAGACCTCACTCGTCCACTAGGGCTGCCTAGGGGTTTAAAGGGCTTGTTGCATATGCCAAATACAACCGTGATCACCTACGGAAGTGGTACTAGTTAGTTGTATATAGCTGTATTTGTTTATGCTTGAGGACAAGCATCGATTTAAGTTTAGGGTGTGATAAGTGGATTTTATATCTACTTGGATCGCTTCATTTCGGCTTAAATTGATTGACTTGGACTCAAGTATGTGGTGTTTTTTATGTGTTTTAAGTGAGTTTGTGCATGGCTACAAGCTGGAAGTAAGGAATCCTAAACTTAGAAGGATTGGAGAATAAAGAGCTGAATTTGGAGATATTATTTAGAGAAAATTCGGATTTATTGGGCTGCACGCGAGCTTCACTGTTTTGGCCATATCTTGAGTTCTACAAGTCCGTTTTGGACGATCTTACAGCCCACGCAAAGATAACGGAATTCTCTTTCATTCTAAAGTGGTTCAGATGTCCAAATACAACTGGAACGGCCCAGAAATATTGAAGAAAAGTCAGTTACGAATTTTCCTTCAAAACCGAATCAGTTTAGGAAACGTATTATGTGCCGAACTGCAGAAATTCAACTTTAACAAGGAAATTGCTATAATTCCTACTTCTAATAAGTATGGTAATTACTCTGGGCAGCTAGAACATTCCAGAATCAGATCTACACATGGAATTTGCAATTCTATTATCATTCAAGAACGGAAATTGCCATACTCCTATTCCAACTCTAAAACGACAATTGCTTGATGGAGAGGCAAATTGGGGCTATAAATACACATCTTGGGGGACAGAAAAAAAAACACATCATTACATATCAATTACTTAGGTTTATTTGTATCTTTTCATACGTTGTTATTTATCATGGTTTCATCAAATCCCATGATGACGAGCGGTTCGATTATGAACTAATCGTTGTCATGGGATTCTAACGGATTTATTTTTGGAGCTTTAGTATCTTGATTGCTTTAAAGATCTATGTGTGATGTATACCTGATATCCTCGTATGGTTATTCTTAATTGTTAGATGCGTAGCTAACATCTAATCTGTTAATCTCTTGTGAAGTGAAAGTGGATCTTAAGATTCAGAACTTGTCATGCTAGCATAGCTAGGTTCATAATTGTTTATCAATATGATTCATAGTGTAAGATGAAAATACTTATATTGCCCTGTGTGATCTTTGTGGATAACTTGCTCTTCAACCGTTATGTTTTCAAATTCTATAGACATATAGGGTCTAAGCATAATTGGTGTCTATTCATCTTCTATCTCTTTTGTGGATGTATGGGTAGTTTGGTATACGTATGCAGACAGGTAGCGTGTACTTATTTCATGTTATCCGATCAGATATCATAACCATTGCATATAGTGATTAAAGGCGTCAGATCTAAGCGAAGTATTTAATGAAGTTAGGATCCCATGTTTATTCTCATACATAGTAAACCGATTTTAATCGCTATAGTTAAATAATTCTTAGTTGTTAATTTGCATCTTAGTTTAATTAAAACCCACAATTTATTAATTGTCTTAGCAGTGCGTAATAACCATACATTTTTGCATAGGTATATTGACTGAATTAAAACCATAACCAGATCTATGTGGGAACGAACTCAACTTTATTCTATATTACTTGTGACCGCGTATGCTTGCGTGTATTAGTGCAAACATGAACTAAAAAAGGAAGATAAGAGGAACAATGACCAATTGACCATAGATCCATACATATGACTCCTTCCGTCTTAAAAATGTTCAAAAAGTCTGAATTCCGAAATACGGCTTGATCCGATCTGACAAAAAGTCCAAAAATCTCAATCCGAAGGTCTAAGATGGGTCTTCTATTTCTCATCTAGCCCGGCCCGGCCCGAAGCCCGAAAAGCCCGGTTAAAAGCCCAGGCTTTTAAAAAGCCTGGATAAAGCCCGGGCTTTTAAAAATCCAGGATAAAGCCCGGGCTTTTAAAAAGCCCGGTTCGGCCCGGATAAAAGCCTGGGTTTTTTAAGATATCCGGGTAAAAATTTGATTTTTTATACATAAAATCTAAAATTATATAATATTTTTAATTAATTTCAAGACTATTAAACTTAAAAATAGAGGGAATGTGATTGATCATGAGGTTAGGAAGAATCAACAATATATAAGACAAACTCTTCTTTAAAGAAGACTAATTGAGTGTAAAGGATGTACTTCTCGAAATGGTCATAATTTATATGTCTAAAGGTCGCCTTAAGTCATATCGCAGATTATGAGTAAAAAAAATTTGAGTTGCAGTGATATTTTATGATAAAACAAGTATTATGCTAGTAATTTTTTAGTATTAGGTTTCGTGGTGTCTCTTTTTATGTATTTTAGATTATAGAAGTTCAAGGACGTAAATCTTTAGAGATTGTTTTTTTTGTAAGATTTTTTTTTGTATATTAATATATTAGCTTTGCAAAAAAAAGACAAAAATTACATATATATATATATATATATATATATAAATTAGAAGAAAATGCCCGAAAAAAGTCCGACCGGACCCGATTCGGCCCGATCCGAGGGCCTAAAATGGGCCTTATATTTTAGAGAAAGCCCGACCCGATCCAGTTCGAATTTTTAAAAAACTCGACCCGATTGTTAAAAAAACCAAGCTTTTTAAAACCCGTATAAAGCCCAACGCAAAGAACTTTTTGTGCATCTCTATTCTGCCTCATCTCAACTTCCTCATTTTGGTTACATCTTTTAAATACGGTAAAATTTAACTACGTACTCGAAATATTGTGTTTGTCTCTAACTCAACCCTCAAGTAATTAGTAGATTCTACTTATAATGTCTCAAAAGGATATTACCTTCGATTATATTAACTATAAAATGTTTTTTGCATTGACCAGTAGTGAGGGTTTAAAACTGCTCAAGTCAAGAATTTAGATTTGTCCTGACCCAATTACTAAAATAAATAAATAAATATATCTTGAATTTATATAAATTTATATAATTTATATATGTTCTTAAAATTAATATATATATATATATATATATCTTGAATTATAAAAATGTTTCAAAACGATGTCGGATGAGGAAATGAAAGATGTCGGAACTGGATATATGTAATAAAAAAAAATTATCTTAAATTCTTAATTATGTATTGAAATTTGAAATACAGATTCTTTGAGAGGTTGAGTGTCCGAGTTTTAGCAACCTAAATATTAGTTTTTTTTTCGGAAAAAAGCAAGTAGCAGAAGAACTTCATAAGAGCGTAAATACAAAAAAAGTTTTTAGCTCACATTAAATAAATATCCGAGTAGATTATAAATATATTTATGATTTTTTCGTTCGATTTTTTAACCAAAACTGAATCGTTAAAAATCGAACCGAGCTTTTTAAAACCGAATCCGAAATCGATGATTTGGTGGCGGTTGCGGTTTCTTAATTTTTAAAACCGAAGACATGCGGTTTCGGGGTAAAACCGCCCCGAACCGAACCGTGCTCTCCCCTAGATGTGTCATTTAAGAAGTACTTATAATAATTATATTTTAAATGATATTAAGTAAAAATTAAAAATATTGTTAAATTGTAGACCTTATTTCGAAAATGAAGAATAAGATTTATAGGTTTTATTTTGGAATTTTCAGAGAGAAATCAAAATTAGTTATATATAATATAATAAAGTTATTGAGTGAATAAAATTTGAAAATTAGAAAAACATGAATTTCAGATAAAAAAATAATAACAACTAAAGTAATACAATTTAATGTTAGTAAAATACAGGAAAATTATTAAAAAGATCTATGTTTTCAAGTTTTTTTCAAAAATACAGTAAAAATTGAATATGAAATTATAAAACAAGTTGAAAGCAGTTGCATTTCAGGTTGCAAATATTGTATTTAAAAAAAATGCAACATGAGCGCTTTTGGAAAAAAAGTCCTAAAATAAATATCTTCAATTTGATGCAGTTTGCAGACAATATTTTGCAGTTCTTCAAACACAATCTGAAAAAAAAAAATTAATATAAAAATTTATAAATCAAATTTACAATACAAAGCAACCCGTGCATCGGGTATAAAGCTAGTAGATATAATTCACAATGGGAAGGGCTGTAATTCGAGTCGAGTCAGGCGAGTTCGAGCCGGGTATTAATTCGAATCGAGCTTTTTTGTCGAGCCGAGCCAGCTCGTTTAACTAATCGAACTTAATCTTTTGTCCGAACTCGGCTCGTTTAATTTCACTAGTTGAGCCGAGCCGGCCCGTTTAGTTAAACGAGCCTATTTAAACGAGTCGGATGAGCCGGCTCGTGTAAAATTATACTTAAATGAGTCTAATCTTCAGCCCGAACTCGACTCGTTTAATTTCACGAATCGAGTCGAGTCAGCTCGTTTAGTTAAACGAGCCCGATCTTGTGTTCGAGCTCAGCTCGTTAAGGAGCTCGAATCAAGTCGAATCCTGTTAAAAGAGTTTGAGTCGGGATAGCTCGCAAGCTACCCGACTCGAATTACAACCCTAACAATGGGTTTCAGACATGCTCTAATGGTTTGAACGAACAAAATTTTTTAAAACGGAAAAATGTTAATGATAAAATGTAATTATGATGAATTTGTTTCGTAATGATCTTAATATTTTTTAAAAATCTGTATCTTAAACTTTAAAAAGTTTTTACCGTAGAATTAGACTTGATAATTTACCATACAATACGAAAATTTAGTATTTATGTTTGCATATTGAATACACGACATGAAAGCACACGATCCAGATTTAGTGTCAGTTTTCTATTTATAATTTGGATATACGACACATACGAAATACACGAGATAAACAAATATTTATATAAATAATAATATTTATATTAAATAAATTAATATTTATGTATAGTATTATACATAATTTTATAATGTTGTATGTAAATATGTTGTAAATATATAAATATATTTAGTGTATGTTTGTAATAATTTCACCGAAAATATTAGTATTAAATATTTCATTTATTAATTTTAATTTACATTTTTATTTAAAATTATACGAAAACACGATACGAAAAATACACGATTCGAAGATACACAATGACGAAAGTACATAGACCCTAAATGAATTATATTTAAATTTAGCGTAGGTATACGAAACACGAAAATATACGACAAGAAAGCAGTATTGTAAAAAGCGGGAATCGGACTTAATCGGTGGAGGCACCGTCCAGGGATTAATCGGGTAATCGGGGATTAATCGAAATGATTAATCGGAACTAATTTAATATTAATTTTAAATATAATTATTATTAATATACGTAATTATTTTATTATTTTGATTATACATGAATAACTATCATATATTTATATAAATATATTTAAAATATATAGCATTATTAAAATAAATATATATTTTAAGATCTAATTTTTGAATTGGGGTCAATATGATTGAAAAAATTGATAAAAATTCATGATTTAATCGTTTAAAATATTAATATCGTATATGAGAATATTATTTTTCTTAAATTTTATTCTTTTTGAATTTTTTAAATTTTTCTACACATTTCTCAATTTTTTACCAATAATGCCGATTTTTGACCGATTAATTCGATTTTTGACCGATTAATCCCGATTTTTTAGCCGGTTTTTATAAAATCAGTTCGGTGACGTACCGAACAGCGATTAATCCCGATTAATCGCCGACTTTTAGAACAGAGAAGAAAGTACTAAATGTCATGTCCCCTCCTACAATTTTCCAGGCATCGAATAATAATTTACCCTCTTATATACTCCCTTCGTCCCTTTCAAATTGATTTGTTTGATTTTTCATGATCAAATTGACCAATTTTATAATTTAAAACACATATATCATATATTAAATATAGTCAATGGAAAAAATATGATAAGAAAATATAGATAATGTATTATATCCTACAGTTTTTAGATTTATGAAAATATAAATCAATAATTTTTAAAAATAATATAAAATTTAGTTATTTGATAAAAAAATCAAATAAATTAATTTGAATGAGATGGGTGGAACGGGGGAATACTTGATTTATCTTAAGTTGTTTTATCAATATTTTATTAATAGTTTTATTAAAAATATTTTTTTCAAAAGGTTGGGATGTTTTATCAATATTTTGTTAATAGTTTTATTAGAAATTTTTTTTCAAAAGTTTTTCTTTTTATTATTTTTAATTGTATTTTTACTTTTAATAAAAATAACACACATGTATGTATATATATATATATTGTAATAACATATATACTAAAATAATAACAGAGATACATTAATTTATTATATTAATTAATTAATTTATTGATTTGTATTTTATTAACTTCAATCTATATTAATCTAGTTTAAATTTTACTTATGATGAAATTTATATTTTTGTAACTTTTAATTTATTAAATTTAATTTTTTTCTTATTGTATAATATTTTAATTCTATATATATATTAATTATTTTTTTTTGGAATTTTATTTTAATTTATTTACAGATGTAGTACTACATCAACCATTTTGCAAAAAAAAAAAATGTCCAAACGAAAATATGGGTTTTCTAACTTATAAATAAATATTTTATGATATTTGTTAGTTAATATTTTTCTTCAAAAAATTTTATGTGATAGTTGTTATTTTCGTAAATCTATACTATTATATAAATTCCGAAACATTGAAAGTTTTGGTACCTGTTTTTTGGTACCTATTTTTTCGTACTTCATGAATTTACTTATTTACCCTTTATCAAAAAGAAAAATATATTCAATATCAATAATATTAAAACACCTAATAAATAATAACATCAAATAATTAATGGTAATTATTCAATTGCCATTTTCACATTATTTTTAGTTGAAATTATTACCTTTTACGAACACTTAAAAAACATCAATCGTATCATATCTTCCAATCCATAATATTTCTTTTCGAATTTAAATATGTCACATTTTTTATTTATAAGGAAATATTAGTGTAATTTTTTATTAAAAGAAAAAATATATTCGATATCTATAATATTAAAACACCTAAAATAAATAATAACATAAAATAATTAATGGTGATTAGTCGATTTACTTTTTCACATTTACTTTTAGTTGAAGATATTACCTTTTATAAATACCTAAAAACATCAACCGTATCATATCTTACAATCATTAATATTTCCTTTAAAATCATAAAAAATAATGATTATACAAAACATAATTGTAATATTAAATAAAATTTATAACATAATAAAAGAAACACCATATCAATAAATTTTATTTATGTTTTTTGGTACCTGTTTTTTGGTACTTCGTGAATTTACTTATTTACCCAATAATTAAACGAAATATATATTCGATATCAATAATATTAAAACACCTAAAATAAATAATAACATAAAATAATTAATGATAATTAGTCGATTTACTTTTCACAATTACTTTTAGTTGAAGATATTACCTTTTATAAACACCTAAAGACATCAATTGTATCATATCTTCTAATCATTAATATTTCCTTTAAAATCATAAAAAAAATAATGATTATACAAAACATAATTGTAATATTAAATAACATTTATTACATAATAAAAGAAACACCATATCAATAAATTTTATTTATAACACAATGAAATTTTATTATAATTTTATAAATTTGTATCTTCCAATCAATAATATTTTTTCCCAATTTAAACACGTTAAGTTTTTAACTTAAAACATAATCTTGCAATAATTAATATATACCCAAAAATATCACACCATATATTCTAATCACTAACCAAATATAATAGAAATTCATATACTATGAATAATGACCGTTATATTTCTAGAAAAAAATCAGAACCGTTAGATCTAATATATGATTAAATTAATTTACTAAAATATCAAGGTTCGGATTCCATGAACGATATATTTATTTTAAAATTTTATAATATAAGTTTTAAACCATGCATATCATTAATTTAATTTTTATTAAATAATTTAAGTTAAAATTAAAATAAAATATTTTAAATAATAATTATATAAAAATATAACTGTAACATAAAATAAAATTTATTAAATACAAAAACATCCGTGCATCGCACGGGTTATAAGCTAGTTATATTATAAAGTTTAGCATAATTTATATTTTTTTATATTACACTATTTTGGTGTATCTTATTTTTAAAGTATTAGATTATATAGGACATATTTCAAACATGTTCTTTTTCATTTTTGTATTAAGTATATTAATATAATTATTTATAGTTTTTTTTATGGTGTATTTTCATGTGTGGGAGGGTTTTTTTCGAAGTGTTTTGAGCTCTTTTGAAATTTTCTAATGATAATACATATTTTAATAGGTTTGAATATTATTTTTGTTGTTTCTATTTATTAAATTTTTTTCCGTAAGTTTATGATATTATGTGTTGTATTAATTTGTTTTTTTCTAAAATTAAGTTGTTATGTATTACATTTTTTCTTAGTTAATTTTTTGTTGTATGGGTTATATTAATTTTTTTGAATTTTAGTTTACTGAATTTAGTATTTGTTTAAAATTAACATTTATTTTGTTAAATATATTTTGATAAATTTTGATGTCATTTCTAATTATTAAATGTTTTTTTTTAACATTTTTGAAGTCTTAGTTTACCAATTTATTTCTCATACATTTAAAAAACATTTTTTTTGCTTTGTAGTTAAATGTCAATTCCTATTTTGTAAAAAAATTATTTTTGGAATAGCTAAGAATTTTTTGTTACACTTTGTTTACTCTGCTTGTTTCTACTTTTTGTTATAATGATACATTATTTAAATTTATTTCCCACATCTATTTACACTTCATGCAAGAAGAAAATGATATGTTATTTTTTAATGATTTCATTTGAAAATTATGTGATGGATTACCAAAATTATTATTAGTGAGATAACATCAATTATTATAATTTTTATTTTACTATTTTATCCCTACCACCATACGACCTTACCATACCACCTGAACTCCCTTACTCCCATTATATATAGAATATGATTTTGTTTTGTTTATCAAAATAACCTTCTTATTATTTGAAGATAGTTGTAATAACAACCAAATACAGTTTTAATGATAAGTGTAGGAGGGATTTTTTCCAAAACTTTGATAGTTGGTAGTCTGGTCCTCAGTACGATAAAATAAATAAGAAATGTTAGATCTTAAAATAAATAGATTAAAAAAACGTTGGATCTAGCATAAAAATATTTAATATTTTAATATGTAAACAAAAAAGTGTATTTATATTGATATACGAAAAAGTGCTGAATGGGATTATTAATGCAGGTATTCTACACTAAACAGGATTAATGTAAAAATTCGTAATTATATTTTCTCTTGAGATTGTGAGTGTTTTCATTTGGATAATAATTGTTAAATCATCACTAAATTAAAGATAATTTTATGAGTTTCGCGTGGACTGTAAAATCTTCCAAATCTGTTTTCTATATCTCGAGATAGAGCCTAAATAGTAAGTATTAACCTTTTTTAATATTAATAAATAAATAAATAAATTTCAATTCTAATACAATCTTTTATATCTTTTTCAGATCATAACTTCTTTTTAAAATTCAATTGCAATACAACTTTTTTAATTATATCCTTTTTAGATTATAATTTTATTTTTAATATAATATAATCTTGATCATCTATTTTTAAAAATATCATATTCGACGGTTGAGATTATTTTGACGGTACAACGACCAAACCAAAATTATGGATAAGATCCTTTTTACGCTTATAATATATAAGGATATTGGTGTGGGTTGAAAATTAACCCTAAAAATACAATTAATGATGCATTAATTGAGCCCAGAATGGCCCAAGGTTAAAGCCCAATTACAAGGCCCGAAACCCTAAATATAATTATAATTTCGTGGTTATTAAATCAGCCAAATAAAAGACTCCGTTGTTGAGTCCAAAAGGAAACCAAATCATCCTTGGAGTGGTCTCCAAGGAATACAGCTGTAATGTTTATCCCTCTTCCATCCGGAAGGATCTAGAATTGGGCCTAAGTTGTATCTTTTCCACCAAGACACCCAATTCTATCCTAATTCTAGGGTTTTCATCACCTATATAAGGACCTGCTCCTTCACATGCAGAACTACGTTTTTGGCTTGATTCTTGATATTTGCAAGATACATAGGCATCTTGTGAGGGCAGATTAAGTCACGAAACACTCGATCAGCCATTTAAGCTCGAAGCTCTTCTCAACCCTAGTATTCAATACGCAATAAATACACCCTACTTTTCGTTCCATAACATTTGGCGCCGTTTGTGGGAAGAAGACATCAACCATGGTAACTACATGAAGAACAACACCAAACTCTACCGAGGCTTTACCAATTAGCTCTGCTCCGCCCCTCACCTCTGAGACGATCATCACTGAACAGGTACCCCCAACCACAGGGGTGATCATTCAAACTCAGGCTTCTCAACCCCCAGGGACGAATCCCCATGCTGAGAGAATGCTACTTATGGTCGTCCACCCAGGTCAAGGAACTAGCTCTCTTCAGACGCTGGTTTCTCCATTAGTTGATCCCAATCGCCCGCCACCAGGAGTACAGATCCATACTACAGATCTCTCCAGGAATACCAACCCGATGTACGGTCTGCCTAACTACCCCCGAATCACTCAAGGTCCTGGACCAAGTGGCCACGCCTTGCAGATCCGAGATCGAGAGTATGTTGACTACTCTGGACCCTATACCGATGATTCGTCATCTGATGATGATGATCGTGATGAAGCCCCGAGGAGGCGACGTGTTAGTAGATAATCCCAAAGGAGAACACAAACTATCCATGATGGACCCCCTTTGACAGCTGTTGAGAGAATCAAGGCTCATGAGGCCGAGATTTTGAGGATAAAGGAAGATATCGCGAGAGAACAAGCTAGATTGAATCAAAATCAACCTCCTCCAACCTGAGGACCGATTCCCATTATAGACTTAGAGAGGTCTTCAAGAAGGCAGAAAAGGGCTGACGCCCCAACTGGAAGAACAACAAGGGTGGAAACCCCCAAGAGCAACCCCAAGGATCTAATGCCGCTTGGGGATCCTGATGATCCTACACCCCCGTTTACCGAGGAGGTGATGAATGCACATATCTCTAAGAAGTTCAAGATGCCGGCAATTAAGGCTTATGATGGAACAGGTGATCCCGCTAACCACGTGAGGACATTCGCGAACGCAATGCTGTTGCAGCCTGCAAGTGACGCCTTGAAGTGAAGGGCGTTCCCTCAAACTCTGTCAGGCATGGCTCAGAGATGGTATAGCCGTCTACCTGCGAATTCAATTGGCTCCTTTAAGGAGCTGAGCACCGCTTTTGTTAGCCAGTTCATCAGCGGAAGAGTTCATGAGAAAAGTTCCTCGTCTCTTATGTATGTGGTGCAAGGGAAGAATGAAAACCTGAGAGATTACCTCAAACGGTTCACTAAAGAAACACTGAATATCACCGATTTGGAAAATAAGGTGGCCATGGTGGCCTTGGAACATGGAACCACTGATCTCTTCTTTAAGAGGTCATTGGCCAAACATCCTCCTGAGAACATGGCTGAGTTACAACGAAGGGCTGATAAATATATCAAAGCCGAGGATAGTATGAAGAAAGAGACCACAATAGGTAATGGAGGGAATAACAATGATTCTAGGAAGAGGAAGTCGGATCAGGAATACGATAGCAAGGACAAGTACCCGCGTACGGGCAAGGATTCAGACTCGGCTCCTAGAAAGGGGAATCCAGGACAAAGATTTACTGAATACTCAAGATTGAATGCCCCAAGGAGGCAAATCCTGATGGACATAGAGAAGGATAGAGACGTGAGATGGCCAAAGCCACTAAGGATTGATCCTGAGAAAAGAAATAAGAATCAATACTGTCGATTCCACAAAGACGTGGGGCACGACACTGACGATTGTAGGCAATTGAAGGATGAGATCGAGTTTCTAATCCGGAGAGGAAAGTTGAGTAAGTTTTGCAAAGATGGGAATCAAGTAAACCCAAGGCGAGACTATGATAGGAAGGATGATGATCGCAATCGCAACCCGTAGCCTCGAGGGCCGGTAATAAATATGATTTTTGGTGGCCCAACAGCGGCTGGGACAAGTAGGAATTCCAGAAAGGCGTATGCATGAGAAGTGATGCACATTGTTGGGGAAGCACCAAAGTGTACAAAGATAGAGATCTCAATTGGATTCGATGATTCGGACCTTGAAGGGGTGAAATTCCCCCATGATGACCCATTGGTAATCTCTCCAGTGATCGGCAACTCCCAAGTGAAGAGAGTCTTGATAGACAATGGAGCTTCAGTGGACATTCTGTTCCATGATGCCTTTTTGAAGATGGGGTATACTGAGTCTCAATTGACGCCGTCAAATATGCCCATATATGGATTTAACGGAGTTGAGTCCAAAGTTGAAAGGACGATTCAGCTACCCATGACCATAGGGCAGGAGCCACCGGAGGCCACTCAGATGTTAAATTTCCTGGTTATTAAAGTTGCGTCTACCTACAATGCTATCCTAGAAAGAACAGGACTTCATGCTTTTAAGGCGGTTGCCTCCACCTATCATCTAAAGATTAAGTTCCCAACCAGAAACGGTGTAGGAGAAGAGAAAGGAGATCAAAAAATGGCAAGGAGCTGTTATGTGGCCGCACTGAGGCCGGATGGAACTGGGGGGCAAGTCCTCCCGATTGAGGATATGGACGTTCGAGAGGATGAAGAACGAAGAGGAAAACCGGCGGAAGACTTGGTTCCCATACCTTTGGAGTTAGGAGATCCTGAAAAGGTTACTTACATCGGGGCATCTCTGAAAGACCCCTTGAAAAGCGAGTTGATCACCTTCTTGCAAGACAATAGTGATGTCTTTGCATGGACAGTAGCTGATATGCCAGGGATAGATCCCTAATTGATAACACACAACCTGAACGCAAACCCGACAAAATCAAAGCTATTCTAGATATGGAACCACCTCGTTCCATTAGGGACATACAGAAACTGACTGGAAGGATTGCTACATTGGGGAGGTTCGTCTCCAAATCCAGAGACAAGTGTTTGCCGTTCTTCAAAACACTAAAGAGAGTAAAAAACTTTGAGTGGATAGAAGAAAGCCAAGAGGCCTTTGATCAAGTGAAGAAGTATATGGCTAAAGCCCCGCTGTTGGCCAAGCCAAGTATGGGAGAAATCCTTTATCTCTACTTGGCTATTTCAGATCAAGCTGTGAGCGCGGTACTGGTAAAGGAGGAAGACAAGGTTTAGAAGCCGGTATATTATGTGAGCAAGGTTTTGCATGGAGCTGAGTTAAATTATTCTACCATTGAAAAGTTTGCCTTAGCATTGGTAACTGCCTCAAGGAAGCTACGACCCTACTTTCAGGCACATAAGATTGAAGTCCTTACAGGACAACCATTGAGGAACATTTTGCATAGCCCTAAAGCCAGTGGTAGGCTCATCAAGTGGGCAATCGAGTTGGGAGAATTCAATATTAAATACAAGCCAAGGACGGCAATAAAAGCACAGGCACTTGCCGACTTCGTGGTTGAATGTACCATTGACAGCCAAGAAGTCGGGGGGTAGGAGATACCTCAGAAAGGCAACAAGGAAGATAGGGAACCCGTGATTGAAGAGAAGGAATTCTGGATGCTCTATTTTGATAGAGCATCAAAAACAAAAACAAGTGGTGCAGGTCTTGTCCTACAAAGTCCCGATGGATTCACGATTGAATACGCCCTGAAATTAGACTTTCCAACAACTAATAATCAGGTAGAATATGAAGCTCTGATAGCAGGACTTGGTTTGGCAGGCGCGCTAAGGGTCAAAAATCTAAAAGTTTGTGGAGATTCAAGGCTGGTTGTGGCCCAAGTCAATGGAGAGTTTGAGGCAAAGGATGAAACCATGGCCAAGTACTTAAGGTTAGTAAAGGCAGTAATAACTCAATTTGATGAGTGTTACTTGGAGCACATTCCGAGGGAGGAAAACGTGAAGGCCGATGCCTTATCTAAATTCGCCTCTTCCGAGATAGAGAATTATTCTGGTAGTGTTTATTTCCAAGTTCTGAGATCTCCTACGATCGATTCGAAGCTGGTTGCGCCTATCGGGGTAAGGGAATGTTGGATAGATCCCATAAAAGCACATCTTGAGACCGGTTGGCTCCCGACTAATGCCATGGAGGCACGAAGATTATCAGTGAGGGCGTTGAGGTATGCTCTGATTGAAGGGATACTTTACAAAAAGTCTTTTGTGATTCCATATCTAAAGTGTTTGAGGCCCGAAGAGGCCAAGTCAGCTATTGAGGAGGTCCATGAGGGAATTTGTGGACAACACTTGGGGGTCAGGGCCCTGGCTCACAAGATAGTCAGACTCGGATTCTATTGGCATGAGATGATGGCTGATGCCAAGGAGTACGTGAAGAAGTGTGATCGGTGCCAGAAACATGCACCAGTGGTTAGGCAACCACCAGAGATGTTGATGTTCGTTAGCTCCCCACCCTTTTGCTATGTGGGGGATGGATATACTTGGGCCATTTCCAATGGCCACTGCCCAAAGAAAGTTCCTGATTGTAGCTATTGATTACTTCACTAAGTGGATTGAGGCCAAACCTTTGGCTAAAATCACAACCAAGCAGGTTATGCAATTCTTCTGGGAGAACGTCATGTGTAGGTATGGAATACCCCGAATCCTGGTTACGGACAATGGGTTACAATTCAACAACAAGGAGTTTAAAGATTATTGTGAGGAAAATGGAATTGAGCTTCAGTTCACCTCGGTTGCCCATCCTCAAGCTAATGGGCAAGCTGAGGTTGCTAATCGAATCATCCTGGATGGACTCAAGAAAAGGGTGGAACGCTCCAGAAACACTTGGGTGGATGAGTTACTACCCATACTTTGGGCATACCGTACCACATGCAAGGTGACTACTGAGGCAACCCCATTCATGTTAGCTTACGGGGCTGAAGCTGTTGTACCAGTAGAAATCATGCATGCATCTCCACGGGTGGAGGCCTTTGAGCCTGATACTAATGAGGAAGGAATGAGGCTAGCACTTGACTTGATCGATGAGGTAAGAGATGAAGCCCATGCTAGGAATGTTGAACATCAGAAAAAAGCTTCCTTCTACTACAACCTAAGGGTGAAAGAAAGGTTTTTCTGTCAGGGAGATCTAGTACTCAGAAAGATTGAAGCATCCGGAGTTGGACAGAAGGGAAAGCTGGCACCAAATTGGGAAGGTCCGTATCGTGTCAAGGGAACATTAGGTCGCGGATCATATAAGTTGGAGACTTTGGAAGGAAACGAGGTGCCTCGCACTTGGCATGCATCGAATCTCAAAGTTTATTATGTTTAATTCTCCTGAGGGGGACTTAGCTTATGTTTAGTAGGAAAGTAGAAATAAGGTCGACGAAACCATTTCAGAGTCTTTTGAACTCCAAGTAGGAAGTAGAGTATTTATGTAAGGGTCGAACCCAATTCAGGATTCTTTTATATGATTATGCAGTATGATTTTCAATATTCCTTGTGTTTATACTTCATGTCTAAGATGTATCAATGCATAATTAAATTGCAAGCTGATAAAGGCCAAATACAAACGACAAAACAAGTAAAAAGGAAAAGGAAGATTGAAAATGCATGAAGAAATAAAGCCCGCAGGCCATAAGTTATAAGTTGCAAAACCAAAACGATAAAGTTATAGAAGCAAATGCCACGCAGGGCCAGCATAAAATAGTCTAAGTCCCAGGAGCTCGGGATGAAGCAGACTCCTCATCTTCTTTCCTGAACCTTGGAGCCCCCGGCAGTACGAGAAGGAGAAGTATGAGTGGTGTCGGAGTTTCTCTGTATAGGAGTAGCCTGGGGATCAAGAATCCTTTCCCCGTCACCTAAGACCTCATCCTCGTCCTCAATCTTCCTCAACAGGAAGAACAGGAGGAGGGTGTGGGCTAGGAAAGTCTTTAAAAGTAAACAATCCAGGGTGCTTTCTAAGCACGGCCTTCAAAGCCTCGTCCCAACCATCGGTGTACTGAACGGGATAGAGCACCCCATCGTGCTTCTCCATCAAGGTTTGAAAATCCTGAGAATCCATGTACTCGTCAATGAGGTCCTCTTTCTTAGCCTACAAGTGCACCACCTCAGCCTGGGCCGCCTCCAACTCTTCTACCTTCCCTTTCAATTTCTCTTCAGTTTCTCCAACTTTAATTTTCTCTTTTTGATACTTAGTCTCAAAAGACTTTGCCTTGTTTTCCAGGCCTTAGCCTGATGTGCCATGCTTTGAAAATGCACGTTTGCCTGCAAGGTTATCAGTTTAGTAAAAAAAAGAATTATGACAGCAAACTAATATTAGGAAAAAGTGGAAGGTGGAAAGGATGACATACCGAGGCCAAAGCTTGAGCTCCTAGGTGCTCAGCCTTATCCATATTTTCACCCGTTACGAAATCCTTGTAGTCGACAGGAGTGATTGAGTTCAATGACCAATCCATCGAATGCTTTGTGGAGCCAACCACAGAGTCCTGCTTTCTAAAGCCCCATGGAGGCCTATACACCGTCGATTGGACGTTCACTTGCACAGGTCCATCCTTTTCATCAATGGTAACCAAATCTTGTTTCTACACTTTGTGTGGACGGAGAAAAGATGGTTCGCTAGATTTGCCCCTTGTGTAAAGGGCCCTCTTCGCTCTCCTCATACGAGCAGTTTCCTCCTCACCAGGATCCGTTTCTCGCATGATTTTCATAAAAGCTGCACACAACAATAAATTAAAACGTTGGTATAAGCTCATCTAGAAACAAAGTAAACTCACAAAGGAGTGGAAATTACCTAAGTCAGAAACAGCAAAAAGGCCTACGGCCCTAAGAGACTCCTCATTGATGAGGTCCCAACACAAAGTTTCACCATTGTCTTTGGTTAGCTCGTCATAAGCCGCTTGCTCCTCAGCGTTGAGAACTATTTTGTTGGGGTTGCCATCGGCCACCTTACCAAAAGAGCTTCGGAAAAGGGTGCCCCAATCACCCCCTTTCCAGACCAAGTACATAAATTCTTCTTTCCACTTAGGGTTGTTGTCGACAACCGAGTGGCCGTTAAAGATGTGTGGAATTTTAGGGCACTGTCTAACGTAGACCCACCCCGGTTGAACAGAAGAGCTATTATAGAATTGAAATATTTTCCTAAACAAAGGAACAGAAAGAGGGAATTTTTTCCCAAGGCACAAAACCATGAAACACAAAATGGATTGCCAGGCATTGGGTGGAAGTTGACATGGGCTGACTTGAACGTCGGCCAGAAGTTTGGGGATAAACTCATGAAAAGGGAACCTAAGCCCAGCTATAAGGGCATCTCTAAAAACACATAGCCCATTGGGCCTCCAATGACAAGGCCTGTCGCCAGGCCCAGCCTTAACAAGTCTATATGGAGTTTTAATTTCATATGTTTTGTTGTAATTTTTAATTACATCCTCATCATGAAATTTGTTACAACAGTTATAAGCATCTAAATCGGCTAATGAAGGATAATCATCTCCGCGCATATTGATCATTTCAGTTAAACTCATGTAAGAATAACGAATTTCGATATCGTTACCTCTTTTCGAAGCAGAATTCATCTTCAAAAGGCGCTGTGTTGATTTATCCGCCATTGATCTTTATCTTTAAAGTTTGAATGCTTAAGCCCAGAAACTTTAAATAAAAGAGATGAAGATGCAACAGAAAGCCCAGAAAACCTTCAAAGAAGCCCAGAAACCGGCAGAAATTCGCCTGAGAATGATGGAATTGCTGAAAGAAATCGCCGGGAATCGCCCTAACTTGAGAGAAATGATTAAGAGAAATTTTAGAGGAAATGAGAGTGTATCAGAGTGAAGTGAGAAATGAATCTCACTCCACTCTTTTATAGGAATTTCGCAACTGGCTAATAGCCGGTAAAAATTCCAAGGAACCGGTAATAGCAGATTAAGGCCCATTAAGAGGCCCGTAGGCCCAAAAACAAGAAGGATCTAGAAAGTCCCAAAGTAAATAAGAGGGTATATGGATTAATTAAATTCGACAATACAGTTAAAAGAAAATGGGTTAAGGTCCAATAGGCCCAGAAAAAGGTCATGATTTTGCTTGTATTGTCGGGCTATCAGTCAAAGGCCCATTCTAAGGTCTATAAGGCCCAAAAATATTACTAGACCAGAGTGTCCAAATTGCATTTATTCGACCAGGATCCTGATCGAATTGTCGACCAGGAATCTTGGTCGAAATGAGCTAGACCAGAGTGTCCAAATTGCATTTATTCGACCAGGATCCTGATCGAATTGTCGACCAGGAATTTTGGTCGAAGTGAGCTAGACCAGAGTGTCCAAATTGCATTTATTCGACCAGGATCCTAATCGAATTGTCGACCAGGAATCTTGGTCGAAATGAGCTAGACCAGAGTGTCCAAATTGCATTTATTCGACCAGGATCCTGATCGAATTGTCGACCAGGAATCTTGGTCGAAATGAGCTAGACCAGAGTGTCCAAATTGCATTTATTCAACCAGGATCCTGATCGAATTGTCGACCAGGAATCTTGGTCGAAATGAGCTAGACTAGAGTGTCCAAATTGCATTTATTCGACCAGGATCCTGATCGAATTGTCGACCAGGAATCTTGGTCGAAATGAGCTAGACTAGAGTGTCCAAATTGCATTTATTCGACTAGGATCCTGATCGAATTGTCGACCAGGAATCATGATCGAAGTGCCATCGACCAGGATGACAAAATGGCATTTGTTCGACCAGGATCCTGATCGAAATGTCGACCAGGAATCCTGATCGAAGTGCCATCGACAAGGATGACAAAATGGCATTTGTTCGACCAGGATCCTGATCGAAATGTCGACCAGGAATCCTGATCGAAGTGCCATCGACCAGGATGACAACATGGCCTTATGTCGACTAGGATCCTAATCGAAATTCGACCAGGAATCCTGGTCGAATCATGTGAAGGTTTTTGCTGATTCTCTTCGTAGGAAATGGGCTTTCTTTGGAAAATTATGCACAAATGTGAGATAATTGATATGTCGACGAATAAATAATGGAAAAATACTCGTGAGTATAAGAAAAGTGCAAGGATGTTACTCGTAATTTCTTTGTAAATATAATTGATTAGCCTCGAATAAGGCAAATCGCCGTAAATGTGTAGGTCGCTCCACACTTTACATTTAAGGCGATATTTGTGAAACACTAGTGTACCAAAATCCTAACTTCTATGAAATCCTGGACGGTTTTCTTAGAAGTTGGGGGGCAAATGATGTGGGTTGAAAATTAACCCTAAAAATACAATTAATGATGCAGTAATTGAGCCGAGAATGGCCCAAGGTTAAAGCCCAATTACAAGGCCCGGAACCCTAAATATAATTATAATTTCGTGGTTATTAAATCAGCCAAATAAAAGACTTCGTTGTTGAGTCCAAAAGGAAACCAAATCATCCTTGGAGTGGTCTCCAAGGAATACAGCTGTAATGTTTATCCCTCTTCCACCCGGAAGGATCTAGAATTGGGCCTAAGTTGTATCTTGTCCACCAAGACACCTAATTCTATCCTAATTCTAAGGTTTTCATCACCTATATAAGGACCTGCTCCTTCACATACAGAACTACGTTTTTGGCTTGATTCTTGATATTTGCAAGATACATAGGCATCTTGTGAGGGCATATTAAGTCACGAAACACTCGATCAGCCATTTAAGCTCGAAGTTCTTCTCAACTCTAGTATTCAATACGCAATAAATACACCCTACTTTTCGTTCCATAACAGATATAATTCCAAATATCCATAGTACATACTACATATATCAAAACACACAGTTTTCCTTTTCTCTTTCCCTTTCTTGCTAAACGAATGCAAATTAAATTACCATATCCAATACAAAAATTAACTTACACAACCACAACCCTAATGCAGTAAATGACAAATCCACAAAACTTTGTTTAGCAACATCATTAATTATTGCATTTTCCCCGTTTAACCTTCCTTTTCATAATTAATTGTCCCAGCATTAGTAAAACTACTAGTAGTAACAATGTAGTAAATGGCAGAATAACAACAATACACTCAAATGCCCAAACAAGAACACATGACTCTGCACTCAATCTCTTCGTTTTTTTCTGCACCATTTATTTATTATATCATACACCTTCCCCAAATTGCATTTATTTTTTCATATTTCTTCAAAAGTTTCAAAACAAGAAAAATAAAAAATTAATTATTTGAAATTGCATTTATGAAGACTGCCAACTTTTCTGAACAATTGGCAACTTTCCTCCTTTCCTTCCTCCTTATATAGCGCCTTAATTTCCTCCCATTTCCCCATCCCCTCCTCTTTTCATCCTCTCCCCCTCTATATATACAATCACATATACACACACATATACTTACACAGTACATACACTCTGTTCTGGGCTGGTTTATTACATGTTTTAGCTAATAAACCAAACCAACATTGCCCATATTATTACACAACAGATCCACAACCTTAAACACACACACACACACACATTCATGGAGAAGCAGCTTCTAAGATTATGCTTAATGGGCCCTCTGTTTTTACTAGTTGGGCTTCTTCCTTTAGTCATGGGAGGACATAACTATGGAGATGCCTTGAGCAAAAGCATTCTCTTCTTTGAAGCTCAAAGATCTGGCTATCTCCCCAGTTCTCAAAGAATCAAATGGAGGGGTCATTCTGCTCTTAATGATGGCAAAAGTGTTGGTGTAAGTTCCTCTTGTCCCTTCGATATATTTATCGCGAATAAATTTATCTATTCAACGAGTTGTATGTTTATCGAATATTTATTTATCGAGATTTTACGATACATGTGCACGTTAGCACGTACATTAATGTAGTATGTTTAATGTTGCAGGTGAATTTGGTGGGAGGGTATTATGATGCAGGGGATAATGTGAAGTTTGGTTTACCCATGGCATTTACAGTGACAATGATGTCATGGAGTGTGTTAGAGTATGGTAAACAATTGGGTGCTAGTGGTGAACTTGGACATGCCATGGATGCTATTAAGTGGGGAACTGACTATCTCATCAAAGCTCATCCTGAACCTCATGTCTTCTATGGGGAGGTACCCACTTCACCTCCCACTACTGCCCCAATCATTATATTTTTTTTCGACCCAAAATTTAATTTTGTGGTTTGAGATTTTTGCATAACACTATCAGTTCACTACTACTAGTCTTCCTCTACTACCTTTAATTATTGTGTTTTATGTAATAATTAATAATACTGTTAGAACAGAACTGTACTAGTTAATGTCATTATGCTATAATTATTGTGTCACTTTCATTGGATTCATGTTGTGAATATTTATTATTTAGTTGTAACGAATTTTATGTCGTGTATTTGATGTAGGTGGGAGATGGTAACACTGACCACTACTGCTGGCAAAGACCAGAAGACATGACAACATCTAGGCAAGCTTACAGGATTGACCCGAGTCATCCCGGGTCGGATCTTGCCGGAGAAACCGCAGCCGCAATGGCCGCTGCCTCCATGGTGTTCCGCCGTTACAACCCTTCATATGCTAAAACCCTGCTCTCCCATGCTTATCAGGTTTGTTCAATGTTCTGTAACAAAATTTTTAGCAGGTGCGCAACTTAGCAAATAAATGGTAAAGTGCGCAGGGTAGTGTGCAAGTTAGCAAGACGGTTGAAGTTAATAAGGTAGTTAGGATTGTCTCACTTTGTGTCAGGGTAGTTGTCCCAGTGTAAGTTAGCAGTGGCGCAGCATCCAATGCAAGGTACAAGTAATGGGGGACCATTATTTTAGGCGCACGTTAACACACACTTAGCATAATTTATCTTACTGAATTTTTAAAAAATGTTACTAATAGTATGAATAAATTCAAATTAGGAGGCTCTTAATTAATTTTGTACTCCTATTATTTTTGTTTAATTAACAGATTATGTATACTTAAAAAATGATTAGTATAAGTTTTAAGCTCATGTTAACAAAGGTAATCTGTAGTTACACTCCTTGGTCCCACTTGTAATGAAACTTTTGTGATGGGGCCCGCACCACAATTTAATTTAAATTACCACAAAATGTTTAATAAAGTAAAAGTAGGTCAAAGCATGAGTATGTCTTTTGACCCTCTCCCTTTCACATGGAATCACACTCTTCACCACTCTTCTTTTCTTGTCTCTTCAACTAGACTAGAGGTTTCTGCTGCATATTGGAATCTTTTTCTACTTTCCTAGACAATGTATAAAATTTAAAAAAAATAAATATTTTCGATAAATTGATGTGAAATTTCAATTTTGCAAATATGTTTCAATCCAAATTAATTTGTGCTTTTTCCTTATATGAAATTTCAAAAGATAAACTGACAATAATAAGACACAACTGCAAATTTTGTAGAATTATTATACGTAAAATTGGCGTTTTGTCGACTTTTTTTAAATTTTTACTTTATTTCTTAGTAAATTTTTTCTTGAGGCCATAGTGTGCTGTGTACATATAGCAATTCACAGTTTTTATAATTTTGTTCAACACAAAAATTTACTCCAATTTGTAATATTTGTTAGCCACATTAGAGTAGATATGTTATCAAAGGCTTTAGGGACTTGGGGGTATGTTTTAGTAGAAATAGATATTTGTTTATTTTGGGACCATGTAGAAGCATGCATCATGGCCTCATGGGCCAAGCAGATCTAGAGTAGATTAACCAAATCTCAACCGTTAACTTTAATGGATCCATATGCCACGGATACTAGTAAATGGGCCCTTATTTTTGTTTTATCACGGCCTCACGGGGTACTATTAAGTGTCGGTAGTCACATGCATGCTTCAACTACACATTTAACTCACCAACCAGTCCAGTTTCAATTTACGTTTCTGACCTCTGCTGCTAATTAATTATTATGTTTTTTTTCTTGTTTTTCAGCTCTTCGATTTTGCAGACAAATACAGGGGTAAATATGACAGCAGCATTACAGTGGCTCAGAAGTACTATCGTTCTGTCAGTGGCTATGCTGTAAGTAACTGTTTTGCATAATCATTTCACATATTTAAAGAATTATTAGAATGTTCCGCAAATCTTATTTTTCGGAATTAAGTTAAATGCAGTTTTTTCGGATAATAAGATTGCATTACACATTTTTTTACAACTTGTTGTGTTTATTAGGATGAATTATTGTGGGGAGCAGCATGGTTGTACAAGGCAACAAACAATCAGTATTACCTGAACTATCTTGGCAAAAATGGTGATGCACTTGGTGGGACTGGCTGGGCCATGACTGAATTTGGATGGGATGTTAAATATGCTGGTGTCCAAACTCTTGTTGCTAAGGTACTTATATTTAACTCTGTTATAATAAATTTTTATTCAAAAGTCTGTATGTGTAATTTTTTTAAAGTTCAGCTGGTTGATAAAATTTAATTTAGCTTTCATAAATGCAGTTTATGTGCCATGGTGCAATTGTAATATCACACAGAATTAGAATTGCTCGTTTATTAGTACTGGAATTAGCATGTTTGTTGAAATTTTAATGATCTGGGATTTGAAAGACTAAACAAAACTGAGATCATTATTGTTGGCCTATTATACTTGCCACTGAAGATACATATTGTAGTATGTTGATCATTCTTTTTTAAGTTGAAAGGAAACAGAGGTATTTTGATGATCAATATAATTCAGTATACTTTTCCAGTTAGTATTTAAGGTTCTTTCTTTCTTGTTAGTTAAGTCTGATTATCTTCTTCTTGTAGTTTCTAATGGGTGGAAGAGCTGGACAGCATGCATCAGTTTTTGGAAAATACCAAGAGAAGGCAGAATTTTTCATGTGTTCGTGCCTTGGAAAGGGCAGTCGGAATGTGCAGAAGACTCCAGGAGGCCTAATTTTCCGACAGAGATGGAACAACTTGCAGTTTGTTACAAGTGCTTCCTTCCTCATGACTGTCTACTCTGATTATTTGACCTCTGCCAGGAAAACTCTCAGGTGTCCTTCTGGAAATGTCCAACCATCTGAAATGCTTTCATTCGCCCAATCTCAGGTAACTATATCAGTACAACAAGTCTCGTTGCTGCTGGCTATGTAATTTATTAAAAGTGCCTAATATCTGTGTATTAGGTTGATTACATTCTTGGAGACAACCCAAGAGCAACAAGTTACATGGTTGGTTATGGAAACAATTACCCACGACAAGTTCATCATCGTGGGTCCTCAATTGTGTCAATTAAGGTTAACCCTTCATTCGTTACTTGCCGAGGAGGCTATGCAACATGGTTTAGTAGGAAGGGAAGCGATCCGAATCTCCTTGTTGGTGCCATTGTTGGAGGACCTGATGCCTATGATAATTTTGCCGATGAAAGAGATAATTATGAGCAGACAGAGCCTGCTACATACAACAATGCTCCTCTACTTGGACTATTGGCTAGGCTACATGCTGGACACAGCGGATACAATCAGTTGCTTCCAGGTATAAGATCTTCGTCGCATAATTGCAAAATAAAATCTTTGGAATGATTAAAAAAAGCCATACTTTTCCTCTGGGAAACTCTTATGCAGTATCATTTCTCTGTGCAGTGAATCTTCCATCTCCGAGACCTGTTGCTGTTAGACCTAAGCCAGCTCCAAGACATGTTAGACCTAAGACAGCTCCTAAATACAGACCAACTCCCGCCCCAGGTTGGTTTTTGCGTCATCTCAAATTGCTATAGTTGAGTATTGATGAAAAAAATGTGTGCTATAAGAGCAATGTGTTTTTTCTTTTTTGCAGTGTCATCTTCCAAACAAATTGCTGTTGTGCAAAAGATGACCGCTTCATGGGTTTCTGGTGGAAAAACTTACTACAGATACTCCACAGTAGTGACTAACAAATCTGGCAAAACACTGAGAAACCTCAGGATATCTGTATCAAAGCTCTATGGTCCTTTATGGGGTCTTGCAAAGTATGGCAATTCTTATGTGTTTCCGGCATGGATCAAGTCTTTGGCTCCTGGAAAAAGCATTGAGTTTGTGTATATCCACTCTGCTTCACCAGCATCCGTCTCTGTTTCAAGCTACACTTTGGCCTAAAAGAGGAAGAATATGAGGACATAACAAAGAAAAGGTTGATAATCATACTATTTTCGGAGTTACGTAAGAACTGTGAAAATATATTTATACACAAGACAAGATGCAGTCCAGGAAGATCTTTCTTTATTTTGTGCAACTTGGGTAGGATACTAGATTAAGTTTTAAGGTTTACATATTGGAGAGAGGAAGGAGTGAAGAGAGGATTAATATATGAGTGCTCATCCTCTTTCTCATCCAATTACTACATATGTTACATATTTAAGACTGGGTGGAGTGACAGTTGAGAAGTAAAATGATTTCTCAACAGAGTGCCAAGGTTTCTTTTTAAGATAGTGTGTAGGGGTTACTTTTTTTCTGATTTCCCCGTGATGTTTTCTTCAGACTGTGATGTTGTAACCTTTACAACGTATGTGTGTTTGCAATATGAATATATATTTTTTGTGAAAGTCATTGCATGTGTTATTATTTCTAATAATCAAGTACTCGACTTTGGATTTTATTGTATACTAGCCTATAACCCGTGCGATGCACGGTTGCTTGTAATTTTTTTAATTATATTTTATTATTAAAGTTTTAAGTTGTATATATATTTTTATTAATAAAATAATTTATAACTTTATAATCCCATGTATATAAATATTATTAAAATTATTAATTTTGAATTATTATAGTTGTATTTTGAATTATTATATTTGTGTATGCGGTGCATATTAATATTAATACATATTATTTAGGCTATGTGTGTTTTTTTTTGAATTTTATTAATAATAGAGATTTAACCAAACCAAAGAGTGACAAAAAAAGAGTACAAAAAAAACAGTGACAAAAAAAAGAGTACCAAACCAAATATACTCTGTTTGCTTATATTTTGAATTATTATAGTTGTATTTTGAATTATTATATTTGTGTATGTGGTGCATATTAATATTAATACATATTATTTAGGCTATGTGTGTTTTTTTTTTGAATTTTATTAATAATAGAGATTTAACCAAACCAAAGAGTGACAAAAAAAAGAGTACCAAAAAAGAGTGACCAAAAAAAGAGTATCAAACCAAATATACCCTGTTTTGCTTATAATAGTATAGTATAGATATGTACACACTCTTGCAAGTACAACTAAATGGTGATTGAAAGAAAATTTGTTAAACTATAATTCTAGAATTAGGAAAAACAAAAGCAATAACAATTTTATGGTGCAACTGGTAGATTTATACAGCACTTTAAACTAATTCAGCAAACCCATTAGTAAATATAAACTAGGTATAAAGCTGCCTTATGCGTGTCACGATTTTTTTTAAAAAAAATTGTGTATTTGACAACATTGTCCATCGATATTAAGTATTTAGTTCTTGTGAATTTGTGATATAATAAGTTGAAACTGTACTTCATTCTAATACTGTTAATAAAATTATATGCACATTGCCCGAAATACATAATTGTATTTTAAAAATAAAAAGTAACTTATCTTTATTATTAAACTTCATAATTGTAATTTTAGAAGAAAAAAAAAACTTCATAATTGTAATCATATAATATTTTTAATTTTTAAAATTAAAAATTAAAAATAACTAATCCTTATTATTTATTTTTATTGAACAAAATATGTTAGAAACAATTTTTGATCAACTCGATTTTGTAAAGTTGTACTCCCTCCGTCTCATAAAACTTTTCCCACTTTCCTTATCGGAACATTCAAAAAACTCTTTCCCTTTCTATTTTTAGTAAAGAAAATACACTAAAAAACTAACCCACCAACTTAAACAAATATATCCCCCTTTTCCCCAAAAATTATTTTACTTTAATTTTACCCGACCTTAATTTGTTTAACCAGTTTTTTGTGAGATATTTTTCTTGTCCTTGGGGCCTGTGCCCGGTTTACTCTGTAATCTCTATTCTCTCTCTTACACGACCTCTCTTTCTCTCAAACCCTAATTCTCTCTCGCCGCTCTCTCTCCCCTCTCTCTCTCACCTCTCTCTTAATTCAAACCCACGAAATCTGTTGTAATGGATGAGCACTATGGTTTTTCGGATTCCGATGATGAGTCTACTGGTTCGTACAGTTGTTCCGATCCCGGTAATTGCGATAGAGGCGTCGAATGTGACGGCGACCACACCTATAGTGAAGAATATCTCCGGTCAAGACTGGAACAGGGACGATCTGAGGGTTCTGAAGAGCGTACGGTGGATGGAACGCCCGGATCCGATTTGCATGCAGTTGTGGAGGACTGTGACGGCGATGAGGATTCCGGTGAAGCCCCCCCAAGCGATTTGTGGTCAGAATCCGGTGATGATGCCCCTAACGACGACGAACCTAACTCTGACGATTCCGATGATGCATGTTCGCGTTCTTAATGGTTGACTCTCTTTTCTCTTTTACGCGATCTCTTTATTCCTGTGCTTTATTCGTACTCTTAATTTGTCATTGCTTAATTGATGTTTAGTTGATGTTTAATTGTTGTGATTGTTTAATTATTTTAGGCTAATTCGTGTTTAATTGCTGTGATTATAGTACCCTTAGCTCTGTTTTTAGATGCCCTCTTTGCTGGTTCTTTGTATGTGAATGGAAATATGCCTATTTTGCCATCAAATATGCATTCATCTTGTGCATTAAATCATGGTCTTGCAACTGCAGCAGTGAACATAACCTTTGATATGAACTTACTTGACTTAGCAGATCTGTACTTGCCTCTTTCATTTTTGTCTAAGTAAACTCTTTGTGCTTTTTTGGTAAGGTAGAACCATTTTTCGTCTATATGCACAAAATCATACATTGCCTTATACTGCCTCTTTGTTGCTGCTGTGTCTCCCATGAGTAGGTCTAAAACCCATTGCATTCTTTGCATGATATTTGCATCTTTTAATCCAGGATGTAGAGGATTTGTATGAGGTTTGATCAGTCCCCTTTTTATCATTCTGTTAGCAGTACTTGATGATACTTTTAACTGACCTGCAAGGTCCCTTATGCATGATCTATCTCCCATATTAATGTCTGTTACTGTATTAGGTGGCAGTTGGATTCTTTTCCTTCCGGAATTGTGTCCATCTGTTGCCATGTTGTATGCCTGCATTGATGCCTTTTGTTTCTTTGCTTTGTTCCATATGGTGCTAATTGTTCTTCTTGTGACATTGAAAATTTTTGCTGCCTCCTGCATGGCACCTTTGTAAGGCTTGCCTTCAGTTGACTGGTTGCTTAACAAGAACATGAGTACCTGCAGTCTTGCATCACAGCTGAGCTTGGTGAATCTTCTGTTATGATGATTAGCAGTTTCCTGTTGTTGTTGTGTACGCCCTTCTGTTTCTTGTTCTGGTGGTTCATTTAAATTAAAATAGTGGATAACATTTTCCATGTCTCCATCTGCTGCTGCTGGTTCATTGAGATCAAAAGGGAAGCCTCCAACATTCATGTCTGAACAGAGAAGCCAAGCAATGATGCAATTTTTTTGTTTTTCCAAACTTTTTGTAATCTGTTGTGTTTGTGTTTGTAATCTGTTTGTAATTGTTCTTGTAATCTGTTTGTAATTGTGATTGTAAGCTGTTTGTAATCTATTTTTAGGGGGAAAGTTGTAATGTAGTGGAGCTTTGTGATTGGTTCATTTTAAATTTTATTGCTAATTGGGGGGAAAAGTTTATCTACTTTCCCTCTCAAAATCTGTGCTTACCTCATTCTTAACACATCCCAATCATTGTTTAACTTTGTTTATATTTCTTCTTAAAACCTGTGTTTTTTGCCATTTGAGAAGAACATTTAGGCACAGAGGGAGTAATTTGGTTGAGAAAGGCAATTTTGATGATTAGGAAGTCAAAGATGAGAATAGAGTTGTGGTACAAAGAGAAAAAAAAGAAAAGAATGGAATGGCCAAGTAAGGATAGTGTGTCTTTTTAATTTTGATAGTCTTCATAATTTTGATGATAGTGTCTTTTTAATTTAGAATAAGTTTACGAATTACGAGTACTTACTATATTCCTTATATGTGTTTTATTATTATTATTATAATATTAAAAAGAGAGAAAAAAGTAGGAAACAAGAAGAAAAAGATGTTAAAATATGAATAAAATAAATATTTTATTGATGAAAAGTAAAATAAAGGAGGATTAGGAGTGAGGGCAAATCCAACAATATTTTAGTGCGTTCTTTATAAATATTATAAACCATGATTTAATTGGAACTAGCTTATAACCCGTGCAATGCACGGGTTTCTTGTATTAGGTTATAAATTTTATTTAATATTACAATTTTGTTTTTATATAATCATTATTTTTAATAATATTTTTAATTTTAATTTAATATAATTTAATATACTTATATTTACGTATTATACTAATGTTTTCTTATTATAAACAACGTATACGATTTTTAATATATTTTATAAATAATTGAAAAATATAGTGTGATATTTTCGGGTATATATTGTAAGATTTGTTGTAAATTAAAAAGGTAACGTGTTTTAATTAGAAAGGAAATATTAATGATCGAAAGATATGATACGATTGATCTTTTTAGGTATTTATAAAATGTAATATCTTCAACTAAAAGTATATGTGAAAAAAATAATCGACTAATTATCATTAATTACATTATGTTATTATTTATTTTAGGTGCTATATTTTTCTTGAAAATTATGGTGTGATATTTTTGGGTATATTAATGATTGTAAGATTTGTTTTAAATTAAAAATGTAACGTGTTTTAATTTGAAATGAAATATTAATGATCGAAAAATATGATATGATTGATGTTTTTAGTTGTTTATAAAAGGTAATATTTTCAACTAAAAGTAAATGTGAAAAAGGCAATTGGCTAATTACCATTAATTATATGATTTTATTATTTATTTTAATAATTAGGATAACAAACTGACAAACTTCAATCTTTCGCCTTTAATATAGTAGTATAGATACATATTTTAATTAGAAAAGGCAATCGGCTGCTTAACATTAATTGTATTATTTTTTATTTATTAATTAAGATAACTGTACCTAAATGATCAAACTGATAAAATTTTCAATGTTTCAACTTTAATATAATAATTAACTTCTGACACGTGCATGCACGGGTTTCTTGTATTATGTTATATATTTTACTTAATATTATAATTATGTTTTTATATAATCATTATTTTTAATAATTTTTTTAATTTTAATTTGATATGATTTAATACACTCATGTTTACGGATTATACTAATATTTCCTTATTATAAACAACGTATATGATTTTTAATATATTTTATTAATAATTGAAAAATATTGTCTGATATTTTCGGGCTATGTTTTTCTTGAAAATTATGGTGTGATATTTTTTTGTATATATTAATGATTGTAAGATTTGTTTTAAATTAAAAAGGTAACATGTTTTAATTCGAAAGAAAATATTAATGATCTGTTTTTAGGTATTTATAAAATGTAATATCTTCAACTAAAATTAAATGTGAAAAAGGAAATCGACTAATTACCTTTAATTTTATTATGTTAATGTGAAAAAGACAATCGACTAATTACCATTAATTATATTATGTTATTATTTATTTTAGATGTTATATTTTCCTTGAAAATTATATTAATGATTGTAAGATTTGTTTTAAATTAAAAAGGTAAAGTGTTTTCCTTTGAAAGGTATTAATGATCTGTTTTTGAGTATTTATAAAAGGTAACATTTTCAACTAAAATTAAATGTGAAAAGGGAAATCGACTAATTACCTTTAATTTTATTATGTTAATGTGAAAAAGACAATAGACTAATTACCATTAATTATATTATGTTATTATTTATTTTAGGTGTTATGTTTTCCTTGAAAATTATGGTGTGATATTTTCGGATACATATTAATGATTGTAAGATTTGTTTTAAATTAAAATGGTAACATATTTTAATTCGAAAGGAAATATTAATGAGTGATGGATATTTTTAGGTAATTATAAAATGTAATATCTTCAACTAACATTAATTGTGAAAAAGACAATCGACTAATTATCATTAATTTTATTATGTTAATGTGAAAAATGCAATCGACTAATTACCATTAATTATATTATGTTATTATTTATTTTAGCTGTTATATTTTGCTTGAAAATTATAGTATGATATTTTTTGTTATATATTTTTAGGTATTATAAAAGATAATATGTTCAACTAAAAGTAAATGTTAAAAAGACAATTGACTAATTATCATTAATTATATTATGTTATTATTTATTTTAGGTGTATTTTTTTTCTTTATAATGAAGGGTAAATAAAAAAATTTATGAAGTACCAAAAAACCGATACTAAAAAACAAAACAGGTACCAAAACTTTTAATGTAACAACCTCCTCACTTTATAAAGAAGTTGGTTTGGAACAGAAGTAGAAAACAGCCTCCTCGCTTTATAAAGAAGTTGGTTTGGAAGGTTAAAGTAAAAATATAAACCCTAACTGAACTTCTGAGAAGAAAGAATTCCAAGAAATATTGTAAACTTGCAGTTCTTAATAGAAAATAACCACTTGAGACACTTGAGGCCGATGTGTAAGGCCTTACTGAAGTTTTAACCATCTCACCATATATATAAAAAAAAACAACAAATAAAATAGTTGACAGATGATGAATTGTAGGGAACTCTTCATAAACATCTGTTTCCATACACTGTTGCTGTAGTTTAATAAAATAATAAATATTAGCTAGATACTCAACTGGTAGTACAACTTCAAATCGTACATCTTGTAATTTTATATAATTACTGGACATGGAAGGAAGGATCTGTACAGTCTGCACTCTCAAGGTAACCAATAGATGCAAACATTGTGCCCTGGGAAGAGGCATTACTTCTTCTTGTACATGTTGTCAATGACATTCTGCAACAGGAAATCCCATCTCAGTTTTAAGTGCGAAAGAAATATTTATAAAAATTATTAAGATACACCAATTCTAGCACTAGATAATTTATAGGCGAGGCTTCTCTGAGACACACTTGGGAATGTACGTAACTTAAACACATATTTACTGATTATCCTAGGCTAAATAAAGCACATGCAGGAATATCACATCAATTATGTGTGCAAATGTGCAATACTTGGCATATTATATATTATTTAAAACAAACATGGCTCCAGAATAAAGATTCAACTTGCACAAATTCTTATCAGGAACACATGCCACAAGGATTTAGTTATTATCTAATTTCAAAGGTAGCTTAATTAAAGAGTTTTTTAAGCTAATCCTGTTTACAGTTCCTCTTTACTTCAAGTAAATGTTAGAACAAAAAATGAGCGACTCCATTCTTTCAAGCAGTCGTGTCAGATAGCCCAGAGTCCGACATGTGTTCATTTGGGGCTAAAAACATGCAAACCTCTTAAAATAGCCATATTGACAATTGGACATGCATCCATGTTGGACACTTCCGGAGTTCCATCCGAGTCCAGGTAACATAGCCACATAGGTAAGTAATCACATTTTGGTAACATTAGAAGTATCAAGTATGCAATATTCGAGCTTTTAGATATGAAGACAGTAATTTATCAATATATATGCACATGAAGAAAGTAAAGAATTAATTCCTTCAGAGTTGAACAAGTTTGATCAAGAAAGTGTCAATGCTACATAGTCCAGTATCATGGACACAGCCCTGTAGCAGGGAAAATGCATGCAATCAGATAAAAGTCTAGACAACAGTTTCACAAGTCTGTGAAAAAGCCATAAAAGTTTCACCATGTCAACTTCGACTACCATAATTGAGAACACATGGGCATCTGTATATTTTTAATTATTGTTCAGAATAGCAAGTGAGAAGTGCATAACGTTTCAAATACTAGGGAAATATAAATAAAGCTACCTGATAGTATTTGAGCATCTGGGGCCTTTTCTTCTTATATGTAGGAGTGATAAGGTCGCGATCCATGTCAAATGGGAGAGGGTCAAGGTGAACAGCCCTAATGAATTCAAATCCTTTCAGCTGCCAAGAGAATAAAGATTAAGAATGACGAATATTTTATTTACACTTTGCTTCTAAAGAAACTAGACACACAAACACAAACAATTGGATGGTACCAATAATTGCAACATGTAAAGTACTCAAGAAGTAATATGTGATGAACCTTTTTCTCTTTTCCGATTTTTGAAAGCTCTCCAAGTATGTATTCTTTCACTTTCTCATTTTGACACTGGGAATTAAAATCCCCGGATACACCATTTTCTTGACACCAGTGCTCAATAGCTTGCATATTTGGATTCACCACAGCAACAAGGAAAGACTCGAAGCTATTTCCGTATACCCATATCTGAATCAAGATATATAAGTTTCAAATCACAAAAGCAAGAACACCTCATATAGAGTAAGATCTTTCAGTTTTATACCTACACTATTTACAGACAAGCTGGAGAGTACTTCAGTTTACAAGCAACAAATAGTACAAATTGCATATATCTTCACATAATTCTACAAAATACAGATGGGTTCATACAACCTCATGTCAAACTAATATTCCACTTGAGAAAGGAAAGAAAGAGCAGCAAGGCACAACTTCCAAAGATACAGGCATAGAAAACTAAAATTCTAGGCAGCTGAAGAATTGATACGCTTCACTAAAAAAGAGTAGAAATTACACTAGAATTTTTTCCCAACTCTCTAGACCCGCAAAGGACAGTTTAAACACTTGAATCTTCTTCTGGTGAATTCAGGAGAACGTGAAAAGTCAAACCCCGGGGGGGAGATACATTTTGTAGAGAGTTGTGCAAGATGTGCACATAGTTATGCCTCGAGGGAGTGAATACAGAGTGAGGTTACTTTCATACTATCAAATCTTGTGCTTATGGCGGTCCAAGATCCTCAAGCCAACAAAAGGAACCAAGGGCAGATACTCATAAATGTTCTCTTTTTTATTGAATTGTTAAGACTAAAAGCATGTCAATTGTTTACTTACATCACTATGTATCTCCATTTTCCAGTGAGTGTATTTTTGCCTGACAGAATCCCCCTTTTCGAAACAACACAATAGATGTGTTTATTTCCTAGATTAGCCTTTCTAAATAAATATTATTCCAATTTCCAACAATTACAAATATAAAAAAATAATGGCATACCGAGGATGATACATCTCGCTTATCATTTCATAAAAGTTTGTAACACTTAAATATGATATACTTGTATATGGGATGAAAAGATATTTTTAAAAATTATTGCGAAGTACCTACCGAGTCAATGGCAGCAACAAGACCATATATATTTTCCAAATTTTCTACCGCCACATACTCTCCTTGTGCAAGCTTAAAAATGTTCTTCTTGCGGTCGATTATTTTCATGGCTCCATTGGGTTGCCACTCACCAATATCCCCTGTAATGGAACACTGTCAGGATCTGCTTTCCTGGCTAAATGTGAATGCATTGCTGTAAGGAACCCAAATAAAGTTTCGATGGAAATTATAGCATACCTGTATGAAACCACCCATCAACCAAAACCTCTTTCGTGAGGTCTTCACGTTTGTAATATCCTGAAAACAAGGTGTCCCCTCGTATGCATATCTCTCCACGTGGAGTAGATGAAAGGGCATCATAACCCATTTCAGGGACAGATTCTAGACGTGCAATCACATTAGGTACGGGAGGGCCAACTGTACCCAGCATAGTCTGCTCATTTGGTATGGAGACAAATGACCCCGCACAAGTTTCTGTGAGGCCTGCAGCAGTATTTAGAAACAGAAAAGGATCATCAGTAAGTAACAAGGATGCACATTCCCCTTGTTTTACATGTCAATTGATTATAGAATTGAAAATGCCAGCATATATCACTATCAGAATTAACATCTAATACAATAATATTCATAAAAAATATTCTAACTTCTATATATGCTTGAGAATTACAAAAAACAACCATAAAATCAAGTTTCATCCCTGCAAACACCTATTACTAGGAATAGTTATAGATGCATCCCACCACCCGCCTCGGTAGAAGAGATGATTATATCAGTACAATTAAATTTTGAAGGCAGAAAGCAGAATTCTTTTACAGAAAAATTATCTGTGTGATGGAAGCTCTTCTGTTCTTTGGGATTATAACCTAGAAACAAGGTGCTACATTCATGTAGCAAAGCGTCTAGGGTGAACGGATAAGCTGATAGAATTAAAAAAAATTAAGTAAAAATAACATACTGATTAGAAGGCTCTTCACTTTTTAGATAATTTAAACAGCATACAGTTCATACCATATAGGTATAAGAGTCGATATTAGAGAATCAATAGGATAAAGACTTCACACGAAAACACTGTAATATTTAATAGTATTTCCAGTAATTACCTAATCTGTAATAATAATATGGGTAATATAATAATATTACCAAAACACAAAATGAGAATTAATATAATAATATAATTCCTAATCTGTAACACACTTATTCAAGAGCGCGTAAAAATGCCATATGGGTAATTATATCCTAACCATTCTAATTGCATACTTCTAAAATGGTTTAATCAGAGTGTATACATTCTAATTGCATACTTTTAAAATGGTTTAATCAGAGTGTATCTATTGGCTAATCTATGTCAGAAACATTTGCACTTCAATTTTTTTAATTAAATTCAAACCCCTGATAAAACTATTACTATATTCATACCGATTTACTATTATTAATCTAGCATACCACACTTGTAAGTTCACATAAATATAATAATATAATCAAATATACGGAAGTGCACAACACAAAAGCTGCAAGGCAGACAATGAATTAGAAATTGGATAAGAATTTCAGTTGATGCTTTGATTGATAACTGCGAAGTTCACTCAAATTGACCAGAGCATAACAGACACAAACTTATAATTCTATATATTGATAATTCTATAAATATAATATTCTACAATGAAAACATGATAATCAATCAAAATTCAACAATTATGAACATCACATACCATATCCTTGAAGGACATGAGAGCAAGTCACCACTTTAAGATAAGCTTCTACATGGCTTGCAAGGGGTGCTGCCCCGGATAAAATGAGCCTAACCCTACCTCCCAAGCCTTGCTTAACCTGGTAAAGAAGAAAATGACGGGCCCTAACGTAGATATGCTGATTAAAACAAGAAATGTTGAATTCTCCCTACCTTACTAAATACAACTTTATCACAAAGCGGAGCTGCCTCATCATGTTTCTTCCCCTTATTCATGCCACGTAATTTGCTTCAGAATTTTCAAGAATCAAAGGCTAATTAGTAAAATCATGATAAACTAAAATAATTGTAAATCAGTTCATGTTACATTGAATAACATTATCAACTGCTACACGGTCTGAAATCTAGCTGAAAAAAGGAGCTGATCTAGGAAAATTAAAATTACAGTAGAACCTCGAAATATTAGTATCTTAAAATTATTTTTTCAGTCCAAACATTATAGAGAGTTTGAGACAATACATATGTATATATGCTAAATAAAGACACTATTTTTTTTACACAATCTTTTATTTTTTCTTTTTTAATGCTAAATTTGACACAACCTTTTTAACCTCGATAAATTTATATTGGATGTTCAGACAAAATCTAGGATCTTATTATTTTGCAGGGGGTAGTTGATGTTGTGATGTTGTCTTAATACGGATAGTAACATTCCAAAAGAGGCTTAGATTAGAGCCTCAATGATCATACACACAAATGATCTTCACTAAGTTATACTCCGTATAATCTAATATGAACTTACTACGAGTACGCAACATTAAACAGCACATTCTTCAGGAAACCGCCTGCAGCTATCTTCTGCGTCAGACCTACAGTGCACATGTAGTGATGACTATTAACATCTATTATCCACATTAGCACCAAAGCAGAAAACATCAAGAAGGATATCAGCAATTCTGGGTACACTTAACTTAAGAACCCTAATTTGTAATTTCCGATGATTAAACAGGTCACAGGTGGCATTCACATGTTCTCTGAGTTGCATGAACAAATAGACAACAAAAAATGTAGCCGAATTTCATACCGCAAAATTACTTTGATTGCAATGCCCTTAATTTGTATTCTTGGATTGGAACCAATTGGAAGAAATTTATTATTAGCAACTAGCAAGCAATAAACAAGTGGATACTAGGGCAATTATTCTTGTAGAACACCCTCACAACAAAAGGATTGAGAGCCGAAGGCATTATTAGTTAGGAAAATTATAAAATTACCTGAATAGATTCTATCTAAAACTCGAGGAACAGCACACAAGACAGTTGGCTTTAACACTCCAATGTCTTCAACTAGCAATTTGACATCCTAAGGATGTAAAAATAGCCCATATGTTAACAATAAGTCAAAACTCATACTTGAGAAATATAACATGGAGCCACGGCCACCTTACCCCACGCCAAAATCCTATTTGGGCCCCATGACTGATAAAGCACTCTTCTATTATCCGGTCAAATATATGTGCCAGAGGAAGATATGAAAGATATACGTCCTTCACTGTTAACTGCCCGAATTTTAGAGACAGGAAAGTGAACTGATTAATATTAAACACGGAGATCATAAAGAAAAGAAGGAGAAAAATGGGTCTCACGGAAGAGTCAAATGTTCTCTTTAAATAAGAAGACGTTTAGCATGTTGACGACATAAATGGAGCAGGAGTAAAAGTTGTGGATATTTACCGGTTCATTCAAACTCTGCAAGAAGCGCCTCACCGCAGCTATAATAGTAACAATGCTATTGTTAGAAATTAAGACACCCTTGGGGTCACCTGTAGTTCCACTGGTGTACATTATTGTACATATGTCAGTTTTCTGTTTTAGCGGAAGCTCAAAGTGTTTGCCATCTCCCTACGCAAAAAAGCAGAGTTAGTGCTTATATGCATACTAATATGTAATTAGACACCTGATATCACACCCACACCCACAAAAAGGGGGAATATATGTATGTATATATATATATATATATATATATATATATATATATATATAATTTCTCACTGGTAGAGGCTTGTAAAAGTAATGGCTACAAATTTACGAAATTCCGACCATCTTATAGATGGCTGGTACATTGTTTACTGGTACGCATTTATAAAAAAGACCATCATGTTTGAACAGCAAGAAATGAGCTTCTTGACTGACAATTTGAAAATTTATCACACAGGTGCATTAGATAACGCAAGATTTTCACACTGAGAAATTCAAATACAATTGAAACTAAAGTAGAACTTACCAACAGTAAGAATTCATCCCAAGAATATGTTGCCACGCCTAGCTTCTCAGCTTCTTCCCTTTGTTCAGGAGTAATCTTTCCAAAGCTTACGATTGCTACAAAATAGTGTCAGATGATAAAATCATGAATTTGCATGCCTTCAAAGGAAAGCTTTAATTATCTGCAACTTACTTTTTATGTACTCTGTTGTCTTAGGAAATGTTTTAAACACCTGAAAAGACAAGCAGGTGTAGAGTAAATGTAAATCTCAGCATATGAAAGAGTGTTTAGGATATCATCACTAGCACGTAGCACCATATAATATAGTCCAAAACACAAGTACTCTACCACCAATTATTAGGAAATAAGAATAGTGATATGTGAATTATCGACTATATAACATGAGAACAGTAAGAACTGGCATCTAAAGATTCTACTATAAGGTCAGGTCCAACATATTTGATATTTTCACAAGAACCTTGGAAGAATTGTATACCTCTGGAATCTTTTTTTCTTCTGCGAACACAATTGAAACCTCAGCATGACAAATGACAAATTCAACAGCATCAGCACCTACACCAACGTGCAAGGAAATTAAAATTAGTTCTTTCCATATGCATAACTTTACAAATTAATCAACTTTTTTTTATGAGGTAGAGAAGTTGTGCTGCCTTAACATTTAAAAGGTAAAAGTTCTCTCGTTAGTTATACTATTTGATAGCCCGTGCCAAGCACGGGCCCGAGAAAATTTATTTAAATTGATCACTAATTTTGATTGATCTTAAAATTATATTATATTGTATGAGAAAAATTCTATGGAGACCATTATTTTATTGAAAACCGGAGACCGTATATGTTCTGCATCGAAAACATCTTAAATCTATGAATATCATTATTTCTTTGAAGATTTTGAAAATCATGTAAATTTTGCAAGCAAAACATTTTTATAGAATAATACGTTTGCAATTTTCTACGTGTAGAACAATTATGATTTTCAAGATTTGTTTGCAAAACAAAACATAAATTTTCAAGATTTGTAAAATAATACATTTTGCAATGTTTTACGTGCAAAACATTGTTTCCAAGATCTTCAAACTTGACTATGTGTTGTATATAATATAATGGCTTATCTTTTTAAAGTTATATTACGTTTTTGTAAATAAGTAATAATTTATATTTTTTCAAGTACATTAAACAGTGTTATCCAATAAATTATAAAATTATTCTATTTTACTTATTTGCAATTTGCATTGTAATGAAAAAATAATAAATTCAGAAGATAGTAAATACTTTCTAAATTACTATTATAAATTATAAAACAAACTACGTTATTCGTATAAAAAAAATTATACATCAACAAATATAATCTTAGATTGTCTAGAAAAGTGTACGAAAACACGTTCGTATTGATAAATCTTTTAGAGAATTGATCATAGTATTTTTTTTTTATTTTAAGTTATTATAAAAAAATTGCAAATAGAAGAATTATAATTATAAATAATTTCAATTTTAGGGTCAGGATCAAGAGAGAACCGAACATTAAAAGAGAATTGGAGAACCATTGGATCCTACTGCATAACCTATTTTGTTTCGTAATAAAAATATAGTGTCCTGTCATTGAATTTCAAAGTTATGCACATGAAATTAAAATTTCTACAATTGAACTTGCTTCTTCTAAAAAATGTTTTACAACTGAACTTACTTACCATTGAGTTCTACTGCAAATCTATTTTGTTTCGTATTAAAATAATAGTGTTCTACTACTGAATTTCAAAGTTATGCACATGAAATTAAAAGTTCTACAACTGAACTTGCTTTTTCTACATAGTTCTACAAATGAACTTACTTTTTTAACAAACATTGGGGATGTTTGGGGGAACTTTTTTTCAGAATAAGTTAACTTATTTTAAGATAAAGTTAGAGATTCCTAACTTTTTTCTGTAACTTATAGAATCTCAAACATACATTAAATACTTGTGTAATTTTTTTATATTAAAATATCAATTTTTTACCCGAAAATAAATCCATAAGAACTTTAAAAAAAAGCTAAACCAAACATGCTCATTCTGCTGCTGAACTTAAAAGCCTGAATTTAAAGTTATGCAAATGAAATTATAATTTCTACAAATGAACTGGCTTCTTCTACAAAGTTCTACAACTGAACTTACTTACCATTGAGTTTTAGTGCATAATCTATTTTGTTTTGTACTAAAAATATCGTGTTCTGCTACTGAACTTCAAAGTTATGCACATGACATTAAAGTTCTACAAACGAACTTGTTTTTTCTACAAAGTTCTACGACTAAACTTACTTTTTTCAACAAATATTCTGCTGCTGAACTTAAAAATTATGCATATGCATCTGAATTTTGAAGTCAGACACATGAATTCTAAAGTTCCGCTACTGGACTTGTTAGAGTTCTCAAGTTCTCAGTTTAGTGTTGTTCTCCATAGAGCTTGACCCTTCAATTTTATTATTATTTTTTAAAAGAAACATAGAACTATAGGGGAGACATGATTCTAGGGATGAAATCAATTTTGTTTATTTTTAAGTTGTAATATAAAAATTACAAATAAAAGAATTATAATTATAATAGAATTTCTATTTTATTATTATGTAAAGAAAATAAAATAGAATTATAAGAGAGATAGGATTCTAGGGGTGCGAACCAAATTTGATACAGAGGGACTGTTAAAAAAGGGTTTTGCATATTAATAAAGGTTCTAGATTAAACTTTAAATGCTACACATAGTAGAAATCAGTAGTAGATTCTAATTGCAAAACTATGCAATCGATGAAAAATTCAAAATATTGAATTTAATGGGAATAGATCGTTATGTATTGAGGTGTTTTTTCTTGGAATCTTCGTGGTGTGATAGAAACTGCAGATCATTGTGATAAGTACATACCTAAGGTGTCGTATAAAGGAACACAATGTAACCCATGAGCATTACAAGCCTGCATTCATTCATTTGTGTCAGGATATATCACAGAGCATATACTATCTTACAAATAAAACACATCATGTTAACTTATGTGAAAGAGAGGGCGACAATAAATAAAATAAGTAAACCGAAACAATCATATATAACAACCAATCTTGGTTGCAAATCGTAAGAAATAGGACATTTGATGTAGCTGCTTAAGTAATTGTCAGGACTCTGCTTATTACCACTACTGATTAGTAACTAGTGATTACTATTAGTAGTTACTAATACTGCAACTCTGTAAGGTTATTAAGGATGAAGATGATCCAGAGCCAGTGAAGGATTATGATAATGATACTAAGAAGAGATGGGGCATTTACTTTAACAAGTTGCTTAACAGGCGGAGGTGCAACTGGAATATTAATTTGATTGCCCCTGAGAAAATTCACAAATTTAAAGTTGTCACAACTTAAATGTTGTAAACATTATCTTCCTTAAGTTGCAGCTTACGTGTTTTGTTTGTTAAGAAAACCCAACAGAAATGGGTAGTCCGTATTGGTATTCAATTGAATGACATACCATTTAACACTCTATCCAAAGGAGCTAATAAAACAATTTACCATACTTCAAAATGTATAAGTCCTTCAATCAATCCATCGTATGAATAACATTATTAGGTGCACTTCAATACATTGGCGGACCCGGAATTCCCGTTCAGGGTTGGTCCATATAGCTTATGGTCAAAATAAAAAACTAGGCAGAGATATATTTAAAATATTAATGAAGAGACATAGGAGAAAACTGGGAGAGGAGGAAGAGAAAGAGGCTGCATTTGTGTTTATGAAAAGTGCCGTGACTACCGTAAGGCTACTACTTATTTACAGAAACACAGACAGGTAGTTTGCTTATTACGTCATTATGCATTTATACTACATACATACATTTATAACCATATTGGCTACTACACATTCTATCCAAAGTCAGTTATTAAGCAAAAAAAATCATTGGGAACCATCTTTACGAACTAATATAAAGAAAAACTGAAAAAGGAACTCCCAGAATATATTAGTCTACCACTCTATGACAAAAAATCAGCCTTTTGAAGTAAGCTATTTTGTAATCAATGATCAAAGGCAAAGTCGTAAAGGATACATAATGCAGATAATAGTAAAGTTAAGTCAAGCCGAACTATTATATCTTAGGCACATGATTACAAAATCTTTTACAAAATAAATCGAAAAGAAGAAATACCTCCATGCTTATAATCCATCCTTCAGAATTGGCACCATATATACCACATCTTCCTCCCTGAAATCCACATAAAAATTAAATATATGAAATAATATATGAAATACAAAAGCATTGGTGTTACACAAATTTAATAATAATTATTAATATCAAAGAGAAGCAATGAACACTACTAAGTAGATCCTGAAGAAGATCTTCCAAAATAAGAACTGACTGCTGAGATTATATGTACAATAAAGACAATCATCTCAAATGTAAAACATAGATCAGACGACATTTTGTGCAGTGCACTTTAGATCAGCATTATTTTTTATAAAAGGAAAAACAGTTCTAAGCAGCAATCTGCTGTACGTGCAATGTATCGTAAAGAACTACAAAACCTAAATTATGATACTACAAAACCTACATACTAATTAAAACCACTTACTTTTTCAACACCACAGCTGCGAATAGCATTCCCAACTTTGATCACCAAGTCGTACACTTGTTTGTAAGTCAACCACACATAATCTCCATGCTTCATGTTAAACAACAAACCAAACCTCAGTTCATCTAAAATTTACTTAAAAACAATAAGTGTAATTACAAGCTTATAATATTCAACACAAACATACCTTCCCATCCACAACCTCACGGTGACCAAGCATCGGATTACTGGGATACTTTTCTACCGACATGCTGTTACATTAACATTTAAAAACTCACCATAATCTTCAACCGCATATCAAACTCCAAAGTATAAAGTCAAAAACAATCCTCACAATCACAAATTACAACCACAATCACATATAGAACCGTATAGGTACTGTTTACATCCTAAAATGTGAATTATTCTAAAAATGCACAAATTATATATCTCAAAGGCTACTAACAAAAAATCGAACTAGCTACAGTGCCACATTATACAATAATATAAATGCACAATGCATAACAGTTTTGACTCAGAACACCAATATTTTACACTTTCAAAAATTTGCTTAAAAATATATACACGAAAAGTGCATAACAACTATTCTCACCGTAAGCACGAGCCTATAATTAACATTAAGATATAATTACTCAACATAAATCTCAACCGACATGCCGTAACATTAACATATACATATAATTACTCAACATAATCCCAACTCAATGTAGAAAGTCAAACATAATCCTCTCCATCATAAACTACAATCCCCCCCCCCCAAAACACACACACACACACACACATACACAATCGTATCTGTACTCACAATAGTATAGATGCACAAATTATATTTTTTTCAAATGCTACCAAGACTAAGAAAACAAACTAGCTAACTACACTATACAACAATATAAATCCACAATATGTCACAATAAATTTTCTCCGTTCTATGCTTTTTAAATTTGGAGAACAATAAATACGAAAAGTGCAGAACAATTATTCTCACGGAGCACGAGCCTACATATACAACACTTACTAACAAAAATTCAAGAGTAACATAAGATTTAAAAAAAAAAAGTACCGAAAAATGTCCCAACAGCTCTCCATGCCAGGAATAGGCGGCTCAACACCAAAAGTGCTCCGATAAACCGGTCCCATAGCCGGTTTTCCATCAGCCGACGGCTTAGCCGGTTCAACTTCCTCGATATATCTCTTAATCGGCATCGTAATAAAATTGTGGTGAGGAAGTAGTTGAGTTTTGGTTGCCAGAAAAATAAACTAATGAACAGAAGAGTTCAATGTTTTTGACTTAAAATAAAAGAGAGAGACAGGATGTGTTGTATGTATAATAGGACTTTTTTATGTTTTGGCGTCAGCCAGGACAGGAGTACTTGTGTTATTTTATTTCTGTTGACGATTGGATTTGTCTAAAATATTCTAGGTGCTTGTTTTGTACAAAATTCGGTTTAAATGTCAAATTTTATTTAAATGTGAATTTATTATTCGTACCATTTGATAGGGATGGGGCATACCGTTTCTACTTTGTAATTGTAACATTTAATTTTGTTGTACCGCTAATTATTTTGACGTGATTTTATGATTGTTGACTGTTAAGAGAGAATTATCAAAATGCCTATTTTTTATAAGTTTTTGTCCAAAATACTGATTCTGAAAAAAATGTCCCGAAATATCGATGGGATACGAAATTTCGGCCTCCGTATTAGTTGAATACGGAACACGGTGTTCCGTATTAACGTGATACGGAACACGGTGTTCCGTATTCGCGTGATACGGAACACGGTGTACCGTATTCCTGCATGATACGGAACACGGTGTACCCTGTTCGTGCATGATACGGAACATGATGTACCGTATTATGTATGATACGGAAAATCGTGTTCCGCAATACCCCCATATCACGGTACACGGTCTAACGTGTCTGATCAGTAAAAAGGGCTATCATGGCTCCCATATGAATATTTTGGGTCATCACCCGAGTGTTAACTGCTTTGTTTTGTTTATTTTGTAATTGTTTTGTTATACTTTACTTTTGTTTAAAATTAGGTAGATTGTTTAGAAAAAATATTAAATAAATATATTAGATAGATTGTTTCATTATTTACAATCAAATGGGTGAAGGTCCAAAATAACTAATTTTTAGTAAAATATGTTTAAAATATATATATTTAATAAAATATAGTCATAAATACCCATTAGATACTCCATTGATAATGAAGTATTATGATGACAATTCACTTCCAAAGAAGTATTAGGAACATACCGTCGCTAGAGTATTATTAGGTCGGATACTCCCCTGTCAGTGGTGGAGTATCTGAACGACGTAAAGTGGAGTATCGTTTTCCGATTTTATAAAAATGTTCAAATCAAGGTTAAACGCGAACGAATCCCTTAAAAGTATGACTTTGATTATAACTTAGAAAACGGACGATAATCCAAACATCCGAGTATCATTCCTGATCTTCAAGTGGATTAGGACTTCTGATACTCCGATGCAAATAAAGTATTCGATTGAAATATATATTTTGATTAATAATACTGAAAATGAATATTTTAAACAAATAAATAAAAAAATAAAGCATTTTGATCATTTTCTCCAATGAAATTAAGATTCATTTGTTATAGAAAACAACGATTTTTCTTAAAAATGGGTAAAATTCTTAAGTGAATATCAAAACAATTACTTGAAAAACGTTTTTATTTTAAAAATTGTTTTAAAAGAAAGTGGTCTCCCATATTTGGGTGGGGGGATTGTAACACCCCAGTCCCACATCGAGGAGATTTGGGACTTCTGTTTAGTTTATAAGGCGAAGTACTACTACTAATTGTACCAACAAATCATGATCTTTTGGGGGCATGTGGTGGGCTTGTGGATTACCCAAGTTGGCTGCATTTGGGTCAGTTTTCTTTGACTTATTTCGGAATCGGGACTCGACTAGATTTTCGAAAAAAAGACTCGGGATTTGACCCGGGTTGTCACATATGGTATCAGAGACGACTCTCGAAAGCTTGATTCGTCAAGTTGCCGGAGGTGGGGACACGAAGGCTGGTGGTATTATCCCACAATGGACAGAGGTCCGGAGGTGGGGACACGAAGCTAGCCGGTATTATCCCACAATGGCTAGAGAGGAACGATCTTGAACCTATGGGATATCCGTTCGGCCTGACGAGGACGTCAGGAGTTTAAGTGGGGGAGTTTGTAACACCCCAGTCCCACATCGAGGAGATTTGGGACTTCTGTTTAGTTTATAAGGTGAAGTACTACTACTAATTGTACCAACAAATCATGATCTTTTGGGGGCTTGTGGCCTGTGGTGGGCTTGTGGATTACCCAAGTTGGTTGCATTTGGGTCAGTTTGCTTTGACTTATTTCGGATTCGGAATCGGGACTCGACTAGATTTTCGAAAAAAAGACTCGAGATTTGACCCGGGTTGTCACAGGAATTGTTTTATAGAATTTGTGAGCAACAACTATTAGTTTTAATATCAAATCTCAAAAAAAACAAAATACATTTTTTATATCCTAAAATACACATATCAAAATATTAGTAAACATTTATCTGATTTTCATAATAATATTCATTTTATGAGCATTTTTTTCACCGTACATTAATTTTAAACAACAATTCAAAAAGAATCTAAATTGAAATACTTATATTAACTTTCTCATAATAATAGTATTTGAAATAAATATACTTAGTAAAAATATTACACCGACATTAAATTTTAAAAAAAATCGTAGAAATGTTTAATACTTAAAACATTAAAAATCTAATGACCATTTCAAATACTCCTTCCGTCCCGCCCATTTGTTATCGTTTCAAAATAGTGTGTTTCACACGCATTTTAAGGTGGATTTTAAGGATAGTTTCATAGTTTATTTTTGAAATTTTCTTTTTTTTGTATAAAAATAGAACAATCCTATTTTTATACAAAAATAATAATTAAAAAATAAGTTATGTAACTATCCTTAAAATCCACCTAAAAATACGTGCCAGAAAGTGACAAAAAAGTGTAAACAAATGGGTGGGACGGAAGGAGTACTAGTTTTCTTTACATCTATACTATCTATGCTATATTATAATAGTCGAAACATTAAAAATTTGGTTGGTCGATCGGTTAGTACGGTAATTCGTGTATTTACTTAATTACTTGTACTTAATTATTTTTTACTTATTGTCTTCTATTTTGATACATATTTATTTCGTAGTCTTTTATTTTGATACATATTTATTTCGTAATTACGAGCAATCCTATTTTATAAAATAAAATAACAATATTTTAGTTCTTATAGCTAACCAGTTACCTTATTTTGGAACCAAATTTCGTCAAGGACGTGGTGCCAATATTAAGATTTATAGACGTGGTGCCTACGTACCCTTTATATAGGGATCGATTCTACGTAGTTCTTTAGGTATAGGAATCATCAATTGATAGAGTTTCAACGCAACACTTCTTCTAATCTTTAGGAACAAGTCTTCTACCAATGTTTAGTCATCGTATGTAGGATGCTTGTAGAACAAGATATGTAAATTCACCGCCAGTCCTATAATTATGCTGAGTTTACTCATATTGATCCGTTATGTATGAGGAGTGATGCTCATATATAGCTCAATTGTAGTTTGGACTTCAGGCCCAATAAGTGATGCTTGGTAAGCATCACTTTAGTATCCACCCGAGTAATGATCGAATTTTATCTTATCTTGGACCTTATAACGAAATACATACCAACGCTGCTCTCTCTATTACATTTTTTAACTTTAGAACTAAATTTGTTTTTCCCAAAAATATCATTGGTCATTCTATTTAATGAATTAACTAATAATATTATAATTACTAATAACTAACTGGTTACCTTTTTCAGCTAAAAGATAATATTTTTTCTAAATTTTCTAACTAAAATATCTTTTTTCGAACTTGTTTTTTTTATTTAATCATCCTTGAATATCTATTATTGGTAAAAACATGTAATTCTATTTTTTTAAAAAAATAAAATAACGATATCGTATTTCCTAAAAACTAACCAATTACCTTTTTCAGCTAAAACATATTATCTTTCTAACTATAACCTCTCTTTTCCAAAAATATCATGGAACGTTCTATTTAATAAAATAAACTAATAATATTATAATTACTAATAACAAAATGATTACCTGTTCCAGCTAAACCGTAATATCTTTTCAATATTTTCGAAACATTACGTAGTATTTTTTCTATATTTTCGAAACATTAAAAATTTAGTCGTTCAGTTTGGTAATTCGTATATTTACTTAATTACCTGTATTTAGTTATTCTTTACCTATTTTCTTTTACTTTGGTACATATTATTTTTGTAGTTAGGGGCAATCCTATTTTATAAAGTAAAATAACGATATTATAATTCTTAATAACCAGTCTATTACCTTTTTTATTTTTAATATATTTATTAATTTATTAAAATATCACGAATAATTTTATTTAATAAAAAAATATTATAATTACTATTAAATATACAATTATATTTTCAGCTAAAACACGTTAACTTTTATAACACATTAACTTTTATAATTTTTCTTACTAAACTATCTTTTTTTTTTCAATAGTATCACGAGCAAGTGTATTCAATAAATAATATAATAATAATTAATAATCGACTGATTACTTTTTTCAACTAAAACGTATCATCTTATCTATATCTTATAACTAAAACTTTTTCCTTTTTAAAAATATTACGTTTGATATATATATATATATATATATATATATATATATATATATATATATATATATATATATATATATATATATATCAAACGTAATATTTTTAAAAAGGAAAAATATTACGTTTGATATATATATATATATATATATATATATATATATATATATGGAGGTGCTCAAATGAGACCACTTTTATAATGAGACCCTCTCTTATAATGAGTTCCCCTTATATTTCTTCTATTCTAAAGGGCCCCGCCAGGGGTACCCAATACGAAAAAATCTTATAATTATTCCCTCTATTCATTCATAAAAAAAAATAAGAAAAAAAATTTAAAAAAATAAAAAATTGTTGCCACATCATCATTTTTTCACAAAAAAAATATTTTTTTTTTATTTTTTTCTTTTCATAAATGGATAGAGGATAGAATTATAAGAATTTTTCGTATTGGATGCCCCTGGCGGGGCCATCTAGAATACAAGAAATATGAGGTGGACTCATTATTAGAGATGGTCTCATTATAAGAGTGGTCTTATTTGAGCAGCACCCTATATATATATAGGGTTGGACTCCATAGCAAACACCTTATATAACAAACAACAAAGAACACCTCATATCTAATAGATCCATTGCCCCTGGCGGGGCCACCCAATACAAAAAGTTCTTATTTTTTTAGGCTCTATCCATCCAGCAAAAAAAAAAATTGAAAATTTACTGTTCATCGATGACGTCATCAGTGACGCCATCATGAACAATAAAATTTTCAATTTTTTTTTTTTTTTGCTGGATGGATAGAGCCTAAAAAAATAAGAACTTTTTGTATTGGGTGCCCCTGGCGGGGCCAATGGATCTATTGGAATAAATGATTTTATAGTGTTCTTTATTGTTTGTTATATAAGAGTGTTCTTTATGGAGCAAAGGCCTATATATATATATATATATTTATATATATATATATATAATTGTTATCAAATTATATCATTTAAAAATTTAATTTATAAAATTCATATCTTAAAAATTTATTAATGTCATATAATATTAAAAAAATCGTGAATGACATGAATTTTAAGCTAGTAATACAAAAGGAAAATTATTTTTTAGAAAAACCAATTTGCGTCAAGGTCATGTATTGTCAACCCCACGTTAAAGCGAGCCACTTGGATTCGAGATACAGCAACAATGAACCAAAAACAAAATTTTATTATTAGTTTTTCAAGGTGAACTTTCTGGATTGAGATGTGGCAAGTTGTATTCTGGCCTTCTAGAGTATGATGAACAGCCTCACATTACTTAAAATGATTAATTTTTTGATATTCTTAATAATATCGTTATAATATTGATTTTTATCGTTGGTGTTATTGTTTTTCTTAATTTTTATTTGTGGTATTCTTGACTTTTAGATTTTTGATCCATGATATTCTTTTGTTAGTAAAACCAAAAAAACATTACCGTTAAATGTATGAGGATATCATAATCATAATAAAAAAGATACAATAGTGATATTAATGATTAAAGCCAATGTGCAAATAAGATAAAATTTATTTTTATGAACTTTCAAAATGTAATAAATAATATTTTAAATTACTTCGGTAGCATAAATAATTTTCAATTAAAATGTCAAATAATTCATCTCCAATTAATTTTTTTTTGAATTTTAAATTTTTATTTTATCCAAAAAAATAGTTATATTATGTCATTAGTAGATGATTTTTTAAAAGCCATGAGAGGGAGGGAGGGAGAGAGAGAGAGAGGGGGGGGGGATTAGCGAATCGAGGTAAGGGTTTTCAAAATTCAAATTCAGATATGGGAACCGGTAGAGAAGGGGATAGATCATCCGGTTCAGGGATTAGGAAATCATGCCAGAATGATGATAGTGATTCTAAGAGATTTCATAACAGCATATGAAGATTTAGTTGACAAAGCTACACTTGAGAACTTTAAAAGAGGTAATAAACAAGCTATTGCATCAGCACTTCATCAGATCCACACAAAAAGTTTGTGTCTAAGACGAAGAGAAAAAGAGATATTGAATACAATGAAGGAAATTCAGAGCAAGTTCGAAGACAGGTGAAGACTTTTGCGGAGGTTCTAAAGTCAAATGAAAAGAGTGAAGAAGCTAAAGATGGTACAGGAGATGGTACAGGGTGGAAAGTGGTTCAATATAAAAAAGATAAACTTGGGTAGGAAGAATGATAAAGAGGAAGCTACCATCTTCATGTCAGGAATCCCTACGGATGTTTCAGCAAGAGATATTTGGACATTATTCTTAAGGGAATGGGTTATAAAAGATACTATTTTGCCAAGAAAAAGAGACAGACAAAACAATAGGATTGGATTTATCAAAACTACGAGCGAATTGGAAGTAGGGAGAATCATTAGCAATGTAAAACAAATGAAGGGTTGGGGTAGATCTCTTCGGCTGTCGATTAATTCAACTAAAGTTAACAAAGGAGATGCAAAACATGAGGGATTGTCAAAGAAAGTATCTTCAAAAGGAGAAGAAAAGAAAGAGGGATCTGCAGAGAAAGTATCTTCAAAAGGAGAAAAAAAGATAGAGATACCTGCAGAGAAAGATTCTATAAATGAATTAACAAAGCAAAAAAAAAGTGATTCCTGGAAGACTTCCATTAAAAGGTAATGATCGAAATTTAGAAGATATGTTTACTTTTATTGAAGCAGAGGTAAATGAAGAAATAGATAGGGTACTAGACAAGTGTCTAGTTGGATTCATGAGGACCGAAGAAAATGCAATGACTATTGAAGGAAACATTCGAGAGTTGGGGCTTTCAGATTTCAAACTCTTCAAGTTAAATGAATTGAAGTTCCTCATAGCTAAAGAAGAAAATGTGAGCTGGTCAAGCAAGGACAAGAATTTATTGAATTCTTATTTTGAAAAAATAAGAGATTTCCATAGGGAAGATATGATAATACCAAAAATAGTTTGGCTAGAATGTATTGGGCTTCCAATGATAGCTTGGAAGGAGGAAAACTTAAAGGCTTATACTAAAAAGATGGGGGAATGGATAGATTGGAGATATGAAGATAAGGATCAGAAGATGGTTTTTAATCAAAGGATTTGTGTTTCCACAAATGAGATAAATGAAATTGACAGATGCTTCGAAGTTTTGGTTAATGGCATTATATATAAAATAAGGATAAGGGAGATGAGGAATGAGGAGGAGAGTAATAAAATGTCATTGCCCAAGGATACTCTTAATAGTTCTCTACATCATGATGATCCACACCTAGAAGATGAAAGTGATCAAGACATAGATGAAGAAACTAGAAGAGTGCACCCTTTCTACCAATCTTCTGATGAAGAGGATATTAGAAGTAGTAATAATAATAATAAGGAATTTCCTCATGTTGAAGAATGCCTAGATTCAGAGATCATCAGAGACTCTCTAGAAGAGACAGAGGTTTCAAGGATCCCTGAAACTAATGACTCATTGAACACCTTGGATACTCTAAGTTCTTTAAATAAAGAAAATAGGGTGCAAAAAATTATCAAGGGTGGTGGCTTAGGAGAGAGTATTGAGAAAGAGGTTGAGTCTGAAAAGTATCATAGTGAGGCTTTCATAGCAAGGGATATACTCGAAGTATAACATTTGGAAGAAGTCCCTCTTTCTCAGAGCTTGGACAAGGAGGAAGTAGTATCTCTTAATCAAAGTTTTGATAAGAATCGGAGATTAGACAATATCAGTACTACAGAGTCTGGATGTATAATTGGAAAATCAATTGGTTTTGAGGTTGAGATTTCTTTGTCTTTAGACATTATTCAGAGTGGAGATGGAAGTATTCAGGGAACGTTGTGTAACAATCTGGAAAGGATGAATATGGGACTTAAAAGAGGTAGGCCAAAAAGAAAAAGTTAAACAATATGTCAATCCATTTGACATTGGTATGAAAAGAAGGGCAATAAGTAAAAGAAGAAAAGGGATCAACCATTCAATCCGTTGCATTAGTAATTCTAAAAGCTGTTCTAAGAGCATGCCCACATCCTTCAATGAGTCGGCAAAAAGGGATTTCAGAGAACAAGCTTTAGCTATAGTGGAATCGGCTGTGTTAATGGGATTGGAATTTCAGAATGGCAAGGACCAAGGGCTGTTGGATATTGAGAAAAGGCTAGTTGAAGAGAACCTCTAAAATCTCAATAGTTATTGTAAAATAGAAAATGTTCTTAATGAAGAATTTAATCATGCTTTCATGGAATGTAAGGGGAACATGTAATATAGGGGCTAAAATAATGATCAAAGATGTTTTGAATACAAGCAGAATTAACTTTTTGTGCTTACAAGAAACAAAGTGTGGAAAATGGAATAGAAACATGGTAGGAGCATTATGGGATGCAGATAATCATGGGTGGATAGAGAGTGAAGCTGTAGGTCTAGCTGGTGGACTTTTGTGCTCATGAGAATTATCTGAATTTTCATTGGTAAAAGCTGAGGTAACTGAAAGATGGATTTGGTGTCATATGATTTGCCAAGAGGAAAAAAAGATTTTCATATTGTAAACATTTATAGTGCTCAAGAGTTAAATGAAAAGAGAAGGCTATGGAATGAACTCTCTCAAATCAGCTCAGTTTTAAAAGATACTCCATGTTGTTTCATAGGATACTTCAATTGTATCGGAAATCCAGAAGAAAGATTGAATTGCATTTATAGAAGGGTAGATATGGAAGAATTCAATGACTTCATTAAAGTCAACAATCTGATGGACCTGGAATTACAGAATTCTCAATTCACTTGGTTTGGGCCAGATAATAGAAAGACTAAATTAGACAGAGCTCTAACTAACTCAGTCTGGTACAGTGAAGGTCAACGGAAGGTGAAGGCCTTGAGTAGGAAAAAATCAGACGACAAGAGTTTACTTTTAAAGCTAGAGAATCTGAATTGGGGCCCCAAACCATTCAAAGTATTCAATTGTTGGCTTGAGGATAGTTCTTTAAAAGATTTAATCTTTGAAGAGTTCAAATTACTTGGGAGTGCTCAAAGGCAAGATATTCAGAGTCTGTTGAAGAGAATAAAAATGTTAATAAAAGAGTGGTCCTTGAAGCCAGAAAATAACATTGATGGCAAGATAAGCAATTTGGTAAAACTTCAGGAAGATCAAGACAAAAGGTTAGTCAGTCCGGAGGAAAAGGCCAAAGTTCTCTCAGAGCTTGAAATTCTATATGACAGGAAGGCTTCAATGATTAAACAGAAATCAAGGTCTAAATGGTTAATTGAAGGAGATAGGAATAGTAGATTCTTTAATCATTGTGTCCAAAAAAGAAGAGAAAGAAATAGGATCAGAAAGATCTGGTGGGATAATGGTTGGATCTCATCTCCTAATGAGATTAAGTTGGATTTCTTTAAGCACTTTTCACATTTTTTAAAGAAAAGCATAAAAGATTATTGAAATTATGGAGTCTGGTAGATAGTGTGTTAGAGGTAAAGGATGCCTCGTGGCTAGAGAGGGAGATTTCATTAGAAGAGTTAGAAGTGGCTTTGATGAACTTAGCCAATGACAAAGCTCCAGGTCCGGATGGATTAAACATATGAGTACTAAAATTTCTTTGGAGTAATGTTAAAGGTGTCTTGATGGAAAATCTAAAATCATTCACCTCATCAGGTATTCTTCCTAAAGGCTTCAACTCATCCTTTGTGGCTTTGGTTCCTAAAAAGAAGATTTCAAATCTAGTAACAGACTTTAGACCAATAAGTTTAATAAATAGTACATCCAAACTATTTACTAAGGTTTTGGCCTCAAGACTGGGTGGATTTATGCACAAATTAGTGGGGAATTCTCAATATGGGTTTATCAAGGGTAAGCAAGCAACAGATAGCATTTTAATAACAAATGAAATATGTCAAAGTATTTGGTCTAACAAGGTAGAGGGTTTAGTGCTGAAATTAGACTTCGAAAAAGCCTTTGACACGGTAAACTGGTAATTTCTATTGGAGTTAATGGAAAGACTTGGTTTTGGTGAGAAATGGGTTAAATGGATAAAGTGGTATTTGAGCTCTATCAAAATCTCTATAATGGTTAATGGATCGCCAATTAAGGAGTTTGCACCTCAAAGGGGGTAAGACAAGGGGATCATCTATCACCCCTTTTATTCAATCTGGTGGGAGAGGTTTTGAGCAAGATGTTGATCAAAGCAAAAAATGAAGGGTTAATTGAAGGAGTTGAAGTCCAGAATGGTCATGAAAGCATTACACATCTTCAGTTTGATGATGATGTGATAATCTTTATTAAAAACAGAGTGGAGTATCTTCAGTAGATCAAGTCAATCTTACTATGTTTCCAGTATCTTACTGGACTCAAAATCAACTTTGCAAAGAGTAACTTATATGGGGTAAAAAAAGATGCAGAGCTGCTGAATGAAGGGGTAGTAATTCTTGGATGCAGTGTGGGATCTATGCCCTTCAACTATTTAGGGGCAAGTATTGGTTTATCCCCTAAGAGGAAAATATTTTGGGACCCTTTGATATAGAAGTTTAATTCCAAGCTTGCTAACTGGAGAAGTGATGCTCTGAATATATCAGGTAGATTAGTTTTGCTGAAAGCGGTTTTAGATAGTCTTCCAACTTATTGGCTGAATCTATTCACTATACCTAAAGGGGTTACTGATAGATTAGAATCAATAAGGAGGAGCTTTCTCTGGGGAGAATACAACAGCAAGGGCATCAAGGTCAAGAAATTGCACTTAATTCTTTGGGATAGAATCACAAGATCCAAAAATCAAGGGGGCTTGGAATTGTACCACTGTATGTCAAAAACAAGGCAATGTTAGGGAAATGGTGGTTTAGGTTGCAAAATGAAAGAGGTAGTCAATGGAACAAAATCCTCAAGGCTAAGTATGAATATGGTGATGGTGAGGAGATAAACAGTAAAGGCACCAGCTCAAATTTCTCTCATTCCTGGAATAGTATCATCAAAATCAATGATTTGTCAAGTTTTAACAGAGAATTGGGTTTTAGAAAGAATAAATGGTTAGTTTATAATGGGAAAATAGCTCTATTCTGGGAAGACTGATGGTATGGGAATAACAGATTAAGCGTTTCATTTAAAAGGTTATTCTCATTAAGCAAAATGAAGAATGTCAGAGTCCAAGAATTTATAGAATTTTAGAAAAGTAAGAATACTAGTTTTGATCAATTATGGTGTAGAAATCTCAGAGCATGGGAGTTGGAGGAAGTAATTAAATTGAATGAGATCATAGATTCAATCACTCTGAAGGTAGGAGCAGACAGGTTAACATGGATTCATTCTGGCACGGAATACTCAAGCAAGATGGGGAGTTTGCTTCTATCAAGAGAAGATGAGGTGACAATCTCCAATTGGGAAAAAATCTGGCATATAAAAGCACCTCCAAAGGTACTCTTATTCTTGTGGAAATTTGAGAATAGAATTATCCATACAAAACAGCTTCTGAGAAATAGATTGAATCACTTGGTTATTGATTCGATCTGTGGGAGATGCAACCAAGCAGTTGAAGATCAAGATCACATCTTTTGGAAATGCAGTTTTGCAAAGAATGCATGAAAACAGTTACTTTTTGGGGATTTAAAACTGATTGTTCAAGACTAAGGTTTAAGGATCTTTGGAATTAGATAGATTGGTTTAAAAGTCAAGCAGTTAGAATAGGTTGGAGTATTACAATCTCTTCAATGTTGTGGTCCCTTTGGTTATGCAGAAATGAAGAAGTATTTCAAGGAATGAAAGTAAAGGAACAAATACTAATCTATTTGATCCAACAAAGAGCTATGAAATGGTGCGAGGTCATTGGCCTTTTCAAGGAGGAAGATGAGTGTATTTGGAAAGTAAATCCAGCTGGTGTAATTTTAAAGAATTTCAACTCTAATGCAAGAAAATTGTTTGAAATCAAGTCTGATTTAATAGGATTTGTGGATGGTTCATTTTATAGTAATAATGGGAGTAACTGTTTAGCAGGAGTAGGGGGTCTCTTAAAGGATTCGGATGGTAACTTGGTTTTCATGTTTTCAGGTCCTACCATCTCTAGCTGTGCATTTGAGTCTGAAGAACATGCATTACTCTTCATATTACAGGCCTTAAGTAAGAGTTCATGGTCTACGTTAAAATGTACAATATTCTCGAATTGTGTAGAATTAGTGAATAAAGTGACAAAACTAGTTGCAGAAGGGAAGGAGCATAGTCTGGGCAATTGCGATCTTCGATCTTTGCTGGTTAATTTAAACATTGAAGTGAAAAAGGTGAGTAGAAGTTTTAACAATGGTGCAGATATTAGACCAAAGATGTTAAGCTCATGGTGTTAGTGGATTTCTTTAAAAGCCCATTTAAAAAATTTTGATAGAAAGAAATATCAGGCCCACTCTGTAGATAACTATTAGCAGAGGTCTGTATTGTATTCATATTGCCTATGGAATGTGAATCGTTAGGCGGGAAAGTACAATGCATTAGAAGTGGGTTTTAAAGACATGTCAAAGGAGAATGTGCAAGTACAACGGCTTGGGGTTATAGGTCTCTGAAGAGTCTTTTGTTTCACCTATATATATACCTTCTCCCTTCGCTTCAACAGTATTGAAAAGAAAATATTAACAAAATATAGAGAGATAATGGAGGAAGAAGAAGGTGGAAATGTGGAGCTTGTTGATGCAGGAGTTCAATGGAGATTGCCAAGACAAAGTTTTATAAAGATTAATGTTCATGCTTGCTTTTATGAGGAGTCACTGCCCAATGGGAATACAACAGGAATTGGCTATGTGTTTTGTAATGATCGTGGGAGAATAGTTCGTATAGTGGCTGGTTCATTGAGGATTCAAGAAAGGAGAATTAGTGAGTTCTATGCAATGCTTATGGGGCTTCGTAGGGCTTATTTGGAGAGTTACTCGAGGATAATGTTGGAAACGGACAATGCTGCAGCTTACTGGGAATGGAGGTTCTCGAATGGGGGAGTTATACCTGAGCATAGGTATGTGGTGAATCAATTGAACCAAAGAAAGGCTGATCGAAATCAAATTCTGGAATATGGTTCCATAAGAGAGGAAGCTAATGAGTTAGCTAGATATTTAGCCCATCATGGTGCACACACCTGGACTAGACTGGTAATCATCTCGGCTCCATTTGGAAGAACTCGTGAGCTTTGGGCGAATGATTTAGGTCTGGGTCCGCTAGGGGAGCAATTTGAAGAAGTTTTAGAAGAAGATTTGTAGTCAGAAATTGCAATGGAAGAGGAAGTTGCAGTGGAAGCGGAAGTCATGGACGATATGCTCTAAGCTATTGTTTTTATCCTAAAGTCGTTTCAGTTCCTTTTAAGAGTTTTGATATGTTAGTATGTTAAGTTAATAGTATCAATAGTTGGGCTGGGTAAAATTGTGGGTAATTTGGGATTTTATTGTGGTAGGTTGGTGCCGGTAATTTTTTGTGGGTTCCCTTTCTAAACGATTGTAATGCTTGGGTTAGACCCTGTTATTCTAATTTATTTCCCTGCTTCTCAAAAAAATATTTTATCCAAAAAAATTGGAATTTCGATCAATCACTTTAATACATTTTAAAATATTAATAAAATATATTACGATTATTAAAAATTCCTCACATGACTCTCTTGGGATCAGTATTATAAAAATCAAGAAAATTTAAAATAATTCGCAATAAAAATAGATTCTCCATCATTATGCATAATCTCTTGTTAATTGATTGTTAGTTACAGAGGCATGCCTGTATACATCTAATAACAAACCTAATTGTTTGTAATGCTTTGCATTACTTACATGACCTCTTAACTGAGGGAACCTCTAGTTGTAGAGTTTCTATTTGTATTGCACTTGTAGTAGGCATCAAATCCTAGTTGTGTAACTGTACTTATAGAGTCTAGAATAATGCTTGAAAGAAGTTCCAAGGTTCATGCCTCAAGCAAGGAGTTAAAGACTGTCAAATAATCACAGTTGGGATTTGAAGAAATGAAGAATTTGCCTAAGTACCAATTCGAGAAGTATATTTGTCTATTCGAGAAGTCCAGCATTCGAGAAGTCAGGGATTCGATATCTCAAGACACTACTCGATATCTCTGAATACACTGTTCGATATCTCATTCGATATCTCAGAGATTCGATATGTCTATGTACTCTATTCGAGAACTCAGGAAGTCAACAAGCCAAAGTGGTATTCGAGTTCTCAAGGAGTCAACAAGTCAAAGTTCCATTCGATATCTCAAGGACTCAGAAAGCTATTCGATATCTCGAGGATTCGATAAGTCAAATGTTCTATTCGACAACTCAAGGAATCCTGATGGAAAAGAGCTATTCGAGAAGTGGTTCGATATGTCAATATAACAGTGTTCGAGAACTCAGAGTTATCGATCAAGTCAATTCTAGTTCTCGAATCACATAGTCACTTCTCGAATACATTCTTGGAGACAAAATACTGAAGAAATTGTACAAGTCAGAAACCTGCAACAAGCCAATGCACTTTATGGACCACAATCTGTAACGTGCTCTGGAAAGCCTACAAGGAAGCTTGGAGAGATATAGAAGAGACAAGGAGCTAAAGAAGTGGATCTGAACAGGCTTTGCAAAGTCAAATCTGTAACCGTTTGGACGCTTACTCAATAAGGATAGACAGACTAGAAAGTAATTTGTTTAGCTACCTTATTTGTAGTAAGTAGGTTGTATCCATGTACTATAAGGATACAGCCTCACTTCCTTAGTTGATAACTTTGAGAGTCAAGTTTTTCATACAATGTAAGCTATATCTCTCTGAGAAAAACGAAGCTGAGAATACTATCATTTGTATTCACAGATTGTAGCAACCTTTATCTAATAATACATTATATTAAAGTGATATTGTGTTTTGTGTTGTTCTTTATCCGTATCTCCATCTCTGCACACACTGCACTTGTTTGCTACAAAGACTCAAGGCAAGAAAGGTTCAAGAATCCATTCACCCCCCCTCTGTATTCTTTCTTTGTGTTCAATACTCAACAAGTGGTATCAGAGCGGGCTGTTTATTCAAAAACAGAAAAACGATCATGAGTTCGAATACACCAAAGACTAAAGGAACGGTGAAGGTCCCTAAGTTTGACAAAGAAAACTTCAACCTCTAGAAGATTAAGATGATGTTGTTCATCAAAGCCTCTCATCCCTTGTATCCTGAGATTCTCAAGAATGGTCCTTTTGTTCCACAACAAGAGATACCAGAGAAGACTGTTGGAACCACAACTATCCCAAGATCTTATGAGGCCAAGGATCCATCAAAATGAACAGAATCAGAAAGGGAGAAGGTTGCTCTTGACAGCCACCTCATGCTGCTTATCATTGATTCCATGGACATGTCAATGTTTGCAAACATTGCATCTTGTACGTCTGCCAAAGAAATGTGGGATCACATTGAGGTGTTGTGTGAAGGAACTGATGAGGTTAAGGAAAACAAGAAACAGATATTGGTCACACAGTATGAAGCTTTCATGGCACAGCCCAAGGAAAGCATTACTGAAATGTTTGAAAGGTTTCACAAGCTAGTTACTGAGTTGCAGATGAATGGCAAGGTTTACAGCACCAAGGAGTTAAATATGAAATTTCTGTTATCTTCACCAAATCATCTAGAGCAAAGAGTCATTTCTCTAAGGGATAGAGATTTGAACAAAGTCACCTATGATGTGCTCTATGGAGTCCTAAAGACTCATGAACTTGAGTTGCTTCAGAAAAGGGCTATCCAAGCCAACCAAGGTAGAATGATAAACACATCATGTGCCTTGATTGTCAACAAATCTATTCAAGACCTAGAAGCATCTACAAGCCAGCTAAGGATAGAGGAGGTAGCAGATGATGAAGAAACTGAAGCTGAGGTATGTGAACCTGTTGAGGAAAAGGAGGAAGAGGAAGAGTTTTACACTCTTGAAGAACTTGATGGGATGGAAAATACTTCATATGCTTTCATGGCCAGGAAATTTCCAAACATCAGATTTAAAAGAAACCAATCCTTCAAACCCAAAACTCAAAACCATTCAGTCAACAAGAACAAGGCACCTGTGAAATCAAACAGAAATAAATTCAAAACCAGTTATGTGGATAGGTCATCTGTAAGGTGCTATAGATGCAATGACCTAGGGCATTTTGCCAGTGAATGCAAGAAGCCCAAAAAGAAGGATAGAGATTATCTTGAGCTCGAAGCTAAGTATGAGGCCCTTCTGAAAAAGCAGACACAAGGTAAGGTCTACATAGCTGAAGGGAAGTGTTGGGATGATTCTGAGAGTGATGGAGAGGAACAAGAATTCTGCAATTATGCCTTGATGGCCAACTCCAAGGATGACCCATCTCCATCTGATTCTCAGGTACCATCCCTCACTACTATAGATATGTCTGTTTCTGAGTATAAATGCATGATTGAACAACTATCTGTTGAGATGTTTAATATTCATACTAGTATGACTGCTGCTAATGAGGAGATTGCTAAACTGTCTACTAGAAATGAAATATTAACCAAAAAGAATGAGGAACTTGAGCTAACTGCTATGCAAGTAGAAAACCTTAAGAAATAAGTTGAATATTTGCAGAACAAGGTTTTGTGTGCTAGTCAAGTAGAGAAGGCTCTTAGGGATGAATTAGCTGAAAATGAATTCAAACTGAAAACTTTCAAGAAATCATCTGGTCTAGTGCAATCCTATTGTGAGAAAATTGAAGCTAAACACAAAGCAGCTATTGGACTTGACTATGACTCTCTCAAACAGAGGAAAGGCTATGTTGTCATTGAAGAGGACACAGCTGTTCATGAGAAAGTGCCTCACATTTTGAAAAAGACTGAAAATCCAATTTTTAAGGAATCAACATTTGAAATTGATGAGGATGCCTTACTCATCAAACAAATGTTGAATGATGAGGATGAGGCACAATCTAGTGAACAACAAGCATCCTCCAAGAGTGAGAGTGTCAAGTCAAAGACCAAGGAACCAATAGTTGTTAGGCCAAGACCTAAGAAGTTTGTTAAGTTCGTTTCAGCTGGAATGAATGAATCAGAAAAGAAAGTGACTAAGAAGAAACAGAACAGAAATGGCAAGTTAGGGATTAACAAGAATAACAATTATGCTTATATGTCTAATGCCCCTAGGAAAACTTGTCAGAACTGTTTCAGTACCAATCACTTAACTCATGCATGCAAGAAACCTGCTGGTAGTGTATCTAAACCTTTCTATGATTCTTCTGTGCCTCTAAGACATAGAGATGCTCCTTTTTGTGATAAATTTGACTGTATGCCATGCAATAGGAATGTTATGACCAGCTGTTTCAATCTGAGAAGACAATTCATTGATGGTTGTATCAGTCACAATTCTCACACACACTACACCAGGGCAAAGTCTTTAAGTCCTCCTAAAGCTAGGAAGGTACCTCTGTCACCTAAGTCTGAAACCTCAGGTTCTAAGACTTCTAACAGTGACAAGAAGACTAATGCCAAGAAAGTTGATAAGCATGCTATTTATGATAAAACTGTTTCTAAGTCACATGGACCCAAACTTGTTTGGGTACCAAAGGCAAAGTAATACCATTGTGTTTGCAGGGCAAAGAAAGTGAAAAGAAGGTCATGTGGATTTTGGACAGTGGATGCTCAAATCATATGACTGGTGATATGTCCCTGCTATCACAGTATGAGGAAAAGGCTGGCCCAATGGTTGCTTTTGGAAATGACAGCATGGGTAACACATTGGGATATGGCAAGTTGAAAGTTGGTAATGTCATCATTGAAGATGTAGCACTAGTCAAGGGGCTCAAGCATAATCTGCTAAGTGTTGGTCAGTTTACTGATAGAGGATTCAAAGTGAATTTTGACAAAGATGAATGTTTGATCACCCACAAGAAGACTGGTGATTTTGCTCTATCTGGAGTAAGGAAGGGAAGCCTGTTTGTAGCCAATATGGATTCTGCAAACAAGGACAAAATTTGTTGCTTTTACTCAAAAACATCAAATGAAGATTGTTGGCTGTGGCACAAGAAACTATCACACCTGAACTTCAAGGCCATTAATTCTCTAGTCAAAAGAGAGTTAGTGAGAGGCATGCCCACACTTGAATTCTGCCAAGAAGGAGTGTGTGAGGCTTGTCAAAAAGGAAAGATGAAAAGATCAAGCCACAAGTCAAAGACAGTGACATCAATAACCAAGCCCCTACAACTCATTCATATGGATTTGTTTGGGCCTGTCAACATTATGTCACTTGGAAGAAAGAAGTATGCCTTAGTAATGGTTGATGATTTTTCAAGGTATACATGGGTGGAATTTCTGGCATCAAAAGATGAGGCTCCACAAGTAATTATTGAGCATATAAAGAAAGTTGACAAGGAAGCAAAGGCAAACAATGCAAGTGTGATTGCACTGAGAAGTGATAATGAAACAGAGTTCAGAAATGCCATACTTGAAGCGTTCTGTAAAGAGAATGGTATTTCTCAGCAATTCTCATCTCCAAGGACTCCACAACAAAATGGAGTTGTTGAGAGGAAGAATAGAACTCTAATTGAGGCTGCTAGAACAATGTTACTTGATGCAAAAATGCCTACATGTTTTTGGGCTGAGGCTGTGAGCACTGCATGCTATATTCAGAACAGAACCCTCATCAACAAAAACACTGGAAAGACACCTTACAACTTGATGACTGGAAAGAAGCCTACTCTAAAGTATGTTCATACTTTTGGAAGCAAATGCTTTGTACTGAAGGATAATTCTGAATATGTTGGAAAATTTGATGCAAAAGCTTTTGAAGGAATTTTTCTTGGCTACTCTATGGAAAGAATTGCATACAAGGTTTATGTCATCAGTCAAAAGAAAGTTATGGAAAGCACAGATGTAACATTTGATGACAGCAAACTACCTGGACTAGAAGAAGCCAATGATGAAGACATAGATCCATTAAGGTTTGATAATCTAGATGTTTCTGATGAAGAGATTGAAACTGAAGTTGAAACTCAAGTTCAACAAACTCAAGTGAATGATGATACAAGAGAAGAATTTGTACCAATCGGTAGTGGAGAAATAAGCATCCAAGACACACCTGTGAGTAATGGCAACTTCACAGGGGGAGGAAATGAGAATGACCATGATGTGGATGATGAAGCAACATCAAGAATGAGAAGTCAGGCTAAACACTCAAGGAAATGGGATAGATCACACACTGCAGAGCAAATCATTGGAGATCCTAATGCAGGAGTAAGGACTAGGAGAGCAACTCAAAATGAGTGCCTCTATGGATGTTTTCTATCACAAGTTGAGCCTAAGAAACTTGATGATGCACTGTTGGATCCAGATTGGATTATTGCTATGCAAGAGGAGCTGAATCAATTTGAAAGGAACAAAGTGTGGGAACTTGTGCCTGCACCAAAGAATAGAACCATTGTTGGAACAAAATGGGTTCTGAAGAATAAGATGGATGAAGATGGTGTAATAATAAGAAACAAAGCAAGGCTGGTTGCAAAAGGATACTCTCAACAGGAAGGCATTGATTATGATGAGACATTTGCCCCTGTTGCTAGATTGAAAGCCATCAGAATATTCTTGGCATTTGCTGCTCATTCAAACTTTAAAGTTTATCAAATGGATGTCAAGAGTGCATTTCTAAATGGAGAGTTGGAAGAAGAGGTTTATGTGCAACAACCACCTGGCTTTGAGGATCCACATTTCCCATAATTTGTCTACAGATTGCTTAAGGCATTGTATGGACTTAAGCAGGCTCCAAGAGCATGGTATGATACCTTATCGCAATTTCTTCTTGAAAATCAATTCACTAGAGGGACATTGGACAAGACACTGTTTTACAAGAAGCATGGTGATGACATTATCCTAGTTCAAATTTATGTGGATGATATCATTTTTGGCTCTACAAATGAGAAGTTGTGTGAGAAATTCTCCAAACTCATGCAGAGTAGATATGAGATGAGTATGATGGGAGAGTTGACATTCTTTCTTGGGTTGCAAGTCAGTCAGAGAAAGGATGGTATCTTTATCAGTCAGACCAAATACATCAAGGATCTATTGAAGAAGTTTGACTTGGAAGACTGCTCACCTGCAAAGACACCCATGGCCACTGCAACTAAGTTGGATGAAGATGCTAAAGGCAAGAAAGTAGATATCTCAGTCTACAGAGGCATGGTTGGTTCTCTACTCTACCTCACTGCAAGTAGGCCAGACATCATGTTTGCTACATGTCTATGTGCTAGATTTCAATCAAATCCAAAGGAATCACATTTGATTGCAATAAAAAGGATCTTTAGATATCTGAAGGGCACTCCAAACTTGGGTTTATGGTATCCTAAGGACACAGGGTTCAATCTGGTTGGTTATTCTAATGCTGATTATGCTGGATGCAGAGTGGATAGGAAAAGCACCTCAGGAAGCTGCCAGTTTCTTGGACAAAGGTTAGTTTCTTGGTATAGCAAGAAGCAACAGTCTGTGTCAACTTCTACAGTTGAGGCTGAATACATAGCTGCTGGAAGTTGCTGTACTCAAGTGCTTTGGATTAGAAATCAACTTAGAGATTATGGACTTGTGTTGGAAAGAATTCCAATCATGTGTGACAACACAAGTGCAATCTCTATAGTTGCCAATCCTGTCAATCATTCTAGAACAAAGCACATTGACATCAGAGATCATTTCATTAGAGAACATGCAACTAATGGAACCATTGAGTTGCATTATGTCTCTACAGATAAACAACTAGCTGATATATTCACTAAGCCATTAGATGAAGCCACCTTCACAAGGTTGGTAAGTGAGATTGGAATGCTGAATTCTTCAGATTCTGGCTAAGTGAATACATCATCTAGATTGTTGCAGCAGTAAACACTTACTTTATCTAAATTCTCACTATTTTAATATTTTTGGAGTAAGTGTTGGCTGAAATATGATTTATAAATATTTCAAATCTGTTGCATATGTTGAAAATCATATTTTTATTAACTTGAAATTTCTATGAAATTTTGAGAAAATCAATGTTTAATTTGCTAGAATATTCATGAATGAATATGGCTGGTAAATTTCAAAAGATAGTGAAAATTTAGTTTCTATGAGTATAATTCGACAAGTCAGACTTTCCAAGTGATTCACTATTCGACATCTCTAACAAGTCTCATTAGAGCACTCTTGAGTTCTCGAATAGAGTCTTTTAGAGTTCTCGAATTGAGGTTTCCTTGACTTCTCGAATATAGTGTTTTAGTTCTCGATTGTCTGAGTTCTCGAATACTATATTTGAGTTCTCGAATCATTTGAAAAGGCTGATTTTTCGCTGAATTTTAACCGATTTTGGATTTTTATTCAAAATTCAGAATTACTCATAAAAACATATTTTACCTAATTTAGATTTATTTCTAAGTTAGATAACTGCCAGCTGTGAGTTACTATCTGCTTAAGTTATCGATTAAGCCTTTCTTGACTTCTCGAATAGTTGTTTTCTACTTCTCGAATGCCTAACTTGTCGATACAAAACATACATCTAATCGACAATTCAAGTACTTCATACTCATACAACTCCACAGCTATTCGATTCATTTCATTCGATTACTCAAGCGTATAAACCCTCAAAACCTCTTAAGAACCCTAACTACTAAAATCCAAATTTCTTCTTCAATATTCAATTTCTTTCTTCTCTTCCATACAAATGGCAACAGTAAAGTTCAACACCAATTTCATTGCTCTAACTAGTGATGTGGAAGCACCCAACGCCAATTTTAAATGCTTTGTCAAATGGATAGCTGAATCATACATCAAGGATGCACTCTCTGCCAACCCGACCCTATATCTAGATATCCTGGAACAGTTTTGGAGTTCTGCTACTGTGGAGGTTGTAGCCCTGGAAAACGCAATCACTTCATATATCATCTACTGCAAGATTCAGGATCAGGAAATCACTATCACTACTGAAGACATGAATCAAGCATTGGGCCTACAACAAGAGTCATTTGACAAACTGGCCACGAATGCAGAGTTAGAGGAATTCTTTGAGTTCATCAACTACTCAGATGGGATCAATCTTGGAAAGCTAAACAGAAAGAATCTGAGGAAGGAGTGGAGTTATGTGTTTGCAACTCTTCTTCAAGTCTTCACTGCCAGGAAATCAAGCTTTGATCAAATTAGTGCACCTGTGCAGCAAATTAGCTATGCACTGGCCTATGGAAAGAAGATTGATGTTGGCCAAATCATCCTACAGGAACTATATGGGAGACTTGGTAAGAACACAACCAAGAGAGGTACTGATATTTTCTTCCCTCGCTTTATTCAATCTGTACTTAATTATAAAAATGCTCAATTGATTGAATTGCCTGGGATAGATAAAAATGGAATAGGCTATCCTAGATCCATGACCAAACTCATTTTTGGTAATTTGGAGAATAGGAATGATGTGGATGTAAGACTTAACATAACTCCTCATATGGAGAGTTTGTTTAGAACTTACCCCCACAACATGCCAACATTTGATGCAAAATCCCAGTTAGCACAGCTCAAGCAAGTAGAACAAAATGCTAACCCAGGGCTTGCTAACCAACCCTCTCAGCCAAACACTTTACCACACACTGAGCCAACTGCATCATCCTCTCAAAAGGGTGATGTCAGTAAAAAGAAGAGAAAGGAAGTAATGTCTGCACCATTAACTATTTTATCTGAAGCAGCATTAGCTATTGAATTAGGGCTAGAAAGTGAGGAACCTGAGTCACCCTTACTAAGGCCAAAGAAGAAGAAATCTAAGACCACCTCTTCAGTCACACAAATGGCTGAAGTTGTAAAATCAGGGGCACACAGCTCACTAGGTGTATCCTCTCAACAGGATGCACCTATAGAATCAAGCATCCTCCCCAATGCACCTTCTTGTACAGAGTCAGCACATGGGAGTGATAAGGCTGGCACAACACTGAGTGGAGAGCACATCACACTTGAAACTCCCTCTATTTCTCAGGGGGAGTTGCCAAAATCTACTCTACACCACACTTCTCTTCCAGAATCTTCATCTCAAATTTCTTTGGAGCCTGTAATTCAAGAAATTGAAGAGCAAGGCATTGATCACCAAGAATTCTTTTCTCTTGGTGAGCCAATGGACTCAAGTGACTTAGTGCATGACACTTTGCTCACCACCCAGGACCCACATTTAGATGGTGAGGGAATGCATGCTGGGGCATCTCCTGATGACACCATCACAAACACAGAGGTTCCACTAGTTGTAACTAGAGACTCTGTGCCTGTGTCAACTACTGGTGTAACTCATCCCACTTCTGTGGAGACACCAGTAGTAGTGTCAATCCATCCGGTTGCAGAAGTTGCATCTGTAACTGAGGAGTCTAGCTTGCCTAGCTCTAGCTCTAACTTGGCTCAGGCCACCCTGTCAGAATGGCTGAGACCTATGCAACATGACAGTGTCTTGGGATCATCAACTGTTCCACCACTATTGACGGATGAAGCACTTCACTGCTTAAATGTGGAACAGCTTGATGAGATCTCTAAAATAGCTCAACATCTCCTCACAGCCAATCTAGCAAATGCTGACTATGAAGCCATCTTGCTATGTCACAAAGAAGATGTTGAAAGACAACAAGAAAAGATAGCAGATGAGGCTGAGAGAGATGGGAATGTAGATGCATAAATGAGCACTACAAAGGATTGCATCCTGGCTGAGGCTCTGCAATACTTGAGAGAAGAATATGTGACTGCTCTTGGCTCAAATGCTAAAACTCTCTCACCTACTGAAGTCTATGAAGCCATAAATGAGTCCTACAAGGGAAGTCTAAAGGCCATTCACTATCTTGGGAAAGGGATGAAAACTGAACTAGCCAATATCTGCAGAGATACATCCAAAGAAGTGAGTGAGCTCAGAAGTAAATTCATCTCTGAATTCCCTCCTCTCACATCCACACTCAAAGAGATTAGGGAATGCAAAAAGACTTGCACCTCTGTGGATCTTGAGCTACCCTCCCTGATAGACAATGTCTCAAAGCTCACAAGTGAAATGGCCACTCTCTCCTCTCAAACTCAGGATGTCAATGCCCTTATCAAGGTTATGTGGCAGAATCAATATGGAGATAAGGTCATTTCTGAGGTACCTGTGCACAACATGAGCAAGTATGAAGTGGAAAGGCTCCAGAAACAATCACTCTCCTCTTTCAGAGCTGAACATCTCAAACACTCAATGGAGAAATTGGAAAAGAAAGTGTTAGACCAAAAAGCATTCAATGCTGAGCTAAGAGAATCTGTCAATCTGCTGAATGAGAAGTTGAACACTCAAGCAACTGCTCATGCTGATGTTCTTCTCACTCAACAGCAAATGCTGACTGCTATGATGAAGCATATGGGTCTCCCTCTCCCTGATGAATCTTCAAACCCAAAGGTGATTTCTACAGCCTCTGTGCTTGACAACAAGCCTAAGAGGGAGAAAAGATCAAGGAATTCAAATATAAAGGGGGAGAAACCTAAAGAAAAAGGGATAAAGATAAGTGAGGGTAGTCACCAAAGGGCCACTAAATCTCTAACTCATGTGCCAGGCAAAGGCAAGTCAAAGGTTGATGAGCCTCCATCTTCTCTGCCAGTGGTCACTTTACCACCTGTGCACATCACTACTCCAAGTGGCCAAAAGCAAACTGTCACCACTACAGTGGTGGCAGGATCCATGCCAAGTGTTCTAGTCCAACCTTCTAGACATGAAGCTGATCCAGTGGAAGTGAATGTGGTTACAGAGGCCAAACTGATAGAAGTAGCAAACTCAGAAGTTTATCATGATGCTGCATTCTTGAAGTTTCTGCAAGCCTCTAAAGCAAAGGTTGGAGGAGATACCCTGCTATACAGAAGGAGCCTGAAAGATCAAATCCATTATCTAACAGTTATTCCAAGAAAGCTCAGTCAGATCTACCTCAAGGAAGTCATGATGGTGACAAAAGGCAAGATATGGCACATATCTATTGATACCTTGACAGCACTAAAATTCACTGAGATTGATGCCATCTTGGAACTAATTGAGCAGAAAGGGGAGAACAATCAGAGTCTGTATATTGAACTAAGAAATGGTCAACAAGCCATACTTCCTAAAGTGTGCACCAAACCAAGAACCATCCTCTATCAGTCTGGTACCAAAATTGAAGATGTGAATCAATTGGTTATTCCCAATGATCTCACCTCTAAGAACCACAGACTGATCATTGCCATAGTTGATCAAATGCAAAAGAAGAAGGGGATAAGGTCAGCTGAGGAGATTGAGATATTACACATTCTTAGAGAATTCATTTCAACTGGTTCAATTCCAGAACTGGCCAAGCCCAGGAGAAATAAGGATGAAGATAAAGATGATGACAAGAGTGATGGAAGGAGAAGACATCACAGGAGTGATAAGGGTAATGAAGATGAGAAGAAGAAGAAGAAGAAGAAGGACGTCAAGAATAAGAAAGATGGTGATGATCATGGAAAAGAGTATGAGAAGAAGAGTGGAAAACAACAAGCCATGAACGTTACTACTGACACCTCCACCACAACACAAGGCTCGATGTCTAGGGTGGATGTCACTAGTAATGATTCAACAAAATCTACATCTCTGGCACATGCAACTGTTTTGGCACCTCAAGGAGCAAAGGAAATTCAAATCAAAAAATCATGTGTATGTTTCAGAAAGCAAACTGCTAATGGAATACTACTATGGTCTAACAACAAGGGTCACAAGTTACTGCCTAGCAACCATGTAAAGAAGATTAAAGTCAAACATGTTGCAAGAAGAGTGAAGCTATCCAAATCAAGAGCCCTAACAATCATTCCAGGATTGAAAATCCAACCACTAGATGAAGATTTTGATGAAGAGCAACTGTGTTGAGTATTGAACACGGTAAAAGAATACAGAGGGGGGGGTGAATGGATTCTTGAACTTTTCTTGGATTGAGTCTGTGTAGCAGATAAGTGCCTGTGTGTGCAGAAATTAAGGTGCGGATAAATAAACAACACAAGACACAATATCACTTTAATCTAATGTATATTAGATAAAGGTTGCTACAATCTGTGAATACAAATGGTAGTATTCTCAGCTTCGTTTTTCTCAGAGAGATATAGCTTACAGTGTATGAAAAACTTGACTCACAAAGTTCCTAAGTTATGAAGTGAGGCTGTGTCCTTATAGAACATGGATACAGCCTGCTTACTACAGATAAGGTAGCTAAAACACATTACTTTCTAGTCTGTCTATCCTTTTTGAGTAAGTGTCCAAACGGTTACAGATTTGACTTTGCAAAGCCTGTTTAGATCCACTTCTTTAGCTCCTTGTCTCTTCTATATCTCTCCAAGCTTCCTTGTAGGCTTTCCAGAGCACGTTACAGGTTGTGGTCCATAAAGTGCATTGGCTTGTTGCAGGTTTCTGACTTGTACAATTTCTTCAGTATTTTGTCTCCAAGAATGTATTCGAGAAGTGACTAAGTAAGTGATTCGAGAACTAGAATTGACTTGATCGATAACTCTGAGTTCTCGAATACTGTTATAGTGACATATCGAACCACTTCTCGAATAGCTCTTTTCCATCAGGATTCCTTGGGTTGTCGAATAGAGCATTTGACTTATCGAATCCTCGAGTTGTCGAATAGCTTTCTGAGTCTTTGAGATATCGAATGGAACTTTGACTTGTTGACTCTTTGAGAACTCGAATACCATCTTGACTTGTTGACTTCTTGAGTTCTCGAATAGAGTAGTAGACATATCGAATCCCTGAGATATCGAATGAGATATCGAACAGTGTATTCAGAGATATCGAATAGTGTCTTGAGATATCGAATCTCTGACTTCTCGAATGCTGGACTTCTCGAATAGACAAATATACTTCTCGAATTGGTACTTAGGCAAATTCTTCATTTCTTCAAATCCCAACTGTGATTATTTGGCAGTCTTTAACTCCTTGCTTGAGGCATGAACCATGGAACTTCTTTCAAGCATTATTCTAGACTCTATTTGTACAGTTACACAACTAGGATTTGATGCCTATTACAAGTACAATACAAATAGAAACTCTACAACTAGAGGTTCCCTCAGTTAAGAGGTCATGTAAGTAATGCAAAGCATTACAAACAATTAGGCTTGTTATTAGATGTATACAGGCATGCCTCTGTAACTAACAAACTGCAATTTCTAAGAGCTCAAAAGATATGCTATGCTGCAATTGTGAATGACCACCTTGAAATCAAGTACACTGATGGGAGAGAAATGAAATTCAAACAAGGGGGTTGTCAAAATTGGGGTAAGTTGTATGAGATAGAAAGAATCATTGCATTGCTGGACTCTAAAGACAAGGTGGAGAAAGTATGGAAGCTGGAATTGATTGACTTTGTGAAAATGAAGAGAGATTATGCTGAAAAGATGAGGAAGGGCTGCTATGAGAAGTGGTTAGAAAGGGAGAAAGAAATTGACAGACTGGAGATTGAAGCAGAAAAGCTAAGGGCAAAGGGATTGTGTAGAGTTCAGTTTGATCCCTATGTGGTGAAGTATAGGAGAAGAAATGGAGACAATGTCAATATAAGAATGAACCTACTCAGTCACTATCCTGCCAACATACTGAAGCCAGTACTTGAAGATTTCAAAAACTCTATCATGATTGAAGAATTAGATGCTATGGCAGAAATCATAAGGGCAATAGATGAGAATGCAAGAAAGGAGAAAGAAAGGAAACAGAAAGCATATGATGATCTACAAGCCAAAGCTATGGAGATGCAATCAAATGAAAATGGCTAGTATTTCATCATACTGTAAGAGTATTTATCTTGTAATTCCATTTATGTGCTAAATCATTCTACATACCTGTACTTTTAAAGTTTTTATCTTTATGTATGTTAGGCTTGTTATCAGACATGAAATTGTGACTAAGGGTCTCACTCACAATTTGGGGGAGATTGTTAGTTACAGAGGCATGCCTGTATACATCTAATAACAAGCCTAATTGTTTGTAATGCTTTGCATTACTAACATGACCTCTTAACTGAGGGAACCTCTAGTTGTAGAGTTTCTGCTTGTATTGCACTTGTAGTAGGCATCAAATCCTAGTTGTGTAACTGTACTTATAGAGTCTAGAATAATGCTTGAAAGAAGTTCCAAGGTTCATGCCTCAAGCAAGGAGTTAAAGACTGTCAAATAATCACAGTTGGGATTTGAAGAAATGAAGAATTTGCCTAAGTACCAATTCGAGAAGTATATTTGTCTATTCGAGAAGTCCAGCATTCGAGAAGTCAGAGATTCGATATCTCAAGACACTACTCGATATCTCTGAATACACTGTTCGATATCTCATTCGATATCTCAGAGATTCGATATGTCTATGTACTCTATTCGAGAACTCAGGAAGTCAACAAGCCAAAGTGGTATTCGAGTTCTCAAGGAGTCAACAAGTCAAAGTTCCATTCGATATCTCAAGGACTCAGAAAGCTATTCGATATCTCGAGGATTCGATAAGTCAAATGTTCTATTCGACAACTCAAGGAATCCTGATGGAAAAGAGCTATTCGAGAAGTGGTTCGATATGTCAATATAACAGTGTTCGAGAACTCAGAGTTATCGATCAAGTCAATTCTAGTTCTCGAATCACTTAGTCACTTCTCGAATACATTCTTGGAGACAAAATACTGAAGAAATTGTACAAGTCAGAAACCTGCAACAAGCCAATGCACTTTATGGACCACAATCTGTAACGTGCTCTGGAAAGCCTACAAGGAAGCTTGGAGAGATATAGAAGAGACAAGGAGCTAAAGAAGTGGATCTGAACAGGCTTTGCAAAGTCAAATCTGTAACCGTTTGGACGCTTAATAAGGATAGACAGACTAGAAAGTAATTTGTTTAGCTACCTTATTTGTAGTAAGTAGGTTGTATCCATGTACTATAAGGATACAGCCTCACTTCCTTAGTTGATAACTTTGAGAGTCAAGTTTTTCATACACTGTAAGCTATATCTCTCTGAGAAAAACGAAGCTGAGAATACTATCATTTGTATTCACAGATTGTAGCAACCTTTATCTAATAATACATTAGATTAAAGTGATATTGTGTTTTGTGTTGTTCTTTATCCGTATCTCCATCTCTGCACACACTACACTTGTTTGCTACACAGACTCAAGGCAAGAAAGGTTCAAGAATCCATTCACCCCCCCTCTGTATTCTTTCTTTGTGTTCAATACTCAACATTGTTCATAATTGTTTGTTTAAAACTAACCTTTTTAGATATTGTGTAAAAGACTAAAAGTATATAGTTGAATTAGGAAAAATTTAAGAAAAATTAAAGTTAAAAACTATACCTATATTAAATTATAATAAGCAAATTAGGGAATAATTGTTTGTATTTTGTTCAATGGTTCAACCATACAAACAATAATGACCGTTAGATTTTTGGTAAATTGATAAGAATCGGTAGATCTAGCACTAACTAATATTCCATATTTGTGCTAATTTAATAAATACTCAAGGTTCGAATCCCCATATCTATGCTAATTTAATAAATATCCAAAATTCGAATACTATTAACAACAAATTAAAAATTAAAATTATTAGTTGTAAACAATACATGAGTTTTTTACTAATACTCTCTCCGTCCCAAAATACATGTCACTTTTGAAAAATGAATTTGTCTCATTTTACATGTCCCTTAATTTTTTCAGTATAAATTTAAGGTGATTTTCCAAAACTATCGTTACATTTATTGTATATAAAATTTTACTTTTTTCAAATTTAACACTATTCTCATTTTCCAATGTATTAATTAAGGGTATTAATTGGAAAATTTTATCTAAATAACATTTACCTTAATATATGTGTTTTTTAGAAAATGGACATGTAAAATGAGACGGGAGAGTATATATCAATGGAAATGCTAACCATAGAGCATCAAATACTCACATATTTTCAAAATCTATTTTTAGGTATTTAAATGTTTTTAGTTTCCCAATATTTTTGTGCCACATTTATTTAATTTTTCGAGTGATAATAGTGGACCCCCTGCATTCATATTAATTTTCATCAATAAAAACATTCCAAGTTATAAAATAATCATATTGAGCTTCGTGCAAGATTGATGTATTAAGTGCAAAACTGATGTATTAAATGCATTTATCTATCTACATTAATTCTTAAACATAGTTCTAAGGGTTACGTTTAGCAATACCTATATGTTAAATTAAGATTAAAATCACTATTAAACTAGAAAATTTGATAAAAATTTAATTTTATTATAAGAAAATACTATATCATATTTAAAAGAAATTCGTATATCACACAGATTATAAGTTAGTATGATGAATCATTTTGATATTTTTCAACGTTTTACTGACATAAGGTTATCGTAGATCGAAAACCAAAAGTATAAGAATATCATAAATAAAAGTTAAAAAGGTAATGATACAAATAACAAAAATTAATATTACGATGGTATCATAAAGAATATTCCATTTTTTTGTCGAAGTCGGCTAAATAATTTCATAAAAAAGTTGTAACGCAAAGTAGGATAATATGATAAGTAAGCAATCCATCTGAAACCTTAAGTTGTCAAAAAAAGGTAGGAAGATATAATAATCTATTAAGTATGCAATTCATCTAAAATCTTAAGGTGTCAAAGGAAGGCTCCAACAAAAAAATATGATATATTAAGTAAGCAATTAATCTAAAATCTTAAGGCGGTCAAAAAAATGGTCTCAATAGAATCTTATGCTACAACATATATTATTTAATACTAGCTTATAACCCGTGCGATGCACGAATTTTTGTTGATATGTAATAAATTTTATTTTATGTCATAATAATATTTTTATATAATCATTATTTAAAATATTTTATTTTAATTTTAATTTTAATAATTTAATATAAAATTAGTTAATGATATGCATGGTTTAAAACTTATATTATAAATTTTTAAAATAAATATGTCGTTGATAAAATTTGAAACTTTAAATTTTAGTAAATTAATTTAATCATATAATATATTTAATAATTAGATCTAATGATTCTGATTTTTTTACTAAAAATTTAATGGTCATTATTCGTAATACGAATTTCTATTATATTTTGTTACTGATTATATGATATGATGTGATATTTTTGAGTATATATTAATTATTGCTAGATATGAATTGATTGGAAAATATGATATGATTGAGGTTTTTAGGTGTTTATAAAAGGTAATATCTTCAACTAAAAGTAAATGTGAAAAAGACAATCGACTAATTACCTTTAATTGTATTATGTTATTATATATTTTTGGTTAATTATTGCTAGATATGAATTGATTGGAAAATATGATATGATTGAGGTTTTTAGGTGTTTATAAAAGGTAATATCTTCAACTAAAAGTAAATGTGAAAAAGGAATCCACTAATCTATACTATTATATAAATTCCGAAACATTGAAAGTTTTGGTACCTGTTTTTTGGTACCAATTTTTTGGTACCTGTTTTTTGGTACTTCGTGAATTTACTTATGTACCCTTCATTATAAAGAAAAATATATATTAAAACACCTAAAATAAATTTTAACATAATATAATTAATGGTAATTATTTTAATTTTAATAATTTAATATAAAATTAGTTAATGATATGCATGGTTTAAAACTTATATTATAAATTTTTAAAATAAATATGTCGTTGATAAAATTTGAAACTTTAAATTTTAGTAAATTAATTTAATCATATAATATATTTAATAATTAGATCTAATGATTCTGATTTTTTTACTAAAAATTTAATGGTCATTATTCGTAATACGAATTTCTATTATACTAGCTTAAAACCCGTGCGATGCACGGATTTTTTTAATATTATATTAAATTTTTTAATTTTTTTAAAACATGATTTTTGGAAACTTAAATTTTTAAATGAGATTATATGATGATAATTATATAAATGTTATTCGTGATAATTCTAGAAAATGGGGAATTTTAGTTAAAAAATTAGAAAAGATGATGGATTTTAGTTGAAAAAGATAATCGGTTAATTATAAGTAATTATAAAATTATTTTTTTATTAGATAGAATGCCCATGATATAATTGGAAAAATAGAGGATTTGGTTAAAGAAAATTAAAAAGGTACCATGTTTTAGGTGAAAAAGGTAATTGATTAGTTTATAGTAATTATAAGTTAATTATGTTATTTTACTAAATAAATTGCTTGTAATGTTTTTAGAAAAAGAGAAATTATTGTTGCCTGTGATATTTCTAGGAAAAGAGGGATTTTAATTATAAAATATAGAAAAAATGATATGTTTTAACTGAAAAAGTTAATCGATTAATTATTAGTATTATCATATTACTATTTTATTTCATATAATAGAACTGCCCTTAATATACTTGAAAAATGAGATATTTTAGTTAGAGAAAATAGAAAAGAAAATGGGAAAATTAAAAAGGTGACATGTTTCACGTGAAAAAGGTAATTGATTAGTTTATACTAATTATAATTTAATTATGTTCAATTACTAATTAAAATTGCTCCTAGTGTTTTTTAGAAAATGAGAAATTAACGTTGTCCGTTATATTTCTGGGAAAAAAAGGAAATTAATTAGAAAAAAATAGAAAGATGATATGTTTTAGTTGAAAAGATAATTGATTAATTATTAGTATTGCAGTGCACGGGTTTCTTGTATTATGTTATAAATTTTATTTAATATTAAAATTATGGTTTTATATAATCATTATTTTAATAATTATAGGTGTTTATAAAAGGTAATATCTTGACTAATTACCATTAATTATATTATATTATTACTTATTTTATATTGTAAGACTTGTTTTAAATTAAAAAGGTCCTATTTTTATACAAAAAAAATAAAATATCAAAAATAAGTTATAGAGGAGTATGTTTTTAGGTGTTTATAAAAGGTAATATCTTGACTAATTACCATTAATTATATTATGTTATTACTTATTTTAGATTTTAAGATTTGTTTTAAATTAAAAATGTAACGTGTTTTAGACTTTTAGTTCGAAAGGAAATATTAATGATGGAAAGATGTGATACGATTGATGTTTTTAGTTGTTTATAAAAGGTAGTATCTTGACTAATTACCATTAATTATATTATGTTATTACTTATTTTAGGTGTATTTATTTTTTTTTATAAGGAAGGGTAAGTAAGTAAATTCACGAAGTACCAAAAAATAGGTACCAAAAAACAGGTACCAAAACTTTTAATGTTTCGGTTTTTATATAATAGTATAGATTTTATTAATAATTGAAAAATATGGTACGATATTTTCAGATATATATATTAATGATTGTAAGATTAGTTTTAAATCAAAAAGGAAACGTATTTTAATTCGAAAGGAAATATTAATGATTGGAAGATATGATAAAAGGTAACATCTTCAACTAAAAGTAAATATGAAAAAGGCAATCGACTACTTACCATTAATTATATTATGTTAATATTTATTTTAGGTGTTTTAATATATATTTTTCTTTATAATGAAGGGTAAATAAGTAAATTCACGAAGTACCAAAAAATAGGTAAAAAAAAACTGGTACCAATTTATATAATCATTATTTTTTACATAATTTTTAATTTTAATTAATATAATTTAATATACACATGTTTACGGATTATACTAATGTTTCCTTATTATAAACAAAGTATATTAATGATTGTAAGATTAGTTTTAAATCAAAAAGGAAACGTATTTTAATTCGAAAGGTAATATTAATGATTGGAAGATATGATAAAAGGTAACATCTTCAACTAAAAGTAAATATGAAAAAGGCAATCGACTAATTACCATTAATTATATTATGTTAAAATTTATTTTAGGTGTTTTAATATATATTTTTTTTATAATGAAGGGTACTTAAGTAAATTCACGAAGTACCAAAAAACATGTACAAAAAAATTGGTACCAAAAAACAGGTACCAAAACTTTCAATGTTTCGGAATTTATATAATAGTATAGATTTTGTTACTGATTATATGATATGATGTGATATTTTTTAGTATATATTAATTATTGCTAGATATGAATTGATTGGAAAATATGATATGATTGAGGTTTTTAGGTGTTTATAAAAGATAATATCTTCAACTAAAAGTAAATGTGAAAAAGACAATCGACTAATTACCTTTAATTGTATTATGTTATTATTTATTTTTGGTTAATTATTGCTATATATGAATTGATTGGAAAATATGATATTATTGAGGTTTTTAGGTGTTTATAAAAGGTAATATCTTCAACTAAAAGTAAATGTGAAAAAGGAATCCCCTAATTACCTTTAATTGCATTATGTTTTATTTATTTTTGGTGTTTTAATAGTATAAATATCATATATATTTTTCTTTATAATGAAGGGTAAATAAGTAAATTCACGAAATACCAAAAAACATATATAAAAAAATAGGTACCAAAATTTTTAATGTTTCGACAATTATATAATTATTAATTAATTTTAATTTAATATAATTTTATTATACTCATGTTTACGGATTATACTAATATTTCCTTATTATAAACAACACATGCAGATTTTTAATATATTTTATTAACAATTGAAAAATATGGTGTGATATTTTCGGGTATATATTAATTATTGTAAAATTAGTTTTAAATTAAAAAGGTAACGTGTTTTAGTTCAAAAGAAAATATTAATGAAGATTAGTTTTAAATTAAAAATGTAACGTGTTTTAATTCAATATTTATGATTGGAAGATACATTGATGTTTTTAGGTGTTTATAAAAGATAATATCTTCAATTAAAAGTAAATGTGAAAAAAGGCAAGCGACTAATTACCATTAATTGTATTATGTTATTATTTATTATAGGTGTTTTTATTTATTATAGGTGTTTTTAACAAAGGGTAATAAGTAAATTCACGAAGTACCAAAAAACTGGTACCAAAAAATAGGTACCAAAACTTTCAATGTTTCGGAATTTATATAATAGTATAGATTTCCCCTCAATCGTACGATACATTTTGCTACGATTGATCATACAAATGGCAGACGAAGTAAATAATAGATAATAAAATAACAAATAATAAATTAAATAAATGAAAATGGAGGAATTCAAACCCGAGATCACTCCAAAATCGAATTCTAATACAATATTAAGTGAACGGTGATTCGGTTCATAAAATTTTAAAATGTCATAGCCCAACATGATCATATATTCATATTACTCAACATAATCTTATCCAATTTATATATTGGGTATTTGGGTCAGTATATTAGATTAGTACCGGTAATAATATGGATAACTGGATAAGGGTTGAATATTTTTTAGTCTAATATTTTTTATAAAGTTTTGAATACTCAGACATGAATTGATTTTGATTCAGTGGGGATATCAAATTGTGTTGGACTAGTCATCGAGAGCAGAAGTGAAATCGGTTACTCGGTACGTCATTCGAATAAATTAATCTAATATTTATTCAATTAAGATAGAAATGATTTCGGTATAATTAAATCACGTAATTCATATAAATTATTTTAATACTAATTCAATTAAGACTAAAATCGAAACAATAATAATGGATAATTTGAAATCGTGACTCATAAATTTAAAATTTTATATTTAGAATCTGATAATTTATAGTCATCCTATTTATTAGTTACTCCCTTTGTTCTATTTTTATACAAAAAAATAACTATCCTTAAAATGTACCTTAAAATTCGTGCCGGAAATTGGTCCGCAAACGTAAAGAATTGAGAGGGATGAAGGAAGTATATTATTATAAATAATAATTAAGTAAGGATAATTAAGTAAAATAACATGTTTTATTAGTTAAGGGTAAATAAGTAAAATTAACAGGTACCTTTCTTTTGATCTGTTATAAATTTTATTTAATAATATAATTATGTTTTATATAATCATTATTTTCAATAATTTTTTTACTTTTAATATAATTTAATATACTCATGTTCAATGATTATCCTCATGTCCCTCCCATTTCTTTACACTTTCCTTTTTGGGCCGTCCCACTAATTCTTTACATTATTAAAAATAGTAACTTTTAACAATAAAATACATTATTACATCCACTACTTCATTATACTTTTTCAACACTTTACACTATTACACCCACTACTTCACTTATTTTAACAATAAAATCACTATTACACCCATTACTTCATTTATTTTAAGTTTTAACAATATTACACTCATTATTCTTGATCTGCGTGCCCGAATCAGATATAAAGAATTGGCCGTGAGGGAAGAAGTACAAACTATATCCTTGCTAAATTATATGGAGCAAAAGTTGCATGTAACATAAACAAGTTTGACTTGTCACTAAATTCCAATGTTGTAAAAAGCGGGAATCGGACTTAATCGGTAGAGGCATTGTCCAGGGATTAATCGGGGATTAATCGTGTATTTGAGGATTAATCGGAATGATTAATCGAATAATTGGATTATTAATCAGTTCGGTAACCCATGAAACACGATTAATCACCGATTTTTAGAACAGAGCTAAATTCTAAAAAATCCTACAAGAACTTTAACATTATAAAAATGCAGAGGCCCTCAACTACTACACAAAATTGCAAGAGAACGTGAAATGTGAACTACGCGTTTTAGTCGATGACAATGCTAATGCTTGTACTTTTCTTTCTAAAATAAATCATGCTTTACGAATGAAATTCCCGTTTTGCGTATTGGACTCTTTGGAGTCTTGGCCTCTTGGGTTACCTCAATGACGACACTAGTTAACTTTTATAAATACGCAAGTTTTGTCTATTCAAATTAAAAATTTCAATGAAAGTTTCCGTACAATAATACAATTAAATTAAATACTTTGTAATTAATTATTGACTTTTAATTGTTTGTTTGAGATATCGCTTTGTTAAATTTTTTTTTTTTTTGAAATTCTTTGTTAAATTAATCAGTATATAGTGTTCGACCCAGGGGCGGAACCGGGGCTACCCCGGCGCCAGCCCGGGTCGGGAAAAAAAAACAAGTAAAATTTTTTTTTTTAGCCCGGGGTCAAATTTAAAAATGGCTATATATAATTTTTTAACCTTGGTTGAAATATCAAATAGAGGTATTAGTTTGGTTTTTAATTATGTGTATATCCATTTGTTGTATGATTTAGTGAAAAATATCCGATTTTTGTATGATTTAGTGAAAAATATCCAATTTTTGCATGATTTAGTGAAAAAAAATCCGCGCTTCGCGCGGCTTACCCTGAAATTTCCCCCACCCCGGAATATAGAGCTAGATTAACCCGGGATCCAAAAACATCCTGGTTCCGCCACGGGTTCGACCCACGTCTGCTAGCTATATATAATAATGTTGTACTCGTAACTTGCAAGCAGCAGAAAATGTGGATCTTGTACGAAATAGAACTTGTCAAAGAAAAAATATTTGACTATAGAATATCTATATTTACATCAGTTAAATAATATTATTTTTCGATTACAAATCTGAAAATCGTATGCAGAATCTAAAGTTAGATTTTTTTTTAATAATTAGTTACAATAAAATAACACGTATCATTCACGTACAAATGTTTTAAGATATTGATGAAGAGTGGTCACAAGAGAACTTCAATTTTGTAATAAAAATGCACTAGAATATGGAATGAATAAATATGCAGAAAAATCAATAAATTTCACTTCCTCTATTGATTTCACCAACATCTGACATCTTATTTAACGACATAGCAGCCTCATAATTTAGGTCCTGGCAGATATTACAAGACACACTGCAGAGACAAATATTGGGCTACATAAACTGGGCCCAACTAAAGAAGACTATAGTCTAGCCACCAAAAGTCATTTTTGTAGCCTCCTCAACTTCTATACATTGTAATATAGGCTATATAGCAATCCAAAGAGATGCAAACATGTGCATTTTGAACTCCCCATTCTTAGTAGCAGAACCCCTAATGATAAAACAAATAAGCTCTTGCATCATATCTTCCTACCCTCTCAATTCAGACCTACACAAATTGTCAGTTTGACACCTGACGATTTATAACGCTCATAAATTAATACAGTTACAACTATTCTAGTTTAGCAAAATCCAAGGAACACTGAATGCATTGCTTGGGATGAAAAAAGTACTAATATTTTTCACTTCTTCTTGCCCTTCTTCCTTCCCTTCACTTGATTTTCTAAACTTTTGATCCTCTGACTGAGAACTGATGACACAGCAGGTTTGTTCTGATTGGTTGGCTTTGCTGCTTGTGTATGCACGGAAGTTGTATTTGATGGATTAGCAGGTGGTGGAGACCGCCTCTGTTGTGCTTCTACATATTTTTTAAGTGTTTCAGAAAAAGAGAAGGCAGGTTGTGCCGATGTAACTGGTGCCACAGGTAGAATAGGGACGCCCAGAAGTTTTTTGACCTTTGGTGCTCTAATTACTGGAAGGAAAAAAGAGATAGTAAAGTAGTTGATATCATAAACGATAATAATTGTACACGTGAAAATTGAGTATGCTACTTAATTGTTTTAAGTTGAGTAAAGCATATTTGATCAAGCAGTTTTATTGGTTCATCTACTTAATGTGATACAAGATCATAAGAAAGGGTGGCCGGAAGCCTGAAACAGGTAGAACAGTAGAAGAGTTTTGCTTAGCTTGGTTTTAAAAATAAATTCCAATGTCTGCACAAGTTGGGTTTGGATAAATCACTAGTCTTTTGATGGTTTAAATTCTGCATTACATTAGAACATTTCTCTATAAATTGTTCACAATTACATTGTACGTGTACTGAGTGAAATTGCGAGGTTCATCAACGGTGTAATGTATAGAAGCATTATGCATTTTCTGATGAGTAAGAAACTAAAAGGGCTCACCTAATCCATACAAAAGAGAAAACAGGTTGGACGTGATCCAATAACAGAATATAGCCTGCACACAAACTTCTTTCACATTAGATAACTAGTGCTGATGTTTAAAAATATTGATTCACAGAAGTGAACATGACTTAACATTTGTAGATCACTAGAATTTCACATCACAAAGAGATATAAGAAAAGATGGCCTGCTAAAACTACTCTCTACCACCAAAGATCTTTCTTTTCCAAAACTTATAATATATGCCGCATAGATTGAACTAATATAAAATAATAACAAAGGCATTGCAATATAATGAGATTTAATTGCTGTCGAAGCCTCTTATTTGACAACAAAGAAAAAGAAAAAGAGAGTACAGTATGATCATTATTTAACAATAAATGCATGAGCATATATCTACTTTTTTCAATATTATAAGACTATGATCCCGTATCTTTATTTTAGACTAGTACAATGTCAATAATATAGTAAAAAAATTATGTCAATAATATAGTAAAAATTATGTAAATTTTAAAATTATAGTGATATATGTAACTTGGGTTGGAAAGAAGTAAATATATCTCTCCTCCAAAACCAATGCTTCCTGCTACTTGACATATAAAGCTTGCAAAGATATCAGGATTAATATACACTATATAGCATATCTAGAAAAGATGATGTCTACCTTTGGGAAAGACATGGTAATAGGAACTGTGATGAGGGCAAAAACCCTCATGACTTTTTTCATTGTTGCACCAGCAGGATTGCCTTCCATACCTTCTTGCATATTGCACTGAGGAAAGGTAATAGGTTGAAAAGTTGGCCAAAATAAATAATGGTGCCATTTAGGAACATTTATCAACATTGAAATAGAGTATCAATATTTCTGAACAACATAGCATACAGTCATGAAATTACCACAACAAATTGGAGCCTCAGCAAATATGTACAATTAAGGCATAAATAATATATAAGACATCGGACAAAAGTAAGTCAAAGAGATGACAACTTCACATACCGATTCCATTGTGGAATTTACGACAATTATGCAGGTATAAAAGAAATTAAAAGCATCCTGTTATATATATAGGGGACGGATCAAAATTCAAAAACAAACCTAATTAGAATGCAGACTGAAAAACTATTTCCTACATATTAACCCTTAACTGTATTAAGTGTCCGTGACACCGTGTTGATAATAACTGAAAAACCCTTTAAAAAACGCATAAAAATATTTCTCGTATAAAGTGTGTTCAACACAAATATAACTTGGGTTCAACATCATCGGTTGAACCACAGTTAAAATTGTGTTAAATAAATATGATTTAATCTCAACTATCCTTCTGGGGTTCAACAATGCCAAATTAGGTTACAGAAATATGAAATATTATTTCTTTAAAATAGTTTTCTTAATTATAGCAATGTAAAAGTATTCTATATACTTAGGTTCAACACAAGTATGACTAATGTTCAACAAATGATGTTGAACTCAAGTGACATATGTGTTGAACACTCGTTAAAAAATAATTATCAATTACTCATAAAAAATGTCACAAAAATGTTTTTTTTAACAGAGTAATCGTTTCTCTATTATTTACAACAAATGAAGTTGAAAAAACCATAGTTCAAAAAATTTGTGAAGTTTGTACCGACCCGCCCCTATTTATCTATATCCTAATAGCTCGATACAAAGTAATTCTACAAAGAAAGGCGAGAGATCTGGTTTTGATCCTTATCAGAATAATCATCCATTTTGGATTGGTTTACATTTGATGCTTATTTGGATTCTCACCACAACTATCTGAACTCCTAGAAGTTAGAATACCAACTAGTAATTCCCCATCCCCCTAGCTTTAAGTTTCTAAAACGGCAACAGTATTCTAGATACCTATCCAATCATGCTCACTGCTTAGATATAAAGATTCACTGTTATACAAGTGGGAAAAGAATAGGATCATGAAACTGTTACCTCAACCATTATCCAGAATGTCAATGCTGTCAAAACTGGAAAGATGTAGAAACTATCAGGAGTCGTCAGATCGACAAACCAGAATGCTCCACCTTCTTTAAAAGACGGTACCTTCTCAACCATGTTTTGAATCTACAAATAAAATGATAAGATGTGATGCGGAAAAGGGAGATAACTACTAATCATGTAAAAAAGGGATCTAAAAAAAATATTACGTCTAATATGCTTATCGTAGAAAAGGATAATATCTTACTGCAAAGAAAAAACTGAGAAAAACTGGACCCTGTATCAGGAGTCCTTTTAAAGGAGTCCACGGTGTTACCCCATACCTGCAGCGAACACCAAACAGATGTGTTAAATAATTAAACCACGCGTATTTTTCTATTTTAAAAATAATCAAGGTAAAGGATGTTAAAGGTAACCATCTCAGTGTCAGGTGTAACTGGACCTGTAAATTTTTATTTTGTAGATCTAAATAGTTCAGCATAAGTGAAAAAATAAACATATATTTAACGTTGTATTTTTAACATCACAATCTAAGAGTAAGCTTCCGGTAAATGTCACAGAATCTCATTGTAAATTATGGATAGTTAAGAGGCCAGTTATTATAACCAGGAAAACACATGTCAAAAGAAATATATAAAATATTACCTATAAATAAGTCTAAACAGATCCTAATCCAAAGTTTGTAAGGATTACTTCTATAAGTCGGACAATTTAAATTCAATCCTCAAAACTCAGCAGTTGTTCATAGTTCAACTTTACAGAATCTGGTACTACGTCTTACCACGCAGGTTTACAACCAAGATCATTGGAAGTGTTAACTGACTTGAAAAACTTGATTATAATTTTTAAAATCCACATGGTTTTTTCATAAACTTAAGATCTTAAAAATTAGTTCTGAATTCCGATACATCCCTAGTATTTGTATTCAATCCTTATCTACAGTAATTAAATAAATTGACAAACAAAACGCTATCTAAACATGTTTCTTTCTAACATTTTTTTCCGACGGTAGTAGATAAGATAGTTATCTCATTTTAGATAACTGATTTCTTCCACAATTTATAGACAACCAAATGTTTACAGCAGTAGTAAAAATGCTAAAAAGAACAGGTAAGTAATAACACCATGAACCAAGTAAACTTACCAACAGAATCAGTCGCAACTTACTACTTCTGAAAGTAATTAATTGAGCTATTTTTTGTTTTACTTTAAACTTTAAAGTATTGGTTGGGCTATTTGATCCAGGCTTTCTTTTTCCCGATATAAAGATAGCAGGTATACTTGTTGTATCAAGCCTGAGTTGAACTGTTTGTGCTTTTCCAAGAACACTTACGTACAGTTTTTGTAAGGTCTCGGGCTTTAGGTCATCTTTTGGCAAAGTCTAGACAAAAACTGATATAGTTCATGTAAGTCTTTACACTGAAATAGAGAAACTACAAAACTGAAACATGTGCATAAACTGTTACAAATCTGTAAATTAATCCAGATACAACCACAAGAGAAATCTAATTAATAACCACTGAGTTTGTTATTAAATATATGATAATATGAAAAATTATTATGTACGATGGGTGTCGCAAAGTAAGAACATGAAGAAGTTGAATACTCTTTGAAAAGCTGTGACATTCGTTGCTGGCCTTCTGTTACTGCCGTAGGACTCATACCCTGCACAAAAACATATGATTGTGAAAACATATATATGCTGCCATAACAAAACAAAAAAAGATACAAGCGATCAGTAAGCTGAAAAAACAATAAATATAGTGGAAATTTGTATATGTAAGCTGCATTAATAACTTGTGCATGGAGCTCTTAAAACTTGTATTGTGAGCGGAAGACTGATACTAGAAAGTGGGATTTAAAGTGTTTGTTTGAGGAAAAAATAAAAATGAAACCAAGATTGAAGGAAGTTTCTACACTTGTGCTGGTTCGACAGTTACCATTTTATATGAGTAGGATAAGGGTGAAGATGAGGTAAAACAAGGGGACAGGACTTATCTTTGCGAAAGACCATCAGAAACACAATAAATGCTCATGCAGATGATCAAATTTCATCATTTATTATGTTCAATTTAATTAAAATAAGAAGATTGCATCCCCTTAAATAGGAGTACATAACTAACTTTATCAGCAAGATTTTATCCTAACATTTATCTAAATTCCTGATAAATAATTACAAAATACATACTATTATTCTAGAATGTTCTAAATTTTAAATAGAATATCTCTAAGTTATAATAGTGCTTGTTTAGCTGAAATATAAATACCCGTGAATTTGAACTTCAAGGGAAGTACTCATTAACAAAGTTTTTTGGTTGACAAAAGTAAAGGAATAACTTCCTTGGAAGTGTAAATACCCACGTAATATTGGAAGTTACTTACCCACCACCCTCTCGTTACTCACTAAGAAACTAAATATCTACATGTCAACCAAACAATTTTATCAACTTCAGAGTATTTAAATTCCAACTAGAAATTCCAAGTTAATCTCTATGTCCAACCAAACAAGCACATAATGAATAATAAATTTAACTAGCTCTTGTTCCCAATCATTCTCCCTTCTTCAGAAACTCGATCACGGATTAGCTTCAAAGCCCAAGTACAGTACTGACCTACATGTTGAAGCCATCTAGAGACATCACTTGAATCCTTAACTGCATTAAAGGTTTAAAGAACTTAGGAATAATGGATAAGAAATGTTGTACCACAATTTCCCCTATAAGGTTTGAAAACCATGTTATCTTGTGTAAATTGGACATCTTCTTGATGTTCATCAACACTAGAAATATAGTTGGCTTCCACATTTATACGCACAAGCTCGTCTTCAATTGGTTCATCATTGTCTTTGGTAATATCCTTTGTTTTCTTTGGAGTGTCAACTTTACGACAACGGTATCCTCTATCAAGCCTTCCAACAACCATTCATCAAATTATATTCAATCTAGCTCGACAAAACATGATCAATAGTGTCTCAAAGTTCATATCTAAAAAAGCAAAGTCACTTGTGTAAGAACCTAGAGTCCCATATATATAGAAGATGAGACAAGGTAAGTCTCCCATCTTCTATACAGCCCTGTTGGGCCAATCCTCATTGTCATTATGTTTTTATTCCAAACCTAATATTTATACTATCCCCAAATTGACCCAGTTTTTACGATTTATTGTTAACCTGAACCATCCCAAAATTCAAAACTCCCTACAAAATCCTATTTCTTAGTGTCAGCTTTTGTAGGGTTTAGGGTCTTGTCGACTTTTGTCCCCCATAATTCTAAGTGATCAGTAACATGTGCAAATTTGCTGGTTGTTGAATGACACTAATACGCAGCAGCACTTAATTCTTAGATCTTTGAATTTCTCCTTCTTATGGATCATTTAAGAAGACATTTCAAGATTTTCAAGATTTGTGCGTGATGGTAGTCAAGAGACAAAAATGTGTTCTAGCTAGTGGTTGACAGTAGTTGAGTTTGGTGCTGAAGATTTTTGGGATCAGAATAGGATAGGATTGATATGATCTATTACCAATTTGATGTATAATCTATATAGAGAATCGGTAGAAAGTAGAAACACAATAAATCATCATTTACATATCACATATTCATCAACTCTTATATTCAAATTAATTAGAAAGAGGAAATTGCACCTCAATATATAGATCAAAACCTGACTTGGACAACACGAGAATAATCCATATAACCATCTTATCCTCTAGATTCTTAGTAAATTACTACTACCAGATATAACCCAATCAAAGATATTCTAATAGACTACTGGATACAATACATTATTAATTAACAATAATTTTAACTAGTTTTGGTTATGTATCAATGTTGTTCTATAATACAAATAAAAACTTGAATGTCCATACCCTGTCGTGCATCTCTTGCTTTATTTCCTCCAATTTGGGCCTCATAAGCTGCAAAAAATACGATAAACTCTGAAATTTCTGCTAATGTTTTCAACAAAAACCATTAAAATTAAAACACAAATACATAAAGCATAAAAAAATGGTAATAAGGCACAAGAAACAACTTTAAAAAATGTCATATAACTGAGAGACAAATTCAGTTATTACATAAGAAGCATGGAACACACCTGATGTAGTACCCTGCTAAAGACTAAAGAGTAAATGCCTTATATTTTCAGAAATGTTGCATTATATATAAACATATTTATCACTGGACGAAAGTGTATTCAATAGAACAAAGCAGTTCTGCCAAATGAGATCTCGGTATAAGATATTTATCAAAAACCTTAAAATAGATCATAAAAATTCAGAGTAAAAAGTCTGTCATTTTGGTCAAGAAGGGTGACAGCTAATATGACTTGAAATCATGGACTACAGATAAAAGACAAAAAACTATGTAAATAAAATGTTGTTTTGAAGGAAACTTGAACCATTATCCCGGATAATTATCCATCAGTTTATGATGGGTAATTTACTACAGTGGATAGAAGAATGAAAGAAAAAAATCAAACCAAGTTAATTAAGAACGAAACTTTATATTTTGCACAAGAAACAATGTTGTTTGAAGTTGAATATTGACAGACGAGTTTGTCAAAGAGTTACCAATGCAGAATCACCCGGGTACATATGAAATCCTAAACTGATGATTAATATAATCGATGTTTCATACGTAAACTCCAAAAGCTTAAGTGTATATGGCACGTTAAAATATGCATTCACACCATGGAGCAGAAACCAAACAAGGGTGTGTGTGGGACATTTGCTTCAAGCTTACCTCACCTTTTAAGTTAGGCTGTCAAACCATGATATAAGCATAAATTCAACTCAATATGCAATTGGCCACAGAAAGGTTAAAAAAATTCAACTTTTTAAGTTTACTTGATAAAATTACCCGGGACTACTTTTTTAAAAGCTCACCTTCTTAGTATCAAGTCAAAAGTTTTATAATAAGCCAACAAGCTCTTAGTCTAGTTGATTGCATAATCAACATGAATATCGGTTTATAGGCCTGAAGAACTGACCGGAAGCCTTCACTACATCAATGAGGTAGAGTATGGAATATGCCTTTCAAATCAGGATGCTAAAAGACAACTTCATACTAGCATTGCAGCCTAGAAGACACCTCTCCTCTTGGTAACACAAGGTCAAGGGTTCAACACTAAATAAATATGACCATTACCCTAATTTCTCTTGTACATTTTTATTAAAAATTTGGTAGTCTTAACTCCAAATATTGGCTTCAGTACCACCCTGGTATGGTGGAATCATAAATTAAGTAGATTTATAATGGATTTATGGAGTAATAATTGTTGTGTCTGACTGCAGTTTAGTTCAATTCTAGTTGTGCATTCTTTCCTTTTAATTTTATGGAAAATTAGAAGACACTGATAGCATGGTTGTCACGTCGGTAAGTCGAGGCGAGTCGATGGACCTCCGGCTATGACTAGTCATGACTCATGACTAGTTGACAAAAAAATTATATAATATTATAATTAAATATTATATATATAATATGTAAAATCATACTAGTGACCACAATTATAAACTAGTCGACGAAATATTGACATTGAGCTGGTCGAGATTTTGAGTCGACCTCCTTTACTGCTTAGTCGACTAGTCGAGCGACTCTGATGGTTCTATTTATTTTGGGTAGAGGTATTTCGAGCAACAATCAAGTCTGCAGAGGTTACTTTTCATCTTTTGGCGGAGCAGTTAACCATAATATACTACGAGGCAAGTTAGTTTTGATCCTACGGACAAAAGAAGGAAGGGTTGCTTTGTTCGGGGATTTGCTGGTGCTTTGTTTGAGCATTTGCTGGTCGGGTTTTGCATTTTAATTTTAAGCATGCAGTGAGCAACATTGTAAACCTTAAAAATCTATTATGAGTTAAGTTTATGAAGTTCTAATTATTCCTTTCATGTCATGGTGACTGTATCAAGATTTCAGAAACCACTACAATTCAGAGAAGTCATTTTAAAAATATAACAGTAAAGCTAAAGGAAGAAGAAAAATAAAGTTACCGTTAGCTTTGACGTAGTTTTGAGCTGATTAATCATAACTGGAACTGCCAGACAACGAATCAGAACAGTTGTCGCAGCTATGCTCCCCCACCTGAATTCTAATCTATAGTTACAAACTTAGAGTGACATAAAGTAAAAGACTTTGATCACGAACTATGCCGCAGAATTTGAAACTTACAGCAAGTGAAAAATATAGCTAGTTCAGCACTTGCTTTAGATTTCAAAGTAACATGTCAAAGAAATACATCACTCTACAGGACTACAAATATAACTATAAATCATCAACAAAGTCCTAATCTTTTAAACCTTCCATTTTCTTCGCACTATTCTAAAATATGTATATCAAAAGCACACCTCAATTTCAGAAAAATATTATCTTTCACATTGACATAAACTCGAATTCCTGAGTCGCAAAACCAATACATAAAAAGGCAATATTATTAGCTACATTGGCTTTTATATTTACTACTAGCATCAGCACATACTAAAAGGTCCTAACGAAATTTTACTAGCAACTCACTTCTTAAGCTCCAAAATTCGCTTCAATCATAAAATGCAATTGTCTTGTACTAACCGACCTACTTCAAACAAAAATCGTGTCTTTTTTGCACTGAGAGTACGAAGCAGTATGAATCGATAAACCCTAACACGCCACGAAATGTTTGCTTAATTAAAATATCACTCTATTAACCTTACACATTCATTTCAATCAAATTATAATAATAACTTTTATAACTTTCGAACAACACGAAAAACTCGAAAACAGAAACGCACCAAGGCAATCCAGTATAAGTATGAATATAATCGATCAAATACTGCAAAGCCGCAACCGGAAAATACGAATCAGCAGCAGCCACCGCAACTTCGCTAACAACCGGAACACCTTGCTGAGTCACAACATCCACACTCCCATCACTCAACACTCCCGCCACGTCACTCATATACTCCACCTTCCCCGTCCCATCCTCAATCGACGACGACGACATGTTCCGCGCCAAAATCGATCCAGTCAACGCCGAATTGAACGAGTACGAAGAATCGGAGCCCCGAAACGCAGCGTTGAACACCCCGGCGGCTGTAATGATGGATCGATTTTGGCGGGAAAATTGGGGGTTTAGGGTTTTTGTAGAGTGTTGTTCTTCTGTGTTATCGTTGTTGTGGTGGTGATGTATGTATTGAAATGAAGGGGTGAATTTATGGTGGTTGAAGAGCTTGGCTCGTGTGATGAGACTGCGTCGATACGCCATTGATGTAAATTATGAGTTTGAACTGATTAACAGAATAAAGAACAATTTCAGTCAGCTATGGAAGACAAACAAAATTGATGAAATATTAATTTTTTAGAAAATTTATATTTTTTTTATAAATTATAAATATTGTTTTAAGAAAAATGTGTTATTTTAGAAACAATGACGTAACTACCCATTTTTTAATAAAATTGACGAGAATAACACAAATCATGAGGATGGTCATAAATACCCCTCTATTACGCATTTGGGAGAGGGTTAATAAATTTTATACATATTATGCATTTGGAAGAGGGGTAATAGACCGGCCAGGGGAGCCTATTACGCATTTAGAAAATGATGGGTAACCCCTATTACCCATTCTCCAAATGCATAATAGAAGGAAAATCTATACTAGTTACCCCAATATCAAATGTATAACCCTATTACTCTCATATGAAATGCGTAATAGATGGGTATTTATGGTCATCATCAATACTTTGGGATATTTTTGTTACGTGAATATAGATTTTTGGGGTATTATTGGCCAAAAGCCCTTATTTTATGAATGAAAACAAAGGCACGAAACGGACAACATTAGTTATAAACAAAAACTATGGATTTTTGTTTATACAAAGTAAAACTGAATTGAATAATAGGTTTGATTTATTTTTTAATAAATTACAGAGTAGAGAAATTGCCCAAAATACCTACATTTGGGTCTTGATGGCCCGAAATGCTAATATTCAGAAACGTGGCCCAAAATACCGATGGCATCCGCATTTTAAAAATGCGTATCCTGGAATACGCATTCTGTGAATGCGTATCAGGGATCACGCATTCTCAGAATGCGTGATGACGTCAGCTCGTCAGTTTCACACAAAACACGCTGGCGTTGCTCTGATGCTCAAAATCGCCTTACAATCGTCACCCCTTCGTTCTCAATATTCCGGCCACCTCCACTGATTCTGGGAGAATCAAAATGAAGCTCAGACATTCCTCTTACTTTTGCTCCGTTTATTTCTTGATTTAAGGCCCCGCAGGGGCTAGTACGAACTGATCGGAAAAATAAGTCGGAAAAGAAGCTTGATTTGGGTCTTTTCAATCCGGGAAAAAAAAAACAAGAACATAGACTTGTAGAGGACGATAAGACGATGATTTTGATGTATAGAATGGTAGTGCTAGTTGCCTGGAAATCACGAACGGTTTGGTCAAAACTTTCAGTCGGAAAAACGATGCCGGCTGAGCTTAGAGACGGTGAACAGTTGTTTGCCATTCTGCTTAGATACACATGATCAAAATGCGTATAAAATGCGTATGCCAACCAACTGTTCATCGAGTTCAGATGCAATTTACAAAGGATACGTTTACAGAAAATGTGTGTCCGGACACTCCATTCGCAAATGTGTGTCCGGTCGGTATTTAGGGTCGCCCTGATTGGATATGGGCATATCGGACCATTGTTTCCCAAATATAGGAATTTAGGGCCATCACCCATTGTTTATTATATTAAATAATGATTATATAAAAATAATTATAACATAATAAAATTGATAACATATCAAAAGAAACCCGTAAATCGCACGGGCTATAAGGTAGTCATTCTTTCAAAATGAAAAAAAAAATTAAAACTTTAAATTTCGATCAAATTTTTAATATTTAATATTAAAGAGAACCATTACTCTGTAGGTAATAATTTAAATTAATAATTTTTAAATTAATAATTTTTAAATTCTAATATTAATATCTAATATTAATATCTAATTTTATTATGTTATAATTATTTTTATATAATCATTATTTAATATAATAAACAATTATATACCTCATATAACATATTTATTTAAGATAATTATAATCATAATTATGTTTTTAATATGATTATATAATTATATAATATTATATAATTATACAATATAAATATACCTTATCTAACTGTTCTTATTTATTATGGTCATTATTCTTTGTATGATTGGAATATATGGTTTTTTTATATATTTTATTAATAATTAGAAGATATTATGTGATTTTTTTTGGATATACATTAATAATTGCAAGATAATGTTTTAAATTAAAAGATTACTCACCTTAATTAGAAAGAAAATGTTAATGATTAGAAGATATAGTATAATTGATATTTTTAGGTGTTTATAAAAAGTTATATCTTTTACCATTAATTACATTATGTTATTATTTATTTTAATAAATAGGATAACCAAACCGAAAACCAAAACTTTGAAAATGTTAGTCACAGAGGCATGCCTGTATACATCTAATAACAAGCCTAATTGTTTGTAATGTTTTGCATTACTTACATGACCTCTTAACTGAGGGAACCTCTAGTTGTAGAGTTTCTGTTTGTATTGTACTTGTAGTAGGCATCAAATCCTAGTTGTGTAACTGTACTTATAGAGTCTAGAATAATGCTTGAAAGAAGTTCCAAGGTTCATGCCTCAAGCAAGAAGATAAAGACTGTCAAATAATCACAGTTGGGATTTGAAGAAATGAAGAATTTGCCTAAGTACCAATTCGAGAAGTATATTTGTCTATTCGAGAAGTCCAGCATTCGAGAAGTCAGGGATTCGATATCTCAAGACACTATTCGATATCTCTGTATATACTGTTCGATATCTCATTCGATATCTCAGAGATTCGATATGTCTATGTACTCTATTCGAGAACTCAGGAAGTCAACAAGTCAAAGTAGTATTCGAGTTCTCAAGGAGTCAACAAGTCAAAGTTCCATTCGATATCTCAAGGACTCAGAAAGCTATTCGATATCTCGAGGATTCGATAAGTCAAATGTTCTATTCGACAACTCAAGGAATCCTGATGGAAAAGAGCTACTCGAGAAGTGGTTCGATATGTCAATATAACAGTGTTCGAGAACTCAGAGTTATCGATCAAGTCAATCCAGTTCTCGAATCACTTACTTAGTCACTTCTCGAATACATTCTTGGAGACAAAATACTGAAGAAATTGTACAAGTCAGAAACCTGCAACAAGCCAATGCACTTTATGGACCACAATCTGTAACGTGCTCTGGAAAGCCTACAAGGAAGCTTGGAGAGATATAGAAGCGATAAGGGGCTAAAGAAGTGGATCTGAACAGGCTTTGCAAAGTCAAATCTGTAACCGTTTGGACACTTACTCAAAAAGGATAGACAGACTAGAAAGTAATTTGTTCAGCTACCTTATTTGTAGTAAGTAGGGTGTATCCATGTTCTATAAGGATACAGCCTCACTTCCTTAGTCATTTGAACTTAGTAACTTTGTGAGTCAAGTTTTTCATACACTGTAAGCTGTATCTCTCTGAGAAAAACGAAGCTGAGAATACTATCATTTGTATTCACAGATTGTAGCAACCTTTATCTAATAATACATTAGATTAAAGTGATATTGTGTTTTGTGTTATTCTTTATCCGCACCTTCAATCTTGCACACACAAACACTCTTGCTACATAGACTCGAAGAAGAAAAGTTCAAGAATCCATTCACCCCCCCCCCCCTCTGTATTCTTTTATCGTATTCAATACTCAACAAGTGGTATCAGAGAGGGCTGTTTATTCAAAAACAGAAAAATGATCATGAGTTCGAATACACCAAAGACTACAGGAACGGTGAAAGTCCCTAAGTTTGACAAAGATAACTTCAACCTCTGGAAGATAAAGATGATGTTGTTCATCAAAGCCTCTCATCCTTTGTATCCTGAGATTCTTAAGAATGGTCCTTTTGTTCCACAACAAGAGATACCAGAGAATACTGTTGGAACCACAACTATCCCAAGATCTTATGAGGGCAAGGATCCATCAAAATGGATAGAATCAGAAAGGGAGAAGGTTGCTCTTGACAGCCACCTCATGTTGCTTATCATTGATTCCATGGACATGTCAATGTTTGCAAACATTGCATCATGTACATCTGCCAAAGAAATGTGGGATCACATTGAGGTGTTGTGTGAAGGAACTGGGGAGGTTAAGGAAAACAAGAAACAGATACTGGTCACGCAGTATGAGGCTTTCATGGCACAGCCCAAGGAAAGCATTACTGAGATGTTTGAGAGATTTCACAAGCTAGTTACTGAGTTGCAGATGAATGGCAAGGTTTACAGTACCAAGGAGTTAAACATGAAGTTTCTGCTATCCTCACCAAACCATCTAGAGCAAAGGGTCATTTCTCTAAGGGAAAGAGATTTGAACAAAGTTACATATGATGTGCTCTATGGAGTTTTAAAAACTCATGAGCTTGAGTTGCTTCAGAAAAGGGCTATCCAAGCCAATCAAGGTAGAATGGTAAACACATCATGTGCCTTGATTGTCAACAAATCTATTCAAGACCTAGAAGCATCCACAAGCCAGTTAAGGATAGAGGAGGTAGTAGAAGAGGAAGAAACTGAACCTGAGGTAAGTGAACCTGTTGAGGAGAAGGAGGAAGAAGAGTTTTACACTCTTGAAGAACTAGATGGGATGGAAAACACTTCATATGCTTTCATGGCCAGAAAATTTCCAAACATCAGATTCAAAAGGAATCAACCCTTCAAACCCAAAACCCAAAACCATTCATTCAACAAAAGCAAGGCACCTGTGAAACCAAACAAGAATAAGTTTAAAACCATCCATGTGGATAGGTCATCTGTAAGGTGCTATAGATGCAATGACCTAGGGAATTTTGCCAGTGAATGCAAGAAGCCTAAAAAGAAGGATAGAGATTATCTTGAGCTTGAAGCTAAGTATGAGGCCCTTCTGAAAAAGCAGACACAAGGTAAGGCCTACATAGCTGAAGGGAAGTGTTGGGATGATTCTGACAGTGATGGAGAGGAGCAAGAATTCTGCAATTATGCCTTGATGGCCAATTCCAAGGATGACACATCTCCATCAGACCCTCAGGTACCATCTCTCACTACTATAGACATGTCTGTTTCAGAGTATAAATGCATGATTGAACAACTATCTGTTGAAATGTTTAACATTCATACTAGTATGACTGCTGCTAATGAAGAGATTGCTAAATTGTCTACTAGAAATGAAATGTTAACCAAAAAGAATGAGGAACTAGAGCTAACTGCTATGCAAGTGGAAAACCTTAAGAAAGAAGTTGAATATCTGCAGAATAAGGTTTTGTGTGCTAGTCAGGTTGAAAAGGCTCTTAGGGATGAATTAGCTGAAAATGAATTCAAACTAAAAACTTTCAAGAAATCATCTAGTCTAGTGAAATCCTACTGTGAGAAAATTGAAGCAAAACCCAAGGCTGCTATTGGACTTGATTATGACACTCTTAAACAGAGAAAAGGCTATGCTGTCATTGAAGATGACACAGTTGTTCATGAGGAAGTGCCTCACATTTTGAAAAAGACTGAAAATCCAATTTTTAAGGAACCAACATTTGAAATTGATGAGGATGCCTTACTCATCAAACAAATGTTGAATGATGAGGATGAGGCACAATCAAATGAACAACAAGCATCTTCCAAGAGTGAGAGTGTCAAGTCAAAAGCCAAGGAGCCAGTAGTTGATAGGCCAAGACCTAAGAAGTTTGTTTCAGCTGGAAAGAGTGAATTAGAAAAGAAAGTGACTAAGAAGAAACAGAACAGAAATGGCAAGTTATGGATTAACAAGGATAACAACTATGCTTATATGCCTAATGCCCCTAGGAAAACTTGTCAGAACTGTTTCAGTACCAATCATTTAACTCATGCATGCAAGAAACCTACTGGTAGTGTATCTAAACCTTTCTATGATTGTTCTGTGCCTCTAAGACATAGAGATGCACCATTTTGTGTTAAATTTGACTGTATGCCATGCAATATGAATGTTATGACTAGTTATTTCAATCTGAGAAGGCAATTCATTGATGGTTGTATCAGTCACAATTCTCACACACACTACACCAGGTCAAAGTCTTCGAGTCCTCCTAAAGCTAGGAAGGTACCTCTGTCACCTAAGTCTGAAATCTCAGGTTCCAAGACTTCTAATAGTGAAAAGAAGACTAATGCCAAGAAAGTTGACAAGCATGTTGTTTATGATAAAACTGTTTCTAAGTCACATGGACCCAAACTTGTTTGGGTACCAAAGGAAAAGTAATACCTTTGTGTTTGCAGGGCAAAGAAAGTGAAAAGAAGGTCATGTGGATTTTGGACAGTGGATGCTCAAATCATATGACTGGTGATATGGCCCTGCTATCACAGTATGAGGAAAAGGCTGGCCCAATGGTTGCTTTTGGAGATGACAGCATGGGTAACACATTGGGATATGGCAAGTTGAAAGTTGGTAATGTCATCATTGAAGATGTAGCACTAGTCAAGGGGCTCAAGCATAATCTGCTAAGTGTTGGTTAGTTTACTGATAGGGGATTCAAGGTGGATTTTGACAAAGATGAATGTTTGATCACCCACAAGAAGACTGGTGATTTTGCTCTATCTGGAGTAAGAAAGGGAAGCCTGTTTGTAGCCAATATGGACTCTGCAAACAAGGACAAAATTTGTTGCTTTTACTCAAAAGCATCAAATGAAGATTGTTGGCTGTGGCACAAGAAACTATCACACCTGAACTTCAAAGCCATTAATTCTCTAGTCAAAAGAGAGTTAGTGAGAGGCATGCCCACACTTGAATTCTGTCAAGGAGGAGTGTGTGAGGCTTGTCAAAAAAGAAAAATGAAAAGATCAAGCCACAAGTCAAAGACAGTGACATCAATAACCAAGCCTCTACAACTCATTCACATGGATTTGTTTGGGCCTATCAATATTATGTCACTAGGAAGAAAGAAGTATGCCTTGGTGATGGTTGATGACTTTACAAGGTATACATGGGTGGAATTTCTAGCATCAAAAGATGAGGCTCCACAAGTAATCATTGAGCACATAAAAAAAGTTGACAAGGAAGCAAAGGCCAATAATGCAAGTGTGACTGCATTAAGAAGTGACAATGGAACAGAGTTCAGAAATGCCATACTTGAAGCATTCTGTAAAGAGAATGGCATTTCTCAGCAATTCTCAGCTCTAAGGACTCCACAACAAAATGGAGTTGTTGAGAGGAAGAATATAACTCTAGTTGAGGCTGCTAGAACAATGTTACTTGATGCAAAAATGCCTACATGTTTTTGGGCTGAGGTTGTGAGCACTGCATGCTATATCCAGAATAGAACCCTCATCAACAAAAACACTGGAAAGACACCTTATAACTTGATGACTGGAAAGAAGCCAACTCTAAAGTATGTTCATACTTTTGGAAGCAAATGCTTTGTATTGAAGGATAATTCTAAATATGTTGGAAAATTTGATGCAAAAGCATTTGAAGGAATTTTTCTTGGCTACTCTATGGAAAGAATTGCATACAAGGTTTATGTCATCAGTCAAAAGAAAGTTATGGAAAGCACAGATGTGACATTTGATGACAGCAAACTACCTGGACTAGAAGAAGCCAATGATGAAGATAAAGATCCATTGAAGTTTGATAATCTAGATGATTCTGATGAAGAGACTGAAACTGAAGTTCAAACTCGAGTTCAACAAACTCAAGTGAATGATGATACAAGAGAAGAATTTGTGCCAATCGATAGTAAAGAAACAAGCATCCAAGACACACCTGTGAGTAGTGGCAACTTCACAGGGGGAGGAAATGAGAATGACCATGATGTGGATGATGAAGCAACATCAAGAATGAGAAATCAGGCTGAGCACTCAAGGAAATGGGATAGATCACACACTGCAGAGCAAATCATTGGAGATCCTAATGCAGGAGTAAGGACTAGGAGAGCAACTCAGAATGAGTGCCTCTATGGTTGTTTTCTATCACAAGTTGAGCCTAAGAGACTTGATGATGCACTGTTGGATCCAGATTGGATTATTGCTATGCAAGAGGAGCTGAATCAATTTGAAAGGAACAAAGTATGGGAACTTGTGCCTGCACCAAAGAACAGAACCATTGTTGGAACAAAATGGGTTCTAAAGAATAAGATGGATGAAGATGGTGTAATTATAAGGAACAAAGCAAGGTTGGTTGCAAAAGGATACTCTCAACAGAAAGGCATTGATTATGATGAGACATTTGCTCCTATTGCTAGATTGGAAGCCATCAGAATATTCTTGGCATTTGCTGCTCATTCAAACTTTAAAGTATATCAAATGGATGTCAAAAGTGCATTTCTGAATGGAGAGTTGGAAGAAGAAGTTTATGTGCAACAACCACCTAGTTTTGAGGATCCACACTTCCCAGAATTTGTCTACAGATTGATTAAGGCATTGTATAGACTTAAGCAGGCTCCAAGAGCATGGTATGATACTTTATCACAATTTCTTCTTGAGAATCAATTCACTAGAGGAACACTGGACAAGACATTGTTTTACAAGAAGCATGGTGATGATCTTATCTTAGTTCAGATCTATGTGGATGATATCATTTTTGGTTCTACAAATGAGAAGCTGTGTGAGAAATTTTCTAAACTCATGCAGAGCAGATATGAGATGAGTATGATGGGAGAGTTGACATTCTTTCTTGGGTTGCAAGTCAGTCAAAGGAAGGATGGTATCTTTATCAGTCAGACCAAGTATATCAAGGATTTATTAAAGAAGTTTGACTTGGAAGATTGCTCACCTGCAAAGACACCCATGGCCACTGCCACTAAATTGGATGAAGATGCTAAAGGCAAGAAGGTAGATATCTCAGTCTACAGAGGCATGGTTGGTTCTCTACTCTATCTCACTGCAAGTAGGCCAGACATCATGTTTGCTACATGCTTGTGTGCAAGGTTTCAATCAAATCCAAAAGAATCACATTTGGTTGCTATAAAAAGGATATTTAGATATCTGAAGGGCACTCCAAACTTGGGACTATGGTATCCTAAGGACACAGGGTTCAATCTGGTTGGTTATTCTGATGCTGATTATGCTGGATGCAGAGTAGATAGAAAAAGCACCTCATGTAGCTGCCAGTTTCTTGGACAAAGGTTAGTCTCTTGGTATAGCAAGAAACAATAATCTGTGTCAACTTCTACAGCTGAGGCTGAATACATAGCTGCTGGAAGTTGCTGTGCTCAAGTGCTTTGGATTAGAAATCAACTTAGAGATTATGGACTTGTGTTGGAAAGAATTCCAATCATGTGTGACAACACAAGTGCAATCTCTATAGTTGCCAATCCTGTCAATCATTCTAGAACAAAGCACATTGACATCAGATATCATTTCATTAGAGAACATGCAACTAATGGAACCATTGAGTTGCATTATGTCTCTACAGATAAACAACTAGCTGACATATTCACTAAGCCACTAGATGAAGCCACCTTCACAAGGTTGGTTAGTGAGATTGGAATGCTGAATTCTTCAGATTCTGGCTAAGTGAATATATCATCTAGATTGTTGCAGCAGTAAACACTTACTTTATCTAAATTTTCAATATTTTTGGAGTAAGTGTTGGCTGAAATATGATTTATAAATATTTCAAATCTGTTGCATATGTTGGAAAATCATATTTTTGCTAACTTGGAATTTCTATGAAATTTTGAGAAAATCACTATTTAATTTGCTAGAATATTCTTCAATGAATATGGCTGGTCAATTTTAAAAGATAGTGAAAATCAATTTTTATGAGTGATCGGTATAGTTCGATAAGTCAAACTTCTCGAATGATTCACTATTCTTGACTTCTCGAATATGGTAATTGAGTTCTCGAATAACTGAGTTCTCGAACACTATATTTGAGTTCTCGAATCATTTGAAAAGGCTGAATTCTCGCTGAATTTAAACCGATTTTGGACTTTTGTCTAAAAGTTTAATTCACTCATAAAAACACATTTTATTTAATTTAGAATTATTTCTGAGTTAGATAACTTCCAGCTGTGAGTTACTATCTGCTTGAGTTATCGATTAAGCCTTTCTTGACTTCTCGAATAGTTGTTTTCTACTTCTCGAATGCCTGACTTGTCGATACAAAACATACTTCTAATCGACAATTCAAGTACTTCATACTTATACAATTCTACATCTATTCGATTCATTTCATTCGATTTCTCAAGCATCTACACTCTCTAAACCTATGAAACTCTAACTGCGAAAAGCCAAATTTCTTCTTCAACCTTCAATTTCTTTCTTCTCCTCCATACAAATGGCAACAGTAAAGTTCAACACCAATTTCATTGCCCTAACTAGTGATGTGAAAGCACCCAATGCCAATTTCAAGTGCTTTGTGAAATGGATGGCTGAGTCATACATCAAGGATGCACTCTCTGCCAACCCAACTCTATATCTAGATATCCTGGAACAGTTTTGGGGCACTGCTACTGTGGAGGTTGTAGCCCTGGAAAATGCAATCACTTCATATATCATCTACTGCAAGATTCAGGATCAGGAAATCACTATCACTATTGCAGACATGAATCAAGCACTGGGCCTACAACAAGAGTCATTTGACAGACTGGCCACGAATGCAGAGTTAGAGGAATTCTTTGAGTTCATCAACTACTCAGATGGGATCAATCTTGGCAAGCTAAACAGAAAGAATCTGAGAAAGGAGTGGAGCTATGTGTTTGCAACTCTTCTTCAAGTCTTCACTGCCGGGAAATCAAGCTTTGATCAAATTAGTGCACCTGTGCAGCAAATTGGCTATGCATTGGCCTATGGAAAGAAGATAGATGTTGGCCAAATCATCCTACAAGAACTATATGGGAGACTTGGTAAGAACACAACCAAGAGAGGTACTGATATTTTCTTCCCTCGCTTTATTCAATCTGTACTTAATTTTAAAAATGCTCAATTGATTGAATTGCCTGGGATAGATAAAAATAGAATAGGCTATCCTAAATCCATGACTAAACTCATTTTTGGTAATTTGGAGACTAGGAATGATGTGGATGTAAGACTTAACATAACTCCCCATATGGAGAGTTTGTTTAGAACTTACCCCCACAACATGCCAACATTTGATGCAAAATCTCAGTTAGCTAAGCCCAAGCAAGTAGAACAAAATGCTAACCCAGGGCTAGCTAACCAACCCTCTCAACCAAACACTCTACCAATTACTGAACCAACTGCATCATCCTCTCAAAAGGGTGATGTTAGTAAAAAGAATAGAAAGGAAGTAATGTCTGCACCCTTGAATATCTTATCTGAAGCAGCATTAGCTGTTGAACTAGGTCTAGAAAGTGAGGAACCTGAGTCACCCTTACTAAAGCCAAATAAGAAGAAAACTAAGACCACCTCTTCAGTCACACAAATGGCTGAAGTTGTAAAATCAGGGGCACACAGCTCACTAGGTGTACCCTCTCAACAGGGTGCACCTATAGAATCAAGCATCCTCCCCAATGCACATTCTTGTACTGAGTCAGCACATGGGAGTGATAAGGTTGGCACAACATTGAGTGGAGAGCACATCACACTTGAAACTCTCTCTATTTCTCAGGGGGAGTTGCCAAAATCTACTCTACAACACACTTCTCTTCCAGAATCTTTCATAAATATTTCTTTGGAGCCTGCAACTCAGGTAACTGAGATGCAAGGCATTGATCATCAAGAATTCCTTTCTTTTGATGAGCCAATGATTTCAAGTGACTTAGTGCATGACACTTTGCTCACCACCCAGGACCCACATTTAGATGGTGAGGGAATGCATGCTGGGGCATCTCCTAATGACACCATCACAAACACAGAGGTTCCACTAGTTTTAACTAGAGACTCTGTGGATGTGTCAAATGCTGGTGTAACTCATCCCACTTCTGTGGAGACACCAGTAGTAGAGTCTTTCCATCCGGTTACAGAAGTTGCATCTGTAACTGAGGAGTCTAGCTTGCCTAGCTCTAGCTCTAACTTGGCTCAGGCCACCCTGTCAGAATGGCTGAGACCTGTGTAACATGATAGTGTCTTGGGATCATCAACTGTTCCACCACTATTGACAGATGAAGCACTTCACTGCTTAAATGTGGAACAGCTTGATGAGATCTCTAAAATAGCTCAACATCTCCTCACAGCCAATCTACCAAATGCTGACTATGAAGCCATCTTGCTCTGTCATAAAGAAGATGTTGAAAGACAACAAGAAAAGATAGCAGATGAGGCTGAGAGAGATGGGAATGTAGATGCATGGATGAGCACTACAAAGGATTGCACCCTGGCTGAGGCTCTGCAATACTTGAGAGAAGAATATGTGACTGCTCTTGGCTCAAATGCTAAAACTCTCTCACCTACTAAAGTCTATGAAGCCATGAATGAGGTCCACAAGGGAAGTCTAAAGGCCCTTCACTATTTTTGGAAAGGGATGAAAAATGAACTAGCCAATATCTGCAGAGATACATCCAAAGAAGTGAGTGAACTAAAGTAAATTCATCAAAGACTTCCCTCCTCTAGCATCCACACTCAGAGAGATAAGAGAATGCAAGAAGACCTGCACTTTTGTGGACCATGAGCTACCCACCTTGAAGGATAGTCTCTCAAAGCTCACAAGTGAAATGGCCACTCTCTCCAATCAAACTCAGGATGCCAATGCCCTTCTGAAAGTTATGTGGCAGAATCAATATGGAGATATGGTCATTTCTGAGGTACCTATGCACAACATGAGTAAATATGAAGTGGAAAGGCTCCAGAAACAATCACTCTCATCTTTCAGAGCTGAACACCTCCATCACTCACTGGAGAAGTTGGAAAAGGAAGTGTCTGCACAACAAGCCTTCAATGCTGACCTAAAAGAATCTGTCCATCTGCTGAATGAACAGTTGAACATTCAAGCAACTGCACATGCTAATGTTCTTCTCACTCAACAACAGATGCTGACTGCTATGATGAAGCATATGGGCCTCCCTCTACTTGAAGAATCTTCAACTCCAAAGGCTCCTACTACAGCCTCTGTGCCTGACAACAAGCCTAAGGGGGAGAAGAGGACATCAAGGAACTCAAAATCTAAGGGGGGCCTCAGACTAAGGGGGAGAAACCTAAGGAGAAGGGCATACAGTTAAATGAGGGTGGTTATCAAAGAGCCTCAAAATCTATAACCAATGTGCCAGGAAAAGGTAAAACAAAGGTTGATGAGCCCCCATCTCTGTCTGAGAAACCTAAGCCAGCATCCAAGGATGACAAGCTGAAGAAAGTGGCTGTAGATGAAGTTGCCAAGGAAGAATATGAATTTGACATCCCTGACATTGCTAAACAATCTCTTCAAGCTGAACCCTCAGAATTCAAATATGTGCTTACTCAAAGAGTATGTCAAGAAACTGCAAACTCCAAACTATACCATGACATAGCCTTTCTGAAGCATTTACAAGAGTTAAGGAAAAGAGCCAACTTCCACTACTTTGACTACATCAAGCTTCTTGTGCAAGATGTGTTTCTAGTCACTGTAATGAGAAGAGAAATTGTGCAAACCAATCCCCATGCCATCATTCTTTCTAATGAAAGAGAAGTCTTAGTTCACACTGCCAAGAACCTTTTTCACATCCACATTGAAGCCTTTCAAATTCTATCAAGCTCTGAACTTGGAACAATCATCAAGAAGATAGAAAGGAATAACTCACCAGACAATGATATGCTCAAGGAGATTCTCACCAAGTGCATGAAATCTCAACTGCCTCAAGTGATTCCTCAGCCTCATTGTATTCTATATGAAAAGGGTCAAGACATTGTTGCATTCAGATTTAGTCAACATCTAAAGGCAAACAACATGTCCACCATAAAGTTTCTGGCTGGGGTTCTACATTCAAGGAGTGGAAAATCTAAATCTGAAAAGGAGGCTCTTGACATCCTGGTGAAGTTCATCAATTCTCAATCTGACATCAAGCCTATTGCTCAAGGTGGAAAGTCAAATCAAGACAAGGATGATCATGATAAAAGTGGAAGCAGGGGTGGAGATCAAGGGAGATATAAGGGCAGTGATGACAAGAAGAAAAGGGATGATAAAAGCAGAAAGAAGAATGATGACAAGGGTGGAGAAAAGGTCTATGAAAAGAGGAGTAAAAAACAGCAAGCCATGAACATTACTAATGACACTCCTACCACAACACAAGGCTCAATGTCTAGGGTGGATGTCACTAGTAATGATTCATCAAAATCTACATCTCTGGCCTCTGCAAGTGTTTTACTACCTCAAGAAGAGAAAGGGATTCAAGTCAAGAAACCATATGTATGTTTCAAAAAGCAAACTGCTAATGGAACACTACTATGGTCAGCCAACAAAGGTCAGAAGTTTCTGCCAAACAATCGAGTGAAAAAGTTTAAACTCAAGCATGCTGCTAGGAGAGTAAAGCCATCCAGGTCAAGGGCCCTAACAATCTATCCAGGCTTAAAACTCCAACCATTAGATGAAGACTTTGATGAAGACCAATTGCAATATCTAAGAGCTCAAAGAATCTACTATGCTGCCATTATGAATAACTACATTGAGATTAAATATACTGATGGAAGGGAGAAGAAATTCAAACAAGGACAGTGTCAAAATTGGGGCAAGCTATATGAAATAGAAAGAATCATTGCATTATTGGATTCTGAAGACAAAGTGGAGAAAGTGTGGAAGCTGGAGTTGATTGATTTTGTAAAGATGAAGAGAGACTATGCTGAGAAGATAAGAAAGGGGTGCTTTGAGAAATGGCTAGAAAGGGAGAAGGAGATTGATAGGCTGGAAGTTGAAGCAGATAAGCTAAGGGCCAAGGGATTGTGTAGAGTTCAGTTTGATCCCTATATGGTGAAGTATAGGAGGAGAAATGGAGACAATGTCAATATCAGAATGAATCTACTCAGTCACTATCCTGCCAACATTCTAAAGCCAGTACTTGAAGATTTCAAAAACTCTATTCTACTCGAAGAACTGGATGCTATGGCAGAAATCATAAGAGCTATGGATGAGAATGCAAGGAGGGAGAAGGAAAGAAAATAGAAAGCATATGATGATTTACAGGCCAAGGCAATGGAGATGGAATCAAATGAGAATGGCTAGTATTTCATCATACTATAAGATTATTTATCTTGTAACTTCATTCACGTGCTCAATCAATCTACATACCTGTACTTTTAAAGTTTTATCTTTATGTATGTTAGGCTTGTTATCAGACATGAAATTGTGACTAAGGGTCTTACTCACAATTTGGGGGAGATTGTTAGTCACAGAGGCATGCCTGTATACATCTAACAACAATTCTAATTGTTTGTAATGTTTTGCATTACTTACATGACCTCTTAACTGAGGGAACCTCTAGTTGTAGAGTTTCTGTTTGTATTGTACTTGTAGTAGGCATCAAATCCTAGTTGTGTAACTGTACTTATAGAGTCTAGAATAATGCTTGAAAGAAGTTCCAAGGTTCATGCCTCAAGCAAGAAGATAAAGACTGTCAAATAATCACAGTTGGGATTTGAAGAAATGAAGAATTTGCCTAAGTACCAATTCGAGAAGTATATTTGTCTATTCGAGAAGTCCAGCATTCGAGAAGTCAGGGATTCGATATCTCAAGACACTATTCGATATCTCTGTATATACTGTTCGATATCTCAGAGATTCGATATGTCTATGTACTCTATTCGAGAACTCAGGAAGTCAACAAGTCAAAGTAGTATTCGAGTTCTCAAGGAGTCAACAAGTCAAAGTTCCATTCGATATCTCAAGGACTCAGAAAGCTATTCGATATCTCGAGGATTCGATAAGTCAAATGTTCTATTCGACAACTCAAGGAATCCTGATGGAAAAGAGCTATTCAAGAAGTGGTTCGATATGTCAATATAACAGTGTTCGAGAACTCAGAGTTATCGATCAAGTCAATTCCAGTTCTCGAATCACTTACTTAGTCACTTCTCGAATACATTCTTGGAGACAAAATACTGAAGAAATTGTACAAGTCAGAAACCTGCAACAAGCCAATGCACTTTATGGACCACAATCTGTAACGTGCTCTGGAAAGCCTACAAGGAAGCTTGGAGAGATATAGAAGAGACAAGGGGCTAAAGAAGTGGATCTGAACATGCTTTGCAAAGTCAAATCTGTAACCGTTTGGACACTTACTCAAAAAGGATAGACAGACTAGAAAGTAATTTGTTCAGCTACCTTATTTGTAGTAAGTAGGGTGTATCCATGTTCTATAAGGATACAACCTCACTTCCTTAGTCATTTGAACTTAGTAACTTTGTGAGTCAAGTTTTTCATACACTGTAAGCTGTATCTCTCTGAGAAAAACGAAGCTGAGAATACTATCATTTATATTCACAGATTGTAGCAACCTTTATCTAATAATACATTAGATTAAAGTGATATTGTGTTTTGTGTTATTCTTTATCCGCACCTTCAATCTTGCACACACAAACACTCTTGCTACATAGACTCGAAGAAGAAAAGTTCAAGAATCCATTCACCCCCCCTCTGTATTCTTTTATCGTATTCAATACTCAACAGAAAACTTTCAATGTTTCGGCTTTAATATAATAGTATAGATATTCTCTAGGGATAAGTTCAAAACTACCCATGTTAACTATTGGGCTTTTAAAAATATAACAGTCCAACTTTCTAAAATTCTATCGGAACCATCCATACTTTTCTTAATTTCAAAAATACGTTTTGTAACCTTTGCAACCTCATTTGCAATTTCAGGGCGGCGCCAGCCGTGTGAGTTGCAAATGAGGTTGCAAAAGTTGCAACTGAAAACTGAAAACTGAAAATTGCAAATGAGGTTGCAACTGAAAACTGGAAGTTGCAAATGAGGTTGCAACTGAAAACTGGAAGTTGCAAATGAGGTTGCAAAAGTTGCAACTGAAAACTGGAAGTTGCAAATGAGGTTGCAAATGAAAACTGGAAGTTCCAAATGAGGTTGCAAAAGTTGCAACTGAAAACTGGAAATTCGTCTGCTCCCCTATATAGCATCGAAGTTGCATACTAGATTGCATATGAGGTTGCTATTTATGCAACCGAAAACTGGAAACTGGAAGTTGCATTTTACAGTATAAATATATATATATTTCAAAAAACTGGTCGAAAATGACAACTGAAAACTCACACGGCTAGCGCCGCCCTGAAGTTACAAATGAGGTTGCAAATGTTAAAAACTGAAAACTGAAAATTGGAACTTGCAATCGGAAATTCGTCCACTCCCCTATATAAACCTCATATGCAACCTAATATGCAACTGAAAACTGGAACTTGCAATCGGAAATTCGTCAATTTCCCCTATATAGCATCGAAGTTACGCAACCTCATATGCAACCGAAAACTAAAAACTGAATTACAGTTTTCAATTGTCATTTTCGACCAGTTTTTTGAAATATATATATATATATATATATATATTAGAAAACTGGTCAAAAATGACAACTGAAAACTCACACGACTGGCGCCGCCCTGAAGTTACAAATGAGGTTGCAAAGGTTGCAAACCATATTTTTTATAGAAGGTGGTATTTTTAAAAAAATTAGAAGTTAAAAACAAAGATGGTAGTATATTTAGAAAACTGGAAGTACACATTTGAAACCCCATTTTAAAGATAGTAAAAATGTAAAAGAAAGTTAAAAACAAACTCCCTCCGTCCCCCTCATTTGTTTACGTTGGAGGGGGACACGGAGACCAAGACAATGCATAAAAAATGAAAAAGTTAGATGAAAAGTGGGTAAAGTGGTGGGACCTATCAATATTTAATAATAGATTTGAGATAGTATAGGAAAGAAGTGGGTGTAATAGTATTTTTTATTATTAAATATGAGATAGTGGGGGAAAATAGTGGGTGTAATAATGAGAAAACTTACTATTTATGGTAATGTAAAGAAATAAGAAGGACATCCCAAAATGGTAACCGTAAAGAAATGAGAGGGACGGAGGGAGTAAATATTTTTATAAATATCCCTATTCTCTATATTTTTTCTAAAAAATAATCCATTTCCACTTTTTAAAAGAATGGTCACAAAAAGCAAGAAACACTTTTTTGCAAATTTTATATTTATTATATGATATAGTCAACTTGGATTACAAGATTAATGAATTTGATCAAAAAAATTAAAATAAATTCGTAAGTTACATTATATAGGTTAAATTATTTCGATTGACATTTTTATCTAACATATACACGATTAAATTGACTCAATTTCATTTGCTATAGGTCTATTTGGGTTCTTTGTGTTTGGGAGTTATTATTTTGTTAGATTATTTAGTGGGAGAAAAACGTTATCCAAGTGATTCTTACTTATATAGCGACAACTTACATAGCGTTAAAAAATGTTAGGCAAGACCTGAAAAAAAAATGTTATTCAAAAAGTGTAAATTTGTAGAGTGAACTGTGTGCTTCAGCTCATCTTTATTATCAATATAACGGAACATATTCTTCCGAAATAATATATTTTGTATGCTTTTATCATATATTTTAAAATATCATTCTTGGTATTTACTTGTGAAATGAAACTTATTTTTAATAGTTTTGTTGCTATAATGAGTATCCAAAATGAGTATCTATCTTTTGGAAATCTATTAGATATTAAACGGATCACTCTTAAAGTATCTATCAATATAACATAAGCCAGATTTTGTCACATTCAACAAAAAGTAATCAATCCATGAAATCATGTTGTAGCAGGTTTACAAAACAAGCAAAATAGGTAAATCATGACTACTTTTTTTACTTTAGCTTTTTGCAATTCTAACTAGGATGGTTCCCATAGGTGAATCATGACTACTTTTTTTACTTTAGCTTTTTGCAATTCTGACTAGGATTATAATGATCTAGAATTTTCGCGATATTTAAATGTTTATTTAATTATTAAATGTGGAAGTTATGTGAAATATATGAAAAGTACATTTTTGTGAAGTTAAATTATGGGTGAAAATGATTTTTGTGATTATATGATGTTTGGTATATGTCGTATATGCTCGTGAAATTTTATTTGCATTTATAGAGCATTAAAAGTATTTTTAAAGTGCATATTTAATATTTTAAAATTCATATAAAATCATTGGAATTGATTTTTATTATGGAATCTTTTACATTATCATCTTCATGATATTGTTAAGTTATAAAAATTAGAGTGAATATTTAATTGTGTAATTTGGTATTTTAAAATGATTTAAAAAGCATTATTTCTATTAAAGAGTCTTTATTTCGAAAATTCGTATAAAATTTATTTTTGATCCAAATATTATTTTAAAAATATGGGGATGCTTCTAAATTCATGAACTTTAATTTAAAATTTTTTATAAAATATTTTCTCCCCATTTCCTATTTTAACTCGATTTTTAAATTGATTAAAAGGATGAATTTTCAGGAAAGTAGATAGCAATTAGTAAATGTCATTGTTTCCCCTGTGCATTATTCAAGAGGCGACAGCCTCTCTTCTTTTCTTCCTCACTTCTCTCGACTGTTCTTTCTGTTCTCTATCATCTTTCTCCTCTCGATACGAAGGACGTAGGCCCTAGCAATAAAGGGAAAGCGAAGGTTGAGTTCAAGTAGGCTGAGCTGTTAAGCTGTTGCATTCTACCGGAGGTAAGTAACTCTGTCTTTACTTGCAGTTATTTTCATAAAGTGATATACCCTGTTGATTCAAGCATGCCTATCTTATACCATGTTGCTCATAAATCTTGCTAATTAGCCATTGTATTCGTATAACCAGAAAACTAAGATCAACAGTTTTCTAACCAAGAAGTTCTAAAGTAACCTGATTCTTTTTAATTGCTTCTTGACCATATATGCCATACTGCTTTCTAGAGTCAAACTAAATTGGCTGACGGATAAACCACCATTCTAGTTAACTTATGTCCGTTATCAGCTGAACCTATGTTCACCCTAAAATTTATAAAATTCTTTATGATCTAGCTGTTGATTCAGAAACTTAAATTACCTTTGATCTTATTCTTAAAACTTGAATTCTGATCAATTGCCTCGATGCCTTGAGTCTATATCTTCTTGATCCAGACTTGTATTTTCGATCCTTAAATATTTGGAAACCTAGTCAAACCCTTTGACTTTCATCATTGCAAATCAAAATGAGTTGTTTTCTTAAAACTACCTTGAAGTTACCTAGACTGGGCTGATCTGTTATCAGAGAGTCGAAAGTACTTCGAGGTAAGGATTTTGGAAAGGTTAAGAGTCGAAATCTTTCATGAAGATAAATTAAGTTTTATAAATTGGAATGATTTTAAAATGAAAGGTTTTATAATTTATAATAGGAACTCCGTCTAAATGGTTTTCACGGATTCCTGGCGATTGGAGAGACGGATTAACGGGTAATGCCGGTACCGTCAATTGTTGAGGTGTATTATTGTGTAGTTCTGGTCTGTCCAGTTCGACACTTTATAGGTCAATGTGTTGCCTCTTGGGAACCCAATCTATCCTAATGAAAGGAATTGATGTCCAGAGGGACTTTGTGTCCGGTATGGGGACTTTATGGGCTGATCACCCGTATTGTCTGTTAAGGTGAAATAAAACTCCAATCAGTTTTTTTAAATTTACGAATTCTTTATTTAATTAGAAAATGGAATTGGTTTACCTTTGGAAATATCTTTTGTTTCACATAGCCTTGAAGAATATATATTGATATCTTGTTATCGGTAAACGTTATGTCAAATGCCATATCAGGACTTTGCTATCACTATCGGACCACCATGCTATACTTTGATTTACTGTCATCCTTCGAAATATTATATCATGTTGTTCAATTGAGATCTTAGTTACTTAGCTGAGCGTTGGCTCACTATTATTCTTGTCTAACCCCTTTTGACAATATCGTGAGTATCATGGCTCGTGTTAGGCATACCGCAAGGAAGCGCGTTGTGTGGAACCCCGTGGTGTTCCAGTTTCAGATAGCTCCCGAGGTAGATGCAATAACAGCTCAGTGGGGAAATCCTTAGATAGATGTGAGATCTGGCAGTAGTGTTTTGAGAACTTGGGTTGTAATAATAATAATATTTGAATTCAGGTGTGTAATAATAATAACTTAGTTAAATGATGGCTTGCTTGTTTCATACCATTACCTGTGATGGATCTTGGTTAGTTTGAAGGAGCCAGTCAGCATGTTATATTTATATTGTTATATTCAGGTTGTATGCATCTAGATGTGTTTCAGTGACCCTCCGATCTGGGCCCCTAGTCGGGAGGGCGTCACAAGGATGGTTCCCATCTGAAACCATTTCTGGAGGGACTACTATGCATCTTCGAGAAGAGTAAGCAATTTTATGATATAATACCTAGTCAACTGTCATAAATGGTAATATAGTTCTCATCCATCATGAATAGTTTTTGATGTTTTCATACGTTTTTAATGATTTTTCGACCGTTCAAAAAGCTTGTATTGGCGAAACACTAGTAAATAAAAGATTATTTAAACTACTTGGCTCCAATCAAAATAACAAACTTTATCTTACCTAGCTTTTAGTTATGATCTAAAAGGAGGATTCGGAAATGATCTTTGATAAAATTTTTGAAATTTTCATGTACATTGTTAGAATATAATATAAGATTCTGGTAAGGCCTCCCTCTAAACCTTAAGGTATTAGAGGGAGGACCTTAAGGTATTAGAGGGAGGCCTTACCAGGATCTTATATTATATTCTAACAATCGTATCTATATATAATTAAAAAACACAAACTCTATTGTAATATAGGTATTAATTATTATATCCATCGTTAAAGCTTAAGTTTTTTTTTGCATCAACTGATACATTTACATATGTGTGTATGTTAAAATATAATATAAGATCCTGGTAAGGTCTCGTAAAGATGAGATAACCCTCTTAAATTGATCAGTTATGTCAAGCTTATTGGGGTCGAAGAGCAGCAGGATGATGTCGCATTTCGAAGCAAACCATGGAATGGCATTTATGAAATTAATCCATCGTTCCCCTGGAGTATCCACAATTGAAAAACTTTCCAGCAGATCATGGGGCATTTGGTAACACTCGAACTTGGACAAAAACCCTGCTCCGAAAGTGGTCAAACCACTAAATGGCAGATCAGAATGAACAACTGCACTATTCCCAAGTATGCTCCTATCATCGGGCCCAAACATAATAACAACATACCGATCAGTTGGCTCAGGCCCTATTTGGGCTCCTGGATATCTGCAATTAAGGAAATCCCTTATGAATGTTGTTTTACCCGTCGAGGACGGACCCAAAAGCAATACCATGGGTTTGGCCTCGAACTCGCTGTGTCTCATATAGGGCAAAACAAAATCATTAAACCCATAAGAAATCTCAATTGGCTTCAGCTTTTCTTCATAAAATTTCTTTAACACATCCGTTAAAGAAGTAACAGGCAAAGAGGCAGCAAAATACCAACTAAGCGAAGGAATGGGGGCATGCTTCTTCTTCTGAAATTTAGCTAATCATTAATCAATCACAAACAAAACACACACATATACACATATTTGCATGAAGATGAAATAAGTTATCCATTTCAATAAAATTGTAGAAAGTTTTTTTTATGAAAAAATCATTTAAATATAAAATAAATATTAAAATATTATACGTAAACTTTTGAGTGAAACGGTAAATAAAATCAAAGAAATCTTAAAAAGATGAATATAATATACATGTTTATAAAGAAAATTGTACCTTACACAAATTGTTGAGTTCTGAAAAATAACTAATAATTACTATTTGTAATGTTAGATTTCAAGATTGTTAAACCAATTATTTCACTCTTTTCGGAATAAAGCTTAAATTTTTTTCCAAAAATACCACATACAACGTACTTATATTTCGGTTAAATTATTCACCATCAACATTAATTTTTGGAAAAAAAATGTATCAACGATAATTATAAAAGTAAGTTACATGTTGGATCTGATTACGAAATTAATTGAGCCACTCATGATTTTGTAAATTTATATTTTTATTAACTCTATCTCCGATCTTGGTCATATGATATTAAATTTAAATATTACCCGTCACATAAGTTATTAACTAGTATATAAATATCCTAATAGTTAATATATAATTTTTTGGATCGTATTAAGTTCTTTGTGAATAATTTTGGTCAAATAATCTTGCTTGCTAAATTTATAATCGAAGTTGAATACTTGAATTTATGATTCAACATTATTATTCCAACACGAACATGATTTCGTTTTTCCATTTTTGAAATTTTCTTTTTAACTTAACAGAAATTCGATCTCGAAATTATCATTAATAAGTGTAACAATTAAATATTGTACAATAATTTTTTATGACCTTGCCTCAATCTCATACTTATCTGTTGTTTCATTTGAGAATGATGTTATTTTATTTATTTGGCTATTAAATTTAGGTTCTCAAGACACTTTTTTTCTCCAATAATAATTGTGACATTGATTTTGCCCGTAGGAATGATGTTACTCTACTTAAAAGTTAAATCCACATTACAAGTATTTTATCTATCACCTCTTTAATCGCTAAATAGTTGATTGTTCAAATTACGTTTGCGAGGCACCCGCTTCCATGAACTTATTACAATGCTCTAGTACCAGCATGATTGGTTAAAGCATCATCCACCTGTCCTCTAATACCGCAACTTTTTATTCTTTTTTACATTGAAAATAAAACGCAAATTGTTTTCTTAGTCACCTCATTACACCTCTAGACCTGGATCATCATTAATAATGAGTTTTCCTTCATAATCAGGGAAGACATTAAGGAGATATTTTCTCTTTCTGATAGTCCACAGATTGTGATACTGAATCACTTTTACTACTAGATAGTAGTTGGTTTATTATCTTCCCTTTCTCCCAGTACAAAAAATATCTCGATTATAAGGTTGGATCAAGGATGTCCACAAACTCGAACTTTGTTGCCATGGTCAAGTAAAAAGACTAAAAGATGTGCCTAGGCTACAAGCTTTTGCCAAGAAGTAAAAGACTAAGGAAGCGGAATTCCAACACTAGTACAAAATAGCGCTTTTACGTTGCCCTTTTTGATCTTATACGTCGATCAAATGGTGACGTATAGAGTATGGGTCTTTTACGTTGCTTAAAAAGACGACGTAAAAAGTTGAATATACGTTTCCTTAATAACCAACGTAAAAAACCAAAATGCCAACGTATATGAGTCGATATAAGCGACGTATAAAAACAAAAAAGGCGACGTATATAGATTATGTTTTATACGTCGCCCATACAAAAACCAACGTATATTGTAAAAAAAAATTAAAAAATAATATTTATTCTATTTCTCTATACCCATTCCCATAAACCTGCTGAACAATGTAAAAATCTACTATAACAAAATTTCGTACAACCAAAAACCATATCTCCAAGAAATAATACTCAAGAATCAACTTCAACAAGAAGGTATTTCGTATTTATTTATCTATCCATCTCTCTTCATGCAATATCTATAAAACCTGACATTATTATATTCATCTAACTCTCCCACTGATTCCATGATCATGATCCTAGATCTTCATCTGCAAACTCCTCAGCCTTGTGAACCATGCATTCAATCTCGTCTTGACTCAGACGACCCTTGTCATTTGTGATTGTAATCTTTTCAGATTTACCCGTGGCTTTGTCTTCAGCCTTAACATTCAGAATACCATTGCCATCAACCTCAAACGTGACTTCAATTTGAGGAGTTCCCCTGCAACTGTAATCAAAGAGTGTTAAATATACAAAAATAAATTGTTTGTACAAAGCTAATTGGACAAGAATAAATAACATTTAGTGACAAGACACATACCTTGGTATAGGGGCTATTCCACTTAAATCAAACTTTCCGAGAAGTCTACAATCTTTTGTCAGACTCCTTTCACCTTCAAAGGCCTATTAGAACATTGAACATGGTATCAGAAAAAATACAAGCAAATACAAAACACTTATTGGTCGCAATCAGTAGTACGTGATGTTATGAAATGTGCATCAATGTAACAGGGCGCCTGGCTGAGGTGGTAATACTAAAAAAAGATAGTGTACCTGAATAGAAACAACTGTCTAGTATACATGGATATAGTGAAAAGCAATAATACTACTTATCCAATACAATGTTAGGCAACCGTCATGGAGATTTAGGCAGCCAAATTCTTACCAAACTTTCAACCAAACCTTCACCAACCATTCCATCACCAACCTCACCTACCACCTACTACATACTCCTATAAATACCCCTCTCCTCTTTCATTATCAAACACACCATAATTCTCTCTTCTTTCTCTATAGCTGCAGGGGAGCCGGTTTAGCCCGCTTTCAGGAAGTGTCGGGATAGAAGGTCCTCATGCCTAAACTATTCCTTAGGGTACTTGGGTTTGACTACAGCCATCGGAGGTGGTCCCGCTGCAGGGGTCTTTCTATCAGGTTATGTGGCACTGTCCGGGTTGGGAGAGGGAGAGAAGAAAAGGTTATCGGGAAATAGTGATAGGAGAGGTTTTGAGATAAACACTTCAGTGAGTTGGGGATATACATAATAGGTATTGTAGGGCTGAATTTTTGTATGAAATTCAAGGGGTCGGATACCCGGATATTGTAATCTCTTTTATCTAGTTTGAAGTTGTTGCTCTTGTGGATGTAGGCTGGGCCGAACCACGTTAAATATCTTGTCTCTTTTACTGTATTGTTGGTTTGTTGCTTCATTACTATCACGTATATTTGTGGGATCTAAGCACACATATTTACCAAATCGCTTCCGCATTCGCAGGGTGTGACAGCCCCAAATCCGGGGTCATGAATCCGAGATGTCACGGACCGATTTCCATTCAATATCAATATCTCTTGGGTCTCTTTATTTTTTTAATACTTATGTAATTGACCCCGCAATAATACACACACACACACACCAGTCATATGTTCAGAGAACAACATTCACCATAATAAAAGTTTAGAGTTGAGAGTTAAAATTGTTATTACAAACCAGGATCATACTTAAGTACATTGTTGAATAACACTTCGACATGAAGCGTTCCAACAATCAAAAGTTTATTACATTCTTACACACTTAATTATACATAAGTTCCCAGAACCCGTCTGCCTCTACGCTACCTCAGGAATTGATGCTAGCGCGTTCTCAGAAGGTCGCCTTCCCCCTACCCTCTTGCGGGGTGTTCTGCGTAGTATCGGCATACCTAGCTGTGTATACATCAGTAGCAAGAGTGAGCTATAGTAGCTCAGCAAGATAATTTCTATCTACTAACATCAAAGGAAAATAAACCATTATATATATATATATATAATAGACAAAAGCAAACTTCAGTTATTATGGAAGAATTTTATTTCCATTCAATATGTATATACACTTTCCAATTATCCTTGTACAAAAGAAATATATAGTATCATTCCATCAGTCTCGCTTCTAATATCATATAATATCAGTTTCTCTTCTTGAATGCTATAACAATCAATATACCATCTCAATGTACTTTTCTAGGATAATACGAAAACTTGAACAAATCTTTCATTATCATTTTCTCATTTCCTTCATATACAACGATTATATAATTTAATATAAAATCAGTTTCTCTTCATCTGTAACAGTAATTCCCTCTTTTCATATCATTTTTCTGTTTTCAGTTATAGAAATCTGAAAACCATTTTTCAATTCTTTCCTTTAAAGAAAACGTTGGGGATTTCCACTGTTGCCGAATACGTAAGGACGATGATCAGTCGCCCTCCGTACCCGTCCCTTTTACTACCGGTAGACGGAGGTAGGTTCTCCACCATCCCCCAGGAGGAAGGTTCACCACTACATCCTCCGATCCCTTGGCACTCTTGGGCCGGAATTAAATATTGGATGCTGGACTGTGCCACTACCACACAGCCTCTTACGCTTATTGTTGCAATCCCCCTTTTCAAATCATTATTCCATTCACATTTCCCTTCACATATATCATTTCCATTTCCATTTATCATCACCTTTAAAATATTTATGTCATAATACTTTGATTATGACTCAGACATCTCTTCTATATTTGATGAAATCAAATATGTTCTTGTATAGATAGAGTATTCCATTTATTTTAGAAGTATTAAATAATACTCAATAATATCTGTCACAACATTTAGAAAGAATATTTTTAATAAAATATTATAAATCATATAACTCTATATAATAACTGATACCATTCCTTTATATATAACTCTAGATAACAACTGATACCATTCATTTATATATAACTCTAGATAACAACTGATACCATTCCTTTATATATAATTCTAGATAACAACTGATACCATTCCTTTATATATAACTCTAGATAACAACTGATACCATTCCTTGAATATAACTCTTAACCATAAGGCATGTTCACTTTATGCATAATCATCTCTATGTATATCCATATCCATCTCATACACATATCCATATCCATATCCATCTCATACTCATATCCATATCCATATCCATCTCATACTCATATCCATATCCATATTCATATAAATCTTCATATACCTCTCCTTTTAATATCAATAATCAAGGAAAACAAATTCTTAACAATATAGTAACAATAGCATCACATATATATATTCCATGAAATCAAGTTTCTTTGAAGATAAATAATTTCCAAGTAGGGATAGAAAAGATCTTGCCTGGATCTCTAAAGCGAGTAGGTAGGATCCTGAGTTCGTCTCCCGTCTCTATAGGAACGAAAGGATCACCGTTAGTACATATCCCATTTAATCACCTGATCTCTATACAATAACACCCTTGACACATATTATAGTTTTTTTATGCACCAAAAGTTTACATGAACTTAACCATTTCTAAACTCGATCTAAGTTTTAGTGTATTCCACCATTTCCCTTAATAACCACACTCGATTGTAAAATTTCTCATAAATTCTCAAATTCGAATTTTAATGCTAGGTCTGTGGGGTTTTAATCTCTGTTCAACCTACTATATTTTCCAAAAATTTCATAACCTTTAAAAATGTATAGGTATGGTAATTATAGCCTCAAAGTTGACACAATTACGGTTTCTCGGTTTTCGAACGTCTTTCACTAAAACTGACTTTTCTCCTAAACCGTTCATCAGATTTTAACGCACCTTATATCAAAACAATCTATGAACCAAGATCTAGCCTTTCATGATCAGTTGGTGCTCTGGACAGGAACCTACCATGTGAATATGGGTGCCAAAAACAGGGCATCTTTTGGTTTAACGAAAATCGGACATTATAACGGCTATATTTTCATACTTTCCAAAATCAAACTCCTCCAAATCAATCATCCACCTTATACACCATCACCTACACCATGTGGTAATCTTACCAACCATGGTTACAAGCACAAACTCCTTCCATATTCAACTTTAATCACTTACAAACACATGGATCATCATAATCTTAACATTTACACCACTAAATCACTAATCAACTCAATATCCATCATAAACAAGAAAGGGTAAGGACATTTATACCTTCTTGAAGCCTTGACAACACTTAACAATCCTTGGGATATCCTTAAACAACCTTATAATAGCTTGGATCAACTAAAGAAATCATAAAAACAAAGTTAGTTTCTAAGGGTTACTATTCATCATCAGTTTTGTAAATATCATAACAAATCGAAAAATAAGAGTTTGGCTCTCAAATTTTTACCACATCTTGACCTCTGTATAAGCTTTGATTTGAGCTATAGATCACAAAAAACAAAGCTTCCTAGCTATGGTTTTGAGCTCCATCTTTCCGCTGGACAGAAACTGGACAGATTGGGTTCTCCAACTTTGAGCATGTATTTGACTAGGCTATACTACTTGGATTGCTATGAAATTTGGAGCGAATCATGCCCATGGAGTGGATAGGTTGTGGTTAAAATTTGGTGATTTTATCATGGATAGAAATGGAGATATGAATTTTTCTTTGAATTGTGTTCTTGTTTGGCAGATTGGAGAGCTTTGTGTTTATCTTGCTTCTTTCCCTTTACAAATGTTTTTCACCTTTTATCTATCATATATATCAGTTGTGTAGTCTTATAATAAAAGTCTTTGAAGTCCACCAATGACAAAGAGCCAATTGTTGATTATCTAAACACCTTACCATGAAAAATGCTACCTAGTACTCAAGTTTGACAGGTTTACTCCTCTTCCACTTTGGTTTTAATGTTTGCACCAATGGGATTCCTTCCCTTACACTCTAATATCACTTAATATCAGCTCCATACTTGGGTTGGGCCGAATTTGGGCTTTTGGTTTGGGTTTTGTACAAAGTTCTTTCTCGTCATCTGATTCATCGAACGATTTCTGCGATCGTTTCAGTGGTTTTTCTCTTGTAAATCTCTTAAATGTATTTTATCCTTTCCCACATCATATATTAATGTGTTAGGGTGATTCTAATCCTCAAGTAGGTATTAGATCCAATATCCTTGGTATATTCTCTTTTTCTCGGAAGTTGCTCTCCTGGTTATCTCTCAGGTTCTCAAGCATTCTCAAACTCGTTTAACAATCTAAATTCCCTTAGCATTTCCTTGACTTGATCACTCCTTGGTTTAACCTAACTTCACTATTCCTCAAAATTTAAATCCTTTAACATTTCTATACTCTTTAATATCACATTCAATAGAGTCTCAATCGAAATCGAAAATCCTTAAAGTTCATATTCAGGAATTTCTGAAATCCATTATCATTTTGAGTCACTTAATTTCAGTGTACAATACTAATATGGTTTCTGTTTATTCATTTTCTGTTTCCATTATAGGGTACCTATATACCATTTCCCTAAATCCTCAAAATTACTATTCATTTAGGCACTGTTGCATTCTAAAAGTTAGGGTTATTACAGTGTTCCCCCCTTAAAAGGATTCCGTCCCGTAATCACGTTGAAGATATCGACGAATACCTTTCTCACATTACACCTTCTAATTCGCATATTACTCCCTCCATCCTTTAGTTTCTCCTTAAAACATCTCTATCTTGTTTGTACAGAAATACACCAACATACATTTGCTTGTCATTCATCAACATGCCATTTAGCTTATCAATAGCAGCACTTTCACTATCTTTTTCTTGCAAATCCCTTCCTGTTTTCAGTCATTCTATATTATCTCATCTCTCCTTTCTCTTTTTACTAAGGGTGTCGGTCACCACATTGGCCTTCCCTGGATTGTAGTGTATCTCACTATTGTTTAACTATATTTTGATCTCTATCATGACATAAAATATTAATACTCTAACATTTATATATATCACCTCTGTAAAATTTTCCAGAAAATAAGTTATAATAATATTCCTTGAAACAATTGTAAGAAAATATTGGTTATAATATATATTTCCTGTTCGTAACTATACGAGCATGTACTTTTCCTTCATCTTTAAAAATATTCTCACACCTTCTCTCATACTCTTAATCTCCTTTCTATAGAGTTCTCTGACCCTTAACAGATATTGATTTGAATGACATGAGGATAACCCCCCTTTCTTATATCATCATAGTTTACTTTCTCACAGATAGATTATTCTTATCTATATTATCAGTCCATTTACACCATTCATTGACTTAGTCGATCCCTAACCAAACATTTACTCTTAAGAGGTTAAATTAGAGCGTACCTGCAATTTCCTCCGGATACCTTATCCCATATGTCTATTGTTCACTATACACTCTTTACATCTTGCTGACCCACCTTAGTCCCTTCATGATATACTATCTATTCCACCTATGTAATTTCCCTTTATTATTCTCATCAAAATATTTACCTCAAGTTTCACTCATTCACACCTTTTGGATTAATCCTTTGAATAATTAACATCTTTAATCTCTCTCTACTATCCTTAAAATACACTTTACTCTCAATAGTAAATCTCAATCATGCCTTAAAATTCCTCATATTCTTTTCTCTTACTAATCATCAAATATTCCCATTTCTTCTCACGAAATTCCTTCTTCTTTTATATCGAAACGCTTCTAACTCCAATTATCTCTTATTGAAATTTCCCTTGAAATCTCGAGTTTCCTCGTATAATCACGTATACTTTAAACTTTGCTTCCATTTTTCCATCCATTAAGGAAATCTTTTATATTTGAAACAATTGATAGAATTCAAGAAACTTTGAATTGAAACGAACCCAGAAACAAGCAAGGGTCCCACAACAATTTATAAGATTAAGAGTTTTAAATAGCTCTTATTCGAAACAAAAGAATATTTGGGAAATCAATATGATGAAAGAACCCGTACGTCACACAAGTGAGGGCGTCCCCTCCGACTTTCTATCACACAGACAGATCGTCCTTGTGTATACATATTGGGCTGTTTCTCTTAGTTGAAGTAAGAAATATAGAGGGAAATTTAAATCACGATGATAAATACCATCTTTCGAAAATAATCTTAAAGGAATATTTTGACTAAGATAGATAAAATATAATTTTGAAACACATTTCAAGGGTACCAGAAAGTTTTGAAAAGAAACAGGCACTTAATAAATAAGAGGTGCCAGATCAAAACTGGAATTACCCATCAGTGGAGGAAAATTTGAAACTCAATAACATAATTTAGCAGGGCTTTAGAAAATTTGAGAATAGGTACCGTTAATAGCTTCTGCCCAATTGAAAATCCCAATAATGAAAAGTTTTCCTCAAATACCATTTATATCTTAGACTGCGTACTCTCCAAAATTTCTTAAATTTGGCACTCACCATGAAGCCTCAACCTATCGTCTGCTATTCCCAATTATCTTCATTTACCTAGTCGTGACTTGGCTCGATACTCTCTGCCTTTATCCATAATAGAACACAACCTTCTAATCGATATACTTACGTAATATTGATCGTCTCGGCCTAACATTGCTCTAGTACCAAGGGCCCATCAACTATACTTCTAAATTGTATAATCTAACATACCCTGTATACTCACGAGGTTATCTAACGTACACTTCCCAATACATCAAGTATTCCCTTTCTCATATCGATCTCGTGTGCTACATAAACTTAACACTTTTGGCATAATAACCTTTTTCATTTAAGTCAATCTCGGAATGTCTCAGTCTGTCTTGGTCCTTAAGGTATATCTTGGCTTTACCGACCAACCTCAGTTTCACCCTTTCATCTCCATCATCAATTGAAACAATCAGTGTCTGTTCACCAATCCACTTACAATATTTCTTCAAACTCCCTTAAACACAAGAAGACTTTAAATACCCTTAACTTTGGCTCACCAATCTCCTCTCCCTATACTAAAACATAAACATTTATTAGTAATAATCTATAAAATTATAATCACTACTTAGAATAAACGCTTCGTTCGATAAACCACCCTTGAACTCGATGTGAGTTCATAATTTATATTATTACTGATATATTTATTATTATCCCTATTGTTCCTGAGCATTATGACTCTAAGCTCTGATACCAAACTGTGACAGCCCCAAATCCGAGGTCATGAATCCGAGCCGTCACGGACCGATTTCCATTCAATATCAATATCTCTTGGGTCTTTTTTTTTAATACTTATGTAATTGACCCCGCAATAATACACACACACACACACACACCAGTCATATGCTCAGAGAACAACATTCACCATAATAACAGTTTAGAGTTGAGAGTTAAAAGAGTTATTACAAACCAGGATCATACTTAAGTACATTGTTGAATAACACTTCGACATGAAGCGTTCCAACAATCAAAAGTTTATTACATTCTTACACACTTAATTATACATAAGTTCCTAGAACCCGTCTGCCTCTACGCTACCTCAGGAATCGATGCTAGCGCGTTCTCAGAAGGTCGCCTTCCCCCTACCCTCTTGCGGGGCGTTCTGCGTAGTATCGGCATACCTAGCTGTGTATACATCAGTAGCAAGAGTGAGCTATAGTAGCTCAGCAAGATAATTTCTATCTACTAACATCAAAGGAAAATAAACCATTACATATATATATATAATAGGCAAAAGCAAACTTCATTTATTATGGAAGAATTTTATTTCCATTCAATATGTATATACACTTTCCAATTATCCTTGTACAAAAGAAATATATAGTATCATTCCATCAGTCTCGCTTCTAATATCATATAATATCAGTTTCTCTTCTTGAATGCTATAACAATCAATATACCATCTCAATGTACTTTTCTAGGATAATACGAAAACTTGAACAAATCTTTCATTATCATTTTCTCATTTCCTTCATATACAACGATTATATAATTTAACATAAAATCAGTTTCTCTTCATCTGTAACAGTAATTCCCTCTTTTCATATCACTTTTCTGTTTTCAGTTATAGAAATCTGAAAACCATTTTTCAATTCTTTCCTTTAAAGAAAACGTTGGGGATTTCCACTGTTGCCGAATACGTAAGGACGATGATCAGTCGCCCTCCCAAACTGTGACAGCCCCAAATCCGGGGTCATGAATCCGAGCCGTCACGGACCGATTTCCATTCAATATCAATATCTCTTGGGTCTTTTTTTTAATACTTTTGTAATTGACCCCGCAATAATACACACACACACACACACCAGTCATATGCTCAGAGAACAACATTCACCATAATAACAGTTTAGAGTTGAGAGTTAAAAGAGTTATTACAAACCAAGATCATACTTAAGTACATGTTGAATAACACTTCGACATGAAGCGTTCCAACAATCAAAAGTTTATTACATTCTTACACACTTAATTATACATAAGTTCCCAGAACCCGTCTGCCTCTACGCTACCTCATGAATCGATGATAGCGCGTTCTCAGAAGGTCGCCTTCCCCCTACCCTCTTGCGGGGCGTTCTGCGTAGTATCGGCATACCTAACTGTGTATACATCAGTAGCAAGAGTGAGCTATAGTAGCTCAGCAAGATAATTTCTATCTACTAACATCAAAGGAAAATAAACCATTATATATATATATATATATATATATATATATATATATATATATATATATAATAGACAAAAGCAAACTTTAGTTATTATGGAAGAATTTTATCTCCATTCAATATGTATATACACTTTCCAATTATCCTTGTACAAAAGAAATATATAGTATCATTCCATCAGTCTCACTTCTGATATCATATAATATCAGTTTCTCTTCTTGAATGCTATAACAATCAATATACCATCTCAATGTACTTTTCTAGGATAATACGAAAACTTGAACAAATCTTTCATTATCATTTTCTCATTTCCTTCATATACAACGATTATATAATTTAACTTAAAATCAGTTTCTCTTCATCTGTAACAGTAATTCCCTCTTTTCATATTACTTTTCTGTTTTCAGTTATAGAAATCTGAAAACCATTTTTCAATTCTTTCCTTTAAAGAAAACGTTGGGGATTTCCACTGTTGCCGAATACGTAAGGACGATGATAAGTCGCCCTCCGTACCCGTCCCTTTTACTACCGGTAGACGGAGGTAGGTTCTCCACCATCCCCCAGGAGGAAGGTTCACCACTACATCCTCCCTCGGCACTCTTGGGCCGGAATTAAATATTGGATGCTGGACTGTGCCACTACCACACAGCCTCTTACGCTTATTGTTGCAATCCCCCTTTTCAAATCATTATTCCATTCACATTTCCCTTCACATATATCATTTCCATTTCCATTTATCATCACCTTTAAAATATTTATGTCATAATACTTTGATTATGACTCAGACATCTCTTCTATATTCGATGAAATCAAATATGTTCTTGTATACATAGAGTATTCCATTTATTTTAGAAGTATTAAATAATACTCAATAATATCTGTCACAACATTTAGAAAGAATATTTTTAACAAAATATTATAAATCATATAACCCTAGATAATAACTGATACCATTCCTTTTATATAACTCTAGATAACAACTGATACCATTCCTTTATATATAACTCTAGACAACAACTGATACCATTACTTTATATATAATTCTAGATAACAACTGATACCATTCCTTTATATATAACTCTAGATAACAACTGATACCATTCCTTGAATATAACTCTTAACCATAAGGCATGTTCACTTTATGCATAATCATCTCTTTGTATATCCATATCCATCTCATACTCATACTCATATCCATATCCATCTCATACTCATATCCATATCCATATCCATCTCATACTCATATCCATATCCATATTCATATACATCTTCATATACCTCTCCTTTTAATATCAATAATCAAGGAAAACAAATTCTTAACAATATAGTAACAATAGCATCATATATATATATATATATTCCATGAAATCAAGTTTCTTTGAAGATAAATAATTTCCAAGTAGGGATAGAAAAGATCTTGCCTGGATCTCTAAAGCGAGTAGGTAGGATCCTGAGTTCGTCTCCCGTCTCTATAGGAACGAAAGGATCACCGTTAGTACATATCCCACTTAATCACCTGATCTCTATACAATAACACCCTTGACACATATTATAGTTTTTTTATGCACCAAAATTTTACATGAACTTAACAATTTCTAAACTCGATCTAAGTTTTAGTGTATTCTACTATTTCCCTTAATAACCACACTCGATTGTAAAATTTCTCATAAATTCTCAAATTCGAATTTTAATGCTAGGTCTGTGGGGTTTTAATCTCTGTTCAACCTACTATATTGTCCCAAAATTTCATAACCTTTAAAAATGTATAGGTATGGTAATTATAGCCTCAAAGTTGACACAATTATGGTTTCTCGGTTTTCGAACGTCTTTCACTAAAACTGACTTTTCTCCTAAACCGTTCATCAGATTTTAACGCACCTTATATCAAAATAATCTATGAACCAAGATCTAGCCTTTCATGATCAGTTGGTGCTCTGGACAGGAACCTACCGTATGAATATGGGTGCCAAAAACAGGGCATCTTTTGGTTTAACGAAAATCGGACATTATAACGGCTATATTTTCATACTTTCCAAAATCAAACTCCTCCAAATCAATCATCCACCTTATACACCATCACCTACACCATGTGGTAATCTTACAAACCATGGTTACAAGCACATACTCCTTCCATATTCAACTTTAATCACTTACAAACACATGGATCATCATAATCTTAACATTTACACCACTAAATCACTAATCAACTCAATATCCATCATAAACAAGAAAGGGTAAGGACATTTATACCTTCTTGAAGCCTTGAAAACACTTAAAAATCCTTGGGATATCCTTAAACAACCTTATAATAGCTTGGATCAACTAAAGAAATCATAAAAACAAAGTTAGTTTCTAAGGGTTACTATTCATCATCACTTTTGTAAAAATCATAACAAATTGAAAAATAAGAGTCTGGCTCTCAAATTTTTACCACATCTTGGCCTCTGTATAAGCTTTGATTTGAGCTATAGATCACCAAAAACAAAGCTTCCTAGCTATGGTTTTGAGCTCCATCTTTCCGCTGGACAGAAACTGGACAGATTGGGTTCTCCAACTTTGAGCATGGATTTGACTAGGCTATACTACTTGGATTGCTATGAAATTTGGAGCGAATCATTCCCATGGAGTGGATAGGTTGTGGTTAAAATTTGGTGATTTTATCATGGATAGAAATGGAGATATGAATTTTTCTTTGAATTGTGTTCTTGTTTGGCAGATTGGAGAGCTTTGTGTTTATCTTGCTTCTTTCCCTTTACAAACGTTTTTCACCTTTTATCTATCATATATATCAGTTGTGTAGTCTTATAATAAAAGTATTTGAAGTCCACCAATGACAAAGAGCCAATTGTTGATCATCTAAACACCTTACCATGAAAAATGCTACTTAGTACTCAAGTTTGACAAGTTTACTCTTCCACTTTGGTTTTAATGTTTGCACCAATGGGATTCCTTCCCTTACACTCTAATATCACTTAATATCAGCTCCATAATTGGGTTGGGCCAAATTTGGGCTTTTGGTTTGGGTTTTGTACAAAGTTCTCTCGTCATCTGATTCATCGAACGATTTCTGCGATCGTCTCAGTGGTTTTTCTCTTATAAATCTCTTAAATGTATTTTATCCTTTCCCACATCATATATTAATGTGTTAGGGTGATTCTAATCCTCAAGTAGGTATTAGATCCAATATCCTTGGTATATTCTCTTTTTCTCGGAAGTTGCTCTCCTGGTTATCTCTCGGGTTCTCAAGCATTCTCAAACTCGTTTAACAATCTAAATTCCCTTAGCATTTCCTTGACTTGATCACTCCTTGGCTTAAGCTAACTTCACTATTCCTCAAGATATAAACCCTTTAACATTTCTATACTCTTTAATATCACATTCAATAGAGTCTCAATCGAAATCGAAAATCCTTAAAGTTCATATTCAGGAATTTCTGAAATCCATTATCATTTTGAGTCACTTAATTTCAGTGTACAATACTAATATGGTTTCTGTTTATTCATTTTCTGTTTCCATTATAGGGTACCTATATACCATTTCCCTAAATCCTCAAAATTACTATTCATTTAGGCATTGTAGCATTCTAAAAGTTAGGGTTATTACAAAGGGAATCGGGCAGATTCCTAACAGTTGGTATCAGAGCTAGTTGTGTCTAAATTATTGGTGCCGAAGGAAAGTGGTTAAGAAAAGTGGTTGTCTAATTTGGCGCCGTTTTGACGGAAGTGCTCCCATTGTTTCTTACACTTACCTGACCAATTGATTTAGTTGTTTGGATTGGTTTGTGTGCGCAAACGGAGATCATGACAAGTATTGGAGGATTCAAGGTGACTCCATATGATGGTAAAGGAAGTTCTACTTTATGGCAGAGAAGGGTAAAGGATATTCTAACCCAACAGAAGCTAGCAAGGGCTTTGAAGGGGAAGGAGGGAAAACCAACAAAGATGAGCGATGTAAAATTGGAGGAAGAAGATAAGGCCCTTATTCTTCTTACTTCGCTTCCGGAGTCATTCGATCATTTGGTCACAACCATTTTGTACGGAAAGGACACGTTAAAAATGGAGGAGGTTCAATCAGCACTTTTGTCAAATGCTGGAAGGAAGAACCAGGATGGTGACAAGGACGGAATGACAGTTTTGGCTTTGCGTAGTCAAAATAATAGAGGAAGGGGTGCTGTGAGAAGATCTACCAATAGCAGGGGTAAATCCAGATACAGTGAAAAGGGCATGCAGTGCTTTGGTTGCAAGGAGTGGGGTCATATTAGGCCGAATTGTCCGCTTAATAAGAAGGATCCAGATGCATTATTGGTTGTGGTTACTCTCGATTGTGAAGATGTTTGCACCGTCTTCAATCGAGGCACTAGTTCTCCAGGAGAATGAATATTAGACTCAGGGTTATCTTACCATGTATGTTCCGAGAGGGGGCATTTTGACAAATTCCAAGATACAAAGAATGAAATAGTTTCTTTGGCTGATGGATCTACTTGTGAGATCAAGGGGATTGGAATTGTAAAAATCAAAATGTTCGATGGAATAGTTCGCAGCTTGAACGGGGTAAGATATGTGCCTAAGCTGAGGAAGAATCTAATATCTATCAGTCGGTTAGCTTCAGAAGGCTACAGATGCTCTGTAGTAGGGGGAGCTATGAATATCAAAAGAGGCCGTGTGGTTCGGATGAAGGGAGAGCTACGTGGGGGAATATATCGTCTGATTAGTACGTGGCCAGAACGTACTAGAACTTCGAAAATCTGGTTATCTCGTGCACGAGGGAAGAGTGACTTGAAGGATACTGCTGCGGTTGTATTGTCTTCCAGTTTAGACGATGGTGCAAAGACTGCTGGGATGGATGCTTGGTCGAAGGGCTTCCACGACATCAACGAGTAGTTGGTGTGTTGCAGCTGCATATGGGCATCGATCAACACGAATCAAGTGAGCAGTGAACCATGCAACAGATTGATTTGTTTGATATGCAGTTGGGGAGTAAATGAAAGATCGATGGTCACACTTGTGTGTGTGATGGTCACACTTCCGTGTGTGATGGACTACATATGGGATTGGCCGACGTGAATCAAGTGAGTATGTGTGTATACAACAAATTGCTTCACATGTATGTAGTTGGAAAATTAGAGGTCAATGGTACACTTGTGCGTATAGCAAGTGGGCATTCGAGAATGAATGTGCAAACTAGGGTATAGTTTGGAGTCTTGGACTCGGGGGGAGTTTTGTCGTAGGGAATGATACGGATCAAGGAAAAGTTGGAGTTGTGCCAACAGGGCGCAGGTATGGAGTGCAAGTGAAGAGTTGTGAGTTTGGAAAGAGGGGGAGATTGTTAGGCAGCCGTCATGGAGATTTAGGCAGCCAAATTCTTACCAAACTTTCAACCAAACCTTCACCAACCATTCCATCACCAACCTCACCTACCACCTACTACATACTCCTATAAATACCACTCTCCTCCTTCATTATCAAACACACCATAATTCTCTCTTCTTTCTCTATAGCTGCTAGATAGTCCATCTAGTAGAGGAGCCGGTTTAGCCCGCTTTCAGGAAGTGTCGGGATAGAAGGTCCTCGTGCCTAAACGATTCCTTAGGGTACTTGGGTTTGACTGCAGCCATCAGAGGTGATCCCGCTGCAGGGGTCTTTCTATCAGGTTGTGTGGCACTATCCGGGTTGGGAGAGGGAGAGAAGGAAAGGTTGTCGGGAAACAGTGATAGGGGGAGGTTTTGAGATAAACACTGAGTTGGGGATATACATAATAGGTATTGTAGGGCTGAATTTTTGTATGAAATTCAAGGGGCCGGATACCCGGATATTGTAATCTCTTTTATCTAGTGTGAAGTTGTTGCTCTTGTGGATGTAGGCTGGGCCAAACCACGTTAAATCTCTTGTCTCTTTTACTGTATTGTTGGTTTGTTGCTTCATTACTATCACATATATTTGTGTGATCTAAGCACACATATTTACCAAATTGCTTCCGCATTCGCAGGGAATCGGGCAGATTCCTAACATACAACCCAACTAGCTCTAGTCCTCTTAGCTTCCTCGGCTACTGCTCCATATAGGGATCAAGAAACAAGTTTTATATTCACATTATCTGTATAAATCAAGGACAAGACTGGAGCTGAAGTATCATCTGAGAAAATGAATCTGTAATATCAATATTCTGTTCTAAACTTGTTCGTGAATGAGACCTTCCACGTCCACTACCACAGTCCCAAGAAAACCTTTGGAAACCCTATTTTCTACCTAAATCAGGGTTAAGTATTAGTACAACACCTATCAAAAGAAACTGTGGGTACTACTTGCACAGATCAGTTCATGCAGTAGCTTGATATAAGAAAGTAGGAAAGCCAGATGGACCAACAATGGCAACTTAACAAGTATTAACATGGAAAATTAATGTTCATATCACCTGATTAGTACAGGAATACAGTAACGCATCTGGTCTCGACTAACATGCTTTGTGTACTATACATATTTAGCACAGTAATTTCATTATATTATATTTCATAAACAGAGTGCCCGATAAGATATCAAGTGGATTGTTCTTTTTAAGTAAACATAAGCAAAACTGAATATATGCAGAATTTGATCCCTAAACTGAGATCAAAGTTTAGTAGTTTCATTAAATTAAAATAACTAAGAAGCTACCTTGATGCTAATGCAGATGATGATAGGTTAAGGGCCTATTAATTATAAACAAAAGGCATAATTGTCTGCAACACTAGATATAATAGTCTATGCATCATCAAAGATGGTTATGATAATTATTCATATTTTTATATAAATGACACCTCAGTTCTTACCTTTATTTATAATTTGATTTGCCAGTATCAAATCAGCTAAAGCCTTTTCTTGAAAAAATACAAGAAATACCTATTCTTGGTCCATTTACAAGAAATACCTATTCTTGGTCCATTTTAATAGAAGCAGATATAAACACAAAACAATTCCTAAATTTGTTATGTTCATCTATTGTTTGTTTACGCAGTTTGTACTACACCTTAATAAATAAAAATTACAAATTTAATTGTTAGAGAGTTTTTACAATGCGCAAATAAATTCATTAACAGGTAAAAAACTGAAAACAATCTTTTAAGCATCCTTTTTTGTTTTTTTGACTTCTGTCGATTAAAATTGTGTACTGAACTTGGAAGAAAAAATGTAAAGAAAGTTAGGTATCTTAATGATGGCAAGTCCCAAGTGCATAAGGCATAAGATATGATCCCAATGAGAAAGAAAGTTCAAGGTACTTCTGTATGAAAGCAAGAGCAGAAGATTTATTTTACTAGCTGGTGTACCTGAAAGACTTTCTTTCAGAGTTCCGTTTGCAATGTACTCGTACACCAACACCTGTTCACTTTGGTCAAAACAAAAACCTACGAGACTGACCACATTTCTGTGATGGACCTCGGAGAGAAGCTTAATTTCAGTGTTAAACTCATTCCCGCCTTGCATAGATCCTTGCTCCGCTCTTTTGATCGCAACTAGCATCCTACTGGGAAGAGTTCCTCTATAGACCTACAATCATCGTGAAAAATTTGAAACACAGAATTCAAAGAGCAATTGGAATGTTCTGGGGATCAGTACACAAGCACAAAAGGCCAAAGATACAGCTCAAACTTTATATGCAGAATTTATTTAAGTAAACAAGCTTTAGCACAAAAAATTTATTACTTAGACATATATGCCCATGGAGCTTGCAAATTATTAATACATGGTTCATTACTTTAAATAGCAATGTAAATATTATATAATTTTGTTACAGCTTATGTATGCGTAGCAATGAAAGCTACATTCAACTGCGATTACCTTTTTAAGTTCAGGTGAAGTGCAGTATTAGAGTCCGTTTGGCTCGGGCTTAAAGCCCGGGCTTAAAATAATTTTTGATTTTAAGTTGAAAAATGTCTGTTTGTGCCTAGTCAATATTTTGCCTTGCTACTTGTGAATTTCTTTTCTCCTTATTTGCGGAATTGGGTGCATAAACTACCAAAACATTGGAGAGTCTCCGGTGATGCCTTAACTTCACTTGTTTTATATGTCTATTTGTGTTCCTTGCGTTTGGTAATTATTGTCTCCCAGATGTGCTTCCCAACTTCGACACCAACCTCGCACTTAGTTGAACCAGTTTCCCCGACAACATTGCTCACATAGTCACATCGGCTATACATTGCAAATGGTACCTAGCTTGAATGACCATCTGTTCCCCCAGTAGTAGCTTATATACAATTAAATTACAAGACACAAAAAACAAAACCAACTCATGTAAATACTAAAAATACACCATTTATCTTTTTTTTTTCTAGATACCAAGTGTAGTGCACTAACAATAACATTGAATTTCACCATATCGTCTATATACACCACACAATGTACAAACATCAGACATTGCCCACAAAAATGATGGATTGATTATTGCCTAACTGGAAAAATTCGAACTTGAGGACGAAGATGAGGACATAGGAGTTGTAGCCCTACCAAATGATCCCTCTGGCGAGGTACGACACACCGGACACGTGGCATTGAGCTTGAGCCATTCATCTATACAACTAGAATGGAAATAGTGATTACATGCTGGTACAGTCCTTATTGTGTCCTTAGGCTGGTATTCAGATAAACATATTGCACATGTCGAATCACTAGCCTTGGGCAGTCGCTTGCTCGCCCCCAACACAGTCATTGGATAAGAGTCGATGGTAAGCTTGTCGAGGCCGGTTACAAACGTTGGAGGCTGTGGTGCTACTGTTGTTGTTGGAAGACTTGGTGCATTATGTCGTTCGACGTGAGTACGACGATTCATCTTCTTTCTTGCATGGTTTATTATAAAGATAAGAAGCAACAGTCCAGGCAAACCTACACCAACTAGTAAACCATACTTTCCAGCATTTGAAAGACCTGTAAAGGAGATCCAAACAGATCAATAACCCCTAATATACCATCCAGAGTGGCAGAGCCACGAATATTGTTGAAGAGTGAGCTAAATAGTACTTGTAGATTATAATTTTCAATGTTATCAAATTGCACCTGTAATTTACAGAGGGGCGAACTAGTATATCTTGAAGGTACTAAAATTAACTTGAAAATATAGTAAATGTATTTAAAAAAATAAAAAGTATTGTGCCACATACTCTCATCCACTAATCATACTTGATCATACATCTTTCTATATAACAAACTCCAATACTTGCTTTAATGTGTGTATGCTATTTTATGACAACTTGTGTTTTTTATATCAATTTAGGCAAATTACAACTTTCAGTTATAATTAAGCAATAGCATGTGGTTTGAGCGATACTTATGCTTGGAGCTAGCCCACTGCCTCCATTTATCTGGCTGCCACTTATTTCAGTTATATCTAATCAATCTTATGATGTAGTTCCCTATTAGTAACAATCTTAAAACCAAGTGTTATTTATCAATCAGCCACCTCAACTGTACTGGCGCATTGCTACATTCTTTCTGTTCATTGTTCGTAAAATTATACGCACACCTATTCCCCATAATTCACAGGCAAAATCAAATCAAACCCAAGGCAACTAACCAAGCATGTCCAAGACTTTGAATCTAGTGGGAGTTACTAGCAAGATTATAGCATAGAACATCAAACTTAGGTCATATGTCTTTCAAATCACACAAGCTAGAAGTGTAGCGCATAACATCTATAAATTTTTTGATACTAAACATCGGAAGTTGACTATAATCTTTGCAAACAGGACATAACAGAGTTTAGATTGGTATTTATTACAGTACTAATTAAATTAGACACTTTAGGTAGACTCGATCCCCCACTTCTTATTAGGTCCACCATGGATATGCACATTCAAAATTAGTGTTGTACTTAAAAAAACAAAAACACATGGACGGCCAGGACAGAGAAATCATACCCAACAGCAAATATGTTCAACATCATGATAATTGACAGGTGAGATCATTAGGTAATACACCTACGCTAACATCTCTATCAATAGATTGACACAAGGACACTCCTAAATTTCGAGATCATTAAATTTATCGAGATTTAAAATACTAGTAACTCTTAGAACAGGATCGAAATAGGGAATTCACAAAAATTAACATGCTATAAACAAGACTTTGATAATCAAATTTATCGAGATCAAAAATACAAACACCGAAAACAGGATTTAACTAGGGTATTCACAATAAAAACAAAAAATACTAGTATGAACAAGACTTGCCTCTTTTAGAAGCGCCAGAGCAACCAAGTTCCAAAGTGTCCACATCCTTGAACCCACAAGTCCGGTTTTCAGCTTCACACTTGGTACAAACCGGCAAATCCCACCTAAACCCAACCGGAATAGCCACGGTGACAGTATCATTCCGGCAAGATCCCGGCAACCTCCGATCACCAACACCATCAAACAACCTATTCTCAACCACAAGAACCGTATAATTCACCCTACTAAAACACTCCAAAGTCTCAAACGGTTCACTCACCGGAAAAAACCGGTCGGAAGAACAGTTAAAAAAAGTGTACTCAGCCCACAACTCACCAACAAAAGGTGACACAACAGGACTAAAAGCTTGTATAGTATTAGGAGGACAAAACTCAGGTTTAAAAATAATATTATGCTTTACATAATTAATATGAGTTACTACAAAATCTCCTGCATAAGGTAGATGTAATATAAGCTGAGTATTGTTATTACAAGAAAGATCAAAACCTGGGTAACCACACTGCCTAGGTTGTTTACCAATGAGCCGGAAAGGGAACCGGATTACTGGACCGGTAGGGTTGCATGTAACCGGTTCACATATATCTACACATAGTACAGTTTTAGTGTGTGTAATGAAGAAGATGATGAAAAGGGTTGATGATAATAAGGTGAGAATCTCCTCCATTATTAAAGTTTGTGAAGCCATGATGAGTGGTAGGTCTTTTGGTGCGTATTTATATTTATTTATATGTGTGTGTGTGTCTTTGTTAATGATGAATTAACAAGTACTTAGTGGTGGAAAAATGGAAAATTAGATACTCAAAGTCAAAGTTTCCTTTGCGATGTAGCAAGATTTATGGAGAGATTCGATGTTTTGGAAATTTATTTCGACGGTTCTTTGAAAATTCGGCAATAAATTTTTTTAAGATTAGAGATGTCGATTTATGGTGAAACGCATTTTGGTAGGTGTCGAATGTGAACAATTTAATTTCCTTAATGTGTGTGTATATTTACGTCAGCGAATATTTACTAAATTTTGGATTACTAAATTTTTATTAAATTTCTATTTTTGACGGTGCGGATCTTTGTATAATGCATATAGTGACCAATCAAAGAGAGGACTGGTGCTAGAACATTAGTTTTAGCCACCCCGTGATTAAAATATTACTAAAAATATAGTTGGATGGATGATTTGTACCGACGGTAGACTCATTCAAAATCCGAAGTCTCCATAATCTTCCATCTTCATTCCAAGTTTTCGATAAAATTTACATCATTACATCTTTATATATTTTAAAGTAACTTTCAGTGTTCTAAAATAATAATTGTATAATTTTTAATGTTAATCAAAATTTGATAATTATTATCAATGAAAGTCAAAAGAAGGTAAACAAAGACATATAAAATAAGACGAATGAGGTAATTTTTTCCTATACTTACTATGTTCGGAAATAACACAATTCAATTTTCAATCTAAAGCAGAGAACATATTAAACATCTATATGTACAAAATAGTACAATTAAATTAGTTTGATACTTTTCAAACATAATAAATCTAAAGAAACAAATTAGTTACCACCAATAATACTTATGAAAATTGAATAAAAAAAATTATTCCAACAACAAAAAAAAGGTTGTAAATTCAGGACTGGGTATAATGCTTTTTGTTACTGACTTACTGGACTCGTAGCCGAACAATGTATAATGCTGTCGCTTTGTACAATTACATAACCTGGGCCAAGGCCCATTTCGCCTTAAAAAGGCCCCCCCACGCGTGTCGTTTCCCAAGTGAATGCCTAACCTGCTTTAAATTATTCTTTTCTTCAAACCCGACCCACCCATCTTCTCTTTAGGGTTTGTTCTTTTATTTCACTCAGATGGCTTGGATGGTCTGATAATTACACAAACCTGTTAGCTACACAACCATTTTTTCACACTTTTTTTGGCGAAAATGGCGGATCCTTTCGATGAGGAAGCTGAGCAAGCTTTTACGATTGATCAGTATCTCAAGGGCATCGAAGAGCAAGAGATGGTAAATTCATTTTTATTTTTATGTAATTGTGTGTAAGCAAATACTATTATCTTGTTTACAATTGATGCTTAGATTGTGCTAGCGATTCGAAGAATATGTTACTTTTTTCGAGATTTCGTGTTTTCGTAATTCGAATTAAAATTAAACGATACCTTTCGGGGCCGGAAAATTTTATTCATTTATCGAGATTAAACTACACTGTCCTGTCTCTATTACGTTAGGTCGGAGAAAAAGTATCAATTTATAGTGGTTCTACTATACCTTGGTTGGAACTTGGAAGTGCTGCACACACACATATGCATTCTAGTGAATGCTAGTTTTGTTTATTTATGTTTATATATATTTGAGGAGTTACTGTGGTAGGGCATCTGCTGTCGTACAGCTGCACATTGAAATCTCGTTAAATCATATTTTAGGTTTGCGGACTTCCTAGAGCATAATAAGATCGTTAAATCACATTTTATGTTCCTTTGTAAGAGTTCATCTTATAGCTTGGTTAACGGTAAAATGGATTTAATCACACAGACTGAGTCTTACATTGGTGCAAAAGTTAATTTTTATTTTTGTTTTTGAAATAAAAGGAAAGGTTAAAGTTTGGTCAGGTGTTCATAACTATATTAGTTTAAGTTTTACAGAAATGGAAATATTAGAAGTCTATGCCTAGATTACTGTCGAAGTATGCCCGAGTCCTTTATTCCATTAGCTAAAAGCTCTAAACCATGAAAGGATTAGTATTCTACTGCTTGAGAAAGATGACAAAGCTACATGTGATGAGAATGTTTATAGAGCTTTTTTACATGCTGATTATTTCTGTGGCTTGTCTTATGTTTCTCAATGGTATTGAAATTGTAAATTGACTCATAAAATGTTTTTGAAGGAAGCGGATATGATCTTGGGGGGTGATGAGGGCAAGGAGTGCACTTATGCAAAGGGGTATATGAAGAGGCAGGCAATTTTCTCATGCCTGACATGCACGCCAGATGGGAATGCTGGGGTTTGCACAGCCTGTTCCTTCTCTTGCCATGACGGTCATGATGTATTCTTCTTATTATTGACTAATTTAATTCTTAATCGATTACAGTATTACACATCATACAACTATCATCTCAGTGTGTTTAATTATTATTTTTATTATGAACTGTTGCTAGGAATAGGGTGCTATTAATATAAAAAAGAATTCCATCATTATAATGTTGCAGTGCTTTTACATATTTCGACCACAGACGTGAAATCTCATTGCTATAAAAATACAGTAGAGAATACTTGAAATGTATATTTACATGGAAATATTGGTTGGTGAGTATTGGACTTACGGGGGATGAATACCATGTTTAGCTGGTTTTTAGTTGTGACGTATATCACCTGTGATAATTTTCCTGAATTTTTATTGACCTCCATCAGTCAATCTAAATACTTCTGTTTCAATAAATTCGTAAAAGGAATCAACTGCTGATGTATTATGATTCTTCTATAGGTTTTCTCAATGTCTAGGAAAAATTCTCTCCCATATTGTTTTTTTGGTTTGATTGGGCCACTTTAGATAGATTTGAAGAGGCAAATTGTGTAAATAATAGTTCTAGATTTGAGATTCTGCAGTCAATATCCCGTGGTCAATCATATGTCGCACTCTGGTCTGCTGAACCAAGCCCAAATAGATTAGCTCATTATTTTGTTTTTTCTTCTGCTGATACTAGTCAATAGACAATTTTATTATCCTTTATTTTTTGTATATAATAAATGTCATTAGATGTGTTTGCTGTAATGTTAATTCTACTGCTGTACTCGCCAGTCTGATATTTTTAGTTAGAATCTGATTGAATTCTTGCCTGGAAAGTACTATTCTCTTTTGTAACAGTATAGTATTCTGTTAAGTGATGCAGTAGGACGAGTGAAAAGATTTTTATTGTTGATATCTAATTGTGCCTGCTTCTGTTGTTATCTGATGGTTATTTGCTACGTGACAAGGTTGTTGAGTTATGGACCAAGAGAAAATTTAGGTGTGATTGTGGAAATTCCAAGTTTGGAGTTGGCTTCTGCAAGATTTTCCCAAACAAAGATGTTGAAAATGCTGAGAATTTGTACAACCATAACTTTAGAGGTCGGTATTGCACATGTGAGGGACTGTACCCTGATCCAGCTCTGGAGGTTCAAGTTGAGATGATCCAGTGTGGTATCTGTGAGGATTGGTTCCATGAAGAACATCTTGGTCTTGAGTTACCTGATGAGGTTGTGGCTATAATCCGTCTTCTTAAACCTTATAAAACATGTGCTAATATAATACTGTCATGTTTTTGTTTATATCTGTTTGTAGTTATATACCATTATATGAGTGCTCATTTCAGTGGTCAACTGACATAATCCCAGGTGCTAATGGTAAAAAAAAAAATACACATGGCTGCTCAAGTTGTTGACACAAGTAGATAAAGGTTATCTAATTGATTAATACACTATATGTGCTAATGGCAATATATATTCACCTACTTAAAGAATGATATAGATAGACTGAATTGTTATGCATGTGCATTGTATGCCAAGCTTGGGGATCTTACATTCACTTTATAAAGTTCACAAATGGGTTTGTTCAAGCACTAACATCACCAAATATGGGGTTTCACTACTAATGTTATTCTTTTTTCTAGTCCTACTTTTAAATACACACGGTAATGTGCATCGTGCCCTTCATTCACTCCATTTATCTTGGTTAGAAACATAAGTAATAGAGCAAGCTACAGAAAGCAAATTTACCTTCATGAATCCAGTCAGAGTCGTACTAGTTTCTACCTGATTTTTAGATTTTAGTTCTTGGACTCCGATTACAGCTGACAACAGCTTTTATCCCCTGTACAACAGATTCCCAGAGACGAGGATGGGGATCCCATCTATGAGGAATTTATCTGCAAGGCGTGTTCTGGAGCTTGTTCATTCTTGTCCTTTTATCCTCAAATCATTTTGGCAACATATAAGGATTCTGCTGCGAGCAAAAGCGAAGGACACATTGTTGAAAACGCACTTCCAGCTTGTGGATCCTCTGGCGAGCTTGAGAATGGAGGTTGCATTGGCGATTCTGTTAAAGCAGGCAGTACTGAGGCTTTTCCTAGTTCTGGAGTTTCTTTTAAAACTCTCGAGGGACACTCTGAAACAAATTTGCAACTAAAAGAATGTACTAAAGGTGCCAGTGCAACTGTTTCATGCATTGCTACAGTTGATTTGTCAGCTTCGCCTCCTTCCGTGAATAACAAACCAATGTTTCTTACTAAAAATTGGAGAGACTTGCTCTGCCGCTGTGAAAAATGCACAGCCTTCTACGCCCAGAAGGGAGTTGGCTTCTTGCTCGACAAAGAGGACTCAATTGCGGAATATGAAAAAGTGGCTCAGCAGAAGAGGGAAGAGAAGTTGCATCAACAAGAAACCAGCGATTCCAGTTTTCTCAGTGGGTTAGGCCATGTCGAAAAAATTGAGATCTTGAGTGGCCTTTCTGACATGAAAAATGAGTTACGTAGTTACTTGGTAGGTTCAGTATTTCAAACCTACAACTGTTTGTCCGAAAGTGCACCTCCTTGCATTGTAGTAGATGTCCTTGATGTGTTAGAACCTCCGTCCATGATTTTGGTCTGACCAGGGTTTCTTTGTTTCCCTTGCAGGAGGCACATGATCCATCAAGAGCAATCACACCTGATGATATTCACCAGGTTTTTGAGAATCTTAAAAAGAAGCGAAGGTTCGAGTGATCGTTGATGCATCCATTACCAGAGTTCTATTGTTTTTGCTTGATTTGTACGTGGTACAGTTGCATGTTCTTTTAAAACCTGAACGCACGAATCTAGTCCAGTTTAACTTGCTACTAGTATTTATGTTTTGGACTATTGTAATGATTAGGCATTAAGCCTTTATCCTTTGCTTTGACAGAATCAGGCCTTTATGTGTTCAAGGATGTGATTCGAATTTAGGTGTTTGGAAATAAATTTAACATGACTTGTCATCGTAGTGTAGTCTGCACATGAATCTGTTAATGAGCTGAATCGTATTAACAATGACGGAAGTGGAAATAGATATTTGTTCCACTTGTAACTGTTTACGAATTTGGATGAAACGAATGCACAGTTGAGGAAAAAGGTTAGTTTGTGACCGTTCGACTTGGATTATTTGGTTGATGTCCTGAGAGATGCCGACCAGTACTTTGGTGACTTGGGCCACGGGATGAAAATGAAACAAAAACCAAGACATTATTCATCAGTGAGTTGAAAGGCACGTCGGCAGGGCGCCTCGAGTATCAAAAAAATCAACCTGACATCAAAATATCACAGAAACGATAAATCTAATGACCACTACGTGTAACATGGATCTAACCAAATCAAACAAAACTTAAAACATACAAAAGGATGCATTTTCCTATTAGTAGTAGCAATTTTGGATTTCGGAACATAACTGTATTTTCTAAAAGATTATTACAGAAAAAAAATAGAGAATAAAGAGCTGTAAAAATTTACAAACAAAGCTCTTTTTTTCTTTTTTGACAAGACAAAGGAAGCTATTTCGAACAAACTGAATTGTTCTTGTCTGAAATTTATCATCTTCATTAATGTGAACTGTAAATGTGAATAGTTTCTTTTTTGTCAGGTAGATGACTAGATGTGATGTATACGATTGCTTTTTCTTCTTTTTTTTTAGAAGAGAATAATGTTCTTGAAGTGATCTCAGGAAATTTATATGAGGTTTTAGTATAATTTTTTAATGACAATCTTGTAATAATTGAACATGATTTACTATATTTACAAAAATAACCCAATTTTTGTATAATAATTTCAGGAAACTTAAAAGCAAAGTCCTTTTTGGAATCCGGCACCGCTTATCATCTCAATTATTTATAACAGAAATTCGAAGATTTTGAAATGCACAAAATCTTTTTATTTACTTCAACAAAGAATTTCATATTATAGGAATTATTGAAATGTACATATGTGCATGTCAAAAAAAAAAATAATCTAAATTAGCTTATTCTCCGAGCAATAAATGTACAACAAATATGTATGTTTATCCGTAATTAACATTATTAGAGCATCTCCAATGGGACAGACCCCTTAGGTAAATTTTAAATTTAATTACCATAAATAAAAATTATAAATTTCTATATTAAAATTATATATTCCATTAATAACAATTTGAAATATTAATAACATACCATTTTTAAAATATAGCCAATCATTATAGCTAATACCCTCGGAACACAATGTCTTACAGGTTCGACAAATTTTACATAATCAATATTTTATATAATTTAGCCAATTATTTTTAGCTAACACCATTGGAGATGCTCTTAGAGCATCTCCAACGGTATTTTGTAAAATAATTGGCTAAATATTGATTATGTAAAATTTACTGAACCAATAACGTGTTTTACTCCAATGGAATTGGCTATATTGGTTGGCTATATTTTTAAAATGGTATGTTTTTATTATTTCAAGTTGTTAAAAATGGAATATATTATTTCAATATGGTAATTGATGATGTGGAGTTTCGCTACAGGTTGCTAATGGTTCGACAAATATAGCCAACCTATTGTGGTTGTTTATATTTTTACCTAAGGGTTTTGTTCCATTGGAGTGGACAAAATTTTATAAATTCTCTATAATTCTTATTTAAGGTAATTTTTTTTGATTTTTACCTAAGGGCTCTACATGGTTGGAGATGCTCTTACATGCAGAATCTGTATGAAAATAGGTGAAAATATTTGTGATTCGCTATTTTTTTTCACTATGTATTAAGTCGTGGGTTTTTACGGAAATAGTCTCCCAATTTTTTTGAGTAGGGACATGATCTGCGTACATTTTACCCTTCTGAAATCCTGCTAGATATAATGGGTAGGTTTGGTTCGGTTCATGTAATCTATACTATTATATAATAAGCAAACTATAATTTATTTGTTTTGTTCAATCATCTAAAAAAATAGTGATTGTTAGATATATAATAAATAGATGATAAATGTTAAATCTAATAATAAGTAATATTCAATATTTAAATCCCTCTTCTAAACATCCAAGATTCGAATCGCGTCAACAACAAATTTATATTAAGATTTTATATTATTAGTTCTAATCAATACATATAATTTATTAAATAATTATTATTATTTACTAATAATTTTATTAATTAATATTACAAAGTTAAATTATATTTATAATAAATTATTATACTCTATTTTATTTAATCATATAATTTTAAAAGTATTTAAAAATAACCCATACTTTGCACGACTATAAGCTAGTATCATATAAAAAATGTTCAAAATTAATTTAAAAAATACTCGTAATTTATAATTATAAAAAAAATTCCATTATCATGGCTAACCTAAGCCCAACAAGTGCGCAGAATAAGAAACCAACCTTTCACCCACCCATTCAATCTCTCCTCTCTCCCATCTCTCTCTCTCTCTCTATATCTCTCTCCCTAATATACTTGTCTTTCATTCCATGCCACCTCTCCTTAAACTCACTTTATTAATCTCTCCCCCCTCCTCTCTCCACTCTAAACCTCATATTTCTCTCCTCCTCCGTCGTTCCGCCGCCCCTCTCTTCCCGCTGGCGCCATCTCCTTGCCGGAATTTGAAATCTCTCCCAATCTCTCCCACTCGCTACCAATCTCTCCCACAATCATTGTATAAACATCCATATAATTGTAAACAAAGACGAGAATTAAGAGGAGAGGGAAGAGACAGAGTTGGTTTATTTGTGGCTCGATTTTCGACACGAGTAGGAGGTGAGGGTGGTGGTGGTTCGGGTCTGTTTGGTGAAATGGGATCCGAAACCAATAATCATATTAATAGAGATGATGATCATAGGTTTAACAATAGTTTTTCGATTGCGAATACTTTGACGAAACAAAATAATCATAAGCATAATGATGATGATCGTTGTAATCAGCTAGCCGAGTCACCGTCGAAGCAGCCGCGTCATCAATCTACCAAGTTACTTACATTGCCTACAATTTTAACTATTGGTCGTGTTGCTGCTGTTCCTCTTCTTGTTTGCAGTAAGTTTCGATTTTTCGACAATTGGAATGCCTGTTTTTGGTTTTAGGATTATTGGAATGCCAATTTATTAATTTAGTGTTTAATTGCGTGTGTATATGTCTGTTTGAGAGAGAGAGAGAGAGAGAGTATGTTTTATTGTTAATAGAAATCAGCTAGATTTTTCCGGAATTTATGATGTGATAATTTTTGTGTGAAAGAGTTTGAAGCTTTATTAATAGAAAGTATTGGACAAACACTTACACAGTTGTGGAATTAATGTATAGGAATGTACTTATGAATTTTACAGTTTACATCTAAGTTCATAACTCTTGGTTAGTCTTGTTCTATTTTGTGTGTTAGAGCGGGGGGGGGGGGGGGGGGGGAGGAAGTGATGAGGGAGAGAAGTAGTGTGTAAGTGTGTGTGAGGGAGGGAGGGAGGGAAGGAGCGATGGAGAGAAAGAGAGAGGGACGGTGGGAGAGAGTTAAATGTTTTGGTGTAATAGTCTTTGTTTAGAAATTGAAGCTTTATCAATTTTTTTTATAAGCATCAAAGAGTTGTCACTGGAAAAATGCAGTTATAGGTGTAAGAGCCTCTTACTAAGAGGCATTGACCCTTAGACTTGTCCTTAAACGTGAGATTTGATACCATGTTTAGTAACAATCTCTTCCAAAGGGGGCTTAAACTTAAGACTTCTCCTTAAATGTGAGCTTTGATACCATGTTAAGTAACAATCTCTTTTAAAAGTTTAAATTGTTGGGAGGAGTCCTTAATTGGATAGTAAATATAAATCAATGTATACTATTTCTTTATTGATTCATGAGTCTTGATTTTATGGTGTGGGATGAGGTAGGAATGAAATGAAAAATTGTGAATAAAAATAGAGGTGGAAGAGGATGACTTTAAGAGGAAGAGTGAAAAACATGATAGCTCCATATGTTTAATAATGAATTGAGGACTTGAGTTATAATGCAAATGAGCATATTTGTAGGATTAGTCTTTAAGTTCATTAATGTATGTTCGGAACAGAAAAAGGAATGAAATTTTGGATATTTACCCACAAGAAAATAGTACAATTTTTTTTGTTTCTTTTTCATTCAATCTCATTCCTTTCTACCAACGTACAGGGTGTTAGTTGGTACCCAAACTCAAAGTCTTGTTCTAATTTGTCAGTGGTTTGATTATGAAGCATTTGAACCATAACTTATTGGTAACTTTGATCCTTTAATTTTCCCCCTACTGAAGCTAACAAGTTGATTTTGGCAAAACTGGTATGTGCTCTTTATATGCCTTGTTACTTCACTTAACAGTGATAACATGGGCTTCCGCATACTGGGAATAGATACCGCAGAATGCTGCAGTGCATGAACTTTTCTAACATTTTCTCCCGATAATGTTCTGTCTCCTAATGTTCTGTATCATGGTTCATGATTAATTTTAATATTTTAAATTGTGATTGCTATAATTTCTTTGGGGGAAATTTACTTCCACTTATTCCATTGCAACAAAGTATTCATGGCTTGCTTTGCTTCATATCTCTGCAGTAAGAGTGATTACTGTGTTTTTTTTTATAGCTTTTTATATGGATACCTGGTGGGGAACTACAGCCACAACAAGTATCTTCATTGCTGCAGCTATTACAGATTGGCTTGATGGGTACCTTGCTCGAAAGGTTTTTGTTGCGTTTGTTTATAAAACTCTATTGATGCATGCAGATATATCTGTCTTAAAATATAGGTCATAATCAACCAATTGTACATCTTTGTTGTCGACCAGATGAAGCTAGGGAGTGCATTTGGGGCTTTCTTGGATCCAGTAGCTGATAAGGTGAGTTTCTCTTTTTAATAAAGTAGACTTTATTGAGCTAAACTGTAAAACTCATGAAGTAAACCTTATGATGTAGGTCTGAGAAAAAAGAGAAGTAATGTCCATTTTCAGTTCATTTATAAGAATAATATATATATATATATATGTTTTAATTTTTTTATGGTTACTAACTGCAGCTTATGGTCGCTGCTACCCTTGTTCTGTTGTGCGCAAAACCTCCAGAAGTTGCTCTCTTTGAACAATTTCCATGGTTATTAACAATACCTTCAATTGCAATAATTGGTAGAGAGGTACTGACCCATGACTTAAGCTTCATAGATAAAGATATTTATTATTGTTCCGGGAGGGGAATATTTAAAAGTTCTATGATGTATGAATTAATTAATACTCTTGCGGTGGTTAAATTTTTATTGCTAATTAGTTGTAGTTACAATATCATTTTGTTGTATTTCTTTGTTATATATATTGTTCAAATTTCTTTGTTTCAAGAATTATCTGCAAAGAATTATGTTGTTTATATAGCTTCTTATAAACGGGAAATGATTACGTTAGCAAAATTTCCTTTAAGAATGATGTATTATTCCTCTCGCGAGTTGCTGAATGAAGTTTCAAGCAGTTCACAACTGTACAGCAGTGCAGAATTTTGTACAAAGTTATGTGAAAGAAGGGGGCATATCATTCTCTTTTTTTTTAATGTTGATTCTCACTAGTTAGAGCAAATATAGACTAAAACAATTTCAATTAAGTACTAAGATTTCCTTTGCGACTTGGTATTTTAAGGTTGATGCCTCTAGTCTGTGTTTGTTTCTTAGTATTATTATCCCCATTCCCCAGATTATTGGTCTATTTGTTCTAATATTGTACTATATTTGATCTTTGGTCATCCCATGGACTAAGTTTCTAACACTTTATATTTCTACTTCAATTTCGTGGGATTAATGATACCTAGGAAGAGAGTGTGATTAGGCCCTGTTTGTGTAAATGAATTGTAAGTCCAAATTAGCTTATTCGGGCCGTGTAACAATAACTTATGACCTAAAACCTACGTAAAAGTTAAATTTTACTTGTAGGTCTGTGTAATAGTCCATATAATTATTCTGAAGGTTTTAATGTAATAAAATAAAGATAAATTGTAAATAGTGCAGGGATTAACAATCCTTGCGATCAGACATAGCCCTGGTGTAATGTTTTCCTCCAAGGATGACGGTGGATATAACATTAATTTCTTTTCTTCATACAAAAAGGACTGAAACCAATTCCAAGGTGAAAAGAAACTCCGGATATTAATTTGAGTTGGTGATGGTTTTTTTTTTTTTGCTAAATGGTGATGCTTTTTTAAGGGTAAATGGAAAGACTATAGACCTTTTTCCACCCAAAAAATCTTCCTGGACACCCATAACTGTAGAAACTAAATCAATTTGTTGTGCCGTGTAAAGAAACAAAAATGTTATGGAAATTGGTTGGGGTCTAAGCTAGCATATATAGGATCCCTATGAACTTGAAATACACAAATGCAACTCTGTATTAAAATGTGGCAAAACATGCAGAGGGATGCAATGTTACTAGACATGTAGACCTAGCAGCAATAATTGCTTCTCCAACGAAATCTCTTTTCTTTTTGCATTTTTTTTTTCTTAAAATCATTCGCTCGTAGGATAATTTGTTGAGGGAAATCATGAAGAATAATTGGGGGCAGAATAAGATCCTGAAGAATAGTTTGTCCTACGGCTTAGACGATAATTTGTTATTTGGCTTATTATCTTCCTATTGATATGGTCACATCACATCTTATTGTATATTTGTATATGGTTCAACATGGTTAGTTACAAGCTGCTTCATAGAATAGCTGTTGGTTTTTTAATGACCAAGTATGAACCTTTAAACAAGTCTTGGACTCTCAGTGAATTCTTGAGACTGTGCTCAACTGTTAGCCCCATCAGTTGTTTATCTTCGAACTTCTTCCTTGTTTGTGGTTTGATACATTTGTGTCATCATCATGTGGTCTATCAAAGTTTACAATTAATTGATTTTTGCTTCAAGTCCTTAACAGTGTCGCAATTTATGCAATTGTTTCTGGTCATTTATGCGCACATTTTGACTTGATAACTTTTTGATCCTATTTAGCAACAAAAAAAACCCTCTGATCCTATTTATACTCTTGTGTGAGTTATTTTATATATTGACCGACCTTTATTTTTGTGAACATAAAATTATGACCAATTTACAGATTACAATGTCAGCAGTCAGAGAGTGGGCTGCTTCTCAGAGTGGTAACCTTTCTGAGGTATTGGTCCCTTCCAGATATGATATTTTTCTTGGAAGCTATTAATTGTACCTTCCACATTTAATTTGTATGCGGCAATGATCTATGTTTTCAGGCTGTAGCTGTAAATAATTTGGGGAAGTGGAAAACAGCCACCCAAATGATAGCATTAACTATTCTCTTGGCAATTAGAGACAGCAGGTATAAGCCTCAATTTCCTTATTAGTAGTATTATTAAATGTGTTTAACACATGATAATACTTTGTATGTGTGTTTCCTGACATATCAACTTGTTTTATTTTCTTGGCACCCCAATCTGTAGCCTTGCAGGTCCAGGAGTACTTGTAACTTCCGGTGTCACCTTGCTTTATATTTCAGCATGGTTAGCTGTATGGTCCTTAGTTGTGTACATGAAGAAAATTTGGAAAGTGTTGCTAAAGTAGTGACATTGATCTTTTACGCCCCATGTTCTTGACGGACTGGAAGAGTATATCAGCTCGTAGAGCTTCGGTCATATGATCCCCGCATACGAGCATCGGGATATCTGTATACGAGTGAATGAAAGGAGTTCTCTTTGTTGAGATTCATACAGTTTATATTCTTTCATCCAACAAAATTATTATTAGAGTGGTTATCTTCCATGTTCATGGTTTACTCCTCAGTCCTCACCAGTTGGAGGTGCTTGTACTCGGGTTGATGTAATACAGATACAGTTATACCCTTACACCTTTTCTTCTGTTGGTTCAGTGATAATAGGCATTTATGTACAGGGATCCTATAACATAAGGGGGCAATGGCTTTACAGACGTAGAATCTTTTAGTATATACAAGCAAGGTTTAATAAAATTCAAATTTTATAATATCCAGGATATTTTCTTAAATTTTACTCTTAAGCCTGTAAACCGGTTTTATTTTTTATTTTTCTTTTTATAGGTTCAAAATCGGATCATGGGTTGGGTTTCTAGGTTGTGTACATTGGACAAGCTGAAGTTGGATTTCTAGGTTGTAGGCAAAGCTGAAGTTTGCATTGTTTGTTCTTGATAAAAAATACTGGAGCTCGAGTTTTTTATTGAATTAAAATTGAGAAAATGATCCAAATGTCACAATTTTAAATTAAACTAGCTTTATAGCCCGTGCGAGGCACGGGCTTGATCTAGCTATGCTTAGTTGTTCGAGATTTAATGTTGGCATGCAAGCACATTCTGAGTGTTGTTTTGAATGCGTTTTTTCTCTGTTGCACAGTGTTATCCCTTGCAATGGTTGCATTTTAACACCTCTGCAATCTCTTGTCCCCAGCCTTTTTCCCTTTCCGAGCACCACCTTGAAACCGGGACTTAGTACAGTGAGCCATGCTGGTGCTATGCATGTATGAATGCGTATCTAATAATGAGTAGTTCGAAGCCCATGTATCCCATGCGCACACAAATTTATATTAAATAGCCGGTATTTTTATTCTTTGTCAAGAAATATCCGGTACCTTAGTAAGGAAAAATTGTCGGAGTCCCAAAACATCTATGTCCCAGAATGGTGGTGGTGTGACGCACAAAAAACACATAATTCAAAGTCTGGCAAGCCTAAGGAAGTAGAAGCAAGCTTATAGGAGTCATAAACAAATAAGCGTAGCTAACAATATAGAATTCGACCTGTAATGAACAATTGGTCGCACTAATACCTATTTATAAAAGAATGAAAAATCGTGAAGGTATAAATATAATGCAACATCATGTAGTTCAAAAAGCGCACACATTTTCCTCAACGATACAGACTATATACCAACTTAGTGCCAAAAATGTGACCAGCTTCCAGGTAAATACAATAAAAAATTAATGACAAATGACACAATTATCAAAACATATACATATACGTTGAATTCAAAAAGTGGCCAGAGACATACATGTGTCTATGATCTAGCAAAGAACCTGAAAATGTTACAATGTTTTTACAAAAGGCATCGATTAATTGTTTAAACATGGTCCCAAACACATAATCCTGAGATGATAAACAAAATGTAATTCCAAATCACTCATAGTGTTAAGATGGTGCTTCACGTTAATATATATAAAAAGCATCCAACTGTAATATGTAGTAGTTTCTCGGCGCTTGCTGTTTTCAAGTGTGTTTTACTTTCTTGCTCGGACCTGCCTCCTCATTGCCACCAACTTCCTTGATAGTAGGTTCTGAGTTGGTTATTTCAAATAGTTGTGCATCTATGTACCCACCATGCCATCATGATGCCATCAATGGGGATACGCGTGAATTGCTCGATTTCCTTGTTCAAACGGGTGAAAGTGTTTTTTGTTAAGCCATTTGTTACGCCAACATCTGTCATGCCAATAGTAAGCCTTTACCTGCAATATGTAGTAATTGGGAGCTGTCATAAATGCTAGGATAAAATGTAGAAGCTTGATATCTTATGGGTAACATTTTTGGTTTTTTTCAAAAAGAACATATTGCGAGTATTCTCAAAAAATTATTCCCCTCCCTTGTTTACGCTATATAGTGCAGTTATCAAATGCATTGAACAATGGTTAAATGAACTTTCATAAGAATGAATTGCATCTTTGTAAGTCAATTATTGTAGAATTTCTAAAAGATCAAGCTTTTCTAATAATCCAGGAACTCTGCAATGTTTCAGAAGACCATCTAACAAAATTTAATCAATCAAAAAAACTAAAGACACATGACAAAACAAATCATCTAAGGTAGCAATGGATATGTGTGCCATTGAGGTAGGGTGAAACCTTCATGGTGGAAGAAATAACTGGCATGTGCGTTTGTGGGTGGGGCACCAATCCATGCATATATACATGTTTGTATTCCCCCTAGAGGAAGGTGCATGTGTTTCCTCTAGAATCTGGAATTGTGTATAAACGACCTAGTATACATTAGGCATTCATGTGTGAATTATTTCCCAGATTTTCTCAGATACCCATTGCATTTTGGTTATTCTTAATTTTAACTTATTTTTATGTGATACATGAGGTCCAAGTCAGAGTTGGGCCTAGCAAACCATAGCAAGTAAAACAGTTGAGCATTTATCTTTTGTATTAAAATTTGTTACTGTCCTTTGTAGCTGTTGGTTTCCACCAAGCAATTCTCACAATAGAATTTATCGTTTTCAACGGTCATATTGTGGGAGCACTTGGGGATTTATGCATTGTATACCAAATTTATATGCAGGAGAGCAGAAATAGATAAACTTTAGATATTTCATAGTATCTAAATATCCTCATAATACTTAGACCCTTAGACCCTTGAGACAAATGCTCTTGCAATGGCAAAAAAATTGGTTTATGACTCAATCATATGATTGTAAAATGTCAAGCCTGCATTTAATCAAGAGGAAGATGATAGACAATAAGGAAACCATCGCAAGAGCATACTTTTGTAGGAGACTGTAATAAACTAATTTTTAATATATTTTATTCATAAAAAATAGCCAAAGGTAGATTAAGGCTTTACAAAGAAGAACAACGATATAATAATCATACAGCTATTTCTAAGTTCATATCATCACTTGAAAGTCCAGATCACATGCGAGGATTCTACTTTATACAAGTTTGGTCGTGCGTAACTCTGTAATTTATTAAATTCTGTTATGTTCATGCGTTGCTGGTCTACAAAAAGTCGACAATGGATGAGATAATCAAAACTATCAGTTTTTTTTTATCATGATGTCAAGTATGAACCAAAAGTTTAAACAATCGAATGCATTAGGTATAAATAAGCTAATACACAAATTATCTGTTTGCAGTCACCCTCTTTGGCATTTTTGAATTAGTATAAAACCAGGAGCAATTGTTATTGTAACTCTGCTTAAAAAATATTAATAGTATTTGAGAAGCCTTTATTGCTTGATAGATTAGGATACGTCCAAAAAAAATAGGAATTTGTCAAGTAATAATGGTGATCCTGAAGTGTATACTGTATCGTACTTGTACATGATGATAAAAGAAAAGGTGAACATTAATTCATAGATAAGAAGCAATCAACTGTACACTCTATTCGTAGAATAGTAAAAATCTTTGATACTTTCAATTTTATACATCAACAATTTGACTAAATAGTTGGCTAATACAATCATAATACTGAAATAATATTCTTCATACCAATTATTGGTCTAGATAGTTAATTAACCTATACATGCATATAATTATAAAAAGTGAAATAACATAAGAAAAATAGCTCTCAACATTTAACCTATGCAGTGTTAGAGGAGATGTTTGATGGTTGACTTCATTATTGTAATACCAAGGTGGCAGGTAAAAATAGATCAGTGGTGTGATGAGTAGATCAATTGAATAGATGCAATAGGTTAATTACATGTAGTTACAAGGGTAAAGGATTATACAATATATACTATGTTGTTCTGGTGGGACAAAATAATATTAGGTCATCGATATAAGGGATATTATTATACTAATATACTTGCAAAGTGGATGATATGGCTCAATGTACATTAAGGTTGAGCTTTGAAATTCATGAGTGTACACTTGTAAGATAGCTAGTCTAATTACACTTTGGCTATTTAATTTCACTAATACATTAAAGGGTATTACACAACTCTAGTAGGGAGGCTAATCATCATTGAGGTTAGAACACATACCTCAAATTCAATCAAGCAAGCGTAATAGCGTTATCAAACAAATTTAACAGAATCATGTGGTTTGTGGATCAATGAGAACCTAAGATTACAGACACCAAAATTCACTCCCTCCAGTAAGTCCTTCTTGAAATGGGGGTAATGCCGAAATATAAATAAAGTAAAAGCCACCCTTTTCCAAAGTCTCAAACCAAGTAGCGTTAATATATTCAAGTAGTGTTAATATATTCAGTTTGAATAAAAGTGTTCAAATGAGACTACATGTTGTATTGTATATGTAAACGAATACACATTTAACATAAAAACAAATCTAATATACATAACAAACAATTTTCTAAAAGCATGCAAGTATTCAATGTAAAAAACCGAGTAAACTACTGGAAAAACTAACAATCGTAAAAAAGAGTATTAGAATTAGTATAAACCCTAAAATTACCTATCAGAGAGAACAACAATAGAGGCCAAGCAGCCCAACCTTCCTTAGTTTTCGCATATTGAGAACAACAATAGAGCCCAAGCAGCCCAACCTTCCTTAGTTTTCGCATATTGAAGCTGCAGCTTTAGTGTTCCGAAATCATAAGAAAATGCAAAAACATGACAAAAACAATTTTAATATTTAATAAAGCTAAACGTTGAGAGAATTAAGGGTTAAGAGAAGGATAAGAGTGAAGTTGATGCATGTAAACAATTCTTTAATTGTTACGAATAAGTTGGCATTACCTTTATGCGTCCAGAAGTAGTTTGCTCATGAGATGCTAAAAGAATTATATGCACACGGCACAATCATCAATCTTCTTTGTTTGCCTTTTCTACAGATGCCTTCTTGTGAAGGAACTTACACACATATTATCAGAAGAAACTGCATCAGACCAGGCCACAAACAAAATAAAAATTAAGTATGCCTTGACAACATAAATTTAATAGTGTAAATACATGGTCATGCTATCAAAAGTAGTGGTTTACTTTATAATTGTAACCTTTTTGCTCCCTGAATGTGCTGTCTCCAGCGGTAATGCCTTCTTTTCTCAGCATTTTACCGTCCCACTTGCAGCTCCCTTGCCACATGCCCCTATTATGCTCTAATATTCCTCAATTACTTATCCAGAAATGAAACACAAATTATTAATAAAAAAATGTTCAATTGTAAGCAAGGAAGCCTGATAAACCGTTGGAGAAACCTTCCTGCACATGAACCCAAGTAGCAAGGGCTAAATCATCAAGTTTCATACCAAGATCCCAAAGACAACATTTAACCTGAAAAATAAATTTATCCCTGGAAGAATAGAATCAATAGATACATATATGTGAGCAAAGAAAAAAGTGGTTCTGAAAAAAAATGGTAGACTTGCACGCGCACATTAATCTGTAGAAGCCCTATAGGATGATTCTCTTTGTGCGAATAGTCTTCAGAAGTGATATTGGCATTCCAACATGAAGAAATAATCTTGCAATCTGCAATAAGCAATGAAATGCAATGAAGTAATACTGATTTTAACACCAATATTTTCTGAATGCTATGTTTTAGAATATTCATAAGAAACCTGATCAAAGTGCTGCTGAAATAATGAGTTTTAAGAGCATTGTGAAATCCCCACATGACATTATGTTCTCCAGGCAATTGTCTACCAGTCTACCATAAAAAATCACTCCATCTCTGATATAAATTACAAGTTAGTTTGTACTTGTGTGCAGATATAAGGTTTTTTTCCCGTCTTTCTATTAAAAACATGGTACATTAAAAGTATAACACTAATTACAATGACACAAAGCTATACTAATAGACAGGTCAGCTAAGGAAAAGCAACTAAAATCAGTTAACATTATTGACTAAGAAAAGCAGACGGCCAGACACGGTAGTTCATAGTAGTACATATGGAAGTTAGGACAAAGCAAAGCAATCAAGTGAAATAGCAGCTAAAATGAAGAAGGGTCTTTAGGGAAATGATATTTTATTGTAGTGAAACATGTGTTGTGTCCTTATGCGCGCTGTTTCAAGATATTCACTACTTTTTTTGTTGTCGCACCATTCTTCTTTGATGTTTTCAAGGCATCCTTTTATTGTTGGTAGTGTCAGCAACAGTGCTTGTAACAGGGGCCTGGGTTTCAGATAGCCTGGCAATAGTGTAGCAATCATGGCAAGGGGGTATTGTAGCTGTTTGTCTTGACTTCAAAGAGGTTTTTTCCCCACCATATTATTGAGAACTGGAGGCGCCTCAGCGTCGATCTTATCCTGTTGCATTAGATCGCGGTAGAGTTTTTTTTGTTAGTTTTGTCATGTAATATGCTGATGTACATGTGAACATTAGAATAAGCATACCTGCCCAATTTCTATGATGACCTTCTCTATTGGCACTCCAATGAGCCGTTCCACTTCCTTTTTAAATATAGTAAAAGTTGTCTTTCCCGAGCCATCTTCCGCACACACGTTTACCCTGTAGCTGCAAGCGTTGGTGGGTTAGTCACAACTTATGACAACTATTGCATTCATGTTATTATAAGGACATAGATTCAGTGGTAGGTACCTCTGTATTTCTCGATTCCCTTTGGTAGGTACTTCATCTCCCTTTGGTGCTTCTGGCTCTAAAATTTCCTGTGTGTCCTTACTTAAGATTATATTTCAGATTCTTAAATAATGCAACAAAAATTTTGAAGGGTATTAAGATTAAGATGGGATGGTTTGTTTAGCAAGTGAACTAAAAGAAAAAGGAAGTCGATGTCACATCATGTATACCTTACTGCAGGATGCTTGGATGCTTGCTCGGTAATGATCCTCGGGTAATGATCTGAGCATCAGAAACGCTGGAAATTGCTCTAAAAAATTGGATTAACTGATGACCAAAAGTTTTTAAAAAGGAGCAATTGATGGTATCAGCAGCAGAGGGGTCTGCAAAAACAGTCGCATCAATAAACTCAACCTGCAGAACTTTCCCCTGAATATTTCACTGTACAAGTATAACTCCCTAGGCAAGTAAGAAGCGTTTGAGCAAACATTTTTGTGATTTATAGTCAAACACAAATCATCAAGCCAAATGTAAACAAAAATCACAAAGAACTTGTACCTTAAGATTGTAAGCTTGAAATACAGCAAATACTCAGCTTAATAAGAAACACATCTTTATATAACAGATGTTACATCATTGAAGAAAAACTTATCAGTACAGAACAAGATAGCCGTTGTTGAAATATGATCTAATTTTATATCCATACGATTTTAAAAAGTAAGATCTAATTATAATCAATAATAACACACATCCACAATTTCGTGCATTATAATGCGAAGCTGATTTTTGGTTAAATGCTTTAAAAACCTCGCCATTCCAAAAAATAGGCCAGAAGCGAATAAAGCCACAGCTTATCACAATATCATTTTAGAAGTATAACTACTAATTCTTATGTGTCAAATTTTGAACCATAAACATTATGTGGGCTAATCTTTCAAAATACATAGGTTAGAGAATCCCTAAAAACTCAAGGAACAACTTGCCATATATCAGTCAAGAGTTTAATTGTATCTATACAAATTTGCCAGAGTAATAATTATATAGACGCACGAGAATGGTGAAGGGTTAAATACTTGGTTATTTCCATTGTGGTTAATATCTTAGTGTCACCACAGAGAGGAGGGTCATCGGGAGTCAAAGCGGTGATAGTGGTGTAATTCTATGCCATGCTCAAAATGAAAGGAGCGACAGATGTAATTGTGAAAATAGAGTAATCACTAATTGGAACGGACAAAGTTTGTCGTGGGTAAGTTGAAAAGCTGAGAAAGAAAGAAGCAGAAGCGTTTGAGAGGGAAGAAAAGCACCGAAGAAAAGCACCAAGCGCATCAAACAATTCCATACATAATACGTAGGGTAAAAATGTCATTTCAATCGAATAAAATCACTCAACAAAGGTGCATGTTGCCGTATTAGATATAGAATAGATGATTCAAAATTTCACACAACGTGATCCCAAATGTTACATTAAAACACTACATCATATAGTGTTTTCAATTTTGTTTTTTATTTAACGCTACAGTAGGTAGCGTTTAGGGATATGGTCTATGGGTATGGGGAACGCCATATCGCGTAACGTTTTTGGGAGGGGGGTGTACTTGAAGTAACACTGGGGAGGGGGAGAGATTTTTAAATTATTAAAATATTAAATTTTATTTTTTCAATTAATAATTTAAATTTTTGTCGATATTTTCTTTGGGGTTAAATAGTTTTTATTTGAGGTTTAATGGGTTCCATTTGAGCTATAAAAATATGCAATTTTTTAATTAAAAATTAAAAAAAAATATCTTTATTTCTTTGGGGGTTCAACAGTTATATTTTGGGGTTTAATAATTTCATTTTGGATTTTAAAAATATTCAGAATGACGAATAGATCATATATGGACTTGGGGTTTATGGTCTAGGATTGTTTCAACGGTTAATCTTTGAGGTTCAATATTTCATTTTGGGTTTTAGAATTATTCACAATGACAAATAAACGGTATACGGATTTAGGATTTAGGTTTTTGAGTTTATGATTGCTTAAATCCTAAATCCAAAATCCAAATTTATCCAAATTTATCTGATTTTTAAAAAATGAGAGCCATCCCCATTTTTTAAAAGTTAGGTCGCCAAACTCAATTAGAAAACCAAGTCACCGGACTCAATTTGAAAACACAATTTAAACTGAGCCTTTGATTATAAGTTTTCTTATAGTATTTGCAAATACATCTTTGAAAAAAATACCATTTAAAGTAACATTTTGGATTCAAAACATCACTTTAATTATAATTTTGAATTGACAATTCTACTTTAACTAGCGTTTTGTAAAAAAAACATCACTTAAAATAACGTTTCAGGTTCAAAATACCACTTTAAATTAAGTTTTGAACCCATAATTTTACTTCAACTAATATTTTATATATAACTCATAAAAAAATGCTACACGATGCAATGTTTTCGCTTAAAATTGAAAACATTATACAATGTATTGTTTTGGTATGACGTTTAAGATTTTAGTGTAATGTTTGAGATAAAATCATTTAATTCAAAATTATGATAAATAAAATCAACACCCATTAAAATTGCTCTCGATTAAATGTCAATGAAAAAGCATATTCGTTGCTTGCGAATAGCCAGTGACGGATGTGGTGACCAAAATCTTGCATGGGTTAGATTTAGGCCCACTAGAGGATTAGGGTCCAGATCCATGAAGAGAATGAGTAATCTGTCAGGTTTCCGGAGGCCTACGGTAGCCCTAGGGGTTACCATGTACGCTGTAGCACGGGAACACATGGCTAAGGGTCTCAGGGCATCCCCTTGAGGATAACCTATAGCTATTACCAGTCATCCAGTAGAGCTTCCAGAGTAGCTCCCGTGATAGGGGTTACCGGAGGGGGTACCGGGGCCAGGCTACCGGGCGGTATCCCCAGCTTCCGCCGGAAGCCTGATTAGGCTGCCAATACAGATAAGGCACGCCTCCTATTTTTTAGGAATACGTCTATATCACCTAAAAACACTCTCAAACAGATAGACATTCGGTTATTTGAGGATATATGTCATATATACTTGATAAATGATACAAAAATCAAGATAAATGCAAGAGATAATCATTCTATGTTACCTAAACTGCTTGGTAACCTGATTTTATACATCACACTCGATTATTATCAGAAATAACAGTCATTATCCCACTGGAGAGAGGATAACTCATCATGAATAAACAATCATATCATTCAAGAACTACATTCGGGCTTGATCCACTATAAATAGTGGTATGTAGGCAGTTTACGGGATTCTTCGACACTTTACACTCCTTGAGTAGCTAGAGCACGTGCACTCTTGTGTGACACAGTCAAATTAGGGTTCTTGGCTGGCCAACATTTGGTCCTTGAGCTCTCATCCCGTAGATTCAGTCCGATCCTTCCGAGGAACCACATCCCGTGTTCTTCGGTAACCCTAGTCGTGTGCCTTCCTGGGCGGCTAGCCATTGATCTTCAACCACGAGCCTTTCCGGGTGGTTGTACGATTCCTTGATTATTGGCGCTATTCCAGCACGAGGCCTCATAATTTGTTGTGCTAAAATCCTCCCACAACAATTGGCGCCCGAAGGAGGGGCCTCAAAAATCGTCATTTGGAGGAGATATGGCGAGTGACAATTCTGAAAGTGATAAAACACCGTCTCGGGATGGTAATGGACGAAACAAAGGTGGTGATGATGTTAGTAACAAGGACATCATGGACTATCTGAAGACGATGAATGAAAGAGTCAATAACTTGGAAAAAGGTTCCGAAAAAATGAAAAAATGGCAAAGGAAGTGCAAGTCGAAGTCAAAAAAGAAGAATGTGACTCCGACAAGGCTGAACTTTGAGTCTGAGGATAATATTGAGGACAACACTGATCATGTCCCATCTGAAGAAGACGCAGAAGAGCCTGTGGAAGAAGAATATGAGGGTGACCAATCTGATGTCCCGGAAACCCAGGGTGCCGAAGGTTCACCCACCAGAAGTCTAAGTGTTTTTGATCGAGTTGGCAAAAAACTGACTAACAAAGACCTTCGTCACAAGCTGATTCACACTGGAAGCAAAGATCGGAGAGATGGCAATGGGGATTCCACAATTCAGGGTTCCCGAGAACGCCGAGAGAGGTCCCAAACGGTACCCCCAAAAAGCATTTCCAGGAGATCCAGATCTGATGGCAGAAGGAATTATAGGCAAAGCAGTCACTCTTCTTGGCATAGAAACAGGAGATCCCGCTCTACCGGAGTCCCTACCGGTGGGGGTACTGATCAGGATTCCGGCTCCCATCAAAGTTCAGTCCCTAGAAGAAGCAAGACAGCCAATGAAGATGATGATTCTGAAAGTGATACGCTTTCAGATGGTGAAAATGGACAGTTCAGGATGTCTGACTGGAAAAAAGCCTTGGAAAAGATCAAGGAGGAGAAAAAGTTTAAGTCCGGTATCACTGCCGGTTCCCCCTTTTCCGTGAAAGTGAAAAAGGCGGCCTTGCCAAGGTTCTTTAAGATGAATACTGACTTGAAATTCAATGGAAACTCAGATCCAGTTGAATACTTGAGCCGTTTTAATACAGAAATGGATGTATACCAGGTGGAGGACTTAGCAAGGTGTAGGCTATTGGCATCTACACTGACTGGAAATGCCCACCAATGGTTCAAGAGGCTAGCCGAAGGGTCTATCAAATCCTGGAGGAGGATGGGAGATCAGTTTATCTCTCAATTTAGGGCTACCGTGGCCTACGCCCCACCGGTGAATACTCTGGCTAATATCAAGCAAGAAACTCACGAGTCCCTAAGACAGTATTTCAAAAGATTTAATGAGCAAGTGCCAAAAGTGAAGAAGGCCTCTGATGAAACTCTGAAGAACTTCCTGATAGCCGGGGTAAGGCCTGGAACCGAGTTTTGGAAGGAATTGCAAACTGAGGAGCCCGGAACCCTGGCGGAATTTTACCAACAAGCAGAACGCCACAAAGTAATTGAGGAATCCATGGCAAAATTGTCCAAAGATTCCAGTTCCCGAGGTTGGAGCAGGAACAAAAGAAATCGTTCTTATAGCCCTAAAAGGGATTCGAATAAGAGGGCTTCCGGGAGTGGTACTGCCGGCTTAGGAACCCCCCGGTATGATGACAAGACTGCCCCTATTGCTGTTAATGCAACTAAGGATCGAGTTTCTGCCAAGGACAGACTCACCCCAAAGGCGAATTTTCAGAAATACTCAGAGTATACTCCTTTGACTGTCCCAATCAGTCATATTCTCGAAGTGAATGAGAAAAATGGGCTATTTCGGAGACCCTACCGGGCAGGGCCCCCAGGAGTGAAAGATCAAGGAAAGTACTGTGCATTTCACGAAGTAAATGGACACGAGACTGCTGATTGCAGGCATTTGAAAGATCAGATTGAAGAGTTGATTAGAGGTGGATACCTGACTGAATTTGTAGCCCAAGAGGCTAAGAAATATAAAGAAGGAAGAGATAACAAAGACAAAGCTCCTGGAAACCAAGAAAGGACTACCCGAGCTAATAGCATCCATACCATCTTTGGCGGCCCTTACTTGGGGGGTGCCAGTCGGAATGCCAGAGATAGGTATGCCCGGGAAGCCAGGGGCAAACCCCTAACTAATGTGTTTCACCTTGCAGAAAGGCCCCCTAAGCTGTTTAAAGGGGAAACCGCTGATATTTCCTTTACCGAGGAGGATGCCAAATGGGTTCACCACCCTCATAATGATGCTTTGGTGGTAACCGTGAGTATTGGTGGAATGAATGTGCACAGAGTGCTGGTTGATAATGGAAGCTCAGTAAATATCTTGGCATATACCACATTCCAGAAATTAGGACTTTTGGACAAAGAGTTGCTGCCTACCAATAATGAGCTATATGGGTTTACCGGTAACCCAGTCCAAATCATGGGCAAGGTCAAATTACCCTTGACATTAGGTATGGATCCCTGCAAGGCCACACAAATGGCAGAATTCATGGTGGTAGATGAAGACATATCCCACAATGCAATTCTTGGTAGACCAATACTGAAAGATATGAGGGTGGTAACCTCAATATACCATTTCTCAATGAAATTTCCTACACCAAATGGCATTGGGTGCGTGAAGGGATGTCAACATGAGTCAAGGGAATGCTATAACAGAGCTGTTCAGGCTGCCGAGAAAGCAGACAAACCTATTCAAGTTGAGGAAAAGGCTGATGGAGAAGCCTTATTGAGAAGCCATGGGCATGAGCCACAGAAGTTTGAAGGAGCGTCTTGTAATGCCGTCATGATAGTGGAATTGCCAGATGAACCTACTGAAGAGGTTCCTAATTTTCGGGGGGTAGTGCCACCACAAAGCTTGTTGTTGGAAGCTGCCGAAAAAAATGATGAAATTCATAACATTTCACTGGAAGACATAGTAAAAAGTGCCTCAGATGATGATCTAGATGGAGAAATGCTAGAGAATGAGAGCCAGGGAGCGGAGAGAGGACTCCCGGTTGAGATTGACATTGATCCCAGGATGCCCGGTACCCTGGAAAAGGCAGGGGCTGCCGAGGATACTATCCCTATACTAGTGGATGCTGAAGATCCTAGTAAAATCTTGAAAATCGGGCAACAGCTAGATAAAAGTACAAGAGAAAGGTTGACTGCTTTCCTTAAAAGCAACCTTGATGTGTTTGCATGGTGTCATTCTGACATGGTGGGGATTGACCCGAAAGTCATGTGCCATCATTTGAACATTGACCCTGAGAGAAGGGGTATCCGGCAGAAGAGAAGGCCTGTCAGTGGTGAAAGGGCTACCGCCCTCCAGGAAGAAGTAGACCGGTTATTGAAGGCTGGTTTGATCAAAGAATCCTTCTATCCAACATGGCTAGCAAACCCAGTGCTGGTCCGGAAGCCTAATGGGAAATGGAGGACATGTGTTGACTTTACTGATCTAAATAAGGCATGCCCTAAGGATAGCTTCCCGCTACCCAGAATTGATCAACTGGTGGATGCCACGGCAGGCCATGCTTTGCTAAGTTTCATGGATGCCTACTCCGGATATAACCAGATACCGATGTTTGAACCGGACCAGGAGCATACCAGCTTCATAACTGATAGGGGACTGTACTGTTATGTGGGGATGCCGTTTGGGCTATTGAATGCCGGGGCTACCTATCAGAGGCTGGTAAACATGATGTTTAAGGAACAGATTGGTAAGACTATGGAAGTCTATGTTGATGATATGTTGGTCAAATCAAAGGTGGCAGCCGAACATGTGTTGCACCTATCTGAGATGTTTGATATCCTAAGGAAGTACCGGATGAAGCTGAACCCCCAAAAGTGTGTTTTTGGGGTGGAGTCTGGAAAATTTCTTGGATTCATTGTGAACCACAGAGGGATTGAGGCAAACCCTGCCAAAATCAAAGCATTGCTGGAACTGAGGTCCCCAAGGAATGTAAAAGAAGTCCAAGGGCTTACCGGAAGGGTAGCAGCCCTAAATAGATTCGTATCTCGGTCTTCCGACAAATGCAAGGAGTTTTTCAAGGCTATCAAGAAGGGTCAAAACTTTGAATGGACCCCGGAATGTGAGGAAGCCTTCAAGAAACTAAAAGAACAGCTGGGAAGCCCACCATTGCTCTCCAAACCCTTGGAAGGTGAGGTACTCATTTTATATTTAGCTGTTTCTGAATACTCTATAAGTGCTGTGTTGATTCGGGAGGAAGAACAAGTACAATACCCGGTATACTATGTGAGCAAAAGGCTGCTGGATGCGGAAACCCGGTATCCCAGCATGGAAAAGCTAGCATATGCTCTAATATTGGCTTCCAGGAAGCTAAGGCCTTACTTTCAGGCCCATAAAATTGAAGTTAGAACATCCTTCCCGCTGAGGCAAGTGATGCACAAGCCGGAAGCCTCCGGTAGAATGATGAAATGGGCTGTCGAGCTAGGACAGTTTGAAATAGATTACAAACCCCGAACTGCTATTAAAGGCCAAGCACTGGCCGATTTCTTACTGGAGTTTCCTCCTGATTTTGAGGTTACCGGAGAAGATTGTACCCCGGTAACCCCAGTTACCGAAGGGGATGCCGAAAGCCCCCAATTATGGTGGAACCTGTATGTTGATGGTGCAGTAAATAATAATGGGGGAGGTGCAGGAATAGAGTTGGTAAGCCCAGAGGGGCATCGAATTCAGAGTGCCATACACTTTGGCTTCAGGGCTACCAACAATGATGCAGAGTATGAGGCCCTGATTGCTGGCTTGAAACTGGCTCTGGAAATGAAGGTAGAATACCTAAATGTGTTTAGTGACTCCATGCTGATTGTGTGGCAAATTAAAGGAAGCTTCCAGAGTCGAGGCCCCCGCACTGAGCTCTACATGAAGTATGCCCAAGAACTTATCAGTAGGTTCAAATTGCTGAATCTAAATCAAATCCCAAGGGTGGAAAATGCCAATGCTGATGCCCTTGCCAAGTTGGGATCCCAAAAAGAAGCTGTCCTGTTAGGGGTAATACCTCTTGAAGTGCAACTCCAACCAAGTATCCATCGAGTGGAGACCATGGAAATAGATTCTTCAATGGAAAGCCAATGGACAACCCCAATACGTGAGTATATCACCAAGGGGACACTTCCGGAGGACAAAGATGAAGCTCGGAAACTCAAATATAAGGCTGCCCGTTATGTGATCTATGATGGCATCCTATACAAGAGGGGATTTAATCAACCTCTACTTAAGTGCATATCTGGAAATGAATGTGAATACATCCTAAGGGAAATTCATGAAGGCATTTGTGGCAACCACTCGGGGGGTACCTCCCTGGCCCACAAAATTCTCCGACAGGGCTATTACTGGCCTACCATGAAAACTGATGCTTATGACTTTGCTAAAGCTTGTGATCAATGCCAAAGGTTTGCTAACTTCAATAGCAACCCAGCTGTGGAACGAAGACCCATTGGAAGCCCCTGGCCTTTTGCAATATGGGGGATTGACCTGATTGGGGAGCTTCCCAAAGGCAGAGGTGGTGTGAAATATGCCGTGGTAGCCGTTGACTACTTTACCAAGTGGGCAGAGGCGGAACCCCTAGCTACCATCACTGCTGGTAAGCTGAAGGAATTTGTTAAGCGAGCCATTATATGTAGATACGGGGTACCGTACAAGCTGATCTCAGACAATGGCAAGCAATTTGATAGTAGAGAAATGAGAAGTCTATGTGAGGACTTGGAAATAAAGAAAGATTTTTCAGCCGTTTGCCACCCCCAAAGCAATGGGCAGACGGAGGCTGTGAATAAAATCATCAAGCACACTCTGAAAGCCAAGTTGGAAGATAAAAAGGGAAATTGGCCAGAGGAGCTTCCAATGGTCTTGTGGTCTTACAACACCACTCCCAGGTCCACAACCGGAAAGTCTCCCTTTGTTCTAACCTATGGCTGTGAAGCTATGGTCCCAGTGGAAGTCGGGACAGGGTCCTACCGGAGGGATAATTTCAGTCAAGAATCAAATGAAATACACCAGAGGTTGGCCCTAGACATGGTAGAGGAAAACCGGGCTACCGCCCAGCTGAAACTTGCGGCTTACCAACAGAGGACCCGCAAATACTATAACAACAAGGTACGCCCTCGACCCCTCAAGGTTGGCGACCTAGTACTGAGAAGAATGATGCCAAATATGCGGGTTCCCGGGCACGGAGCCTTTGGAGCAAACTGGGAAGGGCCTTACAAAATAAAGTCTATCTTTTGGGAAGGCACTTACCACCTTGAAGACATGGATGGGAACACTATCCCCCGTGCTTGGAATGCCGAGCACCTAAAAAAGTACTATCAGTAAGACTCTTTTCAGAGCAAACGTAGGCCTCTTTCAGGCTTAGGATGAATAAAGGCAACCTACTAGTTGTGGTTGCACCATTTCCCTTTCAGTTCTTAGGATTTCATGATTTTCAATAGATGCCCGGGGGGTAGTGGATGCACACCCCATCTGGATGAAATTTGATGTATTCGTACTATTTGATTTTCAGTAAAAGTAGAAGTTGATTGTTTTCTTTTACATTTACCACTTATAAATATTTTCAGAAATATATGTAAGACCTACAAGCATAGTTCTACATGGCAGCTAGGCTACCATCCAGAACTAGGGGGGTAGTAGTGGATACACCTCTCAGCTTAACAGGTTGAAATTATCAGAATTTCAAATTTTTGCCATTTCCAGACATGTACGGAACCTTGAGTGGTTCACATGGCTTACTTGGTTATCAGGGCATGTATGGAACCCTGTTCGGCATACATGGTTCCCTTCATTACTTGGGCTTGTGTGGTAACCTGATTGGCACACTTAGAACCCTTCAATACCAGACATGTACGGAACCTTGAGTGGTTCACATGGCTTACTTGGTTATCAGGGCATGAATGGAACCCTGTTCGGCATACATGGTTCCCTTCATTACTTGGGCTTGTGTGGTAACCTGATTGGCACACTTAGAACCCTTCAATACCAGACATGTACGGAACCTTGAGTGGTTCACATGGCTTACTTGGTTATCAGGGCATGTATGGAACCCTGTTCGGCATACATGGTTCCCTTCATTACTTGGGCTTGTGTGGTAACCTGATTGGCACACTTGGAACCCTTCAATACCATACATGTACGGAACCTTGAGTGGTTCACATGGCTTACTTGGTTATCAGGGCATGTATGGAACCCTGTTCGGCATACATGGTTCCCTTCATTACTTGGGCTTGTGTGGTACCCTGGTCGACCCACTTGGATCCCTTCATTACAAGACATCTTTGCAGGATTGGCCTACATGGCATCACCACACATGATTTATTAAATGACTGGACTCCCGGAACAAAGGTTTCCAGGCTAAGCCTCCGGTACCCAGGCTACCGGATAGGGGCTACCGGCCACGGGGCTCCCAGAGTCAGGTTCCTGTCTTCGGGCTTCCAAATGCTATAGGGATACCGGACGGTACCCCCACACCCACAGTGACAACCAAGCAAACAAAGGTACAAGTAGTCTATCAGTGCTATGGCCACCTATCCAGGTATGTGTTGCCATATTTGCTCTTGTACTCTTCTACACTGCGATACCATTCTATCGTCCTTATCTTGATTCATGATTTAATATCTATTTAATCAACATATATATGACATATATCCTCTGAAAACTTGTACAAACTTGTTTTAGGATTAGTCAGGAGAGTCATTTTTACTGAATATAATTCGATGGTGGCGTCTAGCTATGCACTGTTCTAAGTTATCGTAGGACCGTTACTACTTAACATATTGGTATCCTAGAGAATGAGTACTATGGGGGTTCGATGAGTAAAGATTATTAAGTCCAGGTTCGTTCTCGTTGTATAATCAGAAATGATGTGACAGCTATACCTACTACATAAAAACTAGATAATAAAACAAACATGCATTGCGTTAACGGAACCAGTTCAAAGATATCGAGGCCTACGACCATAGGACGATTAAAAGTTACTAAGTTTAGGATTACATCTGTGGAGCATTATAGGAGCCCACCCCCTTGATTAAAACTAAAAGTTCATAAACCGGCATAATAGAAGGATCAAGATGATTTAGGAGGATGAGGGATCTTTAATAGCCTCAGAACTAGGGGAATCCTCAACAGGGTCCGCCTTTTTGGGGGAATCACCTGGAGCCACCTCGACCGCCTCTGCGGGAGCATCAACCCTGGTATCCTGAGTATCCTTAGCCATATCTTTCGGAGTGTCGGACGGTGTGGGGGTCACCTTCGCAGCGGAGGGCTGAGACTTGGTAGCTTCCGCTTTAAACCTCTCCACCTGCTTCACGGCATCCTCGCCCAGAAGGGTCCAATCCAGGTTCGGCATCACCTTCCAAGTAGATTTCATGTAATCCTGAACCCCCTTAGCAAACCCCAGCTTGTACCTCTCGGGAAGCACCTCTTTTAACTTCTTTACAGAGGCCTGGAGGGTATCCACTTGTAACTGCAGCTCCGCAACCTTGGTGGCATGGGATGCCACCATCCCCTCTTTATCCTTATCCTGCTCGAAAACCAACCTTCCCAGCTTGTTCTTCTCCTTTGTGATAGCTGAAACTTCACCCTTCAATTTCTTGGTAACATCAACCAGTTTTTTCTTTTCTTCTGCTGCGACATCAAGATCAAACTTCATCTGCTTCAATTCTTCCTTCAGTTTCATATCCCCCCGGGTAGCCGCCACCAGCTGGCCACCGATTCGCAATTGATGGAATAAACTTTCTCCCGAAGAGAACAGCATGGCACGCCCAGCATCCGAGGTCTTGAGCTGGGACCAGCCAGAGATAACCTCTAGAGGTATCTGCCCATCTGTCAGCTTGTGGAATTGTTGAACCTCTTGAGAGATGCCGGCCGGCTGAGGCACCTTGACTCTCTTAGCAGACCTGGTCTCAGGAGTGGAAGCCAAACTACCGATAGCCTGTGAGAATCTTCGCTTGTCGGCAGGAGTAGACCCGGTTTTGCCTGAAGAAGGAGCCTTGACCTGAGAGATAGGGGTGGCATTAATTGGTGGATCAAGTACCATCAGCTCGTCTTCTGGGAACAGATCCTCGTACTTCTCCGAAGGCTGTACAAAGGACAGAACAGTGCCAGACATACCTGAAACGACAGAATATTCGAAATGTCATAAGTAATAGTGCACATGTTTAAAGAAAAACATAGATCAAGTGCCTAATTACATGATAAACAGTAATTACTATGCAACCAACATACGCATGGAAGCCCATAAGACTACGAGTAACAAAAAATAAGTAAGGCATAATAGCTACAAAGACACACGAAAATTGCGGATATAGGAAGCAGGAGCCTGGGTTACCAGGGCTAGAGTGCTGGGAAACCCTCTTTTTCTTTCGGCTAGTACCCTGTGCCTCAAGTTCTGTGCCAGACCCTTCCTCAACCTTCACCCCTTGGACCGGGGATGAGGGAGCCATGGGCATTGAGAACCCTAACCTCACCAGGGTCTCCGGGGTCAGCAGACTTTCACCATCTCCTAAGTCGGCGGCTAACCTCATAATTTTCCTAGCCCTCTCCTCCTCAATCCCCTCGAGAGAAGTTTGTGTTGGGATCCCTAAACGATATAATAAAATAAAAAGGAGAAAAGGGTTATATAAAGATTCAACCAGATAAAGGTTACCAGTAATGTACGAGGGTACCGAGTGTTTACCCGGAGTTAGATTCCACTCTTTTCTCACTTCTTCACACTCATAACAATATAAAAACATCTCCAGCCAGTCATACATCCCACGTTTATTTCCCTTAATGCATCCCCCTTGCTTGTCATTCCAGGAGGTAAGGTAAAAGATACCTATCTTCCTCCCCACACCCTTCAATTGATAAAAATACCCCAGTTCCCGGGCAGTGAGAGGAACGGAAAAAACTTGGTCATAAAGGATGTACATGCAGGCTGCCACCCTGAAAGAATTGGGGGTCAGCTGCATAGGTGCAATTTCATAGAAGGCGAGCAACTCAACAATAAATGGGTGCAGGGGAAAAGAGAACCCAAGCTTAAAGAACGAAGCAGATAGGACTGCACTGGGTATAGATTGGTCAGGCTCGAAGTTATCAAACCTGTGGCACCTTTCACCTTCACTGGGTATCACCAGGTCACACCCCGGATTGCACCCCTCAAGCAGCCTAGCAAGCCTATCAGTGTTCATAGTAGAATCTAAATTTTCACAGGATGGAACGAAGCCTGCAGGGACATGGGGCTTCCGTTCAATCTCCATCACCAATCCCTCATCAAGTTTCTCTTCCTCATCCTGTAAGTCTGTGTTATGAAAAAATGGCTGCTCAGCCTCGTTCCCGAATCCCCCATCAAATTTTTCTTCCTCATCCGTGTTTGAACTCAGATAAATCCTATCAATACCCTCATTATTAAAGTTTGACGAACCAGCCTCAAGGGAGAGGTCGAGATGCCTACTTATAATCTCAGCCTCAAGTGGATTTATGACTTCAACTCGGGAACGTGTCCGAGAACTAACGGATAGCTTGGATTGCAACAAGGGTTGATGTAAGAGCACATCGTTAAGATGGGTTGACTCAGAATCTGAGGGCTCACCAGAGACGGGCGACAAGTTTCCCACATGCCGTGATGAGCCTCCCGAGATGGAAGAGGTCGACATCTGCAACCACAGGGAGGAAGCAGATTAGAAGGAGGGTTTGTGATTGAATCACTAAAGGTTGGAAAAAGTAAAGATTATCAACAATCGACTCGCTGACACCCATGGTAACCCCTGGGGTGCCAGGCTAAATTAAAAGTCGTCAGGGCTCAGGGGGATAGCTACCGGTCTACTAACCAAATACTATGGTGACAAGGTTATCCAACCAGTACAAAAAGAAAGGTGTTGACTCGAAAGTATTGTCAACATACCCCAAATCGACGAAGCATATATAATCGGTTGACAAGATAGGCTTAAAAACAGCACGACCCGGTGAGGCCAAGTATCAAACACGTTACAAGCATATAAAAGAGTAATCAAAGGGGCAACCGGAGCATGAGTTACCTCAAATTCTTTTTTCACATATGTCGTAAATAGAGATTCACACATGCATTCTATTATTGAGAATAAAGCATATGGATCTAATCTAGATACGATTCAGAAATTAAGAGAAATAGCAAGAATCTGCAAATGGAAGTACTTGATTCAGATAAATAAAAATAAAATGACATGCAGTGGCTGCCGAAGTCATAAGATCGGCCGTCATTCAAGAACATGAACCAACGGAAACATACCAAAACAGACATACAAAAGGCACAATCAGATATTTGCATGAGATATCTATGCACGATGACCACATTAATAAAAAAAAAAGTAAGTCATGGAGATTGAGTACTTACTTGCGTAAGTTGAGAGGGTGAGTATATGGGCGACCTAGCCTTCACCGGAGAAGCTTTCGCTGGAAGCCTTGAGAAATCTTTTGTTTACAAGAAAGAAAGTGTTGAGCGAGGATAAGAAGGAAAGTGAAAAGGCTGAGATATTAGATGGTATATAAAAAGGGGGTCAAAGAGGCGTGTTTGCCTTGGCCAATGAATGTGGCACAGAAAATGAGACGGGTGGGAAACGTCTTTTGCATGGAAAATTGTTTATCTCTTGCAATTATCTCTGTGGAAACGGCAGAGTCCTAGCCTGTTTTTCCCTCCTCAATAATGTTTATTTTATTTCTAGAGAATTAAAATTAACTTGCCCTCGGATGCGTAAAATACGAGGCTTCCGCTTCTGATTCGAGCTTCTGTAACACAATTACAAGAGCTACCAATTATAAACATCAGAATTAGCCCCAACTTCATGATTAAGAGTTTTCAATATTGACATGTGGTGTTAATCAAGATAGCAAAAAGGCGAATTTTCTTAGCAACCGGCACCCCGTGGATAATAAGGTTCCCCTTGCACACCGTACTTCAGGGAACCGGGGGGTAGTTGTTGTGACCAAAATCTTGCATGGGTTAGATTTAGGCCCACTAGAGGATTAGGGTCCAGATCCATGAAGAGAATGAGTAATCTGTCAGGTTTCCGGAGGCCTACGGTAGCCCTAGGGGTTACCATGTACGCTGTAGCACGGGAACACATGGCTAAGGGTCTCAGGGCATCCCCTTGAGGATAACCTATAGCTATTACCAGTCATCCAGTAGAGCTTCCAGAGTAGCTCCCGTGATAGGGGTTACCGGAGGGGGTACCGGGGCCAGGCTACCGGGCGGTATCCCCAGCTTCCGCCGGAAGCCTGATTAGGCTGCCAATACAGATAAGGCACGCCTCCTATTTTTTAGGAATACGTCTATATCACCTAAAAACACTCTCAAACAGATAGACATTCGGTTATTTGAGGATATATGTCATATATACTTGATAAATGATACAAAAATCAAGATAAATGCAAGAGATAATCATTCTATGTTACCTAAACTGCTTGGTAACCTGATTTTATACATCACACTCGATTATTATCAGAAATAACAGTAATTATCCCACTGGAGAGAGGATAACTCATCATGAATAAACAATCATATCATTCAAGAACTACATTCGGGCTTGATCCACTATAAATAGTGGTATGTAGGCAGTTTACGGGATTCTTCGATACTTTACACTCCTTGAGTAGCTAGAGCACGTGCACTCTTGTGTGACACAGTCAAATTAGGGTTCTTGGCTGGCCAACATTTGGTCCTTGAGCTCTCATCCCGTAGATTCAGTCCGATCCTTCCGAGGAACCACATCCCGTGTTCTTCGGTAACCCTAGTCGTGTGCCTTCCTGGGCGGCTAGCCATTGATCTCCAACCACGAGCCTTTCCGGGTGGTTGTACGATTCCTTGATTATTGGCGCTATTCCAGCACGAGGCCTCATAATTTGTTGTGCTAAAATCCTCCCACAACAACGGATTTAGAGCATAATGTGAGGGGGATCCAAAATTTTTTGAAAATTTGAACCGCGCAAAACGCGAATTTTTTTCCCACTAAATCATGCAAAAAATGAAAATTTTTCATTAAATCATGAAAAATGGACATTTTTTACTAAATCATACAAAAATGAATATAAAAAAAGACAATTAAACCATGTAGGAGGAACCACGGACAAGTAAATGATAGAACATACATACAATTTTCAAAAAAAAAAAATTTAAAACTTCCCCCAACCTAGGGGGGTAGGGACCCAGGTCCGTCCCTGCGAATAGCTGTTACATATTTTTCATAAGAGCAACTTTTCATTCGTCACTTTTTGAGTTTTGTCAGATTGAATTATTGGAATAGATATGAATCTTTGATGTGATCCGTTTCTTGTTATATACCGTGATTGTCTTTTAGAATTCGTATATATATACACTAATCGATTAAGTTGCATTTCGTGATCGTTTTGTAAATTTTTTTAAAATTTACAAATATAAATTATATAAGTAAAAAAATGGGGAAAAAATTATCTATTATATCATATAAATTAGTCACACAATATAAATATAAAATTAAAAAATTGGTATCAAACTAGCGTAATCACCCGTGCGACACACGAATCATCTTTTTTGAAATTGATGCAAACTTGTTTATTTTTACGATTTAAAGAATGTATATGGGCATGATTGTATAATTTCTGTTAAAACATGTTTTTTATAATGTCCCAATTTTGTTTTACAGAAAATTTGATTTAATTATTCAGATAAGCACTCAAAATAAAATATTTCCTGACACATAAATATGTTGGATATAGTATGTGTTGAATGTAGTAAAACACATTTACACCAATTTGTACAAATTTATGTCAAAAGTAGAAAACATCTAATAATTTGTTATTATAATAAATTTGGGTAAGAGAACATGAAATTTAAATAATAAGGGGAGATTTTCGGTTTAATTCTTCTTAGTATTTTTCATCATTATAAATCAATTCTTGGAATGATATTTTTTTTTATTATTTTATCCTCATTTTTTTTGTCATTATTTCATAAAGAATCTAGTCAATACATAAGAGGGAAAAATAAAATTCATTTGATGTCTTTCTCTTTCAAGGTATATTTAAGAATACAATTATAAAATAAATGAGTCGTACACGAATTACATATTTATTCAAATACCAGTTATAATTTTGACAACTCAAGAAACTTATTATTTACTCACGTAATGTTTCACAATAAAGATGTTGTCCAATCGATCATGATATTTTGTGTATGTGCATGCTACGCAATAATACCATTTTCTAAGATATTTGTTAACTTGACTGTATATTTTGATCCTTTCTATAATTTATTTTGAATTTTTTAATATTTTTTCCAACCAAAATTTCTCTATGAGTATTATATGACTTTTAATCGATGTACGTATAATATGAACTGATTCATATATTTTGTATTATTATATATTATATATTTTTTTTTCAAGAAAGTTTATCTTTCTCAACTTATCTACAAGATTCATTTTTTTAAACTTTTGTACTATCTGACATTTTTAAGGATCTCATCTTTTAATTATATATTGTTATGTAAAAATATAAAATATATTATAGTTAATATTATATGTAAGAAATTTTTAATTAATTGAAAATAAACCAATTTACATTGCGTGATATTATTATCAAAATTTTAATTAAGTTGTATATATAATCGCGTACCATGTTTTATAAACTAAAATACAATATTTTAAAAGTAATGTGAATCACCATTATCTTTTGCTCAAAAAATAAAGTAGTAGTAAAAATAGAATAAATAAGTGGTCGAATTTATCTAAAAAAATTTAACTAAAAACCAAAAACATATGTAGTACAATGATCGGAAGAATGAATTGTTTGGACGAGGTTAATGATTCAATTCAGAACAAAAATAAACAAACTCATTTAAAATAAGAGAGTGGAATAAAATTTTGAAATTAGTGTATATAATTACGTACCATATTTTGAAAAGTAAAATTTTAAAACTAATATTTGTCATCACTATTTTTACTCATAAGTTAAAATAATAGTGAAAACAGGATAACAGAGAGGTCGAACTTATGTAAAAAAGAGTTTTAACTTTATACGAAAAAACATAATGTAGGATAATGGTTTGGAGGAAGAAATATATGTCGAACTTATGTAAAAAGAGGTTTAACTCTATACGAAAAAACATAATGTAGCATAATGGTTTGGAGGAAGAAATATATGGAGGAGGTTGTGGGTTCATTTCCCCACAAATACAAAATAACTTATTTTTTCTTTTCAAATAATGGAGTGACAAATCAATGTAATTTTATAATATATAAGGCCAAATTCGTAATTTCACAACAGGTTTATTGGTTCAAAATTTCTAAATATCCTCTTGTTCTCCTATTATATTTTATTATATATAGAAGAAGATGAGCCATTTAAATATAAAGTTAAAAGTTGACAAAACAAAAAAGTAGGTCTATTTTTTTCTTAAAAAAATAAGTCTATTATATGAAACATAACATACTTGTGTTTTTATCAAGTTTTTTTCCAATTTTTTTGTGTTAAATCATTTATAAAGTTTATATATCAATAATATTCTACACTATAATCAAATTTTATATTTATAGATTTTATATTTATAATTTATTTATAAAATTCTATAATAGATTCAATAATTCTTTCTAGGACTCAATATAAGAAGATTCTCTCTCAAACAAAGCCCATAACAATATTATTTCCCGTTCACTAAATTAGGTGATGGAGTCACCACTTTGATGATAATGTTTAATTAGAGAAAAAGGGACATTTGATACACCTTTATTTGAAGGTGTAATTTGATGCATTTTGTTATTCAAGTGGTTGAAGTTATATTAATGTGCTTTTTACATTTTGAATCATTAACCCAATTTGTTGAATTGAAAAAGGAAAATGAATTAGGGGAAAAAAACAAATCACATTCCATCATAAAAAAAAGTTATCGCTCAATAACGTGATAAACCGACATATGATATAAGCGCTATTTGACATAACATAAAATAAGAGGGTGTTTGGCAAGAGCTCTTTTTAAAGGAGTTTTTAACTTTCCGCCAGTTTTGATGTGTTTGGCAACAAGGGTTTTAAGCCCAATTTAAGTTAAAAAACTACTTTAAGTCATAAATTGCATTTAGGTAATTTTGACTTATGATATGACTTATGGAGTTTTTTTTTTCACGATTCTTGTAAAGTTTAAATATTATGAATTTAAAATTTTTTTAAGTCAAATTTCACTTTAAGTCAGAATTATTAAACCCCCATTTAACTTTAAGTAAAATTACCCAAACACATAAACAACTTTACTTTCACCTTTTAAGTTAAAAACACCTTCATTAGGTCAAAAGTAACTTATTTTAAGTAATGCCAAACACCCAGTCTTTATAACTTATTTTCGAATAAAACTTTCATATTTAGGGGGTCGTTGGGGGTGTATAATCTTTCTCTTTTTTGAAAAATAAGTTTCCCAAACATCTTCATAGAAATTTGACGACTTAAAAAGTTGTGTTTAAATTTTATGAAGAACAATATTTTAGTGGACATCGTAAGGATCATACACGTTATAGTAATTAAAATGTTGCAAAAACCTTATTTATTAAAAATTTTGTTTTATGAAAATCACAATTTCAGTGAAAATCTTGAAAATTATGTATGTTATATATATAAATTTTATTAAAATCTTTAAAATCATGTATATTTTGTAAACAAAACATTGCATTCCCAAAACATGTTCTGTTGTAAAACATATATAATTTTCAAAATTTTCAATGAAATAATGATATTCATTAAATATTTTTTACAATAATATATGTTTTGCAATGTTTTCCACTAAAATGTTGTCCATTCTCGTGAGACATATACTAATATTATAATTTAAAGTTGAAAGAAATAATAAGTACTAATTAATTATATATGAGATTAAGGTTCCTGAGGTAACCTCAGGTAACTTTTTCCTGAGATTAAAAAAAATTACATACAAATATAGAAGGACATTATTGTAATTACAGAAGATTATATGCATTTACAAAAATGCCATTAGTATTTTATATGAAAATACACTAGTGACTCAGGTAAAATTCCTGAGGTAATCTCAGGAACTTTTTTCTCATTATATATTTGTCACCTATTAAAAATTTTAAAATCGGATACTTAACGAAATCAACCTGTGTTCATATTTTTATCTATATACAAAAGTCATTTGCAAATAAAATATTTTATTAGAGAATCGATACATATTTAGTTAAAGACAACTTATATCGTAATGAATACAAAAAAATTTGTTACTGTAATAAAGAAAAATACCTATACCAGTTTAAAATCATAAATTATAAATATATCTCTTAAATAAATTATTTTTTGAGTAAAACAAACATATCTTCTCAGTTTTTTAGAAGGAACATTTCACTATATTCATCTTAATTTTTTAATTTGTTTTTCTTTTTATCTTTTTTAAGAAAAAGTAGAAAAAACAAAGCAAACATATTTCAAAATAAATTACACTCCCCCGGGCCGCAAATTGTTGAAATGATTCATCTTGTGCTCGCTAAAGCCCGAACACCAAAATAACCCGGCCCGTTAACCATAATTTCTCATTTTTTTTACATATAACGGGTCACAAATCGCAATCACTCCCTTCTGTTTCGAGGGTTTAGGGTTTTTTATATATCACCGCCAAAACAAAACCCTAATTTTACAAAGCTTCAGAAATGGCGAGTTCAATTGCTGCTCAATTACAAGCAATTAAGTCGTTGATTAATGTCGACACAGACGCGCCGCATAAGCGTCCCTTCACTCGCCCCTCTATATTGTTTAATCCCAAAGAAGCTGCTGATATTGACCTCGAATCACTTCTTAGCATCGCTCTCTCAGGTATATGTGTTCCTTTTTATGTGAACATGTTTCGTAAATCTCCATAAGTTAGTATTCGATAAATTAATAATCTCGATAAGTTATTTCATTTTCCGGTCCTAACTTTGTAGATATAGTGTATTTTTCAGCTCGATAAAGGTACCGAAGCTATAATTGTATATGTATAGAACCTTGATAAGTTAATTATCGATAATCTCGATGAGTCATTACACTTTCCGGTCCCAATGTAATTGATAGGGCATTTTTAAGCTTGATAGAGGTACAGAAGCTATAATTGCATATGGATTTTTATGTGAGCATGTATGGTAGAACTTGATAAGTTAGTAGTCTGTTTGTAAGCTTGATAAATTATTATACTTTCTGGTTCCGACGTAAGAGATGTAGTGTATTTTTAAGATTGATAGAGGTCCCGAGGCTATAATTGTGTATGTATAGTACTACTAATTTGCATTTCGATGAAAATTATAAATATTGTTGTATGTTTATAGTAATGCTAATTTGCTTTTCGGAAGAAACGTGAAGGATGAAGATGTTTTTCTAGTGGCTGTTACAAATGATTGTGTTGATTTGAATTTCAGGATTGGAAGTTCTCGTAAGTCGAGATGGAAGATTTGAGAGCTATAAGAATAATTTATTTAGTCATAAGAGTAGAGAAATGGATAGAGAGTTGATGGGAATAGAGGAAAACAATCAAATCAATTTGTCGATTAACTCGTATTTGCGGTTACTATCGGGATATCTTGAATTACCTGCTGCATTGAAGACTCTAGAGTACTTGATACGTCGATACAAGTAAGGATGCCTTTATTTCTTTTGGCTTCTAGAATATTTAACTGCTTGTGTACTTTGAGTTGTGGTGATCATTGGTTGTTTGTCGTTTGGTACCCTAGGTTACATGTGTACAATATGGAAGAGCTGATTCTATGTGCTTTGCCGTACCATGATACACACGTGTTTGTCCGTATCGTGCAACTACTGGATGCAGGGTAAAGAAAGCTGATTGTCCAAATTTTGTAGTACCAGTTTGATAGTTTATCAGAGAATTTTATGTGATGTGTACTGAAATCTTTCTTTCCTGTCGTGTAGGAATAGTAAATGGAAGTTTCTTGAGGGTGTTAAAACCTCGGGGGCTGCACCACCTAGGCAGGTTATTGTGCAACAATGTATTCGTGATCTTGGGGTTTTGGATGCATTGTGCGAATATGTAAGTCAATGTTGTTGGTTTATTTATTTATTGTCTCTGTGAGCCATCATTAATAAGTTTATGTTCTTACTCTTGTTTTATATGTGCATCTTTACACTGCTATTTCTGTAGGCTCTACCAACAAAAAAGTTTCAGCCATCAAGGCCAGTGATGAGATTTTGCATAGCAGTTATCATTGAGGTCATAGGCTCCGTTACTGTTGTAGATACTAATGTTGTGAAGCGAATTCTTCCTTATGTAGTATATGGCCTTCAGCCTAATGTCAAAGTGGAACCTGATCATAAGGTAAGTGTTATGTTTTATTTCTCTTCCATGGTGATATTATTTGCTTGCCTTGTCTGACAAGGAAATCCCAATATATTTTTAAGATTCTACCTACCTTTTGTGACAATTAAGTAAATATTAAAAACTATTCCCTTCTTTTATATATTGCAAGTTTTTTACTATGTAAGATATGGAGATTTTAGTAATAATTATTACTAGTAAGATTTTTCTAAAATGTTTACAGGCCGGTGCATTGATGATAGTTACATTACTAGCTAATAAGGTTTCATTGGCCCCTGATCTGGTGAGAAGTTTAATTCGTTCGGTTGCTGTTGTAGCTCGAAAGGATGCAACAGAAACAACTGATCTACAGTGGATTCGTGCATCATTTATGGCCCTGATCAGTCTTGTTCAGGTATATTTAATACTGAAAATCGAAGTACTTCATATTTTAATTGTTAAAAGGTGCTACTTGGTTTGGCAATACGTGTTAGTCTTAACATACATTAATTCTTGTGGCTAATATAATATTATGTTACAAATTATATATATGCTTACTTGGTAAATTAAATAGAAAGAATAAGAAAGAGAAATATATAGGAGAACATAATATGGAATGGGCATAGGGAGGAGAAAAAACTAGGAAAGGGAAGATATGGCTAAATTTATCTTAACTGGTGAATTTTCAAGCAATCCACCTCTGAAGGGGTTGCTATATTTAAGAAGTAAAGTACTTGCTCTTTACATGCTTCCATATTCACCTAACTGAGCATACCTATATATTAGGTCGGCTTTGAGCTTCCTTGAGTTGAGATTACATGTTCTTGGTTTGGTCTATTGCGATATGCTACTCCAAGGCACGATATATTTAAGTTCTTCATTTATGCACACATTATATAGGAATAAATGTGTGTAATAATGAATTTATGAAAGCCTTTCACACCTTGATCTCTGGTAAAATTTGTGAAGTACTACTGTGCATTGATTATTTGAATCTCTCCCAAATGAAATTTGATGCTAATATTAAAAATGATAGTTGCAAGCTGTTGACATGCTCCCAAAGAAGGCTGTGGATGCCTTGAAGGTGATCAGGTAGTTCTTGGTGGTACTACTATATATTTATCTAGCTTTTACATGTTGTACCTTCTTTCATATTCCTAAAAGTTTTATGATTTATACCTTTAGTGATCTGCCGGGCATTCTTACGGGGCTGACAAAGGAATTCAACATCGATAAATTTCTGACTGTTTTATTGGAGTCCCTCCTTGAGTACAGGTTGGAAATTCAACTTCTATATCACAATTTATTGTTTATTTTCTAAATATTGTAATTGACATTTTGTTTACAGTCCTGCAGATGATCTTTGCTATCGTACTCTACTTTCAGTCATTGAGACAGTTCCAGCTAGAGGTTTAGTTGACCACATGGTTTCTAAGCTCCTCCATACCTGTGTGAGGTTGTCCAAGACTAAAAGTGAATTGGCTTCACATGAGTCAGGTTATATATGTATATACTTATTTGATACTCTGTGCTGACTGCAATGTGTTACTGAGATTTTTGGGATGATGTAGATATGTATCATCATTTAGCATGCCATGCCGAGTTATGTTATTTTCTTTCTTTTGACATCTTTCTTAAATTGGTGTTTGTAATATGATTAATTAGGAAGTCGAGTGAAGCAAGTGTTTCTTTCCGTTAATAGGAGATACCCAAGTGAATTACGTGGATCTGTTCATAGATTCTTGGAGGTTTGAGATCCATTTCTTCCCCCTCTATTCTTTCTCTCCTGGTTCCTGCTTTTGTTTTATTCTTTAAAACAGTATATATATATATATATATATATTATATTTGTCATTTAGTTATTTCCTTCATTCCTCACATAGTCACATGATCCGAAATGCAGTCTAAGAAAGAGGATTCCATGCACGAGGTTCTGTGTCAGATGTTGGACGGAAAGCAGGATTTGTCAAGTTCTGATTCAAAAATATGGTTTGCACTTGAACATCCCAAGGTAATACTTTTGGATAATTACATAAGATGTGACACACTCTGCTGGGAAGCAGGGGCTCGTCATCTGCCCCACGCACCCTGAGTGATAGAAATTCAAGAAACTGTTAGAAACAATTACAAGGGTGGTAGTATGTGAATTTGTGACATTTAATGAGACAGAGAGTTGAATCCTGAATAGTGAAAATGTTTTAAATAATTGCGGAACTTTTTATTGTACTGATTGTGCTTTAATTAGAATCTTTCCACCTATATTATAATGGCTCGTCATGTGTTTTTGGTTATGTTAATGGATATGTGATGTGCCGTATCCCCCTCCCCAAAATTTTATAGTTTCATATATATATTAGTTCTGCATAGCTATGCAGTTGGGCACAACACAACTGTATCCAGTGGCGTAGCCGGGAATTCAAGTCACTGGGATAAAAAATTATCTATATCAAAAATTGCCAAGAAAATTTAAAGATTACATGAGTACTGGGGTCAAAATTAAAATATAGTATTATAAATATAATTTTTAGTGGGGTCAAAGATAAAATTTAATACCAAAGATTTTTTTTTAAAAAAATTGACATATGAACTTGTATTTTTTTAAAGTTTCAGTGTGGTCAGTTGCACCCGCTGGCACCCCTGCCTGTATCCATCTTATCGGCTTCTGTGTATGCAGGCTTCATGTTTACATGCTATTTCTCATTCTTATATAAGATTTATGATATTATTCTCGCATTCTTCTTATATTGCATAGGCTGAGGTTCGCCGAATCACACTCTCCAACTTTGATACAAATTGTCTTCTGAAATGCAAGGATGTTGATTCACAGGTGATTGCGGTGTATTTAATATTTTTTATACCATAAGACAGTTGTCCATGAGTAACATTCATAGAGGATCTAAATGAATCACTGTAATTCGTTACATTACATGTAATTTGTGAATGGGGGCTGTCTAGGATCTTTAGTCGTATGTGTTAGCGATGTTTCTAGGCAATTATAAAATGTCCTTTTTCATTCTCAAATAAAGTACCCAACATTTAAGTGACCCAGTGTAGTAGTGAATTATTATTTGCCTATCAGCATTACAATTTGTTCTGTATCTTTGACTTTGCTCACAAGTAAAAGTAGCTGACTTATTAAGGTTGAATATGCGTATAACTATAACATATGGGGGCCAAGGATGTTACCTAGAAATGACCAGGTGTTCCATTCTTATCAATTTTCTGAAGGAGATCATTCAAGAGTAGAGTTTGCGTGTTATTATTGCTGTGTGTCCTGGTTTTCACTATCTGTTTGCGAAAGGTTCTTCCAGATCTTTATCCCATAGCTTTAGCACAGTGGGTTTTAAGTGTTCTACGTACATTTTTATGCTAAGATTTTGTTTAGTCTCTGACATCTGATATGTTCTTCTATCTGCTGTCCAGAGGTTCTCAACTATGCAGGATGCGGTCTTGCGCAGGCTACAAGATGACGATCTAAGTGTGGTTCAGGCTGCTCTGAAATTGGATAGATTGTCAGAATTATTGAATTCGTCATCTCTACTCGATGCACTTCATAAAGTGTTACAACGATGCATAAGCAATTTAATGACACGTGAGTGTGCTCTAACATGAATCCTTCATCCAAAGTACTTGTTCATGTATAGTAACCAAGACTTTTTTAGTACATGATGCTGATATTTATGAAATACATTCTTTGTTGGCATGGCTGGTTTAGTGTTGATGTCAATTGTCAAGTCAATAAACAGGGTATAGAACATGTTTGTCAATAAACAGGGTATAAACAGGGTATAGAACATGTTTAGTGTTGATGCTAATTTTGTCTGAATTTTAGTCGGTGCAGTTGATGTTCATGTGGAATGGTTATCTTCTGTAGTTTCTTATATGCTTCACTTTGGTGATCAGTTTTTAGATGTGATAAATTGAACTAATCTATTGAAGCTCAAGACATGCGAGCTATTAGCAGGGCGTAAGTGAAGGGAGTACATGACATTGGCAACGCACATAGATACACGCAAATTTATATGTAGATATATCATGTGGTGGTGTGTATATATGGAGGATAGCTATGGTTATATATAGCTTTAATTTTGGATGACAGATTGATAGGTCTATTAAAGCATCTCCAACAATGTTGGGCTAAAATTATATTAAATGTTGATTATGTAAAATTTGCTGAATCTGTAAGGTGTTGTACTTCAATGGAGTCGGCTATAATGATTGGTTATATTTAACAAATTGTATGTTATATTATTTCAAGCTGTTATAAATATAATATATTATTTCAATATGGAAATAGATGATGTGGATTTTCACTATAGGTCTCTAGTGGTTTGACAATTATAGCCAATATGTTGAGGTTGGCTAAAATTTTAGCCAAGAAGAATGACCTGTTGGAGTGGAGATTTTTTTACATATTCTCTATATTTTTAATTATGGCATGTCACATACACTTTTAGCTAAGGTTTTCCATGGTTGGAGATGCTCTTATTTGACAAAGATAGCTATGGTCATACATGTGACAAATATGGCTATATGGTTATATATGTGACAAAGATAGCTAGGGTTATACCTATTATTTGCGAGTTATAAAGGCTGATGAAAAGACTTTTCCCTTGTTAATGAGTCTGGCACTTTTCTTACTCTTGCTTAGAGGCATTCCTTTATAGACATGTGTGGTTAAGTTGTTGCTAAAAGAAAGTCTAAAATTGTCTCGTAAAGCAAATTGTTGAGTTGAATTTTTACATGCACCATCTGTACTGCAGGCTCACCAGATAACAGCTCCCTAGCTGCTGACATCGCTTTACTCTCCCTGGAGCATGCTGTTTTAAATTTCCATCAGCAAGAAAAATATGCGAGACAACTTGCTGGCATGCTTTTTCCATTAATTTTAATCATTCCGAAGGTTATATTTTGCATTGTGTTACAGTTAACATTTCTATTGACTATTGATACTTGGCTTGTTTTTAACTTTCCAGTTTTAATTCTTTGATGCAGACGCATAGTTTGAACTGGAAAGCTGTATCTTTGACAAAAGAAGTAAAATGGCCCCTCTACGCAAATCTTGTCAGTTTCTGCCATCCACAGAAGGTAAATATGTGTGTGTGTGTATATATTTGTTGTCACATTATTATCTGAATAATTTTTAATCATATCGAAGTTTATTCTTCCATCTCTGAATGACAGTACCCTCTCGATTAATTTGGGGTTTGCAGGCTTTAAAACTTGAGGACATAACATCTCTAAATATGGACATTATTAGTGGTTTGGCTGACACATTTTCAATGCATCCTGAGGAGTACATGCCTTGGCTGGTTGAATGTTGCAGTGTTTCAGATTTGTCAAAAACATTATTCTTCTTGGTTTTACTGCGGTCATTCACGAGACTGAAGATTGGTATGATTTCCTGGCACCAGTGTTATACTGTTATATTACTTTTAAACTTATATTAATTATCTTTGTGTGAATCAGTTCTAGTTTATACCATACCGAGGACCTTGTACAAGTACAATAGTTTTTCTCTTTGTCTTTCTATTAGTGGGCAATGAGCTGGACACAACTAGTGCACGCTTTTTCTATGTCCAACTAGAATATAGACATTCTCATTACTTGGATGGTTGTTAATTGCCTTGGCCGAGGTTTTGATGCAATAGCGAAAGATATTTACATTACAAGAATTCCCTTTTTCATTAGAGGTTTAGGTTTGATCATTATTCATCCTGCTTCATTCTTTGGTACTTTTAGATCATAGCAGGGATTTAAGATCATTGTTCGTTGTGCATTGTTATTGTGTGAAAGTAGTGTAATTGTATTATTTTCATTGCTTATTTATGTATTACATCCTGAAGCCTATTGGAGCTGAAGCATAATATGACAGAATTATCTTATTGCAGATGTTTCTCAATTATTCACACTGTATGAAACATGCTTTCCAGCTCTTATAAATGAGTTGAAGGTGCTAGAGCCTGTTGGGAATCTGGATGTAACAGAGGTAGCTTAAAGAACTTGCTGGTTGCAGTACTCTGTTCTCTCTGTGCAGAAATAAAACTTCTTATTGTTTTGGGGCATGTAGTTGAATATGCTGTCTAACTTTGCTATATGATTTATAGTCCAACTCAAAACTGCTGGATAGTGATTGCGAAACATTCCTTGACGATCTTTTCGACACCAATTTGAAAGTCTTGAATGCTGAAATACTAAGTTGCTTATTCTGGAAGTTATCAGAGGCAATCATCACAATAGCACCTGAGAATGTCTCAGAGGTTGGTTTTGCAAGTAATCTGAATGTCTCCTTTATTTTGTGGAAAGTGTCTTGATTTCAACTAATCCAGGCTATTAAAGTACATATGCGTTCATATAATTTTCAGGATGAGAATAAAAAGTTGATATGCACACTTCAAGATACATTTACCTTCTTTGCTTCTCACCCAAAGCCGGTATTTAGGGAACATCTTAACAATTTTGTTAGGAAGTGCAAGATCTCTCCGGTCCGATTTCTCTCCAAACTTTATACTGATGAAGGTTTGTCTGTGGATTTCACAAGCACCTAACTATTTATGATTTTCTGTTTGGTGCGTATTGAATTTTTAAAATATGAAGAAATCATCAAAATACATCCGTTGTCTGATGTCATTTATAAAGATGAATTATATGTACAGTATACCTCTAATGTCTCTTATCTGTATTTTTGAACCTGGAATACATTCATGTAAATTTGTTTCATTTTAGATCTGAATTAGTTCTTAGGAAGCCTTCAAGGGGTTTTATTATTGTGAACATCATGGAATTGATTCTGAAGTACGGATTTCACAAAATTTGTTTATAGTGGATCCACGTGGATTTTGTACTGTAGATATGCTGATTTTCTTACATTATTTTCTTATTATTTTTGCTTTTGAAATAGTAAAATTTGCTAAACTGATTTCGATTTGAGTTGTTAGATTGTTTATCTTGACAAAGGTTATGAAATTTTGATTTTACTGTATTTTGCTCTACACCTGAATGCTGAACTTAGAAAGCACGACTAATTTTTCAGAATCTAAGAACCAAATAATGTCATTATTATTCTTGAACATTTCTTTTGAACAGCTAGTTGTTTTTTGTTTTGGTTGTCTTGCACATCATTTATTCAATGTTGGGACTCCGATCTTCTTAGGTGTTGCTGTTGCTGTTAAAGTCGAGAGTCTTAATTCTTTTGCACATCTCTGCTCTCAGTCAGATGAGAGCTTACTTCTTCAACTACTTGCAGAATTCCCTTCTGTTCTCGTTGCACTATACAGTAATAATCAGGCAAGGCCATCTGTTTTGGAGAAGTGTCTCTATGTTTTCTAGTGCTGTTCAGTTTTTTTCCCCTTATGGTTTGTATTTATGTGCTTCACTTACATTTGCGTGAGTATATTTACAGGATGTACGTGTTGCTGCTATGAGCTGCATTGAAGGGCTATTCACAGTATGGCCACGTGTTACTCTTTTAGGAAGAAAGAATGGTATTGACTTTTAATGTATGTTGTTTGTTCATCTTAAAAATTTTTCTATAAGGACTTATTAATGTAGGAAGTTACAGGAAGTGCATTGGGGAGTCATTTTCTGGGGGAGCTTTTAGGATTACTGATTCAGCAGCAGAGGCTAATTGTATCCGACAAAAATGTTCTCCCCTCGTTGTTCACAAATTTGCTAGGCACTTCCTGTCATAGCATTTTGGTCTCTGAGAGCGTTGGACAGAGGTATTTATTTAATCTTTTTTACCTTTTTTGTTTCAAGCCATTCCGAAGTTCAAGGTTCAATGCCATTCCCCTGTGTATGTTAGGTTATACATTCTAACATGAAATGCATGCTAAATAGTTACTCTTTCAGTGACTTGTAGTGCTCTCTCTCTTAAACATGTTGGGACCTTTATATGTAGAGTTGTTAGCTACTGCTAAAATGCTGTGTTTCCTTTCATCCAAGAACTGAAATTTGTTTATGTCTTGGTTGTCTCGAGGTACTGGATGATTCTCAGTTTTCACTTTTCACTAGCCTCAACATATGTTACCATATTACTGTTAGTGGTCCCATAGAGTTTCTAATTCTTTGCACATTTTTAATGCTTCAACTTAAAAGCGAATGCTCATTTGTACTTGTACCATAATAAATTCTCTTTGAGTTCAAAGTTTTTATCAATATAAATGCATTTAAGTCATGCCTCAGTGGTAAATCTTCAAACTGTGTGTTTCTCCTTCAAATACATATTTGTTTGTTGGTTTTACCGAATTTAGTTGATCCATTTTTTCAGATTCGAGAAGTCTGTAAAAGAGGATATAATGCACTTCCTTGTTGCGTCTGCTCTTAAACTTTCTGCATATGGAAAGGTTGGTATCTTATTTACTGAATTTTACTTCCAGTTCTCTGTCACAGTAGAGTTACTGTAAAATCCCTTAGCTGGACTCGAATATTTTCCTATTATTGTCATCTAGCTGCGATGCCCTATTAGAGAAGAATAGATATAAGTCTAACTTGGTTATTGTTTTTGTTTTGTGCAGCTAATGCTTTTATCTTTGCTCAAAGGAGTTGGGAGTGGAGTTATGCTTGTTAAGGAAGTTGAGTTATTGCTGAATGAACTTCTGAACCGTCGACATCAATTTCACCTTGGAAATGATCAATTCTGCATGAAGTTGTCAAAGATTGAAGTTGATACTATGTGCCTTTTACTGGAGGTGCTTCAAGTTCCCCCCTTTATATTTTATTTGCAAATACAGAGTTGATCTTAAAAATGCTATAGAAATCTTGTTTTGCACCACTTCATGTCCGCTCCTTTTTTTTTATTATAAATCTTCAGCTGTGTTTTGACTCTGTGTTTCCCCTGTAGTTCTGTATGATGCCTGTATCCCCATCTGATGGTTTTGTTCATGAAGATGAATTATTGAAAGCTTTGCAGGTGAGTAGCTTGTAGCGTTGTTTATGATCTTCCCCTTGAGAACTCAATTTTCCAAAGAAATGTTCATAAACTTTTGCTCTTCGTTCTGTTCCTGTAGTTTGAGGGTACATTTTGTGAAGACCCTGCTATTGTGCAACCTTGTATTACTGTGTTGAAAAATATCAATAGTTCATTCTATGGAGGTTTGAAGATAGAGACCCAGGTTTATCTCTTTTCCTTTCTGCTCTGTACCTTTACATCTTCTTCTATGTGCCGTCATGTAGCTGTGTTATGCCAAAATTAATACTTTTATTTATTCTTTTTTAATCAGTTACTATTGTTTCTTTTTTATATATTTAAGTTTTACGTGGGTTAGCACACCACAATGAAAATGGTCCTTATTATGTTAGTGGGTCCCTGTTGGTTAGTGTATTAGCCTTCAAGATGGCTAATAATAAATATCTTTATTTTATTATTGTTTTCCCTTTTTCCAGTGAATGTATTCTTAAATAGGATCCCAAGGCAGAAGAAACATTCCCATTGAGTTTCACTTGGAAGTAAGGTCTGGGCCCTGGGAGGGTGATATGTACTCGAGCCTTACTCCTACCTATAGGTTTAGTTCAAAAATGTGTGAGGCAGTCTGAGGCCATCATGTCTCTAAAAGCCGAGGCTATGAGTCCTAGGAGTAGCTGTTTCCTTGTAGACCCTCGGAATATGTTTAAATCACATCCTTTCCATTATTAAATATAGGTGGAACAAAATAGATAATTTTATGTTTTTGTGTGGAATGAGAATTTCACCGAGTCAATTTTTGGCAGGAATTACTCTTCAAAAGCCTTGTGGTCCTGTTTCACAGTGCTAATGTTGATATACACAACGCTACTAGAGAGGCACTTTTGCGGATCAAGGTATGATTCTTTTTGTGTTTAATTGGCAGTGTAGTATTATTGCTTTCATTTTAATATTACAGCTACCTACTCAATGCGTCGGGTTGTCAAACTTAGTTGACACATTTATAGGTGCAAAGTGTGGGTCCATACAGCATTTCTACATTAGATTGCCTTATTATTGTGACTTAGATTCTTTGATAACAGGTGATGAGTATAAAGAAATCTCTCTATGCATTTATTTACCTAGCTTGGTCTGAACAAGTTTGAACTGGTAGTTGTGTATAAGCACTCTGAAGTACTTATTGATCTTCATAACAATTACGTTGTATATATTTTAAGTTGAAGTTCCGATTTGCATGTATGCATAGTGATTACATTGCGAATTGTGATCACTGTCCTGTGATCGAAATATCGAATTGTAACCTACTATATATCCGCAGTAGTTTGTAGCTCTGGTTTGCATCTGTGCATAGTGATTTTATTACTGAACCAAGTCACAGAGAACCCAGCTAGTTATGCCGGATAGGTTGATTGATGCACCTAATATTTTTTTTTTAAAACTTTTTTCTTTGGTTACATTATCTCCCCGAAGTTACTTTATTGATGGGAAGTTGCTTGCTTTTGCTCTTTATTTTGACATGGAAAGCATAACTGGTCATGGGTCTAAATCAAAGGATGAGGATTGTAATACAGACTCAGATATGAAAATAGGTTTTTGGTACTTGCTAGGCTAATATTCATGCCAATAGTAATCCTAATATTGCTACTCCTAGATGGCATTTATCTATTATGATCAGCTGGCAACAAATGAAAGTATTTCCCAGAAGATCTTATAAGACATTGTGAACGCATTAGCAAGTTGATTATTGGCCTTGACTGGGTGAATTATATAAGTTACTCTGATGTCTTATCATGGACCAAATGACAATCTGATTTTTAGATATGTAGTTCTTTCATGAAATGCTGAATTAGAAGCCATGGAGATGCTGGCCTTTAGCACTGATACATTTTCTGATGTTACTCTAATGCTGCAGATCTCAAGCCAAACTGTAGGCCTGGTTCTTGACCTTGTTCTGAAGAAGGAAGGTTTCTCAAACAAGCCTGCACATGGGAAGAAGAAAAAGAAATCAACGATTCATCTCAACTCTGCCCAAAATAACGATGCAACCTTGAGATGCGGAAGTGTAGTTTCTTTTCTTAGTTCTCTTCTTGATATTATGCAACTGAAGAAAGACATTGAAAACAGGTATGTTAAAAAGTTGACACCTGGTCAGTTAATTAACTAGAGACTAGAGATTATTCCCAACTAATTTTCTTTTATAGGACTAATCTATCCAGAATTGTTGTCATCTTTGTAGTTCCTTTTCTTTTTGCACTGAATTCATTTAATCTTTGCGTGCAGAGCATCAATTTTAGGGCCATTGTTTGAACTTCTTGGCACACTATTTATGGATGATTTTTGGATAATGGTTACGAAGAATGAGGAAAATTGTACTCAAGCTTCACCCGAGGCATCGCCAACTAGTTCCAGCCCTTTATGTTATGTGCAACAATCATTATTATTGATTCTTGAGGACATAAGTGCTTCACTCATTACTTCCCCGCCACAAAAGGTTTCTTTTACATATACTGTGCTTGTTACTCTTCTAGATATTGTTTGATATTTCCTGCCATAAATGTTTTGTTCTTTTATAAATTGGGTTAAATGATTATGGCAGGACAAGGTGATGTATACTTTTGACGTGGAACTTTTAGTCAAATGTGCTCGTTCTTCAGAGGACGCAGTGACCCGCAACCATGTCTTCCTGCTGTTATCTACTATTGCTAAGGTCGTGCCAGAGAGAGTTTTGGACCACATACTAGATATTCTTACTGTTGTTGGGGAATCAGCAGTGACACAGGTGATTGATTTATAATGTTGTTCCTACAATGCTTTGTTGCAATATATTTTCTGTATTATTTTGTAGTTAAATTGTAACTAATATGTTGTGAAATTAATCGTTTTGTATTAAATAGGTTTTTTTTAATGTCATGCATTTGTCAAGGATTTCTGATATTTCTTATCCTCAGAAATTCATTAAGTGGATATTGATGTACACTGCAAAATGGCAGACTTCTTAAAAGCAAAGTACAAGGCCTTAATTGACATTATAATCATATGATTATGTTACTTTGATAAATAATTTTGAATTTTTAAGATTAATAGATCAATTTTGTAGTTGGACAGCCACTCACAACAAGTGTTTGAAGATCTTATAACTGTCATTATTCCATGTTGGCTATCCAAGACTGGAAACATTGAGGAATTGCTTCAGGTAATGTGTCTATCTCTGAAGTGGTCATCTGCTAGGATACTACTAGTACTTTCTAACTGAAGATGTGGTATTATAGGTTTTCGTGAGAGTGTTGCCTGAGGTTGCTGAACATAGAAGACTGTCGATCATTTCCCACCTTTTGAGGTATTGTTATATAATTCAGCTTAAGTATGGTACATTGGCAGCATAAAATTTCCTTTGTATAACAAAATTCCCTTACAGAACTCTGGGAGAAAGTGGTAGCTTAGCTTCTCTTCTTCTCATCCTTTTCCGGTCAATGGCTTCAAAAGAGAACTTCTCCCTCCTTGATAATCGGCAATCATCGGATTATTTAACTACTTCAATCCATACAGAGTGGGAGTATGTGTTTGCAACGCAGATATGTGCGCACTATTCATGCATGATCTGGCTTCCTTCCCTTGTTATGGTGCTTCAGAAGATTGAAATGGGTTCCTGGAATAAGGAACTTTTCATGGAATTGCTAGTTGCAGTGCATTTTATTTCTGACAAGCTGGAGGATCCTGAAATTTCTTTTAAGCTCAAGTGTGTGGATAATCCAGATAATATTCAGGTTCATATTCAGTTAATGATTTTGATTGCGTTGTTTCTTTATTGTCAGTGTGCATGTTGGGGAATGCTCTTTACATAAATCAAGCAGATGTAGAATTACTGTATTATTTTATGTTAATAGTTCCCTTTTTCCTGCCGCATTGAACAGGTCTATATTGGTCTTCTAAATTAGTTTTGTGCCTTTGTGTCTCCAATTGTCAACTTTCTGTGATTCTCCATATTTATCTTTTAATGAATCGGCTTCAAATTTGAAGTTTTAATAAAATGAGAATATTTTATTGCTGCATTAGTTATTTTTTTCAAACCATATAGCAGATAATTATTCTGAAATCAAAGAATTGTCTTGCCTATGTTGGGCTATTGTGGAAGTTTGATATTTGATATTTTCTTTTCCAGTGATAGAATTTTACAGGGATCTTTTCGTGTTTAATTCTTATTAATATTATTTTCTTCCAATAATTTTGATTATTAATTCAGGGAACAGTTGGGGAACTTACAGAGCAGGTTGTTTCTCATCTGCAATTGGCTGATTCAAGGAGAAAGCAAATTGGTCTTCCTTCTTCCATTGGAAAAGATTTAAAGGAGCGCATACGCACAATCTTGAAAAATATTACAAAGGGACTACTACTACTCCCTTCAGCATTCTTTGGAGTTGTTATCAAATTACTGGACCATGCTAATTATAATGTCAAAAGAAAGGTACTAATACAAATGCATTAATCGTTTGATTGTCAAAAGGTGGGAATTTCACTTAACTAGGGATTTGATGCGTCTTAGCTTGGCATGGGAAGACACTGTGTGCCAAAGTGGCGTAAATATGCTCTATTTTTTTAATCTTTGGAGGGTAATTTCCTGTGAAATAGTTCAACATGTTTAGTTTAAACATTAGTGCTGCGCATTTAGCAAAAAGAAAGAGAAAGAAGATGCTTACTGCTGCTGAGCCAATCACCTGATGTGGTCTTTAGGTTCTACAACATTGAAAAAAGAATTTGTAGCATGGACTTTAGGAGAATCTCATATGAGTGCAAATTGATGCTTAGTTTTGTTTATTTATTTTAATGTCTATCGATGCTTTGCTCTTTGTTATTTAAATTTTGGTTTTCTTCAAATGGTTCCAGGCCCTTGGGCTTCTTTGTGAAACATTGAAGGACACTGCCGTGCAACCAAAGCATGCGAGAAGGGGGGTGAATAACGGCACCAGAGACTCTTGGCTTCACTTAGATGCCAGTGCTTTGGAATCCTTTAGCAAATTGTGTTCAGAAATCATGAAGCTAGTCGACAAGTCTGATGACAAGGCTACTGTATCCTTAAAACTCAGTGCAGTTTCAGCTTTGGAAGTCTTGGCTAATAGATTTCCTTCATATGATTCAAGCTTCAACCTGTGCCTTGCACCTATCTCCAGGAATATCCATTCAGATTCCTTAGATGTATCTTGTAGCTGTTTAAGGGCAGCTGGTGCGTTGATTAATGTTCTTGGTCCAAAAGCACTCTCTGAGCTTCCGTCTATCATGAGTAACCTATTACAGAGTACTGGTAATATCTCCTCATCAGATTATACTGATGCTATTTCTTCGGCATTAGCCAATCCTAAGGAAGCTCTCTTCATGTCTGTACTCGTAACTCTTGAGGCAGTCATAGACAAGCTTGGTGGTTTTCTTAGCCCTTTTATTGGAGATATTTTGGAACTTGTAGTATTGCATCCTGACTTCACTAAAATTGGTGATCCAAAGTTCAAGCTAAAAGCAGATGTTGTAAGAAAACTCGTTGTTGAAAAAGTCCCTGTAAGTATTCTCGTTAAACTATTTATTCTGCCCTGATTAATGCAGAGTTCTATTCGACTTGGTACACATCATATGGTTAACTTAAACATGATTTTTGTAATGTTACAAAAACACATATCTATTTTAAAGTTCTTGTAAATAATACTAGACTTAGCTGACAAGTCGAATGAAACTTTTATAACCAATTTGGGTAGTCACTATTTTTGTCTACCATATCATCCGCTTAGACCAACATTTGTCTTGCTCCTATATATTTTTTCCAGGTTCGGCTGCTACTTTCTCCCCTTTTAAGTATATACTCTGAAGCTATGAAATCTGGGGATTCAAGTTTATCAACTGTCTTTGAACTGTTGGCAAACTTAATCGGTACAATGGATAGATCATCTTTGGGTGCTAACCATGTTAAAATTTATGATTTGTGCTTGGTAGCACTTGATCTGCGTTCTCAGAAGCCTGTTTCGATCAGGAACATCAACGTTGTTGAGAAAAATGTCATAAATGCGATGATAATTCTGACTTTGAAACTGACAGAGACTATGTTTAAGCCTCTTTTCATTAGAAGTATTGAATGGTCAGAATCGAACGTGGAAGAAAGTGAAAGAACTGGACTGAACATTGATAGAGCTATATCTTTCTATGGACTCGTGAATAAGCTTGCTGAAAGCCATAGGTGAGTCATTTGCATTCCGTCTTTAAAAAGTGTTGTGCTTAATGGGCGTAGACATTAAATTTTGAACTAAATTGGGTATCCTATCTGTAGGGCCTGTTAATAGAATGTTAGTGATACACATGGAAATTTTTCAGTGAAATTTAACAACTTAGGTCTATTCAATCGAGTAGCAGTTCTACTACAATTTCACTCTAGCACTATCAGTCACCAATTTTACTCGATTCGATGAATCTTCCGGCATCAGTGATACAAAAAAAAAAACTTTGTAGCATGCTCTTGCTTTGTCTGGCTCTCTGTTAATTTGTAATATCGGTTGTTGTCATACTACTGAACCTGACACAAATGTCAAAGATTTTCCTTTTCCTTTCATAACTTCCTGATCTATCTTTGCCACTTGTAGCTTGTAAGCTATAAATTATGTATTAGTAATTCGTTCTTTTTTGTGGTGCCTCTAATATCCTCTTGTTATGTAGTAATAAATCTCTTAAATCAGTAGTTGTTTTGTTAATATGTGAAGTGATTTTTTAACTGTTTTTTCATTTATCACTGTATGGCTTGTACACTGATGTGGTCATGTTTTATCAGGTCGTTATTTGTTCCATACTTCAAATATTTGTTGGATGGTTGTGTACGGCATCTAAGTAATGCTGAAGTGGGAGATGTCAGCCTGATTCGGAAGAAAAAGAAAGCAAAGCTCGCGGAAGAAAAAAGTAGCGTAAAGGGTGGAAATGGGACACTGTCTGTTGAAATGTGGCACCTCCGCACACTGATTTTGTCATCCCTACATAAATGCTTTCTATATGATACTGGGAACCTCAAGTTTCTTGACTCTTCAAATTTCCAGGCAAGCCCACTGACTATCGTTACGAACTTAAATGTAAAAATGTAAAATAAGGAGTACACCCTTATAATATGACACATACTATTTCTGTTCATACTTAGCAATGCAAGGTAATCTCTCTGTAAAATTTGGTGACTAAGTTCATGTTAGGCGAAATGGGGGATTACCGTGTAGTATTATATGATTAAATAAATGACATTGTGAAACTATCATCTTGTTAGCATAGCCGGGATTCTGGGAATAGTGCATGAAGTGGATCTAATAAAATTCTTTTGCATGATCAACAGATCAAGTAATGTTGTACCAGTTAAAGTTCAAATGAGAACTCCTTAAAAAAAGGAGTTGCATTTTGTCATACTTTTGTGGACTGGGTAGTTTTTTGTTGTCATTCATTAGTTCATAGTGGAAGTTCTTATGTTATCATTCCAAGTGGTCCACTGAACCTGACCCGTAAAAAAGAGAAAAAGGCTCTTTTAATCACAATTTGAAGTTAAAATGCCCAAAATATCACAACTTGAAAATATGGCCCTTAGCATCACAAAGTAACGCAACCTTTAGTTACGTTTATAAAATTATTTCATATCACTGCTTTTTTTTATTAGGCTGGGCTGGGCACTTGGGCCTCGTGAGTTACTGATCAAATCTTCCTGATAGAAAGGGCCATTTTTTTCAGTTGTAATATTTTGGACCATTTTTGTAAAAATTGTGATAGAAAGGACCATCACCCAAAAAGAGAAAAGTACCTCTCTCTTATGTGTAAATCTTTCTTTGTGATATTCATAATTATAGTTACTGGTGTTAATCTCTTTTCTGTGACCCATCAGTTGTTCTTTATCGTCTTCACTGGTCCAAGTCAGCCCTCTTGTTTCTCTTTGGTAGTTTGGTGCATAGAGAGCAAGATGATGGAATCATATAACTGAAGAGCCTATGCACAAATTTTAAGAAATTCAAGCTGAAAGCCGGAACACATATTATTATTGTTTAAGAATTAAGTAGTGTATTATATATCTAGTTAGGTAATCTGACTCCGATAGTTTTTTAGTTCACAGATAAATATTACTTGAGTCGATGTTTATTTTCAATTTGATGTGGTACTTTCTCTTGTTGCAAACAAAATGTGGTATACATGCTAGGTTAATGTCAATATTTAAGTGGCAGTTTTTGTTGTTTGTATTCACATTACTTTGCTGCTGCAGATAATAGTTATAAGATTCTTTAATATATAGCGTTGTTCACTAAACTACATCTGCTCCTATATTATGTGATATCAAGGGTTGCTTATTTAATACATAGAATTTAATATACAATTTTAAGCACAAGTAGCTGTATCCGCGTAACCTATTGATATACGATCCTTTCCGCCATTTACTTACTATCTGCTTGTTTTTTTTATCTGCAGCTTCTGCTAAAGCCCATTATATCGCAGCTCGACACAGAACCGCCAAGATGTATAGAACAGTACAGAGACATACCAACTGTAGACGATGTTGATAAATTGTTGGTCACTTGTGTTGGTCAGATGGCTGTTACAGCCGGTAGCGACCTTCTATGGAAGCCCCTGAACCATGAGGTAACTACCAGATCATTTGTAGTTTAAACAAATAAAACCTGAATTGATCACCTCTACTACGGAGCTTCATGTTACAAGTGATTTTTCAATGCAATCTATGTTTTAGGCGTCACGGTCCTTAATTATACATTTCAATGCAATCCATGTTTTAGGCATCACGGTCCATTATTATGCATCACTGACATATTTGTGCTTGGAATTTATGTTTTGGCTATTTACATGATTTATGTTCATTTATCAGGTGTTGATGCAAACACGTAGCGAAAATCTCCGTACCCGTATGTTGGCTTTACGAATTGTTAAGTACCTTGTAGATAATTTGAAAGAAGAATATCTTGTATTCTTAGCTGAAACCATTCCCTTCCTTGGTGAACTACTCGAGGATGTTGAGTTACCGGTTAAATCTCTAGCGCAAGAAATTCTCAAGGAAATGGAATCAATGAGCGGGGAAAGCCTTCGTCAGTACCTCTGAGGTTATGGTTTGTAGATCAACCACCTTCAACAGTGTGCAAAACAATTGGAAGCCCAAATTACCATCAAATTTACCCCCTCCCAGTTTCGGTGTATATAGGGCACATCATAAAGCAGCCTAGTTGTGATGTGTGATTTTTAGAATTTTTGGAAGGAAAAAAGCTGCAAATTTTGACCTATGCAGTTTGTAAGTGATACTGATTACTGAGCATATTTAGCGTTTGTTAATGTTAGTTCAAATGTACAAGTGAGTGATTTTTTTTTTTTTATTATTAAAAGTTTTAAGGGTGTCTTGACGTCTTGAGAGCATACATATTCATTGAAGAAAATAAGACTAATCTTGTAGAGCATATTTAGCTTATGTTAAAGCTTTTTTATTGCTTCGTTAACAATATAATTTAATACAGTTTTTGGATAAATGTAATAAGACCATCCTTGAACAGTTAATCTCCGATTAGATTCCATAATTGATTTTTCACAAATGTACTTTCAACACTTGCCGTGAATAACGTTTACTAATTAAATATGTAAATAGATTAAATGATAAATTACATTTTTGGAGAGCACTTAACGTAAAATTAATAAAATATTTAAATAGATTAAATGGTAAATTACAATTTTTGGGACTTGGTTCTAAAAATCTATTAATATATTGCATTCTTTTACTAATATACGGGTTGAAACAACTCTAATAGTAAAAGAATGCAATAAATTAATAGATTGCTACAAATCATTAATTGTAATTGTCCTTTCAAATTCTTGATTTTTTGAATAACAATCTATTTTCAGAGGGATGTATTCAATTTAGTTCGATTGATTAATTTTTATGGATTTCAAAAATGTATATTTAATATTATTTAATACATAATCGTATTTAAGAGAAAAAATGTATAAAAATTATATTATTGGAAAAGACCCTATATTTCTAACTGTTGTGTAACGAAAATTAAGGTGTATTTATTACGTATTGAAAGATAGGGTTAGAGAGAGTTTCGAGCTTTAATGACTGATCGAGTGTTTCGTGACTTAATCTGTCCTCACAAGATGCCTACGTATCTTGCAAATATCAAGAATCAAGCCAAAAAACGTAGTTCTGTTTGTGTGAGATCAGATCTTTATATAGGTGATGAGAACCCTAGAATCATTGTAGAATTTAGGTGTCTTGATGGGCAAGGCACATCTTAGGCCTAATTCTAGATCCTTCCTGGTGGAAGGTGGATAAGTATTACAGCTGTATGCCTTGGAGGCTACTCCAAGGATGATTTGGTTCTCTTTTGGACTCAATAACAGAGTCTTTGGCTGGTTTAATAGCTACGAAATTATTATCATATTTAGGGTTTTGGGCCTCATAATTGGGCTTTAACCTTGGGCCATTCTGGGCTAATTTAATGTATCATTAATTGTATTTATAGGGCTTATTTTCAACCCATATCATTTGTCCCCCAACTTCTAAGAAAACTGATCAGGTTTTCATGGAAGTTAAGGTTTTGGTACACTAGTGTTTCACAGATATCGCCAGTGTTGTAAAAAGCGGAAATCGGACTTAATCGGTGGAGGCACCGTCCAGGGATTAATCGGGTAATCGGGGATTAATCGGAATGATTAATCGGATCATTAATCGGAACTAATTTAATATTATTTTTAAATATAATTATTATTAATATACATAATTATTTTATTATTTTGATTATACATGAATAATTATCATATATTTATACAAATATATTTAAAATACATAGCATTATTAAAGTAAATATAAATTTTAAGATCTAATTTTTGAATTAGGGTCAATATGAGAGAAAAAATTGATAAAATTCATTATTTAACCGTTTAAAATATTAGTTTCGTATTTGAGAATAATAGTTTTCTTAAAATTTATTCAATTTTTTACTTTTTGATTTTTTTTAATTTTTCTACATATTTTTCAATTTTTTATCAATAATGCCGATTTTTGACCGATTAATCCGATTTTTGACCGATTAATCCCGATTAATCCCGATTAATCCCGAATTTTTGAAAAAACGATTTTTTGGCCGATTTTTGTAAAATCAGTTCGGTTCCTTACCGAACAACGATTAATCGGCGATTAATCCCGATTAATCGCCGACTTTTAGAACAGAGGATATCGCCTTAAATGTAAAGTGTGGAGCGACCTACACATTTACGACGACTTGCCTTATTCGAGGTTAACCAATTCATATTTACAAGAAAATTATGAGTGATATCCTTGTATATTTCTTATACCCACAGGGTATTTTTTCACTATTTATTTGTCAATACATCAATCATAACACAATTGTGCATAATTTCCAGAAAATGCCATTTTTCTAAGAAAATCAGCAAAATTAATCAGAAAATTTCGACCAGGATTCCTGATCGACTTTTCGATCAGGATCCTGATCGACATAAGTCACTTTTTACACTCTGGTCGACAGCATTTCGACCAAGATTCATGGTCGACATTTCGATCAGAATCCTGGTCGAATAAACTTCATTTGGATACTCTGGTCGATGGCATTTCAAACAAGATTCCTGGTCGACATTTCGATCAGGATCCTGGTCGAATATTTTTCATTTTAACACTTTGCTCGAAGGCATTTCGACATGGATTTCTGGTCGAATAAACTTCATTTGGACGCTCTGGTCGATGGCATTTCGACCAAGATTTCTGATCGACATTTCGATCAGGATCCTGGTCGAATATTTGCCATTTTAACACTTTGCTCGAAGGCATTTCGACATGGATTTTTGGTCGACCTTTCGATCAGAATCCTGGTCGAATAAACTTCATTCGGACGCTCTGGTCGATGGCATTTCGACCAAGATTCCTGGTCGACATTTCGATTAGGATCCTGGTCGAATATTTGCCATTTTAACACTCTGCTCGAAGGCATTTCGACATGGATTTCTGGTCGACCTTTCGATCAAAATCCTGGTCGAATAAACTTCATTTGGACGCTGTGGTCGATAGCATTTCGACCAAGATTCCTGGTCGACATTTTGATCAGGATCCTGGTCGAATATTTACCATTTTAACACTCTGCTCGAAGGCATTTCGACATGGATTTTTGGTCGACCTTTCGATCAGAATTCTGGTCAAATAAAATTGTGTTTACTAATTGGGCATGCTAATCTTTTTGGGCCTTATTGATTTTGGGCTAGGCCTTTGACCAATAGCCTGGTGAAACGATTTGAACTATGGCCATATTACTGGGCCTACCAGTCCTGTTGGGCCTTAACCCATTTTCGCTTAATTGTATTATTGGATTTAATTAATCCATATACTATTTTATTTATTTTGGGACCTCCTAGATCTTCTAGAATCTTCGAGGTCCTTCCTTTCTTTGGGCCTATGGGCCTCTCAATGGGCCTTAACCGGTTATCACCAGTTACCTGAAATTTTAACCGGCTACTAGCCAGTTACGAAATTTCTATAAAAGAGTGGAGTGAGATTCATTTCTCACTTCACTCTAATACACTCCACTTTCCTCTAAAAATTCTCTTAAGCATTTCTCTCGAGTTAAGAGAATTTTCCTCTTTCCGTTCCCTTATTTAGGAAGATATTTCAATTTTACAATAGCTCTTCTATTCAACCGGGGTGGGTCTATATTAGACAACGCCCAAAAATTCCGCACATATTCAATGGCCACTCGGTTGTTGACAACAACCCTAAGTGGAAGGAGGAATTCATGTACTTAGTTTGGAAAGGGGGTGATTGGGGTACCCTTTTTCGAAGTTCTTTTGGCAAGGTAGCAGATGGAAATCCCAACAAAATTGTTCTCAACACGGAAGAACAATCTGCATATGAAGAACTTATCAAAGATAATGGAGAAACTCTGTGTTGGGACCTCATCAATGAGGATTCTTTAAGGGCCGTGGGCCTTTCTGCTGTTTCTGATCTTGGTAACTTTTAACCCCTATACTTATTTCTTTGTTTGGTTTTACCTGTATTAATATATCTCGTTTGTGTTCACACAACTGCTATGAAGATAATAAGGGCTACAGAGCCTGATGATGATGAGACTGCTCGTATGAAGCGAGCAAAGAGGGCCCTTGATATAAGGGGCAAAGCTACAGTGCCTTCTTTTCACACAAGGTGCAGAAACATGACTTGGTAACTGTGGATGAGGAAGATGGGCCTGTGCAAGTGAATGTGCAGTCTACGGTGTACAGGGCCCCGTGGGGCTTCAGGAAACAAGATTCTGTGGTTGGATCCACAAAACATTCAATGGATTGGTCTTTGAATTCTATAACTCCTTGTGACTACAAGGATTTTATATCAGGAGGAAATATGGAGGAGGCTGAGCATCTAGGAGCTCAAGCTTTGGCATCGGTATACTATCCTTTTCCACCTTCAACTTTTCCTAATGTTGCTTTGCTATAGTAGCTTTTTATTAAACTGATAATCTTGCAGGCAAACGTGCACTTTCAGAGCATGACTCACCAAGCCAAGGCCTAAAAAAAACCAAGTCTTTCGAGACTAAATTTCAGAAAGAGAAGATTAAATGTGGAGAAACTGAAGGGGAAGACAGAAGAGTTGGAGGCTGCCCAAGCTGAGTTAGTGCATTTGCAGGCCAAGAAGGAAGAGCTCATCGATGAGTATATGGATTCTGCGAATTTCCAGACTTTGATTGAGAAACATGATGATATACTCTATCCAGTTCAGTATACAGATGGTTGGGATGAGGCCTTGGCGGCTGTGTAAAAAAGCACCCTGGCTTGTTTTCTCCCTCAGATTTCCCGAGTCCACACCCTCCTCCAGCTTCCTCTATAGAGGAGGAAGAAGGTGAGGATGAGAATACGGAGGATGGTGACAGGATTCTTGACCTTGAGGTTTCCCCTCTCCGGAGAGCCTCGGATACTAGTATACTACTAAGACATCCCCCTCTCGTTCTGCAGGGCTCTCAAAGACTCAGGGGGATGTGGAGAAGTCGGTTTCTTAAAATGGGGCTGATACTTAGCTGTTTTTTCTTTTATTCCTGCGCTGCGTGACACTTGATTTGTTACCTTGTTTTGTGAATCTATAACTTATAGCCTTCGGGCTTTTATTTATTTATGCATTTTCCAGCTTTTCCTTTATTAATTTTGTCATTTGTATTTGGCCTTTCATAAGCTTGCAATTTATTTATGCATTGATACATATCAGACATAGAATATAAACAAGAGGAATATTGGAAACCAAGTTGCATAATTGTATAAATCATGAAATGGGTCCAGCCCTTACATAGATACTCTACTTCCTACTCGAAGTTTAAAAAACTCTGAAATGGTTTCGTCGACCTTATTTCTACTTTTCTAATAAATATAAGATATGCCCTATACAAGACAATCACACTTAATAGATTTTAAGATTTGATGCATGCCAAGTGCGAGGCACCTCGTTTCCTTCCAAAGTCTCCAACTTGTATGATCCACGACCTAACGTTCCTTTGACATAATATGGGCCTTCCCAATTTGGTGCCAGCTTCCCTTTCTTTCCAACTTCGAAGAGACAAAGCAGACACATCAATCTGATAAGATACAAGAACTAGAAGAAGAATTAAAGAAGTGTCAAGAAGGAATGGGAAAATTTGTCCAAGGCGAAGAAATCTTAAAAACAATTATGAAGCAAACAAAATCATCATTGAGTAAAAAAGGACTTGGATTTAATTCAACACAGAAGAAAAAGAAGTTGAAATACGAAGGCAAAGATGGAGCTCCATATGAATATGCCATGCCTTGGAAAATCTGGCCAAAATGTGGAAAGAAGGGATACCTACCAAAGTACTGCAAAACAGAATCAGCTTGCCGATATCATTCTGGCAGAACTAAGGAAACCAGAAAAACAATATCAAAAGTGATCCAAATGTGGATCAAGAAAACTGACTTGAATGTTTTATATATTCCTGATGCTAACCATGTTGGACCCAACATAACATGGGTACCAAAAGGATGAGCTGTTTTTATGTTTATTTTGTAGATGTGCCTTGCCACTAAGTTGAAAAATGGACAATGGATCTTGGATAGTGGGTGCACTAGACACATGAGTGGAGATAAAACTCTATTAAAAAATCTCAAGATGAAAAAGGGTGGACAAGTAATAATTGGAAATAACAAAACTCTTCAGATTCTTGGAAAGGGCTCAATAGGTAACAATTTTATATCAATTGATAAGGTACAATATGTTCAAGGTCTTTCATATAACTTACTTAGTATTAGTCAGTTGTATGATGATGGTCATTTGGTTAATTTTAGCCGTGAGAAATGTATTGTTATTATTTGCACTAACAAAGTCCCCCTAGTTGCTAGAAGGGAAGGAAACATATATATACTAGACTTTGACATGCAGAAAACAGCATGCTGTTTAGCTGCAAATGGACTCAACTCCTGAGATTTGGCATAGAAGGCTTGGTCATGTTAACATGGAACAAATCAACAAGCTGTCTTCGCAAAAGCTTGTTAGAGGATTGCCAAAACTTAAGTATGTCAAGATGGAAACTTGTTGAGCATGGCAACTAGGAAAGCAAATTAGAACTCCACATAAGTCAAAAACTATGGTATCAACTACTAAACCCCTAGAACTTTTGCATTTAGATTTATTTGGTCCGGAAGCATACAAAAGTTTGGGAGGCAAACAATATTGCTTTGTCATAGTAGATGATTATTCTAGATATACATGGACTTTATTTCTACAAACTAAAGATTGTGCTTTCAGAGAATTTGAGTCTTTAATAAAGCTACTTGAGAAAAAGCTCAATACAAATCTTATAAGAATAAGAAGTGATCGAGGTGGAGAATTCCAAAAGGAGTTTATTTCTTATTGTGAAGAAAAAGGTATCACTCATGAATTCTCAACTCCAAGAACTCCTCAACAAAATGGGGTAGTTGAAAGAAAGAATCGATCTCTGCAAGAAATAGCAAGAACTTTATTGCAAGAGAGCAAGTTACCAAGAAGTTTTTGGGCAGAAGCAGTGAATTCAGCAAGCTATATTCTCAATCGAGTTCTAATAAGGCCTATTCTCAACAAGACTCCGTACGAATTGTTAAAGAATAAAACTCCAAACATTGGATACTTCAAGGTCTTTGGATCAAGATGTTTTGTACTTAAAACAATCGACAAGGATGGTAAATTCGATGCTAAATCCTACGAGGCAATATTTCTTGGTTATTCATTAACTAGTAGAGCTTATAGAGTCTATAATTTATCTAAATTAACTGTTGAAGAATCTATTGATGTTTCATTTCAAGAATCTAAGCTTGATCTATCAGAAAATGAGGAAGATATTGCAAGAACAGGAAATAATGGCGTGCTGATATCTCCAGAAACTTAACAGACTGCAAATCAGCAAGCTGAAACCTCTACTGCAGTTAAAGAAATGCAGGAATATGAAGAGATAATACCACATTCATTGCCTAAAGCACCAAGGACAGTCAAGGATCATCCTCCAGAGCTAATCATTGGCAACAAAACTGATGGAATCAAGACAAGAAGGGCTCAAGCAAATATATGTGGATATGCGGCTTTCGTAGCTCAAGAAGAGCCAAAGAACATAACCAAAGCACTTCAAGATGAGAATTGGATTGTGGAAATGCAAGAAGAACTCAACCAATTTGAAAGATGTGATGTTTAGGAACTTGTAGAACCACCAAAGGATGTATCAATCATTGGCACTAAATGGGTCTTCAAGAACAAAGTTGATGAGTTTGGCACAATCATTCGAAATAAGGCAAGACTTGTAGCTCAAGGTTACAATCAACAAGAAGGGATCGACTTCGATGAAACCTATGCTCCTGTAACAAGGTTGGAATCAATCAGAATGTTGTTATCATTTGCATGCTTCAAGAAGATAAAGCTTTATCAAATGGACGTCAAGAACGCATTCCTAAATGGGGTGCTGAAAGAAGAAGTATACGTTAAATAACCGCCTGGATTCGAAAGTGAGGAGTTTCCAAACCATGTTTACAAGCTGAAAAAGGCCTTGTATGGACTACGGCAAGCTCCTAGATCATGGTATGAAAGATTAAGTGAATTCTTAATCGAACATGGCTTTACTCGAGGTAATATTGATCCTACTTTGTTTACCATGCATAAAGGTAAAGATTTATTAGTTATTCAAATCTATGTAGACGATATTATCTTTGGATCAACTAATGCTTCTATGTGCAAGTGGTTTTCGAGATGCATGCATAGTGAATTTGACATGAGCATGATGGGTGAGTTAAACTACTTCTTGGGTCTTCAAATTAAACAAACCTCAAATGGAATATATGTTCATCAAACCAAATATGTCAAGAATCTACTCACTAAATTTGGATTTGAGAACTTAAAAGCAAAATCAACACCAATGTCACCAATCAGCAAGCTGAATTCTGATGAAACAGGTATTAGTGTTGATATTCGAAAATATAGAGGTATGATTGGTAGCTTACTATATCTTACTGTATCTAGACCTGATATCATGTATAGTGTATGTGTTTGTGCTCATTTTCAAGCTAATCCCAAAGAATCTCACTTAAATGCTATTAAACGAATATTCAAATATTTAAGTGGTACTCAAAATCTTGGATTATTTTATCCTATTACAAATACATTTGATCTTGTGGGATATAGTGATGCAAATTATGCAGGTAGTCAAACTGATCGTAAAAGCACAAGTGGTGTCGGAACATTTTTAGGACAAAGCTTAGTCTCTTGGCAAAGCAAGAAGCAAACCTCTGTTGCTCTCTCTACTGCAGAAGGAGAATATTTGGCTGCGGGTAGTTGTTGCACTCAACTACTTTGGATGAGGCAAACATTAAGAGATTATGGAATCAAATGTGGCAAAACTCCAATTCGTTGTGATGGTACAAGTGCAATCAACATATCAAAGAATCCATTAAATTAATCACTCGAGAACAAAGCACATCGATGTCCGTCATCATTTCCTAAGAGATAATGTTGCTAAGGGAAATGTTGAACTTATCTTCGTGCCAACCGAGTATCAGCTCGCTGATATATTCACTAAGCCTCTTGCAGAAGAAAGATTTACTGTTCTAAGAAGAGAATTAGGCATATGTGAAGTGGAAACAGCAAGCTAAATTGGAAAATGGCAAGCTGAAATGGGTAACATCGATTTTTGTTATCACGATGATTTAATATGTTTCATGCCTTCCAGTTAAATGCATAATATCAACCTATTATTTATCTGCTGTATTCTACCAATGTGATTATATGATCACCTTTTTGTGTCAAATTTGCTAAACTGTTACATGGGAATAATATATAATATTTTTGGTAAATATTATTATTTATGCCATGTTTAAGTGGGTTTTATGGGTACTTCAACAAGGACCAACTAGTACTCCACCTACTGAGACTCCAGGTTTGGATACTCCGATGGCTTCCAGGAAGAAGTCCTCCTCTCAGCCGGCTGCCCAAAGTGTTGAAAAGACTGGTACCAATGATGAGTTTCCTGACAATGTGGAGGTCAACGAAGAGAATGTGGAGGTTGCAGACAAAGATGGTACTAAGGTTGCTGCTACTGCTCAGTCCAGGGATGATACAATCTAATGAACTCTGCTTGTACTTACTCCTTTTTAATGATTAAGGGGGAGACAACATTTTGGGTTGGGGTAATGTTTCTGGGTTAAGCTTTATGTTATGACTCTGAACGAGTGTTAAATTTCTGACTGCTTAACTTATTTGATGTTGGTTAAATTGCATGTGTCTAAATTGCTCAAATATGCCATAATTATATGTATGGTTTTAAATGCATGTGCTTAGGGGGAGAAAATTATTTTCTCTTATTTATAATGTTTAGCAGGGAAGCATATGTTGAGGGGGAGATATTCCCTCCCAAAAATATATGTTGGTAATCATCACACTTAATAGATTTTAAGATTCGATGCATGCCAAGTGCGAGGCACCTCGTTTCCTTCCAAAGTCTCCAACTTGTATGATCCACGACCTAACGTTCCTTTGACATGATATGGGCCTTCCCAATTTGGTGCCAGCTTCCCTTTCTGTCCAACTCCGGATGCTTCAATTTTTCTAAGTACTAAGTCTCCCTGACGGAAAAACCTTTCTTTCACCCTTAGGTTGTAGTAGAAGGAAGCTTTCTTTTGGTGTTCAGTATTCCTTGCATGGGCTTCATCCCTTACCTCATCTATCAAGTCGAGGGCTAGTCTCATTCCTTCCTCGTTGGTGTCTGGTTCAAAGGCTTCCACTCGTGGAGATGCATGCATAATTTCCACGGGTACCACAGCTTCAGCTCCGTAAGCAAACATGAACAGAGTTGCTCCAGTAGTCACCTTGCATATGGTACGGTATGCCCAGAATATGGGTAGTAACTGAAAGCCCACTTGATTTTGATGGTTAATTGATTACATATATTTTGCTATACTAACATGCTGTAACAGGACATTCAGCAAGCCGTTTTTGGAAATAGTAACACATGAGCTATTCGAAATCAGCAAGCCGGTTCTGGAAATAGTAACACAGGAGCTATACGAAATCAGCAAGATGATTTGACATTCAGCAAGCTGTTTCTGGGAATACAAAAACTGTTAAGAATGGTCTAGAAATACAAAGAGCTGTTAATTAGATTTAAATGTAAGGACTCTTACATATATAGATATATTACGTGTAAAGAGCTCAGTAACATCACACTCAACACATCTCAAGTAAAGTGGGGGAACAACATGTGCTTTGCCTTTAAATAAAGATACACCTTTCTTTATTTAATTAACCATACCCATACTACCATATTTCTTCATCTTCCACATTACCTCTTCTATACACGCTCCTCTCATCCATGAAGACAAACAGCTCCTCCACTTCTGATAAACATGCTCTCATTGCTACTCCACTAATTATATTCCTTACATGTCTCCACTACCTCTCTTGAATACCACAACAGAATATTCTCAGTCATGCTCTCAACACACCCACTCAGAAAACATTCCATGAGAATCATTCTTGTATACACAAACCACGTTCTTCATATAACAAATCTGAAAACATCCAACAGCTCTTTCTTGAACAAATCCGAACGTTTGACTTTGTTAGTATTTATACTTCTCTTGTATAAACGAAAACACAACTGAAACTGAAATACACACTCTTGAATATTCATCAAATCGTTCAAATTTGTATATTACAACACACAAAAGCTCTAAAGATATATTACACGTTATATATATATATATATATATATATATATATATATAAGAGTCTATATCTTTGAGTTGTAATTTCAATCCTTCAAATTTGTATTGTACTTATTGTAAAGACATAGTTGCTGGGTAGTGGCTTGTGAAACAAGGGTTTGGTAAACACGAAGCTAGAAAAGTTTGTACTACGGGGAGTAGTATAGTTCTTAGAGAGCGGGTTTAGAAACGGGGTTTTCAGCAAGCCATTTTGACAGTAGCTAGGGAAAAAGGGAGATATATTATTGAATCTTGTAATCGGGTTTATAGTGATTAATAATATATTCTCTTGCCGTGTTTGGTAAGGGACTAGGACGTAGACCATAGAGATTAGGGGTCGAACCTAGCTAAAATCTTGTGTGTCAAGTATTTCTATTATGTTAGTTTATCTCTGCATTGCATTAGCCAATATCAGCAAGCTGATTCATCCTAGTAACTAATAACAACAAGCTGTTTCTCTCTGTGAATTATTTCAGCAAGCTGTTATTATCTGGTAGTAATTTGGTAAAAATAAAAATAGACCATAGTTAACCTAATACACCTATTCACCCCCCTCTAGGTGCATACTTTCAATAACTCATCCACCCAAGTCTTTCTGGAGAGTTCCACCCTTTTCTTGAGTCCATCGAGGATGATCCGATTAGCAACCTCAGCTTGCCCATTGGACTGAGGGTGGGCAACTGAGGTAAAACGAAGCTCAATTCCATTCTCGTCACAATAATCTTTAAACTCCTTGTTTCTGAATTGTAACCCATTGTCCATAACCAGGATTCGGGGTATTCCATACCTACACATGACGTTCTCCCAGAAGAACTGCATAACTTGCTTGGTTATGATTTTAGCCAAAGGTTTGGCCTCAATCCACTTTATGAAGTAATCAATAGCTAAAATCAGGAACTTCCTTTGAGCAGTGGCCATCGAAAAAGGCCCAAGTATATCCATCCCCCACATAGCAAAAGGAATGGGGGAGCTGATTGATGTCAGCATCTCTGGTGGTTGCCTAACCACTGGTGCATGTTTCTAGCATCGATCACACTTTTTCACGTACACTTTGGCATCAACCATCATCTCGGACCAATAGAATCCGAGTCTGAATATCTTGTGAGCCAGGACCCTGCCCCCCAAGTGTTGCCCACAAATTCCCTCATGGACCTCCTCAATAGCTGATTTGGCCTCTTCGGGTCTCAAACACTTCAAATACGGGATAACAAAAGACTTCTTGTAGAGTATCCCTTCAATCAGAGCATATCTCAGCGCCCTCACAGATAACTTTCGTGCCTCCATGGCATTAGTCGGGAGCCAACCGGTCTCAATGTGTGCTTTTATGGGATCTATCCAACATTACCTCACCTCGATAGGTGCAACCAACTTTGAATCGATAGCAGGGGTTCTCAAAACTTGGAAGTAAACACTTCCGGAGTAATTCTCAATCTCGGAGGAGACAAACTTGGATAAGGCATCGGCCTTGATGTTTTCCTCCCTCGGAATGTGCTCTATGTAACACTCATCAAACTGAGTCATTACTGCCTTCACAATTCTTAAGTACTTGGCCATGGTTTCATCCTTTTCCTCAAACTCTCTATTGGCTTGGGCCACAACTAGCCTTGAATTTCTAAAAACTTTAAGATTCTTAACCCTTAGGACCCCTCCCAGACCAAGTCCGGCTATCAAAGCTTCATACTCTGCCTCATTATTGGTTGTCGGGAAGTCCAACTATCCCCGGCAGCAGCGCCAAAAAAACTTCTTTGCACTAAATCACGCAAGCGTACGTGGTCACAAGTAATATATGAATAAGTCAAGTTCGTTCCCACAGAGATCTGGTTATGGTTTTAATTCAGAATATGTACCTATGCAACAATGTATGATTATTATTCACTGCTAAGACAAATAACAATTTTGGGTTTAAATTAACTAAATTAACTAAGAAGTAAATTAACAAACTAAGAATTAACTAACTAATGAGAATTGGAATCGAATTACTTCTGCAAGAGAAAACATGGGATCCTAACTTCATTAAATACTTTGCTTAGATCTGACGTCTTTAATCACTATATGCAATGGTTATGATATCTGATCAGACAACACGAAACAAGTATACGCTACTTCTCAGTATACGAATACCAAACTAAACATACATCCACAAAAGAGATAGAAGATGAATAGACACCAATTATGCTTAGACCCTATATGTCTATAGAATTTGAAAACATAACGGTTGAAGAACAAGTTATCCATAATGATCACATAGGGCAATATAAGTATTCTCATCTCATACTACGAATCATGTTGATAAACAATCATGAACCTATGCTAGCATGACAAGTTCTAAATCTCAAGATCCACTTTCACTTCCCAAGAGATTAACAGATTAGATGTTAGCTACGCATCTAAATTCATAAAGCACAACCATACGAGGATATCAAATATACATCACACACAGATTTTTAAAGCATCAAGATACTAAAGCTCCATAAATAAATCCGTTAGAATCCCATGACAACGATTAGTTTGTAATTGAACCTCTCGTCATCATGGGATCAAGTGAAACCATGATAATAAAACAAGATATGAATTCTATGTTATAATATGCTAACTAATGATGTTACAAAATTACAATGGTAGGATTTGTTTATATAGGCTCTAGAAGTCTTGCCCAGCAAGAAATTCCCCAAAATAGAGTTAAAATAGAATTTCTGCAAAATACGTTTCCTAAACTGATTCTGTTTTTAAGGAAAATTCGTAGCTGACTTTTCTTCAATATTTCTGGGCCGTTCCAGTTTTAGTTGGACCTCTGGACCACTTTAGAATGATATAGAATCTCGTTAACTTCGCGTGGACTGTAAGATCGCCCAAAATGGACTTGTAGAACTCAAGATATGGCCAAAACAAAAATCCAAAATCTGGCAGAATTTTTACGCACTCCCAGCTCATATTTGTGCACTCCCAGCGCACAAAATCACTGTTCCACGCGCTCCCAACGCGTATTTATGCGCTCCCAGCACATATAATTGCTGTTGGCTTGCTGAAAATTGCATAACTTCTTCAATTTGACTTCAAATCATCCCGTTTCTTTTACAAATGCTTCCGTCTTCAATTCTCTAGATTTCAAGTCATCATGGTGGCTCAAAACAAGTCTCCATTCCTCCTTTCCATGCTAGAATTCAACTCTCCAAATCAATGAAAACATTAACCCTAATCGATAATTCGCAAACCTGCACAACTAACAAAAACATATCAAAACTACCACAAACTTGAGTCCAAGACAATCAATTTAAGCCGCATTGAAGCGATCCAAGTGGATATAAAATCCACTTATCACCAACTTCAGGGCGTATTCAATTGTGAATCCATCGGGACTTTGTAGGACGAGACCTGCACCACTTGTTTTTGTTTTTGATGCCCCATCAAAATAGAGCATCCAGAATTCCTTCTCCTCGATCACGGGTTCCTTGTCTTCCTTATTGCCTTCCTGAGGTATCTCCTGCCCCCCGACTTCTTGGTTGTCAATGGTACATTCAACCACGAAGTCACCAAGTGCCTGAACTTTGATGGCCGTCCTTGGCTTGTACTTAATATCGAATTCTCCCAACTTAATTGCCCACTTGATGAGCCTACCACTGGCTTTAGGGCTATGCAGAATATTTCTTAATGGCTGTCCTGTAAGAACCTCGATCTTGTGTGCCTGAAAATAGGGCCGTAACTTCCTAGAGGTAGTTACCAATGCTAAGGCAAACTTCTCAATGGTGGAGTAATTCAACTCAGCTCCATGTAAAATCTTGCTCACATAGTATACGGGTTTCTAAACCTTGTCTTCCTCTTTTACCAGTACCGCACTCACAGCTTGACCGAAATTGCCAAGTAAAGATAGAGGATTTCTCCCATACTTGGCTTGGCCAACAACGGGGCTTCAGCCATATACTTCTTCACCTGCTCAAAGGCCTCTTGGCTTTCTTCTGTCCATTCAAAATTTTTTACTTTCTTCAAGGTTTTAAAGAACGGCAAACACTTGTCCCCGGATTTGGGGACGAACCTTCCCAATGCAGCAATCCTCCCGGTCAGCTTCTGTATGTCTCTTATGGAACGTGGTGGTTCCATATCCAGAATAGCCTTAATCTTATCGGGGTTAGCCTCGATTCCTCGTTTCGAGACCATAATACCCAAGAACTTTCCTGACCCAACACCAAAAGCACATTTGGCTGGGTTCAACATCATCTTGTGGTGTCTCAACACTTCAAATGCCTCACGTAGGTGCTCAATGTGATCGGCCTTGTGCAGGCTTTTCACCAATATATCATCTACATAAACTTCCATAGTCTTTCCAATGAGATGAGCAAAAATCTTGTTTACCAACCACTGATAGGTAGCTCCTGCATTTTTCAGTCCAAAGGCCATGACCAGGTAACAATACACACCAAAGTCAGTGATGAATGATACCTTAGGAATATCTTCTTTATACATCTTGATTTGGTTGTAGCCACTAAAACCATCCATGAAGCTTATCATCTCGTGCCCAACCGTGACATCTATCAACAAATCGATCCTTGGCAAGGGAAAGCAGTCCTTTGGGCATGCGTCGTTTAGATCAATGAAGTCTATGCACATCCTCCACTTCCCATTAGCCTTCTTGACCATCACAGGATTGACCAACCATTCCGGGAATTGGATTTCCTCTATGAACCCTGCCTCTAGGAGTTTGTCAACTTCCTGTTTTATGGCTTCTTGCCTCTCAGGTGCAAAATTTCTCTTCTTTTGTTTCACCGCCTTCCTATCTGGATCCACATTCAGGTTGTATGTTATCAATTGGGGATCTATCCCTGGCATATCAACGGCTGTCCGCGCAAAGACATCACTATTGTCTTGTAAGAAGGCGATCAACTGGCTCTTCAAGAGGTCTTTTAGAGATTCCCCGATATGAGTGACTTTCTCGAAATCTCCCAATTCCAGAGGTATGGGAACCAAGTCCTCTGCTGGTTTTCCCCTTCGCTCTTCATCCTCACGAATATCCATATCTTCAATCGGGAGGACCTGCCCCCCAGTTCCATCCGGCCTCAGTGCGGCCATATAACAACTCCTTTCCATTTTTTGATCTCCTTTTTCTTCTCCTACACCGTTTCTGGTTGGGAACTTTATCTTTAGATGATAAGTGGAGGCAACCGCCTTAAAAGCATGAAGTCCCGTTCTTCCTAGGATGGCATTGTAGGTAGACGTGGCTCTGATAACCAAGAAATTTAACATCTGAGTGGCCTCCCGGGGCTCCTGCCCTATGGTCATGGGTAGCTGAATTAACCCTTCAACTTTGGACTCTACTCCGTTGAACCCATATATGGACATATTTGATGGCGTCAACTAAGACTTAGTATAACTCATCTTCAAAAAGGCATCATGGAACAGAATGTCCACTGAAGCTCCATTGTCTATCAAGACTCTCTTCACTTGGGAGTTTCCGATCACTGGAGAGATTACCAATGGATCATCATGGGGGAACTTCACCCCTTCAAGGTCCGAGTCATCGAAACCAATTGAGACCTCCGTCTTTGCACTCTTAGGTGCCTCCCCAACAATGTGCGTCACTTCTCGTGCATACGCCTTTCTGGAATTCCTACTTGTCCCGGCCGCTGTTGGGCCACCAAAAATCATATTTATTACCGGCCCTCGGGGCTGTGGATTGCGGTTGCGATCGTCATCCTTCCTATCATAATCTCGTATTGGGTTTCCTTGATTCCCATCTTTGCAAAACTTATTCAACTTTCCTCTGCGGATTAAAAACTCGATCTCATCCTTCAATTGCCTACAATTGTCGGTGTCGTGTCCCACGTCTTTGTGGAATCGGCAATATTGATTCTTATTTCTTTTCTCAGGATCAGTCCTTAGTGGCTTCGGCCATCTCACGTCCCTATCCTTCTCAATGTCCATCAGGATTTGGCTCATTGGGGCATTCAATCTTGAGTATTCAGTAAATCTCTGTCCTGGATTTCCCTTTCTAAGAGGAGCCGAGTCCGGATCCTTGCCCGTGCGCGGGTACTTGTCCTTGGTATCATATTCCTGATCCATCTTCCTCTTCCTAGAATCATTGTTACTCCCTCCATTACCTGCTGTGACCTCTTTCTTCATACTATCCTCGACTTTGATATACTTATCAACCCTTCGTTGTAACTCAGACATGTTCTTATAGGGATGTTTTGCCAAAGACCTCTTAAAGAAGAGGTCAGTGGTTCCATGTTCCAGGGCTACCATGGCCACCTTATTCTCCAAATCAGTGATATTCAATGTTTCTTTAGTGAACCGCTTGAGGTAGTCTCTCAGGTTCTCATTCTTCCCTTGCACCACATACATAAGAGATGCAGAACTTTTCTCATGAACTCTTCCACTGATGAATTAGCTAACAAAAGCGACGCTCAATTCCTTAAAAGAGCTAATCGAATTTGGGGGTAGACGACTATACCAACGTTGTGCCATACCCGACAGGGTTTGAGGGAACGCCCTACACTTCAGGGAATCACTTGCCGGTTGCAACAGAAGTGCGTTTGAGAATGTCCTTACATGATTAGCGTGATCTCTCGTTCCATCGTAAGCGTTTATGGTGGGCAACTTAAATTTCCGTGATATGCGCGCATTCATTACCTCCTCAGTGAAAGGGGGTGTTGGATCATCAGGATCCCCGAGGGGCATTAGATCTTTGGGGTTACCTTTAGGGATTTCGATCCTTGTGTTTCCACCTGTTGGGACGTCAGCCCTTCGTTCTCTTCTTGGAGTTTCTTCCAAATCAACAAAGGGAATTTCTCCTCCTGTCGTTGGTAGGGGTCGAACCTGATTCTGTCTTTGTTGCTCCCGTTCTATGTCCTCTTTCAGTTTCTAGATCTTGGCCTCATGAGCCTTAATTTTTTCAGCAGTTGTTAGGGGGGGTCCATCATGGATCCTTCGGCGATGTTGTCCAACAGGTTCCTTACATGAACGATGCCTCCTGGGGGGTCTATCCTCATCTTCCGAGGATGAATCATCAAAATACGGACTAGAGTAATCTTGATATTGTTGGCCTTGATTGGGTCCCAAACTCCTTATGTAAGGTGGGACGTACGGATCGCGTATTTGGAGGGCATGGCCACTTGGTCCAGGCTGATACGGGGGATAATTTGGCAACCCATACATTGGGTTCGTGCTTGCTGGAATCACAGTAGTAGACATCTGAGCGGTGGGGGGAATGGACTGATATCCAAGAGGGGAGACTACCATCTGTAAGGGATTCGTCCCTTGAGTAGAGGAATTCGTTACCAAGGGTAACGATCCATGAGTTTGTGTTTCGGTTCCTAGAGGCTGAGTGACTTGCGTCTGGGAACCCGTCCCTGGGGGTAGCTGTTCCCCGATCGGGGGTCGATGGTGTTGGTAGTGGTTTCAGAAAGCGTTGGTGTTCTCCGGGTGGTAACCATGGTTGATATCCGGTTCCCACAGACGGCGCCAAATGTTGTGGAACGAAAATTAAGGTGTATTTATTACGTATTGAATGCTAGTATTAGAGAGAGCTTCGAGATTTAATGACTGATCGAGTGTTTCTTGACTTAATCTGTCCTCACAAAATGCCTACGTATTTTGCAAATATCAAGAATCAAGCCAAAAAACGTAGTTCTGTTTGTGTGAGATCAGATCCTTATATAGGTGATGAGAACCCTAGAATCATTGTAGAATTTAGGTGTCTTGATGGGCAAGGCACAACTTAGGCCCAATTCTAGATCCTTCCGGGTGGAAGGTGGATAAGTATTACAGCTGTATGCCTTGGAGGCTACTCCAAGGATGATTTGGTTTCCTTTTGGACTCAATAACGGAGTCTTTTCTTTGGTTGATTTAATAGCTATGAAATTATTATCATATTTAGGGTTTTGGGCCTCATAATTGGGCTTTAACCTTGGGCCATTCTGGGCTAATTTAATGTATCATTAATTGTATTTTTAGGGCTTATTTTCAACCCATATCACTAACTAATTTTATTTATTTAAATGACCAAAATATCACAGTAAAAAGAAGGCTAATTTATTCTTAGAAAAAAAAAATCAACTTTTGCCAAACTAGAAAGAAGTCTTTTGGTATGATGGTCCTCTCTTGGAATAATTTTGGTTAATGCAAGTTAATAAAATTCCTTGTTTGTCAAAAATTTTTTGTATTTAAACAATCAAAATAACCTAGTGAAAAAAGGATAATTTATTCTTAAGGGAAAATAAATTGATACGTCACTAAACTTTTACGGTTTTATGGTTCAGGTCCTGAACAAAAGATTCCGCAGTACGGGTAATTAAACTTTTGAATTTTCCCGATTAAGTCCTTCCGTCAATTAGATTCTGACGGACGTCAGAATCTTTAAATAGTGTTTCTAGTGTTCTTGAGGATTAACCACGATTTAGAGGTGTTATTGGAGTCCAAATTCGAAACTTGAGTAGTCAAATTGAATCCCATAACCTGTAGATTCATCCCCTCATATCACTTTTATCAAAGGGTAATTATAAAAAAGTTGGTTTTTTTAATTTATTTTCGAATTTTCTATGATTTATATATGTTGAAGCCTAGGATGATAGATCTGCTAGTGTAGAGTATGTAGGTATTTTTTTATGATTTTTCATGTACGATTTGTGTTCGCCGGAAATCAGAGCTTCATCACCATTATTCAATTTTTTCGGCCAGTCAAGGAGTTGGCTAGTGATTTGGTTGATTTCAATGAGTTCCTGGAAGCTTAAACTTCGATTTGATATAAGAAAATCAAAATTTTATTTACAATTTGTGTTGACCGGAAATCAGAATGTGGCCGGAATTTTTTAGCTGTCGAAGATTCTGACGACATTAAGATTCTCATTAACGGAAGAACTTGAACTAAATATTTGAAAAGTTAAAGAACCCGAAATGAGGAATTTTTTATTCATGGACCTGAAATAAAAAGCCGAAATAGTTGAGGGGCGTATCAATTTATTTTCCCTTATTCTTAAAAAAAAGAAAAGAAAAAAGACAACTTTGGTGAGACATCAGCTAGGGATGGCAACGGGTTGGATCGGGTTGGATATCTGTGATATCCAAATCCAAACCCGAATCTTTAATCCAAATCCAAACCCGATCCAAATCCAATTGGATCTGGAAATTCAAAATCCAAACCCGATCCACCGGGTTTGGATCAGGTTTATCCAAACCCAAATTTTGAATTCTTGTAAATAAGTAGTAATATTTTTTTAAAGCTAAATTTCATAAAAATTACAATTATAAATAAATATTCAGATTCCAGAGACATAAAAATAAATAAGTCCAAGTTACACCACTCTAAATATCCACTATCCAGGGACATAAAAATGAAAATACAGAGACAAAGTGTAGACTAGCAGTAGCTCCTAACTTCGTGAGTAGTGAGTATTAGTGATTAGGTTTAGTGTAAATGGGCTGGGCCTAGTGTAACTAAGTAACGGGTATTTATTTTTAAGGAATAAATTATAATATATATATATATATATATATATATATATATATATATATATATATATATATAGGAAACTGGTCACCAGCCACAGTTGGATATTTTTTAATATCCAACCAACCCATCTTATACCATTAAAATGTTTAATCAACGGCCAGTGAGTAAAACACTTACGCTATATTATATAGCGTATTACGCTCTATTATATAGCGTAATACGCTATATAATATAGCGTAAGTTTTATTTTTTAAAATCCCCATTTTACCCTTAATTGTTACGCTCTATTATATATCTTAGCCGAGAACTACACCAATTTCAGCTCAAACAGCCTTTCATGTTTTGAAATATCATTTCAAGAGTATTCAAACTTAATCTACACCAAACTTAATCATTTGGAGATATATTTACACCATCACAAACTTAATCTATACCTATTCTTAATCTACCAATCTTCATTTATTTATCCAAATTTATTCAAATTTGAAGACTTTGAAGATTGAGCTTGGAGTACCATCCCAAATTAAGATTTTGAAGATTGAGCTTCGAATTTAAGGTTAGATTTCTATTTAATCCATGGCTTCTTTCATTTTTTCGAAGTTAAAATCTCCTACTAAGACACCTAGTAAGATTGAGATTGAGGTAGAAAATGAAGATGTTAACGAAAGTCCACACACACCTAAAATAATAGATCTTGATGATGATAATAATGAAGATGTTAAGAATGATGATGGTGATGTTGTCTATGATGTTGATGATGGTGATGATGTTGATGATGGTGATGATGTTGATGATAATGATGATGGTGAAGATGTTAAGAATGGTGTTTCTTTGGATGATTTGAATGATGTTTACCCATGTGTTGGTCAATTATTCGATAGTTTAGATGAAGCGGAGAGGTTTTATAGAGATTATGGTAGGCGTATTGGTTTTGAAGTAATAATTAGAACTACACATAAACGTTCAAAAACTAAAAAGATTTGTTCGCGTTTGTATATATGTCGAAAGGGTGGGAGATTATCCTCAAAATCTTTGGATGATGAAGGTGAAGTTTCGGGAAAAAAGAGAAATAGAGATTCTCTTGGTAGAACAAAGTGTGAGGCGCGAATGTATGTTGTTCATAGAGAGACATCAAAGAAGTGGGAGGTAACATTGGTTAATTTGGTACACAATCATGAGATGGTTTCACCTAGTAAGGTACATTTCATGCAAAGGCCAAGAAACATAACACCCATCATGCGAGAATTGATTATAATTTTGAGTAAGTCGGGTATTGGGCCTCAACAATCTTTGAATGTAATGGGTGAGCTTACGGGAAGCTTAGAAAATATTGGGTTTACTAGTCAAGAGATTCGGAATGTTTTGCGTGATATTAGACATCATGTATTTGATTCGAGTGAGGCCAAAGAAGGTTTGAAATTACTCCAAGAATTGAAATGTAGTAGTTTTGGGGAATTTTTCTATCGAGTAGATGTTGATGAGGATAATCGGGTGCGTTCCATGTTGTGGGTTGATCCAAGATCGTTAAATGCATATAAAATTTTTGGAGACGTGGTAGTATTTGACTCCACATACCGCACCAATAGGTATAGTATGCCATTTGTACCTATTACGGGGGTGAACCACCACTACCAATCCATATTGTTTGGTTTTGCACTAATAAGGGATGAGAAAGAAAGTTCTTACGTATGGGTTTTGAAGAATTGGTTGGAAGCTATAGGAAACAAGGCTCCAATCTCAATAATACGTACCAAGTCCATTGCCTTGGCATTGTCGAACTTGTCTTTCGGTTGTTGGAATATTTTCGGATCCTTGGTTGGTTTTGAGGGCGGCAAAATCTTTAATTTGGTAACATTATAGTGCCAATCCATATACTCCTCTAGAGATATGGCATTCAAAGGTGGCCCCAAAATACCAACACCATTTTGCACAAATTCATTCCAAACAACTACATATCGAGCAAAATTTAGATAATGTTGATTCACAAATGAATGTTCGGATCTCACCCTCAACATTGCCATATCTTCCGGCGGCGGTGGCGGAATGCTTAATGGAAAACCAAACTGTCTTCCCACCCTTTCCGGAAGTTGACGTTCAACATCTTCAAAAAACACAACCGGCACATGAGCTACTCCGGCTAAAAAGGCCCTTTGAAATTGGGGATTATATTTCCGATAGAAGTGAAGATATGGCCTCCAATTAACCCATTTCGCATCAAAATTATCAAACATCCCGCGATATGCATCAATATTGTGATGGACATTAAAGTACTTAGACTTTCCTGGGCCAACGGGATCAACCGCCCATGCCAAAGCCCTGGGCCAACGGGATCAACCGCCCATGCCAAAGCCCTAGGCCATATATCCCGGGTTTGAGGTGCTAGCATAGGTTGTCCCGGGCGCAACCTCTCACGTGCCCAAAGCATCAATATTGTGATGCATCCCGTAATGGACTTGCAATCCTTACGACTTGCCTCCCATAAATTCCTATATAGATAAGCAAGTGCCGCTGCACCCCAAGCATACCCATAAATTCTTGAAGTATCAATCAATAACGGAATTAATCTTGGATGAGAAACATTGTTTGATTTTGTGGGGAACAATATCGCCCCGCACAAATAAAACACATAGCCCCGTGTATATATTTCTAGAAGCGCCGGATCTTTGTTGTTCGGGCACTTGCAATATCTTTCCCTCAAAAAATTTAATTTCACGCCACCTCTAGTCCAAGCTTCATCACTTTCCCTTTCCTCAAGTGAGAGCGTCGGATCCGGCCAATGACGTAACCAAAGATTTTTTACGTCAATTGTTTCACTCAAAGTTACCGCCTCTCCAACAACCGGAAGCCCCGTTAACATGTACACATCTTCAAGTGTCACCGTCATCTCCCCGAAAGTAAAGTGGAATGTGTTGGTTTTCGACCTCCAACGCTCCACTAATGACGTAATTAAAGTGACATCATTTTGAATAACGGCTCTCGGATTAGCAAACATTCCGAAGCCCCAATGTTCTAAAAGACGAACTTGATATGGCTCTAATTCCCATTCACCAAGCAACGAGGTACTTTGACGGATTGTAAGTCTATCTCGATGATCCCCAACCCATATTCTACTACTAATATGGTTATCTTGGTCGGTAAGGAGAGAACGATCAACCGGACCACAAAAATCTTCCATCTAAAATCCAATACATACAAAAAACTTTAATCTGAAAAAAAATCCGGACTACACAAATTCACAAATTCAAACTTTAATCCAATAATTCGAACTACACAAATGCAAACTTGAATCCAATAATTCGAACTACACAAACTACACAAATGCAAACTTTATCCATAAATGCAAATTTTAATCCTAATAATTCGAAAGTTATCCACAAATTAGAACCCTAATTCGAAAATTATCCACAAATTAGAACCCTAATTCGAAAATTATCCACAAATTAGAACCCTAATTCGAAAATTATCCACAAATTAGAACCCTAATTCAAAATTAATATCCAAGAATTCGAAATATCCAAGAATTCGAAATATCCAAGAATTCGAACCATAATTCGACCCAATTAATCCAAGAATTCGAAATATACAAATCTACAATTAGATGATGTTGATGATATATACATACATACATGTACACAAATCTACACACATACATGTACACAAATCTACACACATATTAACAATTAGATGATGTATAGATACAAAAAATAGATACGAAATTACTCACTTTATATGAAGAAATAATGAAATTGATGATGATTTACTTCCGATTCCGGTGGATTTGCGATTTCCGGTGTGGTTTGTGGATGAATTACTCACTTAATAATTTTGTAAAATGGTGTATATGACCACTATACGCTCTATTATGTTAATTTGTAAAATAAACCCGGTTTTCGTCAAAAAAACCGGGTACGCTATATTATATAGCGTATACGTGGACCGGACACGTGGCAGATCTGGGGTAAAGTGGGAATAAAGCTTACGCTCTATAATATAGCATAGTACGCTATATAATACAGCGTAATACCTTTTAATCACAGCCGTCCATTTCTTTAGTGGATGGTTATAGATGGGTTGAACCAATAATAAAATATATCCAACTGTGGCTGTAGAAGGGGCCCCATATATATATATATATATATATATATATATAATGACCATTGCTCCATACAGAACACCCTTAAATAAAGAACAAAGAAGAACACCCATCTTAACCGTTCCTTTTTTTTTTATAAAAATTGGACGGCCAAGATTAAAAGATTGAATTCGTAGTAATGGGCTTGAGTACTCGCTCTATCGTCTGTCTCTCTCTGTAACGACTCTCTCACCCAAGCTGCAACTCTCTCTCTCCACACACGATTTTCTCAAAATCTCTCTTGACGAACTACAAACTCTTCTCTCTTGATCAGAATCTATGAAATTACGGCTCGAAATCCGCGAAAACTGTAAACTCTCACTCATCAAAGTTTCAATTTGACGTAAATTCATCTTCAATTCGAGGTAATGATATTTACATCTCATCCTACTTGTTATTTTAGCGAAATTAATAAAATTAGGGTTTGAAATTTCGTTTTTTGATTCCGTACTAGATGCTTGTTTGAATGAAAGTACACATATTAGATTCTATATCGGATGCTGTATATTACTGTTATTTTATGAAAGTGATTTTTCAAGTGATTCAGTTAATGATTCTTTGCTTATTTTTGTTAGAAATTATGTTATATAATTTATTTAAGACTCGTTATATGAAGTTGTAAGTGATTTTGTGGTTGATTTTGTTATTAAATTTGTGATTCCGTACATTTATTTTAATATATAAAGTTTGGTATTTTTTAGTCTCGTTTTATATGAGTTAAGTTGAAAATGATTCCGTTATTGATTCTATGGTTGCTTTATTAGTGAATATGTGATTCTATAGTTAACTAATTGTTAGTATTTATCAAGCTTAAGTTACTAAGATTCATGTTTGTTGTAATACTGAATGGTGATTATATATCCTATATTTATGTTCTCAATATTTTGCTATTATTTGGCTCTTTCATACAGTGCTGCTAAGTGACTTCAGAATCATACCAAGACTCTGGGTAGTTTTGGTGCATGGAATAGATGTTTATTTGGTGAAAATGATTCCGTTGATGATTCTAATAGATTCTACAGTTTTATATGCAATAGGCCCCACCAGGGGCACCTATCTTAATAAAATTTGGTAATAATCAAGGTAAATGATTCCATGGATGATTCCATGTAGTCTATGATAGAATCTCTAAGGTTGCACACTTTTAGTAGGTGGCGGAAAACACCGTGGCCTAAAATGCTTTACTATAAATAATGACAAGGTGGAATATGTGTACATATGTGAGAGCACAATGTATAACAATAGGGTCGAGCTTACTGGAATATGTTAATGTTCTCCAAAATTTTATAAGCACAGAACAATTTTTCTTACGCTAAAACTGTTCCACCCCTCAGTGCTATATATTATCAAATTATCAATATATTGCAGATACATTACGTAGAAAGGCTAGAATCAGTAGAAAAAGCAAAATTAGTACGATCCAACGAAGACATCTCAAGCACTGGCCGGTCATTGTCCTGTGCTTTCACCGGACTGTATTGCTTTCCCCTCCCCACCCGGAATCCGCTATCATCTCTTTTTTCATTGTTTTGTGTGTTCCTCTTCGTCCAATCTAAATATACCTGTACAAAGGCATATTTATACCTAAATGTGTGTATATCTATTTAACTACAGAAACCGATAATCCAAATTAGGTTTTCGATAATCGAAATGATTACGAAAACTCCTCAAACATATTTAAAATGGAAGAGCTTTTTCCCCTGCGTACAATGTACTTATGTATGTGCATGTGAGGAGGGAAACAGAGGGATTAATGTTGTTTGACAGGTTTCAAAGAATGCAGAATTTGATTTGAATTTATTCGTATGTTTATGCGTGTATGATTTTCAGCTTTTTGGAAGAGAAAGAACATATGATCATTCATGATCATACATATCAAAATACATGAAGAAGAGACTCTTTGTACCCTTCCTTTTTAGTAAAATGCTGGAAACCCTCACTCAGCAGCAGGAGGTTAATATTTGGCTGTCCATTTTATTTTAGTAAAATACGTTTTCTTCCTTCTTTCCCTTCTTTCAAGTCTGTGTAGTGCTCTTTTATTGATATCTAATATCTAAGTAATATTTGGCTATCCATTTTGCATTGTTTCTCTGAAGAGTTATATTCCAACTACTCTTCACTCCTCGATATCCTTTCCCCTAAGAACAGCTGCATTAACTATTGAATTTCTTTAGTTAAGAACCATCTCATCGAATTACCATAAGCTGAGAACAAATTCATATTTAAGAGTACTTTAATTGATCATTTTTTTCTTCTCTATGGTGCAGAATATGTATCAAATCTGTTATGCAGTATTGCAGTGGCATTTTCCTGGATCATTAGTTACCTTCGTCGCTGGTAGAAGTTTAAAGACTCGATGCCTCAGTAAGATATTTCCTGGGGGTTTTCCAGGGACAGTACCCTAATATATGTATTTGGATCTCTCATTATAAATCTCTCAAAAATTATAAACCTCTTGCCATTGTGGCTTTCAAAACTTATGGCTACATAAGCATGTCACAAGCTATCATGTTCCTTGGTGATTTCAAGCTAGGCCATTACATGAAAATTCCTCCAAAATCCATGTTCATTGTTCAGGTACAAAATATCATTTATAGGATTCCTAAATACAAATACTATGGAAAATCACATGAATAAATATACTCTTAATTTGCAATGCAGTTGGTTGGAACGGTAATAGCATCTTCTATTTACTTTGGGACATCTTGGTGGCTTCTGACAATGATCGAATTCATCTGCGACCCTACGAAATTGCCTGAAGGAAGCCCATGGACATGCCCAGGAGACGATGTTTTCTACAATGCCTCTATTATATGGGGAGTGGTTGGTCCTCAACGCATGTTTGGGAATCTCGGGTTGTACTCAAAGATGAATATTTCTTTCTGTTTGGCATACTAGCACTGTTCCCAGTTTGGATTCTTTCTAAGATATATGCCAGAGAAAAATTGATGTTTGCGGATCTGGTTATGGTCCTGCTTGAAGCCTCCCCTTAGTTCTATTTGTTTTCTATCTTGTAAATTGAATAAACCGGACCTAGCTGTTTTGACTGTTTAGTACATCTTCCAATTAGTAAATAGACTTCATGGAACTGATTTCTGGAAATTAAGACGAGCTAACTGTTCAAGGGTATTGATTACAAAATTTTAAAGTACGAGCTAAATATCTTTTGTTTGATTCTACGTTAGATTCTACTTTCGATGTTTTAAGAATTTTAGTGATTAACAAGATCAAATTTGATGCCAAGCAACCCTGTCTTGTTTATATATAGGCTTTTGTAACATTATGAGTTATCGGTGCTAAGGTTAAAACCTACAACCTTTGTTACTGAACATTTTGAGACCCTCTACCATATCACATTGCAACCACCAAATCCTACCATCTCATATAGATAATTCACACAAACTTTTGAGAATATGATATCCAACTAAATATTCTTCAATTCTTCGTTGCATATTTCACAAGTTTAAAACTAACAGAAAAGCCTCGAAGATCACGATCTATGGTGGACTGCATTGAGCGGTTGGTGAGCAGCAGGCACAATGGCCCATGGGTTAAAAGGGACCCGATGGTGACTAGAAGTCGAAAGGCGTGGCTGAGCAGGTGTGGTAGACGGTGAGGCAGCCGACGACGATGTTGGGGCTGAGACACGCTCACATGAAGGGCACATAGTTAGGGTTGTGGGAAGGGCCATTTGCAAATAAAACTATGGAGATGATTTAAGAGTCCTCAGGTCCTGAACCTCCTTTTGCAATCTCTTGTTTTCCTCTGTTAGATTCTCACAACATCTCTTTAAGAACTCACAATCAATCTCAGTTTGCTTCAACTTGGTCCTGAGAATAACAAAATGTTCAAACTTTAATCTTTGGCACAAATGGTCAATAACTGTACCGCTTGACACACATAAAATGTGAATATCTACCCCTGTTCAGTATTTAAGGATTTTAATCCACTGATTTTTAAATCTTACAATAACAATTATAGTATCAGTTAGTGGTATCCTTACCTTTCTTTTCTTAATGGCTCGTATTTTAGCATTGTTAATAAGAACAATTAAGGATATTGAAACTAAAAACACCCTCTAGAATAAAGACAAGATATCTCACCTTCCCCTTCTGTTCTGGAACCAGACTTCCACTTGTCGAGGTCTCAAACCTAGTCTTTTTGCCAAAGCCAGCTTTTGCTTCTGCATAACAGACCATACATCCATAGTAAATTACCAAAATGCCCTTGCCCCATATACATAACCATAAACATCAACACAAAGAACATGTACGTGAGATATATTATAAACACTTACTGGATTAAGAGTATTATGTTCTTTAAAGCTATCTTCAAGAATAGCAGCCTGATCTTTAGAAAGCCTCAGTTTTTTTCTAGAATTATCGCCATCTTCATCGTCACAATCTATAATATCATCGTTGTTACCCAGCTCAGATCTCTCTAGACTTCTTCTTTTTCCACTCACACTTGAAGATATTGTGCTGTTCGGAGAAGAAACGCCGGCTTCTTCTTCCATGTCTACCGTCATCGCCGGTAGCCGGTTCACGTCAATTCCCTTCAAGAACGACCTCGTGTCGACTTTGCATGTCCCAAAGAAGGCCCCGCAGGGGCACCAATCACTCTATGTATTATTACAGAAATGAAACATAAACGATCTTGAAGTCTTACAAGAAGAAATGGTCTCGGATCAGCATACAAGCATACAAGTCTCGACTCTCTAGTATTGGCAAAAAGCATCTCAGGAGTACATGTGCTACGTCTATCTTGAATATCAAGATTATATCCAGTATCATCTAGAGCACCTAATAAGAAGATCTCAGATGTTGAGATCGAGTCGGGAATTTTGTGTGTGCTAAATAAGATTTTTCAGAATAGAGCTAACGTTTTTAATGCTGATAGAAAATTATAGCGAGTAATTGAAACTAGAGTAAATAGGATTCATAAGGTGCTAGTTGATAAGCAGAATCTAATGATATATCCATCAGAGAGCAGCCACGAGGAAAATAGGCAGAACATAATAATAATAATAATAATAATAATAATAATAATAATAATAATAATAATAATAATAATAATGAAAGGCTACATTTCCGATTACTTAATTAGGATTTAGGGTGCTATAACATTTTTCAAGATATTAAGTTGGAATCCCGTAAGCATTTTCCAACTCAATCATCACCAAAGGTACCATGTAGTGAAGGAGCGCTGTCATACTTTAAAAAGTTCCAGAACCTTACCCGAGAATAAATCATACTGATTGAAAAGACCCCCTGTCCTAGAAATTGAAGGGATTCCTCGCAGTTTTCTCCTGGAAGTTGATGAATGGCTTCGTTTTTGCTTGGAGACGTCATTGGTCACACTGACAGTTCTGAAATTTTTACTAGTTCTAGTGTTTAAGTTGAAGGCACATTCTTTTGCTTTGACCTGACACCTCCTTCCAGATCTTCTTCTAGTACCCAAGAATTCCGATTCAAAGTTTTTCGGATCAGTGTTCAGAACATAAAACCTTCTGAGCAAGTTCATCCATATCACGGCCCTGTACATTATCAGACGTTATTTTTTCCACATAGCTTAAGTAAATAATGACTTGTTACACTGGATATGTGTTTCCAAATAGTTTGAGAGAGTTGATCGATAAGAATACCTGTCTGTAATATGTGGTTCCTGGAGAATTAGAACTCATTGCATTCCCAGATATCAAAAATACATCATGCTGCATAGACATCAACAATAAGATGATATCTAGATTGTTTTATGCATCTAAGAAAATTATGTATTCCACATTGTTTATCTCCTTTCCTTTCCTAGCTGTTGACCTTGTCACTCGAGCTTCCGGAGCTTCTGGTGGTGGTGTTGTTGTCGCTATCCGCCTCCTCTTTGCAGCTGCTGCAACTGAACAAGATGCACCCTCTTCTTCCACCAGTTTAGCTAAACGTGGTGATCACCGTACTTCCACTGGTTTGATTTTTATCTTCAGAATCTTCTTCAGCACTTTCACTTCATCAACTTTGTTCCGCCTAACACCTAAAATTGTTTTCCAAAAAAAAAGTCAGTCCATGTTAAATATGTGAATTCAATGCAAAATTTTAAAAAAACTGACACATTTACTATTACACGGAGCAATATTAACTTACAACTTGATTAATTATCACTAAACCAAATTCAAAATGACAATTACTCACGTGTCATCACAATGCCGACTTGATTAATTAGAATTAAAATTATTAGTTGTATAAGACATACATGATACTACTCGGAACTCAAGACTGTTTTGAAATATTCATGTGTTGGCATGCTTGAGTATAGCTTTTTACCAACAAACAATAGTAAGATAAGATGCATGCATGTATACAATTCTGGTTTACAAGTCAGAGGTAGATGAATAACATATATGCTGATAATCAAATATTACTAGTGAACCTTGCAACTTCTAGTACCCATCAATCCTCTACTCCACTGAATGATTAGCATCAATATAATCATAAATTTTTAGAAGATGTTATTAACATCTTTTATACTACCTTATCAAGCACATAACTACTATAATGTTCTTCCTCTGCAAATGAACGTGTGCTTATTTTTGCGTTTTGAAAGGCAGAAGGTTAAAAGATGCGGTATTTTTCAGCATATATGGTACAAAGTTTCAAGTAGGATTACTTTGCTTACCGCACCAAGAAAAAGTGAAGGACTGGATTCTGCAGCAGGCTTGAATGCTGTTAACTCGAATAACTTGTAGAAGGGGGGGGGGGGGTTGAATACAAGTTATATAATCGTGTCTGATTTTTTGCTTGATTATATGAACAAGAATAAACGAATGAATCAAACTCTTGTTTGTATTAATAAGATCAAATACAAACTCTACCAAAGGTGTACAATACCTTTAGCAGCTGCTGACAATACAAATCTCTCTCTGTTTGTTTCGAACTCTCGAATACAAACCTTATACAGAGCTACGCACATTCACTTGTCTGACTCACAACTTCGTCCGCTCTTTACAATGATATTGAGAGAGTATTTATAATGCTACCTATCAACTAATAACAGAAAGATATAATCTATACATGACAATGTTCTGCCTTCTAGTCGATAGTTTCCTTCAATAGAAAAACTCTTTCCTTCATAATATCTTCTTGCTTGTTCTTCAAACAACGATCCTGTTTTATAGCACTTACCAGTTTCTGTAGCATCCATAATGACATCATCAGTAACACGACTGATATCAGGATCTGTACACTGCATCAGTATCTGATCAACCATCAGTATTGGACCGTCATCAGGATTTGCTCTCTGTTCCTGACATGTAGTCTCCGATACACTGTTCATTCCTGACTAAACTATACAGACAACTGTCTTACACATAAATCCTATATACAGTGCTAAATCCTTTATAAGATCAGGATTACAAGAAGTATAATGTGTAAATTCTATTCTTAACATCACAACTTATGAATTATTCCTAACAATCTCCCCCTATTTATGCTTTAAAATCTGAAGCATAAATCTAAGTTGTGGATGTCAAAACATATAACAATACAACCAGAATAGAATTTATGAATGTAAAATTATGAAGTTTAAGTACCTCCTTCTCAGATGTAGACGTTTATCTAGTACTTAGAAGAAAGAATTTTAACTATTAATGCTGCTCTTCCTTTACTCTTCCTAGCTGAGATTCACCACTGTCACTCCTGGTTCTTCTTTTTACTACCCTTTGTCTGATCTTTATCTCCCCCAGCTTTATCATCCTCAGTCTGGTGGTGTTGTTGTTGTCTTTGAATTGTCTTTATCTCCCCCTTTTTGACATCAGCAACATTAATTCCAAGAGATTCAGAAACAGAACAAATGAGATTCATAAGAACTGCTTGATTTTCCATAATTGTGACTTGGTTATCTTCAAGTGATTGAAGTCTTGTTTGAATATCAATTTGAGAATTCTGAATATCTTTCAAAACATCAGAATGAACTTCAATGTTGGAAGTGCTTCTAGTATCTTCAGTATCAAAATCAGAAAGAACTGTATCTTCAAGTCTTGTAGAAGAAGTTGTTTGAGTTGTATGATATTCAAGTAATAAAACCTGATTAGAAGTATCAACATCTTCATCTTTCTGTTCTGGAACTGAAACATGATCATCATCTCCTTCACCAGTATTCTGTGTACTAACATCTTCAAATCCTGACTCCTCCTTAGAGTGATCAAAGTCTGTTGATGTCTCAATTCTAGCTGATATTGGAAGTACATACAAAGGAACACTAGGATCATTAGGATTTTCATCTGGTACATATGTATCAAGAGATTGCTTTATCCTGGCACCTCTTCTGTTAATGATTCCTGCAAGCCTCTCCTTTTGCTTCTGAGCTTTAACTTCTGGCTTTGCATTGTGATGTGCTAGGTCATTCTTCTGATACATTTTGATGAATGAATAAGTACCAGCATCCATACCCAAATTTTCAGACCAAGATTCAGGAAAAACCTGATCCCAGAAATCAAATGATGGTTTCCTAATTTTCTCTCCCTCACTATGGAGTTGATCATCCATACCCTCATTCTCACTTTGACTTACTAAAGTCAACACTCTTTCTACCTCACCTTTTGCCTGGTCAGGAGCCAGCCGCTCAAATTGTGGATCTAAGTCCATCTTTTCAAGTGTATCACTCAAATTTAGATAAGTGCTCTCATGACCTACAGAAAAATAGAGTTTAGAAGAAGTTTTTATACCTGAACTCACATGGAGAGAGGGTTCCTCATTTGGCATGTGGCTTGAGGTTTTCTCCAAGGAGTGAGCTGCTATAGTCTCTGAACCCTTACAATCATCTTCTTTCCTTTCAGAAACTACAGGCTCCAGTATACCACTTTCAGGTTCTTTACTAGACTCTGATGTCTTCAGTAATACTTCATTAGACACCATAGTTAGTACATCACCGTCTTTAAGTGTTGTTTGCTGAGACACACCCTCAAGGTGGATAGACTCTGACTGAACAAAATTTGTTTGATCTTCAGAAAAATCAACCAAAGTCATTCCTCCCATATCATAGGGTATCTCACTTGCATTTTCAGTCATCACAGAAGTCCTTTCAACATCAGCTATCACAGCTCCTGAGTCATCCTTCCTCTGACTAGATGGTTCTTGTGTTACAGTGACTGTGATCTGATCTTTCCTACTATTCACTACTGGTGCAATAGTATCTTCTGTTGACTGCATTCCTCTATCTACTTCCTTCAGTTGTTCACCTTGAGCTGAAGCATCTTCAATAATGACATTCTTGTCAAATAAATATGCATGAAGTGATTGAAGTGCACCATGCTTTGAGAGTCCAAATTTCTTGACTAATTGTCTTCTGACAGACACATAGAAATACATCTTCATTAAGTCAAGTCTTTGATGTAGGAGTCCATATTCTTCAGGAAATGAAAGTCTTGGTACTCTTTCAACCAGAAAATCTAGAACAGGCCTTGACAACTTCACTTTGAGAGAAATTAGTCCCATAGCCAGTCTGTATGATAATGTAGTTTCCCATGAAGAATCAATATCCAGATCTCTTTTGTCAAATACTGACATAGATGTAGCTTGATTTGTAGAAACCTTCATGATATTAGTTGGACTAGACTCTGTGTGTGTAGGTGACAATTGAATCTTTCTCCTTGTTCTCCTGATATAGTGAGCAAAAGATTTATCCTGAGAAGACTCAAGAGGTGTAGACACAGAAGTGATCTTGGGATGAGATCTTTGTTCAATAGACACAGTCTTTTGAGAGACAGTATCCAGTAACTGTTTTCCCTTTTTAAGAACTACAGCCTTTTGGGAGACTGCAGCCTGGCTGTGACTAGGTTTTTCATCTCTTTGTGCTAACAAAGAAAGTTGAATTGCAGCCTTCAATTCTGCTCTCTCAGCAAGAGTTAAATCATCATCATCTTCACTAGAGTTACTACTACTACTTGACACAACAAATCTTCTCTTCCTTACAACTGATGTCTTTTGAGAAACACCAGAGGTTGGTTTCTTTGAAACAATAGGCTGTGGATCAAAATTTTGTTCTTGAATTGTTTCAGAGACTATAATGTTTTGGGCTACTTGGGTAGACACAGGTGGGTTCTCCTCCAATTTAGATTCCTGAGCCATTTCACCACAAAAGAAAGAAGAATTGTAGAAAGTAGGAAGATGAGTTTTAAGAATTACCTGAACATGATGTGGATAATGAATTGCAGGTATTTCATCTAGATTCTTTGCATTGTCCTTCTTTGAAATATCAGAGAAAATTCTCTTTTGCTGTTCATAAGAAGAAACACAATGTTCCCTACCAAATCTAGCTTCAACATCAGGAATAAAATGGTTAACAAACATTTGCATAAATCTATGATAATAAACCATTTTCCTGTTTTGATCTCTTGACCCAAGTTTGATACTCATCTGACTTAAGATAATATGACCAATATTAATTACTCTGTCATAAAGCAAACTATAAGCAATATGTGATGTAACAGAAGTAATTTGTTGAAAAGAACTACATTTGCCAGTAAAACATTTAGCAATTTGATCAAAGTAAAAAGACCATTCCTTTCTAAGAAAAGACCTATTCAACTGGCTCATGTTATCTAGAGGTCCACTATAACCTAATTCAGACAACATAGTTCTTATATTATCATCAGATGGTACATTCTCATAACTATCAGTAACAGGTAAGCAAAGTACTGAATTAACAACAGATTCAGTAATGTCAAATGAATCTTGTCCTAAATGTAGAACAATCTTACCTGATTGACTCTGAGTAGAATCAATTACCTCAGCATTCTTCCAAGCTTGTGAAACAGCTACTTGATTAATCTATGGAGATGCTGTCAATGCATAACTTAATGGTCCATTCGCCAGAAAGTCCATGATTGGATGAAAATCAGATGACACTCCTTCCTTGTTGGTGATAGCTGCAACATAATTGTTTGTCATAAAATCAAAGTCACCAAACTTGAAGGCTACTGATTTAGGTAATCTTCTCTGAGCTGCCATTTTTGATCTGAAAAGAAACTTGAAAAATTCTTGAAATGGATTAGTGATTTTGAAAACTCAAGAGTGTTTTTTGCTTTAGAGAATGTAAAATTAGAAAAAGCAATTACACGATTAGAGTTTCAAAACAAATATATTTCACAAATCTTTCAGACCACTATCCCACGTTGACACGTAGATTGACAGGTGTCAGTCCCTGAAAAATGTGGTTACCCACGATTTTTGGAAAATAAAATCCAAAATTGATTTTTATGAAATAAATCAGGGTATAAATAATCAATACTGATCAGCTTCCTTTTCCTGATGACCTCTCATCAAAATAATCACAAAATGCAATGTGATTTAAAAATATAATTTTCAAATCCTGATGGTCACACATGAAATCCTGACCAATATCATCAGAGACTTAATATGGAGTTTTTCACGTGGCATTTTTCTTTTATCTGAAAAAGAAAATAAACAATTAATCTGAACAGAAAATCAATTGGTTAGATATTTTCAATATTTCTTGAAAACAAGAAATACAGTCACATGCAATAATTAGCATTTGACTTCATTAAAACTTCCAAGTGACTGCTCAGCTTCTCACGTCTTTCTTTAAAGGAACCAGACGCCTTATGCCATTCTCCAAAACCTTTCAATTTCTTTTCTTCTCAACAATGCTTCTCAAACCAAAATTCCCTTCAAACCCATTTTCCAGATTTTTCTCAATCGACGAACATCCTGTTCTTGATCATCTCTTTGAACAAATGACTCTTCTCATCGAACTAATCATGAATGGATTGGTTTTCGAAAATATCCAGAGGTTTCTCCTAGAACATCCATCTGTTGGATACAATCTTCCCCTAACCTCCTCAAAACTTGAGGATGAAGAATTTGGACGAGAGTCTGAGGTTGATCTTGATGGAGATGCTATTCATTTAAGTTAGCTGCTCTCATTTAAGTCGCCCAGACAAGGAATCCAAGAGCAAACGATGCTTTAATCCCCTGATGGATTTCTTGAGATGCTCCTTGTCCTGTACCTCAGAGTTCATATCAATAGACAAGTATAGAATTATCAATAGAAATTTAGACAAAAAGATGTTGTATTTCATTTCCATGTAATGATTTCTATTAATGAAAATACAGTTTCTTGTTATCTGCTTGTCTTTTGATTTTTGAATGATGTATAAATTATCAGTATGCAAATATCAAAACTTGCTAGCATAGACTTAACACATCACAGAATTAGATTACTACACAAAGTAAACGTCAGGATTTGAAACAATTTTCATAATCCTGATACTGACACAATACTGATGACGTCAGCATCCTGATAACAAATCTAATCCTGATGATTATTAACAAGTCTATCATACTGAAATTTATCAAGGCAATGTGTTATAGCTTAAGCATTTAACAATCAAATATAGATCCTGACAGGAATATCAAGTCTATAAGCTAAGAACAACATACCTTGCTACTTTTGCAGATGTTAAAGATCTAAAAATTTAACATTCCTAACTCACTTACTAGTCTACTGAATGTAGTCTCATCAAGTGGTTTAGTTAGAATATCTGCAAGCTGTTTGTCAGTAGGAACAAAATGAAGTTCCACAGTACCATTCTCAATATGTTCTCTAATAAAATGATACCTGACATCAATGTGCTTAGTCCTTGAATGTTGAACTGGATTTTCTGCAATTTTAATAGCACTAGTATTATCACAAAACATAGGAATATTACTAAGTGTTATACCATAATCCAGCAACTGATTTCTTATCCAAAGGAGCTGTGCACAACAACTGCCTGCTGCTATGTACTCAGCTTCTGCAGTTGAGGTTGAAACAGATTGTTGCTTCTTGCTTGCCCAAGAAATCAATCTATTTCCCAAGAATTGACATGTACCTGTAGTGCTTTTCCTGTCTATCTTACACCCTGCATAATCAGAGTCTGAATAGCCAATTAGAAAGAAATCAGATTCTCTAGGATACCACAAACCAAGATTTGGAGTTCCTTTGAGATATCTAAAAATTCTCTTCACAGCAATTAAATGAGATTCCTTAGGATCACTTTGGAATCTAGCACATAAACAGGTAGAAAACATTATATCTGGCCTACTTGCAGTTAGATATAACAATGAGCCTATCATGCCTCTATAACTAGTATTATCCACACTCTTTCCTTTAGGATCAGAGTCTAGTTTAGTGGCTGTTGCCATGGGTGTTTTTGCAACTGCACAGTCTTGAAAGTCAAACCTTCTTAAAAGATCTTTGATATACTTCGACTGATTAATGAAAATACCAGTCTCAGTCTGTTTGACCTGCAAGCCTAAGAAATAATTTAGTTCACCCATCATGCTCATCTGATACTTAGACTGCATAAGCTTGCTAAACTTAGCACACAACTTTTCATTAGCAGAACCAAAAATAATATCATCAACATAAACTTGAACTAAAAGCAATTCACCTTTTATCTTTCTAAAGAATAGAGTTTTTTCAATTGTACCTCTTGTGAAGCCATTTTCAAGAAGAAATTTAGACAAAGTCTCATACCATGCTCTTGGTGCCTGCTTTAGTCCATAGAGTGCCTTGTCAAGTTTGTAGACATGATTTGGAAACATTGGATCAACAAATCCAGGTGGCTATTCTACATACACTTCTTCATCAAGTTTGCCATTTAGAAAAGCACTCTTTACATCCATCTGGTATACCTTGAATTTTGAATGAGCTGCAAATGCAAGAAACATTCTGATTGCTTCCAATCTTGCTACAGGTGCAAAGGTCTCATCATAATCAATGCCTTCTTCCTGAGAATAACCCTTGGCCACCAGTCTTGCTTTGTTTCTTACAATCATACCAGATTCATCTAGCTTGTTTCTGAAAACCCATCTTGCACCAACAATAGATCTATCTTTAGGTCTTGGTACCAGTTTCCAAACTTTGTTTCTCTCAAACTCATTTAACTCCTCCTGCATTGCAATTACCCAATCAGGATCCTGTAAGGCTTCTTCAACCTTCTTAGGTTCATTCTTTGAGAGAAAGCAACTATACAAGCATTCATTTTGAATTGATCTTCTAGTTCGAACACCACTATTTGGATCACCAATTATCAAATCTTCAGTATGATCCTTTGTCCATTTTCTAACAGGTGGTAGATTAACTCTGCTAGTCTCTCCCCCTAAGTTAGTGGTATCCCTTGTAGAAGAATTCTCTCTACCTTCAAAAACTCTCCTTTGATCAATAGAATCAGTAGATTCCATATTGCTGCTAGTTACTGATCTTTCCTCAGTAGACTCTGAAAGGTCAGTTCCTGATGGAGTAGACTCTGAAACATCAATTCCTGATGGAATAGACTCTGAAAGACTAGTCTGCTCCTGATGATCACTGTGTTCTCTTTGATTTATTTGCTCCCCCTCAACAGTAGCATTCCTTTGAGAAGCAATAGAAATTCCTTCTGGAGAACCTTCATCATCACTTGAGAGTATCTCAGAATTCTTCAGATTTTCAAATTCCAATTTGTCATGGCTTTCATCAGTTTGCAAAATTCCAAATTTCTTATCATCAAATGCAACATGAATTGATTCCATAACAACGTGAGTTCTGAGATTATAAACTTTGAAGGCCTTAGATGCTGAATATCCTAGAAAAATTGCTTCATCCGATTTGGCTTCAAATTTTCCAAGTTGTTCTGGATGAACTTTTAGGACATAACATTTGCATCCAAAGATGTGAAAATATTTCACACTTGGTTTCTTTCCTTTGATCATCTCATAGGGAGTTTTTCCATGACTATTTACCAAGGTACAGTTCTGAGTGAAACATGCAGTGTTAATAGCTTCTGCCCAAAAGTAGGTTGGAAGTTTTGCATCTGCAAGCATGGTTCTTGCTGCCTCTATGAGAGTCCTGTTCTTTCTTTCCACTACACCATTTTGTTGAGGTGTACCAGGTGCAGAAAACTGTTGAGTGATTCCATTGTCTGCACAAAACCCCTCCATTGTAGAATTCTTGAATTCTGTACCATTGTCACTCCTAAGTACCTTGACTTTGTACTCAGAGTTATTATGAATATTCTTGATGAGTTCAATGATTTGCTGAGGAGCTTCATCCTTCTTGTGTAGAAAGAACACCCATGTGAACCTTGTGAAATCATCCACCATAACTAGAGCATATCTTTTCTTGCTGATAGACATAATGTTTACTGGACCAAACAGATCAAGATGTAGCATGTGAAATGGTTCAGTAATTGAATTTTCAGTCTTGCTCTTGAAAGTGGTTCTTCTTTGCTTTCCAAGCTGACATGCATCACAAAGTCCATCTTGCACAAAATTTGCATGTGGTAGGCCTCTCACCAAATTGTGTTTAACAAGTTGATTAAGCTTCTTGAAATTAAGATGTGAGAGCTTCTTGTGCCAATTCCAGCTTTCATCACTTGTTGCTTTGCTGTAGAGACATCTAACAATTCCTTTAGATGTATCACTTAAGCTGGCTTCATATATGTTACCATGTCTTTGACCAGTTAGAACAATGTCTCCATTCTGCATATTCAAGATTTTGCATCCTTCTCTGTCAAAGATTGATTTGTAACCTTTATCACCCAGTTGACTTATGCTTAAAAGAGTATGTTTCAAGCCTTCAACCAGTGCTACATTTCCTATGATGACATTCCCCAAAACAATTGAGCCATATCCCAGAGTTTCTCCTTTGTTGCCATCTCCAAAAGATATTACTGGGCCAGCTTTCCTCTCAAACTTTGTAAGCAGGGACTTCTTTCCAGTCATATGTCCAGAGCATCCACTGTCCAAGATAATTGAATGCTTCTTTCCTGTGCCCTGCAAACAAAAAGTAACTAGTTAGAATTTTTTTAGGACCCAACTTTGATTGGATCCTTTCTTACTAGATTTAGAGACAACAGACTTTGAAGATTTTGCTTTTATTTTACCTGTTGCAGAGTCAACTTTAGACTCTAATCTCACAAACTGTTTGTGACTAGGAGTTTCAGATTTCAAAGAATAATAGTCATAATACAGTTCATGATATTCTCTACACATGTAAATGGAATGAAGTAAACTACCACAATGATAACAAGCTTTTTGTGGTTGGTATTGAATTTTCTGAGTCTTGGGGAATCTGGACTCAGTTTTCCAAGAAGGTTTTTGATTGCAGTCTAGGGCCAAATGATTATGATTTCCACACTTATAGCATTTTTTCCTAGGTGCATCAGGTACATTCTTGTAATTATTCTCTTTGTTAATACCTTCTTTTCCATTCCTATTTCTCTTGATCTTGCTAGACTCTGAAAGACAATCTAATCTCTGTTTCAACTGAGACTTAGACAGAAACCCTATGTTTACATTCTTAGGTTTCTCTAACACTTTCTCATCTGAATTGCTATTGTTAATCCTTTTGTGTACAACAGGGGTACCTTTTGAATCAACAAATTTAACATGATTAGGTTCAGAAACAATTTTCTTACCTTCAGATTTAGATGTGTTAGCTTCTACCTTACTATCATCATTGACAATAGCTACTTTTTCTTCTTGTCTAGCCTTATCAAAACCTAAACCATTAACCTTACCACGAATTCCACTCTCAAAGATTTCTATTGTCTTCTTACTGGAATTGTTAATGGTCTTAATCACATCTCTCTCTTCTTCTAGTTCTTTTCTGACATAGTCATAAGCCTCAAGAATAACACTATAATCATGCTTAGCTTTATCAGAACTTAACTTGTATTCTTCCATTTGAATTAATTCAGATTCAAGAAAATTATTTCTATCAACTAATTTATCATTCTTAACCTTAAGTTCATCTCTTTCACAAGTAAGAATTCTAAAATTAGTCATAAGATTCTTAAACTCAGCATGGATAGATCTAATTTCATCAGAATTTAAGCTATCAAATGAATCAAGAGAGTGAAGTGATACCTTAACAGAGGATGGAGAAGTTTTCTTTGGAGATCCAGGTTTGTCTGAACTATTGGCCATCAATGCAATGTTGTCATAATCAAATTCATCTTCAGAGTCACTGGAATCAGCCCAATCCTTCTGTGTGACCATAAGTGCATTACCCTTTCCTGAATTCCTAGGCTTCTTACACTCACTAGCAAAATGTCCAAGCTCGCTGCAGTTAAAGCACTTGATCTTGGCCTTATCAAGCTTGACAATTGTACTTTTGCTTTTGTCACTCTTCTTCTCCTCCTTCTTTTGAAAAGGTCCTTTGCTAAATCTTCTCCTGTTGAATCTTCCTTTCTTGAAAGCTTTAGCAAACATAGCAAAGAGTTCTTGCATATCAGATTCAGAATCATTGTTGTCAGAGTCCATATCAGTAGTCTCTGACTCAGAACTTTCTTTGCTTTTCTTCTTCCTTGAATTCTTTACAGCAATCTCTTCATGCTGTTCTTCAGGAAGCTTCTTAACTTCAGATTGAGCAGTAAGTGCAATAGTCTTCATCTTTCCTTCACTCCTGCTATTCTTCTGCTGCTTGTCAAGTTCATAAGCTCTCAATTTTCCATATACTGCCTCTAATGAAATCTCATCCAGATCATTAGCTTCCTCGATCGCAGATATCTTCTCATTGTAGAAATCAGGCAAAGCTTTCATGAACTTTGTATTCATATCCTCCAAGTCATAATATTTACCATGCATGGCCATCTCATTGATGAGTTTTGTAAACCTATCAAAGGTATCAGTAAGTGACTCACCAGACTTGGATTCAAAGTACTCATACTGTTGTATAAGTAATGTCCTCATATTCTTCCTGACAGGCTTAGTTCCTTCACAGTGAACCTTAAGATTGTCCCATATATCCTTAGCAGTTTTACAAGAGAGAACATAGTTAGTGAGAACAGAATCAAGACTATTGAATAATATGTTTCTCACTTTAGCATCTTTGAGAACATTCTCCTTGTCCTTATCTGACCATTCAGATTTTGGCTTCTCTGCTGTATGTTCTGGAACAACCACACCATCAACAGTTGCTTGTCCAACGACCTTTGTTGGAACAAAAGGTCCATCTCTGATTCTGTCAAGATAATCAGGATATGTTGCTTCCAGATGATGCAACATCTTTACTTCCCATAGAGTATATTCGTTTCTCTTGAGCGTAGGAATTTTAGTATTCCCATCCTTGTAACCAGACATGATTGCAGATCTTTATGATTACTCGAAATCAACCTGCTCTGATACCAATTGTTAACTCTAATAACTTGTAGAAGGGGGGGGGGTTGAATACAAGTTATATAATCGTGTCTGATTTTTTGCTTGATTATATGAACAAGAATAAACGAATGAATCAAACTCTTGTTTGTATTAATAAGATCAAATACAAACTCTACCAAAGGTGTACAATACCTTTAGCAGCTGCTGACAATACAAATCTCTCTCTGTTTGTTTCGAACTCTCGAATACAAACCTTATACAGAGCTACGCACATTCACTTGTCTGACTCACAACTTCGTCCGCTCTTTACAATGATATTGAGAGAGTATTTATAATGCTACCTATCAACTAATAACAGAAAGATATAATCTATACATGACAATGTTCTGCCTTCTAGTCGATAGTTTCCTTCAATAGAAAAACTCTTTCCTTCATAATATCTTCTTGCTTGTTCTTCAAACAACGATCCTGTTTTATAGCACTTACCAGTTTCTGTAGCATCCATAATGACATCATCAGTAACACGACTGATATCAGGATCTGTACACTGCATCAGTATCTGATCAACCATCAGTATTGGACCGTCATCAGGATTTGCTCTCTGTTCCTGACATGTAGTCTCCGATACACTGTTCATTCCTGACTAAACTATACAGACAACTGTCTTACACATAAATCCTATATACAGTGCTAAATCCTTTATAAGATCAGGATTACAAGAAGTATAATGTGTAAATTCTATTCTTAACATCACAACTTATGAATTATTCCTAACAAATGCAAAGGATGAAGTATTTATTTTGCTCAGCAGCAAACTAAGAACCTAGTGAAAACAATAACAAGCCAAATTAAGCCTTGATGTCACGTATCCTATCTTAACTACTTAATAATCCTTTTTTAAGAATTTGTATTATGAGACTGACAACATTTAAAGCAAAAGTTTTTACTAGCTCTCTTGATGGTGGCATCCATTTGTTTAACTTTAAACATAGATACTGGTAGAAAGATAAACCTCAGGTAAGTAGGTCGCCAAAAATTCTCTGATTTTTACAAAATTATAAATTCAAGCTACACCCATAAAATATTGCAGTGTACCATAAAATGTCATTTTTACAAATGACATGATATAACTTTTACGTAACTGAATAATATAAACATATTTAGAGGAAGAACGAAGAAAGAGATGAAGAAGATAAGAAGACGACCAACGAAAAAGGCAAAGGGGAAGCTGAAGTCAAGGAAATCAGTAAATGATGCCAAATCGCAGGTTGTTGTCATCAAGGCCTGCAAGGTCTGAACTTAAGTAGAGGATATTAATGGCTTAATTAGATAGGACAAAAACATTTAACATAACCTAGAGTCTAGAGAAAGTAGATAGGACAGAAACATACTCAACAAATCCAATTCGAATTTATGATGCTAACAAACAAAACATAGAATAAAGAATCTCATAGAAACTCAATTTCAGCATACTCCTTGTGAACTAACAAACAAAACATAGAAATTCAGTGAGCACCTCAGACATATATTTACAGTTAAAATTAAAGATTCTCACACAAATAGAATCTCAGACATAGAATTCACATAGCACCTAGTACATATAGAATCTCATATGTCAAATAGAATCCACTGTTTATGATATGACTAGGAATCAAGTGAAGCCAAAGACAGAGACACTAGCAACTCAGTCTCATGAAACTAGCCAATGACCACCATATGTAACTGGCATAAGGCAGTTAGTTATGATCAACATGTATTAAGTGGGGGATGCCTGGCAATGCAATCTAGCTAGACTAGAATCAATGTCTAATTTGCATTGTGTATGTATAGAGTCCATGAAGGGTAAATCAAATGTAGCCTGGAATCTTGGTTTATACACACACCTCAAATTTCAAGATATCTAATACAAGTAGCATACTGAATATGACAATCCACTTAAAAAAAAGATAGATCATAGAGAGATTTTAACAAGAGACAGAGAATCTTGACTCTAACAAACAAATATAGAAACTCACATAGAATCTCAGACATATATCTACAATTAATATAACATAGAATCTCATAAAGCATCTCACACATATACTTAAATTCAAACAAACACATAATCTTAGATTCATCAAACAGTTACAATCAACCAAACTTGATAACTACTACAGAATGACATAGCACAGAATCTAACATAGCATAGAATCTAACATAGCATCTAGCACACATATCCACAATAAAAAAAAACATAGAAACTCACTTTAACAGAAATATTTTACACACAAAAAGCAAAGTTTAAATACAACATGGAATCTCATAAAGCATCTCATACAAATATTTTACACACAAATAACACAAATCATCTCACATATATATTTTGGACATAAACATACATGCATTCACAGAATCTCACATAGAAACATGTATCAAACTGTAAAATAACAAAACGACAGAAAAAAAGTATAATACATGTTTTGGAATGCATTTTTCCAGCTCAATCGCAACTAGAATCGTAAATGAACACTTGCTTCTACCTGAAATAAGTTATCATTACATCATTTTCACATAAAATTGATACAAAATCGGAAATAAACACGTTTTTCACATTCAAACCCTAATTTCATGTAATTTCATTAAAATTTCAATTAATCTAAGAAATTACATATATTACCTCGATGAATTTTCGATTCTACAGTAGTTTCTTCTTGTGAATCGACTCAGAACGTATACTTTCCGTTAGAGATGCTCCGTCACGTTGATTGTGCTCTCGACCTCGGGTACTGTGCTCTCGTCGTCGTTCTGTAATTGTATAACCGTAATTTTAATTTCCGTTATTGTTTTGTCTGAGTTAATTGTGAAAATGACCGGTATGCCCCTGATTTATCTTTTAATCCTGATCATTAGTTTTTTTTAACGGTGTAGATGGGTGTTCTTTATTGTTCTTTATTTAAAGTGTTTGTCATGGAGTGCAACTCATATAATATATATATATATATATATATATATATAATATGAGTCCCACTCTAGGGAGAACCATCTTACGTGGAGAACCGTGGAGAACCACTTAAAATACATTAAAATAGTCCTTTATATAAGGCCCCTGGCGGGGCCCCTTCACATAAAAGTCTTATAATTCTACCCTCTATCCATTCATCAAAAAAAAAAATTAAAAATTTTTTTTTAAAAAAAATTTAAAAAAATGTTGCCACGTCATCATTTTTTGAAAATTTTTTAAAAAAAAAAAATTTTGTAATTTTTTTATAAATAGATAGAGTATAGAATTATAAGACTTTTTTGTGAAGATGCCCCTGCGGGGCCCTTATATATAAAGCAATTATAATGTATTTTAAGTGGTTCTCCACGTAAGATGGTTCTCCATGGAACAATGGCCTATAATATATATATATATATATAGGGTCCTACTCCACTACTGATATGGGATAAAGATAAGCCCTAAAAATATCATTAATGTTGCATTAATTAGACCTAGTTTGGTCCAAATGTGGGGCCCACTAGATGGCCCAAAAACCCTAGTTAAATATTAATTTCGTAATTAATATTCATGGCTAATTAACAGCTGGGAAATATAGGTCAAATAAGGATATTATCTCTCCAAAGAGTAGCCTCCAAGGCACATGGTCATACAAGGAAACGGACTCCTATAAGGAAGGAGTCTAGATCCTTCCTCAAGGTTGACTTGTCCACCAAGTCACCTAACCCTACCGTAATTCTGAGGCTTCTCAGCCTATATAAAGGGTCAGACCCCTCAATCTAGAACTACGTTTTCTTGGCTTGATTCTCTTCATACAGAGATACGTAGGCATTCTGTGAGGACCGTTTAAGTCTCGAACGCAGAAGCAGCCATTAAAGCACGAAGCTCACGCACCCTAGCATTAAATACAGCAAACCCTAGCCGCAATCTAATAACCTAGTTTTTATTCCACAACATTTGGCGCCGTCTGTGGAAACTCAAACATCAACCATGGTTAACACACGAAGGACACCAGCAATTACAGAGCCAATCGCAACCGAGGCTCTACCTCTTAGCTCTGCTCCGCCCCTCACTGAACAGGTACCTCCAACATCCGGGACTATTGTTCCGTATCAAGTTTCTCAACCCCTAGGGACGACTTCCCATGTTGAAAGTACGCTACCTCCGATCGTCCACACAAATCCAGGGACTAACCCCCTCCAGGTGGGGATTTCTTCCTTGATTGTAGATCCCAACAACCCTCCACGAGGGGTTCAGATCCACACTACGGATCTCCCCATAAGCACCAATCCGATGTACGGGCTGCCTAATTACCCTCCTACCCAAGGAGTTGGACCAAGTGGTCATGCCCTGTATATTCGAGATCGAGATTATAACGATTTTTCTGGTCCTTATACGGATGAGTCATCTTCTGACGATGATTACGAACGTGATGAAGCTCCAAGGAGGCGACGTGCAAGTAAAGAGCCTCTAGGAAGAACTCAAACTACTCACGATGGACTCCCTTCAACAACTACTGAGAGGATTAAGGCTTATGAAGCCGAGATCTTAAGATTAAAGGAAGACATGGCCAGAGAACAAGCCAGATCTAATCAGACTCGACCTCCTCCGACTGCAGGAGGGATTCCCTTTATAGATCTGGAGAGGCCTTCAAGAAGGCAAAGAAGGGCTACCGCCCCAACTGGAAGAACAACGAGGGTGGAAACCCCCAAGAGCAACCCCAAGGATCTGATGCCACTTGGGGATCCTGATGATCCCACACCCCCGTTTACTGAGGAGGTGATGAATGCTCGTATCTCAAAGAAGTTTAAGATGCCAACAATTAAAGCTTATGATGGAATGGGTGATCCTGCAAACCACGTTAGAACATTCTCAAATGCACTGCTGTTGCAGCCTGCGAGTGACGCTTTGAAGTGTAGGGCATTCCCTCAAACTTTATCAGGCATGGCTCAAAGATGGTATAGTAGGCTTCCTGCAAACTCGATTGGTTCCTTTAAGGAGTTGAGTGTTGCTTTCATTAGTCAGTTTATCGGCAAAAGAACTGATAGAGTATATTTTTATATATATTTTAGATGATTTTATTCTCATATTTATTGTGTTTTGCATTGATTTGGATTTTTATTTAATAGATTTTATTGTTTTATTGTAGGAAATAAAGAATTCATAACTTGGAAGGATTTGGAGCAAAAAGAGCTATTTTGGAGATAAAATAGGAGAAAATTCGTATTATTGGGCTACACGGGCTGTGCTGCACTGTTTGGGCCATATCTTGAGTTCCAGAAGTCAGAATTTGACGATCTTACTGTCCACGCGAAGCTTGTGGAATTATCTTTAATTCAGAGGTGGTCCAGTAATCAAAATCCAACTGGAAGAGGCCAGAAACGGAGGAGAAAAAGAAGTGACGAATTTTAATTAAGGAATCCTATTCAGTTATGGAATCCTACTTGTAATTGATTTAGAGTATTAAAATACTTTTATTGGGCAAGACTTTTAGAGCCTATATAAACACATCTAGGGTATGATGAAAAATAATTAGGGATGTAACATTAGATCAGATAATATAGTTTAGAGTAGATTAATATTATTATTTGGAGATGTAGAGAAACACCATGACTCTTCTTTTGGGTGACAACATTGAAGTTTGAAGGTTTTGTTCTCTTAATATTTTCTTTGTTCTTATTAGTTTAATTATGTTTTCTTGTTTTACTAGTTGTTTTACTTGTTTAATTATTAGCGAGTAGTTATTTCTAGGGCTTAAAGGGAAGCCATGTTTGCACTAATATTGGCATGATTTTCATAGTGGTTTGATTGGTTATGGTTAATTCTGATTGATATGTTTTAATCATTAATTTGTGTAATCGGCCGATATCATGGATTAATTATATGCAAATAGGGGTATGGATCGAGAGATTTACTTACTAGAGGCACACATACGATTAGCAGAATTGAATTTGAGTGCGAAAGCATCATTGGATTTCTGAGAGCGTTAATGCTTGGAAGAGATTAACTTGACTCTAATTACCTGATTGATTGAATTACTAAAAGTGGTTAATTGTGTTGAATGTTTCGAGAGTGTTGATGCTTGAAAGAGATTAACATACTCTAGTTATAGGATCGCATTGATTGCTTTAGCTTAAGAGCCAATTGTGTAAGCATGGTGGACCTGATTGCCCTAGGTTTTAAATAATTTGTTTATCATCTGTTTAATTAGTGTTAATCTAGTTTAATTAGTTAATTAATAATTCTTCAATAATCGTTTGACCCTTGAAACAATTAGCGATAACTGAAAAGGAATTAGTAGAACCTGTCTCCTTGTGGATTCGACCCGCTTGCCATCTGTACTAGCAATAGACACCGTGCGCTTGCGGTTAGGTATAATTTGACACATCAAGTTTTTTGGCGCCGCTGCCGGGGAGACAGCGAGTTTCTATTGATTTTAATTTAGTTGTTTAGATTGTTTCCATTGTCTCGTTGCGAACCTTTGTTCCAATTGAGGCAGATTTTACTACGTTTTCTTGGCTTTGTTGAGTGTCTACAGGTTTGCAATGGGTGAAGTTGATACTTTAGCACTACTCTCTTCCATGTTGGAGGCACGCACTCAAGAAATTGCCTCATTCAACCCTACAGAGCCCACTATGCGTCCAATGAGTATCAATGAGATGTCACAAGTGGCCCCTAAAACTAACAACTTCTGTCCAATTTGTGGTGTCCAGGGTCATTATGGTTTGGAATGCTATTACAATGTCTATAATTCTCAGAGTGCTCAGTTGGGACAAATGAATTCTTTTGAAGAAGGATATGGGTACAATCAGTATTCAAACACTTTTGATCAAGAATGTGTGAATCAACCAGATTTCTATTACCAGGACAATGGTGCTCAAAATTTTTCATATCATAATCAGCAACAGTTTGAGCAACAATATTATCAGTCATATGAGCAGCCGCCACAGCAAGAATATCAATATCCTCCTCTACAAGAAGATCTACATGTTTCTCAACCCAATGTAGATGTGCAAGCTGATCAGACAAATGAGATGTGGGATATCCTGAATAAACTGCTAAAGAGTTCTGAAGAACAAGCCGAGGCGATCAAAGGATTAGAAACTCAAAGTTTGGCGATTGAATCTCAAATTGCACAGTTGGCTAACTCTTCTACTACAGGGCAGCTCGATTATTTACCATCATCATCTATCCGATCCGAAGAGGACCTGATTGCTATCAATCTCACAAGTGATCAGGAATATGATAGTTTCTCCATGTATGTTGATGATGAGGCCATTGATAAAGAGAAGGAGCATGCCACCGATGACGAGATCAATGATGTTGTTGTTACCGAGAACAATGTGACGGATGATGAGGCTACAAAGGAAAGCAATACAGAGATGGTTGTTGTTTCTCTTCCACAACCTGTGCCTCAGCTACCATGTATTGATAAATTTGCTCTCGATCTAGCCTCTACTTACAAGGCTTCTTTGCTCAAGACTACTTATTTCAAGGTTGATGTGATAACAAATATTGTCCAAGATGATATTTCTCAAATTCTGGTTGAGGATCCCTACAAAGTGGCTCCTACGTTTCAAGCTCGAGAAGAGGGAGAAGATGGAAGTGTCTTATTAGCCAATGATGTGATAAGCCAAGATGTCCGAATGGCTCCAGTGAAAGTGAGGAGTGAAGAAAAGCCACCACCAGAACCTCCACCTTATGTCAAGGGAGTTCAATATTTTCGTGGTGTTGAATTTTATCGCTGTTTTATCACAAAGTTTTCCAAAACTGCACAAGCACTCTCTCTATTGCTTATTAATGACATATTTTATTTTACTGATGCTTGTTTGGAGACTTTCTGCAGGATAAAGACAACCACAGATGCTCTTGATACTTTTTGTGGTGGCGAGTTTATGATCGAGAAAGTGGATATTACGCCTTTACCGGAGTATTTTTTTGAGGAGGTCAAGCTAATGACGTTAAACAAAAGCGCTTTTTGGGAGGCAACCCATAGATCATGCTTCTGCAAAGGGGAGTTCTTCTTTCCTTCTGTTTTATATATTGTAGACTTATTTGTTTAGTTAATGAGTCATTTGTTTATTTGTTCTCACTGTACTGTAAAGGTATTTCTTTAAAAAAAAAAAAAAAAAAAGCTTTTTTTTTGTGTAACGCAGGCTGCCCCTGCGTTTATGCCCCTGTAACACAGTCTGCTCATGCGTTACTGTCCTTCCCGCAGTCTGCAGACCTGTCACGCAGGCTGCGCCTGCGTGTCTGCTATTGGGGCAGGTTGCACAGTACGCGCGCAGCTTGCGCCTGTGATAAAAAAAAAAAAAAAAATTCAGCTGTTCTTGTGCGTGCTGTGTTGTTCTGTATATAAAAAAAATTATATATCTTTTACACCCTATTCTATTTATACCCCTTTTACACCTAATTCTTTTCCTATTTCAAATCCAAAACCTCCCATCTTTTCTTCAAAAATTCTAAACCTATTTCTATTCTAATTCTTATTTTTTATTATTATTATTATTATTATTATTATTATTATTATTATTATTATTACTATTTATTTATTTTTATTTTTTTTATTTTATTTTTTTTCTTTTTAATCCCTAAACCTTATTACCACCCAAAATTTTTTCTTTTCACATTAAAATTTTTATATTCATCCTATCACTCCATTGTCTATATATACCCATACATACACACCCAATTTATTATTTTCTTCCTCTACATCTCTAAAAAAATTCAAGTTTGGGGGAAAATTAGTACAAGTTCACCTCTTTGATTCGTAGTTGGGATTTTTCTTCTCTAATTTTTTATTACGAATTTGTGTTCTTGTAAATTGGGGTTTTTGTAATATTCTTGTTAATTGGGTATTTTTGGTGTGATATTGTTTGGTGGTTTTTGGTAGGATATTTCTTGGTGGTTGTTGGTGAAGCTATTGTTGAATGCAGTTTTGGTTATTATGGCTCCTAAGCAAAGGAGGGATGGTTTTTACACCCGACACCTTGATTCCAGGGGAGTTTTCTTTCTTTTCTTTTTAGTGTAGTTTTATTTTGTTTTTAATTGTAGTTTTGTATCTTGTTCATTGGGGACAATGAACCGCTTAAGTGTGGGGAGGTGTTCTCAACGTAGTGTATTACTTGTTTAAAAAAAAAATCCAAAAAAATTAAAAAATTAAAAATACCAAAAATAATTCTAGCCATGCAATTTGATTAGTTGTTGTATTTTGCTTGATACACCCATGCATGTGTAGAATTCTTGTGTTATTGACGCTTTTGTATGAGAAGTGACGTGCTTTGTTCTTGTGCACACACTTACACTAGCAAGTTGAAGCTGGTAGACTTAATTAGATGTTGTAAGTGATTAGAATGACATGAATATGTGCAAGATGACTTGGTTTTCATGCTTTGAGTACAAGTAGGTGCGTTAGAGAGTCTTGTTACTTGGGATTGATTATGTTTTGTCACACCAAGTGAGTTTTGAGCCTATATGCATATCTTTTGCATGATTTTTCGTTTGCTTGAGTGTCCACATGTTGTTTACATTGCTAGCACTTACTTGAGATCTTTCTTGAAATGCATGACATTACTTGATGATGAGATGATAAAGGCACTTAGGTATAACCTCATATTTCCCATATTTCCACACCTTTTATACATGATCAATTAGTTAACCCGTTGAGCTTAATCCTATTCTTTCGGTGACACACCACATTACTTGCCATTATCCTTTTTATTCTATTGGCCTTACATTGAATTTGAACCTAAATTGTCAAAGGCTAGTATCGTGCTTAAGGGAGTAATAAGGTGTTCATAAAAGGGGGGGTTATTGATGATCATACTTTTGGGGAATATTGATTTTGGGTTGATGCTTGCTAGTCGAAATTCATAATAAAATCTATGGATCATTGTGTTTATTCTTTAGCTCTCAAGAAAAAAAAAGAAAAAAAAAAGAAAAAAAAATAGAAAAAAAAAGAAAGAAAAAAAAATAGAAAAAAAAGAAAAAAAGAAAAAAAAATGAATAAATTTGAGAGCATTTTTATGTTTGTATGATCCTTCTTCATTCGACTAGTCAAGTTATTATGTAAGGGTTATTGAAAAATCCAAGCATGGGGAAGTATTTGTTTTAATAGAAAGGGAATTGAATAATGATTATTGTTGGGTACTAGCTTTTGACATTTAACCTGTTTTAGCTTTACTTGACATACCTGGTCCCTAGCCCACGCTACAACCCGAATAAAGACCTTTTGATTGTCATCAGTGATGTATATTGTGTTGAGAGTGAGATTGATTGCGAGTGTCAAGTTGTGTTTATGATTTTGTTGGAATTGAGTGATACACTTAACCTTGTTCTTGAGTGAATATTCGTTTTTGAGTGAAAGGTGAGTTATTACTTGTTTTGGCATAGGAGATCCCGGGTTTAGACTTAAAGATGTGTTTCTTGTGGGCTTAGCATGATTACCAACGATTTTTACACTTGACATGAATTTTTATGACCTTCTGCATGTTGGTTGAGTAGACTACGTGAATACTTGCATTTTCGACACCAAGACATCGTATGTTTACTTTGATTCTTAAGTTGATGTGGCATGAGAGGACTTGTGTGTGTGGTGTTGTGTTAGCATTGATCTTTTGCATGGTTGGATGAATTTTGTGGGTACATTCACTATAAACCCTCACGAGACAACACTCGTCCTACTAGGGCTGCCTAGGGGTTTAACGGCTTGTTGCATACGCTCAATGCAATCGTGTCATCTACGAAAGTGATGTTTGTTAGGACTTAGTTTTTATTTCACTTATTTGCCCGAGGACGTGCAAATGCTAAGTGTGGGGATGTTTGATAGAGTATATTTTTATATATATTTTAGATGATTTTATTCTCATATTTATTGTGTTTTGCATTGATTTGGATTTTTATTTAATAGATTTTATTGTTTTATTGTAGGAAATAAAGAATTCATAACTTGGAAGGATTTGGAGCAAAAAGAGCTATTTTGGAGATAAAATAGGAGAAAATTCGTATTATTGGGCTACACGGGCTGTGCTGCACTGTTTGGGCCATATCTTGAGTTCCAGAAGTCAGAATTTGACGATCTTACTGTCCACGCGAAGCTTGTGGAATTATCTTTAATTCAGAGGTGGTCCAGTAATCAAAATCCAACTGGAAGAGGCCAGAAACGGAGGAGAAAAAGAAGTGACGAATTTTAATTAAGGAATCCTATTCAGTTATGGAATCCTACTTGTAATTGATTTAGAGTATTAAAATACTTTTATTGGGCAAGACTTTTAGAGCCTATATAAACACATCTAGGGTATGATGAAAAATAATTAGGGATGTAACATTAGATCAGATAATATAGTTTAGAGTAGATTAATATTATTATTTGGAGATGTAGAGAAACACCATGACTCTTCTTTTGGGTGACAACATTGAAGTTTGAAGGTTTTGTTCTCTTAATATTTTCTTTGTTCTTATTAGTTTAATTATGTTTTCTTGTTTTACTAGTTGTTTTACTTGTTTAATTATTAGCGAGTAGTTATTTCTAGGGCTTAAAGGGAAGCCATGTTTGCACTAATATTGGCATGATTTTCATAGTGGTTTGATTGGTTATGGTTAATTCTGATTGATATGTTTTAATCATTAATTTGTGTAATCGGCCGATATCATGGATTAATTATATGCAAATAGGGGTATGGATCGAGAGATTTACTTACTAGAGGCACACATACGATTAGCAGAATTGAATTTGAGTGCGAAAGCATCATTGGATTTCTGAGAGCGTTAATGCTTGGAAGAGATTAACTTGACTCTAATTACCTGATTGATTGAATTACTAAAAGTGGTTAATTGTGTTGAATGTTTCGAGAGTGTTGATGCTTGAAAGAGATTAACATACTCTAGTTATAGGATCGCATTGATTGCTTTAGCTTAAGAGCCAATTGTGTAAGCATGGTGGACCTGATTGCCCTAGGTTTTAAATAATTTGTTTATCATCTGTTTAATTAGTGTTAATCTAGTTTAATTAGTTAATTAATAATTCTTCAATAATCGTTTGACCCTTGAAACAATTAGCGATAACTGAAAAGGAATTAGTAGAACCTGTCTCCTTGTGGATTCGACCCGCTTGCCATCTGTACTAGCAATAGACACCGTGCGCTTGCGGTTAGGTATAATTTGACACATCAAGAACGCATGAGAAAAGTTCTGCATCTCTTATGTATGTGGTACAAGGGAAGAACGAAAGTCTGAGAGACTATCTTAAGAGGTTCACCAAGGAGACTCTGAACATTACTAATCTAGACAATAAGGTTGCAATGGTAGCCTTGGAGCATGGTACCACCGACCTATACTTTAAGAGATCATTGGCAAAGTATCCCCCTGAAAATATGGCTGATCTCCAGCGAAGGGCTGATAAGTACATCAAGGCCGAGGATAGCACGAAGAAGGAAGTCACCTTAGGCAATGGTCGGGGGAACAATGATACAAAGAAGCGAAAGCAAGAGCAGGAGTATGATGCAAAGGACAAGTATCCCCGAACTAGCAAAGACTCTGACTCGCCACCAAAAAAGAGCCTGGGACCAAGGTTCTCTGATTATGCAAGGTTGAATGCCCCAAGGAGCCAGATCCTGCTGGATATCGAAAAGGATAAGGACTTTCGATGGCCGAAACCACTTAGGGGAGACCCCGAGAAGAGAAACAAAGATCTATATTGTAGGTTTCACAAAGATGTGGGACATGATACAGATGATTGCAGACAGTTGAAGGATGAGATTCAGTTTTTAATCCGTAAGGGAAGGTTGAATAAATTTACTAAGGGTGAAGATCGTGGAACCCAAAGAAGAGATTATGACAGAAGAGATGATGATAGAAGAGACAACAATCGCGATCGGAACACACAGCCCCGAGGGCCAGTTATTAACATGATCTGGGGAGGCCCGACAGTAGCTGGCACAACTAAGAATTCTCGAAAGGCTTATGCTAGAGAAGTAATGCACATTGTGGGAGAGGCCCCGAAGCGTGCTAAAACTGAGATGGTAATTGGTTTCGATGATTCAGACTTGGAAGGGGTCAAGTTCCCCCATGACGACCCGCTGGTCATAACTCCTGTGATTGGAAACTCAGAAGTAAAACGAGTCTTGATAGACAATGGAGCTTCTGTGGATATTTTGTTTCATGATACATTTGTGAAGATGGGGTACAACGACTCTCAGTTGACCCCTACAAACATGCCCATATACGGGTTTAACGGAGTGGAGTCTAACGTTGAAGGGACTATTCAGTTACCCGTAACTGTTGGGCAGGAGCCTAAGGAGGCGACTCAGATGCTGAACTTCTTGGTGATTAAGGCAGCTTCAACATACAACGCAATCCTTGGAAGGACTGGACTTCATGCGTTTAAGGCTGTGGCCTCTTCCTATCATATGAAGATTAAGTTTCCGACACGGAATGGTGTCGGAGAACAGAAAGGTGATCAGAAGATGGCAAGAAGTTGCTATGTAGCCGCGCTGAAGGCCGATGGAGTCGGGGGCAGGTCCTTCCGATTGAAGACATGGATGTCCGCGATGATGAAGAGCATAGAGGGAAGCCAGCAGAGGATTTGATTCCCATACCTCTAGAGCCGAACGATCCTGAAAAAGTTACTTATGTTGGAGCATCTCTGAAAGAACCCCTGAAGGGCAAGTTGATAGAATTCTTACAAAAGAATAGCGACGTGTTTGCTTGGACAGCAGCTGACATGCCAGGGATTGACCCCCAACTCATAACTCATAAGTTAAATGTTGATCCCAAGAGGAAGACAATAAAGCAGAAGAAGAGAAACTTTGCTCCGGAAAGGCAAGAGGCCATTAAGCAAGAGGTGGATAAGCTCTTGGAAGCTGGTTTTATTGAAGAGATTTAGTTTCCCGAATGGTTAGCAAACCCTGTGATGGTCAAGAAAGCGAATGGGAAGTGGAGGATGTGTATAGACTTTACTGACCTGAATGATGCATGCCCAAAAGATTGTTTTCCCCTGCCAAGGATTGATATGTTGATAGATGCCACAGCTGGACATAAGATGTTAAGCTTCATGGATGGATTCAGCGGCTATAATCAGATTAAGATGCACAAGGATGACATCCTTAAGGTATCTTTCATAACTGACTTTGGTGTCTTCTGTTATCTTGTTATGGCGTTTGGTCTAAAGAATGCAGGAGCTACTTACCAACGGCTGGTGTAAAATCCGTAATTTTATTTTTAATTTTTAAAATTAGATACTAGATTTTAAAGTAATGTTTAATTAGATATTTATTTTATTTAGAAAATTCTAGAATTCTAAAGGATAAGATTCGTTATATTTGGAAAGAAGAGTATTAATATTTTAATGAATCGATATCTTTTTATTTAAGCTAATTTTGTGTGAATAGAATATTATATTTAGAAATTACTTGGGAGGTGTTGCAAATATTTTAGAGGAAGGTTTAGAATTACCTAAATTATTTTAGGGTTTAGAGGCCTATATAAGAATTCGTTAGCTGATGAATATATTGTACAAATCAGGCACACCAAACCAGAGGTATGTTTCTTCCTCTTTGTTTAAAATTCGCATGCTCTTGTCTGCTTATTGAATTCATATGTATTTTATGTGTTACTCTTTGTATGCTTAAAACTAGTTACATAGAATTCTTTAATAAGTATCTCACTTGTTTTGGTGCAACCTTGTGAGATTGATGCGCCTATGCATGCCTTAAAAGTAACCAAATAATTTGAAAGAAGAGAGAGATCTAAACTGTCTTTATGTGATTACACATGCATGACCTTATATGAATTTCCGATCCTCTTCTATGACCATGCTTATGTCCATAAATTTATTAATTGTCATGAATTTCAGTTAAATCTTATAACAGGTTAAAGTCAAATTTTTATGTGTGAATATAAAAAGAAAAAGGTCCGATTTATGTGTACTTATTTTGTTTTGTGATGTTAATTTTATAAGTTCATTTTTTATATATAATTATAAGCAGGAGTTAATTGGAAAAAAAGAAGTTACCTTTATGTTTTAAAAGGACTAATTTGTTAATTATTGATTAGTTGGATTTTGTTACAATTAGTTGCTACATTTGTATTTAATTATTAAGTTATGTTAGCTTAGTTCCCCATGCAAAGTAGTTTTACATGTACGAGTGTGTCAATTTATATGTATACCTGTATCATTATATGTTAAAATTTGAAAAGAACGGGTACTTGTTTGAAATTTGTACCTTACCTGGACTAGTTGCCGTGAGTATGCAATGTTCGGCTTAAGGCCCATTTACTTGCATCCGTTTATTTGTGTAGTCTCCTGTCCGGTCCCTGTGCGAATAGAAGTGGTTAGAAATTGGTAATTAATTATGTATAAATGGATTAAGGATGATAAATTAACCGAGTATTGATTTTTGTGAATAAAATTATAGGATCAGCTCGTGCATTAATTTTCAGTGTTTAGTATTCGCGTTCGAGGTAAGTGACTTTTCGTTGCTCACTAATATTATAAAATTTGTTTTATTCTGTTTCAAAATATCTGTTTGATTTAGTTATCGAAATTGTGATATCGAAAATTGATTTTAGAAAAGAATTATTTTAGAATTCCCCAGTTTTAGTTGCGTATCGAATCATAGAATCTGGTCACTGGATAGTGTGACATATCGAATCATAGAACTAGTTTACGCACGTTCCGGAACACATAGATACGTAAACTGGCCCCCATCGAACATAGAACCGTGTCACTGGTTTAGTGTGACCGTAATTTAGAACTGTGGGAATAAAATATGATTTATCGTTTTGATTTTTGTATCGATTTAAAGTTTCAGAAATTTTGTTCTCTTTTAAAAATATTGTTTTGAGCCGTTGGGCGATAGTTACTTGCTGGGCTTCGCAGCTCATTGTTTTAATATGTTTCAGGTTCGGACTTTCGGAAGCTTATTAAGATTAAGGATTTGACTATGTGGATTTCGTGCTACTTGATTTAGATGCCATTATAGAAAAAGACTTATCGGATTATTTAATAAATTATCAGTACTTTATTAGATATTGAATATTGGATTTGTGGAGCTGCGTCTCCAATTTGATGATTTTAGACTATTGAATTTGACCGCTGCATTTGACTTTATGGAATAATTTGGTTTATTTGAATAAAGAATTCGTTTTATTTTAGTTTTGATTTAGAATTAATATCTCAAAAAGTCGGGATGTTACAGTTGGTATCAGAGCCTAGGTTTTCCTTCGGAGTGTATTAGGTATGGGACTAGTACATTCCCTAGGATGCGATCCTACAGACTATCGTATAGGTTTTGGCCTTTAAGTTAGTAAATTGTTTTGAATTTAGGGCATTGTTTGTGTGATTATCTAATATGTTTGACTTTTGTGCTTTTTGATCATTGATCATAAGTTTGGAAGTTTGTTGTTTTTAGAAAAGATGGACGGAGAAGGCAACAACAATGGCAACCAGGGCAACAACAATCAGAATGGTAACAACAATGGTGATGGTGGAAATGTATTCGACCAACTAGCTGAGACTCTAGCTACACTCGTGAATCAGCAACCCAGGCAACAGAATATCGTCTCTCAGTTCAAGCGTTTGAACCCGCCAACTTTCGATGGGGCGACTGATCTGGCCATAGTCGAGATGTGGATACAGGAGATGGAAAAAGCTTTCGGACTTCTCGGTAGCAATGAGGAGCAGAAGGTCACCTTAGCTGTGTATCAATTGCAAGGAAGTGCTTACGACTGGTGGCTCATGGAGAAGAGAAAGAACGAGACTGCAACCATTGAGGGAGATCCGGAACCATATACCTGGGCAAAGTTCAAGAAGGCATTGGAAGACAAGTACTTTCCGAGAACCATTCGTCTGCAAAAAGAGAGGGATTTTATTCGGCTCGAGCAAGGTGGAAAGACTGTTACTGAATATGAAGCGGAATTTGCAAAGCTCTCGAAGTATGCGCCGACCTTAGTGGCAGATGAAAGCAGCCGGGCAAGAAGATTGGAAGAGGGACTTCGACCCGAGATCAGGAATTCTGTGGCATCGTTTGAACTTCAGACGTATGAGGCTGTGCTCAACAAGGCTTTGGTAATCGAGAGAGGCCTAGCTGAATCTGAAAAGGCGATAAGCAACTGGAACAAGAAGCGGTTCGCTCCAACTGGTGGACAATCTTCTCAAGGGGGACCACTCAAGAAACCTTACGTGTATGACCGAATGGGAGGACAAGGAAATCAAGATAAGTGCACTAGGTGTGGCGGGAACCATGTTGATACAGAGTGTCGTTGGAACAGAGGTGCGTGCTTTCATTGCGGTGAAGTCGAACACAGGATTGCTCAATGCCCACATAAACCACCACCAAGGAAAGAAGCAGATAACAAAGATAACAAGACCACTGGACGTGTATTTATGCTCATGGAAAGTCGCGGTAACAATCGTAATTAAGGTATGATTTATTTTCACTTGTAACTTATTTGATTATATTTTGTGAATTTGGGGACCAAATTCTTTTAAGGAGGGGAGTATGTAAAATCCGTAATTTTATTTTTAATTTTTAAAATTAGATACTAGATTTTAAAGTAATGTTTAATTAGATATTTATTTTATTTAGAAAATTCTAGAATTCTAAAGGATAAGATTCGTTATATTTGGAAAGAAGAGTATTAATATTTTAATGAATCGATATCTTTTTATTTAAGCTAATTTTGTGTGAATAGAATATTATATTTAGAAATTACTTGGGAGGTGTTGCAAATATTTTAGAGGAAGGTTTAGAATTACCTAAATTATTTTAGGGTTTAGAGGCCTATATAAGAATTCGTTAGCTGATGAATATATTGTACAAATCAGGCACACCAAACCAGAGGTATGTTTCTTCCTCTTTGTTTAAAATTCGCATGCTCTTGTCTGCTTATTGAATTCATATGTATTTTATGTGTTACTCTTTGTATGCTTAAAACTAGTTACATAGAATTCTTTAATAAGTATCTCACTTGTTTTGGTGCAACCTTGTGAGATTGATGCGCCTATGCATGCCTTAAAAGTAACCAAATAATTTGAAAGAAGAGAGAGATCTAAACTGTCTTTATGTGATTACACATGCATGACCTTATATGAATTTCCGATCCTCTTCTATGACCATGCTTATGTCCATAAATTTATTAATTGTCATGAATTTCAGTTAAATCTTATAACAGGTTAAAGTCAAATTTTTATGTGTGAATATAAAAAGAAAAAGGTCCGATTTATGTGTACTTATTTTGTTTTGTGATGTTAATTTTATAAGTTCATTTTTTTATATATAATTATAAGCAGGAGTTAATTGGAAAAAAAAAGTTACCTTTATGTTTTAAAAGGACTAATTTGTTAATTATTGATTAGTTGGATTTTGTTACAATTAGTTGCTACATGTGTATTTAATTATTAAGTTATGTTAGCTTAGTTCCCCATGCAAAGTAGTTTTACATGTACGAGTGTGTCAATTTATATGTATACCTGTAGCATTGTATGTTAAAATTTGAAAAGAACGGGTACTTGTTTGCAATTTGTACCTTACCTGGACTAGTTGTCGTGAGTATGCAATGTTCGGCTTAAGGCCCATTTACTTGCATCCGTTTATTTGTGTAGTCTCCTGTCCGGTCCCTGTGCGAATAGAAGTGGTTAGAAATGGGTAATTAATTATGTATAAATGGATTAAGGATGATAAATTATCCGAGTATTGATTTTTGTGAATAAAATTATAGGATGTAAAGTATAATGAAATGTAATATGTAATGGAGGACATACATAACTCAACTAGGATAAAAGATAAATAATATTAACTCTATACAGGGATCGTGAAATTTGAAGAACAGGCACCAACAAGGATCAAGTCGCTGAAAGAAGTTCATTAACATGATCAAGCCTCAGTGACATAATAAGATGTACAGATGATTCAGTTGAAAGGCCAAAAGATTTCATGTATTTAAAGATATTGCTGCAGGCTAATAAATTGGAATGTAACGAAGGTGTGAAGATCAAGATCAGTGATAGTCACTTGTGAACCAGACCAGTGCACCAAGTGTCAACACATACGGGAAGGATCAACACATGAATTAAAAATCAAACTTTGAAATTGAAAAAGAGCAGAAGAATTGAATTCGTGCAGATTGTTCGAAGAAACAGACAGCAGCCAAACTGAAAAACTATCGTCATCAGTTACGTATTTTGATTGCATAGTGATTTTCTAAAATCTATAAATAGGCCTGTTGTATTTCATTTCAAAACACACCTCAACACACAACTCTCTCTCTCTCTTAAATATCTTCTCTGTGTAAGCTGCTAGACAGTCCATCTAGTAGGAAAGCCGGCTTAGCCCGCTTTCAGGAAGTGTCGGATAGAAGGTCCTCGTGCCTAAACTATCCTTAGGAGTGTTCGAGTCTTTGAAGCTAATCCGTTGGATTAGAAGTTGTAACACCCCTTGGGTTTTTATCAGTTCAAAGATATTTTCCCGAACCAATTGTTTTATTTCGATTCAGTTGTTGACCTCATTTTTCACATCTCGAAAATCGAAATATTTTTAAATAACGTATTCAACCCCCCTTCTACGTTATTCCGGACCTAACAATTGGCATCAGAGAAGTTTGATCGATATACAGATCAGATCCGGTGTTGTACGTTACTGTTCACAGATACGGTACTGTTCACAGATACGGTACTATTCACGTATACGGCACTATTCACAAATACGGTACTGTTCACAGATACGGTACTGTTCACAGATACGGTACTATTCACGTATACGGCACTATTCACAAATACGGTACTATTCACAGATACGGTACTATTCACAAATACCGTACTGTTCATTTTGAGCCACTCTGTTACTATACAAAAAGCCATACAATCATGACAGAGAAAACACAAACTCCAACAACAAGCAGATATGAATCAATTAGAGTTCCAATACTCAGGGCATCAGAATATCCCATATGGAAGGTGAAGATGGAAATGTTTCTGGAGGCTACAGATCCAGAGTACTTAGACAGAATCCATGATGGTCCACATAAGCCTACAAAATTGTCTGTTGCAGTTGCTGGAGAAGAACAGAAAATGATTCCAAAAGAGAAGAAAGACTACACTCCTGAAGATATCTCCTCTATTAGCAAAGATGCTAAAGTAAGGCATTTATTACATAACGCCCTTGACAATGTTATGTCTAACAGGGTCATTGGATGCAAAACTGCTAAGGAGATTTGGGATGCTTTGGAAGTCAGATGTCAAGGAACCAAAGCCATCAAAAAGAACAGGAGAACAATACTCACACAGGAGTACGAGCACTTTGACTCAAATGCTGATGAGTCATTAACAGACATATATGACAGATTCCTGAAATTATTGAATGATCTATCACTGGTAGATAAGGAGTATAATCTTGAAGACTCCAATCTGAAATTCTTGTTGGCTCTTCCTGAGAAATGGGACTTAAAGGCCACTACTATCAGAGACAATCATGATCTAGAAGACATGTCCCTTGATGAAATCTATGGAATGCTCAAGACTCATGAGCTTGAGATGGAACAAAGAAGCAAGAGGCATGGAAGCAAGACCAAGTCAATTGCTCTTAAAGCTGAGGAGAAAGCTTCTAAAGAAATTGCTGTGAAAAAGAGTCAATCCAAAGGAAAGGCTCTTATTACAAAGTCTGATACTGAGTCATCAAATTCTGATGATGACTTAAACTCTGACAATCTCACAGACTCTGATGATGATGGTAGTGATGCTGAGATGATACATCTTGCAGCCCTAATGGTGAAAGGCTTCAAGAAGATGGCTTACAAGAACTTCAGGAAGGGAAAGAAGTTCACACGAAGAGATTCAAATTTTGACAAGAAGAATTTCAGAAAAACTGAGAGAAAGGAAAGCAGGTCTGGGAAAGTCGACAAGTCCAAGATCACATGCTATAATTGTGGTGAGAAAGGACATTTTGCACCTGAGTGCAAGAGAGCCAAAGCTGATAAAAGTCAAGCTTACATCACAAAGAAGAAGGACTGGGCTGACACTTCAGACTCTGAAGATGAGGTGAACTACGCCTTGATGGCAAATGTTGATAGTATCTCTGAAGCTACTGAGACCAAGGTACCTCACTCTATTCTAGCTTTTGATACTACTGATATATCTGAGTTAAGACTCTTTCTTAAAAACTTGCATGTTAGCTATAGAGATCAGACTTTAGAAAATGAAAGAATAAAATCTGAAAGTCTAGACCTTAGAAAGAGAAATGATTATCTAGAATCAGAATTAGTCCAGATGTTAGAAATTCAGAAAGAGAGAGATGATGCTATTTTTGTTAAAAATGAATTATTGAAAAAGCATGCTTATCTTGAATCTGAACTTGCTAAAGAAAGAAACATTCTTAAAATTTGGACTAACTCTGGTAAGAAAACTCAGGATATCATAGACAATGATTGTTGGAAAGAAGGTCTAGGTTACACTGATAAAAAGAAAACTGTCAACCTAGAAGCTGAGACCTCTAAACCTGTATTTACTGAAAAAGCTGCAAAACCCAAAATTAATCATGTGAGATTTGTACCAAAATCTGACAAACCAAAACAGGATAAAGCCAAATCAGTAGATATTAGTTCAATGTCTCAGAAACAGCTTAAACACAAGCTGAAGGAGTTAAAAAGAATAAACAAGGTAAAAGAACCTAGGAAAAACAGAAATGGAAAGGTAGGCATCAGTAAAAGCAATAACTATATGCCTATTCCCAATGCTCCTAGGAAGAAATGTTATAACTGTGGAAGTCCTAACCATCTTGCTGCTTTTTGCAGGAAGAATAAAAATATAAACTCTACACCTCCTAAGTCAGGAGTTAAGAGTGGTTCAGTTAGGTTTAAGCCACAGAATCCTTGTTTTCACTGTGATAGTATTTGGCATTCTATTTATACATGCAAAGAGTATCATAAGTTGTATTATGATTATTATGAACTTAAACCCTCTTTGAATAAATTCAAGATTGATTCTACATGTATAAATTCTGATAAAAAGAATGTTAGCACAAACTCTGATAAGACTTCTGCTGCAAAAGCTAACAAACTTAATAAGACCAAAGGATCCAAGCAAGTCTGGGTCCTTAAAACTAATCATTAGTGGTTTTTGTGATTGCAGGGTAACAGGAAAAATATCCTTGTTCTGGACAGTGGATGCTCAGGACACATGACTGGAAATAAAGCCCTGCTATCAGAATTTGTGGAGAAGGCTGGCCCAAGTGTTTTTTATGGAGATGGCAACATAGGAAGGACTCTGGGATATGGCAATATCAAACTTGGGAATGTCATCATTGAAGCTGTAGCTCTAGTCTCAGGACTCAAACATAATCTGCTAAGTGTGAGTCAAATCTGTGACAGAGGTTATCATGTGGGTTTCTTTGAAGAACACGGTGAAGTTGTAAGCAAATCTACAGGAAAAGTTGTTCTGAAGGGATACAGGCATGGTAACATTTATGAAGCCAAGCTTTCAACAAACTCTGATGGCTCTGCAATCTGTCTACTGAGTAGAGCATCAATTGAAGAAAGCTGGGATTGGCACAAGAGACTTTCTCATCTGAATTTCAACAGCATTAATGAGCTAGTGAAGAAAGATCTTGTGAGAGGATTGCCCAAATCAGTTTTTACTCCAGATGGCCTATGTGACTCATGTCAAAAGGCAAAACAAAGGAAAACTTCATTCAAAAGTAAGACTGAATCCTCAATTCTTGAGCCATATCACTTATTGCATGTTGATTTATTTGGTCCAGTAAATATAATGTCTATTGGAAAGAAAAGATATGCTTTGGTTATTGTTGATGAATACACCAGATATACATGGGTATATTTCATGCATAAGAAAGAAGAAACTGCATCAATCTTAACAGAGCATGTCAGACAACTGGACAAAGGATCTAAGCATACAGTGAAAATCATAAGGAGTAATAATGGCACTGAGTTCAAGAATGCAGTCATGGAAGAGTTTTGTAAAGAAAATGGAATAAAGCAAGAATTCTCTGCACCTGGAACTCCACAACAAAATGGAGTAGTAGAGAGAAAGAACAGGACTCTCATAGAAGCTGCAAGGACCATGCTTGATGAAGCAAAGCTGCCAACTTACTTCTGGGCTGAAGCTGTGCAAGCTGCTTGTTTCACACAGAATGCTACACTCATAAACAAGCATGGTAAAACACCATATGAGATGGTGAAAAATAAGAAGCCGAACCTGAAGTACTTTCACGTGTTTGGATGTAAATGTTTTGTTCTTAAGACTCATCCAGAACAGCTTTCCAAATTTGATTTAAAAGCTGATGAAGGAATCTTTGTTGGATACCCACTATCCACAAAAGCATTCAGAGTCTACAATCTGAGAACAAAAGTGGTCATGGAATCTATCCATGTGTCTTTTGATGATAAAAAGATAACAGGACTTGAAGATTTTGATGAACATGACCAGCTGAGATTTGAGAATGAACAAAATTCTGATACTCTTTCAGACTCTATTGTTCAATCTATACCAGTAGATCAGACAGCAGCACATGTTGAGGGGGAGCAAGTGAACAATGAAAATGAACCCCAATCAAGTGAAGAAACATCAAAGAATGCATCTGCTGGTTCATTAAACTCTGATTCATCAAACTCTGAAAGCAACAGCTCAGGGGAGCAAACAATGATTTTGGATCTACTAGTCATCACACTCAACACAATCATGAACTTGGAGAATCATCAAGATCAAATCTGCCGAGACAAAGGGTATGGAGTAGAGCGCATCCCTTTGAACAGATCATTGGTGAACCGGACACGGGTGTACAGACTAGAAGAGCAACACAGAATGAATGCAATTTCGCAGGATTTTTATCTCAAATTGAACCTAAAAAGGTTGATGAAGCTCTTGATGATCCAGATTGGGTAACTGCAATGCAGGAAGAACTCAATCAGTTCGAAAGGCAGAAAGTATGGAAGCTGGTGCCAAGACCAAAAGATAAATCTGTAATTGGCACTAGATGGGTGTTTAGGAATAAACTGGATGAAAATGGTATTGTTACGAGGAACAAGGCTCGATTGGTAGAAAAGGGTTACTCTCAAGAAGAAGGAATTGATTATGATGAAACCTATGCTCCAGTTGCAAGGCTTGAAGCAATCAGGATGTTCTTAGCATTTGCTGCACACTCCAACTTTAAGGTTTTTCAGATGGATGTGAAGAGTACATTTTTGAACGGAGATCTAGAGGAAGAAGTCTATGTTGAACAACCCCCTGGGTTCGAAGACAAGGAATTTGAAGGTTTTGTGTACTTTCTCTTTAAAGCTGTCTATGGTCTCAAGCAAGCCCCTCGAACATGGTATGATACTCTCTCCAAGTTCTTACTTGAAAATGGTTTTACAAGAGGTATCATCGACAAAACTCTCTTTCATAAAAAGCATAAAAATGATATAATTCTGGTGCAAGTATATGTGGATGATATAATATTTGGTTCTACTAATGATTTGCTATGCAAGAGATTTGCTAAGCTAATGCAGAGTAGGTATGAGATGAGCATGATGGGTGAGTTGTCCTTCTTCCTTGGACTTCAAGTTGTTCAGAAGCCTGATGGTATTTTCATCTGCCAATCAAAATACATAAAGGATCTTCTGAAGAAGTATGGGATGGAAGAAGCAGCTACTGCCAAGACCCCGATGCCAACTGCAGTCAAGCTTGATGAAGATAAATCTGGTAAGTCAGTTGACATCACGAAGTATCGAGGTATGATCGGCTCTCTCTTGTACTTAACTGCTAGTAGACCAGATATTATGTTCGCAACTTGTCTATGTGCTAGATTCCAGGCTAACCCTAAAGAGTCACATCTTATAGCTGTTAAACGTATTTTCAGATACCTTAAGGGAACCCCCAATCTTGGGATTTGGTACCCTAAAGGAACAGGTTTTGACCTAATTGGCTATACAGATTCTGACTTCGCAGGTTGTAAGATTGATCGGAAAAGTACTTCTGGAAGCTGTCAGTTTCTAGGAAGAAGGTTGGTATCTTGGTACAGCAAGAAGCAACACTCAGTATCTACCTCGACAGCCGAAGCAGAATACATTGCGGCAGGTAGTTGTTGTGCTCAGATCCTGTGGATGAGGAATCAACTTCAGGACTATGGACTCATGTTGGACAAAATTCCAATTCTATGCGACAACACGAGTGCCATTGCCATTGCCAACAATCCAGTTCAACACACCAGGACTAAGCATATTGATATCAGGTATCATTTCTTACGAGAGCATGTCATGAATGGAACTGTGGTATTATATTTTGTTCCTACAGATCAACAAATTGCAGACATCTTTACTAAACCACTGGATGAATCCACTTTCTCCAGGGAAGCTTTTTAATTGCTAAAGTTAATCCTGTTTCCATTCAGCAAATCGAAACCATTCAGGATGAGCAATTCCGGGCTTGGACACAATTTCTGAATGAACATTCATTAATCCGCTATGCTTTAGTTACACAGGTGCAACTTAACCATGATGCATTGTGTGAACTATATTGCAGTGCGGTTAACACTTCTGGACAGGACGGGTGTGCATTCACATATCGACTATTTGGTAGGTCGATTAGGGTCACTGAACGAGATGTTAATCGAATTCTTCATTTTCCTATGGAAAATCTCGTTTCTGATCCTACACCTGAACAGATTGAAATGTTCTTTCGTTTTATAAGGTACCAAGATGGCAATTTCAATACTGGTAATCTTTCTAGAACGTTTCTAACCCAGTACTGGAATTTTTTCTTTCACACTCTTAACCATGTTTTTTCCTCAGATAGAACAAATCAAGATCGAATACCTGAATTTATTCAAATAATAGGGTATGCGGTCGCCAATAATTTGAGGATTAATTTTGGAAAAATAGTGCTTGGTCAAATCATTTTAAAAATGAAACGCTTGGGAACAAGAGATGTTCGGACTCAAAATGTCAAATGTCTATATCCAAGGTTTCTACAGTTAATATTAAATGATTTTTTGATTGATGAAGACAGGGTACGCTTGGAAAATGGTCAAAAGGTGGAATGTTCTTCCATAAAGACAAATGTAATTAATTACATAAGCAAAAAGAAATATACGGATGTGCCTACAGTCCTAACTGAATATCTAAAGACTGTCCCACTTCCGTTGTTACCACAACTAGTGAGAGCAGGTATACGACAAGGTAATATTTCAATCCCTGCTATTCCAACCTCTGTATTCCCTATTGTGTCACAGAAAATACAGTTTCTACAGCCCCCAGTGGCCATCTTACCCGACCAAGAGCAGGAAATCCCACCGACTCTAACACAGGTCGAAGAGCCCATTCTACAAATGCAAACACAAACACAACAAACTCCTACACCTCAATTGTCACTTAAACGACCAGTCATCCATATTATTGAGGGAGATAGTGCCTCAGCAGCACCACATAAGGAGTTAGTTACATCAGCCGCTCTACCTCATTCTAAAAGAAGTAAACCAAATGAACCTGAGGTAACTGCAACTGTTAGTGAAACAATTCTTTCTTATCCAATGAGTGCAAATGTAAATAAGGTTGAATTGATGGGAGCAACTGGTGAATCTTCCATTTTACGGAAAGATCCATCGGTAGGAGGTTCTTTTATGAACCAAGTGTCTTCACAGACATACGAGGGAAACTTGGGTTTTGTGCCATTTAATCGATTCAAGTTTAACCTCCCAGAGGGAAAATCTCTGGATCTCTTTCGAGATTTACCACTCTTTACCAGTGGTCGGCAACTCGCTTCACGCGAGGACGGAAGCTCACGAACTTTCATTGCACCATCCGCGACCTCTGAAAAGGGGGCTAGGATGATTTCATTTGCAGGTACACATATCGGTGGAAGCTCTAGAGGAAAGTTGAGGGAAATACCAACAGAACATGTAAGTGTAACCCAAACCACTAAACCGAGTGAATATAGAGTGTTGAGTGAAACACCTGCAGAACGTACAAGTGAGCAACCTACTCAACCACATGCACCTGTAACCAGAAAGGAATATAGCAGACTCCTTACACGGGTCCAAACAATGGAGAAAGAGTTTCAAAATATCTGTCAGTCCATTGCAGAAATTAAAAATTTGCAACTTATTCAACATGATGCATTCCAGGTTCAATTAAGTTCCATGGCATCCCAGTTTAGTCATGCAATTCATTCCTTGGGGAAGACAGCTTCGTCTAATTTACCAACTCCACATCCTACTACTCTGGAGGATAACCCAACTGAGGGGGAGAAGGTGGATGATCAAGAAGCTACTAGGCGTAATAAGGGCAAGGAAAAGGTTGTTGACACAGAATTAACTTTATTTTGGGAAAGGAAAAGTTAATTGGAATATTAGTGCTATGTGAAAAGAAAGCAAAGGCAAACTTGAAGATATGTTCAGTCTACAGGAACAATTGTCTTGCACTTGGTTAATTTTTAGAAATCTGGAAAATGTATATATATGATCCAGAATGCACTTTAATATTATTTATCTTTGTATTTTATTTGTATCAGTTGAGTTATCCTCTAGGTATTTGCTTGTCAAACCCTAACAATCAAATAGGGGGAGATTGTAAAGTATAATGAAATGTAATATGTAATGGAGGACATATATAACTCAACTAGGATAAAAGATAAATAATATTAACTCTATACAGGGATCGTGAAATTTGAAGAACAGGCACCAACAAGGATCAAGTCGCTGAAAGAAGTTCATTAACATGATCAAGCCTCAGTGACATAATAAGATGTACAGATGATTCAGTTGAAAGGCCAAAAGATTTCATGTATTTAAAGATATTGCTGCAGGCTAATAAATTGGAATGTAACGAAGGTGTGAAGATCAAGATCAGTGATAGTCACTTGTGAACCAGACCAGTGCACCAAGTGTCAACACATACGGGAAGGATCAACACATGAATTAAAAATCAAACTTTGAAATTGAAAAAGAGCAGAAGAATTGAATTCGTGCAGATTGTTCGAAGAAACAGACAGCAGCCAAACTGAAAAACTATCGTCATCAGTTACGTATTTTGATTGCATAGTGATTTTCTAAAATCTATAAATAGGCCTGTTGTATTTCATTTCAAAACACACCTCAACACACAACTCTCTCTCTCTCTTAAATATCTTCTCTGTGTAAGCTGCTAGACAGTCCATCTAGTAGGAAAGCCGGCTTAGCCCGCTTTCAGGAAGTGTCGGATAGAAGGTCCTCGTGCCTAAACTATCCTTAGGAGTGTTCGAGTCTTTGAAGCTAATCCGTTGGATTAGAAGTTGTAACACCCCTTGGGTTTTTATCAGTTCAAAGATATTTTCCCGAACCAATTGTTTTATTTCGATTCAGTTGTTGACCTCATTTTTCACATCTCGAAAATCGAAATATTTTTAAATAACGTATTCAACCCCCCTTCTACGTTATTCCGGACCTAACATAGGATCAGCTCGTGCATTAATTTTCAGTGTTTAGTATTCGCGTTCGAGGTAAGTGACTTTTCGTTGCTCACTAATATTATAAAATTTGTTTTATTCTGTTTTAAAATATCTGTTTGATTTAGTTATCGAAATTGTGATATCGAAAATTGATTTTAGAAAAGAATTATTTTAGAATTCCCCAGTTTTAGTTGCGTATCGAATCATAGAATCTGGTCACTGGATAGTGTGACATATCGAATCATAGAACTAGTTTACGCACGTTCCGGAACACATAGATACGTAAACTGGCCCCCATCGAACATAGAACCGTGTCACTGGTTTAGTGTGACCGTAATTTAGAACTGTGGGAATAAAATATGATTTATCGTTTTGATTTTTGTATCGATTTAAAGTTTCAGAAATTTTGTTCTCTTTTAAAAATATTGTTTTGAGCCGTTGGGCGATAGTTACTTGCTGGGCTTCGCAGCTCATTGTTTTAATATGTTTCAGGTTCGGACTTTCGGAAGCTTATTAAGATTAAGGATTTGACTATGTGGATTTCGTGCTACTTGATTTAGATGCCATTATAGAAAAAGACTTATCGGATTATTTAATAAATTATCAGTACTTTATTAGATATTGAATATTGGATTTGTGGAGCTGCGTCTCCAATTTGATGATTTTAGACTATTGAATTTGACCGCTGCATTTGACTTTATGGAATAATTTGGTTTATTTGAATAAAGAATTCGTTTTATTTTAGTTTTGATTTAGAATTAATATCTCGAAAAGTCGGGATGTTACAGCTGGTGAATAAGATATTTGCCCATCTGATTGGAAAAACCATGGAGGTGTATGTTGATGACATGTTAGTCAAGAGACTACTCAAGGCTGATCATATTAAGCACCTCGGAGAGGCATTTGAAGTGCTGAGGCACCATAAGATGATGTTGAATCCCGCCAAGTGTGCCTTTGGCGTTGGATCTGGAAAGTTTTTAGGGCTGATGGTTTCAAAGAGAGGCATTGAGGCCAATCTTGACAAGATCAAGGCGATTTTAGACATGGAGCCACCACGTTCTATAAGAGATGTGCAGAAGTTGACAGGCCGAGTGGCAGCCTTAGGGAGGTTTATCTCCAAGTCCGGTGATAAGTGTTTACCTTTCTTTCAAACATTAAAGAAGGTAAAGAATTTTGAATGGACACCCGAAAGCCAAGAGGCCTTTGAACAATTGAAGAAATACATGGCTGAAGCCCCGCTGTTGGCCAAGCCTAGTGTCGGAGAGACTCTTTATCTATACCTGGCGGTATCTGAGCAAGCATTGAGTGCCGTCCTCATACGGGAAGAGAACAAGGTTCAGAAACCCATCTACTACGTGAGTAAGGTGTTGCATGGAGCTGAGTTGAATTATTCTACCATTGAGAAGTTTGCTTTAGCATTGATAACAGCTTCCAGGAAACTACGACCTTATTTTCAGTCACACAAGATTGAAGTCCTGACGGACCAGCTCAGGACCATTTAAGTGGGCAATCGAACTCGGAGAATTTGACATTGCATATAAGCCTCGGACAGCCATCAAGGCTCAGGCATTAGCTGACTTCGTGGTTGAATGTACCATTGGCAACCAAGAAGTCGCGGGGCAGGAGATAGTAACCACCCCTGGGGTTGAGAGTAAGGATGAAGAACTTGTACATGATCAGAAGGAATATTGGGTGCTCTATTTTGATGGAGCATCAAAAACAAAATCTAATGGCGCTGGTTTGGTCTTGCAAAGTCCCGACGGGTTCATAGTGGAGTACGCTCTGAAGTTGGACTTCCCAACTACCAATAATGAAGCTGAGTACGAAGCCCTGATAGCCGGATTAGGCTTGGCCAGAGTCATGAGGGTCAAGAACCTCAAAGTATGTGGAGATTCAAGACTGGTAGTCTCACAAGTGAATGGTGAATTTGAGGCCAAGGATGATACTATGGCGAAATATTTACGAGTTATGAAAGCTGTCATGACTCAATTTGACGAGTGCTATCTAGAGCACATCCCAAGAGAAAAGAACGTTAAAGCCGATGCCCTCTCTAAGTTCGCTTCTTCTGAGATAGAGAATTATGCTGGAAGTGTGTACTTCCAGGTTTTGAAGGCCCCGACCATCAACTCCAAGTTGGTAGCACCGATCGACGTTGGAAGTTGTTGGATAGATCCTATTAAAGCTCATGTGGAAACCGGATGGCTCCCTGACAATGCCTCGGAGGCACGAAAATTGTCAGTGAGGGCATTGAGATATGCCCTGATCGAAGGCATCTTGTACAAGAGATCGTTTGTCATCCCATATTTGAAGTGTTTAAGGTCCCAAGAGGCAAAGGAAGCATTGGAAGAAGTTCATGAAGGGATCTGTGGGCAACATTTGGGGGGCAGAGCCCTAGCCCACAAGATAACCCGCCTGGGATTCTATTGGCCAGAAATGTTGGCAGATGCCCAGGATTATGTCAAGAAGTGTGACAGATGTCAAAAACACGCCCCTATTGTAAGGCAGCCGCCTGAGAGGTTAACCTCAATCAGCTCTCTCATTCCGTTTGCAATGTGGGGGATGGACATTCTTGGTCCTTTCCCCATGGCTTCAGCACAAAGGAAGTTTCTGATTGTCGCCATTGATTACTTCACTAAGTGGATTGAGGCTAAGCCTTTAGCCAAGATAACCACCAAGCAAGTTTCCCAGTTCTTTTGGGAGAACATAATTTGTAGGTATGGAATCCCGCGAATCCTTGTGACGGATAATGGGACACAGTTTAACAATGAGGAATTCAAGAAGTATTGTGAGGAAAACGCTATTGAGCTTCGTTTTACCTCGGTGGCACATCCGCAAGCAAATGGACATGCCGAAGTGGCCAATCGGATCATCCTGGACGGATTAAAGAAAAGGGTCGAACGCTCGAGGAATACTTGGGTGGATGAGTTGCTGCCTATACTCTGGGCGTATCGCACCACCTGTAAGGTGAAAACAGGAGCAACTCCGTTTTTGCTAGCTTATGGAGCTGAGGCAGTTGTACCACTAGAAATCATGCATGCATCACCTCGAATTGAGGCATTTGAACCTGAGACTAATGAAGAAGGCATGAGGCTCGCCCTAGATCTGATTGATGAAGTTAGGGACGAGGCAAATGCTAGAAATGCGGAGCATCAAAAGAAAGCATCCTTCTATTACAACCACAGGGTTAAGGAGAGGTTCTTTCAGCAAGGTGACTTGGTTCTTAGGAAGATCGAGGCTTCTGGAGTTGGTCAGAAGGGAAAGCTAGCCCCGAACTGGGAAGGGCCGTATCGAGTCAAGAAGACGCTAGGACGTGGATCTTACAAACTGGAAACCTTGGACGGGGTTGAGGTGCCCCGGACTTGGCATGCATGGAACCTCAAGGTTTACTATGTTTAAGCTCTCCTGAAAAGGACCTAGCTTTTTGCCTATGTAATAGAAGTAGAAATAAGGTCGATGAAACCATTCCAAGTTTTTAAACTTGAGTAGAGTATCTATGTAAGGGCTGTGCCCGTTTATGCTACCTATGTAAGGGCTGTGCCCATTTCTTCATACTAATAAGACTATCCTATATTTTCGCATAAGTTATGAGCATTACTTGTTGATATATATGCATAAAATGCTAGACTACACATGCGAACATGAATAAGTTGAGAAACATCAAGGACAATGGATTACGAATTAAAAGTTATGCCCGAAGGCAGAATACATAAACGATTAGTTCAAGATAAGTTAACAAAAGCCTAGAGTCATGCCCGAAGGTAGAGAACATAAATAGATAGATAAAAAGAGCAACTACTGAGCATCTCCAGTATGCTCATCCTCTTCATCTTCGCCAAGATGAGCAGAGGGCTCTGGCTCCAGGATCCTCTCATCATCCTCCTGGTCCTCCTCCTGGGTGTCCTGCACTGCCAAGGCCGTAGGAGCATGAGGGCTAGGGAAGTCTGAAACATTAAGGGTACCAGGAAATCTCCTAGTAACCTCAACAAGAGCTCCGTCCCATCCCTGAGTAAACTGGTAAGGGAATAGAGAGTCGTCATGCTTCTCCATGAAGGCCACATACTCCTGGGAGGCAAGGTAGTCATCAATCAGGTCGTCCTTGCCCTTCCTAAGAGTGACATTTTCAGCCTGAGACTCTAGAAACTCTTTCTCCCTCCTCTCCAAAGTAGCTCTGACGGAGGCCAGTTCATCTTGAGAATTATCATACTTTGCCTTATGAGTCTCATAGGCTGAACGCCAAGTCTTAGCCTGGAATACGGCCCCCTGGAAGTTGGCATTAGCCTACAAAAGATAAAGTTAGAACCACGATTCAAATAGCAAACAAGTATATAAGAGAGAGGGAAGTAAGGAGCTTACAGCAGCAAAGGCCTGAGCTCCAGCACTCTCGGCTCCTTCAACAGTGGAGCCGGATACATAATCTTTGAAATCACCGGGAGTTATGGAATGATAGGACCAATCCATGGCATGCCTGCAATCTCCAACGATGGAGTCCTTCTTCCTAATACCCCAATTGGGGCGCCAAGCGCTCTTGGAAGAGCCATCTGTTTCTTCAATATCGACTACATGGGGCCTCAAGTAGGCATCCGTAGCGGTTGGGGCTCGAGGATCCTTCCCTGAACGAGCCCTCTTCATCCTAGCAGTGTCTCCATCTTCAAGCTCATTAGTCTTGTTGATGAAAGCTGCAACTGCAATTACAAAACAAAAGACAAATAATGGGTATGAGACAATCATATTCAGATAAAGGAATACAAAAGGAAAGGAAATTACCCTTCTTGGTCACTCGGGAAAGTCCCAAAGATTTAAGCTGGAACTCATTCAGGAGATCCCAAGCCATAGTAGTATGATTATCTTTGATGAGCTCCTTGTAGGCCTGGGTCTCTTCCTCGTTGAGCTCAATATCACTGGCACTGCCATCTACGACCTTACCAAAGGTACTACGAAAAACATTGCCCCAATCTCCACCTTCCCATGTCAAATACATGAACTCCTTCTTCCATTTTGGGTTGGAGTCAGGAATAGATTGGGGGTGAAAGATTGGAGGAGTGGAAGTACGGTGACTAATGTAAACCCAACCCGGAGTAGATTTAGCAGAATTCTTAAATTGAAAAATCTTTCTAAAGAGAGCTACAGAAAGAGGGAATTTGTTCTTAAGGCAGAGGACCATGAAACAATTGATCACCCTCCAAGAGTTGGGGGGAAGTTGGCAAGGGTTAATTCCTACATCTGCTAAGAGCCTAGGAATAAACTCATGGAAGGGGAATCGAACTCCTGCAACAATGGCACCCCTATAAACACAAAGTGCATCGGGGCGCCAATGGCAATATCGATCCCCAGGATCAGCTGGGACAAGTCTATAGGGTGGTTCTATTTTATACATCCTGTTATAATCAGTGATCTTTTCTATGTCATGAAAGATGTTACTATGATTAAAGGAATCAAGGTGTGACAAGGATGGAAAATCTTCTTTACGATTTAAAATCATATCCTGTAAACTCATGAGGGGAGAACGAATGATGATACCTCTTTTGGAGGCTCCTTGCAATTTCTGGAAACGAAGTGCCGCACGATCTTCTGCCATCTCAGTAAATCTTCAAAGGAAAGTTTTGATCTTCAAAGGAAATCTGCAAAGGATTAAGAAATTGTTAGAACAATCTTCAAATCTTCAAAGGAATTGAAGAACAAACCCAGAAAAAGGGTGATCTTCAAACTATAAAATTGGAAATTCTGGAAAATACCTTGAGTATTCTTCAAAATCTTCAACAGCAACTGTAAAATTTCTGGAAAATTGCCAGAAATCCTTGAGCAGGCTTCAAATCTTCAAAGAATGAAGATCAAACTCAGATTCTTCAAAGGAAATTTCTTAAAGAACTTTGGAACTTTTGAGAGAGTTTTTTAGGAACTTTTGTGATGAAAGTGAAAATGAAAGCCTTGGCCTTTATATAGGCGAAAATCTAGGGCATCTCAACCGTTTAGAGAGAATATCAACCGGTTGTAGCCCATTGGAAACCTTTGTGGGCCATCAACACAAATTGGACTCTAAAAGGCCCAATAACACCAAGCCTGTTAAGGCCCAAGTCCAGCTAAGATAATTAAAAGGAATTAAGGCCTGTCACGGCCCAACCAAGACTGATAAACCTAATTAAGGTTTTGAGATAAGGTCATTTTGACCCATAGGAAAAGCCTAATCAAAACTTAAAAAGTTTATAGGCCCAACGATTTGAAAATCTAGGTCCAGCCCATGAAAAATAAAAGGCCAGACAGGGCCCGTTGAAGTCCATAATAGGACTTGGAGTTACCAAAAGGAAGCACGAGGTCGTAACAATTGATCTCGTTTTCTAGTGTAAGTACGAGCTCGACAAGGCGAACTGGAAAAGTCCATCTGAGGTCGTGAGCGACCTTGAAAGATGAGGTCGGAACAAAACAGATTCTAGGTCGCATAGATGAGATCGTTTTTGACTTATGAAAAGCAAATTGAGGTCACGACCTACCACTCAAATTGAGGTCGTTATGACATGGCTTGAGATCGCAAATCTCAGGTCGAATTTGAACTGAGATATACGAAAAACCCACACGACCTAGGCCTAATTTGAGGTCGTCTGTGTGTTGTGTTGAGGTCGGATTTATACTACAATGAGATTGGTGAATTCTGGTCGTAATTATACTAGAAAGTGTGAAAAATCTGTGCGACCTGGAACCACTTTGAGGTTGTTTCCCCCTTGGTTTGAGGTCGCCAGCATGAGGTCGAAAATGAACTAAAAAACCTGTAAAAAAGCCACGACCTGGCCCCCGTTTGAGCTCGAAATTGAGCTCGAAAATACACTAATTTCTCCTCGAAATTTCCAGGTCGAAAATAACTTAGGAAACAAGAAAAATGGCTGCGATCTGGAGGCAGTTTGAGCTCGAAATTGAGCTCGAATTTGGCCTGCAATTCTTTAAAAAAAAAATAATAATAAATATCTCTCTCGAAAATTCCAGAAACATGGAAAAATAATTTTATGCTCGAAGCACAATCTAATATTTTCAAACTAGTGCCATCTGAGCACCGTTTAGTGCCGTTTAGCACCGTTTAGCGCTGATTATTGCCGTTTAGCATCGTTTAATATTGTCGTAAGTGCGTCGGTCGCTCCACGCTTTACATCAAGACAATACTCGTGAAACACTAGTGTATAAATATAAACCCCGACCCAAGTCTCAGATAAGGCCGTTAAAACTTCGAGGAAAACCTGATCAGTTTCCCTAGAAGTTGGGGGGCAAATGATATGGGATAAAGATAAGCCCTAAAAATATCATTAATGTTGCATTAATTAGACCTAGTTTGGTCCAAATGTGGGGCCCACTAGATGGCCCAAAAACCCTAGTTAAATATTAATTTCGTAATTAATATTCATGGCTAATTAACAGCTGGGAAATATAGGTCAAATAAGGATATTATCTCTCCAAAGAGTAGCCTCCAAGGCACATGGTCATACAAGGAAACGGACTCCTACAAGGAAGGAGTCTAGATCCTTCCTCAAGGTTGACTTGTCCACCAAGTCACCTAACCCTACCGTAATTCTGAGGCTTCTCAGCCTATATAAAGGGTTAGACCCCTCAATCTAGAACTACGTTTTCTTGGCTTGATTCTCTTCATACAGAGATACGTAGGCATTCTGTGAGGACCGTTTAAGTCTCGAACGCAGAAGCAGCCATTAAAGCACGAAGCTCACGCACCCTAGCATTAAATACAGCAAACCCTAGCCGCAATCTAATAACCTAGTTTTTATTCCACAACAACTACAAACTAAAATTAACTACAAACTAAAAACTAAACACTAATCTAATATTTCAAACTAATCTAATGACCAAACTAGGGGTACCCCAATACAAAAAATGCTTAAAATAATTGGCTCTATCCAACAAAAAAAAAAAATCACTGTTCATGTGATGACGTGGCAGTGGATTTCACTGGTTAACGGTGCTTCGCACCTTCTTGTACGGCGCTTCGCGCATTTATCATTCTAAAGTTGTAAGGAATGACAATCAATGGTAAAGGCAATAGACGATTGACGGGTGTGTCGAGGACCTTCGGCCCTCATGACTACCTAACTCATCCGTTTACTGTCTTAAATGCTTCGCATTTCCACGGCAGGGATTTTTTTTTTTTTTTTGTTGGATAGAACCAATTATTTTAAGTATCTTTCGTGAAGGTACCCTTGGCGGGAAACTTAGAATAGATGAAATATAATTAATTTAGTGTTAGTTTGTAGTTTGTATTTAAGGATTGGTTTGTATTTGAGCAAAAGCCTATATATATATATATATATATATATATATATATATATATATATATATATATATATATATATATATATATATATATATAGGCCTTTGCTCCATACAGAATACTCTTATATAACAAACAATAAAAGAACACTTTAGATCTATTAGATCCTTTGGCCCCGCCAGGGGCACCCAATACAAAAAGTTGTTATTTTTTTACCCTCTATCAAGTCAGCAAAAAAAAATAAAAAAAATAAAAAGTTGTTATTTTTTTACCCTCTATCAAGTCAGCAAAAAAAAATAAAAAAAATAAAAGTTTGCTGTTCATGATGACGTCACTGATGACGTCATCATCATGAACAGTAACTTTTTTATTTATTATTTTTTTTTTTAGATGATGGATGGATAGAAGGTAAAAAAAAAACTTTTTGTATTGGGTGGCCCCGCCAGAGGCATTGGATCTATTAGATCTAAGTTGTTCTTTATTGTTTGTTATATAAGGTCTTTGTTATGGAGTCCAACCCATATATATCGGGTTTTTTTTCAGGTTTCGGGTTTGGATCGGGTTTAGATCGGGTTTTTAAGTTTCGGGTTTGGATCGGGTTGGATATGACTAATATTCAAATCCAAATCCAAACTTTTTCGGGTTTAAAAATCAAATACAAATCCAAAAAATCGGGTTCGATAAGATCCAATCGAGTCGAATTGGATCGGATAAATGTCGGATATGTTTTTTTTTTTACCATCCATCAGCGAGTGATTAAGGCGGCCAAACCAGAAACCACCCTTCCTTTCGTTAGACGTGACCTTACATATCCATAAACAAAACTCGCAAAACCTCAATCACACACATACATATATTCATTATTTTCTACTAGGATTTTTCTGTGCATCGTGAATCAAACACGATTAAAATCCCTAATTTGATAACCAAATAAATATCAATATCAATCTATAATCTTATAAGCATACAAATTCATCATCATCAATGGAGGACAAGAAGAATAAAAGCCACTCCTCCTCAACTTCACAACAAGCTCCTCTCAATCAATCGTATCCGCGACAGCAGCAATTTAATCAAAAGCAGCAAAGTAATCGATCGTTTTCGCAGCATCAGCAACAGAGGAATCAATTTTACCAAGGTAGAGATGTTCCTCAACTGCCTATTTCCTCATTTCGAAATGATTCTATTTATAGTAATGAACAGCAAAGTTTTAATACTAATTATGCAGGTGCTACTGATACTGCCCAAGAGAAAATGAGAATGGAGAATCGTTCCAAACGTTTCGGAAATGCAGGTGGCAGTCTAGCTGAAACTAATTATTCTAGACCTAAAATTGTCGGAGCTGGAGTGTCTAGTAGAAGGAATAATTATCAAGGCGGAAATAATACAGTTGTTAGAGATGTTGATGCGGATTCTTTTACTGTCAAAGGCACTTGCCAGGAAGTCGAGAAATGCTATTTACGCCTTACTTCCGCGCCTGATCCTGCCACTGTAATTTTATCCAAACTTTCCCTCGCTTTTTAGTTTTTTTTAGTTAATTTGTAGAATAAGAGACAAAACAATTGTTGTTCTTTATTACAATATACATTTCTATTTATAGAATTACTTGTTTACTCTAGGTGAGGCCCGAAGTAGTGTTAGAGAAGGCTCTTCTTATGGTTCAGAAATCCCAAAAGAATTACCTTTACAAATGTGATCAGTTAAAATCTATCCGCCAAGATCTTACGGTACAACGCATCCGAAATGAACTCACAGTTAAGGTACTATTCTGAAAGTGAACGATATCTTGTGCTCGATGTAAAATGATTGTGTTCTTTATCTAATATTATTGTGGACTAAATTTGGAAAGCAGAATTGACACGTGTTCCTTTCTTAGGAAAGCACACTCTTAATGTTATGTTTTGACATTGAAGTGAATTCATTGTGGCTTTTATTTTTTCAGGTCTATGAAACTCATGCTCGGTTAGCAATTGAAGTTGGTGACTTATCAGAGTATAATCAGGTTCGTCTGAAATATCTTCAGTTTCCTTCTAAAACGTCTTCATCTTAGTAGGTGATTTAAGCTTGAAACCTCCACTTCTTAGCATGGTTTGTAGTTTTGTACTTCTGTACAAGATAATTAATTGGGATAAGCATTGTACCTAGGATTGGAATGTGTTAGATTTGTTACCCTTCTTTAGAATTTGCGATTTGCGGGGAGATGTTGTAACTTATCTACCAACCACATTATTCCTAAACTTTGATTGTTGCAAGTTAATAATGATTGTATCAACATGTGTGTGTTTGTGTGCATTAGTCATTTTTGCTAACTTATCGTATTATCAATGATGTTGTATAAGTATACGAATCCAAGGGCTGTACTCATTGATATTAATAATTTGGGGCCAAACAATTGCTCATCTCATAACATCGGTTTCATCCTCCTTTAGTCCTGTAGTTTCTTTAGTGCATGGATTTTTTAGTCTTTGATTTTTTAGATTATTCCAACTGTGAATGAAGTTGGTGATATTGTATATTCTAAATCTCATGCAGTATTCAGTATCTCTTTATTTTTATAATCATTATGTTGCTTCTCAAATATTAATTTATTATCTCTATTCTGCTTTCACTTTGTTCAACACCGAGATTATATATATTTTAACTTGCATCCTCAGTGCTATGCAATTAGGTTCAATGGGTTTGGTTCCTGTTTCAGTTAGCATCTGGTAGTATAATGATGATTTCTCCAATTGAAATATCTATTTTTGCTAATTTCTCTACTTAAAATATTAATATGAATGAATATGGAAATTTGAGCGTGCAAGAAATAGTATCTGCAAGCTAGACTGGTACTTTGTTGTATTGACTTGTCTTGTAGATGTAAAATATAGTACTGTATATAATGGTCTTTTGTATTTCCCGACTTAAAATGACCTTTTTTTTTAAAAAAAAATAACAAAATGTTTTAGTGGTTGACCATCAATCCTTTCTGCAGTGCCAATCTCAATTGCAAGAACTTTATGCAGAAGGAAACAAGGGATGTGATATGGAATTTTCGGCTTACAATCTACTTTCTGTTATTTTGCACTCTAATAATAACAGGGACCTCTTGTCAGCCATGTCAAGGTTAGTAGTATGAGCCAAAGGGCAGATTGCATGATTACCACTATACATATCCTTTTTGTTGAGAAATTACCATTTGCATTTTCACTTGCTTCAGGATGTGACGTCCTTGGTCTCCTTGCAGTCTTTAAGTAAAAAAAAAAATATGATCGTTGAGGAAGCTAAATGTGGGAATGATGATAACTTTATTTCTAGTTTTTGTGATCTGTGAGAGGAATTGGATAAATTTCTATATAATTCGCAAACAAGAGTAGAATTTCCACCTTGGAAGAGGACAGTTGGTTACACAAATGAAACAAAATTCACTAACCTAGTCACAGAATAAAAGGTCATGTACTCTTGGCGATGTTTGTTTCATATGATTATAATCCACCTAGAAAGAAGGGATACTTGGGTTATCCAGCGCACCCCGTATGGATACTCCGATAAACTCGTATCAGATACACAGATAGCCACACAATTATAGCTTTAATTTCTCAAGGAAAGTCGAACTATTAACCACTTGAATAAAATCAAAGTATTGATGTTTATAACTACACTTGAAGAAAATCAAAGTATTGATGTTTATATTCACACATACAAAAATAAAAATCAAATTTACATTCTTGTAGTTTTAATAATTAAGTAATGTATTTAATTCACTTTGCATAAAAGTTTACACTTTTGTTAATGTGTTTATCATGCATATCATCAAATATATATTTATAATATTCTTGCATATATTTTATTCCCCCGCACCCCAAATCCTCATATTATCATAGTTGCCGAATTCATCTAACCCCGCACTACGCACCCGTTCCTTGTTTCTTAGTAGAAACATACCTTTAGCTTATTTGCTCTGAATCTGTACTAGTTTTAGTCTTTGAGTTGTTTCAGACTAAATTTAAATCGTTTTTTAGTTTATTTCTATGGAATTAAAAGTACCTAGGTCCTAGGGAGAGGGCAAGATTAATAGCCCCCGCAAAATGAATGAAAACGTGACAGAAAAATAGTCCATCGGATTATATTACAGATTTAACTATTTAAGTACGACAATTTGAGTGCAAAGTTTAGATGCAGGGATTATTATCCTTGCAGATATACTGTATATAATCCTCAAAAAAGGGAATTTATGTAGATGACTCTTGAGAATACAAGCATATTAGGGACAAGGTCACATGGAGCCCAAAGAGAGTCCTGTGACCGTAACGAATTTAATAAGACAGATCACTTGAGAAATGCATCTTACTTGTTGAGTTTATAAATTTATCTTCTTAGCAAAAAAAGAAACAAAAAAAAAAAAACTTTCTCATCACCACAAGATAATTGATACAATGCCTATGACAGAGGTGCATTGAAAATCAGAAAAAAGAGGTCCTCTATGTACTGACATGGCATGAAGCGTTTAAGAAGAATTTAGGATAGATAAACCCTAGTTTAAAACCAATATATTATATCAAACGTCAGGAGTTTCTAATCATCCCCTAATACAATATAATATTGCATTTGTATATATGCCTTACAAATTCTAATATTCTTAGATGGGATTTTAAAAGGCTTATAAGATATATAAGATAATGAAAGCTGAATAATAAGTCCTAAACTGATATATTGTAACTTTTGTCGGCTTCAAGGCCTTGAGATCTAGGTTCAGGGCCTTGAATATTTCCGCAGTTTGGCTTTTGGCCTTGAGCATCAGGGTAAAGGCCTTGAAATTTGATAATATCCTTGAATTCTTCATCCTTTTTTATTTCGTTCCTTTTCTTAACCTTAGCATCCTCTTCTAATTTTTTTTTTTGAGAAAGGGCTTTCTGGTTCCATCGATAAACCTTCTTGTTGTTTGTATGAATACATTGATGGTGTAAATTGTGATGTCATTGTAAATCTGACATTTTGGACAGATGGTAGAAACATTATGTCAAAGCTTTGAAGATGTACAGTTAGTCCAGATAGCCTTTCTAACATTTTGTCCTGTCCCAGGGTTCTTCATGAATTTGGTCACTTGTCAGTTTTTGGTTTGCTTTATTGTTTTGTCACATGCTTTTTATCTAGAAAGTTTAATTCTAATGGCTTGCTAATTCATTTTCAGATTGTCCGTTAATGCCAGAAAAGACGAGGCTGTAAAACATGCTCTTGCAGTGCGTGCAGCAGTCACTTCTGGGAATTATGTATTGTTCTTCAGGCTATATAAGGAAGCTCCTAATTTGAGCACATGCCTCATGGGTTGGCCTCAGCCTATAGTGAATATATAATCTTTTTTTCCTGATATGTTCATTTTGTTTATCTGTAATTTTCTTCTTGTAGATCTGTATGTAGAAAAAATGCGGTATACTGCAGTTAAATGTATTTCTCGTTCATATCGCCCTACAGTTCCTGTTGCATATATTGCTCAGCTTCTAGGCTTTAATAGTGTCTTGCTTCCAACTGAACCAAGTGATGGGAAGCACTCTGATGGACTGGAGGAGTGTGCAGAATGGTTGATGGCCCATGGTGCATGTCTTATGGATAATACTGGCGAGGTGTTACTTGACACAAAGGTGTGATCTCAAAATGCCTTGAGAAGAGCATTACTTGATATGTGTTAGGCCCCCGACTAATTTTACTTACGTTAGACGTAAGAACCAATAATTAATTTCTAAATCTGGAAGTGAAGAATTATTCTGGGAATAATTGGTGGGTGAGATTTATGGACACAGGGTTGGATCATGCACTTGAGGGGAATATTCAGAATGTTGGACTTTAATCTAAACTAATGGGCTAAAGACTTGATTATAGTTTGTTTGCTTAAAGTTTGTAAGTCTGAGTTGTCTTGAGTTTGTTTAAGAAAAAGTAGTAGAACAAAATGATAGTGGAGTTGGTGTGTTAGTTGTAGATGCTGTGCTTTTGAGCTGGCACCAGCCTGTTTATTTGGTGTTGATCATGCTGTTTGATGCTTAGTTGAGCTATAAGTATAGCTCTGTAATGGGTGTTTGATATCCAGAAATAAGATTGGAAGTATGTGTGAGGAGAGCAGGTGATCTCTCGAATATTACCTATGTTACATAATGTTTGCTATTCAATAAAAGGTTCCTGGATTCCAGATTTCACATTCTCTATACCATCCAATTATACATATACACATATATTATATACGTTATCTGCAGGGTCCTAACAATATGCAGTTTTGCACTAAAGTTATATCCATGTGCAGTGGAACTGCAAGTTTGTTGGTCTCTTTACATGCAACATACTACAGACTCATGTCAAATTTGTTCTTTCTTTTCTGATTTGTTTTGCACAGAACATATGCATATCGTCAACATCTGGCGAATAACTTCCAAAATGTTTACAGCTGTTCTATTATGTGCAGGCTTCAACATCTAGTCTCTTCATGCCAAAACCAGAAGTTGATGTTGCTCATGGAGATGCCACTCTTTCTGTTAATGATTTTTTGACACGGGCTTCTTCATAAACAAACTTTTATATTTAAACATTTCAAGAAATCTAGGAGAATGTGGGTCATGCTGGTCTATCCTTAGCAACATTGAAGTAGAAGAAGAGTTGGTATCCAATTGTTATTTATACAATTAACGGGGCTCCTAAATTGTAATATTCTTCTAGTCATCCATTCTTTTGAAAGTTGTAAGTATAGTGAGAGGGGGAAATAGAATAAGGATATCCAACTTGTTGATCTGCTTCTCCTTCCGATCATGTAGATTATTGGTTTTAGTCTTCAACAGTGTTCATATTTAAGTTTGTATTTGTTGATCTGTTGCTCATTCCTATCCCAAGATTACTGGTTTTTAGTCTTCAATAGAGTGCTCATATTTAAGTCAAGGTCCTTAGAATCATTGGGAAATTTCGGTCTGATCCGGTCCAGAATTGGGAAAAAATCGCACCGAACATAATTTTTTAGTTTTTATTTTCCCAGGTAAAACGACGTCATTCTACCTGTGAATATAATCTGTAAACTAGCTCCCATGTTGATAGAAAGTGCAAACTAGGGCAGCGGCATATCAAATCAGTCAATCATAATCACTTCACTCGGTTTGACAAAGATCACTTCTGGTGCTAGGAACTAAGGTTAGGTCCATTAACCCTCTAATTTTTCTTCAGTTCCTAAGAGAATTCAGATACCTGTAGTCCTTCATTTATTTCTTTTACTTGTTTAGTTTTGTGTTTGATTGAAAGATTTGTTTTGTAAAAATGATTCTCGTAAAGGAATTTTTTCTGATTATTACCTTTATGTTTTTGTATTCGCATGAAAGATGTTTAGCGTACATGGTATGTATATGTACACTAAAATTTACCTTTTTAAGGTTCTGTAGCAGTCTACACCTGCTAATCTGAAGTTGGATTGTTAATTAATATTTTGAGTGATGAGGTCAAGTGAGTGTGAATTTTGCTGAATCGATATTTTCTGCCTGGGTTGAAATATAATTTTCTTTATATGCTATTTTCTGCTCAAGTTGGAATATGACTTTTTCCTTGTTGAGATCTTTGGAATTAATTAATATTTCAATTTGAAAAATCTGAGTCCTTTTAGTGAATTAGCGACTGCACAATGGAGTATTACTGTATTACTGTTAGGTGAATCGTATACATCAACATTTTTAGAGTGTACATTTTGGATGTTTCAAGTCCTGGGGTTGTAGCATCTAGAAGACTAGAGTTAACTTTTTGTAGGATGTCAAGAAAGGCTCATTGTCAACTGCTACGTATGTTTTAGAAATTTTGAGATTAATTCCAAGTACGCTGCCTGCTAAAATTTAATGTCTCCAAATTTCAAATGTTTAAATGAACTTATGCCTGCAGAATTAATTGGGTTTTTGACAAAATCGCGAGTGAACCAGTATAGTTTTTGTTATATAATGAAATTACATATAGTGACACTTGACGATTATAAAAATCATTTCAGAGAAATTATTCTTCTTAGTATTCTTCTCACTTGTTCTACATTAACAAGTGCTAAGTTCAACATTAACAAGGGAGATGTGTCGTATGCGGATTCAAATTGAATTTAAATAGGCGGTGGTCATAATCTCATTCCCTCATCACTGTTAAAATCTCACATTTTAATTTTTTCTAGAGATTTGGAGTTCTTGGTGCCATTTCTTCCAAGATTCTCGTATAAGGAATTTTACTCAACGTAGTATGTTTCCCTGTAATATCTTTGGGTGGGTGTTCTTAATAGGCCTTGTTCAGTGTCTCTTTTGATCCTTCTTGTAACTGCTAGTATTGTTCTCACTTTACCTAGTTATGTATGTGTATATAATTATATATATTTCTTAATTCAGAATAATCGTACAACAATGCCTCTCAATACTTTGATGAATGCATGGACTATGAAGAATAGAGGAGGAGGTTCTTTTATAGGCGCTAATTCAGAGCGCCTTTTGGGGAAGAGGACTCCAGGGATCTTAGTGCGGGTGAGGGTTCTTAAGTGAGGACCCTAAGAAGACCAAGATGAAGAGTCCTCCAGTCACCTGGGCCTACCTACAGCCTGGAAAAAAGTGGATTTCGGTGGATAATTTTCCCGTAGAGGTGTTTGACGTTTTTAAGTTGGGCAAGGATGCACAGTTTTATGATGGGCTGACTGGCAGAGAGATTAAATCACGATGTTTAAAGGGAATGGGCCAGGTAAAGCGATATATCCTTTATAATGTGAAAGTTGTTTCATTGCTATCATCTTGTCCTCTCGACATTTTTCTTGGTATCCTTGCAGGTTTTATCTGATTTTATGAGGGTAGTGGATGGTTTTGGTTCTGGTGGCGGAGTTGAGGTGGATAATCTTCGGACAGCTCTTGAGCAATCCGAAAAAGAGAAGGTACTTCTTTGGGATAAACTTTCATTGGTCTACAACATGTACCAGACTCATAGTGTGATGAAGTTACATTTGGGAGCAGTCTGAAAAGGAGAAGGCAGATCTAAGGGATAAACTTGATTTGGTCTACAAACTGTATGAGACTCATCGTGTGGCGAGGTTACGTGCGGAGGAGGAACGAGCGCTCCTAAAGGCAGAGCTCGAGAAATTAAAGGCTCGAGAAGGATAAGCAAGTCCAAATCAAGCTGGAGATGGCAAATGATGACACCACTAATAGTTTTAAGGAGGACTTTCCAGCATAACATTATGATGTCCATGGAGTTGATGGACGAACCTTTGCAGAGCATTCCAGTGAGCTTGAGAAGAAGGTTCATCTGTGACTTCCTCAAACTCCTTGGCTCGGGCCTAGTGTTCCAAGCAACGTTTACTTTTTCCTGTTATATTTTCTCCTTAAAGTTTATTTACATATTTGCACTGATGTGGCAAGGTACTTCAAACTGTTTGTGATACGGTAGATTCTTACTTTTGGTGTGGCAAGGTACTTTAAACTGTTTGTGATCCAGTGGATTCTTACTTTTCGTCGGTTTATTGAATACTTCTTAGGCCCTGAGGCCGAAATGTTTTATTGGTTTTTGTTTGTGTTATGCATATGTCGTGCTTGCATTCATTTGTGGTATTATAATTATTTGCAATATGCATCTTTATGAGAGCCATCGTAAAAGCCAATTTTGATGCATTGTACAAAATCATTTTGATTCATGATGCAATTGTTTGTGTTTTTTTTTTTTGCCTCTGCGTATAGAATGGTGCTGAAATTCAGTGCAAACCATTTGTTTATAAGAAAGGTTGAGAGAAACAACACCTACATATAAAATACAAACGGGGAAATGTTATTCCCAATATTTCCAAAACTATTTGTAACATATTGCACTAGAATATGTTACAAATTGTGAATGTAGTTAGAATATGCTACAAATATAATTCCAGAAAAAAAAAAACTTTGGAAATAACATTTTTTTTACAAATAATAGTATTGAGTAATAAGATTGATTTTATACAACAATAAAGCTTTTCCCTAGTGAGTTTGGATAGTGAACTTAGAGCATTTCTAATGAGGGTTATCAAAATTAATGGGGCATGGCATGTTTAGTTGTCAATTTATTGAAATATTTTTCTTTTGTCTTTTTTTTTACATGAAGACTTTATGTTGTACCCGATTTTGACAGGCGGCCCAGTGGGCTGGACAAGTTCCCCTGGTGAAAGTGGCACCTACGAGAGAAGATAATGCTTAGGCCTAACATCATTTAACTATTTAAGTCTTTAAGAAGATCATGGCTATGACTTGAAGGGCACAAATAAATTCGGATGTCTATTGTACTGCATTTTTCCAGAGATGATAACTACATTTAGATGGCTAATGTGTTATTCATATTTTATTTTCTCGACAACATTTTAATCGTTTTTTAAAAAATTGTACGAATTTATTTTCGTGACCTATGTGTTGAGTTTTTCCTTCAAGTATTTATTTGATATTTATCAAAATTTATGTAATCATGCATGTTTTGAAAGTTGAAGCTTATAGTCCATGCCTACCAACATTAACTGCGAACTTATTATCATCAAGTAGACTGGTAAGAACTGTCATAGACGTACTATTCACAGTTCAATCTACTCTCCTCTACAATGAGTCGGTCGATCAAACTTAAGACCAATTAAATACTTACAATTCAAGCTTGTAATTAAAGCATGAAAATGCATGTGAAGTACAAGTTGAAAAGCTGGCTAATTCAAAGTCTAGGTAGTTGATATGGATACTTGTTGTAATTTAAGACGATGGCTTCTAGTTCACTACTTACATGACTTGTGTTTCTTAACGATTAAGTCCAAAATCAGTAAAACAATTAATATTCTCATCTACATTAGTCAATTAATTTTTGTAAAGCGAAATGGGCAACGATGACCTTGGTAATTACCCAATGATTAAAATAACGTCTACTCCCTCCGGTCCATTATATAAGGCATTTGACTTTTCTGCACGTAACTTTAGGTGCTTTGAATACATAGTTAAAATGATTATTTTTTAAAATTTCTTTTTCTAAATAAAAATTAAAATACTATATTTTTAATCAAAAAAAGAAAAATTAAAAAATAATTATTTTAACTATGTAGTCAAAGCACCTAAAGTTACGTGTAGAAAAGTCAAATGCCAATGGACCGGAGGGAGTAATGATTAAAATACAATTTTGTTTTATACATTGAGACTTGCACCCTTTCTTCAATATTAATTTATTTATTATTTCGATGGTTGGCAATATAGTGTTATATTTCTTTTATTCCTCTAAAACTTTTTATCTTTAGAATAGAAGGGTTGATACGAGAATACGCATCACTATCAGTCGAGGAAAAATCATTCAGTGAATTTTAGAACAGAGCCAAAGTCATTGAGATGCTATGATTGTGTCAATAAAATACGATAGAAAGTAATAATATGAAAACAGTGAAGTGTTCATTGGGTCAAATCGATCCGTATGGGTGTGTGCATTTGAGATTGTGATATTTGTGATGACATAATTGTGTTCGTTTGGAATTCAAACTGAGAGCAGGATCGCCGCCCTGTACATTTATTATGCCAACACGAAAAATCTCTACTTGTGCATGGGAGTGGAAAGACTTGGGCTCCATTACATTTCTGGTATAGGTTTGAACTGGGTTTACATTTATGGTACATTTTGTTCAAAGTTTTCATTTCTGGTATAGTTGAGAAAAGGTAATAGAAACCGCCACTTCTAGTGGCGTTTTCTGTTGAGTTTAAATTCAACAGAAAACGCCACTAGAAGTGGCGGTTTCTATTAACCCTTCTTTCTCCTCCTTTTTCCAGCACTTGGGCATTTTTTTAAGTAGAAAATGTTGTTTCTAGTAGGCATTTTATATGATTTTGAAAATGTACTTGTGAATAAAGTTTTTTCGTTTTTGTGATCCTTATTAAAAAATTAACTTCGTACTTTGGTACAACACGAAAATTTTCAAAAATTATTATGTCTATCTATGTTATTTTTTGATCCGAACATGGTAAGTTCACATCCAATTCCTAAACATTCCTTCGTGGAGTCGTGTTGAGGGCCATAAAAAATTAATACATAACATGCGTAACTAAGTTTTTTTTAAACCCGAAAATTACAAAAATTTCCGAAATACAAATTTTATTGAAATGAAACAAACAAAGTACAAGAGATGAAGCACACTTAAATTAAAATGCAAACATAGAAATTGAAAAGCATAGATAAAATGAACAACAAGTTATTAAATTTGAATTAGGCCAACTGCCTAATTGTCTTTGCTACATTCCTTAATTTTCTGGAGGAAATTGATGTCCCCTTGCTTCATATTCTTCAACATACTTTGTCATTTCCGCCTCCTCAGCTGCAAACATGTCCTCCCGTTTTTGTTGAGTTTGAGCACGCAGCTCACGCATCAAAACGTTCCATTCCTCTCCCGAGATCTTCCCATCGTTAAAATCTTTATTTAGCTTTGCTGCACTATCAGAGAACTCATTCGCAATTTCATCATTGTACAAGTAAAAGTCATGGTGCTCCTCCTCAGTTTTGACCCAGTCTTTTCCCTTTCTCTCCTCCCTGCTCTTAAAAAATTTCATTTTTTTTATGAACAAGGACTGCTCACCAGACCGTATAATCGCATCCCTCCTCTTCTCTTGCTCTGCTTCTTTCTTCTTCTGCCTGTCGTCATATGCCCTTGTTTCTGACACTTTCCCCTTCCCCTTCCTCCTATCCATTTGATGCAAGTGCCTTGAAAAAAAATTGGTTTAAAAGTTATTTGAGAGGAAAGCAGTAAGTTGTGTTTATGAATGACAAAGAAGAACGTATTTATAGAGGAATTTGTACATTCACGAGATTGTTACTGTACATTCACGAGATTGTTACTGTACATTCACGAAATTGTTGTAATTATGTTACTGTTGACGGGACCTCACAGCTTTTTACAGACTAGCATCCTTGTTTTTAATTCGACAAGAAATTTCAGTGATCTTTTTACAATGGGTTTTCAGGTCTGCAAAGATTCTTGTTGTTTTCTTGCTGTGCATTCACGGGAAGTTTGAAATAGCAATGGTAAAATGATAACACATTGAAGGCAAGATGTGATCACTCAATCTTATCTTTCCAGTACTTTTTTGTGTTTGTTGCAGATTACTATACATGCACGAGATTATTCACTATGTGAGTAGATGATGTGGTCCTGTGGACATAATGCAAGTGCTGGATAATAATGCATACAAATTTAAATTTCATGTTCCTGTGGGTTGTCAGTGGTAGCTGAAATAATGCAAGTGCTGGATAATAATGCAAGTGGAAAACAATAGTCCGTTTCACTATAAATATGTAACTAAAATAGGATCAGCCAATCACAAAATGACTTATACTCCTGGTGATATTTTTAGAGCTATGGGTAGGAGTTGGGTGTGTGAAGATGAATTTGCTTACTCGTTGAACCCTAATCATCGTTACTCAACTCTGTCAGTAGCAACAATGAGGAGGGAGTGGGAATGGCGTGCACGAACTCTTGACATTTGTGTTGAACAATGTCGAGAGTATGGGCTACGAGTAGTAAAACAACGCGCTAAATCCATGCCACGTAACACTCCTCGGCAACTGGAAACCGCGCTATTTCGTGCACGAGAGGAGGAAAATCGAATGCGTTTGCGCGTACGACGATACAGCCTAGCAGAAGATGCGAGGATGTGTGCAGAGGACGGAGACATCCTACAAGCTAGACAATATCATCAGTGGAGCATAAGTCCTGAAAATCAATCGGACTGCGACATGTCCGACGAGGAGTAGACTATTGTAATTTTTTCATTGGAAGTGTGTTAATTTATGCAATTGATATGATTTCATAATTGTTGGCATTTGTTATGTTTGAAACACAAAATCATATAGGCCTCTACATAAAAAAAACCATGATTGAATAACTGAAATGAAATTGATAAGAAACACACAAATACAACTATTACGAGCCAAAGTACATGGAAAAATAAAATAAAATCACACAAAACAGTTAACACGAAATGAAATGTGGATAAACAAACTACACGAAATGAATGTTTTCTAAGTTATTTGCTTAAACAATTGTCTTTATTTGGTTTAATCTGTTGCTCAAACAATTGTGTTTAATGTTTAAATTTATTTGGTTTAATTGTAATGCTTTAACATTGGTCTTAAAACGACTTAGTTCCATTAGTCAAAGAAAATTACATCAACGTAGTTCAACATGCTTAATAACCAACGTTACATGGAACAAATACTAATAAATTCCTGATGAAATTACACTACTTCCATAACGAAATAAGCATGATTACTAGTACAGCACAGACCAAAAGCTTCTTTAATGTCATGTTTTCCTTCTCCGACTTCTTCAACAAATTTTTTGTTACTTCAACCTCATTTTGAAGCAAACCAATTTCTTCGTCCACCATCCAAGCATTGTGCAGGTCATCATCCTTTCTATTCAGTCTGAGCTTCAACTCTTTTATCACTTCTCTTGCTCTTTCGGTGTACGATGGATCGGCCCACTTAAAGAAGTTACATCTTCTTGTAGGATCCTAAAACACATTAAACAAAAATCAATACATTTTGGCAACAACAAAATTTGCAGAAAGTGATGTTGTACATACCTTGTATTGGCTGCAACCGAAGAACCTCCTTCCTGGGTCAAGAGTACCTTCTTTCCATGCTTCTTGACAAGGAGCTGGTAGATTGCAGTTACACCTTACAGTTCCATGTTCACCTAAGTAGTTGAAAGTGCTTGAACTATGTCTGTAAGGGTTTCTAACCGAAGATGAAGAGTTTCTTGAATTAGACATGATGAACTTTTTAGATACAGAGACATCACATGAAAACATTCCAATTTATAGCCAAATTATTGTGATTTCTTGAAGTGTAATAAATTTTAAAAAATACTAGACAGCTACCATTTCTGAAAAAGTTGGTTTGTCACTTCAAGACTGAAATGAAGTGTAGTATACGGACACAGCTACAAAAAATGAAAAAGTTGAATGGTCATTTCATTACTTTATCCTACAAAGCTGAGTTGAATTTTCAGTACAAGCAGGATCAATAAAACATGAGAACCCCACCCTCAAAACCCTACTTGCAAGTGGGTTGTACATGTATATATATATATATATATATATATATATATATATTTGACCTTGCAGATAGGTTTAGTGCAAATTAATTTACCAACTACAAAAGAAATATGTCATCCTCTACAAATCGCAATTGGTTGCTCGGAGAAAGAAATGATGACTACAACCGTCTTAGACAAAGCGATCCAGTGGAATATTTTGCAGGCGTTCGTTGAGAATGGGCATATCGGCGTGAAGAATCGGAACGTTTGCGAAATGACCTAATTGCTATGGGTGCAAGGGTCCCTATTCGTCATTCCCTCGACATGTTTCCGCGTACTGGTGAATCATCGGGTTGGAATGATTATAAGCGTAAAGTCATTCGAGCTGTCAAACATATACGAATTGAGAACAACCGAATGTTGTTACGTAGAACTCGTCACTACATCTATCAACTTGCCAAAGACTCCGTTCGTGCAAGTGGGAGAGAGCTAACAGACGTTGAGGAACAACGTCTTCAACAAAATCCATGTTACATCTCTGATGATTACATGTCCGACGAAGAAATTTAATTTAGTACTACTCAATTATTTAAGTTTTTACTTTTTCTATTATGTATTTGTAGTGTGCATTTTTCGATTATGTATTTGTACTGTGTATTCTTCTATTATGATGGTGTTATAGTGTGCAACAAAACTATGTAATTAATTAAAACATCAAATTCCATAACATCACACAACATGAAAACAAGAAATACAAATGAATATCCGTAGAGGACATTCTTTAGGGGAAACTAAAAACAACCACATTTAATCATAGCCGAAGAAATTAATCTTCATCTTCATTATCAGCATCATCATCTTCCGCATCTTCCTGCACGGAGTCCTCGATCACATCCTTCTGCTCAATCCCATCCTCCTTCACGGAGTCCTCACCTTCATTCTCATTTTCATCAATTGGTTCACACATATGGCGAGTTAGTTCTCTGACTCGTTGCATTTCCAATTTCTCAAAATCACGCGCAGCACGCTCCTCTAATGGTTCATGAAGCCAACGAATGTACCCACATCCGTTGCCTCCATTTGGACAATTGTGATAGCTCCTTCCCGCATTTCTTCCATAGGGCCATGTGCGTTCAACGCACAACTTATCACAAAAACAAAGATTCAAATCGGGAATGTTGGACATGTTGAATTGTGTGTGAAATGCTAAATTAGATTGCAGTGGATGGGTGAACAAGCCTCACCACTATGTCGTTTTATAGCTGGGAATCAAGGGATAAATTATTGATTGGTGTTCAACTAGCCCGTGACTAAACAGTACTGTCAAAATATAATTGAATGAACTGCAAAATCATGTGAATGCACAGCAGCAAACACTTAAATTTACCCTGCATTATTGAAAAAATTCACTCTGAGAAAGGACTGCATGCTTAGCCTGTAGTGAAATAAAGCTGATTTCTGAAAAAGTAAAGCTTATTTCAAGCATAGTGAAATAAAGCTGATTTATGAAAAAGTAAAGTTCACTGCAGGCATAGTAAAATAAAGATGATTTCCAGCTTTATTTCTTGTACGCAAAGTGCTGTAGTCACTTCACAATAACGCTTGTTTAAATTATTGAGATCTTTTTTCATCAACAAAAAAGTAAAATAATAATCTGAAATTGGCTATAAAACCCAATTTGCTGCTTATTCAGAAACGCAACTTAGTAGTTTCCACTTAAATTTACTTTCTTCAAGACAATAGCATAAGATGGATAAGGGCAAAAAACCACAAACTACTAAAACCGAAATCAAACGAACCAGGAAAAACACAAAGTCATACGATGTGCAGGCTGAGGATGCTAAACTTGCAAAACATTTTGAATTTGCTGCACAACAAGTTAAATTTAAAATGGAAATGGAAGCTCGAGCTGCAAAGGAACGTGAAATTGTAATAGAAGCAGAAGCTGCAAAGGAACGTCAAATTGCAAGGGAAATTGAGGAAGCTGAGGACGAGAATTATGCTGTTGATCTCAGTGAATTTTAAGAAGTTGTATTGTGGTTCTCGTGTCAATGTATGCTTATTTTCTAATTTTCTGTTTTCAATTAAATCTAATTGTATCATGCTTCAATTTTCTGTTTTCAAATTGAAGTACTTGTATGATGTAGTATGTTTATTTAGAGTAATTAAATGTTTTCTAATATGTTTTTTATGCCCCTCAACGTAACTCCGCCAAGGTTTTTTTTTTAAGAATTTGATGTGAAGTTGCCATATTCGGATGAACATTTAACGTAATTACACAAATTACTTATGCCTAAATTTTGGTTTACGCAAAAGTAAAACGTCAATACTTGAATATGGAATAAAAACAACGTAAGAAAAACATGTACAAGTATATATTTTTTTCCCCTAAACATGCCTACTCGCAAGAATTTTCAACAATTTGATGTTGAGTTGCCATGTTCGGACCAAAAAATAAGATAATTAGACATAATAATTTTTGGATATTTTCGTATTATACCAAAGTACAACGTCAATACTTGAATATGGAATAAAAACAAAGTAAAAAAAACATGTACAAGTATATTTTTTATTCCCCTAAACATGCCTACTCGAAAGATTTTTCAACAATTTGATGTTGAGTTGCCATGTTCGTCCCAAAAAAGAAGCTAGTTAGACATAATACTTTTTGGAAATTTTCGTATTATACCAAAGTATAATGTCAATACTTGAATACGAAACAAAAAAAATGAATAAATTCTACTTACAAATATATTTTCTAAGCCATATAAAATGACTACTACAAAGTTCATTTTGTGGTTACAAAATTATTCTAAGTGCTGGAAAAAGTAAAAAATTTAAATCTAATAGAAACCGCCACTTCTAGTGGCGTTTTCTGTTGAAATGAAACTCAATAGAAAACGCCACTACAAGTGGCGTTTTCTATTACCTTTTCTAAGCTATACCAGAAATGAAACTTTACGTTCAAGTGTACCATATTTGAAAGCTCAATTCACTAGTATACCAGAAAAGTAATCGAGCCAAAGACTTGCTATGCTATAACGTGCACTACTAGTTTATTTACAGAAAAAGATGTTAAATTTAAATATGGCAACAACATTAATCTATCTCCTCGTAAATTTCATACTACTCCCTCCGTCCATTTTTAGTTGGCACATTTGTAAAAAATACACATATAAAAAATACATACACGTGCATGGGAGTGGATCCTTTGTCCCCTTCCTCCGTGTCCCCTTCCTCCGTGTCCCCTTTGTGTCCCCTGCTCTTTTTAATATAAAAAGAGTGCCCCTGCGGGGCTCATTTTAATAAATAATAAAAATGGGCTCCACAAGAACATTTTTTTTGTATTAAAAATAATAGGGGACACAAAGGAGACACGGAGGAAGGGGACAGAGGATCCCAGCTCATTAGAAATAAGGGGTAGATATGGAAAAATTGGTAAAAATATGTATTGGAATAAGGAATGTGACAACTATTTAGGGACAAATTTCTTTTGCAAATGTGCCAACTAAAAAGGGACGGAGGGAATACTATTCTTTTGCTAACCAAGGTCACATGAATACATATTAGCACAAGCTGTTTGATCTAGGGAAAAAGATCTAAATATCAAAATTTTAAATTAAATAATTTAAATTGTCACAATTTAAATATATAGTCCCAAATATTGTTGGAAAATGTGGGTTGTAGCCCCACATTGACAAGTCATTTTGAGCGAAGATTTGAGAAAGCCTTGTGTGCATGATCGCAACAAGTTATGATTGGAACGTGTTCTATTCCGTAAGAACTTTCCAACGCATATTAAATTACTCAAAACGATCAAGGGATGAATGAGATATGGTTATCCAAAGTTGGTCCTTGAAGTGGAAATTTGAAGTTGATATTTTATATCCCACATTGAAATCATAAAGAGCCCTCTAAGGCTTTATATAGCAAAGCACTCTCCTAGTGTTTAAAATGAGTTACTAATGTATTGCTCCATCTCCTACGTGCGCGCAGGGGGTGCAAATCATGGGATTTTGAGGGGGATTTCGTGACTTCGCAAGCCTCGGGCTTTTCCGCGTGTGCGACCTGCGGACACGAATGCAACAAAATTTGGGCAGTGTTGCTTCACTGCACCTTGTTTTATCCTGGGAAGCCTTCGTTCTTACAATAACGGTGAGGACGAAATAAACTTTAAGGAGACAGTTTTTACACTGGACTCAAGGATTATTCTCTTGCATCCTTCTGTTATTTTGCCCTCTGTTATTCACACACGAACACGATTTTATTTATTTAATTATTTTTGCGAAGATTGTTTAACAATCTTAAAGGTTATTTATATATCTGCGACTAACAATCTTCTGTTTGTTTGTTTGTTTTGAGTAACGATTATGGAAAACATTAACAAAAGCGATGTTGTGACAACTACTGTGGCTATCTCCAACGCACCGGTCATACCAGATGGGGGTCTTTCGAACCCTAACGCACTGGTTATGTCGGATGGGAGTACGCTAGTGATTGGACAGATACCCTGCTCCTTCGGACAGATTTCGGGTGGATTCGTTCCTCAGACGTTGCAGGCTTCTGCTGTATAGACTCCACCGTTTATACATTTGCCTGTGATGCCTGCTGCACCCGTGGCACCTGTGATGCCTACTACACCTGTGGCACCTGTTGTGCCTCTGATGCCTCCCGCACATGCGGAGAAGCCGGAGAAGTTTAATGGTACAAACTTCAAGCGATGGCAGCAGAAGATGCTGTTCTATCTGACCACTTTGAATATGTCTCGCTACCTGAAAGAGGAGGCACCTAATGTCACTACTGAAAGTGATGTGCAGATTGTGTAGGCTGCTGATGCGTGGAAGCATGCCGACTATATATGTCAGAATTATGTGCTCAATGGCCTGGCAGACTCGTTGTATAACGTGTACTGCTCAAAGCCAACAGCTAAGGACTTATGGGAGTCTCTCGAACATAAGTATAAAACCGAAGATGCTGGAGCCAAGAAGTGGATTGTTGGCCGTTTTCTTGAATACAAGATGATGGACTCCAAGACTGTGGTCAGTCAGGTGCAAGAATTGCAAGTGATTATTCATGACATTCATGCTGAGGGAATGGTCATAAGCGAATCTTTCCAAGTTGCTGCTGTGATTGAAAAGCTGCCCCTTGGTTGGAAAGACTTCAAGATTTACCTGAAGCACAAGCAGAAGGACAAGCAGAAGGAGATGACTATGGAGGATTTAATTCTGAGACTTCGCATTGAAGAAGACAACAGGGGATCTGAGAAGAAGGTCAATGTTGCCATTGAAAAGGCAAACATGGTGGAGCACACTCAAAGCTCCAAGAAGGCCAATTCTGGAAAAGGGGGAAAGCTAGCACCCAAGGGAGGAGTTTCGAAGCCTTCAAAATTCTAAGGAAAATGCTACAATTGTGAAAAGGTGGGTCATAGGTCTTCTGAGTGCAGGAAGTCCAAGAAGACCAACAAGAAGAAGGAAGCAAACATGGTGAACGACATTTCCAAGGATATGTCTGACATAGACCTATGTGCCACTGTCTCTGAGGTGAACATGGTTGGCTCTAATCCAAGGGAATGGTGGATTGATACTAGAGCAACAAGGCATGTTTGTTCTGATAAGGCGATTTTCTCTAGCCTCCAAGCTTCCGATGCTGGTGAGAAGCTTTACATGGGGAATTCAGCAACTTCTACTATTGAAGGGGAAGGCACGGTGATTTTAAAGATGACCTCTGGAAAGAATCTGACTTTGAAGAATGTACTTTATGTTCCTGATATTCGCAAGAACCTTGTGTCTGGTTCTCTGTTGAATAAGCATGGGCTGTTGAATAAGCATGGATTTCGCATTGTAATAGAGTCAGATAAATTAATTCTGTCTAAGAGTGGTATGTTTGTAGGCAAGGGCTATGTAACTGATGGGCTTTTCAAGCTCAATGTAATGTCTGTCAACGACAATAATGAAATGAAAAATTCTTCTGCTTACTTGCTTGAGTCTCCTAATTTATGGCATGCTAGATTAGGACACATGAATTATGACACTTTACGACGATTAAGTGTAAAAGAATACATACCAAAATTAAACATTGATCCAAAACATAAGTGTGAAACTTGTGTTGAGGCAAAATTAACAAGATCATCTTTCAAACGTGTGGAAAGAAATACCAAAGTGCTAGATTTAATACATAGTGATATATGTGATTTGAAATTCGCTCCAACTAGAGGAGGAAACAAGTATTTTATAACATTCGTGGATGATTGTACAAAATACTGCTATGTATATTTGCTTAAGAGCAAAGACGAATCTATAGATAAATTTAAAATCTATAAGGAAGAAGTTGAGACACAACAAAAGGAGAAAATCAAAACGATACGTAGTGATCGTGGAGGTGAATATGTCGAGCCCTTCGGGGAATTCTGTTCACAACATGGTATAATCCATGAGGTCACTGCACCATACTCACCACAATCTAATGGTGTGGCTGAGAGGAAAAATCGCACTCTCAAGGAAATGATGAATGCGATGTTGTTAAGCTCTGGACTTACGCAGTCTATGTGGGGGGAAGCCATCTTAAGTGCAAATTATCTCTTAAATAGGATGATTCGCAAGAATAAGAATGAAATTCCTCATGAAATATAGAAGAAAGAGAAAACAAGTTACAAACACTTGAAAGTGTGGGGGTGCCTCGCTAAGGTACTGATCCCAGTGCCTAAGAAGGTGAAGATTGGTCCAAAGACGGTGGACTGTATCTTCATCGGGTATCCACCACATAGCACTACATATCGGTTTCTTGTATATGAATTGAAGATTCCTGAGATTCAAAAGAATACGATCTTGGAGTCAAGGAATGCATCATTCTTTGAGAATGTATTTCCTTGTAATCCTGGAATCGAGCGCCCTACGACGTCTAAATGACCTCATGAGTCTTTAAAAGACGACAATGAGAGTGATGAAGGTGAAGATGAAAATGTGGGGGTAGTGAGAAGGAGCAAAAGACAAAGGAAGGAGAAATCCTATGGGTCAGAATTTCTGACTTATTTGCTCGAAGAAGGTGATCCAAAAACCTACAAGGAAGCGGTGACATCACCTGATTGACCTATGTGGAAAGAGGCCATCAAAAGTGAAGTTGATTCTATTTTACAGAATCATATGTGGGAGTTAGTGGACTTACCAACCGGAAGTAAGACACTAGATAGCAGGTGGATTTTCAAAAAGAAATTGAAACTGATGGCACTATAGATAAGTACAAGGCCAGACTTGTAATCAAAGGATACAAGCAACAACATGGTCTTGATTACTTTGATACATATTCTCTAGTATCGAGAATAACATCTATAAGAATGATGTTTGCTATAGCTGCAATGCAAAAATTAGAAGTACATCAAATGGATGTGAAAACTACCTTTCTAAATGGCGATATAGATGAGGAGATCTATATGAAATAACCTGAAGGGTTCGTTGTCCCTGGTCAAGAGAGAAAGGTCTGTAAATTGGTGAAATCAATATATGGACTAAAACAAGCACCTATGAAGTGGCATGAGAAGTTTGATCAAGTCGTGTTACCGAATGGCTTCAAGACCAATGAATGTGATAGTTGTGTCTATTACAAGGATAACGAGAATGGCTATGTCATGATGACATTATACGTAGATGATCTGCTTATTGCCGGTAGCAATGATAAAGTGATCAAATCTACAAAGGACATGTTAAAGGCAAGGTTTGACATGAAAGACATGGGTCTAGCAAATGTAATTCTAGGATTTCAGATTTCTAGAACATCTGAGGGTCTTGCATTAAGTCAACCTCATTATGTTGACAAAATTCTTGAGAAATTTCTCAAGGATGATGTTGAGACAGCGAGAACACCTGTGGATGTGACTTTGCATCTATCCAAGAATAAAGGTGTAGGAGTCTCGCAACTGGAATACTAAAAGATAATTGGAAGTCAGATGTACTTAATGAGTTGTACACGACCAGACATTGCATACTCAATTAGCAAGTTGAGTAGATTTACAAGTAATCCGGGAGCTGATCACTGGAAAGCGATCATAAGAGTACTGAGGTACTTAAGGGGAACTCGAGACTATGGACTGCTTTATGGCAGATACCCAGCAGTATTAGAAGGACATACTGACGCGAACTGGATATCGAGCAAGAAGGCATTGAAGTCTACGAGTGGCTATGTATTTACTTTAGCCGGAGCGGCAGTATCATGGAAATCCTCAAAACAAACGGTGATAACTCATTCCACGATGGAAGCTGAGTTTGTGGCATTAGATAAATGCGCTCGAGAGGCGGAATACTTACGCCAATTTATGGAGGATGTTCCAAGATGGCCAAAACCTGTGACTGCAATAGGACTGCATTGTGATAGTCTATCAGCTATTGGCAGAGCACAGAGCACGATGTATAATGGACAATCTCGTCACATAAGACGACGACATAGTTCCATTAGACAAGTAATATCAACCGGAATTATCACGATTGACTATATACCGTCAAAGGATAATATCGCGGATCCGCTAACCAAAGGGTTATCAAGAGAACTGGTTGATAAATCATCGAAAGGGATGGGCCTTAAGCCTATTGCTTAACGGCGTCATGGTGGACACCCAACCTTGCTGACTGGAGGTCCCAAGAACTTGGTTCAAATGGGAAAACTAAATCATGATGACTAAATCACTGTGGGGGTAACCCCTGGCCTGTTCCTCTGACAAGAAACAGTGAGACCCGTATGGTACGAGGTTAAGCTTTACGCTTTTAAGGATCTTTGGCGAATACATGGAGTTCAATGGCATTGAATGCATGGAATTCGGTTGAGTAAATGCGGGTTACTCTTTAAGATAAAGATCACCTATGTGGGAGAGAAGTGGGGCCGCTTCGAAAGAGAATTGCGAGGCACAATTCTTTAGAAACTCCTGCAGAACCAGGACGATGTTCCATGGCCAAAATGGACATACTCATGAGAGCTGAACAAGTTAGAAAGGATATAGTGATAAGTATATCATCGCTTACACAAACGGTCGAACAGTTCAAAGAGCAAACCTCCACTGTCTACCAGTAAGGTCGATACGCTTACTCAAGCGAAGGTTCAAGGAGCAAACCTCTACCTATCGTATGCTATATCTGATCGAAGAAATTATCACCAAGTCAAACTCCGTGTCTGTCTGTCTGGTGTGTGCTACTGAAACATCAATCTCATCCATGTGGGGGATTGTTGGAAAATGTGGGTTGTAGCCCCACATTGACAAGTCATTTTGAGCGAAGATTTGAGAAAGCCTTATGTGCATGATCGCAACAAGTTATGCTTGGAACGTGTTCTACTCCGTAAGAACTTTCCAACGCATATTAAATTACTCAAAACGATCAAGGGATGAATGAGATATGGTTATCCAAAGTTGGTCCCTTGAAGTGGAAAATTGAAGTTGATATTTTATATCCCACATTGAAATCATAAAGAGCCCTCTAAGACTTTATATAGCAAAGCACTCTCCTAGTGTTTAAAATGAGTTACTAATGTATTGCTCTATCTCCTACGTGCGCGCAGGGGAGGTGCAAATCATGGGATTTCGAGGGGGATTTTGTGACTTCGCAAGCCTCGGGCTTTTCCGCGTGTGCGACCTGCGGACACGTTCCGGACTAGTTTTGCTAAAATAATAATTTCCACTGGGCTGCTCAAATTGATTTTGTGTTTTGTGAAATTAATTCTGATTTGATTGTGAATTAATAATTCTGATTTGATTTGAATTAATTGATCATTGCCTTGATTAATTGACGCGTCTAATTAATTGTGTAAATCAATTAACGCGTCTAATTAATTATTCAGTAGTGCACAAGGGTTAGGGTTAGTCTATACCTATATATTCATCGCTAGTGTAGGGTTATAGATCGAAAAACACAGCCTCTTTTATTTTCCCTTCTTCTTCCTCCTGGTGATAATTACTTGCTCTGTTCTAGCTCGTCGAGAGTGTTGCTTCATTGCGCCGTGTTGCTTCACTGCGCGCCTTCGTTCTTACAATAACGGTGAGGACGAAATAAGCTTTAAGGAGACAGTTTTTGCACTGGACTCAAGGATTATTCTCTTGCATCCTTCTTTTATTTTGTCCTCTGTTATTCACACACGAACACGATTTTATTTATTTAATTATTTTTGCGCAGATTGTTTAACAAATATCACATTAAAACTCTATATCATATAGTGTTTTTAATTTTTTGTTATATAGCGTTTAAGGAAATGGAGGACAATACATCATGCATATACGTAGCATTTAGGGATTGAGGTTAGGTGAGGGATGGGAAACGCTAAAAGATGTAACGTTTGTGGAAGTGAAAACATTTTTTAGTCTTGCGTTTTGGATTTGGTTGTGCGAGGATCGCTAATTTATTAGTGTTAGAATACTGCCATCTATTAATCCTAGAAATGTTACACGAAACTATATTATAGAATGATATTTGAGACTAGCAGCCTGTTTGGCTATGGCGACTTAAAGCCAAAAGCTCCTTTAAGGAGTTTTTGGTGTGTTTGTGTAACGTGGCTTTAAGCCGACTTTAAGTTAAAAAATTGCTTTAAGTCAGAAGTTACATTTAGGTACTTTTGACTTATGACTTATGGTTTATGGAGTTTTTTTTTTTTTTTTTTTCACAATTCTTGTAAAGCTTAAATATCATGAATTTTAAATTTTTTTTAAGTCAAATATCACTTTAAGTCAAAATTATTAAATTCTCATTTAACTTTAAGTAAAATTACCCAAACACATTCATTCAACTTAAAGTAAACAACTTTACTTTCTCCTTTAAGTTAAAAACACCTCCATTAAGTCAAAAGTAACTTATTTTAAGTAATCCCAAACACCCTCTATGTTTTTGGTTTGTAATATTTGGGACATTTTATGTTAATTTTGTGATAGGAAGGACCAAATCCTTTGATCTAAACCTATTCAAAATATAATTATTACTTTAAATAGAATTTAAGAAATAAGAAATTGAAATGTTCGTAAAGAGATCGAGAGCATGAAAGGAGATCTAATTAAACAATCTAAATAAACATGCCAAGTTAACTCAACAAAATAAATCTTGCAGAACATATGGTGTGAAGCCATTTTCATTTTTTTTTAAAAAGGAAAATGCTAGAGTCCCCAAATTAGATCCCAAAAAAATTCCCAAATGACACGTGTCATCTTCTGATTGGTCATATTATGATGGACCCCTTGTATTCACATTAATCACACCAATTGAAATATCCCATACTACCAAACCAAATCACCAATGTCATGTCATTTGAGAACTCTTTTTAGGATCCAATTTGGGATCCCTAACACTATTCTTTTCAAAATATGTTAACTTGCAAGAAACCTGCATGTAAATCATTTGTCGGATTTAAAACATAATTAACGTACGCTTATTAGCATGACAGAGTTATTTTATGAACCAATGTTGACATATTGCAAACGTAATTCACTCTGCATTGCAAGTGCGTACATGAGCATATATATTAACCAAAATGTAATTAGAAAAACAGTTGGATTTCAAAAAATATAATTTTAAGTTGTAGTCATTAACAAATTTATTTTACCCACTTCACTGTTAGGAATAGTACTACCGTATTTATTCATTTGAAGTTGCAAGTCAAAATACGTAAACTTTAATACGTACAGTACACTAGTAGTTTTGCTTCACATCCATCACTGTCGAATAGTTTAATAGAGTAGATCTTATCAGATGTGTTACATAAATTGTGCCCCCATTATAACGTTGTATACGTCTGTCTATTTGTTGTTTTAAATGACGAGAAAATAGGTTGATTTATAATTTTATCTCCTCAAAAATGTGATGTTGCAATTTGAGTTCGATATTTTATAAATTCGAATTTAGTTTGATTCGAATATGAGAAAAACAAATTGATTTACAAGGATTAGAAATATAAAAATCACATATTCCGAATAATGGTAGCATATTCATTACATAAGCTATGAGTTAAATAATTAAAATAAACTTCATTTACCTATACTTAACAATACTTGCAACACATTTGCACCTACCTTTGAATTCAGCTACTATAATTAACTAACAAAAACTTACATTTGAATTAAAATTAAAATTAACTTTGGTTTTACACAACCAACCTTGTTCTTGCATATTTATTTTTTTAATCAACTCCTTTTGTTTTTACTTCCCAGTAACAAACTAAAGTAAAATAAAATTCTAAACAGAAAACCCCAGGCCACAGTCACAAACAAGCAACTCCACTTGCTTAAATCTGTAACACCTTGCTGCTTCAATATATCTGCACCAGTTGTTAAGCACGTTGTTCCGGATAATGGATAGCCAAGCGTTTTGCTCATGTTCTCCAACAGCTTCAACTTCAATGCATCAGGCACATTACCTAAGGGTGAATTATCGAATATTTGAACTCCGCGGACAAAACATTTGTTAGGATCTTCGAATTCGTTCTGTAACACGGCCTCGAACGGATACTTAATCAGCGAAATGTAGTGAAACCAAATCCAGTAATCAGGGATTCTGTTCCGAGTTATGAAGAATCCGCTGAACAGAAGAAAGTAGGCTAAGATTGCAACCACAATTGTGTAACCAAGCATGACACTAGGCACAACTCCTGATAGAAATGTCACGAATGAACTCCCTGCCCAAAACGAGGCCAACATGATAAGAAAGTAGTACAGAAAGCCTGATAATCCACCGGCGAGTCCCACTGCCCAAAATGTGAGAGTAGCAAACAAAGCTGCGAGAAAAACTAGTGTAGGTAATACAACCATGGCGTGAGATATTACATAAGAAGATCGTCGATAAGCATTATAAGCAGTTTCTCGCATAAATATGTAACGTTCTTGTAGAAACACAGGCAACGCATCTGCACAAGTGTAGAAAGTAGTAGACATCGCAAACGCGAAGAATCCCAGCCTTTCCTGAATGCCTTTAGGCGTATTATCCAAATTCCAGAAAATTGATGCTAAAATGAATCCAGTAGTCATCACAGTACCAACTCGAATTCCAAACAACTCAGGCATTCTTCGGGAATTAGTAATCGAACGTCTTGATAAAACCGTGATTTCGTTCCAAATTGGATTGGCAAATTTAGGCACCATAGATGCGCGACTCATATCGCTACTCACTGCTCCAGAGACTAATTTACCACGGGAAATGCTTGCACTTATCGCTTCTTTTAGCGATAAATTATGTAACGGACTTGGACTGTTGAGATAAGAAGTCGTATTTCTACGACTACTTTTCATATTCTGCCAAGTTTTGTTGAACTCCACTAGGCTTTTAGTACCTCCTGGAGTGGCCTCAAGTTCACGGATACGATCCAGTGCAAACTCCGTCCTGTTCTCATTTTCTGGCATCGGAACACCAAAATCAGAGAAATATAAAGGCAAATTCGCAGGAGATCCACTGTAAACAGTCTGTCCCCGAGACAAAAACAGCAAGCGATCCAATAATCCGAGAATACGATAACTCGGCTGGTGTACGGACATTATCACAATGCTTCCACTTTTCGCAATCCTCTGCAAGACTTTCACCACCATATAAGCACTAGTTGAGTCAAGTCCTGAAGTCGGTTCATCAAGAAACAGCAAGATCGGATCATGAATTATATCCGTTCCTATCGAGACACGACGACGTTCGCCTCCAGAAACTCCTCGGTGGCCTTCATCTCCAATAACAGTATTAGCAGCGGTTCGAAGACCTAATTGATCAATCAAAGTCTGAACTCTGAGCTGTTTTTTCGACTTCGAAAGAGCTCTTGGGAGACGAAACTCAGCTGCATACATCAAAGTTTCCTCAACTGTAAGCATAGGAAACAACAGATCATCTTGCATTACGTAAGCTGATATGACTTTAAGCAGTCTCGATTCGAACTGCTCTCCATTGAGTGAAACAGTTCCTTTCAAGCTTCCTTTCGCAATTCTATTCGCCAACGCATCAATCAACGTTGATTTTCCAGATCCTGAGGCTCCAAGCACCGCGAGAATTTCTCCGTCTCTCGCCTCGCCTGATATGTTATCGAGAAGTGTTTTAGTTCTCGAAAACATATTTTCAGTAGCAAAAGGTTCGGCTGTATTAGCCGAACCTCTAGTTTTACCGCTTCCACAGAGATTCGAAATTGTCAACTTACGTCGAACTTTGACACTATAAGTAAGATTACTGAATGACAAAACAAACGGCACTGATCGAGTCATATCGACAGCCTGATGAACCGGAGTCTCATCTCCAGTGACTTCTTTTCGAACATCGCCTACACATTTTAGTAACTGCCCTAGCGTTGGCGAAGTTACAATATTGGAACCGGAATGTTCAATATCTTGCTCTTCTCCTGGTGGTGAATTTTCATCTACCACACGAGACATAATTTATTTTTTCTGCCGACAGATAAATTTTTAGTTTCGAAACTAACAAATATACTCCGCGGGAATATAAAACGACGTCGTATTAGTATCGAAAAGTAGAGGGTGAGTAAATAGGGTGGTTTATAAGTAGGTAAGGAGGAGATGAGAATGAAGAAGCTAAATTAAACTCCCATAATGCAAGTAGAGGATGCACTAGTTGAAGTTAAATATATAAGAGATATAGAAGAGTTTATAAGATGGACATGTAGAAGTTATGTAGAGATGTTATGAATATTTATATGAAAAATGTTTGAATATGAAGGAGGTGTGAATGGTGTGTGTATGTGAAATTTAATAGAAGGGGGAGTTATATGTTAAGTTGGGTGTGTTTCTATTGTCACTCCATATGCATGGAATGTGGTAGGGGGGACAATATGTGTGTGGTAACCTACATTTTTTGTTCACAAATAAATGTGCACGTTAGTTCTTCCTTGTAGTATTAGTTTTGAAAGGGAGGGAAGAAGCTTGCTTCGAGATACGCGTGGATGGCTTCAGTTTTTGCCTGAAAACCGAAATTTATGCGGAGATTAATTAGGTGGAGATGAATAGTTCCTCAATCGTAATTCGTAATTTGGTTTTTATTGTGTTCATCGAATAATATCTTTCGAAATCATATTTCGAAAGAATTGTGAATGTAGAAACTTGTCATGGTGAGATCAACATATAGTCGAATAATATCTTTCGAAATCACATTTCTAAAAAAGAATTGTGAGTGTAGAAATTCATCATGCTGAGATCAATATAAGAAATATAGGCAACGAATTATTAATACGGAGATTTACTAGTCTTTACGTGTAATTCTAGTAGTAGATTTATTCGCACCAGATCATTATATTTGTCTGTAAAAAGAAAACTCGAACTCGATGTCAAAGAATAACTTTTTACAGTTATTATCCCAGTTAAATCTTACTACTAAATTTTTGTTACAGAAGAAGAAATAGACCGACCAGATTGAAGCACATTTCCATGGGGTCCTGGCTGCTGGCTTTAGCCAAAATTTAATTTGACGTCAACAAAAATTAATGTTGATCGTATTATCGTATCTACTTTAGCTTGCAGTCTACATGAAAAAAATAGGCTAGTAGCCTAGTCTTAGATAAGTACTGGTATATATTTTTTTAAAAAAAATATATCTGATACGAAACGGGAATGAAATTGTAATGTGGAAATGTGTTTACATCAATCTACTTGTATGTAAACTTGTGCAGATGACCCAGTTGTGATTGTGAGCCAATTTACAAGTCAAATGAGAATTAATTGTGATGCGAGTTTGTTTAGGTTGTAGTTGAGCTCAGAATTGACCTTTTGTATCCCCTTTAATGAATGAAATGTACTACTAAATCAACCTACAAATGTGGCTTCCTATAAACCTTGTGTTTCTATCTTAAACATATTTAACTGAATTTTCATCCTTTCAGTTAATTTTCATTAAAAGTACACACACACCAAAAAAAAGTATATCTCATTCGATCACTAATTAAGACAAGGACTTGTTTTTCCTGAGGTTAACTCAAGTAAATTTCATGAAGTTATTAAAAGAACAATACAAGTATATGATTATTTTTGTAAATACAGAGGTCCGTGTTCAATTATTACAAAACTACTCTTAAAAAATTATACTAAAACTTCAGGTAAGTTTACTGAGGTAAGCTCAGGAACATTATTCTCTTGAGATAAAATTATGTACAAATTTTACTTTCGTAAATTCATAATCTATCTCACACGTACGATCACTAACTAAGATAAAATTGCATACATTTTATTCTCGTAAAATTCATTGTTTACTCTTGGATCGGTTCTAGAAAACGAAATACGAGAATATTTTAAATTTAAGTACTCATCGTGTATCTATTATTTTCCTTCCAGGATGCTAATAAGTGTCACTCAACTACCAAAACAGAACTACCCTTAATAACTGAACTGCTGAACAGAACATAGTACCGGTTTGGATTTTGGTGCCGGTGGCCAGCCAGACCGACCCCAGGTCCTGCACAAAAGGTAATGACTCAACTAAATAAAAATTAGTATGAAACGTTAAATTTAGCAGTAGGAGTAGTTAATTTATAGGTAAATAAAGGCACCAACTTTTCTTCACATGCAAAAGCCTAAATAATGTGATTTCATTTTGATTTAATTTTAACAGAGCATAACCAAGATCCGTATATTCACAAAATAAAAAAAAAATATTGCTCAGATTTCTTATTATGACCATTCAGTGACCATGTTGCTTATTTATTGCTCTTTAAATTTAGGACCCCGAAATGAAAGGACTAGTTTTTAAATATGAACCCCTTCATTCTTAGTATATGGTCTACTATGAATATTAGGGGTGAGCAAAATTTTCCAAACCCGCCCAAACCGTACAATCCAAACCGTCCAAACCAGAAATTACGGTTTCGTAACGGTTCGGGTTGGTAATGGTTTCGATTTTTTAAAAACCGAAAAATAATGGGTGGGTTCGGTTTGCCTCGTCAGACCGACCAATATAACCCGTTCCACCCGAATATATAATAATATATATTAATTTTTTTTTTATTATTTAAGAAATATTATCCAAATTAATAATTAATATATAATTATATAAAAAGAAAAAAAAATGTAAAAAGACTAAAGTGGCAACTGGCAAGTGGGTAAGTCTCTAACCCTATTTTTCTCACCACTTATCATTTTACACACCGGCTTTCTCTTTTCTCACTATCACTCTCACATCAGTAACATAATCCGCAAACCATTATCGATGTTTTGCACTACAGACCTTACCGATGGTGGACTTCTGGACCAGTGACATTATATGGTGCAATATTCATTAGAAATTTAGGATAATATCCTTATACTGGATTTGCTCTTTAAGTTCATTTTACTGGATTTACTCATTTGAGATTATATTTTATGAGACTTTGTACGTTATTTTGGTGTCCGTAAGATTTTGTATTTGTAACTTAATTACCAGATTTTTCATTTTGATGATATTTTGTGTTGTAGTCCATCGATGCATTGTATATTTGTGTCGATTAATTTTTTCCAAATTTAAAATCTTTTATGTGGTTTAAAACCCAACCCGCCCAAACCAAACCGTTATAATTTGGGCGGTTTTATTTAGCACTAACGATAACGGTAATGGTAACGGGTTGCAAAATTCCATAACCATAAAATATGGGTTGGGTGGTTTATTCCTTTCAACCCGACCAATCCGACCATTGCTCACCCCTAATGAATATAATAAAGCAAACATTTTAACATATATATGCACACACTATTTGTGTATATGATGACATGGGTCACCCTCTAGACTCTAGGTCGATGCAAACAAATCTAGATATTTTTTTACAAAATTATGAGTCAATTAATTCTTAATATTTTTAAGGGTAATGCTAAACATAGTCCTTAGAGCTATGGTTAAGCATTAATGTAAGTGAATAAATGCATTTAAAATGTCAAATTTATACTTAATACATCAAGTTTGCACGAATTTCAATATAATTTTTTAGCAATTTGAGATTTTTTTTATTAGTGGAAATTAATGTGAATGCAGGGGTCCACTATTATTACCTGGAAAATTAAATTGATGATGTAAAAGAGCATTGGAAAACTTAAAAATAATTAAATAACTTAAATCAATGTTGAAAAGATGAGAATATTTAATGCTTAACCATAACCCTTAGGGCTATTGCTAGCATTTTCCCATTTTTAATTAAAGATGATGACTAGTTGAAACAAAATAATGACATACACACTTGATGATTAGTTGGGATTGTTGGTTAAAACACTTGACTAGTCGAAGCTTTCAATTTATAGACACTTGATTAGTTGGAATTTAAAGCAAAATAATTGAGTTAATTAAATGTTAATTAGGGATCAAGTTCCAATTATGCTGTTATAAGTGAGTAGAAAGGTTCGTTACATCTTCTAGTTTGTCGTCTATTTAATACTATGATGTAATACTAGTATAGAAAATAAAGGGGATTGTGGAACTTTACGGTAAGAGGAGGTTGGGGAGTAAACTCGAAAATTTATGAAGATTGGGCCACCAAATTTCTAACCGGTCATATATTACCAACACGTCCTTAACAAAATGTCCCAACCAATTAGTCATATATTTCATATATTGAAATGCATTATCGATAGATTTTCAATTATTCGTTTGTTTTAACATCAATTTAGAGGAGCTGCGATGCTCTGTCCCCTTACTCCGTGTCTCCTCCGTGTCCTCTTGTTTTTTTAATACAAAATGAGTGCCCATGCGGGGTCCATTTTAAATAAAAAATATTTTTATTTAAAATGGGCCCCGCAAGGGCACTCATTTTGTATTAAAAAAGCAAGGGGACACGGAGGAGACACGGAGGAAGGGGACAGAGGATCCAGACCCAATTTAGAGTGGGGTTTCAGTATTTAAAGGTTGGATGACTATCCAATCGTATGCTACAAGACTACTGTTATTTTAATACTCTATATTTTTTAAGAGATTACTGGAAAAAGTTTAAGTAATTACGTAAATAAAATCACAAAAAATTATTAAAATATAACAAATATATAATCTTTCTGATAAAAAATTGTCCCCTAATGTAAGCTCTACAAGATAAGTCCCTTGTTAAGATTCCTTTCCAACATTTACAGTACCAAGAACTATCATTTTTGTTTTTGCATTTTTTTTTCATGAATAATATTACAAATTTCAAAAAAAATAATTTTTCAAACTACATGTAACATGTTTTGATTTGTCGACTCAAGTCTTTCATTTTTATCAAAAAAATTATCATTATGCATGTGACACATAACTATTTCGAAAAATTTTGATACAATATTTGGAATAGCATTTTTTTTTTTAAAAAAAAAGAAACTATTGATTGAACCACTAATCCCACGAGCAATGATTTAAAATGGAAGGAGAAGCATAACATCAATAATATTATTGATGTAGAGGAAAATTAATTAACCTGTTGACTACAACAAAAGGAGAGTACATCAATTAGGACAAAAATCAGGTTTCTTATCTTTATATGTACTTACTTATACTCTTTTACTATGACAGTAATTTCAGAAAAGATAACCATAATCAAATATTATGCAAGTGAACATGGTTAAATTTGATTAAATTATTTTCCAGGAACATGGTTAAATAAGGATCTTTATATCTTAACTAGCGTAAAAGCCCGTGCGAGGTACGGACACGGGCACAAAAATAATTCTTCGCTTGAAAATATATATTAATTAAGATAATTTTATAAAAAAAAATACGATAACTGATAAGATTTCGATTTTGTTTCATATTTTTATAGTTATTTTGTAATATTGTATACAAAATTTAAGCACCAAATATTTTATAATTTGATTAAATTTCATAAAATTCAGATAAATGTCAATACGATAGTAAAATTGAATATTTGAGCATAATATAAATAATTATATTAGTAAAATTGAATATTTGAGCATAATATAAATAATTATATTAGTAAAATTGTCCATAAATAACATAGAGGTATGTAATTCATGTGATTTTAACGTAGACAAAAACATATTACAAAATCTTTTGTAAAAGTCATCTTTGTGGTTCATATATGTACATACAAATTTGTACACTTTCAAATTCAAGTTTTGTTTTTAGTCTAATGCTTATTATACAAGGGATGATTCAGGTGAGAAGAATTTATATGTGAAAACAGTAAGAATATTGTTCTATATTCTTTTAAAAAGTGTAGAACAAATTTTTTTTTGATAATCCAGTGCCCGGACCAAGTTTCACGTAGCTCGACTAATTCGGAGAATTGCTAGCACACTCGTACTCACCAAACATGGCAATCCACTTACTTCCGTGGCTCCCAGTAGGATCGAACCTATGACCTTGGGGTGGTAAGCCCCTAAGTCACGGTACCAACCAACTGAGACACCCGTGGTGGGTAAAAGTGCAGAACAATTGTTCTGCTTATTTTTCACATTTTTATTGTTGTGTTATTATGCTATAGAATAGAGTTCTCATTGTTCTCATACTAACATGTGTTCTTAGCAGAGCGTGAGCATATTATACAATATCGAATTTTTTTTAAATTTAAGTAATTTGAAGAAAAAAAATGTATTATAATTTTGAATTACTTTTTTAACTTTATTTTAGTTTTTTTTCAAATATTTAAATTGAAATAAAATATGATTAAATGACCTTAATGACTTGTACATCCATATCTGAGATCAACTTTTTTGATTACATCTAAAGTAATATAAATAAATGTTACAACTCTACCACTATATATTATATTGATGAATTTATTTTATTATATGAAACTTCATATAACCATCCTTTAAAGTCGAGTTATAATCTAATCGGTCATTTTTTTTTTATAATTATAGCAGTTTTGTACTCCCTCCATCCCGTTGAATAATTAACATTTGCGGACCAATTTTCGACACGGATTTTAAGGTGCATTTTAAGGATAATTCTATAACTTATTTTTGATATTTTTTTTTTTTTTTTGTATAAGAATAGAATAATCCTATTTTTATACAAAAAAAAGGAAAAATAAGTTATAGAATTATCCTTAAAATGCGTGTTAGATACGCATTTTTTTATGTAAAGAAATGGTTGAGACATAGGGAGTAACATTTATGATTCAAAAATCCTATCTTCTTTCATTCAATATTGAGAATGAGTTACATTATTTTTCATATATATAACATAGATTTATTGTTAGAGTTCTCGTCTTTTTAACATAAATTCATTTATTTTTCTTATTGTTTTAAATATTCATGTTTTAACACCAATCATATATTTAAATTGCTGAAAGCCCAAATAGTAGATCAACCAAAAATCTTTAATATTACTCACATGTTTAAAATTTTATATACCTAAAAAATTTGTGATGCAATTATTTATTATGTTTGATTTGATAAATAAGATTTGCATATTTTTTGAAACCATATTTTATTTTTTATTTTAATAATGTAATATCTACTTGGATACGAATGTAAATAAATACGTTTTTTTTCCAAACTCGATTATATTTTGTATAATCTAGAATTTTATCTTAAAATTTTATTTTTACTTTCAATCATTTAAGATGGCAAAAGAGAATCGTAAAATACACTCAATAGATTAAAAAATTTGTAATTACATTGTTAGCAATATTCTAAAAATAAGAAAAACAAATATGTTATTTATTCAAAATAAAAATAGAAAAAATGGGATGAAAGGCGAATATATGGTTTATCTATATATTAAGATTTTTAAAACATATTTAAAACTAAGTACAGTATAATGGTTATGACATGAGTCTGAGAGTGGAAGGTCAGTGATTCGATCTTCAGGGTAACATAATTATATCTAATTTTTAAATAAATTTTAAAAGGGTGGCGTTTTTGTTATTTTTCAACAAATAAGGGTAAAACAGTAATTTTACAACCATTAAAATGGTACTTTTTACCCTTGTGTTGAAAATTGTGAATATTAGGTCAACCAAAAATCTCTAATATGACTCACATATTTAAAATTTTATATTGCTAAAAATTATGTGATGCAATTGTTAATTATATTTGATGTGATAGATAAGATTTACATATTTTTTTAAATCATATTTTATTTTTTATTTTAATAATTTAATATCTATTTAAAGGCGAATGTAAATAAATATATTTTTTCCCGAACTCGGTTATATTTTTTTATAATCTAAAATTTATCTGAAAATTTTATTTTTAATTTCAATCATTTAAAATGGCAAAAAAGAATGGTGGAGTCTACTCAATAGATTAAAATATTTTTCGTAATTATATTCTTAGTAATATTCTAAAAATAACAAAAACCAATGAGTTATTTAGTCAAAATTAAAATAGAAAAAATGGGACAATAGGAGAAGATGTGACTTATCTAATAACATTTTTAAAACATACTCAAAATTGAATATAGCATAATGGTTATGACATGACTTTGAGAATGGAAGGTCAGGGGTTCGATTCTCAAGAGTAACATAATTATATTCAACTTTTACATAAATTTTGAAAAGGTGGTGTTTTTGTTATTTTTCAATAAATAAGGGTAAAACAGTAATTTCACAGCCATTAAAATGGCACTTTTTACCCTTGTGTTGAAGTATAATATATAGTAATAGAAGATTTTAGGCATATTTGATAATTGCATGATATAATCTTTATTGCAATTGTCCTCCAAAAAGAAAGTTTTGTATATTAGTTCTTTTATTTATGAGAAATGCTAGAGCCCACAAAATATGTCCCAAAATTGTTTCCAAATTCTTGCATAATTAGTAATTTTCTTAAAATAATATGGTACCCTGCGTGTATAAATATATTTATACCGGGTAACTTTATGACAATAGATAATTTTATTTCTCTTCAAAGAAGTACTATATGTACAAAAATAAGGATTGGAAAATATTAGAATTAAGGGTTTAAGCTTTGGGATTGGAAAGTAATATTTTTTGGAAAGTAATATTTTACTTGAGTCAGTAAGAACTAATTAGGCAAAGAATTGATGGTATATTTAGTTTTGAATCCCTTTTATTAAAATATAATTTCAATAAGGTTTTGTTTTCAATTTAGACTATATTTCTTGTTTTTTTTTTTGCCAAATTAAATGCAGACTTCATTAATAACTTGAAAGAGACTCAGTCGAGACAACTTCCCAATTGACCGTACAACCAGGTTGAAAAACAAATGAACGAGCTAAATAATTACCCGCTTTGTTTTCGAATTGTTTAAACATCTGAATACAAATATTCTTAAAATTAAAAATGACTTCCATGGTCGTCCGAGCAATCCAGCTTGCATCATTCCTGAAACCAGTAGCTTCACAATTGACCCTCACAATAATTCCGTGGATGTAGCAGTATTCAGATAGAGGTAGCAAAGGCCTCATATTATGAACAAACTTTTGTTGTGAAAGGTGAGCACATGCGATTTTTACCACCGTCCCAACCGTACCCCAGCTATCTACATGCCGAAAACCAGCTATAGACATGCCGAAAGAATCAACGATGCGGTAAATCCAGATCTCCCAATAAACCATATAACTCATTTTTAATAACGTAGCAAAGGGAGCACTCGCACAGAGCGATACACCTAAAAATAAAACAGATAACACACGACGCATTTATGCGTGACTTCGCCTCAAAGCGATACAAATTCAAAAAGTCAAAGATCTCGGATTTACACCAAATTTTGATATGATGTTAAGCAAGAGATTTTGAGTCTAAGAATTGTGTTTATTTTAAAAAACGAGCTCTAATCTGAAGTAGATCTGAGAAAATTTGAAAGAAATTTTCGAGGCTTAAAGCTCGATTTATTGAATGAAAGAACTAAAAACAAGATAAGGGAGAAGATGAGAGGGAGGAAAGGGAGAAAGGGAGGAGGAAAATAAGAGAGAGGGCCTCCGGCCGGTGGATAAACCACCGCCGGATGGGAAGGGTCTTTAGACTTGTTCACCCAGAATCCGGCATGTCTGTCCAGATTTCGGCCAACATCAACTTTAACACATAATTTAAACAAAAAATATGCATTAAACACAAATTATAGCAAAAAATACAGTTCTATTATTCATTTATACAAACAATCGACTTATAATCACAAACGTGGGATTTAAAAATCCTAAACTTAATAAAATTCAACAGAAATTTCGATTAACCATATTTATGTACTAAGCATGCAATAAAACGATCAAACGAAGGTCACCAGCTCAACGGAGTTCATCGCAGTGATCGATCAGTCGCATACAACCCCCAAATCATGGGGCTTTGCATCGATTTCACCTTTAAACTTCGATACAACACCCAATTCACACATAAACAATCAAATACAAGTAAATAACTCAAGAATCAAAAACCCCTCAATTTTTACGAATTTGCAGAAATTCAATTTGATGGGAGGATGACATGGAAAATCAAAATCCCTATCATATTGATTATTCATGCAACTGATTTACTTAACAGAATCATCAAGAATTATTATTTTAACCTCAGTACAAATTAAGAATAGGAAATAGAAGAATTTGAGAGAGAAAAGAGAAAGAAAGAGATTACGGGAAGAAAGATCAATTATGGTCCATGGTTTTAACTCAATTTAACATGAATCATAGTGGGAAGAAGAGTAGCTTATAACTTATAAGCATAAATGTCATATAAGTGATAAGTAGAGCATAACTTATAAGTCAGTAAAGTGTTTGGTAAATTAAAACTTATAAATCAGTAGAGTATTTGGTAAATCAGAACTTATAAGTTAACTTTTTTTATTATTTTCAAAATATTTGTTTTTTAATATATATCAATGGATGTCAATGGATAGATCTCGATGAATAGAGTAATTTGATATATACATATCAATTTTCTAATGAACGGATCAAAAGATATATGATTTTGAAGATTTGAAGGATATTATATATTAGGTGTATCGAGAAATAAGTTATAAGTATAAGTTGAATATTAGGGGGAACTTTTTCCCAGAATAAGTCAACTTATTTTAAGACAAAATTAGAGATTCTTAACTTTCCAACTTATTTTCTAACTTATTTTTGCAACTTATTGAATCTCAAACATACATTAAATACTTGTATAAAAAAAATTTATCAAAATATAATTTTTTTCCCGAAAATAAGTCGATAAGTCATTAATATAAGTTATACCAAACAGGCACTAGGATTTCCTAACATTCAACTTATCAACATATAAGTTGAGTTAAAACTTAAATAGGCAAACACCCCTCATAAGTTCTTATGGCCTTATAAACCATAAGTTAACAGTAATATGATAAAACAAACAGGCCCATAATACCCTTGGTAATTTAACTCCGTTTAGACCAAATAAACAGAAGTCATTTAAATGTTTAAAAAATAATTTGGAGACATCATATTACAAGATTTGCAATATTGACCACCAAAATGCAAAAAAATTAATTACTGACTACCCTGATGCAATTTACTCTTTGTTTTTTACATTTGTTGGTGGCATCTTGAGTTGAATTTATGACCAAGTTGTATTATATTTCTGGTTTACATTAACCCTAGTTAGCTAACTATCCTTATATTTTACTTTCACTTAGGTTTTTTTTTTCAGATATTAAATTTTTTTATCTAATATTCGGGAGTGATATGGGATGAAAGTAAGCCCTAAAAACACATTTAATGTTGCATTAAATGAACCTAAGTTGGTCCAAGGTTAAAGCCCAATCACGAGGCCCAAAACCTTAATAATGATAATAAATTCGTAGCTGTAAAATCAGCCAAATAAAAGACCCCGTATTTGAGTCAACAAGGAAACCAAATCATATTTGGAGTAGCCTCCAAGGCACATATCTCCAATACTTATCTTCTTATCAGTTGGAAGGCTCTAGAATTGGGCCAAGGTAGTAACTTGTCCACCAAGTATCCTAATTCTACCCCAATTCTAGGGTTTTCCCCACCTATATAAGGACTTGTTCCTCCACAAACAGAACTACGTTTTTTGGCTTGATTCTTGATATTTGCAAGATACGTAGGCATCTTGTGAGGGCAGATTAAGTCACGAAACACTCGATCAGCCATTAAAGCTCGAAGCTCTTTTCAACCCTAGCATTCAATACGCAATAAATACACCCTACTTTTCGTTCCACAACATTTGGCGCCGTCTGTGGGAAGAAGACATCAACCATGGTGACCACACGAAGGACAACACCAATCTCTACTGAGGCCTTGCCTCTAAGCTCTGCTCCGCCTGCCACTGAGCATGTACCCCCAACCATAGGGGCAATCACTCAAACTCAGGCTTCTCAACCCCCAGGGACGAATTCCCATGCTGAGAGAACGTTACCTATGGTCGTCCATCCAGGTCAAGGAACCAGCTCTCTTCAGACACTGGTTTCTCCTTTAGTTGATCCCAATCGCCCGTTACCACCAGGGGTACAGATCCATACTACAGATCTCCCCATGAATACCAACCCGATGTATGGTCTGCCTAATTACCCTCCAATTACTCAAGGTCCTGGACCCAGTGACCATGCTTTGTAGATTCGAGATCGAGAGTATTATGACTACTCCAGTCCCTATACTGATGATTCATCGTCTGAGGATGAAGATCGTGATGAAGCCCCGAGAAGGCGACGTGCTAGCAGAGAACCAAGAAGGAGAACACAAACTATCCATGAGGGACCCCCTTTAACAGCTGCTGAGAGAATCAAGGCTCACGAGGCCGAGATTTTAAGGATAAAGGAAGATATTGCGAGAGAACAAGCTAGGTTGAATCAAACTCAACCCCCTCCAACCTCAGGACCGATTCCCATTATAGACTTAGAGAGGTCTTCAAGAAGGCAGAGAAGGGCTGACACCCCTACTGGAAGAACAACCCCCTACTGGAAGAACAACAAGGGTGGAAACCCCCAGGAGCAACCCCAAGGATCTGATGCCGCTTGGGGATCCTGATGATCCCACACCCCCGTTTACCGAGGAGGTGATGAATGCTCACATCTCTATGAAGTTCAAGATGCCGACAATTAAGGTTTATGATGGAACAGTTGATCCCGCGAACCACGTGAGGACATTCTCAAACGCACTATTATTGCAGCCTACAAGTGACGCCTTGAAGTGTAGGGTGTTCCCTCAAACTCTGTCGGGCATGGCTCAAAGATGGTATAGCCGCCTACCTGCAAATTCAATTGGCTCTTTTAAGGAGCTGAGCGCCGCTTTTGTTAGCCAGTTCATCAGCGGGAGAGTTCATGAAAAAAGTTCCGCATCTCTCATGTACGTGGTGCAAGGGAAGAATGAAAATATGAGAGACTACCTCAAACGGTTCACTAAAGAAACACTGAATATCACGGATTTGGAGAATAAGGTGGCCATGGTGGCCTTGGAGCATGTAACCACTAATCTCTTCTTTAAGAGGTCATTGGCAAAACATCCTCCTGAGAACATAGCTGAGTTACAACGAAGGGCTGATAAGTATATCAAAGCCGATGATAGTATGAAGAAAGAGGCCACATCAGGTAATGGAGGGAATAAAAATGATTCTAGGAAGAGGAAGTCGGATCAGGAATACGATACCAAGGACAAGTACCCGCGTACGGGCAAGGATTCAGACTCGGCTCCTAGAAAGGGGAATCTAGGATAAAGATTTACTGAATACTCTAGATTGAATGCCCCAAGGAGCCAAATCCTGATGGACATAGAAAAGGATAGAGACGTGAGATGACCAAAGCCACTAAGGACTAATCCTGAGAAAAGAAATAAGAATCAATACTGCCGATTCCACAAAGACGTGGGAACGACACTGATGATTGTAGACAATTGAAGGATGAGATCGAGTTTCTAATCCGGAGAGGAAAGTTGAGTAAGTTTTGCAAAGATGGGAATCAAGGAAACCCAAGGCGAGATTATGATAGGAAGGATGATGATCGCAATCGCAACCTGCAGCCCCGAGGGCCGGTAATAAATATGATTTTTGGTGGTCCAACAGCAGCCGGGACAAGTAGGAATTCCAGAAAGGCGTATGCACGAGAAGTGATGCACATTGTTGGGGAAGCACCAAAGCGTGCAAAGACAGAGGTCTCAATTGGATTTGATGATTCAGACCTTGAAGGGGTGAAATTCCCCCATGATGATCCATTGGTAATCTCTCCAGTGATTGGCAACTCCCAAGTGAAGAGAGTCTAGATAGACAATGGAGCTTCAGTGGACATTCTGTTCCATGATGCCTTTTTGAAGATGGGGTATACTGAGTCTCAATTGGCGCCATCAAATATGCCCATATATGGGTTTAACGGAGTTGAATCCAAAGTTGAAGGGAAGATTCAGCTACCCATGACCATTGGGCAGGAGCCACGGGAGGCCACTCAGATGTTAAATTTCTTGGTTATTAAAGCTATGTCTACTTACAATGCTATCCTTGGAAGAACGAGACTTCATGCTTTTAAGGCGGTTGCCTCCACATATCATCTAAAGATTAAGTTCCCCACCAGAAACGGTGTAGGAGAAGAGAAAAGAGATCAAAAAATGGCAAGGAGTTGTTATGTGGCCGCATTGAGGCCGGATGGAATTGAGGGGCAAGTCCTCCTAATTGAGGATATGAACGTTCAGGAGGATGAAGAACGGAGAGGAAAACCAGCAGAAGACTTGGTTCCCATACCTTTGGAGTTAGGAGATCCTGAAAAGGTTACTCACATCGGGGCATCTCTGAAAGACCCCTTGAAAAGCGAGTTGATCACCTTCTTGCAAAACAATAGAGATGTCTTTACGTGGACAACAGCTGATATGCCAGGGATAGATCCCCAATTGATAACACACAGCCTGAACGTAGATCCGGACAGGAAGGCGGTGAAACAAAAGAAGAGAAATTTTGCACCTGAGAGACAAGAAGCCATAAAACAGGAAGTTGACAAACTCCTAGAGGCAGGGTTCATTGAGGAAATCTAGTTCCCGGAATGGTTGGCCAATCCCGTAATGGTCAAAAAAGCCAATGGAAAGTGGAGAATGTGTATAGACTTCACTGATCTGAACGATGCATGCCCAAAGGACTGTTTTCCCTTGCCAAGGATCGATATGTTGATAGATGTCACGGCTGGGCACGAAATGCTAAGCTTCATGGATGGTTTTAGCGGCTACAACCAAATCAAGATGCATAAGGATGATATTCCTAAGGTATCATTCATCACTGACTTTGGTGTGTATTGTTACCTGGTCATGGCCTTTGGATTGAAAAACGCAGGAGCTACCTATCAGAGGTTGGTAAACAAGATTTTTGCGCATCTCATTGGTAAAACTATGGAAGTTTATGTAGATGATATGTTGGTGAAAAGCCTACGCAAGGCCGATCACATTGAGCACCTCCGTGAGGCATTTGAAGTGTTGAGACACCACAAGATGATATTGAACCCAGCCAAATGTGCTTTTGGTGTTGGGTCAGGGAAGTTCTTGGGTCTTATGGTCTCAAAACGAGGAATTGAGGCTAACCCCGACAAGATCAAAGCTATTCTGGATATGGAACCACCTCGTTCCATAAGGGACGTACAGAAACTGACTGGAAGGATTGCTGCATTGGGGAGGTTCATCTCCAAATCCGGAGACAAGTGTTTGCCATTCTTCAAAACACTAAAGAAAGTGAAAAACTTCGAGTGGACAGAAGAAAGCCAAGAGGCCTTTGATCAAGTGAAGAAGTATATGGCTGAAGCCCCGCTGTTGGCCAAGCCAAGTATGGGAGAAATCCTTTATCTCTACTTGGCTATTTCGGATCAAGCTGTGAGCACGGTACTGGTAAAGGAGGAATACAAGGTTCAGAAACCAGTATATTATGTGAGCAAGGTTTTGCATGGAGCTGAGTTAAATTATTCCACCATTGAGAAGTTTGCCTTGGCATTGGTAACTGCCTCTAGGAAGTTACGGCCCTATTTTCAGGCACACAAGATTGAAGTCCTTACAGGACATCCATTGAGGAACATTTTATATAGCCCTAAAGCCAGTGGTAGGCTTATCAAGTGGGTAATTGAGTTGGGAGAATTCGATATCAAGTACAAGCCAAGGACGGCCATAAAAGTTCAGACACTTGCTGACTTCGTGGTTGAATGTACCATTGACAACCAAGAAGTCGGGGGGCAGAAGATACCTCAAGAAGGTAATAAGGAAGACAAGGAACCCGAGATTGAAGAGAAGGAATTCTGGATGCTCTATTTTGATGGAGCATCAAAAACAAAAACAAGTGGTGCAGGTCTTGTCCTACAAAGTCCCGATGGATTCAGAATTGAATACGCCCTGAAATTAGACTTTCCAACAACCAATAATGAGGCAGAATATGAAGCTCTGGTAGCTGGACTTGGTTTAGCAGGAGCGCTAAGGGTCAAAAATCTAAAAGTTTGTGGAGATTCAAGGCTAGTTGTGGCCCAAGTCAATGGAGAGTTTGAGGCAAAGGATGAAACCATGGCCAAGTATTTGAGGTTATTGAAGGCATTGATGACTCAATTTGATGAATGTTACTTGGAGCATATTCCGAGGGAGAAAAACATCAAGGCTGATGCCTTATCTAAGTTTGCCTCCTCCGAGATAGAGAATTATTCTGGTAGTGTCTACTTCCAAGTTCCGAGAGCCCCTACTATCGATTTGAAGCTGATTGCACCTATAGGGGTAAGAGAATGTTGGATAGATCCCATAAAAGCACATCTTAAAATCGGTTGGCTCCCGACTAATGCCATGGAGGCACGAAGATTATCTGTGAGGGCGTTGAGGTATGCTCTGATTGAAGGGATACTTTACAAGAAGTCTTTTTTTATTCCGTACCTAAAGTGTTTGAGGCTCGAAGAGGCAAAATCAGCTATTGAGGAGGTCCATGAGGGAATTTGTGGATAGCATTTAGGGGGCAGGGCCCTGGCTCACAAAATAGCCAGACTAGGATTTTATTGGCCTGAGATGATGGCTGATGCCAAGGAGTATGTGAAAAATTGTGATCGGTGTTAGAAGCATGCACTGGTGGTTAGGCAACCACCAGAGATGTTGACATCCGTTAGTTCCCCTATTCCTTTTGCTATGTGGGGGATGGATCTACTTGGGCCTTTTCCTATGGCCACTGCTCAAAGGAAGTTCCTGATTGTAGCTATTGATTACTTCACGAAGTGGATCGAGGCTAAACCTTTGGCTAAGATCACAACCAAGCAAGTTATGCAGTTCTTCTGGGAGAACGTCATGTGTAGGTATGGAATACCACAGATCCTAGTTACGAACAATGGGTTACAATTCAACAACAAAGAGTTTAAGGATTATTGTGATGAGAATGGAATCGAGCTTCGGTTCACCTCAGTTGCTCACCCTCAAGCTAATGGGCAAGCTGAGGTTGCCAATCGGATCATCCTTGATGGACTTAAGAAAAGGGTAGAACGCTCTCGAAACACTTGGGTGGATGAATTATTACCCATACTTTGGGCATACCAAACCACCTGCAAGGTGACCACTGGGGCAACCCCATTCATGTTAGCTTACGGAGCTGAAGCTGTTGTACCAGTGGAAATCATGCATACATCTCCACGAGTGGAGGCCTTTGAGCCTGACACTAATGAGGAAGGAATGAGGCTAGCCCTTGACTTGATTGATGAGGTAAGGGATGAAACCCATGCTAGGAATGTTGAACATCAGAAGAAGGCCTCTTTCTATTACAACCTGAGGGTGAAAGAAAAGTTCTTCCGTCAGGGGGACTTAGTTCCCAGAAAGATTGAAGCATCCGGAGTTGGACAGAAGGGAAAGCTAGCGCCAAATTGGGAAGGTCCGTATCGTGCTAAAGGAACATTAGGTCGTGGATCATACAAGCTGGAGACTTTGAAAGGAAACGAGGTGCCCCGCACTTGGCATGCATCGAATCTCAAAATTTATTATTTTTGATTGTCCTGATTGGGATGTAGCTTATATTTAGTAAAAAAGTAGCAATAAGGTCGACAAAACCATTTCAGAGTTCTTAACTCCAAGTAGAAAGTAGAATATCTATGTAAGGGTTGAACCCATTTCAGAATTCTTTTATACAATTATGCAGCTTGATTTCCAATATTTCTCTTGCTTATATTCTATGTCTGATATGTATCAATGCATAAATAAATTGCAAGCCTGTTAAGGCCGAATACAAATGACAAAATGATTAAGTAAGAAAGGAAAGATCGAAAATGCACGAATAAATAAAAGCCCGAAGGCTATAAGTTATAAGTTACAAAACAAAGATGATGAAGTCATAAAAACATATGCCACGCAGGGCCTAGAATAAATGAACTCAAGGAGCCTTAGGAGTAGCCTTAGCAGCCTTGGCAGTACTCCTAACTGGAGAGTCTCTATCAGTGTTGGTGGCAGTAGTCGACTCCTCGGCATCAGCCTGAAGCGGGTAGTGCTCAGGATCCAAGATCCTATCAGTAGCATTATCCCCCTCCTCTTCTTCCTCACCTTCCTCCTCATCCTCTTCCATAGGAGAAATCCTCTGAGACTCTAATAGCTTGGCCAACTCTAAAGGAGCCTCGGGGCAAGAAAAATCCCCAATCTGGAACAACCCAGGGTGCCTCTCAGAAACAGCATCTAAAGCCCCTTTCCAGTCACTAAAGTAGTTGGCTAGATAGGCAAGGTCATCATGCTTAGCCATAAGCTTTTGGAAGTCCTCGGAGTCCATGTAATCATCAATGATGTCCTCCTTGCCCTGACTAAGCTCAGCAATGCTACCATAAGCTTTCTCCAGCTCCTCCTCTTTTGCCTTCAATTTCTCGTTCAAGTCTGCTACCGTGGCCTTCGACTGGTCAAGATCCTTCTTGTGAGTCTCAGCCTGAGTCCGCCAAGATTTGGCATGGTGAAAGGCGGACTGAAAGTATGTGTTAATCTAAAAAGCAACAAGTCAAAGGATTAACAAGCAAGGAGTGAAAGTTTAAAACAGGGGATTAAGAAAAATGCTTATAGTAGCAAGAGCTTGGGTTCCTAGCGACTCAACTGCCTCCAAGTCACGGGAAACAACGAGGTCGCGATAGTCAGCAGGAGTGATCGAGTGGTAAGACCAATCCCTCGAATGCTTAGTATCCCCAACCATTAAATCCTATTTTCTGATGCCCCAAGCAGGCCGAAAAATGGATGATTTGACAGAGGAGACAACCCCACCTTCCACATCAACAACATCACGAGGCCTTAGAAAGGCAGGTTCTGTGGGCTGTCCCCTGGGATCTTTTGCAGCTCGTTTCCTCTTCATACGGGAGGTTTCACCAGATAGATGCTCTTGAAGATCATTTATGGCTTAAGCAGCTGAAAAATCAAGATAAAATTGGTAATTGTATAAACATAGCTGGCAAGTAAATAAAAGTTCGCTTAAGGACATGTGAAGTTTACCCTTATCCGTGACAGAAGAAAGACCCACGGACTTGAGGGAAAATTCCTCAAGGAGGGTAAAGAAATGAGTTTCTCCTTTGTCTGCAGTAATGGAGGTGAAAGCAGCTTGTTCTGCATCGTTCAACTCTATATAATCTGGATTCCCGTCGACAACTTTCACGAAAGAACTACGGAAGAGGGTGCCCCAATTACCCCCCTCCCATACAAGATACATGAACTCCTCTTTCCACTTAGGATTGTTATCAGGGATTGAGGAGGGATCATAGATGTTTGGGATGGTGGCTCGAAGGCTAATGTATACCCAGCCAGGATAAGGAATTGCACTATTTTTAAATTGAAAAATTTTCCTAAAAAGAAAAACAGATAGCGAGAAATTATTTTTTAAACAAAGAACCATGAAGCACAGAATGGCTCTCTTGTTGGGTTTGTAGAGTCTATCAGGTTTCAGAATTGGAATTGGATTCTGACTTGAGTTAGGAATTCCTGAATTGGACTCTAATTAGAGTTAAGATTAGAGTTAGGAATTTCAGAATTAGACTATGATTTATTTTGACCCAGTTTCTTCTCTTATAAATACTCATGTAATTGTAACACAACACAACACAATTGTTAGAGATCAATACAAAATTAGTGCGGCTTGTGGAGTAGGAATTTCCGAACCACGTAAATCTTTGTCTTGTGTGATTGTCGTTTATTTTCTTGTTGTTGTTTATTCATTTTGGGTTTTGCTTTCATTGTTGTATACTCAACAACTGGTATCAGAGCCTAGGTTTTCAGGCGAGTGGGAGCGATGGCAGAAGAAGGGAAAGTAAAGATCGATAAATTTGATGGCAAAGATTTTTCGTTTTGGAAGATGCAAATTGAAGATTATTTGTATCTAAAAAAATTACATGAACCGCTGGAGGAGAAGAAGCCAGAAAAGATGGATGACAAAGATTGGAATCTATTGGATAGGCAGGCTCTTGGTGTTGTCAGATTAACTTTGGCGAAGAACGTTGCTTACAATATCGTCAAGGAAACGACAACTTATGGATTGATCAAGGCGTTATCAAATATGTATGAGAAGCCGTCTGCTTCAAATAAGGTATATTTGTGTCGCTTGTTGTTTGCCACAAAATTGAATGAAGGTGATTGTGTTGCTGATCATGTGAACGAATTTAACTCTATCCTGTCAAGATTGACATCAGTGGATATTAAATTCGATGATGAAGTACAATCCTTGTTGTTGGTATCCTCGTTACCTGACAGTTGGTCAGGATTTGTCACTGCTATTTGTAATTCATCTGGGAGTAGTAAGATGACTTTTGATGGAGTTCGAGATGCGATTCTTGGAGAAGATATTCGTAGGAGAAACTAAGGAGAGTCGTCAGGTTCCTTGTTGAGTACTGAGAGTAGAGGCAGAAAGTCCGATAGGGGACAGAATCAGGGGCGTAACAGATCGAAGTCACAGAAGAGAGGACAATCCAAAGATCGCAAGGAGATTGTTTGTTGGAATTGTCAGAAGAAAGGTCACTTCATAAATCAGTGTACGGCTCCCGCAGCTCCTAAAGGAAAGAAGAAAGAGGATAATTCAGCTAATGTAGTTGCAGAAGTGGCGGATGACGATGCTTTGATTTGTTGTGTTGAATGTTCCGTTGAATCATGGGTTATGGATTCTGGTGCATCATTCCTTGCTACCCCTTGCAAGGATTTGATGTTAAATTTCAGACTTGGAAATTTTGGTAAAGTCCGTCTTGCTGAAGAAGATGTTGATATCTGTGGGCCAGTTAGATAAGGAAGGGTATCGAGTTACTTTCGGAGATGGACAGTGGAAGGTTATAAAGGGGAATCTAGTTGTTGCTCGTGGAGAGAAAAAGGGGACGTTGTACATAGTTGAACAATCTAGCTATGAAGCAAATGCAGTTGTTGATGAGATTGGGTCTTCAACTTTGTGGCACCAAAGACTTGGTCATATGAGTGAAAAGGGTATGAAGCTGTTAACTTCGAAGGGAAAGATTCCAGAGCTGAAGAATGTGGAAGTTGGGTTCTGTGAGCCATGTGTTCTTGGAAAGCAAAAACGAGTTACTTTTGCAAAATCAGGGAGGACACCCAAGGCTGAGAAGTTAGAGCTAGTTCATACAGATGTATATGGTCCAACAACAGTTGCGTCGTTGGGAGGATCTCGCTACTATGTCACTTTCATTGACGATTCCACTAGAAAGGTATGGGTTTATTTCTTGAAGAATAAATCAGATGTGTTTGCTACTTTCAAGAAGTGGAAGACTGAAGTTGAAAATCAGACCGGTTCGAAGATTAAGAGCTTGATGTCAGATAATGGTGGTGAGTACAGTAGTGATGAGTTTAAAAGCTATTGCGCAGAATATGGGATTAGAATGATCAAAACTATTCTAGAGACACCGCAGCAGAATGGTGTTGCAGAGCGCATGAATAGATGCTTGAATGAGAGGGCCAAGAGTATGAGGTTACATGCAGGGTTGCCAAAGATTTTTTGGGCAGATGCAGTTAGCACAGCAGCGTATCTCATAAATAGGGGACCTTCAGTTCCTTTGGGGTTCAAGATTCCTGAAGAAGAGTGGCAGAAAGGGAGGTAAATCTTTCACACTTGCGAGTATTTGGTTGTGTTTCTTATGTATGTGTTAAAGATTCAGACAGGGACAAGCTTGATCCAAAAGCAAAGAAGTGTATCTTCATTGGTTATTGATGTGCTAAAAATAAAGATTTAAATTGCAAGCGCACAATTTCATCGTTTTAATATTTGAGATATCGATCCACAGAGACTAATATTTTCGCAAACCTTAACTTTTATTTTAATCGAACTAGAACAAGTGGGATTTGAAAAATTCGGATTTTACTATTTAATTCCTAAAACTATTTTAAAAGAAAATTAAATTTTATTCTAATCCTAAACTAATTAATTAAAAGTGTAAAGAACAAAAATTAAATTATTCGAAATATTCTAAGTTCGAATTGAAACTAGATTTTAAATTATCCTAAAAATTTTAAATTTGAATTAGAACTAAATTATACTCCTAATTCTAAATTATTCTTAAACTAATTCGTTCTAAAAATTCTAAATTAAAACTAGATTTTATTCTAAAACACATTTTTCAAGCTTGAATTAAAAATTATTTACATAACATTTTTAAAGAAAACTCGACATGTAGTGTTTGTAAATATTATCTAGCCACAAAAATCATCAGCAACCCCATAGCAACAACCAAATTCGTTAAACTTCAACAATTAACAACCAAATTAATTTACAGCCGAATGAACTCGGCAGCTAATTTGCAACTCAGCCAAACGACTCGCTGCAAAAACATGGTAAAAACACAAACAGCCTCGACTTGGTACCAGAACCATCAACATTGCAACAATTCTAAAACAATTCCATAACAAACAACTCAGCAATAACCCAGAAAATTCAGTGAATACAGATCAACAAATGAAACGCAGAAACAAAACATTAGCAAAAGACTCGGCAAAAACACAAGCAGACCCGGTAGCTAAGAAATTAACACAACTCAGTGACTAAAACTCTATAATTCAGCGAAACAACATCAAAACGAGTATTACAAAACTAAACAATCATTGCAAACTTGATGCAGACTCAGACACAATTTACAGGACTCGGAAGCAGTTCAAACACAAAACGATTTACGACTCGTACAAACATAGAAAACTCGGACTGAAAACTCCATCCAACTCAAATTGCAAACTCAGTGAAGAACAACAATTTAACCACAGAATCAGCAACAAAACCAGGGGAAAATGAGGGCACGCGAAATCTAAAGCCTATTTAACAAACTGAAATCGGAAATAGGTGACAGAAATTGAAAAAAAACTAAGCACGAAATAGGGGAAAGAGAGAGAGAGAGAGAGAAAGAGAGAGAGAGAGAATGGAAGGGAAGGAGATTTGAGAATTAAAACGAAGACGAGGGAGAAGGAAGAGGTTGAATAGAGTAAGAGGCTGGGGTGTTCGTTTTTTCGAAGAAGAAGAATTAAAAAGAAGAGAGATGGGTTTCGGTTGAGAAAACAGGGGAGTAACAAGACAAAACAGGGGAAAACAATTGCTTCGAATAAAAAAATTAAAGGCAAGAAAATACGAACTGAAAATTCATAAAAGCTAATATTTTTGTGAATTTTTTAAAAAAAAAAAAATTATACTAACACTTAAAGCATGAAAAGTAGATCTACAATTAAAAATAATGAAACCCACAATAAAATGGAAATTTAAAGGGGCTCCACTATGATTATTAAGTAAGGACAAGAAAATAAAAATCGTTACTTTCAACCCCAAGTGGTTAGCATTTCGCTACTTTATCCACTAATCGGATTTACAGAAGTAACGAAAAGTGATGCAAAATAAAGGAGAGAGCAAGACAAGAAATTAAAGGAAATGAAAATTTGCATTAATGAAAAGAGGAGTGTTTACAAAATTTAGAACTAAAACAAGAAATGAAATTTACCCTAAAACTATACTACACTAAAATCTAAATTCTACTCTAAGTTCTTCAATACAAGGGGAATGGGGGGGGTATTTATAGGATGAGAATTAGGGTTTAGGGGTGTGTTGGGTTAATCTTGGCCTTACACCTTCATAATGTGGTGGAGAAATCCTAGTCATCTAATTGTTTCCTTCCCCTTTAAGTTTTGTAGAGTGGATCTTGGCCATACACTTATTAGTGTGTTGGGATGATCTCCACCTTCCATGTGTCCTCAAAGATTCCCTTTCCACCAAGCTCCTAATTCTTTTTCCTCTTTTTCTTTTTGGTCCATTTTCTTCCTCTTTTTCCCTTCCTTGCACTTTAATTCTTTATTTTTCCATTTCTTTATTTATTTACGAATTTCCTGAAATACAACAAAATAAATTATTAAATTACGAGTTCAAGCAATAAATAGGTAATAAAAATATGCAAAAATATGCACTTATCAAATGCCCCCATACTTATCTTTTGCTCGTCCTCGAGTAAAACAAAAAGAAAATCTAGATAAAAAGTCCTATACTCCTTTTCGTAGGTGTGACGGTTGCATTTGGCATATGCAACAAGCCCTTTAAACCCCTAGGCAGCCCTAGTGGACGAGTGAGGTCTCGTGAGGGCCTATAGGGAATGTACCCACAAAATCCATCTAGTTTGTATAAAAGATCACATGGCAATGCACACCACACATACATGTCCTCTCATGACACATCAACTTAAGAATCAAAATGAGTTTGCAAAGTCTTGGTGTGGAAAGTGCAAGGATTCACATAGTCTACTCAAAGAACTATGCAAGAGTGATTTTAAGTTCATGTCAAATGCAAAAATTATTGGTAATCATGCTAAGTCTACAAGGGCACACCTTAGAGTCAAAACTTGAGATCTCTTATGCAAAAAACAAACAAGCAATACCTCACCTTTCACTCATAAAAGAATATTCACTCAAAAACAAGGGTAAGTGTATCACTCAATTCCAACAAAATCAAATACATGCTTGACACTTGGTATCATCCCATCTTGAATCACAACATACATTAATAATGACAATCAAAAGGTCTTTATTATGGTTGTAATGGGGCTAGGGACAAGGTATGTCAAGAAAGGCCAAAATAAGGTGAAGTGTCAAAAGCTAGTAGTCACCATGAATATCATGCACCACACCTCCCCACACAATTTTAATTTTTTATATTTCAACAAAAAGCCTTGACTAGTCGTAATGAAGGAGGATTACAAAAAAACATAAGTATGCTCTCATATGTATATATATATATATATTTTTTTTCAATTTTTTTTTCTTTTCTTTATTTTATTGAGAGCTAAAATAAATGTAAAAATAATCCTCCTTTAGATTTGATTTGAAAATCGACTAACAAGGTAACAACAAATATTTCCTCAAAAGTTATGAACAAAAGTAAACCCTTTTCACACACCTTATTGCTCCACCAAGTTCCTACTAGCTTTTGACAAATTGGGCTCAAGAATACGTAAGGCTATACAAGAAAAAGGTCTTAGGCGAGTAATGTGATGTGTCACCGAAAGAATATGATTAAGCTCAAAGGGTTAACTAATTGATCACATAAGCATGGTGTGGATATTTTTGGAAATATAGGTTATTCCTAAGTGCCTTTATCATTTTATCATCAATCAGTGTCATGCATTTCAAGATAGAACTCAAACAAGGGCTAACAATGCAAATGACAAGTGGACACTCAAGAAAAAGAATATAAATGCAAAAGATGTGCATATAGGCTCAAAACTCACTTGGTGTGGTAAAACATAATTAATCTCAAGTAAAGGTTTCCTCAATGCACCTACTTGTACTCAAAGCATAAAGACCAAATCATCTTACACCTAATCATGACCTTCTAATTTCATGCACAATTCAAATAAATTTACTAGCTTCACCTTGCTAGTGTAAGTGTGTGAACAAGAAATTTAGCAAATCACTTCTCAAACAAAAGCTAATGGGTCATAAGATTATCATAGCATGCAAGGGTGCATCAAGCACTAGCAATCAATTAACAAAACTAGAAAAAGAACTCTTTTTGATTTTTTTGATTTTTTAATTTTTTTGGATTTTTCAAATTTATATATTTACACTAAAAACCCCCCATACCTAGATCATGCATTGTCCTCAATGTATGCATATTCAAGAGAAATGATAAACGAGAAAGAAGAAAGTTGAGGAAATACCCGATAAGGGATGATGGAGAGATTTTACAACTACCTACTGAAAGAAACTTACTTGAATCATGGATCGATGAGGTGGGTTTCCTCATCCTCGGGATCAAATGGCATCTCTAAAAATGGTTTGAGTCTTTGTCCATTAACTTTAAATACATCACCATTTTTAGGATTTTTAATTTCGATAGCACCGTGAGGAAAAACGATCCTAACAATGTAAGGACCTTCCTACCTAGATCTCAATTTCCCGGGAAATAAATGAAGCCTAGAGTTGTACAAAAGAACTTTTTGACCTGGAGAAAAAGATTTTCTCAAAATGGATTTATCATGAAAAAGTTTAGTTCTTTCTTTATAGATTTTAGCATTTTCATAGGCCTCATTTCTTAATTCCTCTAGTTCAGATAGTTGCAACTTCCTATGATTACCGGCGATTGGTAAGTCAAAGTTCAAATCTCTAATGGCCCACAAGGCCCTATGCTCTAGTTCAACGGGCAGGTGACAGGCCTTGCCAAACACAATTCTGTAAGGGGACATGCCCAAAACAGTCTTAAAAGCTGTCCGATAGGCCCATAGGGCATCTATCAATTTGATGGACCAATCATTCCTATTCGTGTTGACAGTCTTTTCTAAAATTTGTTTGATTTGCCTATTTGAGACTTCAACTTGACCACTAGTTTGAGGATGATAAGGGGTAGCCAACCTATGAGTAATTGAGTACTTTTTCAAAAGGGACTCAAATTGATGATTCTTGAAGTGCTTACCTTGGTCACTAATGATAGCCCTAGGTGTGCCAAATCGAGAAAAGATATTCTCTTTTAAGAATTTAAGGACGACCTTGTTATCATTGGACTTAGTTGGTATGGCTTTTACCCACTTAGATACATAATCAACCGCTAAGAGAATGTAGAGGTTGTCAAAAGAGCTAGGAAAGGGACCCATAAAATCTATGCCCCAAACATCAAAAATATCAATGATTAAGATGGGACTCACAGGCATCATATTTCTCCTAGTGATCTTTCCTAAGTGTTGACACCTACTACAAGCGGCACAAAATTCTGCAACATCCTTAAACAAACTAGGCCAATAAAAACCGCTTTGGAGGATTTTAGCCGCCGTTTTTTTAGCACTAAAATGACCTCCACAAGCTTGATCATGACAAAAGGAAAGAATACTTCGAAACTCATGGTTTGGGACGCACCTCCGAATGATTTGATCGGGACAATATTTAAAGAGATACGGGTCGTCCCAAAAGAAGTGTTTGACTTGTGAGAAAAATTTCGATCTATCTTGTGTAGACCAATGAGAGGGAATATCGCCGGTTGCAAGGTAGTTGACAATATCGGCGAACCAAGGAGGAGTAGAGATAGAAAGGAGATGTTCATCGGGAAATGATTCATTCAAAGGCGAGTCAGTGGTTGACTCCACTACTAATCGAGACAGGTGATCGGCAACGACATTTTCAGACCCCTTCTTATCCATAATTTCTAGATCAAATTCTTGGAGCAACAAGATCCACCTAATCAATCGGGCCTTTGAGTCTTTCTTAGAGAAGAGATATCGAAGGGCGGAATGGTCGGTGTAAACAATGATTTTCGAACCAATAAGATAAGACCTAAACTTCTCAAGGACAAAGACTACGGCTAGAAGCTCCTTTTCGGTGGTAGAATAATTAAGTTGCGCATCATTTAAGGTCTTACTAGCGTAGTATATGACATGAGGTATCTTATTGATTCGTTGTCCTAATACTACCCCTAATGCGTAATCAGATGCATCACACATTAACTCGAAAGGCTGACTCCAATCGGGAGATTTGATTATCGGGGCCGAGGTTAATTCTTTCTTAAGATGTTCAAAAGATTGTAAACAATCACTATTGAACTCGAATTTGACATCTTTGCCAAGAAGAGTGGTCAATGGTCTAGCCTTTTTGCTAAAATCTTTAATGAAACGCCTATAAAAACCAGCATGTCCTAAAAAAGAACGAATTCCTTTGACCGATGTTGGTGGGGGCAGATTGGCAATGAGGTCCACTTTGGATTTATCTACTTCGATCCCCCTTTCAGAAATTTTATGACCAAGAACGATCCCTTCCTTAACCATGAAATGACATTTTTCCCAATTAAGAACGAGGTTGGTTTCTTTACACCTTTTTAAAACTAACTCGAGATGATTTAGGCATCGATGAAAAGACGAACCAAAAATGGAAAAGTCATCTATGAAAATTTCTAGGAATTCTCCTACCATGTCAGAAAAGATGCTCATCATGCACCTTTGGAAAGTGGCCGGTGCGGTGGTAAGTCCAAAAGCTAATCGGCGATAAGCAAAGGTTCCAAAGGGACATGTGAAAGTGGTCTTCTCTTGGTCTTCGGGAGCTATGGGAATTTGGAAATACCCGGAATAACCATCTAGAAAATAGTAGTAGGCATGACCCGCTAACCTTTCTAACATTTGATCTATGAATGGTAAAGGAAAGTGGTCTTTTCTAGTGGCATCATTGAGTTTCCTATAGTCTATGCACACCCTCCAACTAGATTGGACACGAGTAGGAACTTGCTCATTGTTCTCGTTAGTCACCACGGTAATACCCGACTTTTTAGGTACTACCTGAATCGGGCTAACCCAAGAGCTATCAGAAATGGGATAAATGATTCCATTATCTAGACACTTAAGGATTTCTTTCCTAACAACTTCCATCATGGTTGGGTTCAATCACCGTTGTGGCTCCCTAACCGGTTTGGCATCATCAACTAAGTGAATCCTATGTTGGACAATGGCCGGACTAATTCCTTTAATATCCGAGATACTCCAACCTATGGCTTCCTTATGTTCTCTAAGCATACTAACAAGCTCATCTTCTTGTGACTTGGTCAAATTAGAGGCAATTATAACGGGAAGAGACTCGTTAGGACCTAAAAAGGCATACTTAAGAGTATCGGGAAGAGGTTTGAGTTCTAAATTTGGCGGTTTTGACTCAACGGGTTCACTAGCTTCGAAAAATGGAAAAGGAGGTGGTTCACATGCTTGGTTATTTGTAGGAATGCTGGAATCTAACATTGCATTGACCTCATTTGTATATTCGGAAACATCCCAATCTTGACCAAAGTGTTTTAAACAAAAATCAAGAGCATCATTAGGGTTTACGAATTCTTGATTGATTATTTCATCAATTAAATTGACGTCCATAGGTTGATCATAAATATCGTTGGGTTGTTTCCCCACATGAAAAATGTTGAGGTCAATGGTCATGTTCCCAAATGTTAGTTTCATTAATCCATCCTACAATTAATCAAGGCATTCGAGGTGGCTAGAAATGGTCTTCCTAGAATGATAGGAATTTGATTCTTAGGATTTTTGACCGGTTCGGTTTCTAGGACGACAAAGTCAACGGGGAAGAAAAAGTCACCCACTTTAATTAGCACGTCTTCAATAATTCCCTTGGGAACTTTGACAGAACGATCGGCTAATTGAAGTGTAACACTAGTTTTTTGAAGCTCTCCTAAACCTAGGGCTTGATAGATAGAAAAAGGAAGCAAGTTCACACTAGCGCCTAAGTCGAGTAACGCCTTGTCCACGAAGGTATTGCCTATGACACATGAAATAATAGGACATCCGGGGTCCTTGTATTTCACGGGGATTTGGTTGGAAAGAATTGAACTAACTTGAGAAGTCAAAAAGGCTTTCTTAGGGACATGATTGGTTCGCTTATGCGTGCACAAATCTTTTAGACATTTCGCATACGAGGGAATTTGTTGAATCGCGTCTAAAAGGGGAATGTTGACCTTGACTTGCTTAAAAACTTCTAAAATCTTGTCCATTTGAGCCGTTTGTTTAGGGGAAACGAGTCGTTGAGGGTAAGGAGCTTTCGGCTTAAAGGCTCGTTCATTAGGTTCTTCGGGGACCGGTTTTGTCCCACTCGTTGATCCTTGTTCTTTTGAACTCTCGGGTTCAAGACTAGCGTTTGATTCCGAATTTGACTCGTCTTCTTCGAAAGACTTGTCACCAACATGATTGTCTATTTGCCTACCGGACCTTAAGGAAATGACCGCATTCACGTTGTGAGGTTTCTGATTAAGAGGAAATTTAGGATTAACCTCGGGTTGACTCGGAAATTTGTTCTTCTCTCGCTCACAAATGACGTTGGCTAATTAGCTCACTTGAACCTCTAACTTAGATATGGCTTGAGTGCTAGCATTCAAAATTTGCCTATCTTGAGTCATGGTTTGCATAAAGTTTTGTTGAGATTGAGCCAAATTAGTCGTTGATTTTAAAAGCGCATCAAGAGTCTTTTCCAAGGAATTAATTCTCTTATCCGACTCATGAAAGCCGGGAGGGTGAGTAGGAGCTTGAGTTGGATAAGGAACGTGATTTTGGGTTGCGTTTGGAAAGGGAACTTGATTTGGAGTCGAGAAAGAATTTTTATTAAGCCTTTGGAAAGAAGGGGCATTTTGAAAAGGAGGTTGAAAAGAAGGTGGATTTTGGTAATTTTGCCCTTGGTTCCATGAGAAATTCGGGTGATTCCTCCACCCGGGATTATAAGTAGGAGCAAACGGGTCATTTCTAGTGGGTGGTTGAGACACCGCATTAACTTGATCAAAAGCGGGATAGTCCGAAAAACCTTGATTAAAATTAGGGCACATAGACACATTTGAGGGGGCCTTACTAGTTTTTAGGGCTTCGAGTCTTCTAGTTAGAGTGGCTAATTTGGCATCGGTTGCAATCGAATTCCCAATCGAATGCAAACCCCTAGATGAACTAGACGACTCATTTGACTTATTGGGTTCCCTAGTAGACTCCCACAACATGGTCTTCTCGGCTAATTCTTTGAAAAATGTCCAACCCTCGTCCTCATCTTTCTCCATGAATTTTCCTTGGCACATAGATTCCAACAACGCGGTTGTTGGACCATCTAGGGCCTCATAAACGATCTTAAAAAATCTCCATTTCTCTATTCCGTGGTGGGGGCATTGTGACAAAAGATTTTTAAAACGATCAAAATATTTCCAAAAAGACTCGTTTTCCTTATGATGAAATTGATTTATTTCGTTTGTAATTCTCGTAGTCTTATGGTTTGGAAAATATTTTTTTAGAAAAATAACCACAAACTCCTCCCACGTGGAGATAGAATTAACGGGTAGACTATACAACCATTTTTTTTGCATTTTCTTTTAAAGCGAAGTTGATTAGTCTTAACCTAATGGAGTTCTTAGAAGGATGTTGGAGTTTTTGCAAAGCGCAAACCTCCTCGAATTCATGGAGAAACAGATAGGGATCCTCACCATTGCTCCCGTTAAATTTAGGTAACATACTGATGTGGTGAGCTTTAATTTCGAAATTATTACCACTAACGGGAGGAAGGGTGATACATGATGGTTGGGCGGAACGGATAGGATAGCAACAGTCCCTAAGAGACGTGGCCATGTTTACTATTGGGTCGGAGGTATCTAAAGACTCGGAATCAGACGAGGAAGAAATTTTAAATTATCTCACTAGTCTAGAAGATTTATCCCTAATCCACGTAGTTCGCATAAACCACAAAAGGAAACACGTAGCAAGTAAGTGCGAGAAATTTAAACAAACAAAAAGAAATGGTGTAAAATTAAAAGAAAAATTCTAAACCTAGGTTCCCTAATAAAATAACTAGACCTTGCTCCTAACCGTAAGGACCACCAAAAACTCGGTAAATCAGAATTTATTCGGACCGATTTGGCCAGATAGGTGCAAGCATTGCCAAGAGGCTAAACATCAGTCTAGACACCAAACCTAAATTGGCCAGGTAAGCTCTCGCCAGCCTAGACACCAAAAAGTCGGAATAAATAATGATTACTTCGTCTCTTAGGTACCTTCCTAATTGAGCGCGAATTCCTAGGGGCAAACGTCTAATTAATTTTATTAAAGGCTAGGGAATGCAAAATGAAGGATTTATTGTTTTTAGGCTAAGGAAAGAGTGATGAAATCCCTTCCCTTATCTTGTAGTGGTTTTGCCCTTAAAGTTTATTTACAAAATGATGCAACAAACAACGATATATACAAAAATTATAAACAAATATGGATGCTTACACTACGTGATTTAATCTAAAGAAAGAAAGAAATTAAACGTACCTTTGGGTCCTCCAGCGATCACCACAATTATAAGGTACGAAAAATTAAAAACAAGAAAATAAAAATCTAGATGATGTGCCCTAAGTGATTAAATCCATGATGCAACAATTATGTATTTACTAACTAATTTTTTTTGGATTTTTTCAATTTTCAATTTTTTGTGATTTTTGATTTTTTTGTGATTTTCTAAAAATAGAAAGGCGAAAAGAGTGAGATACGGGTTACCGAAGCACGCTTCCAAAAAAAATTCCAATTTGTTCCAAGCTCCGTGAGAGATTCCCAAATTTCAAACTTTCCTAAAAAAAACGAGACAAAAATAAGGCAAGAAATAAAACTAATTCGAAAAACTAAAAATTAAGGCGCGAAAAATAATTAGTCCCCGGCAGCGGTGCCAAAAACTTGATGTGCTAAAAATAAAGATTTAAATTGCAAGCGCACAATTTCATCGTTTTAATATTTGAGATATCGATCCACAGAGACTAATATTTTCGCAAACCTTAACTTTTAATTTAATCGAACTAGAACAAGTGGGTTTTGAAAAATTCGGATTTTACTATTTAATTCCTAAAACTATTTTAAAAGAAAATTAAATTTTATTCTAATCCTAAACTAATTAATTAAAAGTGTAAAGAACAAAAATTAAATTATTCGAAATATTCTAAGTTCGAATAATTAAAACGAAGACGAAGGAGAAGGAAGAGGTTGAAGAGAGTAAGAGGCTGGGGTGTTTGTTTTTTCGAAGAAGAAGAATTAAAAAGAAGAGAGATGGGTTTCGGTTGAGAAAACAGGGGAGTAACAAGACAAAACAGGGGAAAACAATTGCTTCGAATAAAAAAATTAAAGGCAAGAAAATACGAACTGAAAATTCATAAAAGCTAATATTTTTGTGAATTTTTTTTTATAAAAAAATTATACTAACACTTAAAGCATGAAAAGTAGATCTACAATTAAAAATAATGAAACCCACAATAAAATGGAAATTTAAAGGGGCACTACGATTATTAAGTAAGAACAAGAAAATAAAAATCGTTACTTTCAACCCCAAGTGGTTAGCATTTTATTACTTTATCCACTAATCGGATTTACGGAAGTAACAAAAAGTGATGCAAAATAAAGGAGAGAGCAAGACAAGAAATTAAAGGAAATGAAAATTTGCATTAATGAAAAGAGGAGTGTTTACAAAATTTAGAACTAAAACAAGAAATGAAATTTACCCTAAAACTATACTACACTAAAATCTAAATTCTACTCTAAGTTCTTTAATACAAGGGGAATGAGGGGGTATTTATAGGATGGGAATTAGGGTTTAGGGGTGTGTTGGGTTAATCTTGGCCTTACATGTAACACCCCTAGATCCAAAGTCATGAATCCAGGTTGCTACGAGTATTTCCACATACCATTTTATAAACTTATCGAATGATCTCTAGTATTACCATATGACCTTCTTCCATATCAATACATACGCAAGTTATAACTACTCAGAAACAATAACTAAAATTATTCCTTACATCATATCATAGCAACATTACAACCCAAGCTTAGACATCTCATAATATAGGGCATCGTCAGAATCTCTACATGAGATCATAACTTACCCAAGTTTACAATCTTGCTCAAAAGTCTTATTTTACGTACTTAACAAAAGAAACTACCCCTTGCTGGGTTTACTTAGGTACTTAATCTACCTGGAACTGCTGTCGAGTGAACATCTCACGGAACTGGCGCCCACTACAAAAGCTCTTACGAACCGTGTTCCTTGTCCTTGCCATACTTATTTGTTGTGTTATACAGAATAGAGAAAACAAGAAGTGAGCGATATAGCTCAGCAATATATGTTTATACCAAAAGTACTTAACACTTTCCAATTAATCACAATACTTGCACACTTGCCGGTATATCACTTATATACCAAAATTTTATAAAATAATCCTTACGTCAAAACCTTTCATTTAATATAATCATAGGAATTGAAACGTATTCTTTGACATACCAGCGGTCTTATTGACAACTTCAATTATCATTATCTTTTCAACATAATTTCTGTGCCAAACCGGCAGAATGGGACTAACTGGAATAACACGATACGTGGTGATCAGCCAGTATCGAAAAACTTTTCTACTAGTAGAAGGTTCTATCGTCGGGCGATATTAGCCTATCCATCTCTTGGGGCTTAAGGTTAAGGTCACTACCCGATGCCTGTTTCATCATCGCGTAAGCCTCAACGTATGTATGGTCACTACCCGGTGCCTGTTTCATCACCGTGTAAGCCATGATTCAACATTCCAGTCCCATGAATATTTTTAAACATAAATGGAACCCGAATCATATCGTGATTCCTCACGTTTGACATTTCAGAAGTTCAAACAATCTTACTTCAAGAATATATGAATGAAGTAAGTCAATTTATGGTTGACCATAGTCAACAGATGTTATTCGAGTCAAACATCGGGAGACATCGAAGTTTGATTAAAATCCAGACTTGGGAGTTACTCGGAGTTTTCGGTAAAAGTTTACTTGTAAACCCCTGCACATAGTAGGGGATCACTTTAAAAATTTATAGCTGACAATGAGCGAGGAAGCAAAACTCCTTATACGCTTCCAAAGCTAAGTTCTCAAATTTTGATAAGTTGAAAGGATGTGTGGTCCCACTTTGGGAGTCATAAGACTTGAAAAAATATTCTTTGAGAACTCCTACTATTTTTAAAATAATTTTCTGAGGTCCAGAAAATATTCTAAATAATTATTAAACCCTTAATTAAATTTTAAATAAGGTTTAATAATTTTAAATAATTAATGTGATTTTTTTAAAATAATTTTACAATATTTAATAAATATTAAAATAATATTTATTAAATAATAAATCAATTATTAATCACTTTTTGAATGAATATTCAAATTAATATTCATTAATTTAAATAAATATTTAAATGATATTTAAAATATTATTTAAAATATTTAAAACTCAAAAATATCCAATTTATATATTTATTGGACTATTTTTTATAATTATTGAAAATAACTGTCTCCGGCGATTTCCGGATTTTTATGACAGTAATATACCAAAAGTATCTCCGACTCTCTTATCCACTTTAGGGAAACAAGTACTCATATAGAGTCTACATACATATTCGTATTCATATCCTTAATCACATAATCATACATTTCATTCATAATCTTCATTTATCGCATCAATAAGGTACGTTTGGTAAAAACAGTTGTAGCAGTATAACACAACAGTTTTTAAAGCATGCATATAGTTTGAAATCTAGAAAACTTGCCTTGGTTTGGTATGTGAGGAAATCTCCGGGTACTTGGACGATAATCTATAACCACAATACAACTGTCCGATTAGACCCCTTAAACTATTCGCTTAATTACATTAGCGAATAAAATAATATAAATACCTAACGACACTGTATCCTTTCAAATGTGGTTCTTTATAAGTCCTTAACGTTACTTAATCATTTCCGTTAAATCTTGGTTCGCAATGAAGTCCTAGGACTTAACCATTATTCGTATTCGAAAGTTACGTCGAATCATCCCCCAAAACGAATTTTCATTCGCGCGTACTTGATTCGTACATTTATATAAAATCGAAAAATCAACTTTTTGACTTAATTCTTTTTAGGTCCTCTTGACTACTGACCAAACTATACATCCTCATTTTTGCACGATTTTACCAAATTCATAAAGTGTCCGAATTCATTTTACAATCCACGACTTTTCTGCAGATTGACTTTGCGAACTACTTTCACTGAAAAGGCCATATCTCATAAACTATAAATCTTCTTGGAATGAACTTTATATATTTACAAACTACAATCCAATACCTTTCTGTACATGGTCAGTGGTGTTCATAATTCGTATTTTTCAGTTCGTAATCTAACTGTCCAAATGACCTAAATGCAAACGGGCGGCATAACGGCTATACATTTAACATTCCTCGATTTTACATCATGTAAAATCGGCAACAACCCAATGAATTACCATCATGGCTTCTAAACACTTATTTACAGTCCATATAACTCATATCCATTTAACAAAATCAACCACAACAAATCCAACCATCAATTTGACAAACTAACTCCATAACCTCCAAAAACCATCATACTAGTACTTAATTTAAAAACTTAAATAAAACAAAAATGGTGAGAAGAGTTTTATACCTTCTTTGGCTGACTTAGGATCTTAACTAAAGCTTATGAACCTTGGTGGATGCTTGTATGATCCTTATAAACCTTAATCTTTCATAAGAAATCAAGAACAGAAATTAGTATTCCCGGATTTACTGTTCACCCTCATCTTTGAGCATGGATTTGAAAATGTTATGCTAATCGGATAGCCACAAAAATTTGAACAAACCTTACCTATGATATGAGGAAGCTTTGGTTTTATTTTGGTGATTTTAGAATCTCTAGAACTGCAGTTATGAAGTTTTCTTTGGAGAGTATTCAAGCTGGGCAGTTTTGCTGGAAAAAGAAATGGAGAGAGTTTTTGCTTTGCTTTGTATTTCTTTGCCTAGGTTATGACCAAATAATGCATTTGTATTATGAAAATATCAGACGTGTGGGATTGGAGGTATGGTGTATGTACTTGGTTGCTTGTTTTTCAAAAAGTAGAATAGTGTTTTGGACAAAATGAGGCTAACCATCCTTAAGTCATGGAACCTTGTTTCGTACTACTTGGTTAGTTTCTAATTATCTTGTTGCATGGATTTGGCTTACCACCTTGCATGGATCTCAAGCACTTAGCTTATTTTCCATCCATCTTAAGTTCTTTAATCCATTTTGCATTCCGATAATTTCTTCGCGAAACGTTTATCGCGTAGAAATTTCCATCATCATTTCTAATCCTTTGTCATTCGTATCTTGAATTCTGTAAATTCCATATTAGGATTTTTATATATTACCCTTTAAGTTTCTTATTCCTTGGTACCTCATGATTCATGAAACATTTCGTAAAAGGTGAAATATTCGAATTCTGACGGCTTTTGCATTCTTTTATTTTCTTAGTACAATAACCTTTCATACTCGGAACTTCAAAAATACTTCCTTTATATAATATGGTGCTTACAAGTTTCCTCATATCCGTAGAATCACTTATTCACTAGAGTTTTATAACATTACAAAATTCAGGGTTCTTACAGTCTCCCCTCCTTAAAAGGATTCCGTCCCGGAATCAGACGAAAAACAAATGGGGATACTTTTCTTGCATGGTGCTTTCCAGCTCCCAAGTGGATTCTTCAACGTTATGGTGTCTCCACATAACCCTTACCAACTTAACACTTTTATTTCTTAATACTTGCTCTTTCCGGTCCATAATCTCAACAGGCTGTTCGATGTAAGACAGGTCTGGCTGAAGGTCGACTTGTTCATGTTCTACTATGTGCTTAGCGTCTGCGTTGTACTCCCTTAACATTGGCACATGAAAAACATTGTGAACTTGTTGGAGATTCGGGGGTAGGGCCAACTCATAAGCCACGGGCCCAATTCGCCTTAGAATTTCAAACAGTCCAATATATCGCGAGCTCAACTTTCCTTTCTTCCCAAACCTCATCAATCCTTTCCAGGGTGATACCTTGAGAAATACCAGATCACCTACTTCGTATTCTTTGTCTTTTCTTGCTAGGTCTGCGTACTTGCGTTGCCTATCTTGGGCAGCCACTAATCTTCCTCTGACTAGCTCTATGATGTCTCGTGTTTGTTGTACCAAGTCAGGGCCTAGTAATTTCCTTTCACCAACCTCATCCCAACATAAGGGAGAGCGACATCTTCGTCCATATAAGGCTTCATACGGGGGCATTCCTATACTTGCATGGTAGCTGTTGTTATATGCAAACTCTATTAGTGGTAGATGTTCATCCCAATTTCCTTTAAAGTCTATGACACAGACTCTCAACATATCCTCTAATGTCTGGATGGTCCTTTCACTTTGCCCATCTGTTTGAGGATGGTAGGCAGTGCTCATATTCAATTTGGTGCCTACACATTCCTGAAAACTTCTCCAAAATCTTGAATTAAATCGTGGATCTCTATCTGACACTATAGCCACTGGTACGCCATGTCGTACCACAATCTCTTTTAAGTATATTTCCACAAGTTTGTCTACTGTGTAAGTTTCCTTGATCGGGAGAAAGTGGGCTGACTTGGTGAGTCGATCTATAATTACCCATATCGCATCATGATTTGCTTTAGTTCGGGGCAAACCTACCACAAAATCCATAGCTATGTGTTCCCATTTCCATACGGGAATTTCTAGAGGTTGTAACAGTCCACTCGGTCGTTGGTGTTCTGCTTTTACTCTTTGACAGGTCATACACTTACTAACCCATTCCGCTACATCCTTCTTCATGTTAGGCCACCAATAATATTCTTTTAAATCCCTATACATCTTAGTACTTCCTGGGTGAACTGTGTATCTGGTATTGTGCCCTTCATGCATGATTTCATCTTCTAGCTCTTGAACATTTGGGACCCAAATTCTATAGGTGTGTCTTAGTATTCCTTTTCCGTCCGGGTCATATTTCAGCTCTTCTCCCGTCATCAATTCCTTATTCTCGTTCATCACCTTTTCCTGGCATATCCTGATCTTTTCTATGAGCTCTGGTTGCATCACAATCTCGAACAATCTCTCAGTACCTTTTCCGGAGATCTTGACCTCAATCTCCAGCTTTTCAAATTCTCGATTCAGTTCCTCTGACGAGGTTATCATCTTAAGTCTTTCCTTCCTACTTAGGGCATCGGCCACCACATTGGCCTTCCCTGGGTGGTAAAGAATCTCACAGTCATAATCCTTAATTAATTCTAACCATCTCCTTTGTCTCATGTTTAACTCTTTCTGTGTAAAAATATACTTAAGGCTTTTGTGATCCGTAAAGATTTCGCACTTCTCTCCATACAAGTAGTGTCTCCAAATTTTTAGCGCGAAAACTATCGCAGCCAATTCTAAATCATGGGTGGGATACCTCAACTCATATTCTTTTAATTGTCTGGAGGCATATGCGATCACCTTGTCGTGTTGCATCAGCACACAGCCTAATCCCTTATGAGACGCGTCACTGTAAATCACAAAATTCCCTTTTTCATCAGGTAGCGCCAACACCGGGGCTGACACTAGTCTCTTTTTAAGCTCTTGAAAACTTTCCTCACATTTTTCATTCCACACAAATTTTTCTGTTTTCCTGGTGAGTCGGGTTAAGGGTCCCGCTATCTTGGCGAAGTCTTTTACAAATCTTCGGTAATATCCAGCTAAACCAATAAAACTCCTTACTTCTGTAGGGGGTGGTTGGTCTTTCCCAATTTGACACAGCTTCTATTTTAGCAGGGTCTACTAGAAAACCTTCCTTGTTAATCACATGGCCTAAGAACTGGACTTCCTTAAGCCAAAATTCGCATTTTGAGAATTTGGCGTACAACTTTTCTTTTCTTAGGGCTTCCAAGACTATCCTCAAATGTTCTGCGTGTTCCTCTTCCGATTTTGAATAGATTAAGATATCATCGATAAAAACTATTACACACACATCTAAATATTTCTTGAAAACTCGATTCATCAAATCCATAAAGGCTGCTGGGGCGTTGGTAAGTCCAAATGACATTACTAAAAACTCGTAGTGTCCATACCTAGTGCGAAATGCAGTCTTGGGTATGTCTTCTGGCTTAATTTTTAACTGATGGTAACCTGTTCGGAGATCAATCTTAGAGAAACAGGTTGCATTTTTAAGCTGGTCGAACAGATCATCAATCCTAGGTAGGGGATATTTGTTCTTGATGGTGAGTTTGTTCAATTCTCTATAGTCAATGCACAGTCTCATACTTCCATCCTTTTTCTTTACAAATAATACCGGTGCACCCCATGGTGACACACTTGGCCTTATAAATCCCTTATTCAACAACTCTTGTAACTGATTTGCTAGTTCTTTCATTTCTACTGGAGCTAATCGGTATGGGGCCTTTGACACTGGTGTAGTTCCAGGTGCTAACTCGATAGCGAACTCTATTACCCTATCGGGTGGTAATCCTGGGAGATCTTCTGGGAATACATCCTCAAATTCATTGACAACTGCTATGTCCTGGATCTTAGGGGTCTCTCTCTTCGTGTCAATTACATGAGCTAAATATGCTTCACACCCTTTTTGTAGTAACCTATTAGTCTGGGCCATAGTCAAAAACTTCTTGGTCTGTTTATGCCCTTCATATGTGACTTCCTTTCCACTAGGGGCCCTTACCTTAATCTTCTTTTTCTCACAATCAATCTGGGCACCATTACTGGTTAGCCAATCCATTCCTAATATGACATCAAATTCCCCTAACTGAAAAGGAATCAGATCTACTCAAAAGTTAATTCCTTCTAGCTCTAAGCTACAATTTGTACATACTTGATTAACTGGAATCACTTCATTGTTTGCGATTGTTACTAGGAAAGACTCTTTTAAGGGTTCAGCTTTAATATTCAACTTACATGCAAACTCCTTAGATATGAAAGACCTAGTAGCTCCAGAATCAAATAACACATTTGCACTGTTGGAATTTAATAGAAGTGTACCTGCTATCACATCTGTGTTCTTCACAGCATCTTTCATGGTCATCTTGAAAGTTCTAGCTGTCGGCAGCTTGTTGGAGGTGGTTACACTGACTCGAGAATTGGCAGGGCCTGATGTGGGGCAATCTTTCCTCAAATGTCCCATTTTTCCACACTGGAAACACTTCGTACCCCCTTGCGTACACTGGTGAGCATAATGTCCCGGTTTATTACACTTATAGCATGTGGTTGACCCTTGGAGGCATATATCGGAATGTTTCTTGCCGCACTGCTTGCAGTCAGGCACAAAGGTTCTAGGTTGACTGTGGTAAGACACCTCAGGCTGCCTACTACTCCGATTCATATTCACACTCTCAGTCTTCTTAAATCCGGTGCTTCGGACTGGTTGGGAAACTGCCCCTCTCACAAACTTACTAGGAAAACTTCCTCCCGTCGAACTCTTTCCTCGGTTCTCAAACTTCCTCTTCTTTCCTTCTCTATCCTTTATGACCTGTTCACTACCTGCTTCTACAATGGTTGCCTTCTGCACTAGGGTAGCGTAGTCGGTGATCTCCAATACTGCTACCCGGTTCTGGATCCATGTTTTAAGGCCCTGTTGAAATCTTCTAGCTCTTTTGACTTCGGTGTTGACAAATTCGGGCACAAATCGTGACAGCTCTGTAAACTTGGCCTCATACTCGGCCACACTCATATTATTCTGTTTTAATTCCAGAAATTTCAGTTCCATCTGTGTTTCCATAAACCTGGGAAAGTACTTTTCCAGGAACAGCTTAGTGAATCTTTCCCAAGTGACAACTCCAACTGGTTCCATGTTCTTTTTGGCCTCCCACCAATAGTTGGTCTCTCCCTTCAGTAGGTATGTAGCAAAGATGGTTTTCTGGGCTTCCTCCATGCCCATTATCTCAAAGGATTTTTCCATTTCCTTCAGCCAAGCTCTGGCTTCTACCGGGTCTGCGGTTCCTTGGAATTCAGGAGGTTTAAGTGACTTGAATGCCTTGAAGGCATTAGCTACAGCATTGTTGGGACCTCGGGGTGGAGGTGGTTGTTGTGGGTTCATATTTTGCCTAAGTAGACGCATGAACTGGTCCATCGGGTTTCTACCCTGGTCTTCTTCCTGGATCTCAGCTTCTTCCTCTTCCTCATAATCTGGATCATCAAATTCATTATAATCCATACCCTCTAATTGATCTTTGAGAAGTTCCACATCTCTATGGCCTTGATTGTTACTACCCTGAACCGTAGAGTTGGCTGGGTGTGCTCTTGTTCCGATACGTCGCGGTGGCATCTTACTGATAACAAACAGAAAATTTTATTAAAACATATTTATGTTTCAATTTTTTTTTTTTAAAGAGTTGGGGTTTTCTTGGTTACTTATAGGTAACCCATAAAATCATTCTTCAAAAGCCTTGCAAAAATAAAAATCATATTTTTTTTCCAAAATCTTGCAAATGTTGGGTTTTATCCTTTAGATACCCTTGCAAAAGAAATTTATGGTTTGAAATATTTTTATTTCTCGAAAATTTTTCGTCAAAACGGAGATAACGTGGTTTAATATATGTCGGAGTATGGAAATCGTAAAACAGTTGATATAACAGGAGATACGAATTTTTAAAGCAGTAATTGCAAAGACTGAACTGAAATTTATACATAATATCATAAAGTTTTACAAGCGATTCTAATCGCTTCTCATAGTACATAACCAACATACATCAAAAGTCAACTACTATAACATCTGCCTACGACCGGAGGGATACAAAACCAACTATCCCTACTACCTGGCTGCTACTGCCAACCGCGTCGTAGGTACTACACTAATCCACCAAAAGCCTAGTCATCAGCGGACTGGAAACCCACACCCGAACACATCAACGAATGCCAACGCGGGTGGCCTCCCGAGTCCCACGCATCCCGTCAGCTACGATCCTCATCACCGCACGTCGGCTCACCGGTGCCTCAGAAGCAGTCAACCGACGAATCCGAGCCAAAGTCCTCTCCTCAATGCGGCGCATGCTGCTCCGCATCCTCCGGGTACTGGTGTCTACACGCCCGCCCTGGGCCTCGTGCCTCTCACGTCTCTCTGCTGCTAACTAGATCCTCAACTCTGCTATACGGCCCTCAGCTGCGGCCAGATCTGTGACATAGGAACCGACAACCCACTCGTGATATACAAGCGGTACCACGGCCAGAGGAGGTGGTGGAGGTGAGTCATCAGCGGGATCGGCCTCAGTCATATCTAGAATAGGGTCATCATCCTCGTCATCCTCTGTGGGAAGGGGGCTCATGGGAGCAGGTGGTGGAGTAGGGGTCCTCTCAGGGGATGGGGTCTGCATCTCAGTAGCTCTCTCGGTCTCCTCCTCCGGATCCTCCTCGGGATCACTCTCAGTCTCCATATCTGGGTCCTCATCATCCGAAATGACAATCACGGGAGCGGGGTCCGCTGCCTCTACCTCAGCTAGCAATGCCTCATCATGTCTTCGCTCATACTCCTCAGGGTCTGCTATCGCAAGCACCTACAAGTTATTTAACAAAGGTGTTACTAATCCTAAATATCAAAATTTTCCTTAAGGGTTTCCCTTCTGTCAGTGCTACGCCTTGCAGCCTGACTATGAACTCGATATGAGTTCTTATCCCATTATTTGATTGATTTTAGTTTTTTAAACCCTATTGTTTCTGAGATTTATAACCTATTTCTCTGATACCATTTCTGTAACACCCCTAGATCCAAGGTCATGAATCCAGGTTGCTACGAGTATTTCCACATACCATTTTATAAACTTATCGAATGATCTCTAGTATTACCATATGACCTTCTTCCATATCAATACATACACAAGTTATAACTACTCAGAAACAACAACTAAAATTATTTCTTACATCATATCATAGCAACATTACAACCCAAGCTTAGACATCTCATAATATAGGGCATCGTCAGAATCTCTACATGAGATCATAACTTACCCAAGTTTACAATCTTGCTCAAAAGTCTTATTTTACGTACTTAACAAAAGAAACTACCCCTTGCTGGGTTTACTTAGGTACTTAATCTACCTGGAACTGCTGTCGAGTGAACATCTCACGGAACTGGCGCCCACTACAAAAGCTCTTACGAACCGTGTTCCTTGTCCTTGCCATACTTATTTGTTGTGTTATACAGAATAGAGAAAACAAGAAGTGAGCGATATAGCTCAGCAATATATGTTTATACCAAAAGTACTTAACACTTTCCAATTAATCACAATACTTGCACACTTGCCGGTATATCACTTATATACCAAAATTTTATAAAATAATCCTTACGTCAAAACCTTTCATTTAATATAATCATAGGAATTGAAACGTATTCTTTGACATACCAGCGGTCTTATTGACAACTTCAATTATCATTATCTTTTCAACATAATTTCTGTGCCAAACCGGCAGAATGGGACTAACTGGAATAACACGATACGTGGTGATCAGCCAGTATCGAAAAACTTTTCTACTAGTAGAAGGTTCTATCGTCGGGCGATATTAGCCTATCCATCTCTTGGGGCTTAAGGTTAAGGTCACTACCCGATGCCTGTTTCATCATCGCGTAAGCCTCAACGTATGTATGGTCACTACCCGGTGCCTGTTTCATCACCGTGTAAGCCATGATTCAACATTCCAGTCCCATGAATATTTTTAAACATAAATGGAACCCGAATCATATCGTGATTCCTCACGTTTGACATTTCAGAAGTTCAAACAATCTTACTTCAAGAATATATGAATGAAGTAAGTCAATTTATGGTTGACCATAGTCAACAGATGTTATTCGAGTCAAACATCGGGAGACATCGAAGTTTGATTAAAATCCAGACTTGGGAGTTACTCGGAGTTTTCGGTAAAAGTTTACTTGTAAACCCCTGCACATAGTAGGGGATCACTTTAAAAATTTATAGCTGACAATGAGCGAGGAAGCAAAACTCCTTATACGCTTCCAAAGCTAAGTTCTCAAATTTTGATAAGTTGAAAGGATGTGTGGTCCCACTTTGGGAGTCATAAGACTTGAAAAAATATTCTTTGAGAACTCCTACTATTTTTAAAATAATTTTCTGAGGTCCAGAAAATATTCTAAATAATTATTAAACCCTTAATTAAATTTTAAATAAGGTTTAATAATTTTAAATAATTAATGTGATTTTTTTAAAATAATTTTACAATATTTAATAAATATTAAAATAATATTTATTAAATAATAAATCAATTATTAATCACTTTTTGAATGAATATTCAAATTAATATTCATTAATTTAAATAAATATTTAAATGATATTTAAAATATTATTTAAAATATTTAAAACTCAAAAATATCCAATTTATATATTTATTGGACTGTTTTTTATAATTATTGAAAATAACTGTCTCCGGCGATTTCCGGGTTTTTATGACAGTAATATACCAAAAGTATCTCCGACTCCCTTATCCACTTTAGGGAAACAAGTACTCATATAGAGTCTACATACATATTCGTATTCATATCCTTAATCACATAATCATACATTTCATTCATAATCTTCATTTATCGCATCAATAAGGTACGTTTGGTAAAAACAGTTGTAGCAGTATAACACAATAGTTTTTAAAGCATGCACATAGTTTGAAATCTAGAAAACTTGCCTTGGTTTGGTATGTGAGGAAATCTCCGGGTACTTGGACGATAATCTATAACCACAATACAACTGTCCGATTAGACCCCTTAAACTATCCGCTTAATTACATTAGCGAATAAAATAATATAAATACCTAACGACACTATATCCTTTCAAATGTGGTTCTTTATAAGTCCTTAACGTTACTTAATCATTTCCGTTAAATCTTGGTTCGCAATGAAGTCCTAGGACTTAACCATTATTCGTATTCGAAAGTTACGTCGAATCATCCCCCAAAATGAATTTTCATTCGCGCGTACTTGATTCGTACATTTATATAAAATCGAAAAATCAACTTTTTGACTTAATTCTTTTTAGGTCCTCTTGACTACTGACCAAACTATACATCCTCATTTTTGCACGATTTTACCAAATTCATAAAGTGTCCGAATTCATTTTACAATCCACGACTTTTCTGCAGATTGACTTTGCGAACTACTTTCACTGAAAAGGCCATATCTCATAAACTATAAATCTTCTTGGAATGAACTTTATATATTTACAAACTACAATCCAATACCTTTCTGTACATGGTCAGTGGTGTTCATAATTCGTATTTTTCAGTTCGTAATCTAACTGTCCAAATGACCTAAATGCAAACGGGCGGCATAACGGCTATACATTTAACATTCCTCGATTTTACATCATGTAAAATCAGCAACAACCCAATGAATTACCATCATTGCTTCTAAACACTTATTTACAGTCCATATAACTCATATCCATTTAACAAAATCAACCACAACAAATCCAACCATCAATTTGACAAACTAACTCCATAACCTCCAAAAACCATCATACTAGTACTTAATTTAAAAACTTAAATAAAACAAAAATGGTGAGAAGAGTTTTATACCTTCTTTGGCTGACTTAGGATCTTAACTAAAGCTTATGAACCTTGGTGGATGCTTGTATGATTCTTATAAACCTTAATCTTTCATAAGAAATCAAGAACAGAAATTAGTATTCCCGGATTTACTGTTCACCCTCATCTTTGAGCATGGATTTGAAAATGTTATGCTAATCGGATAGCCACGAAAATTTGAACATACCTTACCTATGATATGAGGAAGCTTTGGTTTTATTTTGGTGATTTTAGAATCTCTAGAACTGCAGTTATGAATTTTTCTTTGGAGAGTATTCAAGCTGGGCAGTTTTGCTGGAAAAGGAAATGGAGAGAGTTTTTGCTTTGCTTTGTATTTCTTTGCCTAGTTTATGACCAAATAATGCATTTGTATTATGAAAATATCAGATGTGTGGGATTGGAGGTATGGTGTATGTACTTGGTTGCTTGTTTTTCAAAAAGTAGAATAGTGTTTTGGACAAAATGAGGCTAACCATCCTTAAGTCATGGAACCTTGTTTCCTACTACTTGGTTAGTTTCTAATTATCTTGTTGCATGGATTTGGCTTACCACCTTGCATGGATCTCAAGCACTTAGCTTATTTTCCATCCATCTTAAGTTGTTTAATCCATTTTGCATTCCGATAATTTCTTCGCGAAACGTTTATCGCGTAGAAATTTCCATCATCATTTCTAATCCTTTGTCATTCGTATCTTGAATTCTATAAATTCCATATTAGGATTTTTATATATTACCCTTTAAGTTTCTTATTCCTTGGTACCTCATAATTCATGAAACATTTCGTAAAAGGTGAAATATTCGAATTCTGACGGCTTTTGCATTCTTTTATTTTCTTAGTACAATAACCTTTCATACTCGGAACTTCAAAAATACTTCCTTTATATAATATGGTGCTTACAAGTTTCCTCATATCCGTAGAATCACTTATTCACTAGAGTTTTATAACATTACAAAATTCAGGGTTCTTACATTACACCTTCATAATGTGGTGGAGAAATCCTAGCCATCTAATTGTTTCCTTCCCCTTTAAGTTTTGTAGAGTGGATCTTGGCCATACACTTATTTAGTGTGTTGGGATGATCTCCACCTTCCAGGTGTCCTCAAAGATTCCCTTTCCACCAAGTTCCTAATTCTTTTCCTCTTTTTCTTTTTGGTTCTTTTTCTTCCTCTTTTTCCCTTCCTTGCACTTTAATTCTTTATTTTGCCATTTTTTTATTTATTTACGAATTTCCTGAAATACAACAAAATAAATTATTAAATTACGAGTTCAAGCAATAAATAGGTAATAAAAATATGCAAAAATATGCACTTATCTGTTATGGCTCAGATGATATGGGTTACCGTTTCTGGGATGAACTGACGAAGAAGGTTGTTGGAAGTAGAGATGTTACTTTTCATGAAAGTGCAGTGTACAGGGATAAGCTTGCAGTCGATTCTGAGTTTACAAAAGAAAAACCTGAAAAAGAGAAAGCAGTGCTTGAAGATTTTACAGAAGAAGATCTTGCAGGAAATAGTGGGAGTTCGGGGAATGGTAATGACACAGTTCCAATTAATCCACAGGCTGAGGTAAGAAGATCTAGCAGAATTGTGAGGCCACCACAAAGATTTTCTCCTTCAGCATATTATATGTTATTGACCGAGGATGGAGAGCCTCAGTGTAATTCAGAGGCAGTTCAGGTGGATGATTCAGTTCAGTGGAAATCAGCCATGGAAGAAGAGATGAGTTCTCTTGAGAAGAATGAAACTTGGTCTTTAACAGAATTACCAGCAGGAAAGAAGGCTTTACAGAATAAGTGGGTGTTCCGGATCAAAGAAGAACCTGATGGCAGCAAGAGATACAAGGCGAGGTTAGTAGTCAAGGGTTATCAACAAAAAAAGGGTATTGACTATACTGATATATTTTCTCCGGTTGTTAAGATGACTACTGTTAGAATTGTGCTAAGTATTGTGGTTGCAGAGGAGTTACATCTAGAGCAACTAGATGTTAAGACCGCGTTCTTAGATGGTGATCCTGAGGAAGACATCTACATGGTACAGCCAGAGGGATTTCAGGTAGCTGGGAAAGAAAACCTCGTTTGCAAGCTTATAAAAAGCTTGTATGGTTTGAAGCAAGCACCAAGACAATGGTACTTGAAGTTTGATAGCTTTATGATGAAGAATGGGTACACTAGGAGTGCTATGGATCATTGTTGTTATTTTAAACAATTTGATTCATCTTATATCATATTGTTGTTGTATGTTGATGACATGTTGATAGTAGGATCAAACATGAGGGAAATCAACAAGTTAAAGAGACAGATGTCTGAGGAGTTTGAGATGAAAGATATGGGTGCAGCAAAACAGATACTTGGTATGAGCATCATAAGGGATAGATCTGAAGGTACTTTGACATTATCTCAAGAGATGTATATTGAGAAATAGTTGCAGAAATTCAGTGTCCAGGATGCGAAGACCAGAAGTACACCATTGGCGACTCACTTTAATCTCACGAAAAAGCAGTCACCTAAAACGGATGAAGGCAAGAAAGATATGGCTAAAGTTCCGTATGCATCTGCAGTTGGCAGTTTGATGTATGCTATGGTGTGTACAAGGCCAGATATTGCTCATGTAGTAGGAGTTGTTAGCAGGTTCATGTCTAATCCAGGAAGAGAGCATTGGGAAGCAGTCAAGTGGTTGTTGCGCTACTTGAAAGGCACATCCAAGGTTGCGTTATGTTTCAACAAGAAAGATGTTATCTTGGAAGGGTTCTCTGATGCAGATTTGGGTGGATGTTTGGATATAAGAAAAAGTACTAAGGGATATATTTTCACTTTGGGTGGCACATCAGTTAGTTGGATGTCTCGACTTCAAAAGAGTGTTGCTCTTTCAACCACAGAAGCAGAATATATGGCTATCTCTGAAGCTAGCAAGGAGATGATTTGGTTGAAGAATTTTCTTGAGGAGTTGGACAAGAAACATGCGGACATTGCTTTGTATAGCGACAGTCAGAGTGCTATTCATCTTGCGAAGAATCCTGTGGTTCATGCTAGGACAAAGCATATTCAGCTGAGATATCACTTTACAAGAGAGTTGATTAGCAATGGTACTTTGTCCTTGAAGAAAATCCTTGGTTCAAAGAATCCTGCAGATATGTTGGCTAAGGTGGTTACTAATGAAAAGTTGAAGCTTTGCATAGCTTCAACTGGCCTTCAGAACTGATTGATGAGAAGGCGTTGCACTAGTTAGAGTTATTGATCGAGCGATTATTTGTTACTAGATTTACAAGAGTGAAGCGAAGATGTGGTCAGTCTCCAAGTGGGAGATTGTTGGGTTTATGGAGTCTATCAGGTTTCAGATTGGAAATGGATTCTGACTTGAGTTAGGAATTCCTGAATTGGACTCTAATTAGAGTTAGGATTAGAGTTAGGAATTTCAGAATTAGACTCTGATTTATTTTAACCCAGTTTCTTCTCTTATAAATACTCAAGTAATTGTAACACAACACAACACAATTGTGAGAGATCAATACAAAATTAGTGCGGCTTGTGGAGTAGGAATTTCCAAACCACGTAAATCTTTGTCTTGTGTGATTGTCGTTTATTTTCTTGTTCTTGTTTATTCGTTTTGGGTTTTGCTTTCGTTGTTGTATACTCAACATCTCCAAGCATTTGGAACTAGCTGGCAGGGATTTATTTGAACATCCGCCAACAAGGTGGGAATAAAATTATGGAAAGGGAAACGAAGCCCAGCCATGATAGCATCCTTGTAAATGCAAAGGGCATGGGGTTTCCAATGACAGGAACGATCCCCAGGCTCAGCTGGGACTAATTTTAAATGAGAACGAACGTTAAAGAGTTTGTTAAATTTTTTGATTTTCTCAGCATCAAAGAATTTCGAGTGATGATTATAGGAATCTAATGCAGAAACAGAGGGATATTCATCTCCTCTTTGATTAATCATGTCAATCAAGGAAGTAAATTTTGAACGGATAGGAGGGAAAGAGGTACCTCGCGATGATGCGCTCATTTTGTTGAGTCTCCTGGCTTCTCTATCGTCCGCCATTGATGATTTTGAGATGAATGCTTCAAGGATGGTCTTCAAAGAAAACCCAGAAACCACCGCAATAGAAGGAGCTTCGCCGGGAAACTCTTGTCGGAAATCGCCTTAAGAAAGGGGGATTTGAGAGAAATTTTGGTGAAATGTTTGAGTGAAGTGAGAAATGAGTTCACTTCTCACTCTATTATACTTAACACAACCGGTCATTTAGCCGGTTTGAGTGCTGAGTTAACAGGTTAAAGCCGGTTAAGGCCCATAGGCCCAAGTAAAGGCCCAAGATCTAGAAGCTCGTAGAAGCTTATAGAATTTAAAAGAGGATTCTAGAAGGGTCGAGAAATTCATATAAGTAATTAGCGAAATAAAATAAATACCTACGACGTAAAACCAAGTCGTATAGTTCCTCACACGAACTCATTCCAGTTCGCAGGTTGAGTTCGTAAAGCCCACGAGGAGGCCCATTATTGTTCCTTACACGAACTCATTCCAGTTCGCAGATTGAGTTCGTAAAGCCTACGAGGAGGCCCATTATCGTCCATTACACGAACTCAAGTCAGTTCGTAGGTTGAGTTCATAAAATTCACAAGGAAGTTTGTTAATGATCCTTACACGAGCCCAATTTAGGTTGTGAATTGAGGTCGAGAACAATATGAATAGGCTGTATCAGAGGCCTTGGACGACGTCAATTCATCTTGAGAGATGAGTTTGTAAGTAATGGGACGAAGCTTTCTTTTGGCCCTTACACGACCTCGAACTACCTCGTAAGGTGAGATCGTGAGCCAAGCGACAAGGCCAATTAACGGACCATAGACGACCTCGATCCACCTCGAGAGAAGAGATCGTGAGTTGTTCGACGAGGTCGGTCTGTGGCAGTTACACGAACTCAATTCACCTCGTGGAGTGAGGTCACAGGGTTCACGACGTGACTCATCTAGCATCCTTACACGACCTCAATCCACCTCGTGTATTGAGGTCGAAGGCAGCACGACCAGCCACCTTTTTAGCCCTTACACGACCTCAATCCAGGTCGGGATTGAGGTCGAAGGTTGTACGACCTGGGTACGTTGCACGACCTCAATTCAGGTCGCAAACAAAAAATTGCAGAAAGGTTGTAATGTCATTTTACAGGTCATGTACCCGAAATATTATCGACAAATTCAATACAAAATACCCGCGAGTATACGAAAGTGCTTGAAAGTTATTTGTTAACTTTCTATAAGACGCAAATATAATTGTTTAGCCTCGAATAAGACAAGTCGTCGCAAATGTGTAGGTCGCTCCACACTTTGCACTCAAGACGATACCTGTGAAACACTAGTATAAATAGACCTTTTAACTTCAATGAAAACCTGATCAGTTTTCTTAGAAGTTGGGGGACAAATGATATGGGCTCAAAGTAAGCCCTAAAAACATATTTAATGTTGCATTAAATGAACCTAAGTTGGTCCAAGGTCAAAGCCCAATCACGAGGGCCAAAACCTTAATAATGATAATAAATTCGTAGCTGTAAAATCAGCCAAATAAAAGATCCCGTATTTGAGTCAACAAGCAGGGGCGAAGCCAGCACTCCCTCACAAGGGGGGCCAAATTTTTTTTCATCAACACAATAAAGTATCCATAAATTAAATACACAAAAGTACTAGTCAAATTATAGTAGCACTCTACGTTCCTTCAAATCACGAAACCATCTATAATTGAATCAGTACTAAAAATTTTGACTATTTTCCTTTCGATATAGATAAGCATAAAATGATCGAGAAATCCATCACTCATCTTGTAGCGCGCTCGGTAATAGCCGTTTCATGCAAAACCAACACCAACTTAATTAATCTACAAAAAAATAAATGGATAAATATCCAACTTTCTTGACTGTAACAACCATCGGCACAACTCAGAAATACTAGACAATCTAGTAAATTTTATTTTGTAAGGACCAAGTTTTTTATTCAGCAGGGGCCAAACTTTTTTTTTTACATAAATATATAAGTAAAAATACAAATTTATACAAAATTTTCATATACATCACTAATATTATGACAACCCTAGGGGGGGCCATGGCCCCTTTTGGCCCCTATGAAGCTTCGCCCCTGTCAACAAGGAAACCAAATAATATTTGGAGTAGCCTCCAAGGCACATATCTCCAATACTTATCTTCTTATCAGTTGGAAGGCTCTAGAATTGGGCCAAGATAGTAACTTGTCCACCAAGTATCTTAATTCTACCCCAATTCTAGGGTTTTCCTCACCTATATAAGGACTTGTTCCCCCACAAACAGAACTACGTTTTTTGGCTTGATTCTTGATATTTGCAAGATACGTAAGCATCTTGTGAGGGCAGATAAAGTCACGAAACACTCGATCAGCCATTAAAGCTCGAAGCTCTTTTCAACTTTAGCATTCAATACGCAATAAATACACCCTACTTTTCGTTCCACAACAGGGAGCAATTTGCATGCTTTTGGATTAAATGATAAACTGTTTTTAATTAAAAAAACTTCTTCTCCAAATATTATATTTTGATATAATTTATATATGAATAAATACCTTCTTTTGAAAAAAAGACATTATGCAAGTATGTTAAGATTGTTCTTAGTTTATGGAAGTGTCTCAATTCTTATTTTAGTCCATGGAAGTGTTTGGACTCTGGATCCCAAATCTATTACTATATATAAATTTCAACATAAGGGCAAGATTGTCATCTTAATGCCTGTAAAATTACGATTTTGTTATTATATTTTTAAAAATTATAAAAAAAATTATTTTCTAATAATTTTGTAAAAAAATAGTGAGATTATGTTTGTATTGGGATTTGTACCACTAACCTTTTTCTATCAAACTCATGCCATAACCAATTGTGCTACGCTTAATTTTAAGTTTTGTTTAAAGCTCCTACAAGATAAACAACATCTTATCTTCTTGTCTCTTCCTTATTTTTTTAATTTAATTTTTGAGTAAATAAAATATTGATTTATATTATTTCAAGAATATTGAATAGATAAAATTACAAAAATATTTTAATCAATTTAGTATACTCTATAATTCTTTTTTGCCAGTTTAGATAATTGATATAAAAATAAAATTTTAGATAATACATAATGTAGCCAAGTACAAAAAAAATTACATGCTTTTCCATGTAAATATTAAATTCTTGAAAAAAAGGATTTGGTTTTAAGAAATATGTAAATTTTATTATACATAATAATAAAATTAAATTCTATTAAATTTTATAATTTGGTTTTAAGAAATATGTAATTATTAAATTCTTGAAAAAAAGGATTTGGTTTTAAGAAATATGTAAATTTTATAATTTGGTTTTAAGAAATATGTAAATATTAAATTCTTGAAAAATAGGATTTGGTTTTAAGAAATATTTAAATTTTATTATCAAATTATACATAATTGCATCATATTAGTTTTAGGTATATAAAAATTAAAAAATGTGAGTTATATTAGGGAAGTTTTGGTCAACCAACTATTTAGACTTTCAACCATTAAAATATATGATTATTCCTATTTAAATATATACAAAAAATAATTGAAATAATGTTAAGAAGATGAGAACTTTTAAAATCTTATCTATGTTATATAAAAAAAAATAACATAATCAACTTTCAAATTAAATCAAAAAAGATATTAATTTTAAATTATAAATATTCCAAAACTACAATAATTATTATAATGATTAATTGAACTATAACTCGACAATAAAGTGTAGTAAATATTAAATTTTATATAATATGACAAATTTATCAATATAATATATAATGGTTGAGTTATAAGGGTGATGGCCCAGAATACCCACAAATTAAACATCCATAACCAAAATACCCACCGCCTGATTCTGTGGCCCTAAATACCCACGGGATACGCTAGTGGTGGTGGAGTATCTTATGATACGCTACTGGAAAAGCCGTATCACCAAGACACGCTTGTGGAAAAGCCGTATCATCAAGACACGCTGGTGTGTGGTAGTGAACAGTAGATGGAGATCGCAACTACCAAATGCGTATTCGAAGATACGCATTTCCAGTAGGCGTATCTCACGTCGTCTTCGTCGTCTCCAGCCACCAGCGATAATGGCGATTCCGATCTATTTTCTTCTTTCAATCTGTTTGTCCATTTCCCTAATTTTCCCTACATATACAATACACCATTCGAATCGTCTCTCGATTCTCTACACATCTACATCAATTTCAAACCATTTCATTTGCCGGATTGAAAATGCCCAAAACCATCCATTTTCCGTTTTTGACTTTCCGGCGAGACCTTGACACGCCCCCTGCGGGGCTATCTGAGACAAACGGACAACAGATCGAAGAAGACGACGATTAGTTGGTCCTGTGGTGATGATTTGGAGGGTGGGAGACGACGTGAGGGTGGCAGACAGAGCTCTCGACCATTTTCCGGTCAAAATCGCCACAGCTTTAGCTCTCGTTTTCTGGTTGGTTTTGTGAATTTTCTGGCAGCTACAGTACGTGGGATACGCCGTTACCAGTGGCGTATCCCGTGGGTCGATAGGGCCAACAGTCACGCAAATAGGCATTTTGGACCATGGGGTAGTAAAAATGAGGTATTTTGGTCATTTTCTCGAGTTATAACATATATTTAAATCAGTATACGATAAAATTAAAAAAATTGATTTTAGATTTCATATACATGCACGGGTCATTAAGATCGTTTTATCATGTTTAACATCGACTAAACTATTTAGAAAATATTATAATTGAGTTTAAAAATAATTCAAAATTTAATATAAAAAGTTGGTATGCAAAATTACAAAATAACTATAAAAATATTAGATAAATTAAAATCTTATCGTTTATCATATTTTAAATTACAAAATTATTTGAATATATATACAATTTGTGGCGAGAAATTAGTTTAGTGCACGTGTCTTGCACGAGCATTTTACGCTAGTTATATATTGAATACTATCATTTAAAATATTAAATAGATAATTCTAAATATATGTTCGAAAAATAAAAACAATTTTTTATTAATTATGCACATTTTTTTTGAATGCTATCGCAACCAAATGAATTTTTTTAAAATTTTAGTATTTCAGATATTATATTTAAAATTTAAAAAGTCTATTTACTATTTATTTTTAATTAAATCAAAGAAAAGAAAATGACTACATATTTAAAAAGAATAGTAAATGAATTTTTAAAAATCTAAATATATTATCTAAAATATTGAAATTTAACAAATTTTCATTTGGTTGCAGGTGCAGAATCAACAAAAGATTATTTTTAATTTTCGAACACATATTTAGAATTATCTATTTGATATTTATTATAATTTAAATAATACTGTGTTAATTTGATTTTTACATTTTTGTATTATACACTCCATTCCGTTTTTGCCAAGTCTTTGCAATATTTGGTATGCTACCCGAACCCATCCAGCTTTGTAATCCCTACTTGCTACTTCAAGGCGGTGATTTGCAGAAGTTCGAAGTTTTGAGACAAATGCACACTAATAGAGATGCTATTCGATAAAAACTTATTTCAGACACATCTATGGACTCGTTTATTTTAAGAACCTAGAACATTTTGAACTTATTTACCTATGAGAATTTTTTTAAATGTAGTGATAACTTTATTAGAAACAAGAACCATCTTACAGATGCGGGCAGTTTACTCCCAGCTCAAACGACGATATATATCTTACAACTTCATACACTAGATGTTGGAAATATTGACTAAAATAGCAACATAGAGGCAGTTATATATCGTATTTAACAAGCCAAGGCCAAGCAAACAATTAACGAAACAAAACACGAAGGTAAAACACATGCAAATTAGTAACTGTAAAAACGAAGGAAGTATAGAAGACATACCAGTAGCCATAGCTAAAGCAGTATATCAAACAAATATGTAACACAGCTGAGTCGTCAGGACTTGCACGAAGACCTGACTGTTCTTGAAGAGATAATTGCCCCCACTTACACTGTGTCAGGATGCTGGCAATATTCTTCCAGGATAAAACAGCTCCGAGTTAGATGGTCACAGTCACCAGAAAACTCGACTTCGACTAGCACCTCAGTCGCCAGAAAAACCTACTGGTGGAGTACAGAAAGGGAGAACAGAGTGTATATAGAGAACAGAGAATGTATGGTGTGGACAGTATATCTTTACAATCAGTAGCTTAGGTCTCTATTTATAGGAGAGGCCAAACGTAACTGATATCACCCAATTAATATTGTAACTCCCATTCCAATTAATTAGAATGAAACGGTTGATTTAATATAATCAAAACGGCTGTAACAGCTGATTTTATATTAAATAAATCGTAACAGTTACGTTATATATTTATCCACATTATGACTTCCAATTAATAGAATAAACACTCAGACTTTACTGTCAAAACCACGCAGAAGTTACTGTCAACAAGTCCCGACAGTACCTTTAAAGTAACTGTCAACAGTTGACAGCAAGTTTACTTCCTGACAGCAACTTTGTTTCATGACAGCAAGTTTCACCTTCCTGACATCAACCTTGTTTCATGACAGCAAGTTTAACCTTCCTGACAGCAACCTTGTTTATGACAGCAAGTTCAACCTTCCTGACAGTAAGTTTTGCTCTCGAGAGTTTACAGGACTTAACTAGGAGTATAGTCCAACTCTTGACAGCATGTTTATAATATTAAAATAAATCAATAATCCATGCAATAAAATTCCTCGCCCAGGTCGCCTCGCGTACGCGAGACGCCGAGACATTCGCCCAAATCGCCCTTCGACCGAGCCGACCCGAGTCGAGACGTGACGTGTCGTGGCGTGGCGAGGCGGGCGGCGGCGGCGCGCGCGTGTGTGTGTGTGTGTGCACGTGGAGCACACAGTAACACCATGCACCATCATACACCTTAGTAGTTGTACACTACCCATGTGTGTGATTCTATATAAAGCCAACAACCCCCTTTATTCATTTCAATGTGGGATAAATACACATTCTCATTTCAAGCTTATTCAAGCTACTAACTTCAACTCCATTTCTCTATGGGTTTCACTAAGAAAATTACTTAGACCCATATATGAAAATTTAAGTTCCCATATCAAGGAACAATTTCCAATCGTTAAAGTCCGGAATTAACATCAAGAACATAAAATAATTATGCCCTAAAAACTCCATTTTCTAACAATCACCCACAAATCCATAGAGAAATGCTCCAGGTTTTCCATCATGACTTGTTTTTTCAGAGTTGGTACCCTTCCGGGTTTGAACCCTCCTAAGTCCCCTACTTCGATGACTACCGGATTCAGATGGAATGTTTCACCTTGAATCTTAATCCGTTTGATGTAATCATGTTCCATAGACGACGACAAGTCAAAGGCTATGGTGCCAATCTACGGCTTTGAGACATTAATGGTCTTGTCTCGATCCTGTTCATCGAATGCTTCAAGGAATAACCCTTTCCTCTAATTGCGACCACACAATTACATTCGCTTAGCTGGGCATCTCCAGAGATGTACTGCTACCATCTCGTCGAATGACTTGACCCCATTCAGAGTTATAATAACTCTTGCTTACTAGCAGTGTCAGTACCTTCTAGGTTTACAGGGGATAGACTCAGATACAAACAGTATCATCTATGTAGCAAAGGTACTACCAATTCATCCTTACAGCTTGTTATTACCACATTGAATACACTTCAATGGATCTCCTCTCATGTGTATTGGGTTCCCACTGATGATGAACTATGATGGGTTGACAGCCCCATCCCCAACCTCGACTTAAGGACCACTGCAGGTTCCAGTCCTTTAGTTAAAGGATCAGCTATATTATTCTGAGTTCCTATGAACTCTACAGCAATAATCCTATCAGACACTAAACCCCTAATAGACTTTAGTCTAACTTGGATGTGCCTCTTTGTTTTAGCATTATACTTTTTACTGCTAATCTTGTCGATAGTTGTTTTACTATCACAATGAATAGCAAACGCAGGAAGCGGTCTGCTTACTACAGGTATCGTGGACATAAGTCCATGTAACCATTCAGCCTCCGTCCCCGTGGCATCAAGTGCACACAACTCAGCCTCAAAAGTAGACCGAGTTACTATAGTCTGTTTGGTCGACTTCCAGGATATTGCTCCACCTGCTAAAGTGAACACGTATCCAGTCACTCCATTGGAACCAGACTTCTTAGCTATCCAACTTGCATCACTGTACCCCTCAAGTACACCAGGAAATCTCCTATAGTGTAAACTTAGGTACATTGTGCCTTTTAGATATCTTAGTACTCTATCAAGAGCATCCCAATGAGTTCTGTTTGGACAGCTTGTATATCTAGCCAACTTAGACACAGAATATGAAATATCTGGTCTAGTACAGTTAGCAAGATACTGCAAACTCCCTATAATCTGAGAATACCTTAACTGAGACACAGGTACTCCTGAAGCATTCTTAACAAGGGCAACTTTAGGATCATAGGGTGTACTAGCGATTCTACACTGTGAATAACCATATTTCTCAAGTATAGATTTCTCTATATAATGAGACTGCGATAAAGTTATTCCTTCAGCTGACTGAGTCAGCTTGAGACCAAGAATCACACTAGCCTCACCCATATCCTTCATTTCAAAATGCCTTTTCAAGAAAGCTTTCGTCTCGTTAATAATCTCAATATTGGTTCTAAACAATAATATGTCATCTACATATAGGCACAAGATGACACACTCACTACCTCTAACTTTGGTGTAGACACACTTGTCACTATCATTAATATCATAACTGAACGGCACTATAGTTTCATCAAACTTTTTATGCCAGTCCCTAGGAGCTTGTTTCAAGCCATAGATGGATTTGATCAACTTACATACTTTCCTTTCGTTACCAGATGCAACAAATCCCTCAGGTTGATCCATATAAATCTCTTCTTCAAGTTCACCATGAAGAAAAGCTGTCTTTACATCCATTTGATGGATGATAAGACCATGTACGGAAGCCAATGCTACAAGCATTCGGATTGTTGTCATCCTAGCTACAGGAGAGTATATGTCAAAGTAATCAATGCCCTCTTTTTGCTTAAAACTCTTAGCTACCAGTCTAGCTTTGTACTTATCTATTGATCCGTCAGGGTTCAACTTCCTTTTAAAAATCCATCTACACCCGATAGTAGAACACCCAGGAGGGAGATCAACTAACTCCCATGTTCCGTTAGAAACAATAGAGTCAATTTCACTCTTTACAGCGCCCTTCCAGTGCCTAGACTCTGAAGAATCCATAGCTTGTCGGAAAGTTAAAGGTTCGTCCTCGACATTGTAAGTGATAAAATCACTTCCAAAATCCTTGACTACCTTTGCACGCTTACTCCTTCGTGATTCCTCTAACTCATTAGGAGTAGAGCTACTACTAGGTTCCGCCCCCACATTAGTCATCTTTTCCACATGATCATGAATAGAACTTGATGTGTGAGTACGATCTTCATTAGAAGTATCTTGAGGCATACCAGTCTTCATAGGGTAAACATCCTCAAAGAATGTAGCATCATGAAACTCAACTATCGTGTTTGCCACTATACCATCTATGTCATATTTTAATACTAAAAATCTCATAGCTGTAGTGGTCTCAAGATAGCCTAGAAAGATACAATCAACAGTCTTCGGACCTAGTTTCTTTCTCTTGTGTTCAGGGACAAGTACCTTAGCAAGGCACCCCCACACACGAAGATACTTAAGACTAGTCTTCTTACTCTTCCATAACTCATAGGGTGTCTTATCCATGTGTTTCAGAGGAACTCTATTCAGAATATGGCAAGCCGTATTCAGAGCTTCTCCCCACATGTATTTAGGCAACCCAGAATTAATAAGCATACTATTAATCATATCTTTAAATGTTCTGTTCTTTCGCTCAGCAACCCCATTAGACTCAGGTGTGTATGGTGGGGTAACTTCATGAACTATACCATTGTTTGCACAAAATTCATTAAAAGCGTTACTCGTATACTCACCACCTCTATCAGATCTCAAACGTTTAAGCACCTTACTAGTTTGTTTTTCTACTTCAGTTTTATATATAATGAATTTACTAAGTGCTTCATCCTTATGTCTAAGTAAATAAACATAACAGTATCTACTACTATCATCTATAAAGGTAATGAAGTATCTAAAATGGTCCTTAGTCAACACACCACCAAATTCACAAATATCAGTGTGAACTAAATCTAACAAGTCTGAATCCCTAACAATATTATGAAAAGGTTTCCTTATTTGTTTAGCAGACACACATACTTGACATTTAGAATTCTTTTCTATAGTGTGTTTTGGAATCAACTCTAAGTTCATCATATTTTTAAGAGCACCAAAATTTAAGTGACCAAGTCTAGCATGCCATAAATCCGAAGATTCAATACAATTAACAGAAGGAGTAATATTATTAATCAATCCACCCAAAACGGGTTCAGCATTTATCACAAATAAACCATTCGACAAGTAACCCTTGCCAAAAAATGTACCAGTATGAATAAGAACTACTTTATTACATTTGAGAGAAACTTCAAAGCCATTAGCTACTAAACAACTACCACTTATTATATTTCTACGCATGTCGGGAACATGATGCACTCTCGTCAGGGATAGAATACGTCCCGAAGGAAACTTCAGGTCCACGTTTCCTACTCCATGTACTTGAGCAGCACTTGCGTTCCCCATCGTCACTGTCAAGCTATGACTCTGTTGATAAGATACAAATAAACTAATGTCAGCACAAATATGCACATTAGCTCCAGTATAAATCAACCATTCATTTGACAGATAAGTGGAAAATAGTACAGGGTTGTAGGTAACATACCGGTCTTCGTTGGTTTCAGAAGCCAAAGCTTCACCAACAACCATGTTCGCTACAGGCCCACTTGAGGTTCCAAGCACAGCATTCGCTTGAGCTACCCCCTCGGCTTTCTTCGCTTTCTTTGTAGGGCAGTCCTTACTCCAGTGCCCAACCTGCCCACAAGACCAACATGGTTTGTTTGCCTTTGGTTTCTTGGCCTTATCCTTGTCATTTTTAGGTTTATTACTATTACCCTTCTTAGAGACAGCCTTCCTTTTCTGTCCTACAGTTGCTACATTTACCTTCGAACTTCCATGCTCAGATGGCATCACATGTCCCTGTTTGGACTTGTGTTGTTCTTGCACCGAGATGTCCAGCATAAGGTTGGTCCAGGTGATCTCTCCTTTCTGTCTTTTCAGGGATAGAGAGAACTCTTCCCAAGACTTTGGAAGCTTTTCAATCACACTCATTACCTTAAACTTTTCGGGGAGGTCCATTCCAGACTCCTTCAAAGCATGCACTATCATCTCGAATTCATGCACTTGCTCAGTCATGGACTTATTGTCCACCAGCTTGAAATCAAGGAACCTAGCCACATAATACTTTTCCAGACCTTGTGAGTCAGTATTATGTGTCTGGTCCAGCTTCTCCCATAAGAGTTTTGCGGTGTAGGCATCAGAAGAGTACACATCAAACAATGTGTTGGTTAGAGCAGCCATAATTGCTGCCCTAGCAACCCCATCCTTCTCAGCCCACTTCGCATAACTCTTAACTGATTCAGCCTTCTCTTGATCCACAACCGGCTTCTCATATTCCACAACAGGCCATAGACCCTTTACAGTCAACCACAACTTCATCCTTTTCTGCCAACGAGAAAAGCCAACGCCCCCATTGAATTTCTCTGGCAAGCCATTTAATTCAACGGGTTGTGGAAAACTGTAAGTGGTCCAATCAATGACCCCAGCAGATGCAACCGAACTACCACTAGCAGGAATTTCACTCTCGTTAACCATTATGCTAAATACTATATAACAAATTATCTCTTCAAGAATGTTGGAAATATTGACTAAAATAGCAACATAGAGGCAGTTATATATCGTATTTAACAAGCCAAGGCCAAGCAAACAATTAACGAAACAAAACACGAAGGTAAAACACATGCAAATTAGTAACTGTAAAAACGAAGGAAGTATAGAAGACATACCAGTAGCCATAGCTAAAGCAGTATATCAAACAAATATGTAACACAGCTGAGTCGTCAGGACTTGCACGAAGACCTGACTGTTCTTGAAGAGATAATTGCCCCCACTTACACTGTGTCAGGATGCTGGCAATATTCTTCCATGATAAAACAGCTCCGAGTTAGATGGTCACAGTCACCAGAAAACTCGACTTCGACTAGCACCTCAGTCGCCAGAAAAACCTACTGGTGGAGTACAGAAAGGGAGAACAGAGTGTATATAGAGAACAGAGAATGTATGGTGTGGACAGTATATCTTTACAATCAGTAGCTTAGATCTCTATTTATAGGAGAGGCCAAACGTAACTGATATCACCCAATTAATATTGTAACTCCCATTCCAATTAATTAGAATGAAACGGTTGATTTAATATAATCAAAATGGCTGTAACAGCTGATTTTATATTAAATAAATCGTAACAGTTACGTTATATATTTATCCACATTATGACTTCCAATTAATAGAATAAACACTCAGACTTTACTGTCAAAACCACGCAGAAGTTACTGTCAACAAGTCCCGACAGTACCTTTAAAGTAACTGTCAACAGTTGACAGCAAGTTTACTTCCTGACAGCAACTTTGTTTCATGACAGCAAGTTTCACCTTCCTGACAGCAACCTTGTTTCATGACAGCAAGTTTAACCTTCCTGACAGCAACCTTGTTTATGACAGCAAGTTCAACCTTCCTGACAGTAAGTTTTGCTCTCGAGAGTTTACAGGACTTAACTAGGAGTATAGTCCAACTCTTGACAGCATGTTTATAATATTAAAATAAATCAATAATCCATGCAATAAAATTCCTCGCCCAGGTCGCCTCGCGTACGCGAGACGCCGAGACATTCGCCCAAATCGCCCTTCGACCGAGCCGACCCGAGTCGAGACGTGACGTGTCGTGGCGTGGCGAGGCGGGCGGCGGCGGCGCGCGCGTGTGTGTGTGTGTGTGCACGTGGAGCACACAGTAACACCATGCACCATCATACACCTTAGTAGTTGTACACTACCCATGTGTGTGATTCTATATAAAGCCAACAACCCCCTTTATTCATTTCAATGTGGGATAAATACACATTCTCATTTCAAGCTTATTCAAGCTACTAACTTCAACTCCATTTCTCTATGGGTTTCACTAAGAAAATTACTTAGACCCATATATGAAAATTTAAGTTCCCATATCAAGGAACAATTTCCAATCGTTAAAGTCCGGAATTAACATCAAGAACATAAAATAATTATGCCCTAAAAACTCCATTTTCTAACAATCACCCACAAATCCATAGAGAAATGCTCCAGGTTTTCCATCATGACTTGTTTTTTCAGAGTTGGTACCCTTCCGGGTTTGAACCCTCCTAAGTCCCCTACTTCGATGACTACCGGATTCAGATGGAATGTTTCACCTTGAATCTTAATCCGTTTGATGTAATCATGTTCCATAGACGACGACAAGTCAAAGGCTATGGTGCCAATCTACGGCTTTGAGACATTAATGGTCTTGTCTCGATCCTGTTCATCGAATGCTTCAAGGAATAACCCTTTCCTCTAATTGCGACCACACAATTACATTCGCTTAGCTGGGCATCTCCAGAGATGTACTGCTACCATCTCGTCGAATGACTTGACCCCATTCAGAGTTATAATAACTCTTGCTTACTAGCAGTGTCAGTACCTTCTAGGTTTACAGGGGATAGACTCAGATACAAACAGTATCATCTATGTAGCAAAGGTACTACCAATTCATCCTTACAGCTTGTTATTACCACATTGAATACACTTCAATGGATCTCCTCTCATGTGTATTGGGTTCCCACTGATGATGAACTATGATGGGTTGACAGCCCCATCCCCAACCTCGACTTAAGGACCACTGCAGGTTCCAGTCCTTTAGTTAAAGGATCAGCTATATTATTCTGAGTTCCTATGAACTCTACAGCAATAATCCTATCAGACACTAAACCCCTAATAGACTTTAGTCTAACTTGGATGTGCCTCTTTGTTTTAGCATTATACTTTTTACTGCTAATCTTGTCGATAGTTGTTTTACTATCACAATGAATAGCAAACGCAGGAAGCGGTCTACTTACTACAGGTATCGTGGACATAAGTCCATGTAACCATTCAGCCTCCGTCCCCGTGGCATCAAGTGCACACAACTCAGCCTCAAAAGTAGACCGAGTTACTATAGTCTGTTTGGTCGACTTCCAGGATATTGCTCCACCTACTAAAGTGAACACGTATCCAGTCACTCCATTGGAACCAGACTTCTTAGCTATCCAACTTGCATCACTGTACCCCTCAAGTACACCAGGAAATCTCCTATAGTGTAAACTTAGGTACATTGTGCCTTTTAGATATCTTAGTACTCTATCAAGAGCATCCCAATGAGTTCTGTTTGGACAGCTTGTATATCTAGCCAACTTAGACACAGAATATGAAATATCTGGTCTAGTACAGTTAGCAAGATACTGCAAACTCCCTATAATCTGAGAATACCTTAACTGAGACACAGGTACTCCTGAAGCATTCTTAACAAGGGCAACTTTAGGATCATAGGGTGTACTAGCGATTCTACACTGTGAATAACCATATTTCTCAAGTATAGATTTCTCTATATAATGAGACTGCGATAAAGTTATTCCTTCAGCTGACTGAGTCAGCTTGAGACCAAGAATCACACTAGCCTCACCCATATCCTTCATTTCAAAATGCCTTTTCAAGAAAGCTTTCGTCTCGTTAATAATCTCAATATTGGTTCCAAACAATAATATGTCATCTACATATAGGCACAAGATGACACACTCACTACCTCTAACTTTGGTGTAGACACACTTGTCACTATCATTAATATCATAACTGAACGGCACTATAGTTTCATCAAACTTTTTATGCCAGTCCCTAGGAGCTTGTTTCAAGCCATAGATGGATTTGATCAACTTACATACTTTCCTTTCGTTACCAGATGCAACAAATCCCTCAGGCTGATCCATATAAATCTCTTCTTCAAGTTCACCATGAAGAAAAGCTGTCTTTACATCCATTTGATGGATGATAAGACCATGTACGGAAGCCAATGCTACAAGCATTCGGATTGTTGTCATCCTAGCTACAGGAGAGTATATGTCAAAGTAATCAATGCCCTCTTTTTGCTTAAAACTCTTAGCTACCAGTCTAGCTTTGTTCTTATCTATTGATCCGTCAGGGTTCAACTTCCTTTTAAAAATCCATTTACACCCGATAGTAGAACACCCAGGAGGGAGATCAACTAACTCCCATGTTCCGTTAGAAACAATAGAGTCAATTTCACTCTTTACAGCGCCCTTCCAGTGCCTAGACTCTGAAGAATCCATAGCTTGTCGGAAAGTTAAAGGTTCGTCCTCGACATTGTAAGTGATAAAATCACTTCCAAAATCCTTGACTACCTTTGCACGCTTACTTCTTCGTGGTTCCTCTAACTCATTAGGAGTAGAGCTACTACTAGGTTCCGCCCCCACATTAGTCATCTTTTCCACATGATCAGGAATAGAACTTGATGTGTGAGTACGATCTTCATTAGAAGTATCTTGAGGCATACCAGTCTTCATAGGGTAAACATCCTCAAAGAATGTAGCATCATGAAACTCAACTATCGTGTTTGCCACTATACCATCTATGTCAGATTTTAATACTAAAAATCTCATAGCTGTAGTGGTCTCAAGATAGCCTAGAAAGATACAATCAACAGTCTTCGGACCTAGTTTCTTTCTCTTGTGTTCAGGGACAAGTACCTTAGCAAGGCACCCCCACACACGAAGATACTTAAGACTAGTCTTCTTACTCTTCCATAACTCATAGGGTGTCTTATCCATGTGTTTCAGAGGAACTCTATTCAGAATATGGCAAGCCGTATTCAGAGCTTCTCCCCACATGTATTTAGGCAACCCAGAATTAATAAGCATACTATTAATCATATCTTTAAATGTTCTGTTCTTTCGCTCAGCAACCCCATTAGACTCAGGTGTGTATGGTGGGGTAACTTCATGAACTATACCAATGTTTGCACAAAATTCATTAAAAGCGTTACTCGTATACTCACCACCTCTATCAGATCTCAAACGTTTAAGCACCTTACTAGTTTGTTTTTCTACTTCAGTTTTATATATAATGAATTTACTAAGTGCTTCATCCTTATGTCTAAGTAAATAAACATAACAGTATCTACTACTATCATCTATAAAGGTAATGAAGTATCTAAAATGGTCCTTAGTCAACACACCACCAAATTCACAAATATCAGTGTACTAAATCTAACAAGTCTGAATCCCTAACAATATTATGAAAAGGTTTCCTTATTTGTTTAGCAGACACACATACTTGACATTTAGAATTCTTTTCTATAGTGTGTTTTGGAATCAACTCTAAGTTCATCATATTTTTAAGAGCACCAAAATTTAAGTGACCAAGTCTAGCATGCCATAAATCAGAAGATTCAATACAATTAACAGAAGGAGTAATATTATTAATCAATCCACCCAAAATGGGTTCAGCATTTATCACAAATAAACCATTCGACAAGTAACCCTTGCCAAAAAATGTACCAGTATGAATAAGAACTACTTTATTACATTTGAGAGAAACTTCAAAGCCATTAGCTACTAAACAACTACCACTTATTATATTTCTACGCATGTCGGGAACATGATGCACTCTCGTCAGGGATAGAATACGTCCCGAAGGAAACTTCAGGTCCACGTTTCCTACTCCATGTACTTGAGCAGCACTTGCGTTCCCCATCGTCACTGTCAAGCTATGACTCTGTTGATAAGATACAAATAAACTAATGTCAGCACAAATATGCACATTAGCTCCAGTATCAATCAACCATTCATTTGACAGATAAGTGGAAAATAGTACAGGGTTGTAGGTAACATACCGGTCTTCGTTGGTTTCAGAAGCCAAAGCTTCACCAACAACCATGTTCGCTACAGGCCCACTTGAGGTTCCAAGCACAGCATTCGCTTGAGCTACCCCCTCGGCTTTCTTCGCTTTCTTTGTAGGGCAGTCCTTACTCCAGTGCCCAACCTGCCCACAAGACCAACATGGTTTGTTTGCCTTTGGTTTCTTGGCCTTATCCTTGTCATTTTTAGGTTTATTACTATTACCCTTCTTAGAGACAGCCTTCCTTTTCTGTCCTACAGTTGCTACATTTACCTTCGAACTTCCATGCTCAGATGGCATCACATGTCCCTGTTTGGACTTGTGTTGTTCTTGCACCGAGATGTCCAGCATAAGGTTGGTCCAGGTGATCTCTCCTTTCTGTCTTTTCAGGGATAGAGAGAACTCTTCCCAAGACTTTGGAAGCTTTTCAATCACACTCATTACCTTAAACTTTTCGGGGAGGTCCATTCCAGACTCCTTCAAAGCATGCACTATCATCTCGAATTCATGCACTTGCTCAGTCATGGACTTATTGTCCACCAGCTTGAAATCAAGGAACCTAGCCACATAATACTTTTCCAGACCTTGTGAGTCAGTATTATGTGTCTGGTCCAGCTTCTCCCATAAGAGTTTTGCGGTGTAGGCATCAGAAGAGTACACATCAAACAATGTGTTGGTTAGAGCAGCCATAATTGCTGCCCTAGCAACCCCATCCTTCTCAGCCCACTTCGCATAACTCTTAACTGATTCAGCCTTCTCTTGATCCACAACCGGCTTCTCATATTCCACAACAGGCCATAGACCCTTTACAGTCAACCACAACTTCATCCTTTTCTGCCAACGAGAAAAGCCAACGCCCCCATTGAATTTCTCTGGCAAGCCATTTAATTCAACGGGTTGTGGAAAACTGTAAGTGGTCCAATCAATGACCCCAGCAGATGCAACCGAACTACCACTAGCAGGAATTTCACTCTCGTTAACCATTATGCTAAATACTATATAACAAATTATCTCTTCAAGAATGTTGGAAATATTGACTAAAATAGCAACATAGAGGCAGTTATATATCGTATTTAACAAGCCAAGGCCAAGCAAACAATTAACGAAACAAAACACGAAGGTAAAACACATGCAAATTAGTAACTGTAAAAACGAAGGAAGTATAGAAGACATACCAGTAGCCATAGCTAAAGCAGTATATCAAACAAATATGTAACACAGCTGAGTCGTCAGGACTTGCACGAAGACCTGACTGTTCTTGAAGAGATAATTGCCCCCACTTACACTGTGTCAGGATGCTGGCAATATTCTTCCAGGATAAAACAGCTCCGAGTTAGATGGTCACAGTCACCAGAAAACTCGACTTCGACTAGCACCTCAGTCGCCAGAAAAACCTACTGGTGGAGTACAGAAAGGGAGAACAGAGTGTATATAGAGAACAGAGAATGTATGGTGTGGACAGTATATCTTTACAATCAGTAGCTTAGGTCTCTATTTATAGGAGAGGCCAAACGTAACTGATATCACCCAATTAATATTGTAACTCCCATTCCAATTAATTAGAATGAAACGGTTGATTTAATATAATCAAAACGGCTGTAACAGCTGATTTTATATTAAATAAATCGTAACAGTTACGTTATATATTTATCCACATTATGACTTCCAATTAATAGAATAAACACTCAGACTTTACTGTCAAAACCACGCAGAAGTTACTGTCAACAAGTCCCGACAGTACCTTTAAAGTAACTGCCAACAGTTGACAGAGTTTCACCTTCCTGACAGCAACCTTGTTTCATGACAGCAAGTTTAACCTTCCTGACAGCAACCTTGTTTATGACAGCAAGTTCAACCTTCCTGACAGTAAGTTTTGCTCTCGAGAGTTTACAGGACTTAACTAGGAGTATAGTCCAACTCTTGACAGCATGTTTATAATATTAAAATAAATCAATAATCCGAGACATTCGCCCAAATCGCCCTTCGACCGAGCCGACCCGACCCGAGTCGAGACGTGACGTGTCGTGGCGTGGCGAGGCGGGCGGCGGCGGCGCGCGCGTGTGTGTGTGTGCGCGCGCGTGGAGCACACAGTAACACCATGCACCATCATACACCTTAGTAGTTGTACACTACCCATGTGTGTGATTCTATATAAAGCCAACAACCCCCTTTATTCATTTCAATGTGGGATAAATACACATTCTCATTTCAAGCTTATTCAAGCTACTAACTTCAACTCCATTTCTCTATGGGTTTCACTAAGAAAATTACTTAGACCCATATATGAAAATTTAAGTTCCCATATCAAGGAACAATTTCCAATCGTTAAAGTCCGGAATTAACATCAAGAACATAAAATAATTATGCCCTAAAAACTCCATTTTCTAACACTAGACACCATCACAACATATACCTAACAAAGGGACCATTACAACATCTGACGTACTATTAATCTTGTAATTTGGGTGCATGTATATTTGTTTATTTGTGATGCAGCCTAACCCACCTTAATATCATGTGAGGATAAGTTAGTAATTTAGCATCTTGATAAAATATCTTTTCTATATGATTATTGCTTAATAGCATTTACAAAGGAATGATTAGAATATCATTATATTTGAATTTAGCAAGATTGAGAAATTTCGAGACACCGTGTATGGAAAGTGGAGCCGAAAATTGAAATGTTTAGATACTGAGAATTGTCATTGAAATAGACGACATTATATTATATAGAATTTTTGTTTTGTAAAACTCAAATGAGTGTATAAATTTGGTAAAAAAAAATATTATTATCACTGAATGTGATGTTTTTTTTGTTATTGTCGATATGATAGAAAGAAGGTTAAATCATTGAAAAGAATGATATTTTAGGAGTAAATCCTCAAAATGTTCAAGAAATTAAGTACAGTTTAATGTATTTGTAAGTTACACATTCTATGGTGAATTAAATACAGTTAATGTATTTGTAAGTTACACATTATATGGTGAATTAAATACATTTTAATGTATTTGTAAGTTATACATTATATGATGAATTAAATATAGTTTAATGTATTTGTAAGTTACATATTATATAATAATTATATTGATGGCATATAATGAATGTATATAGATATTGGGCAATTATCTTTTATCAAATGGATAAAGATGATTATTCTTGGTCCGGTGAACACGAAAAATTGAATAATCCTTGAGAATTATCGTTGAAACAGACGGTACAGTATTAAAGAAAATTTCTAGGAAATAATGATGAGTTGGTTATATATTTTCGGTTTGGAGAATATGAAAAATTTAATGACCCGAATTATAATATATGAAGAAAAAAGAATTAAGAAATAGATTGTTTAAGTACAATTTGAAATTTATCGTTGAAATAAACGATATTGCGTTTGAGAAAATTTTGTGGCTCTCGGAATGGAGATCGAAAAGGATAAGAAAATTGGGACAAGTGTCCGGAATCAAATAAATAAGAATATGTTGTTTTCTATAAGAACGAGAAAAGGTATCAATATAATTTGAAATTATCATCAGAAAATATATTGAATTTTTATTTGAACAGAAATGCTCAGAATATAGAGAAAATGGTTGTTTTTGTCGCTCGTAATGGAGAGCACGAAAATTAACTATTTTTTTGAAACGAGTACTTTATGATTTGTTTTAAAAAGATCGATCAAGAATAATGAGTCGGATCTAAATACTGGTTATGAACCATCGTGTATGGTTGAATATATAAGATTGGGAATTTCACTAAAGTGGGTGATTGAATTTTATGTATATGGAAGTGAAATATTTTTTTCATGGATATTTAAGGAAGCATAGTCCATAGAAATAATTGAAAGTGGGAGATGTATTGATCAATCTGAAGATAAATTACACAGAAATTGAAAATATTTTATCGAGAATAAATTAGACAATCGTGTCTGTATTTTGAAAAGTGGGAGTTTGTTTACACTATTATCAGTTTATGTTAATGATATATTGTTGTCGGAAATCATAAAGGAATGCTCAACAAAACTAAGTTGGGACTTAGTGGGAAAGTTGAGAATATGGGTGAAATCTGATAAGTTCAGGGAATTAAAGATTTTGAATATTTAGTGTGAACCAGAAAGGTATCCGAGTCAAATGCTTAATCGTTTAAGGATGTAAAAGTGCAGTTCGGCGCCAACCCTATTGGTAATGGGGAAACGATTAATGCGGAAAGAGAATCACTAGATGTATCATATGCGCAAGTAGTCGGAGGTTCGATGTTGTGTAATCAATTGACTTGACTTGGCGTATTTAATTGGTCTAGTGAATAGATACGAAAGAAATCATAATAAACCTAATGATAGGTTGTGAATAGGATAATGAAATACAAGAAGTGAACATTGCACCACTAATTGGTTATGAGGCAGACGTGCCTGAATTTATTGATTGTTCTGGTGCAGATTTCGAAGGTGATAAGATAATGAGAATTGACTTCGGAAGACCTATTGATTTATGGTCGATCCGAAATTGGAAAAGTAAGAAACATGAATGTGTTGCAAGAAATGAAAGTGACAATGTTTAATTAGAGATTATGAATTTTTAATAAAAGGTTTTTATGTCAAACATGTGAGTTTGATTGGACTCGGAAATATTTGAGTCATTAAATTAAATATGAGATGTAACTTTAATGAATTGTGGAAATTCATATTTGAATTGTAGAGTCTAGAAAATGTGGGAGTCGGGAAAGGTATTTTACAAATAAATCAAATGGGAGATGTTATATTTGATTTAATTTTGTCAAATATAATAAATTGATACATAAATATTATGTATTAATTTGTAAGTTACAATTCATGATATTGATTAGTATTAATGGACAATTAATTAACGGTTACATTTTGGAGTGGATGTGGTGAAAGAATGTCAATATATAGTGGATTTTTACCCAATGAAAAGGGCACTCAAGAATAGATGAACCATGTTCAATTCACACCAGGAACTCCAAAATGTAACCGTCAATTAATTGTCCATTAATACTAATCAATATCATGAATTGTAACTTACAAATTAATACATAATATTTATGTATCAATTTATTATATTTGACAAAATTAAATCAAATATAACAATCCATATATAGCTAATAAACTAGGGGTTGGACAAAGCTACTAGGGCAGTAAACATGTTTACAAGACTGGGATTCATACAAGCATTCTTCCAGAAATTAGAGCTACTGTTTAATCGTTCCAGACCCTTCGTCTGATTAAAGATAGTAGGAGCATCACCGTGAATATGAGGATTCCGTTCCTTCCAAATGTACAAATATTGTAGTAGTACTGCCACTGGAATAGAAGGCATCAGAATGTTCCCTATTTTGGAGGACACTGCCAATTGGCATTGCTTGGCATTTAAGAATTATATCATTCAAGAAGTTGGCAGAGATTCGAAGATTTGCAATAAAAATAGAGAACCAAAGAGGAAACGATCTAGGCTTACCTCTAACGAGTTGCACAGAACACAATAACACATGAAGTTCGGAAATTTATATTGCAAGATTGAAGAACTCAAACAGAAAATATCAACAATCGAACTGAAAACAATGTTCCAGAAGTTTAAATATTTGGAACAAAACTAAAATGCTACTTGTTCAAAGCATTAGTAATCAATACCATTAATACTCCTCTAGACAAGACATATAATGATATAGATACCATTAATACTCCTCTAGACAAGACATAATGATATAGATATGTAACGGATTAATTAAATATACAGGAAGATCCGTAAATATGTATAATGAAAAACCAAAATAAACAGTGTAAAAACCAAAATGATCAATAGTGTATGTGTAAACACATAATTGGCTTATTTTCAAGATTATCAACATTGCATATAGCATTCTCCAAACAAGGGATAGAATTAATGTTCATGATGTTTTTTTTAGCAAACACAGCTTAGAAAAAGAAATTCAAGGACCAAACTGGAAATTACAAGCTAAAAGTGCACCAATCAACAAGTATTTCATCGAGCAGGAAAACAGAAAATCAACCTTCTCATCATGTTCAAAGCTCTAAATAATACTTGAATTCGTCAAAGGGAATGCAACTCAGCAACTGCAAAAATTTCCCTTATCATAGGTAACTAACTTTGCAGCAGAACAATCACTCCTCGGTGAAGTTGACTGCATTATCCCAATAGTGAGGGACTCCAGCATCAGAAAATATCTTCCGAGCAGCGGCTTCAGACCTGCACTTGTGGACCAAAAAACGATTAAAACTCGGTTTAGCAACACTTCCCTCCCACACTTTGACACATTTGTTCACAACAGCTTCATCCTCATCTTCGTCTGCATCTTTCACAGCTGCAGTCCAGTCTATTCGATTAAGCATAAGGTTCCTATACCGTTTGATGGACTTGCTTCCACCTTCAACAGCCACGACACTAATGCCATCTGATATCACAGCACATCCTGTCAACCGGTTTTCCTGGGCATTCACATCAACCTTAAAGCAGGTCTGGGGGTGTGAAAGATCATTTATTCTATAGAGAGAAACTAGAGTCTCTAGTGTATTAGGGTCATCGAACAGTTTCCTTTTCTTCTTTCCACTGCGTTCATCAGGGGTGAGCTTACGCGCCATGTTCCTGTCAACATGAGCTTGTTCACGCTCAGCAGCAGCACTTCTAATTTCCATTTCAAGTCGAGTAGGATCTTGGGTTGCTTCCGAACCAAGCACTTTCATCAGATTGCTCATTTTAACTTTTGGTTTTGGAGGTTCAATTAACCCCTGCCTGATCATCTCTTGCTTATCTTTTTCCCTAGCAAGCCGTCTCTGTGTACGGAGTTTCTTCTGTTCTTTCTTTGTTAGTTTTAAGGGTTGAGGAGGTGGGCGAGCAGCTTCAGCAGGTGGCTCAATGGGCCGTGGATGTTCCACATAAATGGTGATTTTCTCCATCCTCACTTTATTTTCCGCTATTTTACCATCACATATATCATCATAGTTACCAGCATGCAAAAGAGGCACATCCCTGAGAGAATAATGAGCAATCACATAAGCAGGTTTTTTCAAACTACTAAATCTGATTAATATAGGGTAAATAATAATAAAAGCACCACCAAACTTGACGTTAATGCTATAATACACAAATTTAAATATAGAAACTGACACATTTACGTGTAGGTACACTTCCTGCAAGTATAAATTTAAAATGGACTTGGCCAGAAGCTAACACTTTCATTTTTATGCAATTGATTTCAGAATCCTCTTTGTGATACGAATTTAGTATTTCTTCCAATATAAACAAATAATCTACAGCCAAACAATGAATGTCATGTTGAATGCTAAGCAAAGAAAAAATGCAGAATGCTACAAATGGATGAACTGAACTTGCAACATTTTACATAATAATTAAGTACTCAATAAACTACAATTTGAAAAAGCATAGATAAACTTCACTACTCCCGAGTGAAATCCAGAAAAGCTGCTATTCATGATTTATAGAACCCGATAGCAATTTAGAGCTAATCAGATTATCCTATATTTTAACAAAGCAAGCAGAATAATACTGTGAATAGAAAATTCAGATTTCTTACCACCGCTCGACATCAGGAATTGGCTCCTTTGGCTTCTCTTTCACGATCACTCTCTCTGACACCTCAATCAGGTTGGGATTTATATCCGGCTCTGCTTTCGCCTTTGCAAGCTGTGCTTGCTTGGCCTTCAACTCTTTCGCTTGTGCTTCTCCAAATTGGCTCTGAAAAAGAGATTAGAAAAGGAGTATAAATACAAATGTTCACGTGACCAGATCTAGAATAGAAAATATGGTACTCTAAAATCAAGATACCTTCAACTTGGTAATCTCTGCATCTCTCGACCATTTACCCTCCTCTACAAATTGAAAATTCATTCTCTTAGGCCTCAAAAGCTTATTCTTATCAATACCCATGTCCGGATCAAAATGAGGATTTTTCTCTGGATCCACTTCTAATTCAGGCTTTAAAATTTGGAACGAATCTTTTTTCTGCTTGTTAATGTTAACCTGGACAGCCAAAGAACGTTAAGAAAAGCATCAGTAAGGTTATTAAGATAACTTCAAACAAAGATATTAATGTTAAAACTTGGCAAGCAAATCAACAACAAACCTTCAGGGTGCTGAGGTTGTTTAACTTTGGAACATTCACCACATTTCCATGTTCATCTATCTCCCTGCCCAACGCATCCAAGCGAAGAACAGGAGCCTTTGCGGGCTTTGGCTGGATAGTAACTTCAGGGGGCAACTGTCCAGGAAACATGTTTATTAGAGGAGCATATTGTGGGTCCTGTCGAAATCCCATTTTAGCAGCGAGCTCCTGTGCACGTTTTACAGCTTCAACCTTTGGTGCTGTAAGGCCCTCAAGATGGGGCACACCACTCACAAGTGGTTTCACTGAAGCAGAAGAAGCAGGAAGAGTAGAACTTATTGTTCCTCCAGCAGATGGAGCAGGAGTAGGAAGTATTCCTGATGTGGAAACTGCTGCTTTAGATCCTTCTTTCGACCCAACACTCCTGTTTAACTACAAGATCAATAGGAAATATAAGTAGATTATTAACAGGTTACTACTGAAGAAGAAAACAATAGACTAAAAATTGTGATGTTAGATATACTTACTAATGGCATTTTCTTCAACTTCTCAGAGATTTCCTTCTGCTTCTGCAAAGTTATCCTCGCTTTTGTCAAAGCATCAAGAGAATGGAGGCCTCCACTTTTCCCCGCGGCTGAAGTTGTCCCATCTGTACTAGATTTCCCAGGAACCTCATAAGATCTGTTCACAATAACTCCCTTATTTTCATTTGTGGTATAAATTGAAGATACCTTAGAATTGTAGCCAGGAGCAAAAGAGGCCTCAGGCAGAGTTTCTGATGCCATGTTGAGTGGTTCCAAACCAGCACCCTGTAAGAATCAAAAGTTGATCGATTAAAACCATTTCTTGACCAAAAATTATGCTCAAGGATATAACTCTTAAGATATCAAAAACATCCAGACAACTACATCACAAGTTGGTAACTCATTAAAAGTCATTTCCAAAATATCAATGACCAGTCAACAGTTTATTTGCAAAAATGTGGTTTACTGATTTCAGCATAACATGAAGGGGTACTAGGTATGCTTGGTACAACAATTGGGATTCCCATTCATGAAAATAATATGCTAATGTCTCCCCTTTTACACATATATGCTTCATCCTTGCTAAGCTGGCTGCTATAACTGTACTTTTATACAGTAGGAGTATATATGAATTTAAAAATAATTATAGTTACATAGTTCAACCATTGGAAATGAAATATTATATATCGTCAGAACACTTGGATTTTCTAAGTTATAACAATAACTATATCTTTTGTGAGATACTAAACTGTTGATCACAAGAATGCTTATTTTTTCAAAGAACATGTGTGTGTGTGTGTGTGTGTGAGTTTGAAAACATATGTTGTGAACCGGGAATTCCATATCGCCATAGGACGCCTTATGGGCATGGCATTTTGAGTTTCTTACAAAGACCATGGCGCCATGGCATTATATCAATAACAAATATGCTGAGACCTAAGCTGTGGTAGCATGCTCTGATTCCAATAGTTTGAGAACAAGTGTATATTCGTAACATAACTCAAGACGTGAAGCAGTCTCGTCTTCTGGGAGTTATATTTTGCTAAAAGTGGTATACAACCAGAACAAGAATCAATAATTTGAAGAGATGAGATCTAACAGCATGTAAGAATAGCTGAATATGCAGGACTGTGATATTGCATTAAAGACAATAAAAGGACGACAGAAAGCCAAATATAATGGTAACTAAATAACTGACAAAGCCAAATATAATGATAACTAACAATAAATCGTTAAACCAGGACATCACAGTTTGCTCAAATCCAAATCACTCACGTCAGTCACCAGAACAAGATATGCTTTTAATCGTTACGGTATCTCATAACATGCATAAATATTAAATTCTCAAGCTAGAATTAATTAAAACAGGGACATACCTACACAAAAAAGAGAACCAAGATAAATTGCAAAAAACTTTAGCACTAGTCAGGTTTCATTAGCAACAAATAGCACTTTGGAATCACTACACACCAAGATTATGATATACTAATCAAATCCAAAGGCATTTTAGTCCTGACCTCAAACATTTCCATAGCACTTTAACCTACTCATCCTCAAATGGAATAACGAAAATCACACTAAACTAATCACACGCGATTCATCACATAAACATTAAAAGCAACAATTACACTTAGTTGGTCCATCAAATTGACAGTTACAGCTTATAAGCACATTCATAACCATCATTAACTAATCAAAACAATGCAATCTAACCACCACTAACTATCGCACATTCAATAATAATCATTTCTACACCACAATACTTCACAAACAACACAATAAATAATAATCACAATACATAAAAATAAATATCAGAATGCAGTAAGTAATACTCACATTGGCAACAGAACCACCCGGACCAGTCTGAATCCCATTAACCTCCTCATTCTTCACTTCTCTCTTCACCGAAACCTCATCGAAACCACCTCTCTTACCTTCACCATCCACATCCACATCCTCCTCCTTAACCTTATCCCCAAACCTCCTCCTCTCCTTCCTCACCTCTTTCTTCCCTCTCTCCTCTCCATCCTCAAACCTCTTTCTCTCTCTCCTCTCATCTCTCTCCTCTCCATTCACATCCTCAAACCTCTTCCTCTCTCTCTTCTCATCCGAAACCCTAACTCGCTTCTCATCAAATCTCTCCTCTTCGCTTCCACCTCTCTCCTTTCGCTTACTCAAATTCACATCAACGACTCTATCTTTACTCCTCTCTCTCTCCTCGCGCGCCTCGTACGATCTCTCCCGACGCTCACGATCGTCGGTTCTCGATCTGTGCTTATCATCGTCGTCGTCGCGAGATTTGTGTTTGGAGCTACGATGCTTGTGGTGATGATCTCTCTCGCGATCGGAATCTTTGTGTCGCCGACTTGATTTCTCTTTTTCCGATTGTTTATCCATTAGTTAACCCTAGGTTTTTCACTTGGCCTCCACGATGATATTTATAGGCCGTGTTTGTTCTGTGTCTTCTATATGTACTTCGCTTTCGAGTTTTATTTTTATACAGGATTTACGCCTGGTGGTCTGGTGGACTCGAGCCACAAGTTCCACACATAATTTTATAAATTTAAAATCATTTTTTTCTGTTAAATCGAAATATTATTATATTCATTATCAAAAACAAATCATGTTTTTAGATATATATTTAGAGGCTAGCGTTCAAATAAAAACCAATCTTAGAATAGAAACTAGAAACCTACACTAAATAAATTATATTTCATTTATTTTTATGGCCCCGCTAGGGGCACCTTCATAAAAAACTTATAAAATTCTTGGCTCTATTCAACAAAAATATTTTAAAAAAAATAATAATAAATTACTGTTCACGTGCCACGTCATCACGTGAACAGTAACTTTTTTTATTAATTTTTTTATTTTTTTGTTGAATAGAGCCAATAATTTTAAACGTTTTTTGTATTGGGGTACCCCTAATTTGGTCATTAGATTAGCTTGAAATATTTAATTTAGGTTTAGTTTCTAGTTTCTAGTTTCTATTCTAAGTTAGTTTCTATTAGAACAAGACCCTATATTTAGATTATAAATATATCTATGATACATTACACATATCTATACTAATATATAATAAGCAAACTAGGGGATAATTGGTAGTTTGGTTGTTTGGTTCAACCAACCATTAAAAAAGAATTGTGACCGTTAGATATTTAGCAAACAGATCATAACCGTTAAATCTAATAATAAGGAATATTCTATATTTAAATCCCTCTTCAAAAGGTCCAAGGTTCGAATCCCGTCAACAACAAATTTACATTAAGATTTTATATTAATTATTTTAAACAATACATGTCATTTATTAAATAACTATTATTATTACTAATAATTTTATTAATTAATATTACAAAGTTTTTTTTTTGAAACTAATATTACAAAGTTAAATTATATCCATAATAAATTATTTCATTCTATTTTGTTTAATCATATAATTTTATAAATATTTAAAAGTAACCCGTGCTTTGCACGGGCTATAAGCTAGTTTATAATAATTCAAAAATAATATGAACACATTTATATCCCAATAGAATGTGGATACTTACTTTAAGGAATTGTAGAAGTTACTTAAGGATTATAATCTCGATGGAATTATGGAAAAAATACTACTATTAGATAAAGAACCGGGTATGAATAACTTTTCGATCAATAAAGAGATGGGTCTTAAAGAAAAAATAAGAAGCTGCAAAAGCTAGGAGACACAGCAAAGTTAAGAATGGAATCTGGGTTGGAATGGACTTGGATCCTTAGGGAATGGAAAGAAATCAGGTACAACTACGAACACAATTTCAATATTGGTAGATGTCGACAATCCTAGTAAAGTCTAAATGATTGAAAGGCAACCCGAGTTGCACATAAACGATATGTTCACCTCATTTTTGAAGATAAACCTTACAAATAGTTTGTTATTTTTTAATGGGTAGCATCCCCCCAAGGCACTGCTTTTAGCAACTTTCGTACCAATGGATGAAAGCAATCTGAAATACCCTGTAGAAGGCATACTGGGGGATAATGGTTGAAGCGACTAAGTGATGGTCAAAGAAAGGAGTTTCATCACCCAGAAAAAGAAAATGGTTACATGCCACCAATTAACAAGGAGGGGTGTAGCTTCCCACGCGGAGTTCAAGAATAGAAATTATGGAATCATCATCGAGGAAAAATAACATGGTTTGTCTTGGAAGAAATATTATGATCAGTAGCCACTTTATCTATGACCCCTTGTTTCTTACAATGAGTACGCTCGCGTATACTTAGAGGTTCAGGGTGAAGGTTGATTGAACCTGGCTGCAGATTATATAAGGTTCCTCTTGCATTTAATGGCTTCAAGGGATCGAGGGGTAGTGGATGACATGCTACCTAAGATGACATCTTGTAAGTGCTAAATTTTCAAGCAAACAAAACTTTTAAAGAAGGAATGAGTAAAGTTCAGTGGTTTTACCTGCGTTTTGCAGGTTCACGGGAACTCAGCTATTGATTGGAGCTGCATTGGTGTTCAGCTGCAGGAGCAACTTCTTTGGCAATTTAGCAAGAGCAACTTCTTTGGTAGTATTTAGCTGCAACAACTTCTTTGGCAGGATCAACTTATTTGGATCTCAGCTGCAGGTTGATTGGATCTAGCTGCAACAGCTTCTTTGGCAGGATATAGCTATAGTGGCAGCTTTTTTGACAGGATTTAGCTGCAGCAGCTTCTTTGGCACGATTTGACTGCAAGAGCAACTTATTTGGATCTCACCTACAGGTTGATTGGATCTAGCTGCAGCAGCTTCTTTGGTAGAATTTAGCCGCAGGGGCATCTTCTTTGGCAAGATTTAGCTGTTGCAACTTCTTTGGCAGGATTTGGCTGCAAGAGCAACTTATTTAGATCTCACCTGCAGGTTGTAGGTTTATTGGATCTAGATGCATGATAGGGTATATTTTTATATATATTTTAGATGATTTTATTCTCATATTTATTGTGTTTTGCATTGATTTGGATTTTTATTTAATAGATTTTATTGTTTTATTGTAGGAAATAAAGAATTCATAACTTGGAAGGATTTGGAGCAAAAAGAGCTAATTTGGAGATAAAATAGAAGAAAATTCGTACTATTGGGCTATACGGGCTGTGCCTGCACTGTTTGGGCCATATCTTGAGTTCCAGAAGTCAGAATTTGACGATCTTGCTGTCCACGCGAAGCTTAGGGAATTATCTTTAATTCAGAGGTGGTCCAGTAAGCAAAATCCAACTGGAAGAGCCCAGAAACAGAGGAGCAAAATTAGTGACGAATTTTACAAGAAAATCCTATTTAATTATGGATATCTTTTTGTAAATTGATTAGGATATTAAAAATACTTTTATTAGAAGATAGAGATCAGATTTTATTGGGGGGTTTTATTATAAAAACGTGGAAAGAGGGGAAGAGATAGATTCAGACGTATTTTTACATAAGTTAGGGTTTTGGTTTTTCTCTCTTCATCTCTTCTTTAGTAAGCACTTGGTTTAATTTGGATCTTCATTGTTCTTCGTTAATACAAAGTTTGAGGTATTCTTTATTCTCTTGTTTTATTATTATATGTTTTACATGGCTTCTTTCATTATTATTATTGCTTTTACTTCTAGAATGAGTGAGTAGTTTAATTCTAGGGTATTGAGGGGAGCCATGTTTGCACCATGATTTGGGCTTAATTTGATTAGTAGATTGATGGGTAAAGAGTAATTCTGATTGATATGTTATAATTTTTAATTTGTGTAATTGCGCAATATCATGGATTAATTGATTGCAATAGGAGTAATAGATCGAAAGATTTTACTACTAGAGGCTTACATACAATTAGCAGAATTGAAGGTGAGTGTGAGAACATCATTAGATATTCTGAGAGTGTTAATGCTTGAGAAAGATTAACCATTGCTTTAATTACTTAATCCCATTGAAAAGCTATACTTTTGTGATTTGTTTGGTGTAAACGTGGTGAACCTGAATTGCCCTAGATCCTTTAATTAATTGACTTAAAACTTTGTTAAATTTGTTTTAGTAGTTAATAAAATTCTCAAACAATCGTTGTGACTAGAAACAATTGATAGCAATTGAATTGAAACTGAAACTGTCTCCTTGAGGATTCGACCCGTATTTGCTAGTATCTACTACAATTGATACCGTGCGCTTGCGGTTAGACATAATTTTACATATCAAGTTTTTGGCGCCGCTGCCGGGGATCGAACCCGGGTCACCCGCGTGACAGGCGGGACTGTCGGGGAGACGCCTAGTTTCTATAATTTTAGTTTGATTGTTTTAGATTGTTTCTCTTGTCTCTTTGGAACTCTTGTTCCAATTGAGACCGATTTTACTGCTTTTCCTTGTTTAGTTGTTGATGCCCAAGACCAGGTCTCAAACGAAAGAAGATCAAGCGAAAGAGGATACAACTCCTCTTAGTCCAGATTCTGGAATTACTTGTCAACAATACATAGATCTACAAAGGAAAGAGAAGCAGCAAAAGATATCTGAACCAAAGATTGAGATGGCGGACCTTCCTCCCAAATCTTTGAAGAACTACTCACAACCCTCTTCGAGTGGGGTACCTACTGGCCTTGCTATGCCAGCAATTCAAGCAGAAAATTTCGAGATCAAGCCTGCTTTGCTCACTATGATCCAGCAGAATCAATTTGCTGGGCTTGCCTCTGAAGACCCTACACTTCATCTGCAACGCTTTCAACAACTCTGTTCTACAATTAAACATCAGGGAGTCACTCCAGACCAGTTGAAAGTCATGTTGTTCGGTTTCTCTCTTCGTGATAAAGCTCAAAAATGGTTGAATGATATTGACTTGACCGAGTGGGATAAGATTGCTCAAGCCTTCTTAACTGAGTTCTTCCCTCCTAACAGAACCGACGATTTGATCGACAAGATGATGGGTTTTAAGCAAGATTATGGTGAATCTCTTCGGGATGCTTGGGACAGATTCAAGGATTATCAACGTGCATGCCCTCACCATGGTCTTGAGAAGTGGTTTCTGCTTAAACGCTTCTACAATGGTCTTGATCCTGAAACAAAAGGGATGGTTGATAACGCTGCAGGTGGTGTATTTCTGGATAAGGGAGTTGATGATGCACATGCTTTTCTTTCAAATTTGGCTGCCAATCACTTCAGTAATCCGAGAGCAACCAAGAAAGGGGGTAAACTTGAAGTGGATGCTTATTCTCTATTATCATCTCAACTCGCTGCATTAACTCAGGAGATCCACTCTTTGAAGACATCTCATCCCTCTACTCAACCTATGAGTATCAATGCATTGTCATCCATGGCTCCTATGAATAATCTTGTTTGTGAAGTCTGTGGCATCCAAGGCCACTATGGTAACGATTGCCAATACAATGCTCAAAATTCACAACATTTTCAGATGGAGCAAGCAAATGTTTTCCAACAGAGGCAGCAGTACAATCCATACTCCAACACTTACAATCCTGGTTGGAAAGATCATCCTAACTTCTCATATAGGAACAATAATGCTCAGAATTCAAATGTTCCTAATCAGCAGCAATATCAGCAGTCGTACCAGCCTCCTCCACAGCAACAGTATAGGCCTCCTCAAGGACCTATGAATCCCCCTGGATTCCAAAGGCCTCCTCAGAATTATACTCCTCAAGCCAATCAAGCTGCACAGGCTGATAATCAAGGTGATATGATGAAGATATTGTTACAAATGCAAACAAAGATGAACCAGATGGAGATACATAATAAGATGTTGGAAACTCAGATTGCTCAAATGGCTAGTTCTTCATCTACAAGGCAACAAGGCTCTCTACCAGCACAATCAACTCAGCCAAAGGAAAATGTGAATGTCATTGCTCTTAGGAGTGGTCGTACATATGATGCTCCTCCAATGCCTACTGATGATGTTCCTACTGAGAAAGAAGAAGAGAATTCTGAGGAAGACAAGGTAGAGAAAGTTGTTAAAGATACAAACGAAGATGAAACTGAGGAAAGCAAGAAAAAGGACAAAGAGAAGACTGCAGTTACTCCTCCACCATTTGTGCCAAAGCTCCCATTCCCTAGCCGGATGAACAAAACTAAGGTGGACCAGCAGTTTGGTAAGTTCATGACACTTGTCAAGAATCTTGAGGTAACAGTTCCTTTCACTGATTTAATTTCTCAAGTTCCATCATATGCAAAGTTTCTTAAGGATATTCTCACTAAGAAAAGGTCTTTTGGTGAGGTAGAGACAGTAGCTTTTACTGAAGAGTGTAGTGCTGTTTTACAGAATAAGTCTCCACCTAAGCTTAAAGATCCTGGTAGTTTTTCGATCCCGTGTCATTTAGGTGCATTGTTTGTTGATAAAGCTTTATGTGATTTAGGCGCTAGCGTCTCAGTCATGCCTCTCTCGATTTTTCAAAAATTAAATATGGGAGAATTAAAATGTACACAGATGACTTTGCAAATGGCAGACCGTTCGATAAAATATCCCCTTGAAATTTTAGAGGATGTGCCTGTTAGGGTTGGAAAATTCTATATTCCTGTAGACTTTGTAGTTTTAGATATGGAAGAGGATAGCCAGATACCTATTATTTTACGTAGACCATTTCTTTGTACTGCAGGTGCTATTATTGATGTTAAAAGTGGGACTCTCACCTTGAGTGTTGGTGATGATAAAATTGCTTTTACTCTAACCTCTGCTCTTAAATCCCCTTTGCTTGAGAATACTTGTTGCAGTATTGATGTTGTAGATGAAATTGTCCAAGATTATACTCCTCAGATTCTATTGAATGATACATTGGAAGCAGTGCTCTTGCTTGAAGCTTCAGAAGGAGAAGGACATGCTGAAGTCGATTCATTGATTCTTGAGTTGAATGATCACAACATTGATTCCATTGACAGTTCTTCAGTTCGAGATCTCTCGAGTATTAAGCTTGGGAAACTTCCACCACATTTGAGGTATGTCCTTTTCAATAATGAGCTAGTGATTTTTGAAGAGGGGCATGATAACGTGTTGCGAAGGTGGAAAACCAATGATAAGGAAGAAGAAAGTTTTGTTCAACCGGTTGAGTCGGAGAAGCACTCTAGGGGTGCGAAGAAGAAACAGAAGAAGATTTGGCCGTTGGGTAGTAAAATCAGGTTGAAGTCTGAGGGGAGATTTTTGTGGAAAACAAGCAATCAAGATGTCAAAGTTCGTAGGAATGGTCTTTCAGTTGCGGACGGGTCAGTTATTCTTTTGAGACCGCCTTGAGTTGAGGAAGTGACATCGAGCCAACGACGTTAAACAAAAGCGCTTGGTGGGAGGCAACCCATGCCATTATTGTAGGAAAAAAAATTGAGTGTTGTATGAAAAAAAAAGAGAAAAAAAAATGAGTGTTGTTGTAAAAAAAAAAAAAAAATCGATTTTTGAGCAATTTGCAGGTCAGTAACGCAACTTGCTCCTGCGTTTCTGCATTCAAGGCAATTTGCGCTCCTGATACGCACCTTGCACTGGCGCATCTGCATTCCCGGCAAATTGCCCCCCAGACACGCAATTTGCTCTTGCGCATCTGCCCCTCCAGCAATTTGCGCGAGTGCTCCGCGATTCAATCCTCGCGCTTCACTTCTCCAGCGCGTGGTTTGTTTGTCATCTCATTGTCCAATGTCAACCCATCTGCATCTGTGGCCCACATTTGTTAGCCTGCCTCCAAAGCTTATACCAGACCATGCATGCGCGTGGTTTGTTTGTCTACCAGACCATGCATGCGCGTGGTTTGTTTGTCATCTCATTGTCCAATGTCAACCCATCTGCATCTGTGGCCCACATTTGTTAGCCTGCCTCCAAAGCTTATACCAGACCATGCATGCATGCTACGAACCTGATTGCTGAGTTTAAATACCTGTGTGCTATTTTGCAAAAAATCGCAGGAGGAGGGATTTGATCCCCCGACCTTGGGGTGACCACTCCTTCAAAGCCAACTTCCAACCGCTTGTGCTAGGATGGTTGTTGCGTCAAATAATGAAGCTGCTAGTTAATAACCTATCAAAAGAGCTGAAATCATACAAGCCAACCACTCGATCTCACTTCTTCTTAGAATTGCCACTTCATGCTCTTATACTAGGGGAGTATTCTACACCTTTCTTTGTATATTTGTTGTAATTATTATTATTATTATTATTATTCTTTATTATTTTTGTATAATTTAGGAATCTTTTTGTATATATATATATATTTTTTTTTTTCTTTTCTTTTCTTTATTTTCTTTCCTTTCTTTTTTATATTTGTTCATTGAGGACAATGAACCACTTAAGTGTGGGGATGAGTTCTCAATGATAAAAAATCCAAAAAAATTATATATTAAAAAATTCAAAAAAATTTAAAAAATTAAAAATACCAAAAATAATTCTAGCCATGCAATTTGATTAGTTGTTGTATTTTGCTTGATACACCCATGCATGCGTAGAAATCTTGTGTTCTTGACGCTTTTGTATGAGAAGTGGCGTGCTTTGTTCTTGTGCACACACTTACACTAGCAAGTTGAAGCTGGTAGACTTAATTGGATGTTGTAAGTGATTAGAATGACATGAATATGTGCAAGATGACTTGGTTTTCATGCTTTGAGTACAAGTAGATGCGTTAGAGAGTCTTGTTACTTGGGATTGATTATGTTTTGTCACACCAAGTGAGTTTTGAGCCTATATGCATATCTTTTGCATGATTTTTCGTTTGCTTGAGTGTCCACATGTTGTTTACATTGCTAGCACTTACTTGAGATCTTTCTTGAAATGCATGACATTACTTGATGATGAGATGATAAAGGCACTTAGGTTTAACCTCGTATTTCCTATATTTCCACACCTTTTATACATGATCAATTAGTTAACCCGTTGAGCTTAATCCTATTCTTTCGGTGACACACCACATTACTTGCCATTATCCTTTTTATTCTATTGGCCTTACATTAAATTTGAACCTAAATTGTCAAAGGCTGGTATTGTGTTTAAGGGAGTAATAAGGTGTTAAGGGTTTTTATTGATGATTATACTTTTGGGGAATATTAATTTTGGGTTGATGCTTGCTAGTCGAAATTCATAAAAATATCTATGGATCATTGTGTTTATTCTTTAGCTCTCAAGAAAAAAATAGAAAAAAAATAGAAAAAAAAGAAAGAAAAAAAACAGAAAAAAAAAGAAAAAAAATGAATAAATTTGAGAGCATTTTTATGTTTGTATGATCCTTCTTCATTCGACTAGTCAAGTTATTATGTAAGGGTTATTGAAAAATCCAAGTGTGGGGAAGTATTTGTTTTAATAGAAAGGGAATTGAATAATGATTATTGTTGGGTACTAGCTGTTGACATTAACCTGTTTTAGCTTTACTTGACATACCTGGTCCCTAGCCCACACTACAACCCGAATAAAGACCTTTTGATTGTCATCAGTGATGTATGTTGTGTTGAGAGTGAGATTGATTGCGAGTGTCAAGTTGTGTTTATGATTTTGTTGGAATTGAGTGATACACTTAACCTTGTTCTTGAGTGAATATTCGTTTTTGAGTGAAAGGTGAGTTATTACTTGTTTTGGCATAGTAGATCCCAGGTTTAGACTTAAAATGTGTTTCTTGTGGGTTTAGCATGATTACCAACAATTTTTACACTTGACATGAATTTTTATGACCTTCTGCATGTTGGTTGAGTAGACTACGTGAATACTTGCACTTTCGACACCAAGACATCATGTGTTTACTTTGATTCTTAAGTTGATGTGGCATGAGAGGACTTGTGTGTGTGGTGTTGTGTTAGCATTGATCTTTTGCATGGTTAGATGAATTTTGTGGGTATATTCACTATAAACCCTCACGAGACAACACTCGTCCTACTAGGGCTGCCTAGGGGTTTAACGGCTTGTTGCATATGCTCAATGCAATCGTGTCATCTACGAAAGTGATGTTTGTTAGGACTTATTTTTTATTTCACTTATTTGCCCGAGGACGTGCAAATGCTAAGTGTGGGGATGTTTGATAGAGTATATTTTTATATATATTTTAGATGATTTTATTCTCATATTTATTGTGTTTTGCATTGATTTGGATTTTTATTTAATAGATTTTATTGTTTTATTGTAGGAAATAAAGAATTCATAACTTGGAAGGATTTGGAGCAAAAAGAGCTAATTTGGAGATAAAATAGAAGAAAATTCGTACTATTGGGCTATACGGGCTGTGCCTGCACTGTTTGGGCCATATCTTGAGTTCCAGAAGTCAGAATTTGACGATCTTGCTGTCCACGCGAAGCTTAGGGAATTATCTTTAATTCAGAGGTGGTCCAGTAAGCAAAATCCAACTGGAAGAGCCCAGAAACAGAGGAGCAAAATTAGTGACGAATTTTACAAGAAAATCCTATTTAATTATGGATATCTTTTTGTAAATTGATTAGGATATTAAAAATACTTTTATTAGAAGATAGAGATCAGATTTTATTGGGGGGTTTTATTATAAAAATGTGGAAAGAGGGGAAGAGACAGATTCAGACGTATTTTTACATAAGTTAGGGTTTTGGTTTTTCTCTCTTCATCTCTTCTTTAGTAAGCACTTGGTTTAATTTGGATCTTCATTGTCCTTCGTTAATACAAAGTTTGAGGTATTCTTTATTCTCTTGTTTTATTATTATATGTTTTACATGGCTTCTTTCATTATTATTATTGCTTTTACTTCTAGAATGAGTGAGTAGTTTAATTCTAGGGTATTAAGGGGAGCCATGTTTGCACCATGATTTGGGCTTAATTTGATTAGTAGATTGATGGGTAAAGAGTAATTCTGATTGATATGTTATAATTTTTAATTTGTGTAATTGCGCAATATCATGGATTAATTGATTGCAATAGGAGTAATAGATTGAAAGATTTTACTACTAGAGGCTTACATACAATTAGCAGAATTGAAGGTGAGTGTGAGAACATCATTAGATATTCTGAGAGTGTTAATGCTTGAGAAAGATTAACCATTGCTTTAATTACTTAATCCCATTGAAAAGCTATACTTTTGTGATTTGTTTGGTGTAAACATGGTGAACCTGAATTGCCCTAGATCCTTTAATTAATTGACTTAAAACTTTGTTAAATTTGTTTTAGTAGTTAATAAAATTCTCAAACAATCGTTGTGACTAGAAACAATTGATAGCAATTGAATTGAAACTGTCTCCTTGAGGATTCGACCCGTATTTGCTAGTATCTACTACAATTGATACCGTGCGCTTGCGGTTAGACATAATTTTACATATCAATGCAGCAGTTTCTTTGGTAGGATTTAGCTGCAAGAGCAGCTTAGTTGGATCTCACCTGCAGGTTCTAGGTTGATTGGATCTAGCTGCAGCAGCTTCTTTCGTAGGATTTAGCTTCAGGACCAGCTTCTTTGGCATGATTTCAAGGGTACAACCGAGTTCACCCCTAGGTCTTGAACGTACCCTTAAGCATAATTCTTTACATATGGCATATGCACGAATAAAGGTTCAAGGATTCAAGTTGAGGAAGGCTTACATGTCGTGCGGGAAGGAAATCTGGTGGCTCTAGGGGTAACTTAGTTCCCCATGAAAGAAATTTCAAGATAGAAAAGCGGTTCTCATTATAAGCTCAGCAGGAAGGAGCTTCAACCTTATGGTTTCAATGGGTAAATACTGGTCTGAATCGACATGATAAAAGCAAAGAAAAGTTCTACTTTTATACTTTTACATATTCACTATCATACATGTTTTCTATGCATACAAAGAAATCTTCATAGCATCTAGCTAAAAACTTCATTAGGAACCTCATCTTTTCAAATGAATCATTATCTTCTGTTACGCATAAACATATATTTATCTAAATGTGCTTATCACATGATTTTAAACTTGCATAGATTTATACACAAAGGGTTATCATGGCATACATTTACTTATATTATGCATGGGTTTCAAAAAAATGTTTTCAAACTTGCTGGCTGAAGTTGTCAAGTAGGTACCTACGCACGCTATATGCCCCATAATGTAACCACTTGGAATGACACAACAGCAATTGAGGAGGTCTCCATAGCTTTCTATTGGGCTCTCTTGTGATACGTATATGGAATCACTTATAACTTACAATGCTCGGAGGGTCACAAGGTTTATGGGCAAGGTCTGGAAAGTCCCACGACACCGGGCATCATCCTTAAAATACTTAACAATAGCTTGGGAGGTCCATTGTGATAGGTTCATGGAAATCTCTAAATATCGTGGCATATATGTCTTGAAAAGTGCGTTCGCTAAGGGCATATGATAAGTGCATATTTTTGCATATTTTTATTACTCCCTCTGTCTCTCAATGTCTTTCCTACTTTGACTTTGGGTCCTGTTCATTTTAAGCGATTGACTACTAATTTACGCATAATTTATAAGATAAAATATAGTCATGAGTGATCTTGTTGGATTCATATTTATGAATACTTTAATACAGTGAAGTTTTTATATTTAGTACTAATACAAAATTCAAGATATTAACGATCAAAAGTGTGCGTTGGCAAACGTGTTTTTTCAAACAGGAAACATATTATGAGACGGAGGGAGTACCTACTTTGTTGTTTGAATTCCTATTTTAATAAATTATTTTGTTGCATTTCAGGAAATTCGAGAAAAAATGAAGAAATGACAAAATAAAGAAATAAATGACAAAAGAAGAAAAGGAAGGACCAAAATAGAAGAAAAAGGAAAAGCAAGGGGTGGTGGTGCATTTTTGTAGCCAACCAAAATGGAGGGCTAGGATTAACCTACACCAACCAAAATGGAGGGTTAGGATTAACCCACACCAACCAAAATGGAGGGCTAGGATTAACCCACACCAACCAAAATGGAGGGCTAGGATTAAACCACACCAAACCCAAAACCCTAATTTTCACCTATAAATACCCCCTTCATCCACCACATCTACCATCTCTTACACACCCAACATCTCTTACCTTATCTTACACCTCTCTTATTTTCCCTATCCAAAATCTTAGTTTTAGCCTACATCTTAGTTTTCTTTCTTTAACCTAAATTTAGTAGCCTCCATTTTTAGTTTTGCATTAGCCTTCAAATTTTGTAAACACTTCCCTTTTATTAATACAAATTATCATTCCCTCTTTATTTCCTTCCACTTGTTTTGTTTCTCTCATTTTAATACAAGCTTCATTTTCGTTATTTTCGTAAATCCGATTAGTGGACAAAGTAGCGAAAGCTAACCACTTGGGGTTGAAATTAACGATCTTTAATTTCTTGCTCTTAGCTAATCATTGTAATTGTGCCCCTTTAAATTTCCATTTTATTGTGGGTTATAATTATTAATTGCAGATCTAATTTTTATGTTTGATGTGTTAGTTTAATATAAATAAAGAAAAAAAAATTAGTTTTATAAAATTTTATTACGTATTTTCAGTTTTAACATCTCTGTTTCAATGCTTGGTCCGTTGCAATTTTTTGTTCTCACTTTTGTTATTTTTCTCCGGATACAACCTGATGCTCTCCTACTTGTTTAAATGATTTTATTTGATAATTTTGCTTCCATGGACTAGTTGTGTCTGGTTTGTTAATTTACAATGCATATTTTTACACCTGTTTAATCACCTGTCGTAGGTTAATGTTTTTTTTTTGTTTTTTTTTTCTCTTTCTGATTTTCATTTTTAATTTACTTGTGCTCATATTCGCATGTAGTTTAATTTAGTTAAATCACTCTCTCAAAAACAATTAAATTGTCTAGTTCGCCTAAATTAAAATTTAAGGTTTGCGAAAAAAAATAGTCCATGTGGATCGAATCTTAAATACTAAAACGAGATCGTGCGCTTGCGATAATCAATTGTCATATTTTCGGCACATCAAGTTTTTGGCGCCGCTGCCGGGGACCTAATTATTTTTCACGCCTTAAGTTTTAATTTTTCGGATTAGTTTTCTTGCACTTGCCTTATTTTTGTCTCGTTTTTTTGTAGGAAAGTTGGAAATTCGGGAATCTCTTTCGGAGCTTGAAGCAAATTGGAATTTTTTTGTAGCGTGCTTTGGTAACCCGTATTTTTCTCTTTTCGCCTTTTTATTTTTAGAAAATCACAAAAAAATCAAAAAATTGAAAATTGGAAAAAATAAAAAAATTAGTTGTAAATACATAATTGTTGCATCATGCATTTAATCACTTAGGAGAACACCATCTAGATTTTTATTTTTTTATTTTTTATTTCTCGTACCATATAAATTGTGGTGATCGCTGGAGGACCCCAAGGTACGTTAAATTCCTTCTTTTCTTTAGGTTAAAACACGTAGTGTAAGCATCTATAATTGTTTATAGTTTTTATATCTTGTTGTGTGTGCATCATTTTAATAAATATTAAGAGCAAAACCACTCTCAAGATAAGGGAAGAGATTTCATCACTCTTTCCTTCGCCCAAAAACAATTAATTCATCATTTTGCATGCCCTAGCCTTTAATAAAATGAAGTAGACGTTTGCCCCTAGGAATTTCGCGCTCAATTAGGAAGTACCTAAGAAACGAAGTAATCATTAATTATTCTGACTCGTTGGTGTCTAGGCAAGCGAAAGCTTACCTGGCCAATTAAGATTTGGTGTCTAGGCTGGTGTTTAGCCTCTTGGCAATGCTTGCACCTACCTGGCCAAATCGGTCCGAATAAATTCTGATTTACCGAGTTTTTGGTGGTCCTTACAGTTAGGAGCAAGGTCTAGTTATTTTCTTAAGGAACCCTAGGTCTAGAATTTTCCTTTCAATTTTACACCCTTTCTTTTGTTTGTTTATTTTGTCGCACTTAATTGCTACGTGCTACTTTCGTGGTTTATGCGAACTGCTTGTATTAGGGATAATTCTGCTAGGCTAGTAAGATCGATCGAGATTGCGTCTTCTTCTGAATCCGAGTCTGTAGAAATTCCTGACCCCGTAGTGACCATGGCAGTTTCGTTAAAAGACCGTTGTTACCCCACCCGATCGGCCCAACCTTCTTGCATCACCCTACCTCCCGTAACTGCTAATAATTTCGAAATCAAAGGTCATCAAATTAGCATGTTACCTAATTTTCGCGGGAGTGACGGTGAGGATCCTTATCTTTTTCTACAAGAATTCGAGGAGGTTTGCACTTTGCAAAAGCTCCAACAACTTTCCGAGGACGCCATACGGCTTAGACTAATCAACTTCGCTTTAAAAGATAATGCAAAAAAATGGTTGTATATTCTACCCGTCAATTCGATTTCCACGTGGGAGGGTTTCGTAGTCATCTTTCTAAAAAAATTCTTTCCAAGCCATAAGACTACGAAACTCACGAATGAGATTAATCAATTTCGTCAAAAACATAATGAACCATTTTGGACGTGTCTTGACCGTTTTAAAAATCTTCTATCTCAATGTCCCCACCACGGAATCGAAAAATGGAGGCTCTGTAAGATTGCGTACGAGGCCTTAGATGGTTCAACAACCGCATTGTTGGAATCTATGTGCCAAGGAAAATTCATGGAGAAAGACGAGGACGAGGGATGGGAGTTTTTCGAAGAGTTCGCGGAAAAGACTATGTTGTGGGAATCGACTAGGGAGCCCACACGAGAACCCGAAAAATCGAACGATTCAAATACTACCATGCATCAAAGGGGGTTACATCAAGTTGGTAACTCTATCGCGACCGAGGCTAAATTAGCCACTCTTACTCGACGTTTAGAAGCCTTAGAAACCAACGGATCCCACTCCCAAGTATCCATGTGCTCAAATTTTAATTCATCCAATCAAGGGATACAAAATCCTCAAGATTTTCAACAAGTCAATGCGATGTTCCAACCGGGTCCTCGAAATGATCCTTACGCTCCTACTTATAACCCAGGTTGGAAAAATCACCCGAACTTTTCTTGGAATCAGGGTCAAGGTCAACCATCTCACCCCGCACAATTCCAAAATCAACCGCCGGTTTATCATAAACCGCACTCAAATTCTTTTTCCCCTCAAAACCATGCTCCTTATCCGACTCAAGCTCCTACCCACCCTCCCGGTTTTTCTGAGTCAAATAAGCAACTTACATCGTTGGAGAAAAGTCTCGATGCGCTTCTCAAATCCACCACTAATTTGGCTCAATCGCAACAAACTTTCATGCAAACCATGACTCAAGATAGGCAAATCTTAAATGCTAGCACCCAAGCCATATCCAAGTTAGAGGTTCGAGTGAGCCAATTAGCTAATGCCATCCATGAGCGTGAGAAGAATAAGTTTCCGAGTCAACCCGAGGTCAACCCTAAGTTTCCTCTTAATCAAAGACCTCATGACAATGTGAATGCTGTCATTTCCCTAAGATCCGGAAAGCACGTTGATAATCGAGAAGGAGTCGAGTCCCCCGAGGTAGAAGAAGAATTAAATGGTGCACCGACACCTATGCTCGATCCTTCTGATCAAACTCCGATTCCTGTCTCTTCACCTCTTTCTAGTCTACCATCTTCTTCGAGTGGAACAACCTCGGAGCCCGTTTCCGAAGAACAAGTCTATAAACCGAAGGCTCCTTACCCACAATGCCTCGTCTCTAATAAGCAAAACGCTCAATTAGACAAGATCTTAGAAGTTTTTAAGCAAGTTAAAGTTAACATTCCTCTTTTAGACGCGATTCAACAAGTTCCCTCTTATGCGAAATGTCTAAAAGATTTATGCACTCATAAGCGAACCACCCAAGTCCTTAAGAAAGCCTTTTTGACCTCTCAAGTGAGTTCAATTCTTTCTAACCAGATTCCCGTGAAATATAAGGATCCAGGTTGTCCTACAATTTCATGTGTCATAGGTAATTCTTTCGTGTACAAGGCTCTTCTCGACTTAGGTGCTAGTGTAAACTTGCTTCCATTTTCTGTCTACCAAACCCTAGGGTTAGGAGAACTTCAAAAGAAGAATGTTACCCTTCAATTAGCAGATCGCTCAATCAAAATTCCTAAGGGGATCATCGAGGATGTGCTAATTAAAGTTGGTGATTTCGTCTTTCCTGTTGACTTTGTGGTACTAGAAACTGAACTGGTTAGGAACCCGACATATCAAATTCCCGTCATTTTAGGGCGTCCTTTTCTAGCCACATCGAATGCTTTGATTAATTGTATAAATGGATTAATGAAACTAACATTTGGGAACATGACCATTGACCTCAATATCTTTCATGTTGGGAAACAACCTGATGATTTTCACGATCAACCTATGGATGTCAATTTAATTGATGAAATAGTTGATCCAGATTTTTTAAACCCTAACGAGGCCCTTGACTTTTGTTTAAACCATTTTGGCCATGATTGGGATGTTTCCGATTATACAAATGAGGTCAATGCAATGTTAGAATCCACCATTCCTACAAATAATCAAAATGTTGAACCATTTCCATTGTCTCTTCTCGAAACTAGTGAACCCGTTGAGTCAACGCCGCCCGATTTAGAACTCAAACCCCTTCCCGACACTCTTAAGTACGCCTTTTTAAGTCCCAACGAGTCTTTTCCCGTTATTATCGCCTCTGATTTGACCGAGTCACAAGAGGATGAGCTTGTTGGGGTACTTAGAGAACATAAAGAGGCCATAGGTTGGAGTATCTCTGATATTAAAGGAATTAGTCCGGCTATTGTCCAACATCGAATTCACTTAGTTGATGATGCGAAACCCGTCCGGGATCCTCAACAGCGTTTGAACCCCACCATGATGGAAGTCGTTCGAAAAGAAATTCTTAAGTGTCTCGATAATGGGATCATTTATCCCATTTCTGATATCTCTTGGGTCAGCCCCATTCAAGTAGTTCCTAAGAAGTCTGGTATTACCGTTATCACCAATGAGAATGATGAGCAAGTGCCCACCCGTGTTCAATCCGGGTGGAGGGTGTGCATAGACTATAGGAAACTCAATTCTGCCACTAGAAAAGACCATTTTCCTTTGCCTATTATCGATCAAATGTTAGAACGGTTAGCTGGTCATTCGTTCTATTGTTTTCTAGATGGTTATTCTGGCTATTTTCAAATTCCCATTGCTCCCGAAGACCAAGAAAAGACCACTTTCACATGTCCCTTTGGAACTTTTGCCTATCGACGTTTAGCCTTTGGTCTAACCACTACTCCAGCCACTTTTCAAAGGTGTATGATGAGCATCTTTTCTGACATGGTAGGGGATTTTCTCGAGATCTTTATCGATGATTTTTCCATCTTTAGTTCGTCTTTTCACCAATGCCTAAACCATCTTGAGTTAGTCTTAAAAAGGTGTAAAGAAACCAACCTCGTTCTCAACTGGGAGAAATGTCATTTCATGGTTAAGGAAGGGATTGTTCTTGGTCATAAAATTTCTAAAAAGGGGATAGAAGTCGATAAAGCCAAAGTTGACCTCATTGCAAACCTTCCCCCACCCAAGTCGGTCAAAGCCATTCGTTCTTTCCTAGGCCATGCGGGTTTTTATAGGCGTTTCATTAAGGATTTTAGCAAGAAGGCTAGACCCTTAACATTCTTCTCGGGAAAGATGTCAAATTCGATTTCAATAGTGATTGTTTACAATCTTTTGAGCACCTTAAGAAAGAATTGACTTCTGCCCCAATCATTCGTTCTCCCGATTGGAATCTCCCCTTCGAGTTGATGTGTGACGCTTCTGATTATGCGGTAGGAGCCGTTTTAGGGCAACGAATTGATAAGATGCCCCATGTCATTTATTATGCTAGCAAGACTTTGAATGATGCCCAACTTAATTATTCTAGTATTCTACCACCGAAAAAGAACTTCTAGCCGTAGTCTTTGCTCTCGACAAGTTTCGGTCTTATCTTATCGGTTCGAAAATCATTGTCTACACCGATCATGCCGCCCTTCGTTATCTATTCTCTAAGAAAGACTCTAAAGCCCGATTAATTAGGTGGATTCTCTTGCTTCAAGAGTTTGACCTAGAAATTAGGGATAAGAAGGGTTCTGAGAATGTTGTCGTCGATCATCTTTCTCGCTTGATAGTGGAGTCCACCATCGACTCTCCTGTAAACGAATCTTTTCCGGACGAACAACTTCTATCCATCTCTACTCCCCCTTGGTTCGCCGATATTGTCAACTATCTTGCAACCGGCGACATTCCATCTCATTGGTCCTCTCAAGATAAATCCAAATTCTTTTCACAGGTCAAACACTTCTTTTGGGATGACCCGTATCTCTTCAAATACTGTCCCGACCAGATCATTCGAAGGTGCATCCCAAATCATGAATTCAAGAATATCCTTTCTTTCTGCCATGACCAAGCTTGTGGAGGGCATTTTAGTGCTAAGAAAACAGCCGCTAAAATCCTCCAAAGCGGTTTTTATTTGCCTACTTTGTTCAAAGATGCTACTGAATACTGTGCCGCGTGTAATAGGTGTCAACATTTAGGAAAGATCACTAGGAGAAACATGATGCCAATGAACCCCATCTTAATCATTGAGATTTTTGATGTATGGGGTATCGATTTTATGGGTCCCTTTCCTAGTTCCTTTGGCAACCTCTACATTCTGTTAGCGGTCGATTACGTGTCTAAGTGGGTAGAAGCCATTGTTACTAAGTCCAATGATAACAAGGTCGTTCTCAAATTTCTCAAAGAGAATATCTTTTCTCGTTTCGGTACACCTAGGGCTATCATTAGTGACCAAGGAAAGCACTTTAAGAATCGTCAATTTGAGTCTCTTTTGAAAAAGTACTCAATAACTCATAGGCTAGCCACCCCTTACCATCCTCAGACTAGTGGTCAAGTTGAAGTCTCGAATCGTCAAATTAAACAAATTTTAGAAAAGACTCTCAACTCGAATAGGAAGGATTGGTCAACTAAGTTGATAGATGCCTTGTGGGCCTATCGGACTGCTTTTAAAACCATTTTAGGCATGTCCCCTTATCGGATTGTCTTTGGCAAGGATTGTCACTTACCCGTTGAGCTTGACCATAGGGCCATGTGGGCCATTCGTGAGCTAAATTTTGATTTACCAACCGCCGGTAGTCATAGGAAGTTGCAATTGTCTGAACTCGAGGAGTTGAGAAATGAAGCTTACGAGAATGCTAAAATCTATAAACAAAGAATTAAACTTTTGCATGACAAATCCATTTTGAGAAAATCTTTTTCTCCGGGTCAAAAAGTTCTTTTGTACAACTCTAGGCTTCATTTGTTTCCCGGAAAATTGAGATCCCGATGGGAAGGTCCTTATGTTGTTAGGGTCGTTTTTCCTCACGGTGCTGCTGAAATTGAAAATCCTAAAAATGGTGATATATTTAAAGTTAGTGGACAAAGACTCAAACCATTTTTAGAGCTGTCAATTGATCCTAAGGAAGAGGTAATCCACCTCATCGATCCATGATGCAAGTGAGTTTCTTCAGTAGGTATTTGTAAACTCTCTGTCATCCCTTGTCAGGTATTTTCTCACCATTCTCCTTTGTCATTTATCCTGCATTTGCATACATTGAGGATAATGCATGATTTAGGTATGGGGGAGGGTTTAGTGTAAATACATAAAAATTGAAAAATCCAAAAAAAAAATTGAAAAAATTGAAAAAATCACAAAAAGAGTTGTAGAATTGTAAATAGTAGATTTCTAATCTTATTCTAGTCTTGTTAATTGATTACTAGTTGCTTAATGCACCCTTACATGCTATGATAATCTTGTGTTCCTTTAGCTTTTGATTGAGAATTAATTTGCTAAGTTCTTGTCCACACACTTACACTAGCAAGGTGAAACTAGTAGACTTATTTGAATTGTGCAAGAAAGTAGAAGGTCATGATTAGGTGTAAGATGATTTGGTTTTCATGCTTTGAAGTACAAGTAGGTGCATTAAAGATACCTTTACTTGAGATTGATTATGTTCTACCATACCAAGTGAGTTTTGAGCCCATATGCATATCTTTTGCATTTATATTCGTTTGCTTGAGTGTCCACTTGTCATTTGCATTGCTAGCACTTGGTTGAGTTCTTTCTTGAAATACATGACATTGATTGATGATAAGATGATAAAGGCATTTAGGAATAACCCATATTTCCAAAATATCCACACCATTCTTATGTGATCAAGTAGTTAACCCTTTGAGCTTAATCAAATTCTTTCGGTGACACACCACATTACTCACCTAAGACCTTTTTCTTGTACAGCCGTACGTATACTTGATCCTAATATGTCAAAGGCTAGTATGAACTTGAGGGAGTAATAAGGTGTGTGAGATGGGTTTACTTTTGTTCATAAACTTTGAGGAAATATTTGTTAGTTACCTTGTTAGTCGATTTTCAAGTTAAATCTAAAGGAGGATTATGGTTGCTTATATTTATCTTAGCTCTAAAAAAAATATATATATATATATATGAGAGCATACTTATGTTTTTATAATCCTCCTTCATTCGACTAGTCAAGTCTTTTTGTTGAAAGTAAAAAATAATTGTGTGGGGATGAAGTTTGGTGTTGTGCATGATTTCCATGGTGACTACTAGCTTTTGACACTTCACCTTGTTTTGGCCTTACTTGACATACCCTGTCCATAGCCCCATTACAACCCAAATAAAGACCTTTTGATTGTCATCATTGATGTATGTTGTGTTTAAGTTAGAATGATGCCAAGTGTCAAGCATGTTTTTGATTATGTTGGAATTTTGAGTGATACACTTACCCTTGAATGAATGTTCTTTTGTGAGCGAATTGTGAGGTATTGCTTGTTTCTTTTGCATATGAGATCTCAAGTTTTGACTTTAAGGTATGCTCTTGTAGACTTAGCATGTTTTCCAATAATTTTTGCACTTGTCATGAACTGGTAATCACTCTTGCATATTTCTTTAGGTAGACTATGTGAATCCCTGTACTTTCCACACCAAGACTTTGCAAATTCATTTTGATTCTTAAGTTGATGTATCATGAGAGGACATGTATGTGTGGTGTTGCATTGTCATGTAATCTTTTATACGGACTAGACGGATTTTGTGGGTACATTCACTATAGGCCCTCACGAGACCTCACTCGTCCACTAGGGCTGCCTAGGGGTTTAAAGGGCTTGTTGCATATGCCAAATGCAATCGTCATACCTACGAAAAAGAGTATAGGACTTTTTATCTAGATTTTCTTTTTGTTTTTTTTGTTTTACTCGAGGACGAGCAAAAGATAGGTATGGGGGCATTTGATAAGTGCATATTTTTGCATATTTTTATTACCTACTTTGTTGTTTGAATTCCTATTTTAATAAATTATTTTGTTGCATTTCAGGAAATTCGAGAAAAAAATGAAGAAATGACAAAATAAAGAAATAAATGACAAAAGAAGAAAAAGAAGGACCAAAATAGAAGAAAAAGGAAAAGCAAGGGGTGGTGGTGCATTTTTGTAGCCAACCAAAATGGAGGGCTAGGATTAACCCACACCAACCAAAATGGAGGGTTAGGATTAACCCACACCAACCAAAATGGAGGGCTAGGATTAACCCACACCAACCAAAATGGAGGGCTAGGATTAAACCACACCAAACCCAAAACCCTAATTTTCACCTATAAATACCCCCTTCATCCACCACATCTACCATCTCTTACACACCCAACATCTCTTACCTTATCTTACACCTCTCTTATTTTCCCTATCCAAAATCTTAGTTTTAGCCTACATCTTAGTTTTCTTTCTTTAACCTAAATTTAGTAGCCTCCATTTTTAGTTTTGCATTAGCCTTCAAATTTTGTAAACACTTCCCTTTTATTAATACAAATTATCATTCCCTCTTTATTTCCTTCCTCTTGTTTTGTTTCTCTCATTTTAATATAAGCTTCATTTTTGTTATTTTCGTAAATCTGATTAGTGGACAAAGTAGCGAAAGCTAACCACTTGGGGTTGAAATTAACGATCTTTAATTTCTTGCTCTTAGCTAATAATTGTAATTGTGCCCCTTTAAATTTCCATTTTATTGTGGGTTATAATTATTAATTGCAGATCTAATTTTTATGTTTGATGTGTTAGTTTAATATAAATAAAGAAAAAAAAATTAGTTTTTTTACGTATTTTCAGTTTTAACATCTCTGTTTCAATGCTTGGTCCGTTGCAATTTTTTGTTCTCACTTTTGTTATTTTTCTCCGGATACAACCTGATGCTCTCCTACTTGTTTAAATGATTTTATTTGATAATTTTGCTTCCATGGACTAGTTGTGTCTGGTTTGTTAATTTACAATGCATATTTTTACACCTGTTTAATCACCTGTCGTAGGTTAATGTTTTTTTTTTGTTTTTTTTCTCTTTCCGATTTTCATTTTTAATTTACTTGTGCTCATATTCGCATGTAGTTTAATTTAGTTAAATCACTCTCTCAAAAACAATTAAATTGTCTAGTTCGCCTAAATTAAAATTTAAGGTTTGCGAATAAAATTAGTCCCTGTGGATCGAATCTTAAATACTAAAACGAGATCGTGCGCTTGCGATAATCAATTGTCATATTTTCGGCACATCAGCATACTTGAGTGTAAAAGTAGCAATGGGTTTTTATATACAATATCATTTGCGCTCACATAATCATACTTGCCTCTATGCATTATATATGTATGCGCTATGTGCATTATATATGTGAGCTACTTAGGTCATGCTAATAATCACCTTTTCTGATTGTCTTGGTAGCCCAGGATTCTGGAAGATTGAAGCTTATTTTCAATAGCAGGAATTTCATGACATTACTCATAGTCCTTCTCAAATAAAGACCAATTGCGCAGGGAAAAAGAACATCTCGATGATTTAAGTTATGGTTTTCAAGGTAAAAGAATGGAGGCTAACATGTTCAGGTGGCAAGGTTAGGAATCTCATGAATGGAACTGGTATGTCATATGTGGTCAAAAGTGAAAGGGAAGACTCCATTTAAGGATTCAGATGGGGTACATATATGGAAGCATTATGTTTCCTGTTTGCTATGCCGAATTAGCTCATGTAAACTTGGAAGCATGATGTGGAAGCTATGTATTTCTCTAAGGAAGATAAGGAAGGATTAGAACTCGTCTTATTTTGGTTTCTTTTGCATTCAATGGCTACAAGGAACCGAGGATAGTTGTTGTGCCCAAAATTCTCATTGGGCTTGATTTAAGGCCCATTAAGGCTATAGGCCCGAGTTATATGGATATTGAGAAATAGGCTGGGTTAGGTATGGATACATTGACCCAACATGCCTTAGAAATATACTGATGGATGGAAAATCAGGCATCTGATACGGGGTTCAGTCATGTACGGGTTCATGTGTTTGAACCCCATGTGTGGGTACTACTATGTGGAAGCTTGATAGGGGTTCATGCAGGTGAAGGGCTTTCACGCAGGGGTTCCATTCGTACCCTGACAGATCGCGGGAATTGGACAAACAGCCTCATAAATTGTAGGAGAACGGATATATGTCACGCTAACCAACTTCTGGATAACTCCTTAATTTCAGGAGCACGCCTTATCGCTTTGTAACAGCCTATCTGAAAGGATTTACATGGAGGAAACAAGTACTTTAGTTGGGAGGATATGTACAATATACATATAATATATACGTGATATAAATGTGTATAAAGTGGATAATCATTGGATATATATACTGTGTATGCATAAAGGCGGCTGTAAAGCGGAAGGCAAGGGTTTATGCAGTGTCCTAAGGAAGCTAGGACTCTTCTTTATCAACATAATAACAAATGGATTAGCATGGTCATGAGGATAAGGCTTATCAGAATACGTGGCTGAGCTATCAACAAGGAGTCCAAAACCCTAGAACCACATAAGACTTGATTCCTATAAATATAGGATATGTAGGCACTTTTGTTAGGTCCGAAATAACGTAGAAGGGGGGTTGAATACGTTATTTAAAAATATTTCAATTTTTGATGTGGATATGAAATCAAAAATACTAAATCGAAATAACACAACTGTGTGGGAAATATCTTTAAATAGATAAAACCCGGAGGTTTGTTACACAATCTAATCCTATGGATCAGCTACAAAATCAAACACTCCCAAGGATAGTTTAGGCACGAGGACCTTCTACCCGACACTTCCTGAAAGCGGGCTAAGCCGGCTTTCCTACTAGATGGACTGTCTAGCAGCTTACACAGAGATGATATAAGAGAGAGAATAGAAAGTTGTGTGTTGAGGTGTGTTTTGAAATGAAATACAACAGGCCTATTTATAGGTTTTAGAAAGTCACTATGCTGCACTATTTCAACAACCCCCGTGGGCCCCACCTGCATAGTAACACTATTCCAACAACCACAAAAACGTGTCTGTTGAAAACATTTTGGACGTGAGCCCCACCAGCCACTATTTGAACAGTACTATTCACGTGGGCCCCGAATGAATAGTAATTTTTGTTACTATTCATGAATAGTAATTTCGGTTACTATTCATATGAATAGTACTATTCATGTGAATAGTGATTTTGATTACTATTCATATGAATAGTGATTTCGGTTACTATTCACATGAATATTGATTTTGGTTACTATTCATATGAATAGTGATTTTGAATACTAATCATTTTCCTCTTAATTTGACATCCTTAAATATGCAGCTTCCAAAATGGAGGATATCAATACTGCTCTAAACTCAATCATACCTCTTAACAGTTTTTCTGAGTTAGATACTTCGATTCCTTTGTGTAGTGTTGACGCCTAGTGCAACTGGTCTGGTTCACAGACGACTAACATTCACTCATGGTCTTTGTATCTTGTCTTTAAGACCACTGTAATCTTTTGGCCCTTCAACTGAATCATCTATACATCTTATTCTGTCACTGAGGCTTAATCATGTTAATGAACTTCTTTCAGCGACTTGATCCTTGTTGATGCCTGTTCTTCAACTTTCATGATCCCTGTATAGAGTTAATATTATTTATCTTTTATCCTAGTTGAGTTATATATGTCCTCTATTACATATTACATTACATTATGCTTTACAATCTCCCCCTATTTGATTGTTAGGGTTTGACAAGCAAATTCTTAGAGGATAACTCAACTGATAAAAAAACAAAAATGAAATACAAAGATAAATAATATTATAGTACATTCTGGATCATATATACATTTTCCAGATTTCCAAGCACAAGACAATTGTTCCTCTAGACTGAACATATCTTCAAGTTTGCCTTTGCTTTCTTTCCACATAGCACGAATATTCCAATTAGCTTTTCATTTCCCAAAATAAAGTTAATTCTGTGTCAACAACCTTTTCCTTGCCCTTATTATGCCTAGTAGCTTCTTGATCATCCACCTTCTCCCCCTCAGTTGGGTTATCCTCCAGAGTAGTAGGATGTGGAGTTGGTAAATTAGACGAAGTTGTCTTCCCCAAGGAATGAATTGCATGACTAAACTGGGATGCCAAGGAACTTAATTGAACCTGGAATGCATCATGTTGAATAAGTTGCAAATTTTTTATTTCTACAATGGACTTACAGATATTTTGCAACTCTTTCTCCATTGTTTGGACCCGTGTAAGGAGTCTGCTATATTCCTTTCTGGTTACAGGTTCATGTGGTTGAGTAGGTTGCTCACTCGTATGTTCTGCAGGTGTTTCACTCAACACTCTATATTCACTCGGTTTAGTGGTTTGGGATACACTTACATGTTCTGTTGGTGTTTCCCTCAACTTTCCTCTAGAGCTTCCACCGATATGTGTACCTGCAAATGAAATCATCCTAGCCCCTTTTTCAGAGGTCACGGATGGTGCAATGAAAGTTCGTGAGCTTCCGTCCTCGCGTGAAGCGAGTTGCCGACCACTGGTAAAAAGTGGTAAATCTCGAAAGAGATCCAGAGATTTTCCCTCTGGGAGGTTAAACTTGAATCGATTAAATGGCACAAAACCCAAGTTTCCCTCGTACGTCTGTGAAGACACTTGGTTCATAAAAGAACCACCCACCAATGGATCTTTCCGTAAAATGGAAGATTCACCAGCAGTTATTGAGGTAGGTAATTCCACCTCGGATGCCTGTGAAGGCATTTGATCTTTAGAAAGATCATCAACCACTCGTATGTTCCGTGAAATGGAACTCAAGATAGTTGCTCCCATCAATTCAACCTCATTTACATTTGCACTCATTGGATAAGAAAGAATTGTTTCACTAACAGTTGCCGTTACCTCAGGTTCATTGGTTTACTTCGTTTAGAATGAGGTAGAGCGGCTATTGTAACTAACTCCATATGTGGTGCTGCTGAGGCACTATCTCCCTCAATAATGTGGATGACTGGTCGTTTAAGTGACAATTGAGGTGTAGGAGTTTGTTGTGTTTATGTTTGCATTTGTAGAATGGGCTCTTCGACCTGTGTTAGAGTCGGTGGGATTTCCTGTTCTTGGTCGGGTAAGATGGCCACTGGGGGTTGTAGAAACTGTATTTCCTGTGACACAATAGGGAATACAAAGGTTGGAATAGCAGGGATTGAAATATTACCTTGTCGTATACCTGCTCTCACTGGTCGTGGTAACAACGGAAGTGGGACAGTCTTTAGATATTCAGTTAGGACTGTAGGCACATCCGTATATTTCTTTTTGCTTATGTAATTAATTACATTCGTCTTCATGGAAGAACATTCCACCTTTTGACCATTTTCCAAGCGTACCCTATCTTCATCATTCAAAAAATCATTCAATATTAACTGTAGAAACCTTGGATATAGACATTTGACATTTTGAGTCCGAACATCTCTTGTTCCCAAGCGTTTCATTTTTAAAATGATTTGACCAAACACTATTTTTCCAAAATTAATCCTCAAATTATTGGCGACCGCATACCCTATTATTTGAATAAATTCAGGTATTCGATCTTGATTTGTTCTATCTGAGGAAAAAACATGGTTAAGAGTGTGAAAGAAGAAATTCCAGTACTGGGTTAGAAACGTTCTAGAAAGATTACCAGTATTGAAATTGCCATCTTGGTACCTTATAAAACGAAAGAACATTTCAATCTGTTCGGGTGTAGGATCAGAAACGAGATTTTCCATAGGAAAATGAAGAATTCGATTAACATCTCGTTCAGTGACCCTAATCGACCTACCAAATAGTCGATATGTGAATGCACACCCGTCCTGTCCAGAAGTGTTAACCGCACTGCAATATAGTTCACACAATGCATCATGGTTAAGCTGCACCTGTGTAACTAAAGCATAACGGATTAATGAATGTTCATTCAGAAATTGTGTCCAAGCCCGAAATTGCTCATCATGAATGGTTTCGATTTGCTGAATAGAAACAGGATTAACTTTAGCAATTAAAAAGCTTCCCTGCAATTCCATTTTCAAAAACTTTGAGGAAATTCAAAAACAAGGGTTAGTGCGTATAACAAGAATATGAAATCCGCTCTAAAAACCACCAGCTAGATTGTGAGATCTTTCCGGTCAAAGCTTGAAATATTCAGCAATTGTGTGTATATGCTCTGTATATCTGAAAATTGATGATGTTAAACAAAAACTCATCATTTATAAAGTTTCAAGTATTAGTGGGTTAGGTGTAATAGTGACAGGTTATGTTTGAAAAATAACATCGCTCAATAATTTCTCACCTAACTACCTAATTAGCCGAAAAAACATTTTATCACCGAAACCTGTCGGCCGAAAAAACATCTTATCGCCGAAACCTATCAGTCTATACACATACACATATAATACTTCTAATTATTATGGATTTAAAAATAATCACATAGTAAATCAAGAATTAATCCACAATAATCAGATAAACTCACAATTAAATAGACATAAAATTAACAAAATATCATTAATTGATATATGTCAATAAAATATTTAATTAATTATGCTACAATTAACTCAATTATTTACTGACTAATTACCATAAAATATAGCATTTATAAGCGTGGTAATTAATATAGAGATAACTATAAAAAGAGGACTGGATGCAAAACAAATTCACAAGTACTAAACGTATGGACATTTAAAATACATGTGAACTTATAACAAATTGCAGTTATTGATTATCCAAAATTAATTAGACAGATTTAACATCCCAAGTTCACCAACTAACCTGGAGAAAGTGGATTCATCCAGTGGTTTAGTAAAGATGTCTGCAATTTGTTCATCTGTGGGAACAAAATATAATACCACAGTTCCATTCAATATGCTTAGTCCTGGTGTGTTGAACTGGATTGTTGGCAATGGCAATGGCAATGGCACTCGTGTTGTCGCATAGAATTGGAATTTTGTCCAACATGAGTCCATAGTCCTGAAGTTGATTCCTCATCCACAGGATCTGAGCACAACAGCTACCTGCCGCAATGTATTCTGCTTCGGCTGTCGAGGTAGATACTGAGTGTTGCTTCTTGCTGTACCAAGATACCAACCTTCTTCCTAGAAACTGACAGCTTCCAAAAGTACTTTTCCGATCAATCTTACAACCTGCGAAGTCAGAATCTGTATAGCCAATTAGGTCAAAACCTGTTCCTTTAGGGTACCAAATCCCAAGATTAGGGGTTCCCTTAAGGTATCTGAAAATACGTTTAACAGCTATAAGATGTGACTCTTTAGGGTTAGCCTGGAATCTAGCACATAGACAAGTTGCGAACATAATATCTGGTCTACTAGCAGTTAAGTACAAGAGAGAGCCTATCATACCTCGATACTTCGTGATGTCAATTGACTTACCAGATTTGTCTTCATCAAGCTTGACTGCAGTTGGCATCGGGGTCTTGGCAGTAGCTGCTTCTTCCATCCCATACTTCTTCAGAAGATCCTTTATGTATTTTGATTGGCAGATGAAAATACCATCAGGCTTCTGAACAACTTGAAGTCTAAGGAAGAAGGACAACTCACCCATCATGCTCATCTCGTACCTACTCTGCATTAGCTTAGCAAATCTCTTGCATAGCAAATCATTAGTAGAACCAAATATTATATCATCCACATATACTTGCACCAGAATTATATCATTTTTATGCTTTTTATGAAAGAGAGTTTTGTCGATGATACCTCTTGTAAAACCATTTTCAAGTAAGAACTTGGAGAGAGTATCATACCATGTTCGAGGGGCTTGCTTGAGACCATAGAGAGCTTTGAAGAGAAAGTACACAAAACCTTCAAATTCCTTGTCTTCGAACCCAGGGGGTTGTTCAACATAGACTTCTTCCTCTAGATCTCCGTTCAAAAATGCACTCTTCACATCCATCTGAAAAACCTTAAAGTTGGAGTATGCAGCAAATGCTAAGAACATCCTGATTGCTTCAAGCCTTGCAACTGGAGCATAGGTTTCATCATAATCAATTCCCTCTTCTTGAGAGTAACCCTTTGCTACCAATCGAGCCTTGTTCCTCGTAACAATACCATTTTTATCCAGTTTATTTCTAAACACCCATCTAGTGCCAATTACAGATTTATCTTTTGGTCTTGGCACCAGCTTCCATACTTTCTGCCTTTCGAACTAATTGAGTTCTTCCTGCATTGCAGTTACCCAATCTGGATCATCAAGAGCTCCATCAACCTTTTTATGTTCAATTTGAGATAAACATCCTGTGAAATTGCATTCATTCTGTGTTGCTCTTCTAGTCTGTACACCCGTGTCCGGTTCACCAATGATCTGTTCAAAGGGATGCGCTCTACTCCATACCCTTTGTCTTGGCAGATTTGATCTTGATGATTCCCCAAGTTCATAATTGTGTTGAGTGTGATGACTAGTAGATCCAAAATCATTGTTTGCTCCCCCTGAGCTGTTGCTTTCAAAGTTTGATGAATCAGAGTTTAATGAATCAGTAGATGCATTCTTTGATGTTTCTTCACTTGATTGGGGTTCATTTTCATCGTTCACTTGCTCCCCCTCAACATGTGCTGCTGTCTGATCTACTGGTATAGATTGAACAATAGAGTCTGAAAGAATATCAGAAGTTTGTAGATCAGCATTTATTTCTTCATTCTCAAATCTCAGCTGGTCATGTTCATCAAAATCTTCAAGTCCTGTTATCTTTTTATCATCAAAAGACACATGGATAGATTCCATGACCACTTTTGTTCTCAGATTATACACTCTGAATGCTTTTGTTGATAGTGGGTATCCAACAAAGATTCCTTCATCAGCTTTTAAATCAAATTTGGAAAGCTGTTCTGGATGAGTCTTAAGAACAAAACATTTACATCCAAACACATGAAAGTACTTCAGGTTCGGCTTCTTCTTTTTCACCATCTCATATGGTGTTTTACCATGCTTGTTTATGAGTGTAGCATTCTGTGTGAAACAAGCATCTTGCACAGCTTCAGCCCAGAAGTAAGTTGGCAGCTTTGCTTCATCAAGCATGGTCCTTGCAGCTTCTATGAGAGTCATGTTCTTTCTCTCTACTACTCCATTTTGTTGTGGAGTTCCAGGTGTAGAGAATTCTTGCTTTATTCCATTTTCTTTACAAAACTCTTCCATGACTGCATTCTTGAACTCAGTGCCATTATCACTCCTTATGATTTTCACTGTATGCTTAGATCCTTTGTCCAGTTGTCTGACATGCTCTATTAAGATTGATGCAGTTTCTTCTTTCTTGTGCATGAAATATACCCATGTATATCTGGTGTATTCATCAACAATAACCAAAGCATATCTTTTCTTTCCAATAGACATTATATTTACTGGACCAAATAAATCAACATGCAATAAGTGATATGGCTCAAGAATTGAGGATTCAGTCTTACTTTTGAATGAAGTTTTCCTTTGTTTTGCTTTTTGACATGAGTCACATAGGCCATCTGGAGTAAAAACTGATTTGGGCAATCCTCTCACAAGATCTTTCTTCACTAGCTCATTAATGCTGTTGAAATTCAGATGAGAAAGTCTCTTGTGCCAATCCCAGCTTTCTTCAATTGATGCTCTACTCAGTAAACAGATTGCAGAGCCATAAGAGTTTGTTGAAAGCTTGGCTTCATAAATGTTACCATGCCTGTATCCCTTCAGAACAACTTTTCCTGTAGATTTGCTTACAACTTCACCGTGTTCTTCAAAGAAATCCACATGATAACCTCTGTCACAGATTTGACTCACACTTAGTAGATTATGTTTGAGTCCTGAGACTAGAGCTACAGATTCAATGATGACATTCCCAAGTTTGATATTGCCATATCCCAGAGTCCTTCCTATGTTGCCATCTCCATAATAAACACTTGGGCCAGCTTTCTCCACAAATTTTGATAGCAGGGCTTTATTTCCAGTCATGTGTCCTAAGCATCCACTATCCAGAACAAGGATATTTTTCCTGTTACCCTGCAATCACAAAAACCACTAATGATTAGTTTTAAGGACCCAGACTTGCTTGGATCCTTTGGCCTTATTAAGTTTGTTAGCTTTTGCAGCAGAAGTCTTATCAGAGTTTGTGCTAACATTCTTTTTATCAGAATGTATACATGTAGAATCAATCTTAAATTTATTCAAAGAGAGTTTAATTTCATAATAATCATAATACAAATTATGGTACTCTTTGCATGTATAAATAGAATGCCAAATATTGCCATAGTGAAAACAAGGATTCTGTGGCTTAAACCTAACTGAACCACTCTTAACTCCTGACTTAGAAGGTATAGAATTTATATTTTTATTCTTCCTGCAAAAAGTAGCAAGATGGTTAGGATTTCCACAGTTGTAACATTTCTTCCTAAGAGCATTGGGAATGGACATATAGTTGTTGCTTTTATTGATGCCTACCTTTCCATTTCTATTTTTCCTAGGTTCTTTTACCTTGTTCACTCTTTTTAACTCCTTCAGCTTGTATGTAAGTTGTTTCTGAGACATTAAACTAATCTTTACTGATTTGACTTCATCCTGTTTTGGTTTGTCAGATTTTGGTACAAACCTCATATGATTAAGTTTGGGTTTTGCAGCCTTTTCAGTAAATACAGGTTTAGAGGTCTCGGCTTCTAGGTTGTCAGTTTTCTTTTTATCAGTGTAACCTAGACCTTCTTTCCAACAATCATTCTCTATGATAATCTGAGTAGTTTTCCCAGAGTTAGTCCAAGTTTTAATAATGTTTCTTTCTTTAGCAAGTTCAGATTCAAGATAAGCATGCTTTTTCAATAATTCAGTTTTAACAAAAATAGCATCATCTCTCTCTTTCTGAATTTGTAACATCTGGACTAATTCTAATTCTAGATAATCATTTCTCTTTCTAAGGTCTAGACTTTCAGATTTTATTCTTTCATTTTCTAAAGTCTGATCTCTGTAGCTAACATGCAAGTTTTTAAGAAAGAGTCTTAACTCAGATATATCAGTAGTATCAAAAGCTAGAGTAGAGTGAGGTACCTTGGTCTCAGTAGCTTCAGAGATACTATCAACATTTGCCATCAAGGCATAGTTCACCTCATCTTCAGAATTTGAAGTGTCAGCCCAGTCCTTCTTCTTTGTGATGTAAGCTTGACCTTTATCAGCTTTGGCTTTCTTGCACTCAGGTGCAAAATGTCCTTTCTCACCACAATTATAGCATCTGATCTTGGACTTGTCCACTTTCCTAGACCTGCCTTCCTCTTCCTCAGCTTTTCTGAAATTCTTCTTTTCGAAATTTGAATCTCTTCGTGTGAACTTCTTTCCCTTTCTAAAGTTCTTGTAAGCCATCTTCTTGAAGCTTTTTACCATCAGGGCTGCAAGTTGTATCATCTCAGCATCACTTCTATCATCTTCAGAGTCTGTGAGATTGTCAGAGATTGAGTCATCATCAGAGTTTGATGACTCAGTATCAGGCTTTGTAATAAGAGCCTTTCTATTGGATTGACTCTTTTTCACAGCAACTTCTTTAGAAGCTTTCTCCTCAGCTTTAAGAGCAATTGATTTGGACTTGCCTCCATGCCTCTTACTTCTTTGTTCCATCTCAAGCTCATGAGTCTTGAGCATTCCATAGATTTCATCAAGAGACATGTTTTCCAGATCATGATTGTCTCTGATGGTAGTGGCCTTTAAGTCCCATTTCTCAGGAAGAGCCAACAAGAATTTCAGATTGGAGTCTTCAAGATTATACTCCTTATCTACCAGTGACAGATCATTTAGCAATTTGAGGAATATGTCATATATATCTATTAATGACTCAACAGTATTTGAGTCAAAGTGCTCGTACTCCTGTGTGAGTATTGTTCTCCTGTTCTTTTTGATGGTTTTGGTTCCTTGACATCTGACTTCCAAAGCATCCCAAATTTCCTTAGCAGTTTTGCATCCAATGACCCTGTTAGACATAACATTGTCAAGGGCGTTATGTAATAAATGCCTTACCTTGGCATCTTTGCTAATAGAGGAGATATCTTCAGGGGTGTAGTCTTTCTTCTCCTTTGGAATCGTTTTCTGTTCCTCTCCAGCAACTGCAACAGACAATTTGGTACTCTGGATCTGTAGCCTCCAGAAACATTTCCATCTTCACCTTCCATATGGGATATTCTGATGCCCTGAGTATTGGAACTCTGATCGATTCATATCTGCTTGTTGTTGGAGTTTGTGTTTTCTCTGTCATGATTGTATAGCTTTTTGGATCTTAACTGTTGTATAATAACAGAATGGCTCTGATGCCAATTGTTAAGTCCGGAATAACGTAGAAGGGGGGTTGAATACGTTATTTAAAAATATTTCGATTTTTGATGTGGATATGAAATCAAAAATACTAAATCGAAATAACACAACTGTGTGGGAAATATCTTTAAATAGATAAAACCCGGAGGTTTGTTACACAATCTAATCCTATGGATCAGCTACAAAATCAAACACTCCTAAGGATAGTTTAGGCACGAGGACCTTCTACCTGACACTTCCTGAAAGCGGGCTAAGCCGGCTTTCCTACTAGATGGACTGTCAAGCAGCTTACACATAGATGATATAAGAGAGAGAATAGAAAGTTGTGTGTTGAGGTGTGTTTTGAAATGAAATACAATAGGCCTATTTATAGGTTTTAGAAAGTCACTATGCTGCACTATTTCAACAACCCAGTGGGCCCCACCTGCATAGTAACACTATTCCAACAACCACAAAAACGTGTCTGTTGAAAATATTTTGGACGTGGGCCCCACCAGCCACTATTTGAATAGTACTATTCACGTGTGATGTGCCGAAAATATGACAACTAAAATCGCAAGCGCACGATCATCGTTTTAATATTTTAAGATTCGATCCACAGGGACTAATATTTATTTCGCAATCCTTAATTTGTAATTTAGTCGAATTAGAATAAGTGGTTTTGAAAATTTGCTATTTAATTCCTAAAAGAAAATTTACACTATTTTTTTAAAGGAACATTTAATTAATCTACTAAAAACTGAATTTTGCATTTTTAATATTTAAAAAGAAAATTAATCTATTTTTCTCTTTCTAAATTAATTTAATTAAAAGTGAAGCAAAATTAATCATTCTAAAAATTCTAAAATCAAATTAAGAATTTTATTTACAAAAACTTTTAAAGAAAATTCGGCATGAGTTATACGCAATTACGACTCACTAAAACAAATTTACCAATAATCACAATCTCAAAATTTGGTGAAACCATAACAGCACAACTTGCTACTTACAACTCGATTAAATAAGTACAACTCGGACTATTATGCAGTAACAACAACTTATAAGATTGCATTAATCAGAACTAATCAAAACTCAAAACATACAACTAAAGACACTAAACTCAGCAGTAAGGACATTCAGAAAACAACCCATGAAATTCAAACGAATCACAAAAACGCCAACAAAACAGTCAATGCTCGAAAACGACTACAACGAAGCAGCTCGATCTCACGACTACACAACCTCGACTCATGAACTCGGCTACAAAGCACAGTAACTTAATTTAGCGATTACAAAAACTCAACAGCAACTACAACTCAGCAACACTACACATAAACTCGGACTGAGCACTAATAAGAACAAATCGCCAATAATTCGAACAACAATCAACAGCAACTCGCGAACAGTAACTCGGAATCAAGACCAAGTCGCATCGACTAACCAAAACTAACGGATGATATGAACTCGGCAAAGTAAAAATTCCAATTCTAAAACATCGACAAACATCGACTCTGCTAATACAACGACATAAACGAATCGAAACACCAGCAATGAACCCAGAACTCAACAATCGATTACACAACCATTTGACTATACTACAATCGAAACCAAATCACGACTAAACAATTCAGTTCAACAACGATTCAGAACAAAACAACTCGGAAACAAATCGCAAGAACGAAAACAGAGAATGCAGAATTTGCAACTCAATAACGCTCAGAAATCAACACCAAATCTGTAGTAAAAGTCGAATACAACCACAAAACATAACACTGGACACTACAATTAATTAAAACAGGGGGGGTTTTGCGAAATTAAACAAAGGGGACGAGGGAGTAGTGTTTGGTCGAAGAAAGAGAAGGGTAGGGGGAAGGTGTTTGCAGCGAAAGGAGAGGAGGCGGATTTGGAGTGGGTTTTGTGGGGAGAAGAAGAGGAGAAGGGGTGGTGTTTTGTGAGAGAGAAAGAGAGATCGAACGAGAGAGAGAGATAGAGAAGAGGAGGGACTTGTTGTGGTGGGTGCTTGTATGGAGAAAGAAGAAGGAACGGGGGAGAGAGACGAAGGAAGTAAAGGGGAGAGGGGAGCTTAGCGAGATAAGAGGGAGATAAAGAAAATGGGAGATGGTTTTCGTGAGCTTGCAGTGAAGAAGAGAGACAATGAAGTAGGGATGGCAATTTTTACTGACCCGATGGATACCCGATCCATACCGACCCGATTGGATCTTACCGAACCCGAATATTTGGGTTTGGGTTTGGGTTTGGGTTTATATTTTAAACCCGAACTAATTTCGGGTCGGGTTTGGATTTAGGGCTTACCGTACCGAACCCGATCCGAAAACCCGAAACCCATTTCGAACCCGACTGAACCCGAACCCGACCCGAAAACCCGTATGTAATATAAATAATATTATATATATATATATATATATATATATTAATCTTTATAATATTATATAGGAGTATTAAACTAATAATCTGTTTATAGTTTATACGGATAAGGGTTAAGGGAATAAGGGGACTCACCGCTCACGCCTCTCACCACTCACTCAACAGTCAACACTCAGTCGAAACACAAAGCCGCAAACGTACGATACGAAACACAAACCCTAGTTCAATTTAAGCGATTAAACTGACACAGATCCTCAACGAATCTTCAACGATTCATCAACGAAGCTTCGATTCATCTTCGATTCAAGCGATTATAGCGATTAAAGAGAACTTTGAGTTCAATTAAAGAGAATCCAGATTTCTCCTGAGAGGTATAATCTTAATTCTTAATTAGATTAAATTGGAATACCCTAGTTGTTATTTTGTTTCTGATTAAAGCGATTGTTTACCCCAGTTTTTTTAATATTTGTATTTGTTGGATTGAGTTTGAGATTTGAGATTCTCAAAATTAATTACTAGCCAGTAAACATGTACCTATTTAAGTTTGATAAACACGGCTAGTTTCATTCTTTTTATGTGTACAAGTGGTAGAGGGGAGTGAATAATTGATTAGTTTCATGATTTTCACTGCACATACGACTTTAATTTGTAGCTAATGATTACAATCTGTGGAAACTGCTCTAGTTTTAATTGCAATTGATCTAGTTTGTTTAGGTAAATAATAATAACATTAATTTGAGACCTCTCATCTAGTGCAAGGGGATTCATAAACTGCTCTAGTTAGAATGTACTAGTAATTGTCTTTGTGTTCTTGTCTGGATGTGGACCATACTTATTACTCTTTTGATATCAAAATTTGCAAGTTATTTGTGTTTTAAAACTCTGTTTTTGGTAATTAATATTTGTGAGATTCGACTAGCTATGACCGAATGGCGCAAAAGTCCAGTTCTTATTGTACAAACAATGGCAGAGAAAATGTTAGTGAAATTTGAAAAGTACTGGAATGTGATGCATGGTGTTGTTGCAGTTGCCACAGTATTGGATCCTAGATACAAGTTAGAGGTATTGGAGTTTTATTTTGATAAGATATTTGGATCACGCGCTGTAGTAGAAGTTGAAAATATTCGTAGTCTTTGTTATTCTTTGCTAAAAGAGTACCATGAGAAAATTAATTCAAATGCCGAAGGGAATGATGAATCTGTTAATTTATCAAATTCAGCTAGTACTCAACATGCCTCACAATATGATTTGTTCATAAGTACCAAGAAACGTAAGAAGGTGGACTTCATAAAATCTGAGTTAGATCACTACTTGGATGAAGATGTTTGGTCGAAATCTGAGGGTTTTGATGTATTATTTTGGTGGAAATTAAATTCACCCAAGTATCCAACTTTAGCTTGCATGGCAAGAGATTTTTTAGCTATCCCTGCATCATCAGTAGCTTCGGAGTCAGCCTTTAGCTCTGGCGGAAGATTGGTAAGTCCACATCGTAATAGACTTCATCCTACTACAATAGAAGCCTTAATGTGTGCTCAAAGTTGGTTGTGGGCTGCAGAAATGGAAGGTAATAATATTTATATCACCTTTTCAACTTGAAAAAAATATACAGAATTATTTCAGTATTTATTGAGGTAGTTTATGTAATTCAGGTGAGTCATCTACGGGATATGCAACCATATATAAAGATATGGAGGTGGAGGATTCATGTATTACTCGAGAAGTCTAAGCCTCTAAGGTACTTAGTACTTATTAATACACCTGCCATTATCAGTCTTTGCTTTAAATCAAATGATACAGCTTTGGTAGTTATAATGCATATTATCAGTCTGGTAGTTGCTTCTTATTCTTTTAAATACAATAACACTTGGACTGGCTTCTTATTCTTTTAAACTAATATGGTATATATTTTGTGCAGGTTGCTGTGTTACTTAGTACTTGGATACACACTTGGAATCTTGGATACATCTGGAACCATGCTGCTCAGGCCTCAACTGCTGGCTGCTGCTAAGTGCTAAATGCAGAATGCTGATTTTGTTATCGAATTTCTTATGTTTTTTAATACTCAGTACTTGGATGTATTTGTTATTTTGATTTCCTCTGTACTCTGTAGTCTCAAGTATGAGCCTGGACTTGTATGGTATCAGTATTTTTAATCAGATTCAGAAACAAGCAATTTTAAACAATTTTTTTTTTTTGCTCAAATTTTGAAGTTTAATATTTTCGGGTTTCGGGTAAACCCGAACCCGTTTGAAACCCGATGGGTTCGGGTTTGGTTTAAGTATTTCGGGTTTTTTCGGGTTCGGGTTCGGGTTTGGGTTCGGTGGATGGGTTCGGGTTTGGCAAAACCCGACCCGCCCGACCCGATTGCCATCCCTACAATGAAGAAAAGAAAACAAGAAAATGAAGCTGGGTGTCGTGGGTTTTGTAAAAGAACAGGGAAGTGTCTTGATTTAATGAAATGCAAATAAAAACAGAGCAAGTGAAATGGGGACTTCGAATTAACTAAAAAAAAAAGGTAAGTAAATAAATGCTGGAAATTAATTGAGCTGCTAATATTTTTGTGTTTTTTTATTTTTTATTTTACACTAACACGTAAAACATAAAAATTAGATCTGCAATGAACAATAATAAAACCCACAATAAAATGGAAATTTAAAGGGGCACAATTACAATTATTAATTAAGAACAAGAAATTTCAGATTGTTAATTTCAACTCCAAGTGGTTAGCTTTCGCTACTTTGTCCACTAATCGGATTTACGAAAATAACAAAATTAAAGCCGAGATAAAATTTTTTAAAGTAAATAAAAAATTTGCATTAATAAAATAAAGTGTTTACAAGACGTGAAAATTACTACAAAATTAAAGATAGAGGTTACAAAATTTAGAGTACTCAAATAAGATGTACTATATTAAAAGTGTGCAACAGGAAATGAGTGAAAGGAATTTGCAAAACAAGAAAAATCAAAGTGCTGCTTGGGTTCTTTCCCATGTGTGTAAAACCAAACCAAACATACCCAGTATATCCCGCATGAAGCAGGGTCTGGGGAGGGTAAAATGTACGCAGACCATACCCCTACTTTACAGTAGAGAGGCTGTTTCCGTGAAGACCCCCGGCTTAGTGTACCGAATAGCAAAGTGAGTTTTATACAGAGATGATAATAGTGAGTAAAGTAGTCGACCGAACCTGGGCCCATGGCCTGGATCTCAAGGGGCTTACCTACTCAGGCAAGGGGCACTCCTCTCCCGATCTAGGAAGACCTCCGGCTAAGCTCCCCGCGCCTGCAAAAACAACAAAAAAAAAAACAGAATACAATATGAAGATGAAAAGCCAAGCTTCTAAGCTAATGCTAATCGAGAGAGCCCAACTCTGAGGCTCTCAACCACAGAACCACTCCCTAGAAGGGAATCAACAACTCTAATCTGGCGCCTCCAACAACTCCTATCAGCTATCGAGTTCTCATCCAAGTTTAAGGCCTTCAAATCCATCCTAAGATGTTCTTCCCACGACCTCCTCGGTCTGCCTCTTCTCCTCACCCCAACAACCGTAAGACTCTCGACCCTCCTCACCAGGGCTTCCGGAAGCCTCCTACGAACGTGGCCGAACCATCTCAACCTCCCTTCCCTAACTTTCGCAGAAAAAGGCGCCACCTCCAACTCGCTCCTGAAAACTACATTCGGGATTCCATCTAACATCGTGCGGCCACAGGACCACCGCAACATCCTCATTTCAGCTGCTTCCAACTTGCACTCAAGGGCCTTCTTCGCCGCCCAACACTCCGAACCATATAACATCGCAGGACGGATAGCTGCTCTATAGAACTTCCCTTTTAGCTTTAACGGGACTTTCTTATCGCACATCACTCCTAACGCAGCCCTCCACCTTAGCCACCCCGCGTTGATACGATGAGTGACATCATCTTCAATCTCACCATCCTTCTGGATGATCGAACCCAAATACTTGAACTTATCCGTACGGGGGACGGTCTGATCTTCAATCCTAACCTCCACCCCTTCCTCGTTGGCGTCACCACTGAAGTTGCACCATAGGTATTCGGTTTTAGACCTGGTCAGACGCAGTCCTTGAGGCTCCAAAGTGGATCTCCATAACTCCAACTTCTCATTCACTTCCCCCCTCGATTCCGCCACTAGCACTATATCATCGGCGAAGAGCATACACCAAGGGATGACGTCTTGAATCCCTCGCGACATGACATCTAGGATCAGGGCGAAAAGAAGAGGGCTAAGGGCCGACCCCTGGTGTAGCCCAATCTCCACAGGGAAATAACGAGCATCACCGACTGGGGTCCGAACGCAAGAATAAGCTTGAGAGTACATGTCTTGAATCGCCCTGACGTACTTCGACGACACTCTCCTCTCCTCAAGACTCTTCCAAATATCTTCACGTGGGATGCTATCATATGCCTTCTCAAGATCGATAAACACCATATGGAGGTCTTTGCGTCGCTCTCTGAACTTCTCCATAAGGCGTCTGACGAGGTGAATGGCCTCGGTCGTCGATCTTCCCGGCATAAAACCAAATTGGTTCTCTGAGATTTCAACCTCTCTTCTTATACGAAATTCAACCACTCTCTCCCAAAGTTTCATAGTATGACTGAGTAGTTTAATACCTCGATAGTTACTACAGTTCTGGGCATCACCTTTGTTCTTGAAGAAAGGGACGACAATACTGCGCCGCCACTCCTCTGGCATCGTAGAACCCGAGAGGAGTGCATTAAACAGATCTGTTAGCCATCGAACGCCAACCTCACCAAGACAAAGCCACACCTCGATTGGTATCTGATCCGGACCTACCGCCTTCCCTCTAGCCATCTTTTGAAGGGCACCCTTGACTTCCTCTATGGAGATACGATCACAAGGGCCGACGGAGCTAGCGGGCGAAAGAGTGACCTCTTGCACCACACTGGCACCACTCCTCGTCGCCCCATATGAAACAAAAGTTGTTTACATAAAAAAAATCAAAGTCATCTCATGCTGCACCTTTTCAAGATTCCCTGCCATCAACTTCTGAAATATCATGCCTGGCTGCTAAAAATAAAGTCAGAAGAAGGTTTTGGGGTGTGTTTGAAATATTCCTTTTTGCTCCAAGTTCCTAATTCCTTTTCCATTTTTAGTCCTTTTTCTTCATCTTTTCTCCTTCTTTGCACTTTATTTCTTTATTTTGCCATTTCTATATTTTTTCTCGAATTTCCTGAAATGTAACAAAATAATTTATTAAAATACGAATTCAAGCAATAAATAGGTAATAAAAATATGCAAAAATATGCACTTATCAACGTAGGCCCCGGATGAATAGTAATTTTCGTTACTATTCATGAATAGTAATTTCGGTTACTATTCATATGAATAATACTATTCATGTGAATAGTGATTTCGATTACTATTCCTTAAATATGCAGCTTCCAAAATGGAGGATATCAATACTGCTCTAAACTCAATCATACCTCTTAACAGTTTTTCTGAGTTAGATACTTCGATTCCTTTGTGTAGTGTTGACGCCTAGTGCAACTGGTCTGATTCACAGACGACTAACATTCACTCATGGTCTTTGTATCATGTCTTTAAGACCACTGTAATCTTTTGTCCCTTCAACTGAATCATCTGTACATCTTATTCTGTCACTGAGGCTTGATCATGTTAATGAACTTCTTTCAGCGACTTGATCCTTGTTGATGCCTGTTCTTCAACTTTCATGATCCCTGTATAGAGTTAATATTATTTATCTTTTATCCTAGTTGAGTTATATATGTCCTCTATTACATATTACATTACATTATGCTTTACAACTTTACAAAAGTTGAATCTCACTTCTCTATACAAAAATCATGTAGAAACACTCGAGTAATACACATTTCTTGGCATCCTAGGCGGCTGGATGTGAATTACTCCGTCAGCTTTGCCCGGAAACTAGGGGTGTAATTTAAACCGAGCCAGCTCGAACTCGACTCGAGCTCGGCTCAAAAAAGTCGGCTTGACTCGGCTCGAACTCGTTATCGAGCTCGAGTTCGAACACGTTTTTGGACTCGATAAAAAACTCGAGTCGAGCCGAGTTTTATTGAGCTCGACTCGATAAACTCGAACTCGACTTGGCTCGAACTCGATTAATTTTTTAATTTTTTTTGAAAAGTTGTTATGTGCTTATTATTCTATGTATCATCACTCAACTATTCATCAAAATTAATTTAAAAACTTAACTTGATATATTTTTCATATATTACGTGCAATACTATATAGTATTGTATGTTATTATCACATTATAATATTAAATTAATTATTTACATTCTTACATGTAGACGTAGTGATTAGTAACTCGAATCAAAGATTTTTTACATGCATGACTTATAAAATTCAATTAATATTATAAATTATTATTAAAGTATCAAAATATATCTGATATCACGATTAGTCTATACTACTTCGATTGATCTTTTGATCGATCTGTTAGTTACAGAGGCATGCCTGTACATATCTAATAACAAGCCTAATTGTTTGTAATGCTTTGCATTACTTACATGACCTCTTAACTGAGGGAACCTCTAGTTGTAGAGTTTCTGTTTAGACGCTTACTCAAAAAGGATAGATAGACTAGAAAGTAATTTGTTTAGCTACCTTATTTGCAGTAAGTAGGTTGTATCCATGTTCTATAAGGACACAGCCTCACTTCATAACTTAGTAACTTTGTGAGTCAAGTTTTTCATACACTGTAAGCTATATCTCTCTGAGAAAAATGAAGCTGAGAATACTACCATTTGTATTCACAGATTGTAGCAACCTTTATCTAATAATACATTAGATTAAAGTGATATTGTGTCTTGTGTTGTTTCTTTATCCGCACCTAGACTTCTACACACACAGGCACTTATCTGCTACATAGACTCAATCCAAGAAAAGTTCAAGAATCCATTCACCCCCCCTCTGTATTCTTTTACCGTATTCAATACTCAACAAGTGGTATCAGAGCGGGCTGTTTATTCAAAAACAGAAAAACGATCATGAGTTCGAATACACCAAAGACTACAGGAACGGTGAAGGTCCCTAAGTTTGACAAAGAAAACTTCAACCTCTGGAAGATAAAGATGATGTTGTTCATTAAAGCCTCTCATCCCTTGTATCCTGAGATTCTCAAGAATGGTCCTTTTGTTCCACAACAAGAGATACCAGAGAAGACTGTTGGAACCACAACTATCCCAAGATCTTATGAGGCCAAGGATCCATCAAAGTGGACAGAGTCAGAAAGGGAGAAGGTTGCTCTTGACAGCCACCTCATGCTGCTTATCATTGATTCCATGGACATGTCAATGTTTGCAAACATTGCATCATGCACGTCTGCTAAAGAGATGTGGGATCACATTGAGGTGTTGTGTGAAGGGACTGATGAGGTTAAGGAAAACAAGAAACAGATACTGGTCACACAGTATGAAGCTTTCATGGCACAGCCCAAGGAAAGCATCACTGAAATGTTTGAAAGGTTTCACAAGCTAGTTACTGAGTTGCAGATGAATGGCAAGGTTTACAGCACCAAGGAGTTAAATATGAAATTTCTGTTGTCTTCACCAAATCATCTGGAGCAAAGAGTCATTTCTCTAAGGGAGAGAGATTTGAACAAAGTCACCTATGATGTGCTCTATGGAGTCCTAAAGACTCATGAACTTGAGTTGCTTCAGAAAAGGGCTATCCAAGCCAACCAAGGTAGAATGATAAACACATCATGTGCCTTGATTGTCAACAAATCTATTCTGGACCTGGAAGCATCTACAAGCCAGCTAAGGATAGAGGAGGTAGCAGATGATGAAGAAACTGAAGCTGGGGTGAGTGAACCTGTTGAGGAAAAGGAGGAAGAAGAAGAAGAGTTTTACACTCTGGAAGAACTTGATGGGATGGAAAATACTTCATATGCTTTCATGGCCAGAAAATTTCCAAACATCAGATTTAAAAGAAATCAACCCTTCAAACCCAAGACTCAAAACCATTCAGCCAACAAGAACAAGGCACCTGTGAAACCAAACAGAAATAAGTTCAAAACCAGTTATGTGGATAGGTCATCTGTAAGGTGCTATAGATGCAATGACCTAGGGCATTTTGCCAGTGAATGCAAGAAGCCTAAAAGAAGGATAGAGATTATCTTGAGCTCGAAGCTAAGTATGAGGCCCTTCTGAAAAAGCAGACACAAGGTAAGGCCTACATAGCTGAAGGGAAGTGTTGGGATGATTCTGAGAGTGATGGAGAGGAACAAGAATTCTGCAATTATGCCTTGATGGCCAACTCCAAGGATGACTCATCTTCATCTGATTCTCAGGTACCATCTCTCACTACTATAGACATGTCTGTTTCTGAGTATAAATGCATGATCGAACAACTATCTGTTGAAATGTTTAATATTCATACTAGTATGACTGCTGCTAATGAGGAGATTGCTAAACTGTCTACTAGAAATGAAATATTAACCAAAAAGAATGAGGAACTTGAGCTAACTGCTATGCAAGTAGAAAACCTTAAGAAAGAAGTTGAATATTTGAAGAACAAGGTTTTATGTGCTAGTCAAGTAGAGAAGGCTCTTAGGGATGAATTAGCTGAGAATGAATTCAAACTGAAAACTTTCAAGAAATCATCTGGTTTAGTGCAATCCTACTGTGAGAAAATTGAAGCTAAACCCAAAGCGGCTATTGGACTTGACTATGACTCTCTCAAACAGAGGAAAGGCTATGCTATCCTTGAAGAGGACACAGCTGTTCATGAGAAAGTGCCTCACATTTTGAGAAAGACTAAAAATCCAATTTTTAAGGAATCAACATTTGAAATTGATGAGGATGCCTTACTCATCAAGCAAATGTTGAATGATGAGGATGAGGCACAATCTAGTGAACAACAAGCATCCTCTAAAAGTGAGAGTGTCAAGTCAAAGACCAAGAAACCAGTAGTTGATAGGCCAAGACCTAAGAAGTTTGTTAAGTTTGTCTCAGCTGGGAAGAGTGAATCAGAAAAGATAGTGACTAAGAAGAAACAGAACAGAAATGGCAAGTTAGGGATTAACAAGGATAACAACTATGCTTATATGCCTAATGCCCCTAGGAAAACTTGTCAGAACTGTTTCAGTACCAATCATTTAACTCATGCATGCAAGAAACCTGTTGGTAGTGTGTCTAAACCTTTCTATGATTGTTCTGTGCCTCTAAGTCATAGAGATGCACCTTTTTGTGATAAATTTGACTGTATGCCATGCAATATGAATGTTATGACTAGTTGTTTTATTTTAAGAAGGCAATTCATTGATGGTTGTATCAGTCACAATTCTCACACACACTACACAAGGTCAAAGTCTTCAAGTCCTCCTAAAGCTAGGAAGGTACCTCTGTCACCTAAGTCTGAAACTTCAGGTTCTAAGACTTCCAACAGTGACAAGAAGACTAACACTAAGAAAGTTGACAAGCATGTTGTTTATGATAAAACTGTCTCTAAGTCACATGGACCCAAACTTGTTTGGGTACCAAAGGAAAAGTAATACCTTTGTGTTTGTAGGGCAAAGAAAGTGAAAAGAAGGTCATGTGGATTTTGGACAGTGGATGCTCAAATCATATGACTGGTGATATGGCCCTGCTATCACAGTATGAGGAAAAGGCTGGCCCAATGGTTGCTTTTGGAGATGACAGCATGGGTAACACATTGGGATATGGCAAGCTGAAAGTTGGTAATGTCATCATTGAAGATGTAGCACTAGTCAAGGGGCTCAAGCATAATCTGCTAAGTGTTGGTCAGTTTACTGATAGAGGATTCAAAGTGAATTTTGACAAAGATGAATGTTTGATCACCCACAAGAAGACTGGTGATTTTGCTCTATCTGGAGTAAGAAATGGAAGCCTGTTTGTAGCCAATATGGACTCTGCAAACAAGGACAAAATTTGTTGCTTTTACTCAAAAGCATCAAATGAAGATTGTTGGCTTTGGCACAAGAAACTATCACACCTGAACTTCAAGGCCATTAATTCTCTAGTCAAAAGAGAGTTAGTGAGAGGCATGCCCACACTTGAATTCTGCCAAGAAGGAGTGTGTGAGGCTTGTCAAAAAGGAAAAATGAAAAGATCAAGCCACAAGTCAAAGACAGTGACATCAATAACCAAGCCACTACAACTCATCCATATGGATTTGTTTGGGCCTATCAACATAATGTCACTTGGAAGAAAGAAGTATGCCCTGGTAATGGTTGATGATTTTTCAAGGTATACATGGGTGGAATTTCTGGCATCAAAAGATGAGGCTCCACAAGTAATTATTGAGCATATAAAGAAAGTTGACAAGGAAGCAAAGGCAAATGATGCAAGTGTAATTGCACTGAGGAGTGATAATGGAACAGAGTTCAGAAATGCCACACTTGAAGCATTCTGCAAAGAGAATGGCATTTCTCAGCAATTCTCAGCTCCAAGGACTCCACAACAAAATGGAGTTGTTGAGAGAAAGAATAGAACTCTAATTGAGGCTGCTAGAACAATGTTACTTGATGCAAGAATGCCTACATGTTTTTGGGCTGAGGCTGTGAGCACTGCATGCTATATCCAGAACAGGACCCTCATCAACAAAAACACTGGAAAGACACCTTACAACTTGATGACTGGAAAGAAGCCTACTCTAAAGTATGTTCATACTTTTGGAAGCAAATGCTTTGTACTAAAGGATAATTCTGAATATGTTGGAAAATTTGATGCAAAAGCATTTGAAGGAATTTTTCTTGGCTATTCTATGGAAAGAATTGCATACAAGGTTTATGTCATCAGTCAAAAGAAAGTTATGGAAAGCACAGATGTAACATTTGATGACAGCAAACTACCTGGACTAGAAGAAGCCAATGATGAAGACAAAGATCCATTGAGGTTTGATAATCTAGATCATTCTGATGAAGAGATTGAAACTGGAGTTGAAACTCAAGTTCAACGAACTCAAGTGATTAATAATACAAGAGAAGAATTTGTACCAATCGATAGTGGAGAAACAAGCATCCAAGACACAACTGTGAGTAATGGCAACTTCACAGGGGGAGGAAATGAGGATGACCATGATGTGGATGATGAAGCAACATCAAGAATGAGAAGTCAGGCTGAACACTCGAGGAAATGGGATAGATCACACACTGCAGAGCAAATCATTGGAGATCCTAATGCAGGAGTAAGGACTAGGAGAGCAACTCAAAATGAGTGCCTCTATGGATGTTTTCTATCACAAGTTGAGCCTAAGAAACTTGATGATGCACTGTTGGATCCAGATTGGATTATTGCCATGCAAGAGGAGCTGAATCAATTTGAAAGGAACAAAGTATGGGAACTTGTGCCTGCACCAAAGAATAGAACCATTGTTGGAACAAAATGGGTTCTGAAGAATAAAATGGATGAAGATGGTGTAATAGTAAGAAACAATGCAAGGCTGGTTGCAAAAGGATACTCTCAACAGGAAGGCATTGATTATGATGAGACATTTGCCCCTGTTGCTAGATTGGAAGCCATCAGAATATTCTTGGCATTTGCTGCTCATTCAAACTTTAAAGTTTATCAAATGGATGTCAAGAGTGCATTTCTAAATGGAGAGTTGGAAGAAGAGGTTTATGTGCAACAACCACCTGGCTTTGAGGATCCACATTTCCCAGAATTTGTCTACAGATTGCTTAAGGCATTGTATGGACTTAAGCAAGCTCCAAGAGCATGGTATGATACTTTATCACAATTTCTTCTTGAAAATCAATTCACTAGAGGCACATTGGACAAGAAACTATTTTACAAGAAGCATGGTGATGATATTATCCTAGTCCAAATTTATGTGGATGATATCATTTTTGGTTCTACAAATGAGAAGCTGTGTGAGAAATTCTCTAAACTCATGCAGAGCAGATATGAGATGAGTATGATGGGAGAGTTGACATTCTTTCTAGGGTTGCAAGTCAGTCAAAGGAAGGATGGTATCTTTATCAGTCAAACCAAGTACATCAAGGATTTATTGAAGAAGTTTGACTTGGAAGATTGTTCACCTGCCAAGACACCCATGGCCACTGCCACTAAACTGGATGAAGATGCTAAAGGCAAGAAGGTAGATATCTCAGTCTACAGAGGCATGGTTGGTTCTCTACTCTACCTCACTGCAAGTAGGCCAGACATCATGTTTGTTACATGCTTGTGTGCAAGGTTTCAATCAAATCCAAAGGAATCACATTTGATTGCAATAAAAAAAGGATCTTTAGATATCTGAAGGGCACTCCTAACTTGGGTCTATGGTATCCTAAGGACACAGGGTTCAATCTGGTTGGTTATTCTGATGCTGATTATGCTGGATGCAGAGTGGATAGGAAAAGCACCTCAGGAAGCTGCCAGTTTCTTGGACAAAGGTTAGTTTCTTGGTATAGCAAGAAGCAACAATCTGTGTCAACTTCTACAGCTAAGGCTGAATACATAGCTGCTGGAAGTTGCTGTGCTCAAGTGCTTTGGATTAGAAATCAACTTAGAGATTATGGACTTGTGTTGGAAAGAATTCCAATCATGTGTGACAACACAAGTGCAATCTCTATAGTTGCCAATCCTGTCAATCATTCTAGAACAAAGCACATTGACATCAGATATCATTTCATAAGAGAACATGCAACTAATGGAACCATTGAGTTGCATTATGTCTCTACAGATAAACAACTAGCTGATATATTCACTAAGCCATTAGATGAAGCCACCTTCACAAGGTTGGTAAGTGAGATTGGAATGCTGAATTCTTCAGATTCTGGCTAAGTGAATACACCATCTAGATTGTTGCAGCAGTAAACACTTACTTTATCTAAATTCTCAATATTTTTGGAGTAAGTGTTGGCTGAAATATGATTTATAAATATTTCAAATCTGTTGCATATGTTGAAAATCATATTTCTATTAACTTAAAATTTCTATGAAATTTTGAGAAAATCAATATTTAATTTGCTAGGATATTCTTCAATGAATATGTCTGGTAAATTTTAAAAAATAGTGAAAATCAAATTTTTATGAGTAATGGGTATAGTTCGATAAGTCAGACTTCTCGAATGATTCACTATTCGACATCTCTAACAAGTCTCATTAGAGTACTCTTGAGTTCTCGAATAGAGTCTTTCTGAGATATCGAATAGAGGTATTCTTGAATTCTCGAATATAGTAACTGTGTTCTCGAATGATTGAGTTCTCGAACACTATATTTGAGTTCTCGAATCATTTGAAAAGGCTGAATTCTCGCTGAATTTTAACCGATTTTGGACTTTTGTCTAAAAGTTTAATTCACTCATAAAAACACATTTTATTTAATTTAGAATTATTTCTAAGTTAGATAACTACCAGCTGTGAGTTACTATCTGCTTGAGTTATCGATTAAGCCTTTCTTGACTTCTCGAATAGTTGTTTTCTACTTCTCGAATGCCTGACTTGTCGATACAAAACCTTCTTCTAATCGACAATTCAAGTACTTCATACTTATACAATTTCACATCTATTCGATTCATTTCATTCGATCTCTCAAGCATCTACACTCTCTAAACCCCTGAAACCCTATCTACGAAAAGCAAAATTTTCTCTTAAACCTTCAATTTCTTTCCTCTCTTCTACACAAATGGCAACAGTAAAGTTTAACACCAACTTCATCGCTCTCACTAGTGATGTTGAAGCACCCAATGCCAATTTCAAGTGCTTTGTGAAATGGATGGCTGAGTCATACATCAAGGATGCACTCTCTGCCAACCCAACTCTGTATCTAGATATCCTGGAACAGTTTTGGGGTACTGCTATTGTGGAGGTTGTAGCCCTGGAAAATGCAATCACCTCATACATCATCTACTGCAAGATTCAAGATAAGGAAATCACTATCACTCCTACAGACATGAATCAAGCACTGGGCCTACAACACGAGTCATTTGATAGACTGGCCACTAATGCAGAGTTAGAGGAATTCTTTGAGTTTATCAACTACTCAGATGGGATCAATCTTGGAAAGCTAAACAGAAAGAATCTGAGAAAGGAGTGGAGCTATGTGTTTTCAACTCTTCTTCAAGTCTTCACTGCCAGGAAATCAAGCTTTGATCAAATCAGTGCATCTGTGCAGCAAATTGGATATGCATTGGCCTATGGAAAGAAGATAGATGTTGGCCAAATCATCCTCCAAGAACTATATGGGAGACTTGGTAAGAACACAACCAAGAGAGGTACTGATATTTTCTTCCCTCGCTTTATTCAATCTGTACTTAATTTTAA